>CM046881.1:171587508-172870842 GCA_025667525.1 Glebionis coronaria
TGGAATTTCTTCACTTGGAATTTTGAGAGATTCTTCATATATGGACCACGACTTCTTCATTTTTCTCCAATATTTATTTTGGATTTTGATATACAACGATCCGCCTCCTTCATTGACTTGGATCTATTTATCCTCATACCTTGTTAGGGTCTTTTCGGATACACTTCTCCATGACTTTTGGGGAGTTTTTGCTTTTCGTCGTGTGTCTCGATCCTTCATATTGATTTTCGACAAATGATTCTTCACATCACTTTTGGATCTTTAGCAACAAAATATAGCCCTCATGCCTTGTTAGGGCCTTTTCGGACTCGCCAATCTTCGCGCCCCGCTTCATAAGTTATGCCTTGGCTATGAACTCTCGTCATTACCGAGCAACTTTTAAACGATCTGGGGCTAGAAGCTAAGTAACTTTTCAAATCGTACAACCTTATTTATTAGCAAATAAATTATTAGCAAGCGATGGGAGAATAGGCTTATAATTAACTCACATAAATTCACGAAAGAATACCGAACTTATAGTTGGCTCTATCATCTCTCGTTCTCCACAATTTAAAATCTCAAGTAATGAGACTCGTGGATACTTAGCCTATTAAATCAAAGTTTTGGGTTTTCGAGTCGCCTATAGGATCTTGCAGCTTCTTAGACCCTTTCAAGTTTAGAAGTCGCATCTTAAAGTTCCCTTGATAAACGACTCTCTAGGATCAATTATAGGAACTTGCGAAAAGTTCTTGTTCTTAACCCGTGAGAGTTAAGACTTTCGCGTTTTATAGCTCCCTATAATAAAGCCTAGCAAAACTTGACTTAAACACGTTAAGGATACTAGCTAGAGTAAACTCGGATTGAGTCAAAAGATTCACAACGTTTGAAAATTAAAACCACTTATTAAACATTTATTCTAGCAAAGAAAGAAAATAACTATACAAAGGGAAAAACTAATAGGCCAAAATAGATCAAAAATTTTGAAAAATGTCGAAAAATTGATTTTCCGGTTAAAATGAGGACAAATACAAGGAAAAGACCACTTAACTTCGATAGAAGTCCCCCCTACACTTAAGATAAACATTGTCCTCAATGTTTAAGCATGTGGGAGTAAGCTCCCCTACACTTAGGACATTGTGCACGTTGTTTACATCTTGCTAAGGAAAAGACAACTAAAGAGATTCCTATTGTAATATTGAGAAAATATAAAATAGTGAATCGAAAAGAGTTTAGGATAGAACCGGGAAGAAGTAGAACACGGAATCACGGGTCGTCAAGAATCATTAAGAGTGGATCATTGAAGCTCGAATCCCTGATTAAGAAGTGAGGAGAGGAAATAGCAATCCAAAGGGGTCCCCCCTACACTTATGATAAAGAAAGCGGAAAGATAGATGCATGGGTTGCCTCCCAAGAAGCGCTTGGTTTTTGTTAACCGAGTCGTGAGCCTGACTCGACCTTGATCATCAACGGAAGTAGCATGAGAGAAATCCACCAGGATCAAAGACATAGTTTTCATCCATCAATAAGCAAGAGCTTAAGGTGAACAAGGCAAGCCAAAAGAGAAATGGCAGGGTTCCCTTAAGCAGTGATGGAGCACAGTAGAAGCAAGTATGAAGCGGTGCAAGCATGTCTTCCAAATTTCCAAAGATTTTTCCTTTTATTTCATCAGGTGGATACTGAGATGGCTTAAAGACTTCAATACCGGGGTCGAACACCTTTTCCTTCAGGGGAAAATAGCACTCCGGCTCAGCCGAGTGTGAAGAAGATCCGCAAAGAAGCACAACCTCGTCCTCAGAAGTGGGACAAAGAGGTGTCAAATCATAAGTGCAACGGATTTCGGTGTCAACCGGTTTCTTCTCCTTGGAAAAAATGCTCTTTAAATCCAAAGTAGGATCAAGACGATAATCTTCAAAGTCCAAAGGAGGTGCATCACTCTCATGAGGGAAGTATGTGTTAAGAAATTCAGAGAAATCTTCCTCGAATGAGTAATCATCCAAAGTAGGATCGAGTGATGGCGGAGGATCTTCATCATGGGAAGAATCGCTCGATAGAGTATCAGCCTCATCAAAATCATCGAAAGTGGGCAGCTCGGGATACTCAGAAGTACAATCAAAATCATCCGAGTCTGAGCTAGAATCATCATCATCATAAGCATCGAAGACCGGTGGAGAATCAAAAATGGGAGAAGCGTCCAAAGTAGGGAGAGAATCATCCACATTATCTTCAAAGAGTGGATTATCAGTGGAAGACTCGAATAGAGGATTGTCATAGACGGTAAAGTCATCGAGCACATTGATCATATTCACTGAGTCTCGGCCTCCAAAAGATCTGCCTGTAAGCTTCCCCATTTTAAAAATTTTAGAATCATCCCCGACTCGTAAGATTAACTCACCTTCGGCCACATCTATTAAAGCACGTCCGGTTCTCAAGAATGGCCGACCAAGTATTAAAGGAATACGAGGGTCCATTTCATAATCAACTACGACAAAATCGACCGGGAAGGTAAATGTGCCAACTTTGATAAACACGTCTTCGGCTATACCAACGGGGTAAGCGAGAGTGCGGTTTGCAAGTTCGAGAGTCATCTTTGTAGGAATGAGATCGGGCAATGATAGTGTTTTCCAAACACTGAGTGGCATAAGATTAATACTAGCCCCGAGATCAGCAAGGGCAGTAAATTCTTCAGTTTTGTTGAATAAGCAAGACAACACAAAACGACCGGGATCTCCAAGTTTTTCCGGAAGTTCTTTAAGAAGGACTGCAGAGCAGTTTTCATTTAAGCGTGTGTTGGCGAGTTCAAGCAACTTCTCCTTCTTGCTAAGCAAGTCCTTGAATGCTTTGACGAATTTCGGCATGTGGCAAAGTGCTTCAACAAGGCTGATGTTGATGGTCATTTTAGATAGCATATCCACATATTTCATTACATTACAGTCATTCTTGGTTAGCTCGTTGGTCTTGCCTATGCGAGAAGGGTATGGGATTCTGGGCTGATAAGGATTGGGTGGTGGTGTAGTTGGTGACGGTTGTGATGTTGAAGGGTCCTTCCGAGATACATCGTCATGACGAGGCGGAGACTGTAATGGTGCACTATTACTAGGTGTAGGAGGAGTAGGGATACATGGTGGTGGAGGAGGTGTAGATGATGGTGGTGGGGTAGATGGAGTGACAATGGTAGTTCCACTACGCGTAGTTATAGCACTCACATTAGCTTGCGGATTGGTGACGGTATTTGAAGGTAAAGAACCCGAAGAAGAAGAAGATTGAGCTTCAGGCAAGAAACTAGCCAACAGATTCTTCAATTCAGTTGTTTGAGTGATGAAAGAAGATTGAAGATTATCACGAACCTCAGTTCTGATGTCATTACCTTGCTTCAAGATATCTCCTTTCAAATTAATTATTTGGCTCTGTAGATTCTTGATTTGCTCACCTTGAGTTCTCATGATTGTGTCAACATCTGGATTAATGGGTGGGTGTTGTTGGGTGGGTGGTTGATAAGGGTTAGAAGCACGAGGTGGGATTTGGTTGCTTCTATTGTAGTTGTTGGCGGGATTTTGGTTTTGAGGAGAAAAACCGGGTGAAAGGTAATTGTTGGAACGGTAGCTCAGCAGATTTCTATCCCCTTGTTGTCTAGCTTGGTAATTTTCCGGCGAATAATTACCATAAGCTGCATACACAGTTTCCGGATTTCCTTGTGTAGAAGGACAATCGGTGTATGAGTGAGGACCGCCACATGTTTCACAAGGATTAGCAACCGCTTTAACTTGTTGTTGTTGTTGGGTTGAAGCGAGAAGCGTAATACTTTTGCTCATTTCGGCCATCATGCGGGTGAGTTCGGTCATCTCAGGGTTTGCTGAGGTAGAAGAAACATTGACTCTCGTGTTGTTTCTAGAAGAGGCAGAGGAATCCCAGTTCTTATGATGAGTAGTCATGTTTTCAATTAACTCTCTACACTCCTCGGGTCTCCTTTTCATGAATGTGCCACCGGCGGCTGCATTGATCGTATCACGATCTCGAAAAGTCAATCCGTTGTAGAAAGTATCGATCAAGGTGACCGGAAGCATGTTGTGGTTTGGACAACGGTCGATCAAGACATTATATCTCTCCCATGCATCAAAAAGAGATTCATCGGGATCTTGCATGAAACCGCTGATCTGATTGCGAAGGCTTGTGACCATGGATGGTGGAAAGTAGCGCGACAAAAAGCGTTGAGTCATGTCATCCCAAGTGCGAATAGAATTCTTCGGGAGACGATCAAACCATTTCTCGGCATGATGTAATAAAGTGTGTGGAAAGAGTTGTAGGCGAAGCTCATCCATAGTGGCACCAGCCAACTTCATGCTCTGGGTGATTGTAATGAACTTGTCGAGGTGTTTGTTGGCATCATCATCAGGCAATCCTCTAAATGGGTTTGTTTGCACTTGCTGAATCATGTGGTGCTTCAACGAAAACTCAGGAGCGTTGATTTGCATCGGCGCAATCGGTCCTCCTCGTCCAAACATTGTTGGTTGACAAAGTTCCTCCATGGTCCGAAGATCGGGCTGTGGAGGAGCATTGTTGTTATTATTATTATTATTGAGGTGCGGTAGTTGATTATTGTTGTTAACACCTGCCATATCTAAATCTTCTTGAGGCTCGGGCTCTTGATAATGAGAAGATCTAGTACGCATACACCTGAAAATGCAAAAGAAAACAAAACCAAACACAAAGACAATATATATACACAATAAAGATAAAATCTTTTTGGATTTTTGAAATTTTTAATTTTTATGGATTTTATGAATTTTATGCAAGAAAAATAACGTTCACAAGTGAACGGGCACCAAAAAACAACGTGTCTCTCACAAAAAACTGTTGATCTTTACGAAAAGAGCCGGCAGCGGCGCCATTTGATAACTTGCTTTTACTCAGGTAAAAATATTCGTTGTGTTCCGATCTAATCGAATTGAACAACTTGATGTTTTATGTGTGACTCAGTTGAACTTTGGTGGAACAAAGATGTGTCGTTGTAGTTTTGAAAATAAAAGGTGCAAAACAATTAAAGTAAAGGTGCAATTAAAATAAATCTAAGTCTAATTAAAATAAAGTGCAAGTATTTAAAGCGCGACTAAAACTAAAGGGCAATAAAGTAAATAACGCAAACTTAAATCTAACTAAGGCAAACTTAAAATGCAACTTAAACTAAAACTTAAACTAAGGCAATAAACCTAAAGTGCGAGTAAAGAAAAAGGCGGGAAAAATAAAGCTTAAAATGAAAAGGCAGAAAACTTAAAAACTAAGAATTCCCTATCCGGAATAAACTCCTATTCGGAATATTAGGCCTATTCGGAATAACTGTCACTTATTCGGAAAGATTACCCTATTCGGAAAGTTGCCTATTCGGAATGTCCAGCCCTATGCGAAATATCCTCCTATTCGGAATGTTATCCTTATTCGGAATAATTAGTCTACTCGGAATATTTCCCCTATTCGGAATATCTGTCCCTATTCGGAATAAGTGCTCTATTCGGAATAAACTTCCTATTCGGAAAATCCAGGTCTATTCGGAAAGTGCTCTATTCGGAATATTGTCACCCTATTCGGAATATTGCCCTAAACGGAATAAATGCCTTACACGGAAAACCTTTCCTATTCGGAATAATTAATATTCCGCATAAGCCTAATTGCCAAAACCCTTACTCGGAATAAATTATATTCCGCGTAAGTCACAAACTGGATATTCCCTATTCGGAATATCTGCTGGGCACGAATCTGGGAAAAGCAGTTACTGTGAAACGAAGAACAAGGAGAAAGAAAAGGTACGGATCTAAATAAAACTTAACCAAATCAAACTCAAAATTAAATCAAACAAATTAATAAACAAATATAAAGCATAAACAATCAATCCAAAACAATCAAACTCATAAAACTTAATCAAAATAATCAAATCCCACTTAAATAAATCAACAAAAATAAAGATCATGAACATAAACAAATCAACACAAAGATAAAGAAAGGAAGAATGAGATTAACAAGGTAAAGATAAAGCTTGACAAGAATTAAAAAGAAAAACTTACTTGAATTAAAATGGTAATTAAGTGCAAGACAAGGTAATTAAATGTGCAAGTATTTAAATTGACAAGGTAATTAAAGGTGGAAGGACTAATTGTCACTATTAGCCAACAAAAAAAATGATAACTAATCTAATCTATATATAGGGGAGGATTAGGAAGCTTCCTCCCCTCCTTCATTTCTTGTTAATTGCAAGATTAAGTCCTTCCTTCATTTAATCTTCATTAATTGCGTCATTAGTCCCTTTCTTCTAATCTTTCTTTTAAGTTTGGACTTTAAGGACTTGTGGCTCGGGATATCTTCTGAACTCGTCTTTAATTTCTTCAATAAAATAGACTTGAGTTTCTCGGCTTTTGATAAACTTCCGTCTTTTGACTTTTTCTTCGATAAATCTTCAGAATTAGTCTTGGACTTCCGTTCTTTTTCCACTCTTGACTTCTTGACTCCGTCTTTCAGCTTTTTTCTTCAATAAAAGCCGTGAATGCCCGTGAATTCCCGTGTTTTCTCCACTTTTCATAATTTCATCCTAAATTACAACAAAAACACAAACCACGCATAATTCCGACATAAAAGACATAAAATACACGTTTAGGTCCGGTTATTCTTGTAATTAAGTGGTAGAAAAGATGGGTGTTTACACACCTATCAAGTTCCTTACTGCTTTTTGTAGTGTAATTTTTAATTTTTATGCAAATTTAGAGTAAGACTTCTCAAAGTAATTCGTTTTAGAAAAAGGTTCTTTGGAAAAGTTTTTTACAGCTTGATTCCAAACCTCACTTGAAGTGAAAGTGGATTGGGGGTTTGGTCTCAGCTTGTTCAAGCTTTTGTCAAGATTGCTTTAAAGTTTCAAAGAGATTTGTTTCAAGTTGGTTGTTCAAAAAAATCAGTTTCAAAGTTTTTTTCATTTTTTTTACTTATTTAAAGCAATAAGCTATAAGCAGCTTCTTCAATAAGCTAGCTTTATAGCTTATTGGCCTTTGATATCAGGTCACTTTTTCTTGGCAGGATCAAAGCTTCAAGGATTTGAAGATATTTGGGGGTGTTTGGGACTGCAGTAGTCCTCACCCTAGTTCTCTACATCAAAAAAGCTTTTTCTCTACATTCCATAAGCTTATACAAGCCCTAAAAAAATTCCAAGTAGAAGGCATCAGCTGGTTAGTGGCTTTGAACCCTATTGGACCCTTTTTTTAGTTTTATGTGAAATTATGTGATTTTGTGAGAATTGTTGTTCATATGATTTGTTCATGGTTTGTTTAAGCTTAGTTGATGATTGTATGCATGTTTAGGTTAATCATAATCAGTATAGGTAAGTTTTGTTAGCTTTTGGTTTGATAAAAATTGATTTTCAGTTATAAGGGGGTGTTTGGATTTGGACTTTAGGGCTAGATTGGTGACAAATTTGGTGTTAAATCCAGGCTATACACACTTTATTTATAGGGTATAGGTCATATCAGTAGTTGGCTTTTATTTTGGTAGGTTTTAAAAGGATATTGTTTGTTAAACATTGGTAAAAACTAGCTAAAATTAGAAAATCCATTTTTCTGCTTGTTTTTTGTGTAATTTGTTCATCAAACTTTGTTAGTTGTTAGGGATTAGTATAATCTAGGTTTTGATTCATGTTTGTTGTAAAGTGGTATTGATTTGAGCAAGATTTGGCCATTGGAAATTCGTATTTGTGACCTATTGCATCAGAAAAACACCATAGCCCCATAGGCCCATAAACAGTGACTTAATTTGCTCATTTCTGTGCAATCTTTGTGAAGTGCTTGTGTGTTTTTTAATTTTCATAGACTCCTACACTCCACTGAGTGTAGGGGTGCCAATCATTGTCCATAAAACATGTGAATCACAAGATACACGCTAAAATGTGCCTAGATCACGTTTTTCTGTATTAACAGTGGGAACTCATTCCCACTGCTAGTGCATTCTGTTCCCACTGCTAAGCTTAAAGCCAAATTTGTCCAAAGTGTCACTTTCAGTTTTTATATTTTTTGTCTTTAGTGGAGTAAAATAGGAATTAGATCTTCAAACCAGTTTCATTATTTTGCTTATTTTATTTTTGATTTTTCTGTTTAATTTATTTTTTAATTACTGTTCATTTAATATTTTTTAGATTTAATTGCTATTTTAAATTACTTTTAATATTACTGTTTTTGTCTTTTAGTGTAGAAAATTAATATTTTTCAGTTTTAAAATTTTTCTTATATTTAGAAATATAGTTTAAGATTTTTAGTTTAAAAAGTTTTTACTGTTCACCTTTTTAAGTAATTTTTAGAATTAATTTAGTTTAATTAAGGTTTTAATTATAATCAGTTTTGTCTTTTAGTTTAAAATTTTACATTTTTCAAACTTTTTCATTTTTCTACTGTTCAATAGCATAAATTAAGATTTTTAAAATTGTCAAATTATTTTTAGCATTATTTTATTATTTTTTATGATTATTTTGGTTTAAAAATAGTTTTTAGTGATTTAAAAATAGAAAAATAGTTTTTAAAATTTAGGAAAAATACTTTTTAGTCTTTTAATAATATAAGTGAGTTATTTGTTCAATAAAATAATATTTTGGACATTTTGTTAATTATATTTAATTTTAGGGCTTTAATTAGCATTTAAAATTGAATATTTAACTAATAAAAGGTTTTAAAATATATTTGTTGGATTTTTATTCTTATTTATATTATTTTAGACTTAGTTTAAACTTTTAATTAATTTTTAGGTTTAATTTTTAATTTTGTCGCGTTTTACATAATTACGTCATCGTTTTACGTCAACGTCGTAGCGTAATCGTAGTCGTAGCTCGTCTTTACTTTTTCTCTCTTTAAACCAAAAAAAGTCACTAATCCAAACTTTGATTTTATATAATTGGCACATTAATCCACACACCTCCTTCGAGAACGAACCCGCACTTATTCGGTTTTACGTTTTTCCTAAAGCGTAACGCTTAATACTTGCCGCACTTATACGTTGTTTTCCTAAACGCGTATCACTACTCCTATCAGCTATCATCAGCTACGGGTTAAAGAGCAGGACATCGCCTAGACTGCTTTCCGTACACGCTATGGCCACTACGAATTTGTAGTCATGCCATTTGGCCTTACTAATGCTCCAGCAGTGTTCATGGATTTGATGAACAGAATATTCCATGAATTTCTTGACAAGTTTGTCATTGTCTTCATTGATGACATCCTGATATTATCTAAGTCCAAGGAGGAACACGAAGACCATCTTCGTACGGTGTTACAGATTCTTCGCCAGAAGCAACTGTATGCTAAATTCTCCAAGTGTGAGTTCTGGTTAGACAAGGTGGAATTCTTAGGTCACATTGTATCAGCAGAAGGAATCACTATGGATCCAACAAAGGTCGAGGCTATTACCAAGTGACCAAGACCGACATCAGCAACCGAAGTTCACAGTTTCCTAGGCTTAGCTGGTTACTACCGTAGGTTCATGGAGAACTTTTCCCGCTTAGCACTACCATTGACCAAACTGATGCGGAAAGGGGAGAAATTCGTCTAGACTGAAGAAAGAGAGAAGAGCTTTGAAGACCTAAAGCAGAAGTTAGTATCTGCACCGATTCTTACTCTTCCATCTGGTACATGTGGATCTCAAATCTACAGTGATACTTCAGGGAAGGGACTTGGTTGTGTTCTCATGCAACATGGGAAAGTTATCGCGTACGCTTCACGGTAGCTTAAGCCTTATGAGGAATATTACCCTACGCATGACTTGGAACTTGCAACAGTCGTGTTTGCATTGAAGATATGGAGGCACTACTTGTATGGAGAATCATGTGACATTTTCACGGACTACAAGAGCTTGAAGTACATCTTCACTCAACGTGAATTGAACATGAGACAGAGGAGATGTTTAGAGCTGTTGAAGGATTATGACCTTAATCTATAGTATCATCCCGGCAAGGCGAATGTAGTGGCAGATGCACTTAGTAGAAAGTCCGGAATGATAAACGACATTAAAATTGAGGAGGAAATTATAAGAGAGTTAGAGCGACTAGACATTGAGATCATGGTACGTGGACAGCACGGTTACTGGGCTAATCTTAGAGTGGAACCCGAGTTACTGTCTAGGATCAAGGAAGCTCAGAAGGATGATGGTGAAATCTGGGCGATAATTCAGAATTTGGAGAAGCAGACAGAATTTCGAGTAGACGCAGACGGTATCTTATGGCAGGACACGAGACTTTGTGTTCCTGATGATCAAGAACTCCGGGAAGCATTGTTAGCTGAGGCTCATAGCTTCCCACTCTCTATTCATCTTGGTTAGACCAAGATGTACCATGACATCAAGCAATACTTTTGGTGGAGTGGTATGAAACAGGATGTTGCGACTTACGTCTCCAAATGTCTTACCTGCCAGCAGGTTAAGATCGAGCATCAGCGATCTGGCGGTCTTCTACAACCGTTAGATATTCCAGAGTGGAAGTGGGACAAGATCACTACGGATTTTGTTACCGGTCTTCCGTAGACAAAGAGGAAGCACGATGCGATTTAGGTGATCGTTGATCGACTTACCAAGTCAGCTCATTTCTTACCGATCCGCAAGGAAGATTCGGTCAGTAAACTCGCCGATACTTACAAGAAGGAGATCATGAGACTTCATGGTGCTCTATCTAGCATCGTCTCAGACAGAGATCCTCGATTCACTTCGCGATTCTGGAGAAGTCTGCAGAAAGCTTGGGGTACAAAAATTAAGCTTAGCACGGCTTTTCATCCTCAAACAGACGGGCAATCGGAGCGAACGATTCAGACATTAGAAGACATGTTGAGGTCATGTGCGTTGGAATGGACGGGATATTGGGACGATTACATTTGTCTGGTAGATTTTGCATACAACAGTTGGCACACAAGTATTAAGTGTGCTCCATTCGAGATGTTGTATGGCAGAAAGGGTCGCGCCCCAATCTGCTGGGATCAAGTTGGTGAGCGAACA
Organism: Glebionis coronaria; assembly: GCA_025667525.1. NCBI lineage: Eukaryota > Viridiplantae > Streptophyta > Magnoliopsida > Asterales > Asteraceae > Glebionis > Glebionis coronaria. The sequence continues at coordinate 171,598,483 of CM046881.1, forward strand.
CTTTAAGGACTAGAAATGATAGAGTTGACTAATGAGAAGTTCGCAATAGCTAAGCAGAATTTGCAAGAAGCGCGGTCACGTCAGAAGAGTTATGCCGACAAGCATCGTAGGGACTTACATTGTAACATAGGAGATCACGTCTTCCTTAAGGTATCACCGGCACGTGGTGTTAGACGTTTTGGAATCAAAGGGAAGCTCAGTCCTCGATTCATCAGACCGTTTGATGTCATTGAGCGCGTCAGTGAAGTATCTTATCGTTTAGCGTTACCTCCGCAGCTTTCTCATGTTCACGATGTTTTCCATGTGTCCTTACTCAGAGGGTACAAGTATCATCCCCTTCACATGGTTCAGTATCCACTGGAACAGATTCGTGAAGATCTTACCTTCATAGAAGAACCCGAACGAGTTGTTGACAGACAAGAACGAGTCATGAGGAGGAAGACGATTCCATTCGTCAAAATCCTTTGGAGGGATCATACCGAGCGGGAAGCCACTTGGAAAACAGAGGAGTCTGTCCAGGCTTCTTACCCTCATTTCATATTTTCATATCGGGTATGTTCTTCTTTTCCAGTTTACGTTATCTATAATTCGGGGACAAATTATTCTTTTTGGGGGGGAAGAGTTGTAAAACCCGCATGCTTTTACCATGAATAGTACCCTTATGATCGTACGTACATGATTAGAACTTTCCTTTTATAGCACGTTATGTTTCACGAATAGGAATTTCAAGTATTACGTACGTGTTATTACACGATAAGTTATTAATACGTATTAAGGCACGATAATTATTATCAACAATAATTATAATCACGAACATGAAATCATGAATGTAATTAATCACGAACCTATTATTATGTATTTACGTAATAATTATTACGATTACGTATAGATATATATTATGACACGAATGAGAAATAAATAAATCACGTAAACACGACACGAGAACACGTAAATAATTAGAACACGGAAAAACAACAGGTTTCCCCTTGTGGGCCCCTCATACTCGTGGAAAGAAACAAGAGGAAGGGGCCAAGCCCACTTTTAATTTAGTTAAAACAAGAAAAAGGAAAATAGATTTTTCATAATACAGAATATTAGAAAAATCACAAAACCCTTGCTCACTACTACAAAAAATCTCATGGAGACTGGTTAAAACGGCTCATAGGGAGTGGTTTATGAACCAATCTAGGCGGGGGGGTATTTCTATACCCAAAACATATAGAAACTGGTTTCACAACCGGTGTTTATTATGAGCAACATAACCGGTTTGCTAGTAAAAACCGGTGTCTAAAAAGATGTATGTAAGTCTATTATAGAGTAAAAAGACCTGTTATTATATAAGAACCAGTCTTGTTGATATTTTTTTATTTAAAAAAAAAATTGGCTTTTGCAAAAAATATAAAAAAACATTATAATGCCTGAATATACAACTTAACTAAAGTGAAAAAGTCTTATACATACAATATAACCAACTACAACTACAATATATCAAATCTCTAAACTTGACTCTAAAACTTGTTTAACCTGCTGTAGTACTTAAGCTAGAAACAAATGCAGTAGCACTGAGTTCTCCCTCAAGGCTCCAACAAAAGCTTCACCATTTTCGATTTCAATTTCTTCCTACATATGTTTAAATATGACATAAGTGAATATGAGTTGAGAAATTATGGGTGGATGAGGATGTGTCAAATACATATCAATTGACAAAATGCAGAACGAAAGAAAATGGATAAATGAATGGTTTCACTCGCAAAACAACAAAGACGGTAAGGAAGAAGTTATCTTACCAAAAAACAGCACAAGGTATATTGTTGTAGTCAGGCTTACTATGTTCATTACCAAAGGCAGTTCTATAAGCCATACAAGAGTAAGATGATGTCAAGTTAATCGAGAAGCTATGCATCCCAGAGAAGATGCATAAACACATGGTCTGGATTAGGAATGTAAAACTCTGCTGCTGAACGATCTGGAATGCCAATCTCCCATAACGTCGGACCATCTCTTGGAGGCTCAAAAACAAGATCGCCAACTTCGATGTGGCAACCTGTCCAAAAATCAACCAATATGTTAAGAAACTTTGGATGCTTAGTGTAGATCAAATATATTGACCAATTTATGTGAGCATGACTTGACGTGCACAAGTTATATATTTGCTGAAGCAATCTAAATACTAAAATAATTACCGAAAATGTTAGTATTAAGTAGAACAAAACAAGAAACCGGAATTAAGTCGTGAACCAATTTTGCATATACTACTACTACTACTACTACTACATACAGTCTACATGAAGTTCCAAAAATCGAACCTGGTGTGATTGTGATTGTGGTAACGTTTTGGTAGTCGCCAATGAATCCATCTACCCAAGCGTATATATTATAGGTGCCAACCAGGACGTTTTGGATGGAAAAATAGCCATCGTCGTTAGTTTTACTCCAAAATTGATATCCCTGTCCAAGACAATGTGTTTTTCAGTTACTACTTTGAACAATGCAACTTAACTGCTATTGTACTTGTGATTGATGGAAGGTTACCTTGTTTTCACGTTGCCATGATCCAAGGTCTCCAGGGGGAGCTAGTCCTATGTAAGAACCATTTCCGAGCATGTGTTTAGTGCTAATGAACCTATTAAGTAGGTAAATATTCACATTTCATGCATTTGGCATGTCAGATAAGTGTGGATTTGGTGAAAAGGGATAATGTATTGTGTGTACCTGTCATATGCAAATAATCTACCACTTATCATTCCATGTTCATGAGCTTGTTTGAAATCCTTGGACGCTGGAAAACTATAAGGCCATTTTGCAACTTCATCTACCATCTGAAAATATTCGTACTTTTTGTTAATGATCCAAGATGATATAAATCAATAAATAAGAAACTGAATATATTAATTAATCTAGCAAGAAGCCAGGATATACAGAGAAGTTGCAGAGTACCTGATTCTTGGCATCGTCCGAGAGTGTAAAGCAGTTTTCTCCTATAGAGATGGAATTAAGATAAATGAAAACGGGGACAAAAGTTTTCTTCCATATCTCTCCTTCTTCAAACTTCAGAACTAGATCGATTCTGCTATAATGTGCACTCGCAAACATCTAAATTTCATAAAATAGAAGGCTACAATGAACAATGACTCAAACGTTCAAACACATAAAGAGAACTATAAGATGTCAAATATATTTAGTTACTCTAGCTTACAGCTAAACTTGTGGGCCAGCGGGTAACTTCCTAATGGAGCTACATATAAGTTGAGATCTAATTCATGTCACTATTTATCATGAAAGATAACAAGCCTGCCCAACTATATATGTAATAAATTCATGCAAGTTAGTGGTATATACTTACCCGTTGCGAAAAGTACAATAGCTGCCATTAGTTCTTCACCATGATTTGTGGTAACTTTTATGTCGTCATCTGTTTTCACCAGCTGCAATTCAATTTAAATCAAAAGTAAGACTCGGGAAAGCTTGAACGGTAAAATCATTTATTAGTGGCAATGATCACTTAAGTTGGCGCCTTCTAAAAGGATGCCACATTATATTTAAACACGCGTATACCCATGGTTCAAGGGTAAGGATGTAAGTTACCTTTAAACTCGTTACCAATGCATAAAAGCAGCAATCTTCCTTGAACCTGCTCCGTACTCATCGTTTCAGTCTTTTATCAACTCTGAAAGGAACTTGATCAATGTTCCTTATCCTTGATCCTGTTCATAAAAAAATCGCATTTGCACATAATATAAAGTGATCTAAACCGACTAATAATGTTGTAAAAAAAGTTGAAATCAACAACCTATATTTACATAATACATCAATCCATCCATATAAATTGGAACCAAAATCCAAATCCACAAATCAATTCGGCCGAACATAATTCTGAATTCAACACACAAATTAGTTCTACTTTTCAAAATAAAACAACAAACAAATGGGTTCAAAAACACCAAGTTTAAACATAATTGAAACATCAAACAAAATTCAACCGCGCCACAATGTAAACCACGCACCAACGACAGCATCCATTTCTTTATTCTCTAAACGGCGCTCATCATTCCAAGGGATCTATAAGTAATTCAATCATAATAAAGAGTGTTACCTCACAAACGACGAGATGTACTTTCAGTTTAACAAACAAAATGCAAAGCTGATTAAAATTACTTACAGTGTCTGGGAAACTATCATTCTGATACTTAAGTACGAAATCATGCATCCACTTCATTACGTAGTATCCACACTCCCACCCGTACGGCTGCCGATTTACAACAGGTAGTTCCCACCTCAAGCTACCACCAAGAACACTAAAAAGAAAATATGTCAACATGTGTAAAACACAAATGAAACCTAAAAACAACCTAGAAAAATGCTTACGAATCCACAAGTCCAGCAAGCATGTAGTTGTCTTCCGTATGAAACACGGATGCCTTCTGAGAATCCAAAATGAACCCCCTTCCATGGTTGGGGCAAATTATGAAGAGCACGTAGTGGCCACTGTATTGTGCGTAAACATGTACGTTTAAAACAATAAATATATCAACAATAATAATAAAAATAGTAGTGCATGGTACCTTTGAAGATATGGTGCAACATAAAACTCATATCCATCCAACGCACGGGCCAAGTAATCTAAGGTAACCCCTCTATCAGCCCCGTATACATCTGGAGAGATCAACTCGGGGCGCAAGAAGCCAACCTTGTTTTGTTGTGAACGTCCTTTAAGTTGATATAGTGACCTATTAAAAACATAAAACTAACGTGATCATATAGAAAAAAGCATCGTCTTAGCAGCATATGCAAAATATTAATGTACTTACATCTCAAAGCAAGTCAGAATGCCAAGCTCAAGCTTTTTATTACTCAACAACTCAATTATGTCGGTTGGGTTAATTGCAAAGTATGAATCTTCAGCTTGTCGAAAAACATCCTTATCAACACAAAGATTGTATGGCTCAACACAATCTTTACCCCTACTCATCCATCGATTGTATCCTTCTGAGACACTCTTAGGTCTATGTAACGTTACAGCAGGTCTTAGATCGTTTAACTTCTTTCTATACTCAGCTTTTCTTTTTTCATCCTGCACATACAATGGTATTAATATGAACTCCTTATACCTAAGAATTGAACGGTCTAGTCGAGCTTAAAAACAAGTATGCCCTTTAGTATTAGATAAGACTTTCTACTTTCTTTAAGAATTAAGAGAAAAATGCAGATTTATAAGATATTGTTAATTTTAATACATATAGTAGCTATAAGGTTTCAGAATTTACCCGCTCCTTAGCTTGATTTTGTTCTGCAATCTTAGCCAGCGTCATTTTGTGCTTAGTTGTTTCTTCCAAGGCTTTTTTCTTGTTCGCAGGTTCTTGAGGGGTATCTTTTGCCTTTCCTTGCTCAATAGCTGGTACTTTTTGATGTTGAGGCAGCATACTATTGGTTGGCGCTCTTGATATTGGGGTTTTCGTTGATCCCTACAAAGTCATTTTTATGTGTGTTAGTAATTATTTAGTTTCATACTACAATAACACAGAGAGAAATTCCATTCATTTAATACCTTAAAACGAGCAATAGCACTAATCGGCCATTGAATGAAGCCCTTTACTGCGTTCAATAAAGTAGGAAATTCATCATCAGGCACAGGAAGCTCCATACTTTTATGGACCTCAACAACTTTGATAAGTGACACCTTCATGTGCCCATGTAATAATTTTTTTCCATGAATAAGACCGTCTCCTATCGGAAATACTGTCGCAGTAGCGCATGTAACCTTCTCTTGAGAGGAAACAGAACTAGGGACGTACAAACAGCAATAGGTTTCCTCCTATATAAAATGTAGCCAGTATTAAATTAGACACGTCTAAGTAAGTATGAACACTATTTATTATATAAACAATCAAGCCTTATATTCCACATGTCATTTTAGGATTACCAAATCGATTCTAAATGTGTCATTCTGATATTTTACTTGCATTATGCAATATAAAAATTTGTAGAAAACAAAAACAAAAAATAACTCTTACCTTTATGCGACTTAACTTGACGATGCCTGCGGTTGAGGGGACACTCTGTCTTGGGAAATTGACCTCATTTTGCCCTGCTGAAAGCCTCTCATTAGACTCCGACTCTAATTCCCTCCTCACTTCCACCTTCATTTCCTCCCTCATTTCCTTCCAAAAATCTGTTGACTTGATAAAAGCTTTCATTTTTTGCACCACTCGATCCTCCATCTCTTCAGATTGATAGGTCCTCTTTTTTCTTATATAGCCTTTAATTCCCTTTTTATATCCAACATTAGTCCCTACCCCCCTGGTGCGACCACCGTGCTCTGGTCCCTTCACCATTATTAATGAATCTACTCCTGCTTTCGATTCACTTGTCCGTTCAGACAACTGTTGGCTTGCTTTGGTCTGTTACATATGAGTATATAGCTATATATCAGACGACATATTCATATTAGATATCTTTTTATATAGTTCTGATGTAAAATGGAAAAAGAATTACCAAGTCTTTTGAAAGATCAACCAACACAGGAAGCACAATCGGATTCCCATCTTCATCACGGGGAGCCCTAGCCAAACAATAATTACTCCCACGAAGGTCTGGTATTTTATGCAGTTCTGTGGCTTTCTCCGGGTCATTTCTTTCCTTTTCCCACTTTTCTTCGAAACCGCGATACCCTTTTGGTCCTAAGCGAGGGCGATCCATTTGATATTGTTTTCCACGTTCACTCGCTATCGCACGCAGTTTCTTCAAATAGGAGTAACAATGAATTAGAACGTGGAAAAAATAACAATATATCACAATAATATAGTAAAGTAAATGGAACCTACAATCTTTTCAGGTGTGTTTTCTTTCCTGCAGAATTCTTCCCACACAGCAGGCTCTAAATATGTCCACTTGTCTATAGGAGATTTGTTCTTAAGCATGTATTCACCTCGTAGTTCTGTCTTCCATGCCTTCCACTTAGTGCCACATGATAAAAGTGTAGGTTCTTTGACATCATTATTCTCAAGTCTAAAATGTGTCTGAATGATACGACAATAAGGTTATTGATTGTTAGTACATGTACTAGTTAGAATGTATTGTAACTAACAGTCGTTTATATTATACCTTGATATCCAACCATAAAAAGTCTTTCTGTTCTTTTGTCACATGCTTCCAGTCCTCTGTGTTCATGGAAATTAACCTTCGGGTACGAGTTCCGATGTACTTTCCATATAAGTTTTGCCATTTACCTACAGCTTGACCAAACCTGTTGAATTCAACAACTTCACCAGGTGGAAGATCTTGGATCTTATTGATTCCTCTTGTTTTTCGTGGAATTATGGGGGGATCCTAAAAAATATGTTAACATTTGTAAGACAATAGAAATAAGAAGATGCAACAATACAACATTGAGCGACATATGTTTATAGAACTATCAACTTATATGTTTATCAGATCAAGCTCTTCTATAACGGTGAGGCGTTCTCAAATATATCCATGGAGCTTGTTAAACAAGTATGTATTTATACTATATCATCGTATTGAAATCTTTTTGATGTGATAATGTCAGATCGTTCTGAATGAAGCTTTCAAACTTGCTAACTTCCAAACTATAAGCCAACTCACTTCTGAGTTTGAGATATATGTTCGTCTCTATTACTGGCTAAACTAAAAGGGCATATCATCAAACTTTGATGCATACAGATGTTAACAAGAACAAAGGTGTAAAAGACAACCAAAGAATAGGGTCCATTTTGAATATAAGGCATAAGGGAACATGTTGCCGACAGTTACATTGCCATGTTGCTGGAGCTAGAGGAAAGGTACTCTCTCATTTGTATAGATATTTTTAAGCATAACTAGATCAGATTTTTAAGCTTAACAAAAGATGTTAAGCCATCTCAAAAGCACGCCACCCAAGTCGCCCCCGGTGGAAATCACTTTTGAACGCCATACTTAACTACGTATTTGCATTGTAAATGCAATTGGCTTTGAATAATTGCTCACCCTATCAAGTTGCTTCTTGTTTTTTTTTTATCTGCCTTCTTTAGTTCAAACTTTAAATATTTTCATTGTGAGCTTCTGCACATTAAGTTGCAGTGACTTTGGTTTCATTTTGTTGAATGTAACAGGAGACTATGAAAAAGCTCCTGATTAACTTTTCTTTTCTCTTTTGTTAAATTTTACGTGTTTTTAGATTTTCGTTGGTCAATCTTTTGATTTTTAAAATCAATGCATTATAATGTATAGCTTATGTCACACAACCCAAAGACTGAACCGATAAACACACCTACTTCTGTTTCCAAGTGAGTTGCGGGTTTCTTCAATCATGTTGAGCCTTTCCTTCACCACTGGCCACCCCATGTAAATTGTCTACAGGGTTCATAATAGTCCTTACTGCACAGGGCGGCTCATCGAGCCAATACTTAGGTCTGGTGCCCCTATAAACCCCGAGAAGCCCCGTGCCAACCACGGCTATAGATGGATTTTAAGTTGCCATTTTTATAATTTAATAAATATATTTAGGATTTTTGGTTTAGTAATTTTTTTGTGAGACACCATAAACTACAAACCAAACACTGCTTAAATACCTAGGTTTGGTTTCAACCCAAATCATACACCGACTAAAGATTCCAGTTTGGTTTTTTAAGTTTCGGTCCCGTTCTTTTCCGGTTTATTCAGTGTTAAACTGAACATTGAACGCCGTCCTAAGAATATAACAAATATTTGATCAACTTACTTAGGCCTAAAAGCAAAACCAAAATGGGTATAAACCATGTGTATGATTCATAGCAGCCTGGTTTTTAACTTTTTAGACGATGGTCACATGCTCACATCCCATGTGACATATTGTAATCATCCATGGTCCAGGTCTTTTACAAATGTTTCAAGCTCATTAAGCAATAACCAGCCAAGGTTCTATGAGTCTGCCTAAGACAATCTTGGCCATTCAACTTTCGGCTATCGCTTTAATGACCCTGATTTTAAAATGCCTATCGCAATTTCTGGTTTGAACAAAGGGCTATAAATCAAATACAAACAGAACAAAGAAACAAAAAGGCCTACTTCGCGCTCGTTAAAATCCCTAGCAGGCAATGCATTTGAGTAAAACACTTGCTAAGATTTCAGAGGTGATTGGTTTCTAAACCTACATTATCACTCCAGGTACCCATAATGATGAACAAAACACAACATCCTAGCAAAGCAAATTTATCACATCTAACACACAGCAGATAAAGTAGATCAGTAAAAGCAGCAGACTAGCTATCAATGAAGTTTGGCTCACATGGTTGAGGAAGTGCTTTTAATACTGCACATATTTTGCTTAGTCCGTTTGTTTATGCTACTCAGCATGCACATTATTTTCACATTCTCCTGCTACATTTGTACAAGGAATACTTCAGATGGTGTTGAAAAATTATATCTGAAGGAAACGATGGCTTAATAGCTTCGGTGGTTCTCAAACAACAGAGTCAGCTGTGAAAGAAGGCATTTCCACTCCAACTACTAACATAGAAAAGCAAGGTTTTGATCCTTACTCTCGTATATTTACTTTAGGCTCAGTAACGCCTAGGATTATGATCTGCATTTTAAGCAATTGGAATTCCCGTAACCTATATTCTGTAGGATTCATGTGCAACACATTAATAACATTTGAGTAAAACACTTCTAGTTTTCTATTATTGAGATCTTTTGGACACAATTAGATTAAAAAGTTCATATTATCAGGGGTCAACATTGACATCTTGTGGTGTTTTTTCCCAATTAAAGATGGAGTGTAGTATTAGAGGATTCAAATTGGTTTTAGTAATGCAGTAAAGTACACGTGACGAGTGCGTAGTTAAAAAAATAAATAATTAATATAGTAAATGAGACTTGTATAAAATTTTGTTAAAATCTATCTAGACTTGGAGGGTGTATGCGAGCAGCAACTATTGTTCTCATTCACTACTAGAGAAAGTGATATACAACCCCTAGTTAAAGCCCTCATTCATTACAAGACACGGATTCGTAGAAGAATGGCTGCGCATGAGCTAAAATACCCTGATGAACAAATGATACGCCTTGCCATTATATCACTAAGCCCATTCCAGAAGTTAACTCTTCCACCATGGCTACGGCAGGGTTAATTCTTATCATGTATTTCTGTTTTGTGTAAAAATTGTGTTATGTATATTAATACTAGAAACTGGTCTCGGTAAGATCTTTTGTTTTACTTGCTATATAAGGTGTTTATCTTTTAGGTTGCTCGTTGGTCAAAATTCAAGGTTAGGTTGCTATCTTAGCTCATATTAATGAATGCGAGTATTGATTTCTGCCTTGTAGTTTACTGTATATAACCCTCTCCTCTCTTTTTCATGAAAATAGTTTTAGCAGTAACTTTCTCTTAAGCGATGGTTTTGGCATATTAGATAATGCCAAATCATATACTGTAATATTTTAGCTTCATGTTGATTACAAGTATATGAATAATGCACATCAGTTTAGAGGTGTAGTTATTAAGGATCTCACATTTGAAAGTAACAAGCTAATCTACACTGATGAACTTAGAGACTGATTTTTGTACATCGAGAGTAACAAGCTAATCAGTTAGCTAGCTTGGGTGACTGTCAAAACTTAACAATCAACCTAAATATCACACAGTTCTAACTGATGAACTTAATTATTGCCATTGCCCAATATGCAAACTAGTAGCATGGCAATTAGTAGATATAACAGAACATGGAATGAGTACTCCAATGTTACAAAAACATATAAATTGAAAATGTAATAGGCTGTTTAGAAAGTAGCAACAGGTACTCGAACACTGTCCTCTTAGCCACAAAATTAAATATCGCCAACATCCTAAATATCATAAATTGTTTCGAATTTTCAGATCTTCAGATCATGTGAAAACTCTGCTTATCATCCGATGAGCAACTGGTGACAAATTAAAACACACAAATAACAAAGGTGTGGTAACAAGCAAACACATATGGTACTAGTCGTTAACCCTAAACCCGGAACATACATATTTCACTTAATATATGTTCAACATTAACAACACATACTAAATACATAATCAAACACATATGCATACAACATTGTTTGATAAACCTAAATCCAACCCTAATCCAAATGAATAACATAAATTAACCTTAAAAGAGTAACAATTGCATATCAAAATTAAATTAATAAGAGGAAAAATACCATTTTATATCCTCAAACGCAGATGAATGCCTTAAATCGAGCTTTGTTGTGATGGCAGAGGTGGGTGGTAATTTAAGATCTGATATTATTAAAAATGATGCAAACAACATCATATATAAAGGGGAGTGGCGGGAGATTGAGAGTGGAGATGGATAACGTGGGGCGGTTATGGTCAGATTGGCGGTAAATATTGGGGGGAAGAAGAACTGGAGAAGTGGAGAGGCAGAGAGATGGATATCGTGTGTTTGATTTTTTCCTATAATGTTTTTTTTTTTGCCGTATCTTGTGTTGTGTTTTATGTTTTTTTTTTTTTTTTTTTTTTTAACAAAAAATATAAGTCATTATTAGAGTATAAAACAAATATAGCATAAGCTATTTATTTCATTATTCGTTTGTCGTACCTGAAAAAATATAAAAATTATAAGTCGATTAAATTATATAAAGTAAATTATCTAAAATTTAATTATAATGTGAAAAAAATATTTAATTAACTCACTCGTCATTCTTCGTGTCCTTCTTGATGATCTGATCTTAAATAGACAGTATCATCAAGAATATCATCTAAAGTATGATTGCTACTAGAAAATGAAGGTAGCTCGTCAAACTGATTATAGTCCTCCTCGTCCACAACATCATCAACACCAACTATATTTCGTTTACCAGGCATGACAATGTGCCATCTCTTGTCTTTTGGGTCGTCAACATAAAATACTTGGGTGGCTTGGTTTGCTAGAATGAACGGGTCAGATATGTAGCTCTCGGTGGAAAGATCGACACATGTGAAACCATCTCGATCAACTTTAACACCTCTCCTATCATTGACCCATTTACACTTGAACAGAGGTACAACAAACAAATTATAATCCAACTCCCATATTTCTTCAATGACACCATAATATGACTTTTTCGAACTTGTCATCCCTGATGAATCTGTTGTTGTTGCTACGAGTGTCACTCCACTATTTTGCATTGTACTCTTATCATCTTGTTGTTTGGTATAGAACGTGTATCCGTTAATTTCGTAGCCTTGATATTGAAAAACACGACGTGGTCGGTACCCCAACTGTGCGACTTCTGGATCAACGCTTGAAAATATACGGCTAATTTTATCTGCAAACCACTGTGAAAATGTTCTCTTATGCTCAGTTTCCAACCAAAGTTGACCTCGATGATTGTTATTTTGGTTTAAATGCGACATGTGCTCGTGTATGTATGAGTCAACACACGTCATATTTTGCAGTACGGTAAAATGTGCTTGCTCTAAATCATGGTTATTCGGTGTGACATCTTTGCGCCCAATTGTCCCTTTCCCATCAAGTCTACCAGCGTGGCGGGATTGCGGAATTCCAATATTTTGGACACCTTCCATATAGTTTGTACAAAACTGAACCACTTCTTCGGAAGTATACCCTTGAATAATACTACCTTCTGGTCGTGATCGGTTCCTTACATATCCTTTTAATAAACCCATATACCTCTCGAATGGATACATGTATCGCAAAAATACGGGGCCACAAGCCTTTATTTCTCCCACAATATGAGATATGAGGTGAACCATGACATCAAAAAAAGAAGGTGGGAAGTACATCTCGAGTTCACAAAGAGTAAGAATAATATCATTCTGCCAGTCATCCAACTTTTCCGGATCAATAACTTTGGAATGAATCAGGTTAAAAAAGCGACAAAGCTTTGTGATTGTATGTCTTACTCGAGGTGGCAATACTCCACGAATAGCGATTGGAATCATTTGTGTCATTAAAATATGACAATCATGTGACTTCATACCAAGCAACTTCAGGTCCTTCATTGAAACCAACTTTTTAATGTTAGAAGAATATCCAGATGGAACCTTAACACCATGCAAGAATTCACAAAATATGGTTTTCTCAGCCTTTGACATGGTATAACAAGCCGCCGGCAAATACATTCGTTTACTATCCGTCTCTTGTGGTGCCAGCTCTTCTCTAATTCCCATTTCAACCATGTCTTTTCGAGCATTAACTCCGTCTTTAGTTTTCCCCAAAATGTTTAATAATAACCCTAATAAGCTTTCACAAACATTTTTCTCGATGTGCATAACATCAAGACAATGTCGGACTTGCAGATGTTTCCAGTAATCCAATTCCCAAAATATTGACTTCTTTTTCCAAATATTTTTTTGAGGAGTCTTAACTTTTTTCCCCAAAACAATATTTAAATCTTCAACTTGGGAAAGTGTATCGTACCCGTCCAATGGTTCTGCCATCACTCTACGCTCTATAGTTCCGTCAAACAAACTTTTTTTCCTGCGGTATGGGTGATTTTCTTCTAGCAGTCTTCGATGTCCCATGTATACCGTTTTCCTGCAATTAGTTAACCATTGAGAGTGGGTGTCCTTCTCACAAATAGGACATGCCTTCTCCCCTTTCGTACCATAACCCGACAAGTTACCGTACGCTGGAAAATCACTTATGGTACAATAAATCATGGCAAACAATTTGAAGCTCTCTTTCTTATATGCATCATAAACTTCAACACCTAAATCCCACAATGTTTTCATGTCCTCGATTAATGGTTGCAAATACACATCAATATCGTTCCCAGGTTGTTTTGGACCTTGAATTAACAATGACATCATGATGTATTTTCTTTTCATGCACAACCAAGGTGGGAGATTGTATATGCATAAAAGAACCGGCCAAGTGCTATGACGAGTACTCAGACTTCTAAATGGATTAATTCCATCCGAACTAAGCCCAAACCATATGTTTCTAATCTCTGATCCAAATTCGTTAAAATCCTTATCAATATTTTTCCATTGAGGAGAATCAGCCACATGTCTCATTTTCCCATCTTGTTTTCGCTCTTCAGCATGCCAACGCAACAATTTGGCATCCTTGGGGTTTGAATACAACTTTTTTAGTCTAGGTATGATGGGAAGATACCACAACATTTTAGCGGGAGGCCCATTCTTTGTCACATCACTGTCAAATTTTGTTAAATTCTTGCGCTTATACCTCGATTCATTACATACAGGACATTCGTGTAGGTCTTTGTAGTCTTTTCTGAACAGTATACAATCATTTGGACATGCATGTATACGCTCGACTTCCAATCCCATCGGACACATCAGTTTCTTTGCTTGATACGTTGAAACGGGTAACTCATTATCTTCAGGGAACGCTTCGTGTAACAACTCTAATAGGGTGGTGAAGCTTTTGTCACTCCAACCATTTTTTGCTTTCATGTCTAACAGTTTCACCAATATAGAGAGTATGGTGAACTTCTTGCATCCTTTATATAATGGTTTTTCTGCATCGAGAAACAACTGTTGTAACTTTTTAATATCTTTTTCAGAACCATCACGTTCCACATCACGTTCCACATCACGTAACATCTCATCTATATTACCACGATGGTTATCGTTAGAGCTATCATTCTCCTCTTGATCCATGTCTGAAACAAATGTGTGACTCTCAACTGGTGTTTCACCGTGAAAATTCCAACAAGTATACTCTTTGTCAAACCCGTGTTGTATAAGATGACGTCTAATTATGTTAATATCAAGAACAGACACATTATTTCTACACTCTTTACAAGGGCAAGAAACTTTTGTCTTTCTTGTCTTTTCTCGATGATCCTCGGCGCATTTAAGAAATTCAGACAACCCTTTCATGTATTCAGGGGTAAAACGTTGTGCCTTGTACATCCATGTACGATCCATCTGAAATATAAAAAAAAAAGTTAATATTCTAATATTAGTTTTGTATAAGCGATTGTTATAACTTGTGCTTAGGTGACAAAAGACGTCTTTTCAATTTATTTGTGTATTATACCTATACGTCACTACTAACCCCTTCTGATTTAAGGTTTTTTAAAAACCAAATAAAGAATGAAAAACATTTGTGTAGACATGTTTAGGGGGCATGTAAAGATATTATACGTTTATGTAAAGATATTATACGTTTATACCAGTCCTATTTAATAACAATGTTCTCAGACTCGGGTCAACAGGTTGGTTAATGTGACCCGGATTTCACATTTTTGAAACCCGGCGGGTTTGAGGTGACCCGGGTCAATCCGGTTTTTGAGACCCGAACGGGTTTTGATTATTTCGGTTTTTTTGAAAAAAATATGTAAATTTTACGTATTTGCGACGAAATTTTATTTTTACATATTATATTGGTTGGTAAACAATTTATATCATTAATATCCGGAAGTTTTTATGGTTTTTATATATAACTTTTATTAATTATTAAAAATATAATTTTTTTTTCGAAAACCAAATTAACTTGGGTTGACCCGAACCCGATAAACTCGAACGAGTCGATTTCAAACCTAGGTTTCAAAACATTAGTTAATAATATATGTGAGACTTAAAATTTACTTATACTATAGTCTAAAACAAAAGTCATAAAATAACATTATTTTATTAATACTGTTACCAAAACCCCTTATCCTAAAATAACGAAGATCAATATCCATATCCACCTTTTCACACAAAACACCGCCCAAAAATCCCTAATCCCTCCTTAAAAAAAAGCGCCATTTCATGAAAATTTATGAAAATTTTGAATTCCTCCCACTCAATTAAACAAAAGTACAGCCGGTGTTTGTTTTCTTTAATTTCTCTAAAGTCACAACAACCCTCATTCTCTATATCCGTCTTTAAATTTTAATTTGCTCACTTACTGGAAAGGTACTTGTATTTGTTCTTCGAAACTATGTGTTGGATCAGTCTAATATCCTTAATAATCATCTAATATTTAGCTTTGTTGTTGTTATTTGATGATATGTTTCTACTTTTTTTGTTTAACACAAGGTGTTCGATTAAAATCCCCAATAAGAGCATTGATAGCTATTGCATTCATCCTGGTTCTCTATTAAAGATATGTTCATTTGTTTAGTAGATTGTTGGGTTTGTATAAATGATTATGCAAATGTGTTCTGATGTATGTGGTACACAATATTTTGGTTGCCTTGTCTCAATTTGTGTTTGTTTTATTTAGCGGGTGTTTGTTTCGGATTATACACCCGGCTTATGGCTTACTTGGTTTTGGGCTCATGTTTAATGAACTTATATAAACCGAAAATATTAAAATAAGCCACAAAAGCTGAGGTTATTAAACATAAGCCTAAAACTAAATAATCCAAAAGCCGGCTATATAAGCCGAAACAATCACCCCTTACAAAAGGGCAGTGATAGCCAAGTTCTTTTTTCGCTTTTGGTCTCATTGGCGGAGCTTTTGGAACTTGGGTGTATCAATGTTTAGTTATATGTGTGTGGTTCAAGGTGTCATGTCCCTATAGTGTTATAGATTTAAATCTTAGGTGAACTCTTCTTTTTCATGTTGATGTTTTGTTTAGTTATGTCCAACCCTTGTTGTGTAAGTGATGTTTGTTTTTGGGTCTCACTCTTTTATCATATATAGAGATCATTCACTCTTTTATCTTATTTTTTATCTCTAGATATAGAGAGAATATAGAGTGAGAACTCTATACATAAATTAAGAGATGTCAACCACAGAAGCATCACCTGAGCAGATTTGTTACATCCCTTGCAGCTTTTGCAATATTGTTCTTGCGGTATAATTGCTCTCTCTCTCTTACATGTGTTAATATAGAGATCAGATTGTGTATGTTTCTAATCTTAAATGATAAAGGCAGAAACATATTATTTTGGTTGGTGTTGAGATCAATCTTTTGGTGCTATTATGATGCAAACAATAGTTTTCATTTCAACTTTCTTGGTGATTTAACGTTTTCTCTCACACAAATACTCTTTATCTCAGGATCAAACACGTGCGCCCCACACACACACAAAACAATAGACATATATCTTATGAAATATTTTTCCCATAAATCACAAGTATCTATAACAAAAGAAATGGCAAGTTTTCAAAACAGACAAAGGTTGAAGACAAACTAGAGACTAGGGTTTTGTGGCTGACTAAAAAATTATGTTTTGTGAATATGAGCATGGCTGCTCTTTCTAACTCCAACCTCTAAGATTCTTCTTCTTCTCTTCAATATGACCAGGTATGTTCTTCTACCTATGTATACATAAGTTAATGATTAAGGTTTATCGTATTTGTATAAAGAGATAGGACTTCTGAACCCCGTATACAGTCTCGTGTTATGTTAATTAATGGATTGTGAAATTTTCAAGTCTTCATTCCTCTATTCTTACTCACTGTTTTCATAAGCTCATAGTTTACAAGTTTTCTGTCTTGGTTTTTATAAGCTCATAGCTTATGAGAATTATCTTTCTAAAATTGAAGATAGTTGGATATATTAATGTACATATGTTAGTTTTGTAACGAGTTTGTTAGTAGAATTCTTCAAAGCAAACATATTAATTAAGTTTTTCAGGATTACATTCAGCAAGGAAGTGGTTAGATTTGTCGAAATCCCATGGTTTTGTTTTGCAGGTTCTGGTTGGAGTTTCTTATGCACTAGGAGTAGCTCAGAGTTTGTGCTTAGAAGCCTGGTGGATTTCGAGTAGTTGCTAGATCAGATCAACGATCAGAAAGTATAGCTTGTGATCGAAAAAGGTAGCTCATCGCTAACCTTCGCAATCAACGGTCTTGGTTTCGGTTGTGCAGGTTAAGCACATATTTCAATTTCTACAAAATTTTCTAGTATAAATATGATAAATGTTTTAGCTGTAGGAATTACTTGCAAAGTGTTTCAAACCAATCTGTATTTCAGTTGATTGTATTTGTTTTTGTTCCTGCATTTGATTCAATGGTATGGTGTTTTGGTTTCCTTTTGATTAGCTTAACCTGTGTTTGGGACTGTGGATTCTAGTCAATCTTGTGGAACTTTTCAGCTTTATTAAGTTAGGACTATTGTAATAGCTAGACTTAGAGGTGATATAGTAAGTTCTAACATCAATTGCAGCATTTATCTAAAAAGTCTTCATATGAGTTGTCAACGTAAGTAGAAATAAGACGAGCTAATAGTATTGAGTTTCCTTTAATGATTTGATCAGAGTTTTAGTTTGCTGGCAGGTTTGGCTTAGTTTTAGTTTAAGGATAAGTAGCTGTATAAGCTATTTGGTGATAAAAATTGTAGGAACAGATTGTAGAACTAAGGATTCGGACCTTGAAATTGATTCAAGCCTAACCAATCCTATAGTTATAAATAATGTTTTTCTGTTGGTGATAATCTATGGAATTTGTTGTCTTTTAAATTGAATTCTTAATTCATAGCCTTTTAATGGCCTTGCATTTAGTGTGTTACAATATGTTATTCTCTGTAATTAAGTCTCTATTGGTGATAATATTCTTAAGCGAAGCTAATGATATATCTAACTCAAGCTATTCACTTTATGGCGTAAATATGATTAAGTGAAGCTAATGAGATATCTAACTCGGTTTTTTATGTGATTTTAGGTGATGAGCTTCTCTCAGACCCGTTTCCTTACACTCAGATGGTATCCTATGGGAAGTTAATGGAAAGGTACACCTTCAACCATTTTTTACTTGGAAGCTGTTTGTTGGTTACATTAAGAAGTACATCAAGTTGATCACACATTCACACCCAAGCTTGATGAAGAGAAACAAGCCTTCTTCAAGAAGAACGTTGAGGCTGCAACTACGTTCGTCATGGGAAAGCTTAAAGACCTCCGGTTGTAAGTCCTTCTGCTCATCTTAAATTGTGTGGCAATTTTAAAGGCAAAACTGTTTGAAAACTTGAATGCTAATTGTATGTAAGATGTCTTTGTGTTTTGTAGTTTCATTGGGGACAGCATGGTGATGCCATGATGCCAATGCGTGCGAGGTAATTTATTCTTTGACAGCTCAATATATCTAGCTTAACCATAGCTGTTGCAAACTTAATATTTTGATAACCGTGACATCACTTATACATATGCCTCTTAGAATTGTATCAAAAACCGTAGACTATGACTTTGTGCTTAACATGGTTTGGTATTTGATCTTAGTTTATTAAAAAGAAATTAAAAAGCCAACCGTAACAAGTAACAAACATGTATATCACTTAAAAAACACGTATATACACATGTATCCAGTAATATACATTTGTTTTTCTTAACTCATCTAGCTAATTAATGACTTAAAAGACACTCATTACGAGCCACCATTAGTTTCCATGTCACATGTAGACATAAATCTATTTGTGTAGACAAATGTATTTAATAGGAACTGATAAGACATAAATCTATTTGTGTAGACATTACTTTCTTAACAAACATGATGCATTGACATGTTGACATAAATCTATTTGTCTACACAAATTTATGCGTTTGAAAAAAGAAGATAATAACACTTGAAACAACTTTAATAGGAACTGATAAAACTAGAGGTGGCAAAATTGACCCAAAAGGTAAAATATGGTTCAATTGGGTCACTTGATTTAACTATTGGAATGTATGAGTTACATATAATTTTAGCATCTGGGTCCAATGGGCCTTTAAAACATTGGTTGTACAAGAATGGGTTGATACTAAATGCCTTTATGATGCTCATCTCTCTGTTATTGTATTACATTAGCATTAGATACCTTTATCAAACCTTGTGATTAAAGGTTTTAACTTAATACTTATGGTTTGAATATAAACTAATTTTCGATAAATGCATTGCCTTTAAAAGAAGTTTTAGAATATCCGTTATAAGTTATCTCATTGGTGACAAGATTATCATGTAGATGTTCTCTGAACAAGTTTGTTAGATTTTATAAAATGACCTATGTGCAAATTTGTGGTCTTATGTTATGTGCTCTCATGAATTGTTAGTAACTGTTGTCAAAACTTAATCACTTTGCTAGTTACCAAAATAAAAGGGTCCCTATTGTTCATACAAGTATAGGTTTGTTCATTTTTAGACATATTCGTCATGGAGTCATGGTGTTAATTGTGAAAATTTGGACTCAGTTTAAAGCTACTGTTTGACTTTGTTTATTGTTTACATTTTAATGTTCTGATAATAATTTGTAATGCAAATTTTATCAATGTTAATGGTTTGAAATCAACTTGATGAGAGTATTGTCGAGTTTGACCAATTTAAGAGGGTGTTTGGATTAGCTTATTTTTCGGGCATATGGGCTATTGGGTTTATTTGCTGAGCTTTATAAAGTAAATACGCCATAAGCTCAAGTTAATACGCTCATAAACCGAAAGCGTAAGTTAAGATGATAACTTACTGAGAATAAGATAATGCCGTAGAATAAGATAATACAGACAACATAAGTTAAGATGATAACTTACTGAGAAAAACTAACAGATAAAAAATCATTTGGATACTCTGCTCCTTGCCAAATGCATATTAGTTTTTTTTTGCACAGCTGCCTCTATAGATATTTTGTCCACCAAAAAATTACTAATTCAACAAAGGGCGACTGAAATATACATTATAATTTACCAGCAGATAGATTGATCTTATCGGGTTGACCAGATAACCCGATAAAACTAATTATTTAACCCGAACCTGACCCGATAACAAAGTCGGGTTCGGGTCAAAATAACCCGATAATTTTTTAGGGGTTCGGGTTTGGGTTTGAATCAAGTCAACCCGACCCTACTGACACCCCAATTAGCAGGATGTCTCGTATCTTTTCTGTGATTTTTTTGTGTGTAGTTAGGAGATTAGTTGGATGTCTCGTGTCTTTAGGATAATATTTTCTTGTGGAGGGTATTTACTGGTCACTATTTTCGAGTTTTTTTTAAACAAATGGAAGGGGAGGGGAAGGGAAATCACAAAATTTCGGTGGTCTTAAGCTTTTTTATAATGAACAGTAGGGGGACATGAAGGGGGAGGGAGGTGTTAAGCAACTTCTTGTGTCTTTTTTGTGATGTTTTTTTTTGTGTAGGAAGGATGCAGTAGGATGGTTATAGTTTCTTTGCACTCTTTTTCGATGTCTTGATTTTTTGCTATTGATGTGCAACATTATTGTTTAGCTAGGTTCTAATATCTACAGTTAATGCTTTGATGTGGGTTCACTTCTAAAACCATATGTAGTTATATGTCTATATGCCGTAATACTTGCACATCTATTCACTAATAGGATCAAAACATAGGTGCCAAAGTGTTGGAAATAAATAATAGATATGTTTAACATCAACATGTGTTCGTATTTATAATTTTGACAAAGTTCCAAAAAAAGGTTTTTGGAAGAAAGGTTCTGGACAGTTTCTATAGAAGCTGTTCAAAAAAACTATCATTTTATTTTTTGGGCGCTATTATCCCTATAAACCGCATCAAAACCATTTTTCTGTTGTAGTAGTAGTGTCTCGTTCAAAAATCAAACGCGTGAACTGATTTTTAGTACACTATAATAGATTTCTGCTAATAATATTTTTCTTCCTATTTTGTTTAACCAATCTTTGTACCTTCATTTCAAGCCAAGCTCATATTCTACATATTCTAAACGATGCAGGATGAGAAGAGTTAAGTGACATCCATTCAGTTGCTGCACATTACAAGAGAAAACCCAAGGCACCACATTTCTTTCAAGAACACCAGTTTTTCAAACCATCAAGGCACGTGTTAACTACCTTACGGGAATAAATTCTTGATAGATCTTTTATGATTCTGGAAAGAGGCCAATATCGCTTTTCTTTAAATTGAATAGCTAAAGGTTATTACGTGTTTCACGGTTGTGTGTTAGATTTTATATCTAGTATTGTGGATTTTGTAAAGTGATGCCATACAACACTTCCTGAGTGTAGCGAGTGACATACATCTTGTATTTTTAGCATATTAAATGCAGAAGTGTTGTAAAAATATTACTGTAGTTATTAAAATTAAGTTAACTCAAAGGTTTTAATATGATACCTTACTTCAATGGATGACTGTCGGTTTAGCTATCAATGTATTTTAATTTGTATGATCGGTAAGCCAAATCTTCAACGTTCCTATATATAGATATTAAAAAGGAACATGAATTAGCAAAGTAATCATTCAAAGCAGGTTCAAATATGTGATGAGAAACATATACTCGTATTTCTGTATACTAGTAACAGGTTACAACAATACAAATATACTTTTGATCAAAAATAAAAGAAAATATCACAGCTAGATGGATGGTTACCTCACGATATAGATGAATTTTATAAGATCTCTGTTTTTAGAAGCAGCATTTATGGTATGTTATGGTTCTTTAAAGAATTAGATGTTCATCTATTTATGGAGAAAATTGTTAGATTTTCCCGAAAATCAGGTATTAGCCCGTTGAGCATAATTCAAAAAACAAAAGATCAGATAAACTATTTATCTCTTTAATAACCAGTGTATATATTTGAAATTAACTAAAACCGGTTTTTAACAAACAACGAGTGTCTTTGCACATGTTTTGAGACCGGGTTTTAGGACTGAACAGATTTTTTTACATTTTCATATTATTGAAACTGGTTATTATTTGACAACCGGTTTAGAACCCGCTAATAAGACCGGTTATTATACAACCGGTTTCTATCAAGAGGTGTCCATGTGCTTTTTTGTAGTAGTGGCTCCTCTTTTCCTTCTCCTTGGCCGCCGGGTATAAACACCACAAAGGGGTGTTTCTTGATTTTGGTTGATCCAATTCTTGCAAGATCGTTCGTGTTATTAAATTCCTTTTGTTCACGCATCGGTAATTCCTTAAACCTTTTTCTTTTTAATTGTTTATTAGATCTAGAACACATCAAATCATGAGTTTATTAAAAACTATTAATAAAAACATGTTAATTAATTAGATCTAATCATGGGGGTTAAGAAAACATGGGGTTTAAGGGGTGTTTGGTTCGGCCGGCGCACACAAACCGAGAGACGAAGCTCTCGGTTTGGCTCGTGTGACCACAGCCGAGACCTACGGGTCTCGGTGTGGGCTTTGTGGCTCGGCAGCAGGCAAGACAAGGGACCCCGGCGTATGTCGGGGTGGCCTTGTGGTCATTGGGGGTCTCGGCTTAAAAACAAGGGCACCACCGGCTTAAGTCGGTGGCGGTTTGATTTAAACCGTGGCAACCGGTCTAGCCGGTTTGCCACAATTAAGGGTTTGTTTGGTCTGGTTCAAGGGGTTTCACGGACCGGTTCACGACATGTTTAGATTTAAAACACGGGTTCGGTTCATGACTTAATTATACAAGTTAATTATTTTTACAAGTTAAATAATTACAAGATCTAATTAAATTACTTTAACATGCTATTTAATTAATTTAATTTAGACATGACTTAGATTAATTATTATTAATAATAATACATGACTTTAACCTAAGTATTTTATGATTTAATTTTAGACTAAAGTAATTAATTAATTATTAAAATATGACATGTAATTAATTAATTTCCATGACTTGGGTTATATTAATAATAAATATTAATACATGTTTTAACCTAAGTATTATTTACCCTTTTATTTAATTAAATCATTTAATATTTAATTAAATCTTATAACATATAGTTTATTTAAATTACATGTATTAATTAATAAACTATACTATTAATCACATGACTTAGAAAATTAATCAGTAAAACTTAAGCTTATATTATTAGCTTAATAATCCAGCTTATTTCTAATTGTGGAAACTTTTTATTTTTAGAAACTTATTTATTTTAAGCAGCTAATCTATTTATGGAAACTTCTATTTTCAGAAACTTATTTATTTTAGGCAGCTATTCTATTTTTAGAAACTTATTTATTTTAGGTAGCTATTCTATTTTTGGAAACTTTCTATTTTTGGAAACTTTCTATTTTTGAAAATTTTCTATTTTTGGAAACTTTCTATTTTTGGAAACTATTCGATTTTTGGAAACTTTCTATTTTAGGAAACCTGTTATTTATAGAAAGTTACTTATTATTACACAACAAGTATAATAATACAAGAAATACAAGTAATACTTAATCGGAATAGATAGAATACATGATAAACACAACATAACGTTAAAATCAGTAAAACATGACATGAACATATAAAACAAGCTAAGACATGATATAAAACCAGTTACGTACACAATAATCAGAATACTTATACACATATATTATTTATGTAGCATTAGTGATATCGAAGTAGGACTCTCTTCCGTTCGTCTTCTTCGTTCACTGGACACAAGGTACGGATTCTCCGTCCTTTTAGTATGGACATTCTTTCCTTATTAGGATTCCCGGTATGCAGCCAACTGTTTCCCCAGTATATGTTTTATATGTTTTGATCTGCTTATGTTTAATTAAATGCCTAAGCCATATACATGCATGACAAGTTTCACCTAGTTATGGAGGTACCATAACCATAACACTGGAGGCACCAGTGTTATGACTTCACCACGGCGGAGTGATAGCTCGTGGCGTCCCTTCAGCTTTTGGCCATATTATTATATTATCATGTGGGGCGTATGGGTGCATCCTAGGTTACATGTTTTTACAGATTATTCAGGTGAATGTGGTGTGTGCCTTGCATCCTTCACAAGGAGTTGATCCCTCCTACCCAAACTTATATTAATTATAGGAATCCCCTCTAATTGCATGACGAGGTCACTCCTCCAAGTATTCATGCACGTTGATATTTCATGACCTATATTGGCTAATGGTAAGCATGTTAAACAGTTTTTTATAAGATAAACATAAGGCTTTTCAAACTATAAAACTAGTTTTACTAAGTTACGTCAAGTTTTCCAGGACTTAAACATTTCCGCAGCTATATGTTTTATATGCTTATGTTATTCATTCTATGCTTGTATATTTGTGCACTGAGCGTTATGCTCAGCCGTTTTCCTTTCATGTTCCCAAAACGGCAGGTACTCAGGGACGCTCGTAGACCTTAAGCGTACGTGCATATGGATTGGAAGCTTCCTAGCCTTCATTACTTTATGCATTTCTTCATACTTTTGATACTCATTTCTATGGACATTGTTTAGTCCTTTTCATTTACAGTACTTATGTTTGTGTGTGATGAGCTTTACTTTGGGGTACCGATGTTTGTTTCTGGTATTTCCTTTATGGTCATGTAATGTTTAATACATTTATCCTTGTATGCTTTGATGACACGCCATAATCACGCGTGACATTCCATTTACCAAAATGGGGTGTTACAAGTATCATATCATCTAGCTTTACCTCATCAACTATCTCATGTGCATGATGTATTCCATGTATCCTTACTAAGAGGTTACAAGTACCATCCATTGCATAAAGTTTCGTGTTAAATCGAGAGGATCTATCATATATTGATGAACCCGAGAGAGTTTTTGACTGTCAAGAACGAGTCATGCGGAGAAAGACGATTCCATTCGTTAAAATCCTTTGGTGGGACCATTCTGAGCGGGAAGCCACTTGGGAAACGGAGGAGTCTATCCGGACTTCTTACCCTCATTTCCAGTTTTGACTCGGGTATGTCATTTTCAGCTTACATGTCTTTTCAGATTATGTGTCATTTTAGCGTTTATTATCTCATCAACTTATCGTATCTCTAATTCGAGGACAAATTATTGTTTTAGAGGGGAAGAGTTGTAAAACCCGCTTTTAAAAACCCTAAGGTGCCGTTTGGTTGGGGTATATTGGAGGATAGTGGGGGATCTTAAAATATTTACATTTTAATTTCCCCTAAATATTATGTTTGGTATGTTCAACGAAGGAATTTAAAATTACCCAAAATACCAAAATTAAGGATATCAGAATTACTCTAAAGAGTGAGGAATTCTAATTTTCTTGAAAATTATTTTTTATAAACTTTTTTTCTAGCCATTTTTATTTAGGTTTTTATGTTTATATAAAAAATTATAAAGTTTAAAAGTTTATATAAAACTTATTTTTTGGGTTTTTACTCTTTTAAATAATAAAAAATAAAATTTATATAAAAATCTTTTTATGGAACTCAAAACAAAAATAAAATTTATATAAAATTTTTATAAAATTTGTAATTCTTTTATAAAATTCAAATAAAATTTTTAAATTTTTTATAAAAAATTTTAATAATTTTTTTATAAAATTCATTGATTTTTTTTAGAACTTATGTAATTTTTTTATAAAATTTATGTAATCTTTTTATAAAAGTTATGTAATTTTTTTATAAGTTTTATATAAATCTTGTTATAAAAATTTATATAAGTTTTTATAATATAAACTTAAAAAAATATTTATAAATTTTATATAAATTGTTTATGAAATTTATAGAAATTTTTTATAAAATTTAAATATATATTTTTTAAAAAATTTAAATAAATATTTTTTAAAAAATTTCGAATTTTTTTATGAAGTTTATGTAAAAATTTTATATTTTTTTATAAATATTTTTTATAAAAATTATAGAATTTTTTTATAAAATTTATATAAATTGTTTAAAAAAATTATAGAAATTTATTTTATAGAATTTTTATAAATGTTTTATAAAATTTATAGAAATAATAAGACAAGACAAGAACAAGTATAATAAGTATGAACACGTCAAGTAAACTAAATAAAAAGTATGTATAAGTAAAATCGACACTTATTCATATCACTTCATTATGTAGCTATTGTGAATTCGAAGTGATATTCTACGTTCGTTTTCGTCTTCATTTACTGGACATAAGGTACGGATATTCCGTCCTTCAGTAAGGACATTCTTTCCTATACTAAGGATTTCCCCGTTTGCATCCATCTGTTTTCTCTAGTAGTTAAGTGTCTTAAACACATCAGTATATATTATGATTATTTTAGATTCCCGGAGCTATATACATGCATGCTAGTTTCACCTAGTTATGGGGGTTCCATAACCATAGCACTGGAGGCACCGGTGTTATGACTTTTTTGCGGTGAGAGTGATTGCTCGCAGCGTCCCTTTACGTTATTTGGCCTTTGTTACTATTATCATGTGGGGCGAATGGGTGCATCCTAGGACAAGTTAGTATGATTTCATGGTAATTGCGGTGTGTGCCTTGCATCCGTTAGCTGATCCCTCCACTCATTTTATATATTAATTAGAGGCAACCTCTCTAATTGCATGATGAGGTCACCCCTCTAAGTATTCATGCACGTTGATATAACATGACCTATATAGGCTCCGTGCATATTTAAAATACAGATTTTTAAGATAAACTAAACATAAGTCTTTTCAGAAATATAAACCAGCCTTATGAACTTAAACCAGGTTTTCCAGGACATACATTTATTCCGCTGCTATTCATTTCATTTCATTACTTGCTTATGTTTATGTTTTACATTCATTGTTATGTATCCTCACACTGAGCGTATTGCTCAGTCGTATTTTCTTTCCATGTCCCAATACGGCAGGCACTAAAGGGCAAAGCTAGGATTCAAGAGTACGTGCATGGAATGAGGCGCCTAGTCTTCTTCTTTCTTTAATGCATTTACATACTTTTGCTTTGTTGGACACTGTTTAGTCCTTTCCTTTACATTCTATACTTATTCATTTCGTGTGTGGAGCTTATGTTGGAACCGATGTTTGTTTCCGAGTTCCTTTATGGTCATTTAATGTTTAGACATTTACCTTGCATGCTTTAATGACACGCCATAATTACTACGTAACGGTCCATTTATCCAAATGGGTTGTTACACTAATAATGTTTTTAGGCATCACTTGCATTAACACGGACTACCACAACGACTTATTGCAACCACCAACCAACCGTCAATAACCACCCAAAACCACCAAACCACGCCATTACCACCACCTCCACCTCCGATCACCACCTATGCGGACTACCACAAGTACGTAATCGTCTGTAATGGCCGCCGTTCTCAACCACCCCACTAACCGCCACTGATTTTATTAATTGCTTCCTTTACCAACATCGTCATCATTACGACCACCGCCTGTCACCCTAACAATCACCCTAACAGTTTTTGACGCCATCTCCAATCACCACCACGACTTATATTAACCATGCACCAACAATGGTAATGATAATACTAAGGAATGCTCATTGCCTTCCTTTGTATTCTCTTACCCTTACCTTTACCCATACCCATTCCCATTCCTCTCAGTTTAACCAAGCGCCCCCTAAGAGTAATCACTTGATAAAAAGTATAAAACGTGAGACCCCAACTATGAGCCTAACAACCGAACACAATCTACCGGAATTTCAACCAAACAACTCTGCCCACACAATTTGTCTAAATTATGGCAAAGCGATATATGAAGATTGTTGATAGAGAAAATACCTCAATTCGTTAAACGAAAAAACTAGGATTATCATGACCGACCCTTATCATTTGTTGATAATATGGCCTTTTCAATACTGATCATGAAGCTTATACTCCAAGTATCACAAATCTAAACTAAAGACATAAACAAAATCAGGACTCCACAACTTACAACACCTCACCACAACCCAAACCACCCTTTACATCCTTCTAAACTATTACGCCACAATCTAGATCATTACCTCCATAACTTGATCCCCGACTTCCACACCCTTCTGAACTCTGACACCCTCAACTTGGACCACCAACTCCACAACCTAACCCACAAACGCTAAAAAATTACAACCTTCACACACCACAACACACGAACCTCAAAGCATTAATCACGAGTCTCCAAAACCCTCTAAACCACGACTTTCTAACATCTATGAACTACGAATCTTCAAAACCTATTAACCCCGAACTTAGACTACGAACAACGCATGCGAACTAAAACCCATAAACCTCAAACCTTCACCATCAACACACTTGTGAACCAAATTCTATAAACCTCGACCCTTTTTCATCCACACATGTAAACCATGAACGTGAAACACACGTAGATGGTAAACCACGACCCTTGACCCTCCAACTAGTATCATGACCCTTAGGTATTTCTAACTCCACTACTTTATAATCGAGTTTAAATATACACGGTTTAAAGGCATCTCACGACAACGTCAAAACACATCACTAAAACAATGAAATATGTCATCTAGTCTTACCCAAGTCTCATGAGAGTTTTCTAATTTCGTCACTCGAACTCTATATCAATCACAAAACCATCTAAGTTTCATATTTGACTCATATCATGTTTAGAGTGTTCATATATGCATTGTTACTCATTTCTTGATAATCATAAAATAGTAACCAAAATGTTCAATTTAAATCACCCTAACATAAAAAAAGGACAAAATAATTAAATGCTATTCAAACTTTAATTGATTTAGGGATGGCAATTTGGGTCAAGTTTGGGTTGGCGGGTTAGAAAACCCCACTCAAATTTGACCTATGTAAATAATCGAGTCAGCTATGCATAACCAATTCATTATGTATATATACTTGGGTGAGCGGGTTAAATAAAATTACACAGGTTGAATAGGATAAACGAGTTTTGGGTTGACCCATTTAACCCGTTTTATAAACAAAAGTTGACACATTAAGCATGATAAATGAGTTTGCGGCCCGACCTTTTTAACCCAGTTAACATACATAATAAAATATAAACGATTTTTAATCTAAGAAAAAAAATAGACCCTCGGTCTCAAAATTATTGATTTCTCTCTCATACTTTTTGCAGAATGATAGTTTTACACCAAACTAATTAATTTAAATATTTTTTATTATTTGTAATAATAAAATAAAGTGGGGTAATATGGTAAAGTCGAAAGAAGTTCTTTATTTACATTTTAAAGTGGACAATTATTTTAGAACAATCTAAAATAATGAACAGTAATTTAAAACAAATATAGTATTAAAAAGGTTTGCATGTGGACTTACTTAATTTATTTTTAAGCCAAACTTAAATAATTTAATAATTAAATCAAATGGGTCTACTGGTCAGAAAATCTATTAGACTCAACAAAAAGAATGTTAATTTTGTTGACACTATCAACTCGGATTTGTGTCGAGTTTATACTTAAAGTGTGTTTGGCATTTTCAAAGGCTGAAGCGGATCGTTGGAACGGGTTGCTAGAGCTGGATGATAGAGATTGCAGGTTGAGCTTATTTTTACATACTACTTTAACTAACATGTTATTTAAAAGCTTATTTTTTTAACAAACTCCTTAAATCTCAGTTAGTCAAACGAGACTTATTTTCATAATAACTTATTTATTAAGAAAATAAGCTTATGCTACCATAAATTTTGATAAAGCTCACCCGCTAACCATAAAGAAAAATGAAAAATAGAAAGGGTATGGTGATGAAATGTCGCCTTTAACTAACTAGCACCCTCTAACGGTGGATCCGCCGTGACGTCATCAACGCCGTTTGCCAACTTCTAACCAACTCAAACTAACATAAATTACTTTTATTTTGCAAGTAAAAACCTTCCAATCAGTTTCAATTCTAATAACCATTTAAAAAATATGATGATGATAAAGAGAAAGGGGTTATTGATGGGAGTGGTAATCGTGATGGCTCTTGGACTCTCCGTTTATTTGAGGCTTTGGACTATTGATTACCAAATTTCCAACCATGAAACCGAATTATTAAGGTACTTTTGTTTCGGCTTATGGCTTATTTCATTTTGGGCTTATGTTTCATAACCTCACTTACTTACTGTGGCTTATTTTGAAACTTTTCGGCTTATATAAGTTCATTATGTATGATTTATTGTTTAGGTGAGCTTAGGGTTCTGTTGGGGTTTATTATCTAAAATTGTATACCCAATTCATCAACGGGCAGGGACGGAGCCGGGGTGTCCTGTGGGTGCCTGGGACACCTATGGATTTTTTCGATGTAGTATAATTTTTGAAAAAAATTATCGATTTTCTCAAATTCGACTTAAATGCACCCGGTTTATCGAAATGTGTATCTGGTCTATGCGTTAATTTACTTTTTAACTCTTATCATATTATGGTTCAAAAAAATTTGTGCTCCAGGTCATTTTTTATCCTGGCTCCGTCCAACGGGGTTTTCATTAATCACCGCTGCTATGCCAACTACATTAAACCCAATCTGATATATAGTTTTGCTAGTTTATTGTAGTTTTGCTATAATTTCGCAATATATTCAACAGTTACTATGTGAACTAACGAAGTTTAAGAGCAACATTTCAGAAACAATATTAGTTTCCTGCAACTAAATCTCACAAGGAATTTCACCAAGACATTGCTGTTAAATCTGTTGTGTTCCTTGTGCTATTTAGACATTGGTTTCCAGTCTGAAGGGTTATGAATATCAGCTAGTGTAATGTGATTTATTGCTTGATATATTGCAGAAGGCAATTTGATATTGCGAACATGGAAGCAGTTGATGAATCTGCAGAGTGGAGACTCAGATTCGATGAAGCAGAAGAACGAGCAAACAAGTGTACAAATGAGCTAAATATAGTATGTATTTTACAGCCTTGTGGTCATGAAGCCAGATTAATATATTACTATCAATCTACTTCAAGAACTATGTGTTGTGAGAATTATTAATCAAACGTTCTTGTTGACAGGTTAAGGTGAGTCTTCAGGATAACCGTGCGGCCAGTGTGACCAAAAGGCTAGAAATGTTGCAGAAGGTATACCTTTTCTTATGTATCTGTAAACAATTTGTATAATCAATAATGGGATTCAAAGTTTCTCGGTATTTATTTTTATGATTATTACATATCAGGAGAACATTAACTTGCTAGAAAGAGTTGAGGCCCTTAAACAAGAACTTGAAGCTGAGAAGTTAAAATGCAACATGCAGAAGATTTAGTGATGCTGATGCTGGTTTTTAACTATTACGTAGTATTACAGATGATGAGAATTTTCTTGGTTTTACTTCTGATTTTGGAAATTTTAACCATCTTTAGATTGTTTTGAAGATTTAAAATTAGCAAACAAGTGTACAACTTGGACTTTACTGGTACTGGGGCTTAAGACATTGGAAAAGAGATGTATAATGTAGTTTTGTATGAGGTTGCTTCCGTACAAGAGAAAGTAAGACACATCTTGTTTGATTACTCTTTTCTTTGCAATTTTTGTAAATATATGGAAGAAAGTTTTATATGTATTCACAGAGAAATTGGAGAACATATGCAGAAAAACACTAGTTTTCCATATAGTATAGAAGCTTTGTGCTACGCAATTACTCGTTAGATTACTATGTTCCTACTGCAAACAAATCTTGTGATTCATAAAAACACAGGTAAGTAATAAGATTCTATAGTCGATGATTGTAAAAACTGCAGTAAATAGTTGTGTCCAGTCGTCAGTATTTCCCGATTTTATGCCCACTGTTGGTTTCCTGGTTCTCAAATAATACATGGCACAAAAAGAGAGAGAGAGCAACCCCTTTGATTTGTGCCCAGCAGTCTGAGCTAATATGGTGATGAACAACTAATTTGAATTCAACGATATATAAGAATACAAAATTTGACATCAGAACACTAGCCAAGACCCAGGTTACTTTCGTACATGTCAAAAGTGCAATCAAAATTTTATACTTCCCAGCCATAAATACATCATGTTTCATCAAAATGTTAAGAATTTAAAACCAGGATCAGTGAAGATAGTCATCTCTCTGTCATCGTGATGCCAATGACCAAAAGTTCAAGAAAAACGACGGAGATACAACAAACCAGCTTATAAACGCCATGGCTGTGGCTGACATGAACCTTTTGCAATGGTTTATGTCACACTTATTAAGATCATTGCTGATAAGAACTGTAATTCCAGCACTAGCACATGCAGCAGCAAAAGTAAGAGTGGAGGTGATCTGTGCCAGAATATGTAAAGTAAACAATCATTAGACTTGTAATTCGAAAGAAGTTAAAAATATATTTTGTTCTATTACCGCGTCGCCAATGGTGTACATAGTAATCAGTGCAGGACTCCTCAAGCTTCTTCTGACGCAAAGTGCATATACATCAATCAGGGCTAACGACAAGCTCCATAAACATTGCAAGCCAACAGCAGCCACAAGGTACCTGAGAGGCACCCACAACATTAGTTGGATCGTTAGTGACAAACCAACAATTGTGACTTTTTATAATGAAAATGGAAATGGAGACATAGCCAGAGTGCACCAAAACCAAACCAACGGACACTCAAAGCAGCTTAGATACACAGGTTTAACCATCACCATGATTTCTAAATTCTAATAAGAATGATTTTTAATAAAAATGCATATACAGATTTCTAATGAAAGTGTCGGCTGTTAATATCAATTAGACACACAAAGTGCATATACAAATTTATAATAAAAATGATCTTTTTGGCCTTTAACAAGTCTGATTGATGTCATATTTTCACAATATTTAGTTAAAATCTAATATAATTAGGTTAGTGGTCAGTCTATACTCATATCAGTTGCTACTAGTTTTCAATTTGCAAGTGTTACTAACGCATTAAGAGTAACTTCACAAACAGATGACATACAACAAAGAAGGCGGTGAGCTGAAATATCTAATATACTAGTTACCGCCCAAATTAAGCTCTTCAAAACCTAACATGGAAATGAAAGAGCATAGACCCCATTTTGTTAGTCTTGACTCGTTCCCTTCTCATGCATTCTTCATTCAACCAACCATAATGGAGCGTGAATTTATCTGTATAACCTAAGATAAAACCTTAAATTTATCTGTATTATGAGAGATCTAGTAGGATGTTCATAACGTTTGATGTACAATTATCTTTGGATCTCCTTCAGAAATTCTAAAGAGTTAGGACTTCAGTGCAAAAAACAGCATAGGATAGAACACAGAGCTCTAAGTGGATAGAATCAGTGGCAGCTGGGTTTCATCTAGTTAGCATTGGCTACACTCATTCACGGTAGATGCATAACATAAAGAGCCACGGATTTGTCCGTTGAAGCTAGCAATAGTTCGAGAAAAGCATGAAAGCAAAGGAACCACGGAGAACAAAATAACAGGGAAAAAATACAGTTAAAAAAAAGACCTATGGCTGCAAATAGGTTCGAAAAGGCATAAAGATATGGGGCTCTCTACCTAAAGCGAAAGCAAGGCAAAAATGAACAAGCGGGGCTACTGCAACGCGCCTAAAAAGAAAAAAGGGAACTAGCTAAACATCTCTATACCTACCATCTAACCAATCTAATTCTAGCCCTCCACGGCTCCACTCGTTCAACGTCATGTCCTCGGACAAAAGAAGCTCCTTCATGCCAGGCTTCAGCATGTTCTCCCACCCAAGTTTTAGTCTACCCCTTTTCCTTAAGGGGTAGAACTACCTAACTAAATGGTGTTGACTGTTATCTTCTAGTCACATATCCGAAACACCTCAACTGTCCTTCCACGGGGTTTGAACACACCGCCACACAGACTCAAACAAGGTAAAGCCCTCCCTTTTCAGAAGGTTGGGGTGGCCACTTCAGAGTTGTTTGCACCTAGCAGGTATCGAACATAGGACCTCACACCTTTTAATGTGATAGTCGCAACTCCTTCCCTCATTTTATTGAGGATAATATCAAATTCAAGCTCCACTGAGTCCACTCTATACACTCCATTCGGAAATCGGAATCATGCCCCACATTGTCGTATGAAAAAAGTATCTAAATGTTAATGTACAACTAAATTGTCACGGAACACTCTATTAATAAACACGGATAAATCGCGAGCCACATGTCTGTACTAACAATATAAACATGTAACAATTTAATGAAATTATGTGAAATGATATTTAATGAAAAAAAAGAAGAAAACGTGTTACCGGAAAGAAGTGACAGAGGGGAAATCAGAGGTGGAAGCCATGACAGTCAAAGAAATGATAGTAGCAACAAACTGAGACAAACGCAGCCCCAATCCTGTGGACGTACCAGCCATACCTTGCACGTCTTTCATCCGTACTCTTCGTGGCGGCGCCGCCTCATTTCTCAATGCCGGCGCCTCCACTGGGTGCACCGCCGGCCTGCTCATTTCTTTGAAAACTGCCGGTGATAATTAATTAATTAATGAGGACACAAGGAATGTTTTTTTTTTATAAAAAAAACTACTCCGTACTACACTTCCAAAATACTTGCTACTAGTATTATTTTTAGGCGTTTTCTTTCTTTTGTTTTATACTCAAAATATTTTTCTTTCGTTAAATAAAATATAACTATTATCAAAATTGCAAAATTCGTAAATAGGTAGTCAAGCTCTCAAATATCTTGTAACTTGTAATCGGATTTACATTTTTCATAAAATTTGAATATTATTTCCAGTATTTTGACTTTTGAGTATTTGAGTACTTGCAGCAAAATTTATAAATTCCCGACAAGTTTGACCATATTAGCTGCCAATGATCTTCGTTAATCACGATTGACCAATTTATTCGACCATGATGTATAAATTGGCAAGATTAATGGTTATGTAGTGCATAGCGACATATACTTTGTTTTGCAACAATGATTATTACAATATATTTTATTTTACAAATTAATTAATCTTTTCTTAAAGGCTGTGATATTAGTTCAAATTAAAAGTAATATGATAATTTTAGTTAACTTTGTATTTATTTATTAGTAATAATAAATAGTTAAATTATAATATCGAAAAGATAATAATATATAAACTATTAATTTAAAAATGAGAAAGCAACAAACATGATAATGGAATTGTAGAAGGTCACGAATAGGCGTGGAATTAAATCGGTGAAAAGTTCGAATAACCCGAGTTTAAACGAGCTCGAGCATAAATTGCAGCTCGTTTATTAAACGAGTTCGAGCCTGAGTTTTACGTATAAAGCTCATTTGAGCTCGCGGATCTAAACGAGCCTAATGTTTTATATATAAGCTTATTAGCGAGCTTGATAATAAACTTATTAACGAGCATAATTTAGATATATATTACGAGCCGAGTCTCAATCAAGCTTTCATCTTACATTACCAAATTGTATAAACGAGCCGAGCTCGAACAGAACCCGAACATTTTACATAGCACGAGTCGAACTCAAGCTTAAATAATAAAGCTCAAAACAAATTGAGCTTAAACTTTGTAAAACTTAAACTGCGAGCTCGAGCTCTGACAGCTCGAACTCAACTCATCTCGTTTTCACCACTGGTCATAAGTTGTCATACCTCAACTCAAAAAACAATTTCTAAATTGCGTCAAGAAAACGTAAAAATTATTAATGTTAAATTACATAAGTAGAGGTGGCAAATCTTGCCCATTTTGATACATATGGGCATTTTTTGTCCATTTTCAAAAAAGGATGGGCTCTTTTTGCCTATTCTTTATAATGAATGGGCTAAACGGGCGCATATATAAGAAATAAATGGGCTTAACGGGCGCACTTATAAAATACAAATTAGTATACTCGACGAATATTTTTTATTAAATTTTTTACCCCGGCTTTGAAACAAGTATTTTTATTTTTTATTTGTAAGTTTTTATATGTTTTTTCCCTTTTTTAGCTTGCGCCCGTTTAGCCCGCCTGTTTTGCCCGCCCGTTTCGTCCGTGCCCGTTTAGCCAGCGCCTTCCGCCCGTTTAGCCCGTTGACCGTTTAGCCATAGTGTTTTTGTACAGTTTCATGATAGATCTATAAAAAATTTTAATGTTAAAATCGAATAAAAAGATTCACCTCCTTTCCTTATAAATTAGTAATGCTGGATTAGTTATTTTATGATTAACGCTGCGTTTACGTAACTTCGAATATGACTAGCTAAAAATAAACATAAGGAACAAAAATGGAAAAAAGTTAAATATTGATTTAACTTATCTTTCACAAAAGTGTGACGTTAACCATTTTAATTAATTTTTGATAATTTATGCGCAATTAACTGACCATTAATATTTACAAACAAAAAGACGAATATACCTTCAGGCTTCCATATTAGACTCACGGTAGCAAACAACCAGAAAAAGCTTGCATAATTGCATTGTTCGTTCTTATTAAGTATAGAGTTGTATGTAGTCCAACATTTATGGGTATAATTATCTGATAATGATAATTATAGTATGAAATTTGTCGACCTGAATATATTTAGAGTTTACTATTAATACAATCTCTCATCATATAATTCATACTTGTGTTAGACGAAACTCGAAGCCACGGCCTCTTAGTCGAAAGTGTCTCTTATGGTTGTGTTACACATCATAAGTTGAGTTTAATTATGTAATGACAATAATTGAGTTTTTATATCATTGTGCACAATATTTACACCTTCTTTTTATAGATATAGGAGTATATAATACTTATTTCTATATTTTAAACGCGTCCCATAAATCTTTCATGTTTACAAGAGATTTTTTATGTATCAATTTCCATAGTCAACCATTGTTATTTACAAAACAAAAAAATAATAACCGAACTCCCCTCTTGTCCTATAGACTCGGACACACTACACACATACATGATACATACTTGTATCACTCACTATCTAGATCTAAAACTTTATCAAGATTATTACCAAAAATAATACATTGCATGCTTTCATTGTCTCACTAATAAACCTAGATCCCTGTTTCTTAAAGTTAAGAACAACATTACCATTAACATTTATGTACAAATTATGGCTTGCATGAAGCTTGGTACAAAACCTGAGGCATTTCGCCTTGAAAACCATACCTGGTATACATATCAAACTGTTTACATCCTAGAAATTTTGGGCTAATAACTTTTGTGCCATAAATCTGCTATAATTGTATTCTAGACATGTATCATATTATTCACCATCCTATTATTGTCGAATTTTGGTTAGGAGTGCCATAAACATCAAGGATGATCAATGTACTATTATACTCTTGATTGATTTTGTTTAATGAAAAGATGCTTTCGGCTTCTGATATTTGCGTGGTTTTTTCATGTTATATGCCTATGGAAGGTTTAGTAATCACAGTGTTGATTTTTATATTTTGTGTCATATAGGCTATTAATTTTTAGTACACATTTGTGAGCTAATAAGATCTTTGGTCACCTGAATATACATTATCGAATATGAAGTCATGATAAGATTGTTAGGTGTGACGATGATGCTCGTTTATAACTACTTTTGGTTTAGATCATATGACTATTCAGATGGTCTTTGACACCATATATATTTGACACCAAGATTTGTTCACCTATATAGGACGATCCCACAGAATTTCAGGTTGTAGAGCTTTAGAAGTTAGTATAGTTGATTCATTTTATCTGCACGAGATTAAAGAGGGTCATACTTATCAACCACTTAAGGATCATCACATTAGGCGCCCGGGTGTCTAAAAAAAATAAGTAAATCACACTGCTTTTGAATTATGTTGGAACCAAATTCAAATAAGAAATTTTGAAGTAAGAAACGGTCATGCTGTTGTTCATTCATTCTTTTGATTAATAGAAGTGATACTATTCCTTTTGCAGGCAATGTGTGAGCGGGCTCCCGAGTGATGTCACAATTGAGATAGGAGAAACAACATTTAGTCTCCACAAGGTGCATATTCATGTACTTTATCTTGTTAAATCACAGTATTTGTTTCATATCTTTTAATAAGCATATGTACTTTTCATTCTTATGCACATCTATATCATTTGTACAGTTTCCGCTCATTTCAAGAAGTGGGCTATTGACAAAGCTGCTCGGAGACAATTATAATGATGATGGATCTGTTTGTGTTGTGCATCTTACTGAGATACCTGGTGGCGCTAAAACATTTGAGCTTATAGCTAAATTTTGTTATGGTGTAAAGTTTGAGCTTACATCCCACAATGTTATCAGCCTTCGTTGTGCCGCTGAGTACCTTCAAATGACTGATTATTATGGAGACGAAAACCTAATTACACAAACAGAATTCTTTCTGATCGACGTGTTTAACACTTGGTCAGACACAATGATTGCTCTTGAAAGCTGCGAGGAAGTTTTTTCAGATGCAGAAGAGCTTAACCTCATCTCAAGGTGCATAGACTCTTTAGCAATAAAAGCTTGCTTAGGTCCCAATGGATACAGTACCGGTTCCAGTGCCACGTCAGCATTTGATAACGATAACATGGAACAAAGTCGTATTGTATGGAATGGGATTTCTACCTCTGCGAAGAGACACACGTTGGGTGATAACTGGTGGTATAAAGATGTATCCTTTCTTGGTTTACATTTATATAAACGCGTGATTCATGCTATGGAGGCTGGTGGCATGAAAGACGAGACAATAGCAGGGTCCCTTGTGGGTTATGCAAAAAAGTATATACCTTTGATGAACAGGCAATCTAGTTTCAACGATGCAAGCCATTCCAAACCAGTTTTCACTCCATCTGAAGCAGACCAAAGGGCACTTTTGGAAGAAATTGTGGAGCTACTTCCATACCGAAAAGGGATTGTTGGGACTAAGTTTCTTATAAGGCTCCTTCGTACCGCTATGGTTTTACACGTGAGTCCATCGTGCAGAGAAAATCTTGAAAAACGTGTAGGAGCCCAGCTAGATTCAGCTCACTTAGATGATATATTGATACCAAATCAAGGATTTAATTCAGTTGATACCTTATATGACATCGACTGTTTTCAAAGAATTCTTGAGTATTACATGTCAATGGACTCGTGTAGTGCAGCAAATTCACCATGTATAGTCGAAGAAGGGTTTGATAATGCGGCCCAATCTTTGACATCTTTGACATCAGTAGCTAATCTTGTTGACGTGTTTCTTGCTGACGTTGCTGCTGATGTTAACTTAAAGTTATCACAGTTTCAGTCTCTTGCTGTTGCTGTTCCTGACTACGCTCGCCCACAATCAGATGGCATTTATCGTGCAGTTGATATATTTCTAAAGGTAAGCTTAATGTTTGTATACCTATAGTATGTACATAAAATATGACACATTTGGTGTCTAATTGTTAATTGAAAATATTGCAGGCACATCCATGGTTGACAGACTGTGAGCGTGAGCAGATGTGCAGATTCATGAACATACAGAAGCTATCGTTAGATGCAAGTACTCATGCAGCTCAAAACGAAAGGCTGCCTCTTCGTGTTACAGTTCAAGTTCTTTTCTTTGAACAGCTAAGGCTTCGTACATCTATTGCAGGCTGGTTTTTCGTTTCAGAAAATCAGGATCAAATGAGCAGCAAAAATGATGGTGAAGTGGGTCGTGGACAAGGAAGAACGGGTGTGAATGACATGAGGGAGCGTGTTCAAGAGCTTGAAAGGGAGTGTGCGAAAATGAAGTATGAGATCCTGGAAGTGAAAACGAAGAGAGGTTGGAATTTTTTATGCAGGCGAAAGAGGCATCGCGTCTATAGAACCAAAATGTGTTGAAAAATTAGTAGTGCTACTAAACTTGTGGTTTTTTTGTTTCTTTGCAGTGTGAGATTTGAAAACTAGTACTAGACTGAAATTGTTTTGTATGTTTATTACTGGGAGTTTTTCCTTCAAAGGGTTCATTTGGATTACTTGGGGTTAATCCAGTTTACTTGCTGTTAATTTAGCCCTTGTTAACGCGATTACGTGAACTTGCAGCTTATTTAAATAAGATTTAAGTTCTTTTGGATACCAAAGTTTTTTAGGATATAAGGGGACTCATCTCCACCATCCATCTCCATCTCATTCAAGGGCTGAGATTAAATCCCCAATTTACACAACTTTCTCCTTTCTTTCTCATAAAAACACACACCCCGTTCTTTCACTTCTCTCTCTACCCCGATCTACTTTCTCTCTCTAAAATTTGAAGCGAACAATCACAACATCATCATGAATCCATCACAATCGATTAATTAGATCGATTACTTAACACGAATTCATTTCAGGTTTGTATTCTTATAATCTATGCTTATTTTTTTTAGCTTATTTGATTTTGAATAAACTTATTAATTTATTTTCATTAGCTTTTTTGAACGAAATATGCCGATTGATAGTTCTTATTTTGATCGAATTATTCCGATTGATTGTTTTTATTTTGATCAATTTATTCTAATTAGCTTTTATTTAGGTGATTTATGTGAATAAGCTTATTTGTTTGAATAAGATTTTTAATTATATGAGAGTTATAAATAATCTTGAGAATTAGATAGGAGTTATGTGAATAAGCTTACAAATTACACGAGAGTTATGAATAAGCTAGCTTATTAGCTTATGTTGACAAATCGTAAGGTATTTTATGTAAGTTGGATTAAGTTTGCTGATGTAGGCTGCAATAAGCTTGATATATCATGTATGATATATATATATCATATATGATATATCATCTCTTTTCATATATGATAGATATATCATATATGATAACTGATGATATATCATATATGATATAACTATCATATATGATATATCAAATAAACCATAGGAAAAACAGATTCTGTATGAGTATTTTTTAGAAAATCAATATAAACTCTTGAAACTTGTCTTCTATCATATATATGAGTAATTTATTTTGGTGTTAAAATGTTGCATAATATGTTCTTTTTATCTTTTATAAATGCAGTCAGACAGAGATGGTGCGATTGGCAGCTTTGGAGCAAAGCAGAGAGGGATGTTGATTATAACAAGAGGATGTGCATGGATATGTTTTAAGGATCAAGACGGAGTAGGCGTTGTTCATGAATTCATCATTTGATAATCTGTTTTTTTGTGCATTTTTTTGATTTTGTATAAATTGTTATCATATATGATATCAGAGGTATATCATATATGATTTTACATTAGGTTACGTTCGGTTTGAATTATCATATATGATTCTGTTCAAAAGTACATTTTTATGTTATGAACAAGTGTTTGATTATTAATTGTGCATACTCTTTGTTGTAATCATGAATTCATCAGATTCTTTATTTAATAAATCCAAGTTTTTCTTGAGTGTCATATATGATAGTGCATGATCATATACTCCGTATGACTTAATTTATAAAAAGCATCATGACATAGTACCAAGAAAGTTAAATCATATTAACAAGATGTTGTACGAGATACCAATTGATTACAAAATCGTCCATATACTTCAAACTCCATTAGGAGATTACAAGAAAAAACAAACAATAAACGTAAAAGAAAAATTCACGAGCTTATTCATTAAGCTTCTTGGCCTTTTGGATGCTTGTAATGTTCAACACGCCTTGTAAACAACCTTCTCTACACAAAAAAGAAGATTTAATTCAATATTCAAGCACATAATCATATATGATATATTTGATCATATATGATATTTAGCTTATATCATATATGATATAGCATATCATATATGATACTTCATTAGCAAGTCATACTAAATATGTTCAGCCAGATTAATCCATTAAAAAAAGAGTTAATTCAATTTTCAACCACATTATCATATATGATATATCTCATCATATATGATATTTTAGCTTATATCATATATGATATAGTATATCATATATGATACTTCACAAACAGGTTACACTAAATATGTTCAGCGAGATTAAGCTAAAAAATCTTATAATTCATGAAAATAAGCTAATAAGTTAGCTTATAATTCATCATAATAAAGGTGATGATTATCAATAAGCTTATTCACATTAAGCATCAAGTTACCTTATCACTTGACATGTTAAATTCATGTATCTTATAAAATAAGCTATAAAAAATAAGATGAGTTATAAGCTTATTCACATCGAATAAGCTAA
The DNA here is from genome assembly GCA_025667525.1 of Glebionis coronaria. NCBI lineage: Eukaryota > Viridiplantae > Streptophyta > Magnoliopsida > Asterales > Asteraceae > Glebionis > Glebionis coronaria. The sequence goes on from CM046881.1 coordinate 171,640,915, forward strand.
AGAAGATGAATCAAAACAGATCGAATGAACTTTACCTTATTTATGAAGAGGATGATCGATTTGTGACGGTGATGATCGATGGATTTGATGTTTGTGTTGATAAATTAAGATGTAAATATGTGTGTGTGTGTGTGTGTGTGTGTGTGTGTGTGTTTATGTGTGTTTTAGAGAGAAGAAGAAGAAGAAATCGATCCCAGATCTGTGAGAGTGGTAGGTGGTGTTAGGTGGGAGGGGTAAAATGACGAAACTACCCCTCTGCTTTTTTTTTTTTGTTTTTAATATGGGTTGTTGGATAAGATGAGATGGACGGTCCAGATTTGTCCCCTTGTATCCAAAGGATACAAGGTATCTTAAATAACCGGACTCAAATTCTTAAATTTGAGTTAAAAAGATTATAATGATAAAACGTTTCTCAAGTTTATTATGTTTATAGGCCGCATATAATCATTAGCAATTGGCTTATTGGTCGGGTATATTGATGTCACCACAAGAGGATTCGGGTTCAAATTTCACTAGATACATGTTTTGGTGATGCACGTAAACACTAAAAAAGCGCTTTCTGTTTCAAAGTCATGTCAAAGTGGACCTCCATATCCTTAATCTGGTCACTAAAAAGGGTAGCCGTCAATGTTTGTTAGGTTATAGAGGGGGCGGTATCCTCATTAGTGAAACAACTAAAATCAAAGTTTGAAATCGTATCACGTAAACAAGCAAAAGCAGAAGCATAATCACCATCCATACTACATACGCCACTGTCACGTAAGATGTCGTCTTGTAACACCCCAGATTGAGCCCTCGAGACCCCAAAAACGGAGGTCTCTTTTAAAAATTAAAAGAACAAATTAAAATATTAGGTGTATTACAATTAAGGCCGAGCAGTATAGATGACAGACCGACCCGATTTAAGATATAAACCGAATCAGACCGAATGTATTTCAGTCCGGTTCAATTCACTTTTTTTTAGTACTTTTTGGTTTTCGAGTTGGTTTGTGTTTGGTCTAAAGCACAACTGGACATTGGACTAAACACATTGACGAGTGTTTATTAAATTAGTCAAGTTCGGGTTCTGATAAGATAAATGGATAAGCCTTGTTTAGAACTTTAGATGACTATGTTAAATTGGTTATCAGAAACTCAAACCCATTCAACCGAGTAACTTATTAAATCCGATAAACCGTTTATATGACCGGGCAAGCTGCCAACCCGAACCGTTAATCCAAACCCGATAAGTATTGCCGGAAAACCCGAAGAACACGTGTTATCTTTTGTTTCAAACAAACACCATTACTGAAGTATCGTTTTAACTTTTAATCCTTGTAAATCACCTAGCTACTTACCTTTCTTTATTTATCACATTCATTTTTCTTTTTATATAATAAAAGAATTAGATTATTTAAGGGCATGTTTGTTTTTTCCAAAAATGTCTGAATAAGATCTGACTCTGACCAGTCAGAGACGGTCAGACGTTGACTGTTTGTTTTTTCATCTTCAGTCAGAGGCGGGCAGACATATACTCATCTGACTCTGTCAGAGGCGGTGAGTTGATCTGACTCACTCCTAACACTTGGGGTGAACCCTTTTCTACAACACATTAGCATATACAAACACCTACCTGTTCGAAATACAACAAAGTCAGAAGACCAGTTCATGGTTCTTTAATACGAAAGCTACAAGATTCATAGGTTTTTTTTAAAAATATTGTTTGTTTGATTTGGTTGGGATAAAAGAGAAAGATGTTACAGTAGATTTTTGGTTGCATTGTTTTGGTTAAGGAAATGGTTTAATGGAGCATTTGGTGGCTGTATTTGTTGAGGGAGATGGTTTTGTGTGCAGCAGTTATATGATATAAACTACGCATATATGTTTAGGGTGAGTAGGTTTAAGGAGTGTATAATAGGGTTTGATATATTGAGCTTTAGTTTCTTAGAAGGTATTTGGGCCAATTGTATCATATCAATTATTAAGGGCCAAAATGTTGTGTTATTCATCATCATTGGGCTCAATTTAGTGTTGTATTAGTTGGATATTGTTAACGAGCTAGTTTTTGTTCAAAAAAATAGCTAGTTTAAATGAAAATGGAAATGGATGTTAATGGTAACACGTTTATTAACAAAATGTGAATCGAAACCATGCACTTATGTCAAGATTGAGTTTTCTCTACTATTATTCATTAGATTGAAACTACAAATTTATCGTGTTCTCATGGTTTAATATATATATACATGAAAAAATAGATAAACTAAACCATTCAGACAATCATAAAAAAACAAACAAACATTATTTCATTCAGATTCAGACTTTATTACCACCTCTTACCAGTAAGAGGTGGTAGTCAGATTCAGACCCAAAACATCTTAGTGAAACAAACAACACCTAAGAATTTTTAAGAAATTAAACAAAATCAGGGGCAAAATCTTGCAATTTGATTGGTTAAGAAAAAGTCTTGAACAAAACTGCAAAAAAAATCGTGTATAATGAAGAAAATATATGTGGCGAAAAATGAAAAGAATAAAACTTAAAAAGAGCGGTTGTAATGATAGAAACTTCAACAGTCAAACTCGAAGGGTTAGTTATGTAACTATTGTAGTGCAAGATAACACTTCCAGAACAGCCCCGCCCCAACCTCCATCTCAAAGTATAATGTTTAACTAAAAAAAATCCTGATTCAACATCACACGATTTGATAAATCAAGGGTATGTTTTATTTACTTATTATTAATTTAATTCATACGTATGTTAAACTTTATTGGAAACCTACATATATATTTACCCACCATTTATCATACATAATGTGAGTTCTTTAAGAATTTAGGATTTATTTTTTGTGCCAAGAGTAGTATTTTATGATATCATACTAGTTTCTTTAATGTTTTAGATTAATTTAAACTGATATTTTATGGGTTTATGCTCGATTGTTAATTCAAGTTGGGTTATGTTAATTTGTCAAGGGTTAATTACGAAGCTAGGCTTGCCTTTTTCCTTTTAATTAGAGCATATATCACATGAAAAACAAACAGATAGCTTGTTCAAAAAGGTGTCGTCATGGTTTTATGTTAATTTTGCTCTCCTGTATAAACCTCTGAAAGATCCACAAGTCAAGGACTTCATAGACAAGTGCTTAGTCTATGTGTCTGAAAAATTCAAAGTATAAAGGAGTGTGCACATGAGCCTTAGTAAACCTGTCAATTTAACTTTGCATGTTGTGTCTAAACACAATAAGCCGATTTTAAAGCATTCTTTAAAGGGTGTTTGGGTTTGCTTATCTAAGTGGGCTTCTGGTTGATGGATAGGAAACCTTCCAATTAGGTTGCTGCTGCGCTATATAACTACCACCCTTATTGTTCCTCAAAAAGTATCCATATGGACTCTTGACGGTTTACATAAAATCATTTTAAACACTTTGGAAATGTGTATCCAGCTTTTTTTTACCCGAAATGGCTAACGAAACGTAAAGTTAACTTACTATTAGTTTGTTAATTCTATAGATAGTTGTGTCTTCAAGCAAAGTAGAACAAAAGGTTCACTAGATAATGCTTTCTTATGTGTTGCAAGATCAAACACGTTGATACTAGATATCTTATCCTATAGAAGTGCAGGTTGGATAACTGGTGAAACCTCTACTTATTGAAACGGGTTGGGGTTGGGGTATAGAAACGACCCATTAACAAGAAAACGTGTCAAAATTCCAGCCACTACTTTCTTACCATTTCCTGATTGCCTTAAAATTATTATAACTTGATTCTAAAGTGATTAATATTTGGTCTGTAGTCAATTGGAGAACGGGTGTTCAGTTTGTATTCTCAAAAAATATCCTAATCTCACAATTTGCTTATGTTACCAATCTTTTTGGTATATCAATTACGTAAAAATAATATTAAATTTCTATATTATTCTTAGTTTTTAGCATCTTAATAACTATACATATCAACTTAAAAAGCTAACCCAAGTGTTGACCTGTTACTGAAGAATAGACACATTTAACTACAGACTACTATGTAATATGATGTCTAAGCTTTTTTAATAAGAAAAATATATACTTGAGGTTTCAAAGCACTTGAAAAATATGTTTTACTAACTTGTGTGCAAAATGGTAGTAAGATTTAAGCCCAGGGTTCTTGCTCATATGTGGAATGTATCTGGATGCAATCACCTTTCAACCGTATTGTCGTTACTTTCGGATAAGCGTTTCAAAAACATTTTCACACACATGATAAAAAAATGAGAAGTTTAATTTCTAAGCCCCGTGCGTGCACGAGCATTAAAACTAGTTATTATTATGCTTAAAGCATTCTTCTATAGATAAAGGGGAGGGGGTTGGTTGGTTGGTTGGGATTAGCTTATTTTGCGGGCTTATGGATTTATTAGAATTTGGAAAACCTCACCCTTTTCGCCTTTTGAGTTATTAGCTTATCAATCCAAACACCCGCATACTCTAAATTTGCTATATTTGGTTTATATAGTAGTAGCAAGTTATTTGAACTACCCTTTTTCAGATAGTTAATAGGATTTTGTAATGACATGTTCCTTTCAAAACATGTTTTTGGGCTCAGTTTCATGTGGCTTGAACATCTACATTGCTCAGCCTGGTTCTGTAAGTATGGAACCGAGTTAGGGTAATCGGTTCATGGTTCTATACTTCTATCCATAGTTGAACTAGGTGATTGTGCAAGTTAGCACCAACCCCGTTGTGTTCAGCTATCCCCTTAACTTACCCAATGCTGGTTATTACAATGGTTCATGTTAACAAGTAGCACACAGAATTTTAGCCTAGTTATAAGACATAAGCTACAATTTTCAACTGTATATGCCCAGAGTTTAGTTTCAGTGGGCCAACGGAAGGTTTGCTAGAATTTTCAGCTACACACATATACGGTATATATACTCCATAATAATGTTTCTGTCACCTCCTCCAGTGTCATGATATAGCTGGTTAGAGATGGATATAAATATTGATTATGTGTTTCTTATTCATATATGAGTGCGTCTAAATCTGTGTATCTGTTCATAAAATAGGCTATTTTAATCTACCCGAGTCGTCAAAACTTCGTTCAACGTTACTTTTTTTCAATTACAGTAATAATTACGATTGATTTTTTTATTTTATTTCTGGTAACCATGGTTTCCGCTCTTTAGGCTGACTAATCCACGGGGTTTGAACCCACCGCAACACAGACTCAAACCAGGTAAAGCCCTCCCTTTTCAGGATGTTGGCGTGGCCACTTCAGAGTTGTTTGCACCGACCTATCAGGAATCTGAGTGGTTAATTTTAAGAATTGTTTGTGATACCTATTATCTATCTAGAAATTAGTAGCTCTCGCAAAAAAAATTGATTTAGCTTGTCGTGGTTGTGTGTGTGCATAAACAATAGAAGGGATTATATGAACACATGATTAAGTGTGTAATGTAGATATAGTGAACGTTGTTAAGATATTTGTGGGGTTGGTCACATCTAACTTTGTCTTCAGTGAGATCTTTATGTGTATATTAAGTGAAGTTTTAGTCACAAAAATTGCTGGTACACAGTGGACGGGTTCAGTTTTGTTTGGCTTGGGCACATCAAGTTTCAGCGCGGTTCTGTAAATATGAAACCGTGTCTGGACAAGTGATTCCTGGTCCTACCCATAACTGCACCTAAAAAATCAATCTTGGATCTACGTTATGTAAGGTGGCCCACTATAATAGCTGGCATCTAGGATTGTCGTATCTAGGACGAACCTTGTGTGAACTGCGATATCCTTGACTTACAGGGGGGACCCGATGTTTATTAGTAGTTATTACAATGGCTCATACTAACAAGTAGCACGCGATCTAGCTCAAATAACACATGTGACATAAGTTATTTTTTTTCCGGTTACAGATGGATATAACAATTGATTATGTTTTAAACCTCACGCATGTATGTGTGTGTGTGTCTGTCGATCTGATAGGTTCAGCAAACTACCCTCAACGTTACTGTTTTTTAATTGATAATTAAGATTAAGATGTTTGAATTTTGGGAATTACTGACCGCACCTATTATCTATAGTAGTAGTAGCTTTCCCAAAAACTATGGTATAGCTTTATGTGGTTGAGTATATAGAAAATATTTAAGGTTTTCTTGGAATATATAATTAAGTGTGCAATGTTATATATAGATATACTGAAGATTGTGTATTCTGCAACGACAATGGGGACAAGCACCGAAGATCCAATAAACCGTGCGTTTGAGGCAATAGCACGAAGAGAAGCTCACGAGCTTCAGTTGCAACAAAAGAACAAGAATAGGAACAATAATAGATTTCCAGAGAAAAACAGAGCCGAGGGCTCTGCCAGCAAGAAGCGTGGGATTCAGGAAGCTGCAAACACTCCAGCCAAAAAAGGTTATTCAAGTACCCCTTGTTGATTTACAAAATTTATATTTAGTTCAAGGAAATAGCACCAAAGTGATAAACTGGATAGAACATTTGGTAGTTTTGTAGAAGCATTCTGTACATGTTTTAGTCAATAGTAAAAGTAGCATGTTCTATTGGATTCTTTGCAACTGATAATACTTTTTGGTATTTGTAGGCAAATATACGTTTACAGGGCAAACTGCTACACGAGGTATAATCTCGTTTATCGGCCGTGAAAAATCAATGTTACATTTTGTAAGATATAGATAATTGTGTATGGCAATTATTTCTTTTCACTTAAAACTGATCTTGCAGACGGAGAAGCTGATCATCCTATATATCTTCCACTCTCTCACCCTGTACATGAAAAGTTAGCAACTCCAAGTCATGAGGTGATTATCTTTTGCTTTTATGTTGTATTATATTCTTAGCTTATAATATGAGTTGGACTGTTATTTCAGTATACCATGAACGTATGCAGGTGAATGTGGTCGACGAGATCTTGCATAAAATTCTGCAGAGTGGCGATTCTGCTCAGAATTATATGCAAGGCTCTAGAAGAATGAAAATTGATAATCGGGTCCATCTTGATAATATAGTACAAGAACGCAGCATGTCTTCTAGCATGGCACTTACAAAGGCTTTTCAAAGTCACTCAAAGAGATCAAAAAAGCACATGTCCATGAAACAGCTCAAGAAACTCGGATCGTTGGATTTGCCTCAAGAGCTACGGAAGTGAGTAAATCTTATCCACGTTTTTATATTTATTATATCATTTGCTTTTCCTGTTTATGTTGACCAGATTTATGAAACATCTTTTCCGTTTGTATTTTGTTACAGCTTTGAAATGTTTAAACCAATGCATGAAATGTGGAAAGGTTACATAACGCAACTATTAAAGAGCGTTGGGTAAGGATTCTCTTTTCACTACTTTTCAAAGTTTAATCCCAAAAAAGGTATTGTTAAGCAGTTATAACATTGTGAAATGGACATGCGACTTTCAGGAAAGGTCAAACGGCTCAATGTCTTCTCACTGCAGATCTACATGGTGCACATATTTTAGGTTAACTTGCTTTTCTCTGTCTTTATAAGTATTTTTCCATGTTTCACTCCTAAATCGTTATTTTAGGATTATTCGCTGAACTGCCATTTTTCAGTTATCTTGTCACTCGTATATACAAAGTATGTCAATGACAGTTACCGATTTCCACCATCCTTAATATGTTGAGTGTTAATTGCAGTTGCAGAATGCAAAATGGCTGCCTTCACGGGAGTGAGTGGGATCATGATTCGTGAAACTGCCGAGACGTTTGGCATAATTACAAAAGAGAACAAATTTAATGGTAATTGACGAACAAATACCCCATTTGCTATTTGTGCTACTATACTTGTTTCTTTTACTCCAATTATAGTACCTAATGTTGCTCAATGGAACTGAGTTTTTTGGTTTTGGAAACATATCAATGACCTCTATCCTAATGTTTTGTGCGCTTATATTTCAGTTGTGTTGAAGAAAATTTCTGTATTCATGCTTCAAGTTGATTGCTGGAAGATTACTCTGCATGGAGATAAGCTCACTTCCAGGAAAGTCGGCTAATGATTTTACACAATGATCTGTCATCTTATGTAAGCTTCGTACAGTTACATCTACAGTATCTTATTTCGTTAGAATGTTATATCTTTTTAGCCTATTTTTGAATTTGCATTCCCGTAACTTTTTTGAAGATTAATACAATGCGGTTATTTTGTTTGTCAGCAAAAAATGAACACGTCCTCTATTGGTAAGCTAAAATTGATCACGGGACACATTCATAGCAGAAGGGAAACACCAGAGTACTTGACTGCAAACCCGCACGGAAAGGTTCAGTGAACATCTCTTAACATGTCAAGTCAATTGGTTCAATATAATCTGGCTTGTGATTTTTCATATCCAAACAAACCCAAACCCATACCCATTGGTGTATTTAGTGACCAGTTTTTCTCTTACCTAAACTATCAAAACAGGTTATAGTCAAATGAAAGTTAGGTAGCAGATATGGACTGTTTTGGCAAATGGATATACCATGTTGTTAGGTGTGTAGCTTCATATTTGCAGACAACAGTTGATGGTCAAACTTTTGCTAGCAGGGTAGGAATTGTAGGACGGCTGGTCTTTGCTTCATTTTTTTCTCTATTCTTTGCTTCTTTAGTAACTAGCATATTTGGTATATGTTTCTGGTAGAAATATGAAGTAGGATTTAGATACAGTTCTTAGTCAAGTAATGTTACTCTACACATGCGGTTTTCCTTATTTAGGTTAGGTTATCCCGGAAGTCGACCATTTTACTTAGATGTATGTGGAGGTATCTTGTGACCGTTTGCGACCCTTTCCCTGGCCAACTAAGATGTTTACTAAGTGAGGTTCAAATCCACGACCTATTGTGATGACATTAGGGTGTCAGACCACTAGAGGGATCAAACATGTTTTTTACACACCGATATTCAAATTTTATTATCAGTAGTCTTGACTAAGACAAAACATAGCGAATTGGGTGATAGTTTGTGGTTAAAGGAACTCATCATAGCATTTGTTTATTTATTTATTTCACTATGTGAATGTCATAGAATTTAGAATTGCATAATGTTTAGTCATAAATCACACTTGATTGCATATGATAATTCCATCTACCTCTAGTCCTTGTTGTCCTTGGAAGTAACTTTTTCCAAAGGCAAAGCACCATGTTTGGTGGTTGTAAGCACCATCCACCCTATTCTAATCTACACCTAGGTACAAACCCTTTACCAACTTTGTATATATATACTGTGCAGATTAACTTATATATAGTGTTTAATATCTTGAAAGGTTGATCTTAATTTTTTGATACAAAAAACAATAAATTGCAACTCATACTGGAAACTGACAAATTGACTCGACATAGTGAGCCGACTAATCCCATGACGAACATAAGTAATAATTATAAACATATGTGTTGATTGTTATTCGTGTAGGTTTATTACTGTATATCATATCTCCGAAGAGACGCATTACCACTAAAAGTCTCATTGGCCCTTGGGCGTTCTAAGTGCCCTGGCTCCATTACCCTTAGCGTCAGTGTCTTAGTCTTGCTATAGTGATTGATCATCTGTATCATCATACATATAAGGCCACAAATGAAACCACAAAATTTCAACCAAGAGTAGTAAAATTGGGACCATATGACCATACTTGATCATGATATTGTCTCGAAAGGACACACAGCCCTCCTTGGACAAAGAAATGAGGCAATAGAATTGGAGATTGCATCTCTTTTGGTCCAATCAAGAATGTGGGTAGGATGTCATTGGTTAAATCAATTGTTGTCTTTTGCTATATTACCTTAACACCAACATTGTACCTAATAAGTGGGCAAAACATGTCTACAACATATTTGGTCATTTTCTTCTCAATCCATGTATCCGATGACAATGACAAGTTCATCAACAAAGTAACTGTGCCTCCTCTTATAAATCTTACGGAGTATTAAACATCAGCTGACACAAATGTAAGTATTCGCTACTCCTTAGCAGCACAATGCTTGTATTGCTCTCCAACAACTCCGAAAAGTTTGGAAGTTCAATTCAGAGCATGTGCTATGCAAGGATTTAACAACGATGATACCATTTTGCCTAAGTCGAACTCCTGGTTCTCTCAGCCCAACCACTCGTTTTGCCTAAAACCAGCTTTCAACTCATGTTTTAAAACACTGATTTCGCCTCATCGTCTTCCAAGTACAATTTGCACTTCATTTTACGAATGTGTTCTTTTTACTTCATATTTTTAAGAATGGGATTAAAATAATAGATGTACGTTTCTATCATTGCCCGAGCACACGACAAACTCTTTAACTACACTTTGTCAATTTGTACCGAATCAAAAGCACCACATTTTCAACATGCAAACATCTAAAAGATCAAAATCTTTTATTATTATGAACGGACAATTATTCTAAGTTGAAGAATATAATATATATATTCTTCTTTAATTAAAGGCTCTAAAGTTATGAATGCCTGAATGGTTAGATTTGTTAGATTTAGTTGGACTTGAGAAACAATGGTGTACTTCTATAACTTTTTCTTATCACATACATTGAATGATAATTTTTTACTTGCAAAAAGAAAAATATATATCTAAAACCATTGAATGTTAAACCTAAGTGACATAAGAAACTGGTGGGAGGTAGTTTTCTTGGTGAAAAGAGTCAACTAAATCTAAATCATTCAATCAACATAAACATGAGAGAATCTTAAACTATTTGTTAACTACATTTTAGATATTGAATTTCTGTAACTAATACTAATAACTAGCACATAAAAGACCTAAACATGTGAAATTTGCAACTATTATACAAGATTAACTGAATTCGTGTGAAGTGATCAGAAATAAGTGAGAGTTACCCACATATTTTTCCAAGTCATTTCATCTCCAATAATTTACAAAATAGAAGATTAATCCCTTCACATCAGATTCTAATTAGAGCAAATCCCTTTTCAAAGTTAGCACCTTTTTCACTGCCACAAATCCCTTCATCATCCCAAAAAAAGAAAAGAAAAAAAAGAACACCCTTCTGATCACCTAGAAATATCATACTCAGTGTACCCAAGCTGTTGCTCCATTTCCCAGCTCAATTTTGAAGCAACTCTTTCATGACAAGGCACATACTCCTGTTATTGGTCAATGAAACAAGGTCAAACAGTTGATTTTTAAGCTTGGTTGACTTTAAAAGTTAAAAATTTTGATGACTTACCTCCAGTTTTTGAACCAAGACCTTAGCTGTTGGAGCCAACACAAGGATGTGGCGAGCGCTTGGGCTGATGAAGCCTTCTTCAACTGCTTTGTCAATGAACGACAGTAAAGAGTTGTAATACCCGTCCACATTTAGCAAACCAACCTGCAAAATTTAAGAAACTAATCACTTTCTATCTTTGTTGGATTGATCATCAATCCATTTGCTATGAAATATATGAAAATTGATGCATGTAATTACCGGCTTATCATGAATGCCGAGTTGAGCCCATGTTATCACTTCAAGTAGCTCTTCTAGAGTTCCATATCCACCTACATTTCGTCGCACAAAATATAAGTCCTTACCAAATAAAAAATTCCCTTCCTCTAATTGACTATTTGTAGCGAACACTTGTCAAAAACAGTAAATTTTATGTTCCCTTGACACAGATGAAGTTAAAAAAATTTGATCAAGCTTCACATGACCATATCAATTGAAGCAATAAACTAAGTAACAAACAAACAAAGCTTATGACAAATGTAAGGTTTACTCATCCAAAAACTCTTTATTTTCAGTGCTAAAGAGGAAAGACACTTATGGATTGGTCAACATCCTTTATCACTAGTCTTGGGATGTGTGTCCTTTGATACTACTACTTGTACATGACATATTCACAAAGGAAAAAAGAAACTGTAATGAAGATTTGTCTTACAAGATTAGTCTATTGTAATGATCAAGTCAAAAGCACAACTTGACTTGTGTTCTTCAAAAAGCACATATAGCTTCTTGATGCATTAACTCACTGTATATTTGTTATACAGTATCCATCTCAAAACCAAGAATTCTATCTCTATCTTACTCATAAAGCACATAAATCAACTCTAGTTGAAAAAATTAGAAGCATGAAGCAAGCTACTTGCTTTTTTTCCCATCAATTAAAAAGTCAAAGTCAGCAACATATATAACTATATAAGTCTTGGACTTGATTGCCAATTAGTGTTTCATCTTTTTTTTTTTTTTTTTTTTGGTAAACGTGATTTCTGACTCATTGGCCGACTAATCCACGGGGTTTGAGCCCACCGCCACACAGACTCAAATCAGGTAAAACCCTCCCTTTTTCGGAGGTTGGCGTGGCCACTTCAAGGTTGTTTGCACATAGTGGGAATTAGTGTTTCATCTTTACAATCAATGTATTTTAAGTATTTGTTTATAGTTATCGCCATGGGCTGCTAAATATAAAACTCCGAGGGGAGATGCTCTCAGTGCTAGTCATGTTTGAAAAAGATACAAAACGATATAATGCGAGTATCATAAAGTTCTATAACTAACTCAAAATTTGTTAATCAGCACACCTGACCAGCTAAAGGTTTCTACTTTCTATTGGTTTAGTTAAGTACTTAAGTAGTTGCATAAGTAATGAAGAAAAGGGCCATACCACCTTCACTCTAAAGTTCAAACTAAAGTAAGACCACAATCCCTTTATCTCATTTTTGACATTTATTTCATGCTGTTTTATTTATCCTTTTTAAAAAAAAAATATAAAACATAACACACAACAGCCACTAGGATATCATCAACTCATTACAAAATGTAGGTCCTCTGACCTCTATCCCCCACCTCAAGTATATCTTTATTTCTCTCAGCAACATATACATATACTAACAAACAAATATTTACAAAATGTAACAAAACTTTTGTAGCATACATTTGAATGAAAGAATAAAAACACCTGGCACCCTTATTATCTAATGCTTTTAAAATGTTATGAAGTGTTATACTAACCTGGTAAAGCAATAAAAGCATCAGAATGCTTTGCCATTTCAGCTTTCCTTTGGTGCATATCTGCCACTGCTTTCACTTCCCCTACTGTTTCACCAGTTAACTGCAAACAAATAATTTTATTATTTTTATAAAACTCTAAACAAAAACAAAAACTTAATGGAGTTTTGGACAGTAAAGCAATGATGAGTGGTGCAGGGATGGTGGACTTTCAATTATCTTTTACAGAGTCAGCATTTTTCCAGTGTTTGCAGTACACATACAAAATACATACACAAATACAAATGTATATGTATTAATTATGTGAATGAATGTATAATTGTGTATGCAATTATGCATATTCAGAAATTGACAAGTAAGAAAGGTACAGGAGGAAAGCTGTACAGTGCTGAAAATATCAGGAAAATTTGACACCACAAAAGGAAAAAAACTTATAATATCAATTTAGAGCAAAAAAAACATAATGTTTCTTGGCTCTTATAAAAAGGTACCAACATTAATTATGTCACTAATATATCATTAGCATTAATTACAATTCATATAATACAAGACTTCAACTTTATTTAGAAGACTTTTCATTGCAAATGAGACATACCTCTCTAGGCATGAGAGTCTTGGGAATAATCCTGTAATAGAAGAGACAATAACATGACAAAAAAGTTAGTTTTAATCCAATAACTAAGTAACTAACATACTTATTCTGTTCCTTAATCATTTTTTTTTGGTTATTATATTTTTACCCCATAACATGACCACCACCATCATGAACAGCTTGTGAGACCAATCCCATTAAACCAATGCTACCTCCTCCATACACCAGATCAATGTTTCTTGAAACCTACAAAATTATATAGTAACATGTTATTTTACAAGGAAATGAAAACATAATTTATATTAGTTCTACTATGTTTAGTACATTACCTATTTAGGAACAATATATGTACTAAATTGAGAGTATCTTACAAAATATAGTGAATCATCAACATGCAAACAATATCCACAAATCTTAACAAAAGAATCTTAAAAGAAAAGAACCCATTATCATAAAACCAAAATCTTGAGTACTTGTGTATATAAGCAAAACTCATTAAGGAAAAGCAAGTTATAAAACAAAAAATCACTTTTTGGATAAAATAAACCCATTTTTAATACTAATAAGAAAAAGATCTTGAAAATGATGAAAAAATTACTAAAAAAAAAAGGTTTACTTACCAATTCTTGGCCAAGCTCAACAGCAGCATCTTGATAGCTAGTTTTCTTGCCTTGACTACTTCCACAAAAAACACAAATTCTTTTGAACTTGGATGCCTTCATTTCACTTTCTATTTCCATTTTTACTGAACTTGAACTTCTTTTGTTAGCAACTAGATTTCCCTTTATGGAAATATATGTTCTGTTTCAAGAACACACAGACTAAGACCGAAATTACGTGTGACAGAAGAGATTAAGATGGAGAAAATTTCTTTAAGTCCTTTTTTTGGCTTGACCACTCCTCTCAGTCGTGCTTGTTATTTATAAAGAGTCTTTGGCACGTGAGAGACCATACCCTTCCTAACTAGCCTAGCACGTGTGGGACCATACAATTGCAATTCGAGTTTTCATGTATAAGAAATCTTTTTAGTTCCATTATAAATAATATCGTATAACATAATTGAGTATTTATTTGTTTGATAAAAATAGCGGTGAGCAGTAAGACGCAATAACAGCGGTAGCTGTGAGTATTAACATTTTATTTTGTATAAAGATATTTGATTACGTAGGAGTGTATGTGTAACCATGATGTGTAAAATAGTTTCTAAATGTTCAACGGTTTTAAATGCTATTTCATGAAACGTTGCATAATGAACATTTTGAAAAAAATAGATAAATCTACTGTTATTTGTCAAACGAGCATTAAATATCACAATACATCAACCTTCATAAACTTTTATTTGGTTTACCGAATAAACACACTTGCACGACATCATAGATTATGTCACATTTTGGTATGTAAACAACATGGTGCAAATACCTCTAAAGAAATTTGACGTTTTCTTCTTTTAGTTTCATGTTAGGTTACGGGCGTTTGTGTAGCTAACTATATACTCTGCTACATCAAAGGCAAGATTAAGGAAGTTGCGCCCCCTTATTAGAGCAAAAGATGCCCAAAACCTACGGACGTAATTGTTCCACCAAAATTGTGTTCTCGCTATCCGTTTTCCTTGCTAAGACGCTGCCATTCTATGAATCATTACTCCAGAATTAGCTTGTTGCTCGTTTTTTTTTTCCGAGACTATGTAAATAAGTAATATAATAAAGCAACTTATATATCTCATCTGTTGATACAACAGATTTTGATCATGACAAAATGGCAACACAAACAATCTAGTGCCTGAAAAACTTGGGCGTCTCTATAAATTAGTATTTGTTTGTTTCGTGTAACTCAAAAAATATAAGGTTGACTACAATAATACAATATATAAGTGGCATACATTTTTAAGATTTTATTCTTTTGAGTATTTATGTTCACACACATCCAAAATCCAACTCCTGTTATTCAAAGAAAGTGATGAAGATAGATTGCTTGCTTGTCTCCATCAAATACATTTTTAAGTGTTTGTTAGTCGCATCAAAACGCATAAAATAAATTGATTACCTAGATAACCACTTATGTTACAAATGACTACACGTTTCTTGTTGATTCATTCTATTACAAACTATCTCTAACTAGCAGGGTACCCGCGCGATGCGGCGGCGGGTACCCTGTGACTAAATTCTTCGGTGTTATAATTCGTCTTTTTTAATTATAATTTTTTAATCAATTGTTTTCATCTAAAAATATGTTCTAAAAACGTAATTTCAATCGAATGATATTATTACTTGTCCATATGTTACTGGCCACCTGCGCTTTTATTAATTCATTGAGACCTTCGAACATATAATCAAATCCCACGAAGATGTTCAACCGATTTATGATTCAAGATTTATTCGATAGGTCGCGGGTAAGGTTGCGTGTTATGAGTTTTAATCGAAACTTAAAAAGATCATAACCCTCTTGTTGTAGATCTTTCTTAATATGTTTAGTATATCAAACATTGTAAATCCAACACAGTAGATCTATGATGATTCGTGTTTCTTGGTAGATCTATAATGACATCGGCTTGCATGTCTAAACACGAATTGGATCTGAGATCTTTTACTTTTTCGAGTCTGGTTTGATGATGGGTTATAAAGTCGAGTTATTTCGTCTGGCCTTTTTTTTATTTAACTCGGTTGAGGCTAAACTCCGTTGAGGCTAAACTCCGTTGAGTTAAACATGTCCTTACATTTTATATTCCCGACATATTGATTTTAGCATTCTCGGCACTCAAAAAATTGACATTATAGTTTGCATTAGTATAGTATAGATGCTTTTTAATATTAGTACAATGTGCATATGGTATTGTATAATTATGTAATGGGGTCTTTTATTAAGAGTATTAATTACACTTTCATATATCATATTAATATCATGTTGTACATTTGGCTGGTAATGTTGTATTACTTAAACTATATTTTAATTTGTGTATTAAAAAGAGGTACAACATGTTGATTTAGTGGTACCTCTTAATTTTTTTGGCATTTAATATGAGAGAAGGTGTAAAATGTTTTATATGTAGTTTAGATAAAATATGCCACAGGTGACAAGCCTTGTTGGTGTATTTGACCAAATAAACTACAGTATTGATTTGGCCTAAAAGGTATTAACTAAAAGTTGTATCTGAAAGAATATGTACACGTTAATACGTAAAACAATTATACATTAATATATTATTATATTAATTAGTGATAAGCTATTACGAACGTTAATTAGTTAACGAGATTTTATAGACGATAATTAAACGTTAACTATAAAAATTAATATATATAAAAAAACAATAAAAGACAATTTGGATAAATGGCAATCGAATATAGTTTCTAATTGGGTTATGACCACCGTCATTAGGATGGTATATACTGAATGACTTTGGTCATCATTAATGGGATTTTTCTAACGACAGAAACTACAAAAATCGATTTGCAGTATCTATTGGTTGGTTTGTTTTTTAACGATGAAACAATACTAATGTTTTGTTGTTTATTATATTTACTTGATTATATTTACTTGATTTAAGAAATCAAGTTTTAGCAAGTCTTATCACTATTGGTACTAGCATACTTAATTGTTTGCTATAACGTATTGTGTGCGTACTCTTAGAGAGATCATAGTTTGATCTTAGGGTTTTCGTTTATATTGGTGGTTCGATAAAGGTGTTCAATCCATCGCTAAAAGGTATGCGTTTCTTTATCGTTTATGTTAATTACTTGTCTATACATGATCCTATATTCCGCTGCGTACTCGTGATTATTAATGTGTTAATATGGTAAAAAGGTTTTTATAAATTCCAACAGTGGTATCAGAGAGCCGTTCGTATAGCTTTTAATTACATTAAAAATAACGAAAGAGATAAAATTGTGTAAACTTACTATGATGACGTTTGAATTATTTTATTTGATGATTAGGTTTTCATAAACCCTAATTAGGGTTAATAAAATTAATTAGACAAACCCTAAGTTGTATGCAATTTTTGTTGATAAATATATTGTTAATTGTTAATTAGTCGTTATTTATCACGTTGTTAATTGTTAAAGTATGGTTCGATCCATGGGAATCATGCAAGTTTACCATGGATCATGTGTTCTTGATTAACTGTTTTAATTGAAGTCATGTTTGATGTGGTATGCATGAAGTATGTGATTAATTGTTAATTGGGTATATGTTTTAGGTTAATGTTTATTTGTTTTGCTTTTGATTATAATTTTTATATATCATGGTTCAAACAAAGGGTTTTTTCGAAAAATAAAAATAAACCGGACTAAAACTATATGAAATTTGATTTATTGTAATCTTGTTCTTGCACGATCATATGTGGCAACAAATGAGTCGCCCTTACATGGTTTTAAATCTAACTCACGCCGTGATTAGCAAGAATCAAGTTTATAATTTGTTTTCTACTCTAAAGTTGTAAAATTTTATTAATGACGTAATTTGCAAAAGTACTATATAGTTGTAAGGCTAAGGTTCGGGAAGACTCATCAAGACTTCGGTCTTGTAGATACCATTGCCCTATAATAACTGACTACTTGTAGTTTCCTTATCTTGCATACTATTTAGGAAGTCGCGAATGGTCTAGGGTTTGAATGATTTTAATCATTCTTTAATCTTTTTCCGTGATAAAATTAAACTTCTTTAAATAGAATACATGTTGAATCGTCAACTTTTATGATATCACTATTTATACAATTGAATTGCGAGTTAAATAAGTGATGTCTATAATTAACGAATTGAGTAAATTTGTTAAATTATCATGATACAAAGATGTTGCATGCTTATTTGTACATGTTTTAAAATTGTCAAAATTTATACCCTTTGAAATAAGTTTATTTGCCATCCAACTCGTAAAAGCACTTGCACTTGCTCTTTCACCATACGTGAGACTGTGGTGATTTTGTAACCCAAGGTGATATAATACACTTGATTGTGAGACGTCGGTGCTATATAATCATGGTTTTTGGTTGGACGACTTAAGCAAGTTAAGATAGGTGAGACCTTAACTCGTGGCAATAGATGGGATAAACATGCTCACTTTTTCACTTTTGAGTTGTCACAAGTGATGTATATAAAGTTGAGTCCCATAATTCTAGAAGTTGTATTGGATGCAATTATTGAACGTCGATTACCCCTTGAATATCATCATCACTAGCAGATCAACTGATGCGGTGGCGGTATGTCTTGGTGGATTCTAGCTTTTAGAAAATTAATTGTTTATTTATAAACATGGGTATTTAATTTTCTATAAAGATAAGATTATCGAAAATACTAAAATTAAATTTTGTGATTCTTTTAAACGTATTATTGCAACAAAGTTCCATAAACTAATGCTTGTTTGACAAACAAAGTCTCCTTTTCTTGTAAGAAAGAAATAGACATATACCTATCCTTTTTCGGTGCAAGGAAAAACTATTAATAGGTGGGATTGGATTATTGTAATTATCAATCTTTAAGTGAACTTAAGTGGTTAAGTAGATTTGCACAACTTATTGTTTCAAGTAGATCTCATTAATCTTTTTGAGTTTTGAGCATCTTTCAAACTAATAAGTCTCTTAGCAATCTCTAGGCAACAATACTTCTTTTGTTCTTTACATGTCGATCCCCTTAAGGCTATAATCGATAGAACAAAACAAGTGTTTTGTTTGTTTATTGTGATTATAATAACTAGCTTTACTTATCCTAGTTATTATGTTTTAACCCAACGTAGGCACTAAATATCCTTATTGAATGGTAGGCCTAATATGGAGGAAATTGCATGCCAGTTTTCAAGTTAATGAAAAGCATGATAGATAGTCTCTCATTTACATGGTAGAAATTCATATACTCTCTATAATACATAAGTATTTGTTACTTATGGGCATTTAAAGCGAGTAGGGAAGTAAATAAATCGCTATCTACTATTTACTGGTGAAGTAACATTTGTAATGTTGTCAAATCCAGTGGGAGCGTTGTGAAATACATTAATGTAATGTTGTATAATTCAGTGGGAGCTACAAGCTTGTTTACCTTCGTAATAATCCATATTATTTCTAGTATGACTTGAAATAATAACTTACTTTCAGAATATGAAGAACCGTAGTTTTAAGGATAAATGCATCCTATTTTATATGATTATCACTCTTGAAGTATTTTTCATATAATAATTATGCAGAATTTCTTATAAAACTATATGGTTGACATTCTACTAGTTATTCAAATATACATGACATTATCATATTGTGCTAAACTATTGTGTTTCGTGGTTGTTTATATTCGTACGTGACGTTGTGCCGTGCACAAGTGGGAGAAATCTTTATTGTGTGCAAGGTACAACACATAACAATATGACAAATGGTTTCTTGACAGCGAGATAAGAATCTAATATTCTATTAAGACTTATACATTTAATTGTCAATGTATGTTGTCTTGTTTAGAAGATGTCAAGATAAAACACATAACAATATGACAAATGGTTTCTTGACCGCGAGATAAGAATCTAATATTCTATTAAGGCTTATACATTTAATTGTCAATGTATGTTGTCTTGTTTAGAAAATGTCATGATATGAATAACAAGCTACTTAAACTAATTTGTTTATATTTATTGGAATGCTTCTTGGAATGCTTCTTGGAATGCACAATAATATAAATGAAGTACGTAATTAACGTGAAATAACTATTGAAGTTGTTTATAATTACTTTAT
Organism: Glebionis coronaria; assembly: GCA_025667525.1. Classification (NCBI taxonomy): domain Eukaryota; kingdom Viridiplantae; phylum Streptophyta; class Magnoliopsida; order Asterales; family Asteraceae; genus Glebionis; species Glebionis coronaria. The sequence continues at coordinate 171,661,100 of CM046881.1, forward strand.
GAATGTTTATGTCTCTTGTAAAGCATAAACATATAGTCTTTAATTGTTAAAAGACTTATAACATAAAGTAAATAGTTTACTTGTTATGTCTTCTTGTCAATGAACATGAAGTATTTGAATTATTCAAAGGATAAACAATGTATATATAGTTATTGAACTATTTAAAGATGTATACATTAGAGCATGCATTAGGTCTTTTAAATGCAATATATTTTCAATCTTGTGTTGACACAATTATAAGTATTTAACCTAAAGAGAATTAAGTTATTTAGGGATTGTCATATAGTATTGCAATCTCAAATACTCATAGAATGTCTTGAGTGATAAATCAAATTCTTTAGAACTATTTGATGTTGATAACTTGAAATACTTTACCTCCAAAAGTTGTCAAGGTTTGGAAATTGAGTATACAAAGTATATACTTAAATATTACTCCGACCTAGAAAGAAACTAAGACACCATCAAGCTATGGAATGTGATGAATCACATTGAGTCTTTTAAATTTAAGTTCTGAATTTTTCAAGAACTATCAAGGTATTTTGTGACGTGTCCCAAAAGATAACAATTTGTTGTTTCCCTACATGCTAAGTATTTGAAGAATAGTCTATGATTACTAAAAGCAAGTGGGAGGACTCGTAGATCTTTAAGAGATAAATAACAAAATACGCAACCTTCTAAATATACTAGCGAATGTCATGATGATAGTGAACATTAAGTGTTGAACATCGTGATGATAGAACTCACATTCATAGATCCGCAAGGATGTCTTTAGTACTTGAATGATATATTGATATGTCAATACTAAGGGATGTATGTTAGAGGATCATGGTGACCCAACTAACCATATATATGTATTATTGAATCTTGAATGTCATTATTGAATAAAACTATGAATGAGTAGATGCAAGTCCATAGAGGATAATCAATTTTTAGAAACTTGATTAATCTTTAAATAATCGGTTAGACCGTGAGATGAATATAAGTTTCTTTAGTGAAAGAATCATATGAACAATATTGTACACATGATTAATGCACAATATGTGATAGAAAAGTTATACATGCATTAATTTAATAAAGATGATTTATTGTCATTATAGTTTTATAATGATAAATATGATAATGTAGTATTTAAACACTTTTGTATGATTACACTAGCGAGGACGGTTTTGATCAAAGTGTTTATAAGTTACAATAATCTTTATGTAGTGTACATAATGCAAGAATCCATGTATGGATTAATACATGCATCTAAGGAATATATCTCAAGTCTAATTATTAAATCCATGTTTTGATTTTTAATTAGATCTAAGATAACTTGTGAGTACATCTAAAAGCTAGTGGGAGTATTATGTTTATTTCTTAAGTCACATATGATGTATAACATATGGAAAGAAATATTCCATGTAAGCTAGATGTTAAACCTTAGCCTGGAATAAGGTTTCATATGAAAGGGTTTAGAAATTAAACGTATGACCTTGATATGTATGTTTATTGTAATAAACATTTGTGATTAATGAAATCCAACACAACATGAAATATCATTTAGAAAGTCTCAATGAATATATCTCATCTGATGAGAGTTGACATAAGATGAAAACTTAAGGGATTCATCATGTAAATCATATTGTGTGTATGGGTAGTTGTAAAACTTGTATAAGTACAAGAAGATTTGACAACAACGATTGCTTAAAGAGAAAATCATTTAGATGATTGGTACAAATGTTATGATAAGATTTGTTGGGGATAGAATGATTATTACTAACTTGAATTGTTCCAAGTAATGAATATTCTATATGATAATAAGATGTAATTATCATTGTCAACAAACTTAGAGTTTAGAAAGACACCTAATATTATCATAGTATTAATTTATAGTTTATGGATTATAATATATCACTGTGATGTTTCTAGACATGGATGATAGATTGAATGAGATAACACTTAATACTAATCATGGTACGATTTCATCTTTGATGATGACCATGTTGATTAGTTATGTTCAATTGAGCGTAACGTTGCAATACATATTAAAAGAATAAAGAATACTTTATAGTTTAAGAAGCTATTAAAGAAGATTGTTTTCAATAAGGTGTTTTGTTGGACTCACACAACTTATAGGATGTACAACAACGATACTCCCATTTTGTTGTGATCATATGTAGAAATGTACATAATAACAAGCATTATATATGTTCAGGGAGTTTCACAATTGTGAATTTGAAATAAGTATTCTCAAAATTTCAAAGATCAAACCTAGTAGAGTTTTATGAAATATATGCCTTGACAACAAGTATGATCGTCATATCTTGAGGCATGATTTTTCAACTAAGGTTATCATGCATTGATCTTTTAGTATTTGGATAAAGGATATTGTTAAACAATATTTATTTTATGAATTGAAGTATTTGATATATTCGTTTTTCATTAATATTTATTGGTCCTATTTTTGCATGTTTAATCCTTGAATAATATGTTATTCTAAATTGTCTATGTCGATTGATTATATGGGAATATAATTGAATTAAGACATATATGAGAGATGGTAATATTCGTAGAATATGTAAGAACGGTTCACCAACTCATACGATATTCAAAAGTTGTATATTGGACATCTCCTACTAACAAGTCAATCACTTTATGGATCGGCGTCTTTAAGTGAAACTTGTAAATGATTTACATTACTAAATCCTTTGACTTGAGATGCAAGCAGGTCTTATATATGTGGATGGTACTTTTTGCTATAGTTCTAACGCTATCCTGAATAAGGTAGTAATAAAGACTATAATCATTTGTATCTTGAAGCATGTAAGAGGCACGTGTAGTCAAGAGAGAATTTGTTCATTCAACTAGGGTTGAAGAATAATGCTACTGGGCCCCTCGTTAATTAATTAGATGTTTGTATGACCCTACCCAATGATAATCTAGATTTGTCTCGATTAGATAGGTAATCTATATTAATTATGTAATGCGAGAAACATAATAGTTAAAATGAAATGACTTTGATCCATATCCATTATTAACATGGCATTTGAGAAACAAAGGGATTGTAAATGTTTTAAGTCATTTAAATGTACTTTATGGAAAACTACACTCGAGAGTTTCTGGGAACATTGACGTGTTGCTAGACGCTAACTAATGTTATTATATTATATTATTGTACATGTCCAAGTGGGAGCTGAAACAATATGTACACGTAAATAATATATGTCCGGAAGTCGTCCCGAGCCTAAGGAGACGCACGCGTTAATACGTAAAACAATTATACATTAATATATTATTATATTAATTAGTGATAAGCTATTACGAACGTTAATTAGTTAACGAGATTTTATAGACGAAAGTTAAACGTTAACTATAAAAATTAATATATATAAAAAAAACAATAAAAGACAATTTGGATAAATGGCAATCGGATATAGTTTCTAATTGGGTTATGACCACCGTCATTAGGATGGTATATAATGAATGACTTTGGTCATCATTAATGGGATTTTTCTAACGACAGAAACTACAAAAATCGATTTGCAGTATCTATTGGTTGGTTTGTTTTTTAACGATGAAACAATACTAATGTTTTGTTGTTTATTATATTTACTTGATTTAAGAAATCAAGTTTTAGGAAGTCTTATCACTATCGGTATTAGCATACTTAATTGTTTGCTATAACGTATTATGTGCGTACTCTTAGAGAGATCATAGTTTGATCTTAGGGTTTTCGTTTATATTGGTGGTTCGATAAAGGTGTTCAATTCATCGCTAAAAGGTACGCATTTCTTTATCGTTTATGTTAATTACTTGTCTATACATGATCCTATATTCCGCTGCGTACTCGTGATTATTAATGTGTTAATATGGGAAAAGGTTTTTATAAATTCCAACAGTATCTTGGTCGCACGTATAAGTTTGGCCAATTATGTTTTTGCTCATAATTTATTGGGACTTCAAGGTATAGCATGCCAAGTACTAATATTATACTACTTCCAACAAAATGGGCTTAATTTTTAATAACTGTAGATATGAGCATATTCCAGGTCCGTTACTCAAAGTTTGAATACTATCTTTTTAGAGTTTAGACATAGCTTTTCTAATGCAAATATGCTAACTTGTTATGTTATGCCATGGTATGCTTGTTCCAGTTCCGATTCAAGCGAATAAATACCCTTCATAGATCCATTAGCTACAGGTTTAGGGTTAAAGATATAAATTACCAACGAACTTTACTTTTTTTCTCGATATTACAAATATAGAACATAAAATACTTATATAACTATTGAAAGTTTAAAAATATTCTAATATTACAAACGGTCTAAAAATTTACCGACTATAACAGGTTAAAAGATTAAAAATACCGACACGTCATAAAAAAATTACCAATAATACCATTTTTTATTTATCTAATTCCACCTCATCCTTACCCATCATCACATACGCCACATAAGTATTCCATTATTTTTTTCTTAATAATATTTAACTAACAAAAATCTAATATATCTACCACTTCTAATCTTTTTTCCCAGATCTAAAACATAAATCCTAATTTAAAATATCATGATAGGCTGGCTGTTAATTGAGTATTTGAGTCAATCAAATCTCAGGAATTCTCAAATCTATTTACCTTCAATACACAAACGTTCTAAACCATATGGATTACCCAAACCGGCCTTAATTGAAACCTAACATGTTCTTATTTTGGATCCAAATTATACATGTTCTTATTTTGAATCGAACATAAATCTAAATACTCAATTAATGGGTTCATGGGATGGATTCTGGTGTCGCGGTTAATGTCAGCCACCGTCGTCTTCGCCTAGATATGCTGTCGCGGTTAAAGTCAGCCGTCGTGGCCTTCACCTCAAACAACTAGATTAATGGGACGGATTCTCTTGGATTAGATTTGTAAATATGAAAATTAGTTCAAATGGTGTTTGATAGAAGTACTACATAAAGGTTTGGTTTATTTGTGAACTATCAGATGAAGACAAATGAGAGATTCATAAACTATAGACATCTGGAAATGAGTGTTGATGATTAGTATAATGTTTGGAGTATGTGTTTGTAGCTAGAATTGGATTTTACTGTGTTGATAACTATTGTGGGTTTGAGTGTGTGGATGGATAAAAAAGACGAAGATGAGTATTTATTTTGGTATAATGTTAATATTATAATACATGGGAAGAAACAAAGTTTTCGGTTGGATTGATTATTTCTATTAGTTTACTCCGTAATTTATAATTTTTGAGGCACATGAAGTTATGACGTTGTAAAAGTCAATAAAAATCAGCGCCACATGGGAAAAAATATGACGTGGAATATAATATTTTCACGTTGCTAATAATAACCGGTACCAACAAGTTTCAATGGTTATATAACTATTTTATGTTCTATATTTGTAATATCAAGAAAAAAAGTAAAGTTCGTTGGTAATTTATGGCTTTAACCCACAGGTTTATTATTAGAAGTTAAAACGGAAGTGAAGCAAATGCGAAGAATTAGTATAAGACTATAAGATGATGCAATAAATAGTTCTAAACATGTATTTTTACTGTTCTAATAAAGAAAGTTATAATGGATGTCAAACATTTTTTGGATATCATTTATCCATAAAATATTAATGACCAAAATTAATCATCTTTTTTTCAAAAAGTAAATAAATAAATAAATAAAATTGATAAAGGACACCCACCAGATCTAAAACACACACTTTCTTTTCTCTCTTTTTAGATTCATCGTTCTATAAAAAAACAAACACACATTGATTCATCTCCGATCTATATCACAAATTCGATCATCTCGTTCACAATTCAATCATCTCTTTCTACAATTCATTAATATTAGGTAATATCATCCATGTTTGTATATTTTTTAGCTTATTTGATGTAAATAAGCTTATTTTTTAGCTTATTTGATGTGAATTTATATAAGAATTTAGTTTTGATGTGAATAAGATAATTACTTTTTTTGCCTTATCAATTTACTATTTTTAGCTTATTTGATGTGATTATGGATATGTTAACTTACTTGATGTGTTGGTTACTCCTCTAATTCATATAAAACACATGCTGAGAATATCGTTGTTGTAATTGTGTAGATTTATGTGTAATGTAACTAGAAATTAGTTTGAGTAGTATAACTACAGTGTAAAAGTATAGATAAGCCTTTGTTGAAGTTGTTAGATAAGTATAAGGCGAAGTTGAAGGTTTAATTTATGCTGAACATATGTATCATATATGTATCTCCATTTATCATATATGGTATCTCCATTTATCATATATGATATATGGAGGTATCATAATTGATAATCTGCTTGCAAGTTAACTTATGTATCACTATAATCACGGACAGAACCAGGAGATAAAACGACCATGTGTACTTATAATGAACTGTATAATGCTACAAACAACGTTTTTAGGGACCAGGTGCATTTAGCACAAATTTAACAAAAATCAAAGTTTTTTAACAAATTTAACACTACGCAACAAAAATTCATGGGTGTCCCAAGACCCTCCGGGACCCACCCTGGTTCTGTCCCTAACTATAATATATAGATAGGGTTGCATATATATCCTCTCAAAGACTTATAATTGCATATATCTAAACTTTTTTTTTTTAGAACGACACCTCAATCTCACTGAAATCCGACCCCCGAGTTATACCATCCATAACGGGCAGGCCCCGGGACCCGAACCACTAGGGGAAACCCCTAGAACTCACGGCTTCGCACTAAGAAGGAAAATCATGTATTTTTGTCTCTTGTAAGACTTGAACCCATGGCCAAACTTATAATTGCGTATATACCCTTTTTAATCCTCATAATTGTCATATATGTCCAAATAATTATTTTATGCATATTTAAAACCTAAAAATAAATATTAATTAAAATTTTAAATAAATATATATTTCTACCTTTGTTTGCAACACACAAGAATTCTTTTTAATATAATTTGAGGTTACCTAATTTAACAAAAGATTATTACGGAATCTTCATTGATTCACTTGTCATATATATTCAATATATTCTGAAAAGAGTAAAGTGTAAATATCATTTATGTGGTTTGTCAAAAGTTTAAATTACATCTTTTGTCAATATTTCACGCAACATGCATCATTATGGTTGTAAAATGGTACACCATACATCGTTGAGAACGGATGGTGCAAAGTGTTTCAGTTAAGGGTTAAAATTGTTTGTAACATTAGAGGTGTTTTAGTCATTTTCCAGCCCAGTGATGATTTTTACACTTAACTCTTTCGAAAAAAAGTTAAAGGAATTTCAAAAAAGTTTTTTTTTCAATATATTTTCGAAATGAGTTGTAAAAATATTTCGAACAAAATTTTTTTTTCTAAAAAAATATAAGATTTTTTTTAATTTGTTATTTTATAAAAATATTTTCTTCGAAAAAAATTAAAACTTTTTAAAAGTTGAAAAATAAATATAAAGCATTTTACATTTATTTAAAAAATCTCTTTTAAGTTAGAAAGTTAAGTTTTACTTTGAAAAAATTAATTTTTTTTAATACACATTTATGTTTCTAAGCAAAAATATATTTTTTATTTTTGTTACTTGAAAAAAACTTATATTTTCTATTATTGTAAGTTAAAAAATATTCGTAAAAGAAGTAAACACGAATAAAGGTTTTTAATTTTTTCGAATAAATTTTTTAGTTTTTTAACTTTTAAAAAAAGAATTTTAAGAAAACGTAAAAAGTTTTATATTTATTTTTCAACTTTTAAAAGATTTATTTTTTAGAAGAAGTTTTCTTCCAAAAAAAGTAAAGTTTAAAACAAAAAATCTTGAATTTGTTTGCGTAAAAAACTTTTTTCGGAAAATAAAAAAGTAAAACTCTTTTAGAATTTTTTTTGAAAAAAAAACTTTTTTTGATTTTTTTTTTTTTAAAAACTTAAGTGCAAAAATCATCCATGTGTTGTAAATGATAACAACACCCTAAGGTGACAAACAATGTTAATCATTAACTAGAAAATATTTGCACCATCCGTCCTCAGGGATGTATGATTTACTATTTTATAACCACAAATATGTATGTTGCGCGAAATATTAACGAGAGATGTAATTTAAATTTTTGACAAATCACATGAATGATTTTTGCACTTTACTTTTTGAAAAAGATGATCAAACATCTCATTTATTTTATCGATAAAAAACGTCTACTGTGATTAGAAATGAATATTGATGCAATTAGTTAATCCAGCCAATTCTAAATTTGATAATAGGAATCAATTAATAATTAATTATATATTTTTATTGGTTTTGATAAATGGAAATGAAATAAATAATTAATTACATACAAATTGTTTATCCACATACACAACCTTCACAGTTGATATAATAATGGTAACAATTGAATCTATGAAAAGCCATATAGTATAATCTAGTAAAATAGAAAATCATTTAATCTCATTGTAGAAGAAGGGTATAGACAATTTGTATTTTATTGTATTCTATGATTTTAGATATGTATAAAATAATTATTTAGATATATATGGCAATTTTGAGGTTTAAAAATGATATATAAGTAATTATAAGCTTAGCTTGGATATATATGTAATTTTTAGTTTTTGAGGGGATATATATGAAATTCCCGTGTTTGAGAACAAAATACAAGCAAGTAAGTGATATCTTGGTGGGTAATTAAAAGTTAGTTGTGTGTATATTACTATATATATGATAACCAGCTTGAAATTCAACTTTTGTAATATATCATATATGATAATGTGCTTGAAATTAAAACCAAATCTTTTTATTTGTGTAGCGAAAACAGTTTTCAATGATTTTGAAGAACTTAATTATCTCAAGGTCAGACAGATGAACATTAAAAAAACCAGTCATCAGGCCAAAGTGAGCTACAAAAAGACAATGACAAGAAATAGAACATCGAATTCCCAACTTAAATAACAAGATCAAGTGCATTAAAATGACAAACCAACTGAGTTAGCTCAGTTGGCCACCAAGAGTAACCTTGGGGAAGTATTCTTGGAGAGGTCTCGAGTTCGAGTCTCACTGAGAACCTTCAGGGGTCCAGATTAAATAAAGAAGCATGAGTGCGGTTTATCCCCTAATGAGAAGGTTCGAGGCTTGCATACTGCCCAATTAGATGTCACTGTAAGCTCGAATCATCAACTACTAACTCGCCATTCAAAAAAAAGTGCATGAAAATGACAAAGACGAGTGTCAGGTTTGAAAAAAAAATGTTGATGCATGAGATCAACATCCATTGTTTTAGGAAGTTGTCGTTTATCTTTAGTAATTTTCGTATGATGATGTATTGATTTAACTTCTTAATGCTACTAAATCATTATGATTTTTGTTGAATATGAAAATACCAAAACATCTACGGATGTAACTTTTGGATAAGGGCAAGTATGTTAATGTTTTTATCATATTTTTGAAGCATAGTTTTTACCCTTTTTGAGTATCATATATGATAATGCTTTATCATATATGATAATGCATGTAACACTTGAATTCTACCATATATGATACTACATTATCATATATGACACTCAACAAAAAAATTCTCAGATGATCATTTATGAAACATCATATATGATGTGTACAACATATCAAACATGATAAATTGCTTAAAAATATAAACTACAAGTATCCCATATGATAAATCACTCAAACATACGTTATATATGAATGTAGCAAGTACATGAAACATCATGTATGATGTGTAAAACATATCAAATATGATAGATTGCGTAAAAAATATACTAAAAGTATCATATATGCTAAAAAAATATTAAAACACACAGTATATGATTTATTAAAAAACACAAATTAAAAAACTTTTTCAATAAAAACAATCAACTGCTTCTTCTGCTTGCTTTGCTCCAATCGGGCAATTACAACATCTTATCTGCTCGTTGTTGTGTTTGCAAACTATGAATTTGTAGAAGAGAGGAAACAAAATATTAGGCACCATATTAAGCAACTGAATTATTTAACAGACGCTATGAAAACAAACAAGCATATTTGATTATGATATTGAGCTCTCTCAAACATATTTGATTCTCAACTCTAAGCCACATGTGACTCACCATCCATCCATAGTCACTTTTAAGTTTTATGCCTAATCTATATACAATATGTCAAAAGTGTAAAAAGCCATATACAATATCATATATAATAGAAGATACATTTGAAGAGCTTAAAGATATTTTGGGTATTTAGTCATAAATTTTGGTCTTTTCTTGTGGTTTGTTGAAAGTTTATGGACTCATATTTAATAGTCATGTGATAGGATTGAACTCGAGATTACGGGATTGTACACAATACGTAAAGAGTTAATTTATTTAATAAATATATTTATTATATTTATTAAATTAAATCGAGCTATAACTTTAACGATCATTAAATAATTAAGAGTTAAGTATTAAAGAGCGTTGTGGAATAAATAGAAAGAGGAATAAATAGAAAGAAGAATGGAAGGTTCCGGAACACCCTTAAGGGGTGTTTGGGCCGTCGGTTATGGAGGGGAAAAGGGAAGGAAAAAAACTTTCCTTATATTTGTTTCTTGAGCTACAAGAATTTAGGCCTATATAAACACTCCCTTACCCTCATAATTAAAATACACAATCTCTCTTTCTCTTCCTCTAGCCGATCGCAACATCAAACCCACAAAGGGGTTTGGTTGATTATCTTATTCTTTTGATTTTGCTTAAAATCTAGTCCTAGCCCCTCGCTAGGGTTGGTGGATAGATATTCCACAAGCGTTGAAGCTCGGTTTACACGTGATATAATCACGGTTAGCTCGTTGTGTTACGTGTGTACAAGAACGTAATATAGTCTTACTTTAGACTATACCTGTAACACCCCATTTTGATAAATGGAATGTTACGCGTGATTATGGCGTGTCATCAAAGCATACAAGGATAAATGTATAAAACATTACATGACCATAAAGGAAATACCGGAATCAAACATCGGTACCCTAAAAGTAGAACTCATCACACACAAACATAAGTACTGTAAATGAAAAGGACTAAACAATGTCCATGGAAATGAGTATCAAAGTATAAAGAAATGCATAAAGTAAAGAAGGCTAGGAAGCTTCCAATCCATATGCATGTACGCTTAAAGTCTATGAGCGTCCCTGAGTACCTGCCATTTTGGGAACATGAAAAGGAAAACGGCTGAGCAAAACGCTCAGTGCACGGATATACAAGTAAAGCATGAATAATATGAGCATACAAGCATGAAGAAGCGGAAAAGACTAAGTCCTGGATAACCTGGTTATATCTTATTAAAACTGGTTTTATGGTTTGAAAAGCCTTATGTTTATCTTATAAAAACTGTTTAACATATTTACCATTAGCCAATATAGGTCATGAATTATCAACGTGCATGAATACTTGGAGGGGTGACCTCGTCATGCAAATTAGAGGGGCTGCCTCTAAGTTAATATACTGGTTTGGGTAGGAGGTATCAGCTCCTTGTGAAAGATGCAAGGCACACACCACATTCATCTGAATAATCTGTTGAAAACATGTAAACTAGGATGCACCCATACGCCCCACCTGATAATAATTGTAGGATATGTAAATCTTGCTTATGTTTTAGAGAGAGAAAGAGATAGAGAGATGGTGAGAACACACACACTTAGAGAGAGAAAGTGAAAGAAAAACACTTTTTCACTATGTGTAAAAATGAGGAACACACACCCTCTCCATCAAAGGAGAGGGTATATATACCCAAGCCTAAGGGAGGTCACTCCAAACAAGGGCGTTACCCGAGTTACAATAATGAAATAAACCCAGCATACTATGCTTGTCTTGAGCTCGTAGTCTTCGTCTTTCTTTTCTTCTTTTTCTTTTCTGGTGAACATGCTGATGTGATCTTTGATATCAATCTTTAGCATCAATCTCTTGCCTTGATCTCGTGCATCCATCACTTGTGATCTTCGCCTCTTCGTGACACCATGTCCCACATACTTATACCTTCATAATTCTTGAAAGCTTCAGAGTTCGATACAGCGGAAGACTTAACTTTTAGGCTTTCTTGAATTTGATGAGGTATTAAGTGCATAAAGTATAAGCATGCGGGGACGACTTCTTCTTGGATCCCGCAATGCCACCGTCTTCAAATGCCGTAACATAAGTAGACACGAACGAAATGGCTTTGAACATTTCATTCTAATTCGGTAGCATTTTACCTCCGGTCGGTGAAGACCACTGGACGATATTAGATATCGTACCCGTGACGGATAGTTTTAATTAAGTAACTTCCTGACAAGATTTCGCGGGTAAACCCGTTCTCTTTATTCGACCGTCCAAAGCTGACTGCGAACATAAAGAGTGAATCATTTGGATAATAATATCCGCATGATTTGAAGCCGTCAATTCATGTTCCTAGAACAAGTGAAATTCAATTAAGAACCGCACCATCGTTGCTTTCCAGTTGTCACGAGCTTGATTCGTATAGAATCTTGCAAGTTACCTACCAAGTGCTGTTTGAGGTTAACACCAGAAGGATTTCCACTCATCACTGTGAATACTAAGGTATCACTCTGAGTGTTCTAGCAAGATCACTAAGATATTGCGTAGAGGCCTGGAACGTGTTTAAACTCAGTTAAGAATTAAACAGCTGTTACTTTCCAGTTATCACAAGTTTGATTCATAAAGAATCGCACAAGTCACCTACCATGAGCTTTTTGATATTCGCTCAAGAAGGATTTCCATCTTCATTGTAAATACTTTCGTATTACTCGGATGTTCAGGCAAGATCATGAAGATTTTGCGTAGGACTCTTAAAATCTTTCTTACTTTTCAAAGTGTGTGAAGAAGCAAGGAAATATGGAAGTGTGTCCTAATGAGATATTTGATGATCTCAAATGGCTCTAGACTCGATCATGCATTTTGAATTTTAGTGATCGGAGGCTGGAGAGGAGTGCCACCTTTTCAATACCAATTTACTCGGAGTGAATAAATCGATAGATAACGTGTTGTCTCAGTGTGATTAAAACAAATACCTTTTGAGAGATATCTGAGTTAGCTGGGATGGGTTGTGCATTGCATCACTGGGTCCATGATGTCTGTCTTCAATATCGAGAATCATTAAAATGATCTCAATAGCATATGTGTTGACCCGGTTTCTGCCTAAAGTTGTAAGGAGGGCTTCTTTCTTTACACCCTTTATCTTTACAATTCTTTTTCATTCTTCAACCCCTTCAATGCTTACCAATACGTCATAACTAGCACCTTGTTGTGATTGTTCCAGTGCTAACTTAAGTACTTGGTCGGCATTCAGCTACGTTCATAATCTTTTCTCCATCTTTTCCTAAGGACTACTATTTCTAGCTATGGAATGTCCTTGGGAAGATTCCTCTGGTTCTGGAAGAATCATAGGACTTAACCTATCCTACCATCCTTATGTCACCACAATCTTCATCGTCGTGAAATAAATGGGTTTTGGGTAAGTATATGTCACCATGAAAATCCATTTTGATATGTAAATCCGTTTTGCTCCCCCTTAACATATGCCACGATATTCGAAAACATTTCGCACATGTCGGGATGAGCCAGCACATTAAGTCAAACCGTTTGTGATAATATCTCATATTAAATCACATTTTCTCCCCCATATTAAAAATATTAACCCAATCGATGTTTTTAATATCAATTGATTTAATGAAGTTTTAACAAAAGTTTTGGGAAGAAGAATGCAAGTCCGTTTTAATCTTCATGATATCAAATATATGAGATATGATACCGATTTGTAACATGATCACATATTTACCATATTAGAAAAGAATTGACAAGGTTGGACCTGATAGATGAGAACATCGTATGATAAGATCAAATGGTTCTTGTCAGCATATGTTGGTCGCCTCGTCATGTCTGAAGTCATCTCTTGACACCACATGTACGATTGGTATTGTTGTCTTGACACCAACTTGTGAACTAGGCACGTTCGGCATCGAAGATTCTGAATGCTTGACAATTGCTCCCCCTCAATTGTTGACCCGTGTTCTACTGAAAGAGCTGTAGTCGTCGGTTGAGTAGTCGCATCGTCGAGGATGTAGATACCAATTGAAGATTGCTATGGTTGTAGAGATGATAACTTCATAAAAACAAGACTTCTCTTGTTTTAACAAATAAATACACTGAGGCGTACATAGATTTAAGTTAGACCAAGTTATAAAGTAAACTTGATCGCTTACAAGGTTTTAAAGTAAACCTTGCCCGAGAAAATTAATTCCCGTTGTGAGCCAAAGCTTTCATAAGAAATACTTGACTTTAATGTGAAAACCGGGTTATAGTCTGAAATAACTACAAGCCATATAGGCATGTTTTATGAAATATTTACAAATTTTGTACGAACTCTATTTATGGCGCCGTGTCGATATTAATCAACATTTCTAAGGCCGTAAATATTATCGTACCAAAAGACATGCCTTTGAAAAATAAAGTAAAAATATTTTTGGATTTTTCTGAATTTTTCAATTTTTATGGTTTTTATATGGTTTTATATTTTTGTATTTTTCTTTTGTGGATAAGAATATAAACAATATATACAAATGATCACCAAGGATACGGAGAATAGTTTTACCACCACTATTCTTTCGCTTCATCTGCGAGTTCCTTTAGAGTCTCAGGCGAGAAAGTTCTCATTCCTAGCTTGTCGGCCAAAAATTCAATTCGAGCGTGATCTAAAGCCTTCGTGAAAATATCCGCCAATTGATACTCAGATCGGACAAAGTAAAGCTCTATTACTCCATTTTCCACTTGCTCCTTGATGAAATGGTAGCAAATGTCAATATGCTTCGACCGGGAGAATTGAACATTGTTGCAGCATAAGGCAATTGCACTCTTGTTGTCACAGTACATCGGAATTTTGTTGAAACCTGGACCATAGTCGGCTAATTGCGATCTCATCCAAAGAATTTGAGCACAGCAACCGGACATAGCTATGTATTATGCTTCCGTACTTGAAATTGCAGTGCTTTTCTGCCTTTTCGATGCCCAATTGATTAGTCGATCTCCTAGTAGTTGCAAAGTTCCACTCGTGCTACGCCTTGTATCTTGACAACCCGCGTGATCCGCATCTGCATATGCCATTAGTGCAATAGAAGAGTACTTCGAATACCAAAGTCCCCGATTAATGGTTCCTTTAAGATATCGAAAGATCCTTTTAACAGTAGCTAAGTGTAACTCAGTAGGTCTAGTTTGGTACCTAGCACACATACATATAGCAAACTGAAGATCATGTCGACTGGCTGTGATATACAGAAGAGTACCTATCATTCCACGATAAAGTGTCAGATCAACGGCAACTCCATGTGGATCTGCATCAAGCTTAGTTCGTTCCACCATTGGAGTATCCACGGGGTCGCAAGATTCCATCTTATACTTCTTAAGCGATTCAATGACATACTTGGATTGATTGATAAAGATGCCTATGGGACTCTAAGATATCTGAAGACCTAAGAAGAATGATACCTTGCCCATCATTGACATCTTAAACTTGGAAGACATGAGTGTCCCAAACTCGTCGGATAAGGTTTGGGTCGAGGCTGCAAATATAATATCATCAACATATATTTGTACCATAATCTTATCGTTACCTCGTTTCTGAATGAACAGCGTGGGATCCACCTTGCCTTTTGCGAAGCCTTGCGTAATGAGGAATTGTGATAATAGATCATACCATGCGCGATGAGCTTGCTTCAACCCATAGAGAGCCTTCTTAAGCTTGTACACATGATTAGGATAATTAGGATTCATAAAACCATCCGGTTGTTGAACATAGACCTCTTCCTTGAGTTCACCATTAAGAAATGCCGTCTTCACATCCATCTGATAGACGATCATAGTCATGTGGGCTGCATAAGCGAGGAATAGTCAAATAGCTTCCAAACGGGCAATAGGTGCGAAGTATTCCATAAAGTCGATGCCCAATAATTGCTTGTATCCACGAGCTACTAGTCGAGCTTTGTTCTTCAATATTCCGCCTAACTCATCGAGTTTCACCTTGTAAACCCATTTCAAAGTGAGTAACTGCACTTGATCCGGGCATGGGACAAGTTCTCAAACTTCAAGACGTATAAATTCATTAAGTTCTTCTTGCATAGCTTCTATCCAACATGATTGAGTAAAAGCTTGTTGCCATGTCTTAGGTTCAACTTCAGTGAGAAAAGCATCAAAGTGACAAAACATTGCACTTTCTTGTAACTGACTTCGTGTGGATACCGGACGATTAGGGTCACCAATAATAGAATCTATAGGATGATCCTTTGTCCACTTGCTGTCATGTTCACGAATTCGTGGATTGGAGTAAACTGTAGAAGGAGCTTCCTCTGAGGTGGACGACCCGGCTTGATTAGGGTCGGGAATTGGTACACCAAAGAATGGAAGTTCACGCATTTGAGCGAATTCCAAATCGTGATCATCATCATCCTCTTCATCATCAATAGGCATGACATGGGTAGTTGAAACAGGTGTTGGTTGAGAATTACTTGTTGATGGTATATCTAGACCAATTGTAGGTGCAGACGTATCTGATTGTGCTTCGGTTACCGGAGCTATTACCTCAGGTTCTAGAGCAACAATACTTGGAGGAGTAAAGAATTCATCAAAGAACGGTTGAAACAACGTATCCCATTCAGTCCTAGAATGTGGTGTAAATGATGATGAAGTAGGGTTGTTTGAGACAAGACCAGAACTAATGTTACTGGGTCCCATTTCATGAAGTGCGGGTTCAGAGCTGCTTTGCTCAGAAGCCATTGCTGTCAGCTCATCAAAATCAACATTCATAGTTTCGAGGATCTTGCGAGAGTTACGGTTGTAGATTCGGTATGCCTTCTTTGCGGGTGCGTATCCAATGAAAATACCAATATTAGCCTTTGGTTGAAGTTTTCCCAAATTGTCACCATCATTATTTGGATAGCAAAGAGAGCCAAATACATGAAGATATGATAAATCTGGTACTTTTCCATGAGAAGCTCATAAGGTGTTTTACCTTGGCGTTTACGAATTTGTGACCGGTTTTGGGTGTACACTGCTGTAGATACTGCTTCTGCCCATAAAAACAATGGAGCCTTTGCGTAAATTAACATCGTTCGAGCAGCTTCCATAAGTGTGCGATTTCGCCTTTCAACGACACCGTTTTGTTGTGGAGTGCGTGCAACGGATGTTTCATGAGATATGTCAACTTCTTTATAATAATCACGCAAGATTTGATTCACAAATTCGGTTCCATTATCTGTACGAATGCGTCGGACAGTAGTGTTGAGACGCACTTGAATCATCTTGAGAAATCCGATGATGAATTTAGGTGCCTCATTTTTTGCTTTAAGAAATTTCACCCATGTAAACCGAGAGTAATCATCGACAGTGACGAGGATGTACTTTTTGCCACTAAGACTTTCAACACGCATAGGTCCACAAAGATCCATATGCAACAGATAAAGTTTCTCTTGGTTGGTGTCTTCCGTCTTGGGTTTGTATGATTTCTTAGTGCTTTTCCCCATTGTACACGCGGAACACAAATGATCTTTGTGAAATGATAGTTTAGGAAGACCACGAACAAGTTCGTTTTTCGCCAAGTGATTAATAGCGTCAAAGTTAAGATGAGATAACCGTCGATGCCATAACCATGCCTTAGTCTTCGATGCTTTGGAGAGAAGACATACGGGAGAAGCGACCATCATGTCTTGTAGAGACAAAGTATACAAATTATTCCCTCGAGTACCTTTCAATAAATCAACCCCTTCCAAATTACGAATGAAGCAGGTATGCTCTCGAAAAGCAACTTCTAGGTTTGCATCACAAAATTGTCCCACAGAAAATAAGTTGTGACCAAGACCTTCCACGTAATACACTCTTGAAATTATAACATTCCCAATATGATATTCACCGTAACCCATTATCTTTGCAATATGATCATTTCCAAATCGAACCGTACCAAGAAACTTGCTGACGAAATTTCTGAGCTGAGAGCGATCTCCGGTCATATGCTTGGAGCAACCAGAGTCCAAATACCAGAGAACAATTTGGACCACCTGTTTTCAACAACAACAGTAGACAATGCATTGGAAACTATTGGTTCCGGAGTGTTAGCAGATACAGATAAAATATTATCAGAATTGCTAACATTTTTGTGACCCTTAGATTTCCTGCGTTTTCTAATGTGAGTTTTAGCACTAACAGGTTTTACAGTTCCAACTTTCTTAGGTTTTGGATTATCCGTGGGCACTACAGTGGGAGTAGACCTAGTTAAAGGGCACTTTGTTCCTACAGTAGTGTTGGTGTTCCTAGTTAAAGGACACGCTTGTGTTTTGGTAGCCTTGGTACTCCTAGTTAAAGGGCACGCTTTCTTCGCTTTAGTGGGAGTGATCCTAGTCAAAGGGCACGTATTTCCTACTATAGTGAAAGTTCTACCAGTGGGGCGCCACATCCAACCAACTTGGGTTAACACTTTCCCAGTCGGTTTCCATTCTAATCCATTTTTTCGGGCATACATCTCATTCACATGGTCAATAAAGCAAGAATCATGACGACTAGAAAACATACATTCATTGCAATTCCAACATTTCAAATTAGAATTCACACTAGGCTTAGAACGCTGCACAACCGCAGAGCCTTTAGGTTTAGCTACATGATTCTTTTTATTCAAAACAGAAATAACATTCCTAGGATGGACTTCTACTTTCTTCTTCACTTAACTACTAGATGGGGGCAAGATCCTATCATTCTTCTTATTTCTTTTAAGCTTAGATCTTTGAGCCTTAGTAGTGGTGCTTACTCCTGTAGAAGGCAACACGGGAATATTAGAAGCTGGTTTTGATTCCGCCTTATCTTTAGTGACCAAAGTTTGAGATGGTTTAGTCCTAGGGCCCTTGTTAAGTGGTGTGACGGCTATAAGGTTCCTTTTGATTGCACTAGAGGACGATGCTGAGACAGTGGCTGCGTTATCCATAACATTCTTACCTTTTAGAGTACGAAGTGTTTCCTTTAACTCAGCCAAGACCAGATTCTTATCACAAATTTGTTCCCTCAAATCAGATATTTCCACCGACTTTCGATTCAATTGTTCAATCAATGATTGATTCTGTGCAGTGGTATCAACACATACGGGCTTTACTGAATCGAAAAGTCGTGTATTTTTCTGTTTTAAGTTATCAACTTTGGACAAAATCTTGGAAACTCGATTATCTAGATCAAGTTTAAAATTCTCAGCGGCCTCAAGTACGTTCACACAGTTAAGCTCCTTAGATTTCTCTATTTCTATCGGCGAAGATGTAGCAACTTTGTCACTTGGCTGACGCTGTTTTGATTGTAAATTCAATCGAAAATTCTTTTCAAAATTTGCATCATCGATATTAACACCTTCGAATGACGTTTCAAAGATTTCTTGAATAAATTGTTTCTTGCATTCAAGCGAAATACAATGTGTTTGAATCTCATCAAAACGTATTGAAAGCGATGAATATGAATCTTGAAGCTTTAAAAGTTCAGCGTCAGATTCGTGACAAGTACTATCTACCACATTATTCACAGATTCAACATTATGCACAATAGAATCATTATCAACACTTTTATTCACACAGACAGAAACTATATCATGAGACATCACTTGCTTCAGAAGTAGATCATTTTGGCGTGAAACCCGTTCTATTTCAAGTAAACTGTTTTCATAAGCATCTTCCATTTCATTGAAAACACGTCTAAATTCTTCTATTTCCAAAAACAAATCTTGATCAATATTACGAAGACAAGCTTTAACATTGTCTACAAACGGAACAATTTCATCTCGAAACACAGCTCTAGTGTGCTCAAAGTTCCATTCACCTTCCGTTATAGCCGTGGCCGTCGTACGTTCCAAAATGACCTTGTCAAAATCGGCTAAGTGTTGGTGAACCGTATTTAAGTTAACGGACGCCTTGCTTACCGGTGGAATTAACTTTGTTAAATCCGTTTTGACAAGTGTAGGAGACGTACTAGGAAGGTTTTCATATGACAAACTTTGGGGCACAAGAACTGTCAATTCTGCTAATTCCTTTTGTAAGCGAATGCGTGTCTTTTTCGAAAATTGATCTTTGGTATGTTGATCATAATCAATTGTATGGAATTTTGAAAGCATTTTAGAATGAGTTTCATCCGCAAGTGACTGTGTCTCCTTAGTACTACGAACAAAAGGTGCTTCTTTCGACTTGCCAATTATGGTCATATCATAAAGACCGGGAATATGTTCCTGAGCTTGTTTTTCATAACCTGGATTAGGTGGTAAATCTTGAAGACGGTTAAGTTCGAGTTCTTTAAATGATTTAGTTAAAAGATGAACCTTTTCTGTGGAAGCGTATTGTTTTAAAAGTTGTTGTTCTTTAAATTTAAGAAGTTTGGTAGCATTAATTTCCGATTCAACCTTTTTAGACTCGAGAGTTTCGAAATCCATTTTAAGTTTCTGAAAATCATTTACAACCGACTCTTTTGCTTTTAATTCATTGGAAAGATTAGCTTTTAATGATTCTATTTCTTTCAAGTGTTCAATCTTTTCAAAACGAAATTGGTCAAATTCAGAACATGTTATTTTCTCTTCTTGAGGGACCATTTCAAAAGCTTTGACCTTTTCTTTATGCAGCGCAAGCTCAGCAGTTAGGGTGGAATTCGTATCTACGGATTGTCTGAGAGCCATATACATTTGATCAATAATATGTTTAGGCACCATGACCAAATCATGTTGAGCATAAGATTTCATACCCGTCGTAGCATTTGGTTGCGGTTCACTCAAATGTGTAGGATTGGGTACCACATCATTTGAGTTACTAGTCCCCGAATGCTGTTCGAGGTTGTCAATTTCATGCCCAACTTGATGTTGGTTATCATCAATATTATTAGATGTTGTTGGTACCTCACTGACGACATCAGAACCGTAGTGAGAGAGATTAGCAACGAGAGCAGCTTGGGCAGAGTGAATGTCATCACAATCCGAATCGTATGCATCAAGATCGTCCGCTTGATAAGCTGCATTAGAAGTGGAAATGACTGCAATGCCTTCAGTATCTGCTGCCCCTGGGTCTGCAAGAAATGCTAACTCCTCTGAATCCAAGATCTTCCCCTTAGACTGAGCATCAACCAAATACATCTTCTCACGAAACCATGCATCATCCATCCTCCTTTTCGGCTGAGTGCATTCCTTAGCCATATGACCTTGTCCTCGGCAATTGTAGCAAGTCACAACCTTCTTAGGACCAATAGGACTCCCATTTCCACTAGCTTGAGAATTCACAGCTTGATTGTTCCCAGTCCTTGTAGGAGGTCCATATGAATTTTGCCTTCCCTGAATTGGTTACACCGTCACTTGACCATCTTGAATAGTGGCTTGTTGTCGAGGATTTGATGAGGTACG
Organism: Glebionis coronaria; assembly: GCA_025667525.1. NCBI lineage: Eukaryota > Viridiplantae > Streptophyta > Magnoliopsida > Asterales > Asteraceae > Glebionis > Glebionis coronaria. The sequence continues at coordinate 171,682,464 of CM046881.1, forward strand.
GAGCTGATTGTTTGTTGGTGGAAATCCTCTAGTTGCAACAAGTTTTGACATGTAGGCTGTGAGATGGTTTAGAACATCAGTTGGCGTATCATTTGGAGTAAAGACCGGTGCTTGGATTGGTGGAAGTTCATTAGAGTAGAAAGCTTGTGCTGGTTGTGCTTCTATTGGAAAATATCCTTGCTGAGGAGTATAGCCCATTCGAGAAGTGTTGGCTTGTGATGGTGATGTCGATATGGTGGTTGCTGCGGAAAAGATTGTTGATGAACACCTTGTTGAAATGCTTGCTGTGGCATCACTAGTGGTGGATAAGATGGTTGCTGATAGGTGTGTGGTGGTGGTTGCTGCAAGTATGATGGTTGTTGATAAGTATAAGCCATGTTTTGTTGAGAAGCATACATTGCAAGTGGATCATGAACTTGAGGTGTAGACAACCGAGCCTCGATCACATGACATTCGTGTTGTTGAAGAAAAGCTTGAAGTTGATCCACATTGGTGTTAGGCAAGTCCTTAGCCAATTTAACATCCGTCACGTATTTTTTCCATTCTGAAGGAAGAGTGTTCAAATACTTGGTGTTCAATTGAAAGGTAGGAATTGTCATGCCATAGATATTGAGCTCATTCAACAATAGGGTAAATCTTAGATAGTAATCATTAAGAGTCTCCCCTGGCACATAGGTAAACTTATCAAAAGTTTCATAAAGCTTACACTCTCGTTCTTGTTTAGTTAACGAGGTGCCTTGCATGAGAACAGGAATTCTATCCCATAACTCTTTGGCAACTTTATGTTTGCTGACGAGTTTGTAGACATCTGGAGGAAGGGCTTGGAGAATGATGTTTGTAGCATACTTATCACATTTGTCTTGAATCTTCATATTTCCAGTCAGTTCACCCGTTGTGCGAGGACGAGTAGTTGTACCTTCCGTCACTGTACCATAATCTAATGGTCCATTAAGCACCGATGCCCAAATGAGATGTCCATTCTCCTTGTTCAACATATAAAGTTCCATTCGGGAAGCCCATTCCTCATACATAGTCTTCACCAACATTGGTGGACGATTATCCGTACCCGAGAGGATGGACTTATCCGTAAGAGATGTGTACTCCATTTCAATAAGTTAAGATTTACAAACGTTGATCGATCAATGAAAGAAAGTAAATGTGTTTGTTGTTGTGAGTTGAAGTCGAGAAACAATGTTAAAATCCCCTAAAATATGTTCTCAATAAACCAAAAATTCCAAGTCAAAATTACAAACGATTTGTTCGAAATTTTTTATGGAAAAATTTGTGATTATCGGAATGTTGATCGGAATAGTGATCTGAATGCTGATCGGAATGTCCTATCGGAATAATTTATAGGAATACTGATCGGAATGTGATTATCTGAATGCTGATCGGAATGTGATTATCTGAATGCTGATCGGAATACCCTGATCGGAATGTCCTTATAGGAATGCACAAATCGGAATGTCCTTATAGGAATGCACAAATCGGAATACCTAATCGGAATACCTAATCGGAATACCTAATCGGAATACCTGATCGGAATACCTAATCGGAATACTTAATCGGAATACCTGATCGGAATGTACCCAAAATCGGAATCCCTAAACCTTATTCCGATTACACTGATCGGAATGTCCTATAAACCCTTTTCTGATGACCTGATCGGAATAATTCCCACTTTTCTCGGACAAAACTCAACCAATTCGTGATTTTAAGCCAAAAAATGATCAAAACACCCAAAATTTTGTGTTTTTAGCCAAAGTAACTATACCAAATCCCTACCACAACTATGTAGAAGATTTGTATCAAGAAAAAACCATCAAAAACACACAAAAAAAAAATTTGGACGTGTGAAAATGGATCAAAAATGGCGTATGAATCAAGAACACAAACACATGAACAATACAATCATCCCATGGCTCTTGATACCATTTGTAAGATATGTAAATCTTGCTTATGTTTTAGAGAGAGAAAGAGATAGAGAGATGGTGAGAACACACACACTTAGAGAGAGAAAGTGAAAGAAAAACACTTTTTCACTATGTGTAAAAATGAGGAACACACACCCTCTCCATCAAAGGAGAGGGTTTATATACCCAAGCCTTGTGATGGGCTTGGGCTTACAATGTTGGGCCGGCCTACACATGTTGTAGGCTAGGCTTGACTTTGTTTGTTTAATAATGATGTCTTGACTACGAGCTACTACTTAATATATTGTTGGAGTGACCTAATCTTCCTAAATACGTAAAAACGTATTTCCAACAATAATAATATGGCCAAAAGCTGAAGGGACGCCACGAGCTATCACTCCGTCGTGGTGGAGTCATAACACTGGTGCCTCAAGTGTTATGGTTATGGTACCTCCATAACTAGGTGAAACTTGTCATGCATGTATATGGCTTTAGGTATCTCATTAAACATAAGCAATTCAAAAACATATAAAACATATACTGGGAAAACAGTTGGCTGCATACGGGAAATCCTAATACGGAAGAATGTCCATACTAAAAGGAGGGAGAATCCGTACCTTGTGTCTAGTGAACGAAGAAGACGAACGGAAGAGAGTCCTACTTCGGTATCACTAATGCTACATAAATACATACGTGTATAAGTATCTGATAACTGAGTACGTAACTAGTTTTATATCATGTCTTAGCTTGTTTTATATGTTGTCATGTTTTATTGATTAAAGCTTTATACTGTGTTTATCATGTATTCTGTCTATTCTGATTAAGTATTTCTTGTATTTCTTGTATTATTATACTTGTTATGTAATAACAAGTAACTTTCTAAAAATAGCAAGTTTCCTAAAATAGAAAGTTTCCAAAAATAGAAAGTTTCCAAAAATAGAAAGTTTCCAAAAAATAGAAAGTTTCCAAAACTAGATTTACTGTTTAAAATAGATAAGTTTCTAAAAATAGATAGTTTCCATAAATAGATTAGCTGCCTTAATTAAATAAGTTTCTAAAAATAGAAAGTTTCCATAATTAGAAATAAGCTGGATTATTAAGCTAATTATATAAGCTTAAGTGTTTACTGATTAATATTCTAAGTCATGTAATTAAATAGTATAGTTTATTAATTATTTCATGTGAATTAAATAAGCTATAGGTTAAAGTATTTAATTAAATATAACATGATTTAATTAAATAAAGGTAAAAAAATACTTAGGTTAAAACATGTATTATTATCTATTAATAATATAACCTAAGTCATGTAAACTAATTAATTATAAGTCATGATTTCAATAATTAATTATTTATATAGTCTAATTAAAATAATAATTACTTAGGTTAAAATTCATGTATTAATAATAATATTAATAACCTAAGTCATGTATAATTTAAATTAATCATGTGCCTGTTTTAATTAATTTAATTTAATCTTGTAGATATAATTAACCTTGTAAAAATAACCCATGAACCGAACCCGTGTTTTATTCTAACATGTTGTGAACCGGACCGGTCTAACCCGTGAACCGGCAACCAAACGCACCCTTGGTCCAAACTAGCCGCCGGCTAGCAAAAGTTCCACCGGCTAGCCGGTGGTTCCCCCTGCTGCCGCGGCTTGGGGTTCCCCTACTTTCCTTATTTAGCTACCGGCATAAGCCGGTGGTGGTTCTTGTTTTAGCCGAGACCCATTCGAGAAACAAACATACCCCGACCGAGGTCGGGGTTCCCTTTTCTCCTGCTGCCGAGACACATGACACCACACCGAGACATTGAGGTTTCGGTTGGTGCGAAACAAATCAAGCCGAGACCCCATTCGGGCTCGGTTCCTTGCGTCGGCCAAAACAAACACCCCTTAACCATGATTTAATTTACCCCCCATGATTTTATAACATGTAATTACTTGTTTTAAATTACACCATGATTTTATGTGTTCTTGATTAAATAAAAACATAAAGGAAAGAGGTTTAAAGATATACCGATCACGTGAATCAAAGGAGAACGAATCACACTAACACCCTTGCAATAATTCAATCACCAAAATCAACAAACACACCCTTGGTGTGTGTTTATACTCGGCGGCCAAAGAAGAGGAGAAAGAGAGATTTAGGGTTTTGATCTTTTCTAATATTTTGTTATCATGAAAATAATCTTTTCCCAAATTCTTGTTTTAGTAAAATTGCATGGGCTTGGCCCTTTTCTTTGTGTTTAGCCGCGGGTAAGGGGCCCACATGGGGTAACCCAAATGTTTTCTCGTGTCTAATAATAAGTGTGTTCCCGTGTTCGTGTTTTACGTGATTTAAATAGTTATCGCTCGTGTCTTATCATATTTATTCATGATCGTAATAAATATACATACATACGTAATACTAAGCTCGTGATTGTTTACGTTCATGATTTCATGCTCGTATTTTCGTGATTATAATTATTATTGAAATAATTATCGTGTCTTAATGCGTAATAAATACTTATCGTGTTATAACACGTACGTAATACTTGTAATTCTTGTTCATGAAACGTAAACGTGCTATAAAAGGAAAGTTCTAATCATGTACGTACGATCGTAAGGGTACTATTCATGGTAAAATCATGCGGGTTTTACAACTCTTGCCTAAAAGAATAATTCGTCCCCGAATTATAGATAAAGTAAATTGGAAAAGAAGAACATACCCGAATTCAAAATATGAAATGAGGGTAAGAAGCCCGGATAGACTCCTCTGTTTTCCAAGTGGCTTCCCGCTCGGTATGATCCCTCCAAAGGATTTTGACGAATGGAATCGTCTTCCTTCTCATAACTTGTTCTTGTCTGTCAAGAACTCGTTCGGATTCTTCTATGAAAGTGAGATCTTCACGAATCTATTCCAGTGGATACTGAACCATTTGAAAGGGATGATACTTGTACCCTCTGAGTAAGGACACATGAAAAAGATCGTGAACATGAGAAACCTGCGGAGGTAACGCTAAACGGTAAGATACTTCACCGACCCGTTCAATGACATCAAATGGTCCGATAAATCGAGGACTGAGCTCCCCTTTTATTCCAAAACGTCTAACACCACGTGCCGGCGAAACCTTAAGGAAAACGTGATCTCCTACGTTAAAATGTAAGTCCCTAAGATGCTTGTCTGCGTAACTCTTCTGGCGTGACCGTGCTTCTTGCAGTTTCTGCTTAGCTACTGTGACCTTCTCATTAGTCAAATCTATCATTTCTGGTCCTTCAAGTGTTCGCTCACCAACCTGATCCCAGCAGATTGGGGCGCGACACTTTCTGCCGTACAACATCTCGAAAGAAGCACACTTGATACTTGCGTGCCAACTGTTGTTGTATGCAAAATGCACCAAACAGATATAATCGTCCCAATCACCCTTTAATACAAGAGATTTTGTATATAAAAAGTTATCGTCTCGATTCAATTCGAATTGACTAAGGTTTAGCGTGCGACTCACTCGTCTTTTGGTGGAAAAGAATATATTGGTTGTTGTAGTGAAATTAAATTCCAAAACGTTAAAGTAAATGGCAGGTAATTAAAGCTAAAACTAATTAAAAAGTAATTGTGCAAAATTTAAAACTTTAAAAGTAATTAATTAAATGACAAAAATTAAAGCTTGACGAAAAATTAATTTGACAATGTAATAAAAATATAAAATATTAAAATAAAGAAAAACGATTAAAATAACACTAAAGTAAAATGGCGGAAAAATAAGCTTTAAAAATTAAACTAAAAATTACTAGAAAAACACTTGGTAAAAACAGAGATTTCGGGAAGCGTGCAATTTTTGGAAATTAAAGCGTAATGAATTTAAAACTTAAAACTTTGTAAAATTAAACTAAGACAAAACTCGTTTAAAATAATACTACGTAAAAATGCGGGAAAAGAAAATTTTAAAAACTAAGATAAAACAAGAAATAAAGTCAAACAAAGGTCAGATCGCAGTCACGATCGCATCAAACGATCGTACCCTGGATCGTACCCTAGATCGTACCCACAGATCGCAACAAGCGATCGCAGTGACGGTCGTACTCCCAGATCGTACTCTGGACAAGTTTTGGATCGTACTCCACCACGACCGCAACAAGTGGATCGCAGTGGGCGATCGTGACCAAGTGATCGTATCCACGGATCGCAACCAACGATCGCAGTCACATATCGCAACATGGCAATCGTGACTTAGATCGTGATGGACGATCGTAGTCTGATCTTAGTCCTTGATCGAAGTAAAGGATCGCAAGTAGAAACCCTAGGGTTTATGCGATCACACTTACTTGATCGGAATGGGTAAACTCTTAAGAAAGTTACGATGGAATCCAATAAGTAAATAAGCAGAACCAAATAAGCACTTTGACAATAAGCAAATACCAAAAACTTAATTAAAACAAGAATAAGTAAAACTAATTAAGCACAAATTTAAAAACTTTCAAGACACAAAATAAGCAAACTTTTTAAGCAAACTTTAAAAAGATAAAACTTTTAAGAAAACTTTAAAATTAATAAGCTAAATATAAAATAAGCCAATAAGCATGTCAAGCTCATAGCTTAAATCGTATGAAAGCCTAGATAGGAATAAAAAGGTAAACTTTTTAATCAAATAAGCAACAATATCAAGCAAAATGAATGCTTAATCCGAATCAATATCAAATCAAAAACAAGAAAAGTAGAAGAAGAATGATAATGAAAAGCTTGATTAAAGGAAAATAAAGATTCAACAACAAAATTAAAAGGCTTACTTGAAATTAAAGGCAAGAAATTAAAGAACAATTAAGTAAAGACAATATGAAAGTGCAAGTAATTAAAGGTGGAGAGCTAAGTTGTCAAATTAGCTAACAAAACTAAAATGAGGTGAAATGTCTCTATTTATAGGAGATTAGGGAGGTTAGCATGTGTTGCTCCTTTCTTTCTTATTCTTCGACTTTACGACTTTGTCTCGGGATTAGTTGAACTCGTCTTATAATTTCTTCAATAATTAGACTTGAGTTCTTCGGCTTTATTAAACTTCCGTCTTTAGACTTTTTCTTCGATAAATCTTCAGAATAGGCCTTGGGCTTCCGTTCTTTTTGCACTCTTGATCTTTTGACTTAGTCTTTTGTCTTTTTCTTCGATAAAAGCCCGTGAAAGCCCGTGTTTTCTTCCCTTTTCGTATTTTGATCCTAAATCACAACAAAAACACAAACCATGCATAATTTCGACATTTATGACATAAAATACACGTTTTGGGTTGGTTATTATTATAATTAAGTGGTAAAAGGATAAGTGTTTTTACACTTATTACCCGTCTATTCCAACGCACATGACCTCAACATGTCTTACAATGTCTGAATCGTTCGCTCCGACTGCCCGTCTGTTTGAGGATGAAAAGTTGTGCTAAGCTTAAGTTTTGTACCCCAAGCTTTTTGCAGACTTTGCCAAAATCGCGAAGTGAACCGAGGATCTCTGTCTGAGACGATGCTGGATGGAGCACCATGAAGCCTCATGATCTCCCTTCTATAAGTATCGGCGAGTTTACTGACCGAATCTTCCTTGCGGGTAGGTAAGAAATGAGCTGATTTGGTAAGTCGATCAACGATAACCCAAATTGCATCGTGCTTCTTCTTTGTCGGCGGAAGACCAGTAACAAAATCCATGGTGATTTTGTCCCACTTCCACTCTGGAATATCTAACGGTTGTAAAAGACCGCCAGATCGCTGATGCTCGATCTTAACCTGCTGGCAGGTAAGACATTTGGAGACGTAAGTAGCAACATCCTGTTTCATGCCACTCCACCAAAAGTACTGCTTGATGTCATGGTACATCTTGGTCGAACCAGGATGGATAGAGAATGGGGAGCTATGAGCCTCAGCTAACAATGCTTCCTAGAGTTCTCCTACATCTTCAAAGTCTCGTGCTTTGCCATAAGATACCATCTGCATCTACTCGAAATTATGTCTGCTTCTCCAAATTCTGGATTATCGCCCAGATCTCTCCATCATCTTTCTGAGCTTCCTTGATCTTAGAGAGTAACTCGGGTTCCACTCTAAGATTAGCCCAGTAACCGTGCTGTCCACGTACCATGATCTCTATGTCTAGTCGCTCTAAGTCTCTTATAATTTCCTCCTCAATTTTAATGACGTTTATCATTCCAGACTTTCTGCTAAGTGCATCTACCACTACATTCGCCTTGCCGGGATGATATTGCCGATTAATGTCATAATCCTTCAACAACTCTAACCATATCCTCTGTCTCATGTTCAATCCACGCTGAGTGAAGATATACTTCAAGCTCTTGTGGTCCGTGAAAATGTCACATGATTCTCCATACAAGTAGTGCCTCCATATCTTCAATGCAAACACGACTGCTGCAAGTTCCAAGTCATGTGTAGGGTAATTTTCCTCATAAGGCTTAAGCTGCCGTGAAGCGTACGCGATCACTTTCCCATGTTGCATGAGAACACATCCAAGTCCCTTCCCCGATGCATCACTGTAGATATGAAATCCACATGTACCAGATGGGAGAGTAAGAATCAGTTCAGATACTAACTTCTGCTTTAGGTCTTCAAAACTCTTCTCTCGTTCTCCAGTCCAGACGAATTTCTCCCCTTTCCGCATCAGTTTGGTCGATGGTAGTGCTAAGTGGGAAAAGTTCTCCACAACCTATGGTAATAACCAGCTAATCCTAGGAAACTGCGGACTTCAGTCGCCGATGTCGGCCTTGGACACTTGGTAATAGCCTCAACCTTCGCTGGGTCCATCATGATTCGTTCTGCTGATACAATGTGACCTAAGAATGTCACCTTGTCTAACCAAAACTCACACTTGGAGAATTTAGCATACAACTGCTTCTGGCGAAGAATCTGTAGTACTGTACGAAGATGGTCTTCGTGTTCCTCCTTGGACTTGGAGAATATCATGATGTCATCGATGAAGACAATGACGAACTTGTCCAAACATTTATGGAAGATTCTGTTCATCAAATACATAAACACTGCTGGAGTATTGGTAAGGCCAAATGGCATGACTACAAATTCGTAGTGGCCATAGCGTGTACGGAAAGCAGTCTTGGCGATGTCCTGCTCCTTAAACCGTAGTTGATGATAGCCCGACCTTAGATCAATCTTGGAGAAATGTTTGGCCCCTTGGAGTTGGTCAAGCAGATCGTCTATACGTGGTAGTGGATACCTATTCCTGATGGTAATCTTGTTGAGCTCGCGATAGTCTATGCAAAGACGCATACTACCGTCCTCCTTCTTAACGAATAAGACCGGTGCGCCTCATGGAGATGCGCTCGGTCGAATAAAGCCTTGTTCCAGAAGTTCTTGCAATTGATCCTTCAGCTCCTTCAACTCTATGAGAGCCATGCGATAAGGAGCCTTGGAAATCGGCTCAGCTCCTGGGATGAGCTCGATATTAAATTCTACTTCACGTGCAGGTGGTATGCCTGGAAGTTCTTCTGGAAATACATCTGGAAATTCTGACACTATCGGCTGATCCTGAATTGATGGGGATTCAGCATCCATGTCATGAACAGTAGCTAGATAACCCTCACAGCCATGTGAAAGTAATGCACGTGCTTGCAGGGTTGATATGATTTGTACAGACCTTCCGGGTACGATCCCGTTATGAATGTACTCTGGTGCATTAACATCACCGAAGATGACTCGATATGAATGGCAGTCTATGGTAGCATGATGCTTGGATAGCCAATCCATGCCCAAAATCATGTCAAAATCATTCATGTCCAGCGGAAGTGCGTCAACAGAACGAATCTTGTCGTCAAACTCTAGGGCAAGGCTCTTGTACACATGGGTTATGCGTACAGAGTCTCTCAAAAGCATGGAAATACTTAGTATATTCTCTAGTGGCATGGGGAGTATCCTAACATTCTTGGCATAAGCAGTAGAAATGACCGAGTGAGTAGCACCCGTATCAAACAGAACACATACAGCTTGACCATACATATACAAGATTCCAGTGATGGTACCTGTAGACTTGTTAGCCTGATCGCGAGATGTCGTGTAAACGCGTCCACTAGTAGGAGGCGGCTTGGTATCAGCATGTCCCGATGTACCCTCCCTCTCGCCCTTGCGGCAATCCTTCCTGCGATGGCCAGGAAGACCACACTTTTAGCATGCGTCGTTGTCGCGGCGACATGGCCCTGGGTGCCTACGGTGGCAAGTAGAGCAAAGAGGATGAGTATATCCTCCAGCAGGTGTCCTGACTGGCTGAGAGCCTGATAAAACAATATACATGAGACATGATAGTGGGTACAAAGGACAATGCGGATAATCGTAAGATTGAATACCCGTGATAGCTGGACGGTTAGGCTGTGAACCTCTCTGGTTCTGGTCCCTCTCGTTACCACGATTCCTGGTAGAAGATTTGCTAATGTATCAGAATTAAGAATTATAACATGTAATCATAAGAAAATGCGTAAGTATAAGGACCTGCTGCTGTTAGAGTGTCCAACGTTGTTAAGATAATTATCATTACCGCCACGCCTATCCGTAGCAGAACGGTCGTGAGTCTAACCGTTTCCCTTGGGCTGATTAGGTTGTTGCTGAGTAGCCGGCTGAGACCGGTCCCCAGTCTTCTACCTGGAAGATACAATTTAAAGAGATGAAATATCGACATATACTGAAATAATACGGACTGGTCACCGTTTGAATATGAATGTTTACCTCTTATCGGGTCTCTCTGCTTCCCCGAACTCATCTCTTTCCTGCAGCATCTCCTGCTTACGTGTTGCAAGGGCCACTCGTGCCACCGTGTTTAACGGAGCACCTTCTAAGTTATTGGCAATCATTGGAGAAAGGGCCCAACGAAAATGTTGTGCCTTGATAGGTGTGAATACACCCATCCTTTGACCACTTAATTATAATAATAACCAAGCCAAAATGTGTATTTTATGTCGTAAATGTCAGAATTATGCGTGGTTTGTGTTTTTATTGTGTTTTAGGACCAAAAGATGAAAAAGGAAGAAAACACGGACTTTCACGGGCTTTTATCGATGAAAACGAGAAAAGACGAAGTCAAAGATCAAGAGTGCAAAAAGAACGGAATTCCAAGGCATATTCTGAAGATTTATCGAAGAAAAAGTCTAAAGACGGAAGTTTAATGAAGTCGAAGAACTCAAGTCTAGTTATTGAAGAAATTATAAGACAAGTTTAATTCATATCGACAAATTCCGAGACGACGTCGAGAAAGACAAAGAATTTAAATCAAGTCGAGACGAGAAAGTGGAAGAAAGAAGGAAGCAACACATGCACTCCCCACTTCCTATATATACCCTCCTAATGACACATTAGGAGGGTCTTAGTTAGTTATTAGTTAGTATTCATTTTTCATTTTGTAGTTTTAATTTTAGAGAGAGAAAGTGTTTAACTTTCTCTCACTAGGAACTTCATCTTTTATCTTCCTTTCTTGTTTTAATCTAATCTTTACTTTTAAAAAGCTTAATCTTGTTTTAATATTAATCTTATTCTACCTTTCTTATTTTGTTTATCTTTGATTTGTGATAATCTTTGATTTTGTTTCATCTTGGAGTTCATGTGATTAAAAAGTTTATCTTTTTATTCATCTATAAGTTTTAATACGAATTGAGCTTTGAGCTTGACATGTTTATTGACTTATTTTGTATTTAGCTTATCTGTTTTAAAGTTTTCTTAAAAGTTTTATCTTTTTAAAGTTTGATTTAAAAAGTTGCTTATTTAGAGTTTTGTAAGTTTTTATTTGTGCTTATTTAGTTATTTTCATTAAATAGTGAGTTAAGTTTTGGTTTGTGCTTTTTTATTAAAAGTTAGCTTAATTGATTGCTTATTACGATTTACACTCTATCGAAAAAGGCAAACCCTTTTCCGACAAGATATTCCGACTGTTCCTACTATTATTCCGATCGTTGCATCGGAATAGGGTTTTCCTATTCCGACCAGGATTCCGATTGTGCCTTTTATTCCGATAGTATTCCGATGTTGTGTATCGGAAAAGGGTTTCTGGATTCCGACCAGGATTCCGATTTGGATTCCGATAGATTTGTTTAGTTTATTCCGACAGTTGTGTTTTTCAATCCGATTGCTATTCCGACCAGCATTCCAACGAGGGTATTTATTTGATATTCCAATAGCTCTAGGTTACTAGTATTCCGATCATTTTCCTTTTTTCTTGTATTCCGATAGAACTCATTTTGCTACTTTTTGATTGTATTCCGACGTCTATATTCCGACGAAGGATTTTCCAATAGAATTCTAGTTTTTATTTTCTATTTTAAGTTTCACTTTCAAATTTAACTTTTCCCGCCGTTCTTACTTAGTGTTATTTTTAATCTAGTTGTGTCTTAGTTTTAAATTTATAGTTCTAAAATTTAATTTTTAAAGTTTTTAATTTTTCGTCATTTACTTTTAAGTATTAATTTTTAGTTTTAAATTTCATACTTCCGCTTTTACTTAACGACATTTACATTTGCTTTTACATTTTCAATTATATTTACTTTAGTTTAAAATAGATAACCTTTTCCCTTTTTATTCCACCAAGAACGACTGAGTCGCACAGTTAACCAATAGTCAATTCGAATAGACTGGAACAACGAACTTTCTTACTTGGATAAAACCTTGTATTAAATGGCGCCGCTGCCGGCTCTTTTCGTAAAGATTAACGGTTTATTATGAGAGACGCGTTGGATATTGGGATCCGTTCACTCTTGAACGTTATTTTTCTTGTCTAATTTTCAAAATTTTTCAAAACTCCTAAAAAATATAAAATTTTCATAAATCCAAAAATAAAATAAAATAGAAAAACATAAAAAACCAAAAATATTTATTGTCTATCTTTCTTTTCCTTTTGTAGGTGTGTATGCGTACCCGTGCTCGTAAGAAGAAAGCAATTTAAGCCGAAGTCGAAACTCCACCTATTGTCACCATGGACAATCGACCAATGATCGAGCTTTTGCAATCGCACATAGAGGGCAACACCGATGCTATTGTCATACCCGAGATTGGAGCCAACAACTTTGAGCTCAAATCCGGCTTCATTCAAATGGTCTCTGCTCAACCATTCTTGGGGCGTACACTTGATGATCCTCATGACCATATAAAAAGGTTTCTTCAACTCACTAATACGGTTAAGTATAATGGGGTTTCACAAGAGGTGATTCGCTTGCAACTTTTTCCTTTCTCCTTAGAGGGGCAAGCCCGACATTGGCTTGATAAGGAACCGCCACAAAGTATTCTTATGTGGTCGGATTTAGAGACCAAATTCATCAACTACTTTTTCCCACCCTCACGTACTACCGTTTTACGGAATGAAATCATGAACTTTGAACAAAAGTACGGTGAGACATTTAGTGAATCTTGGGACCGTTTTAAGGAACTTTTAAGAAAGTGTCCACAACATGGTTTCACAAAAGTGCATCAACTTAATACTTTTTACAATGGTTTAAGCATGAATAACCAAGATTCACTAAATAGTGCCTCGGGGGGTAACATTTTGGTTAAGTCTTCTAATGCCGCATGGGATATTATTGAAAATAAATCTAAAGTGCAAACCAAAAGTATTCGGGCTAATGTAGCTAGTGCTAGCACTAGTGACACCGAAAGGAGACTTGATAAGCTTACTACGGTTGTTGAAGCATTTGCTTTACAAGCCGTTAACAATGCTAAAAACAACAATGCTCTTAATATAACTTGTGAAACTTGTGGTGGGCCACACTCATATGCTAATTGTGATAAAGATTATGATCAATCTCACGGGGAAGTGTACGCTTACAACAACACCGAGAGAGTTCATTTCAAGCCTAATGTCGATGTTAATCACTTGTCTTACAACTCGACAAATTACTTGGCTCCACCTGGTTTTCAGCAAAGACCACCACAACCAAACCAAAACAACCAAGGGCCGCCAAGAGCTAATTTTCAAGGTAATGCCAATGTGGGGGGCTCCAATGCAAACCAGGGAAATTATCACATGCAAAATCAAGGCTTTCCAAACCAAGGTTTCAATCCTCAAGGTTGTCCACCTTATAACCAATACCCAAACCAAGGTTTTCAACAACAAGGGTTCAATTTACCTCATCCGCCAATGGACTTGGTTTTGCAAAAATTGAATGAACATGAGAAAATCATACAAGCAATGCAAGAATCTACTAGACAAATTCAAGAGTCCACGGATAGGAAATTCGTTCAAATATTACAAACCCTTCGCCCCCAAGGTGCTCTTCCTTCTAACACCAAAACAAACCCTAGAGCGAATGTGAGTGCTATTACTACACGAAGTGGAGCAACTTTAGTAGGACCTTCTACCCCTCCTCCCGTTACTCCATCTACACCTCCTCCACCCCATTTATCCCTCATGCTACCATACCTAGTACTAGTTCTCCATTACCGTCTCCACCTATTAATGAAGAGGTACCCAAGCAAAACCCTCCACCAACCCCACCAACCACCTCTAAACCTTCAACATCTCAACCTTTACCTTCTACACCTACACCACCTAAACCCAACATCCCTTATCCTTCTCGGTTAGACAAGTGCAAATTGCTTACTAAAGAGGATGCTCAAGTCACTTCTTTTATGAAGACGATCTCTCAAATGAATTTCAACATTAGCCTCGTTGAAGCACTTGTCCAAATGCCGAAACTCGTCAAAGCATTCAAGGAATTGCTTAACAAGAAGGAAAAGATGGCTGAGTTTGTCAACACACGCTTAAATGAAAACTGTTCTGCAGTCATTCTTAAAGAACTTCCGTAAAAACTTGGAGATCCCGGTCGTTTTGTGTTGCCTTGCATTTTTAATGAAGATGAAGAATTTACTGCCTTAGCCGATCTCAGGGCAAGTATTAATTTAATGCCATTAAGTGTGTGGAAAAAGCTATCATTACCCGAACTTACACCGAAAAAAATGACTCTTGATCTAGCAAATCGCACTCTCGCTTACCCCGTTGGTATTGCCGAAGATGTGTTTATTAAAGTTGGTACCTTCACTTTTCCGGTCGATTTTGTTGTTGTTGATTATGAAATGGACCCTCGTATTCCGTTAATACTTGGACGGCCATTTTTGAGAATCGGAAAAGCTTTAGTTGATGTTTCCGAAGGTGAATTAATCTTAAGGGTCGGGAATGATGCTCAAGTTTTTAAGATGGGGAAGATTACAAGTAAGTCAAATGGAAAAGAATCCGCAAAAATGATTAATGTGCTTCAAGAAGAGCTTATTTCTACTTTGGAAAGTTTTAAGCTTGATGACTTTATTGTATATGATAATCCTCTTTTCGAGTCTTCCCATGATAATCCACTTTTCCAAGACGATGTGGATGATTTTGATGCTTCTCTCTCCAAATTGGACCCCCCACCAATTTATGATTCTCCACCGATCTATGATGATTATGATAAAGATTCTAGTTCCGATGGGGATGATTATGATAATTTTGTTTCAGAGTATCCAGACATGCCAACTTATGATGATTTTGATGATGTTGATACTCTCTCGAGTGATTCTTCTCATGATGACCTTACTCCTACTTTTGATGAAGATCCTCCACCAAACACACTTGATACTTTGGACAATTACTCATTTGAGGAAGATTTTGCCACTTTCCTTAATACTTACTTCCCCAATGAGAATGATTCTCCTCCTTTGGACTTTGATTATGATCTTTATCCTCCTTCGGATATTAAGAAACCCGTTCTAAAGGAGAAGAAGCCGGAAGACACCGATATACGCAGTACTTATGTCTTGACACCTCTTTATCCACCTTCCGAGGATGAGATTATGAGATTTATGAGCGGATCTTCTTCAAATTCTACTGAGCCGGAGTGTTATTTTCCCCTAAAGGAAAAGGTGTTCGATCCCGGTATTGCAATTTTTAAGCCATCTCAGTATCCATCTGATGAAATAAAACGAGATATTTTTGGAACTTATGGAGATATGCTTGCACCTCATCACCCTTGCTACCACCGTGCTCAACAACTACTTAAGGGAACCTTGCCTACTCTTCTTTGGCTTGCCTTGTTCGCCTCAAGCTTGTGCTACTTGATGGATGAAAACCATGTATTTGATCCCGGTGGATATTCTTCATGCTTCTTACCATGCTAATCAAGGTCAAGTCAGGCTCACGACTTGGTTAACAAAAACAAGCGCTTCTCGGGAGGAAACCAGCAGTATCTATCCTTTTATTCTGTTTTTATAATAAGTGTAGGTGGAGACCCTAGTATGTGTTTGTTGTTTTCTTTCTTATCATGTGCAGGGATTCGAGCTTTCAAAGGTCCATTGTTGATGACTTTTGACGACCCATGATTCTGTGTACCCGTCTTCCCGGTTCTATCCTAAACTCTTTTGATTCACTATTTTATATTCTTTAATATTAAAATAGGAATCACTTTAGTTGTCTCTTCCTTAGCAAGATTTAAACAATGTGCACAATGTCCTAAGTGTAGGGGAGTTCACTCCCACATGCTTAAACATTGAGGACAATGTTTATATTAAGTGTAGGGGGACTTCTATCGAAGTTAAGTGGGCTTTTCCATGTATTTGTCCTCGTTTTAACCGGAAAATTGATTTTTCGACATTTTTCAAAATTTTTAATCTATTTTGGCCTATTAGTATTTACCTTTGTTATAGTTATTTTCTTTCTTTGCTAGAATAAATTTTAATAAAGTGGTTTTAATTTTCAAACGTTATGAATCTTTTGACTCAACCTGAGTTTACTTATCTAAGTTTACTCTAGCTAGTATCCTTAATATGTTTAAGTCAAGTTTTGCTAGGCTTTTATATAGGGAACTTTAAAACGCGAAAGTCTTAACTCTTACGGGTTAAGAACTAGAACTTTTCGCAAGTTCCTATAATTGATCCTAGAAAGTCGTTTATCAGGGGAACTTTAAAATGCGAATTCTAAACTTGAAAGAGTCTAATAAGTTGCAAGATCCTATAGATGACTTGAAAACCCAAAACTTTGATTTAATAGGCTAAGCATCCACGAGTCTCATTCCTTGAAATTTTAAATTGTGGAGAACGAGAGATGATAGAGTCAATTATAATTTTGGTATTCTTTCATGAATTTATGTGAGTTGATTATAAGCTTTTTCTCTCATCGCTTGCTAATAAATTAAATTGCAGTAAATAAGGTCGTACGATTTGAAAAGTTACTTAGCTTCTAGCCCAAGATCGTTTAAAAGTTGCTCGGTATTGATTAGAGTTCATAGCCAAGGCATAGCTTATTGAAGCGGGATGCGAAGATTGGCGGGTCCGAAAAGGTCCTAACAAGACATGAGGGCTACATTTTGTTGCTAAAGATCCAAAGTGATGTGAAGAATCATTTATCAAAAATCAATATGAAGGATCAAAACACACGCCGAAAAGCAAATACTCCCGTAAAGATCATGGAGAAATCTATCCAAAAAGGCCCTGCCAAGGTTTGAGGATAAATAGATCCAAGTCCTAAAAGGAGGCGGATCGTTGTATATCAAAATCGCAAATGAAGATTGGAGAAAAATGAAGAAGTCGTGGTCCAAATATGAAGATTCTCTCAATAAGTTCAAGTGAAGAAATTCCTATTATGAAGAGAAGACCATTATTTCATGAACGTCTCTCAAGATTTGAAGTATGAAGTCAATGCCAAATATTGATCCGAGAAAGGTCTCAAATCGTGAAGCGAGTTATGCCAAGATATGAACTTTATGAGGTCCCGAGAAGCAGTTTTAAAAGATTTTGTCCTTTAGCTAACTATTGATTAAATCATCCTACTTTATTTTCAGCCTAAATAACTATCGAAATAAGTCAACAATGCATCCTCTTGATGATTCAAGACAATCATAAAATATACGAGATACACCTAGAAATAAGGGAGTCTAAGTGAATAATTGGGCCACATGAATTTGTGTTAGTTTGCTAACTTATAATAACAATGATCTCGTTTTTAAGCTTGGCATGAGGAACGTGAAACTTGAGGATGATAATCATTCATGACATTCCAAAACCCTAAGGTAAGTTTTTGATCTTTTTACTTGTTTTTTTCCTTTAAATTTTCTATCTCTTTAATAATGGCCAAGGTGGATTGATTACGATGGAAAATGTAAATCTTGCTTTAACTAATGCATTGCATGAGGGCATTGCAATGGTTAAGTGTAAGGGTTTTGATAGGTGTTAAAACACCCATCCTTTGACCACTTAATTATAATAATAACCAAGCCAAAACGTGTATTTTATGTCGTAAATGTTGGAATTATGCGTGGTTCGTGTTTTTATTGTGTTTAGGACCAAAATATGAAAAAGGAAGAAAACACGGACTTTCACGGGCTTTTATCGATGAAAACGAGAAAAGACGAAGTCAAAAGATCAAGAGTGCAAAAAGAACGGAAGTCCAAGGCCTATTCTGAAGATTTATCGAAGAAAATGTCTAAAGACGGAAGTTTAATGAAGTGGAAGAACTCAACTCTAGTTATTGAATAAATTATAAGACAAGTTCAATTTATATCGACAAATCCCGAGACGACGTCGAGAAAGACAAAGAATTTAAATCAAGTCGAGACGAGAAAGTGAAAGAAAGAAGGAAGCAACACATGCACTCCCCACTTCCTATATATACCCTCCTAATGACACATTAGGAGGGTGTTAGTTAGTTATTAGTTAGTATTCATTTTTCATTTTGTAGTTTTAATTTTAGAGAGAGAAAGTGTTTAACTTTCTCTCACTAGGAACTTCATCTTTTATCTTCCTTTCTTGTTTTAATCTAATCTTTACTTTTAAAAAGCTTAATCTTGTTTTAATATTAATCTTATTCTACCTTTCTTATTTTGTTTATCTTTGATTTGTGATAATCTTTGATTTTGTTTCATCTTGGAGTTCATGTGATTAAAAAGTTTATATTTTTATTCATCTATAAGTTTTAATACGAATTGAGCTTTGAGCTTGACATGCTTATTGGCTTATTTTGTATTTAGCTTATTTGTTTTAAAGTTTTCTTAAAAGTTTTATCTTTTTAAAGTTTGATTTAAAAAGTTTCTTATTTAGAGTTTTGTAAGTTTTTATTTGTGCTTATTTAGTTATTTTCATTAAATAGTGAGTTAAGTTTTGGTTTGTGCTTTTTATTAAAAGTTAGCTTAATTGATTGCTTATTACGATTTACACTCTATCGGAAAAGGCAAACCCTTTTCTGACGAGATATTCCGACTGTTCCTACTATTATTCCGATCGTTGCATCGGAATAGGGTTTTCCTATTCCGACCAGGATTCCGATTGTGCCTTTTATTCCGACAGTATTCCGATACTGTGTATCGGAAAAGGGTTTCTGGATTCCGACCAGGATTCCGATTTGGATTCCGATAGATTTGTTTAGTTTATTCCGACAGTTGTGTTATTCATTCCGATTGGTATTCCGACCAGCATTCCGACGAGGGTATTTATTTGATATTCCGATAGCTCTAGGTTACTAGTATTCCGATCGTTTTCCTTTTTCTTGTATTCCGATAGAACTCATTTTGCTACTTTCCGATTGTATTCCGACGTCTATATTCCGACATGATTCCGACGGAGGATTTTCCAATAGAATTTTAGTTTTTATTTTCTATTTTAAGTTTCACTTTCAAATTTAACTTTTTCCGCCGTTCTTACTTAGCGTTATTTTTAATCTAGTTGTGTCTTAGTTTTAAATTTACAGTTCTAAAATTTACTTTTTAAAGTTTTTAATTTTTCGTCATTTACTTTTAAGTATTAATTTTTAGGTTTAAATTTCATACTTCTGCTTTTACTTAACGACATTTACATTTGCTTTTACATTTTCATTTATATTTACTTTAGTTTAAAATAGATAACCTTTTCCATTTTTATTCCACCAAGAACGACTGAGTCGCACAGTTAACCAATAGTCAATTCGAATAGACTGGAACAACGAACTTTCTTACTTGGATAAAACCTTGTATTATGCCTGCTCTTCAGTAGTGCCCGCGGCTGCTCTCAGGACACCAGCGAACAGAAGGAAACGCTACATGAAATCACTGCTATTTTCCTCATGTCGCTGGCTAATAGTGTAGTATTCACTCATGAGCCTATTCCTTCCTTCCGTGGGAAAGATGCGAGGTGGGGGAGGATAGTCCTGCAAGTCTGCATTGGCAGCTGCAACCATCTCCCGGATATTGTGTGTGTTTACCATCTGACAGTATAACATAAAATACATGATTAAACTGATCAAAACATAAACTATATACATGAAAAAAAAATTACCAATAAATCATGAGAAATTTTTTATGTAGGAAAAACTAGTACATGAATGCATGATGCAGTTTTATGAAAACTTTTGTATGCGCGAGAGTGAACGCCTATGGTC
The DNA here is from genome assembly GCA_025667525.1 of Glebionis coronaria. NCBI lineage: Eukaryota > Viridiplantae > Streptophyta > Magnoliopsida > Asterales > Asteraceae > Glebionis > Glebionis coronaria. The sequence goes on from CM046881.1 coordinate 171,702,691, forward strand.
AGTTCACTCAAAACAAAAGACATGGCGAGGGGACGCCAATGGGTCGGTCCCAAATTTAAAAGTTTCGATAAAACACATGCGACTAAATAGGGTCAGTCCTGTACCAACCATTACTTAGTCATAAATCTGCGACAATGACATATATATGTATGCATGAAAATGATGAATGCATGAAAACCGACTGTTAGTTCTAGGAAGACCATAGTGACTACCCACTAATCACAGGTCGTGTTTTGGGAGCCTACATGTCGAAGCCTTGGCTCTAATACCATAATTGTAACACCCCATTTTAATAAGTGGATTGTCATGCGTGATTATGGTGTGTCATCAAAGCATACAAGGATAAATGTATAAAACATTACATGACCATAAAGGAAATACCGGAATCAAACATCGGTACCCCAAATGTAGAACTCATCACACACAAACATAAGTACTGTAAATGAAAAGGACTAAACAATGTCCATGGAAATGAGTATCAAAGTATAAAGAAATGCATAAAGTAAAGAAGGCTAGGAAGCTTCCAATCCATATGCACGTACGCTTAAAGTCTACAAGTGTCCCTGAGTACCTGCCGTTTTGGGAACATGAAAAGGAAAACGGCTGAGCATAACGCTCAGTGCACGGATATACAAGTAAAGCATGAATAATATGAGCATACAAGCATGAAGCAGTGGAAAAGACTAAGTCATGGATAACCTGGTTATATCTTATTAAAACTGGTTTTATGGTTTGAAAAGCCTTATGTTTATCTTATAAAAATTGTTTAACATATTTACCATTAGCCAATATAGGTCATGAAATATCAACGTGCATGAATACTTGGAGGGGTGACCTCGTCATGCAAATTAGAGGGGCTGCCTCTAATTTAATATACTGGTTTGGGTAGGAGGGATCAGCTTCTTATGAAGGATGCAAGACACACACCACATTCACCTAAATAATCTGCTGAAAACATGTAAACTAGGATGCACCCATACGCCCCACCTGATAATAATAATATGGCCAAAAGCTGAAGGGACACCACGAGCTATCACTCCGTCGTGGTGGAGTCATAACACTGGTGCCTCCAGTGTTATGGTTATGGTACCTCCATAACTAGGTGAAACTGGTCATGCATGTATATGGCTTTAGGTATCTAATTAAACATAAACAATTCAAAAACATATAAAACATATACTGGGGAAAACAGTTGGCTGCATACGGGAAATCCTAATAAGGAAGAATGTCCATACTGAAAGGACGGAGAATCCGTACCTTGTGTCCAGTGAATGAAGAAGACGAACGGAAGAGAGTCCTACTTCGGTATCACTAATGCTACATAAATACATACGTGTATAAGTATCTGATTATTGAGTACGTAACTGGTTTTATATCATGTCTTAGCTTGTTTTATATGTTCATGTCATGTTTTACTGATTAAAAGCTTTATACTGTGTTTATCATGTATTCTGTCTATTCTGATTAAATATTTCTTGTATTTCTTGTATTATTATACTTGTTGTGTAATAACAAGTAACTTTCTAAAAATAGCAAGTTTCCTAAAATAGAAAGTTTCCAAAAATAGAAAGTTTCTAAAAATAGAAAGTTTCCAAAAATAGGAGGTTTCTAAAAATAGAATTACTGCTTAAAATAGATAAGTTTCTAAAAATAGAAAGTTTCCATAAATATATTAGTTGCCTTAATTAAATAAGTTTCTAAAAATAGAAAGTTTCCATAATTAGAAATAAGCTGGATTATTAAGCTAATTATATAAGCTTAAGTGTTTATTGATTAATATTCTAAGTCATGTAATTAAATAGTATAGTTTATTAATTATTTCATGTGAATTAAATAAGCTATGGGTTAAAGTATTTAATTAAATATAACATGATTTAATTAAATAAAGATAAAAAAATACTTAGGTTAAAACATGTATTATTATCTATTAATAATATAACCTAAGTCATGTAAACTAATTAATTATAAGTCATGATTTCAATAATTAAATATTTATATAGTCTAATTAAAATGTTAATTACTTAGGTTAAAATTCATGTATTAATAAAAATATTAATAACCTAAGTCATGTATAAATTAAATTAATCATTTGCCTGTTTTAATTAATTTAATTTAATCTTATAAAAAGTAAACTTGTAAATATAATTAACCTTGTAAAAATAACCCATGAACCGAACCCGTGTTTTGTTCTAACATGTTGTGAACCGGACCGGTCTAACCCGTGAACCGGCAACCAAACGCACCCTTGGTCCAAACTAGCCGCCTGCTAGCAAAAGTTCCCACCGGCTAGCCGGTGGTTACCCCTGCTACCGCGGCTTGGGATTCCCCCTGCTTTCCTTATTTAGCCACCGGCATAAGCCGGTGGTGGTTCTTGTTTTAGCCGAGACCCATCCGAGCAACAAACATACCCCGACCATGGCCGGGGTTCCCTTTTCTCCTGCTGCCGAGATACACGACACCACACCGAGACCTTGAGGTCTCGGTTGGTGCGAAACAAATCAAGCCGAGACCCCCTTGGGGTTCGGTTCCTTGCGTCGGCCAAAACAAACACCCCTTAACCATGATCTAATTTACCCCCCCCCATGATTTTATAACATGTAATTACTTGTTTTTAAATACACCATGATTTTATGTGTTCTTGATTAAATAAAAACATAAAGGAAAGAGGTTTAAAGATATACCGATCACGTGAATCAAAGGAGAACAAATCATACTAACACCCTTGCAATAATTCAATCACGAAAATCAACAAACACACCCTTTGTGTGTGTTTATACCCAGCGGCCAAAGAAGAGGATAAAAATAGATTTAGGGTTTTGATCTTTTCTAATATTTTGTTATTATGAAAATAATCTTTTCCCAAATTCTTGTTTTAGTAAAATTGCATGGGCTTGGCCCTTTTCTTTGTGTTTAGCCACGGGTAAGGGGCCCACATGGGGTAACCCAAATGTTTTATCGTGTCTAATAATAAGTGTGTTCTCGTGTTCGTGTTTTACGTGATTTAAATAGTTATCGCTCGTGTCTTATCATATTTATTCATGATCGTAATAAATATACATACATACGTAATACTAAGCTCGTGATTATTTACGTTCATGATCATGTTCGTATGTTCGTAATTACAATTATTATTGAAATAATTATCGTGTCTTAATGCGTAATAAATACTTATCGTGTTATAACACGTACGTAATACTTGTAATTCGTGTTCATGAAACGTAAACGTGCTATAAAAGGAAATTTTTAATCATGTACGTACGATCGTAAGGGTACTATTCATGGTAAAAGCATGCGGGTTTTACAATATCTTGGTGGAGTACGTTATAAACCCGAATTGGTGATTCATTATTTATCTTGTGGATTTGCTTTAGCGTAAAGGTATCTAACCCTAATTCGATTAATTATAATTATGTCATTATGATCCTTTTAAATCGCTTCCGCTATATGTGTGCTTTGATCTCGTTTAGGGTTTGTGTAATTGTTATGAAATATATAAACCTCCAGTGGCATCGAGAGCCGTTTTAACATGTTATAATTATCGAAAATCTAAAGTTTTTTAACTAATAATTGTTTTGAGTTAAAACTACATGTTTTTTTAGGTTTTCTTAAAAAATTAGGGTTTTGTTTTTTAAAAATTAGGGTTTGGCCATTTTTTATTAAAAAAAAATTGTTTTCTGAAACCCTAAATTACATGTTGGATAATTTTAGATCAAATTGCATGATTAATTGGTATGTCATGTAAATTAAAGGTTACGATCCGAAGAGATTTAATTGTTATGATTTGAGGGTGGATCCATGATTAACGTGCATGTTTTCATGGATCGTAAAACCGTATGTTTATATGATTTTATGTGCTACTTGTTTTATTTGATTCAATAAATCTTGAATTAGGAAAGACTTTTATATGAATATAAAAACCTAGATTTGATGATTATTGAATAAATCGTTTACATCTGACTATTTGATTTATTCATTGCACATATAAATTGTTATTATGTGTTTATGATTTAGTTTTTTCACTTGTTTATGTTAAAATTGTTTGAATTGTTGTAAACAAGGTTTTTTTGAAAAGAAATAATATGGACTAAATCATATTAAAATTGAGATTTGTTTGAGATCTAAATTACATAACATTACGTTGATTGGTGAATTGCAAAAATAATCTAACGCTCTACTCCTTTTGACAAACTATAAAGTGGGTATAACGCACCGCTGGTCATGTACCCGGTTAAGGAAGAAGGTGTTAAGCCATTAGTCGCTGACCAAATTCTCGGCTCTCCTGTGCGTCAAATTGAAATTACCTATTATTATTATTTGAATTGTACCTTAAGGTTAATTTACCGCAAAATTCACATCCGAATTCACAAAGAATAAGGTTATTGCTTTGTGCTTTAGCCATAAGTACGTTGTGAATAGTTGCTGGTAAATTATTTAATTGGTTGAACCAATACCTCAACATAATTTATGTAGAAATTTAGTCTCGTGAAAAAGTTTACTAAATGTTTTATTAAACTTATGCTATGGAGTTGTATGCATGCTTCTCCATACATTGATTTTGACATCAAATTTATACCCTTAAAATTTAAGTCGAATGCTCCTAATTGACGAACACTTGAAATTGCTACGTCATCAAATGAGATTTTTGGATGATGTTGTAATGGAGAGAAAACTTTCATAGAATGAGAATTCGTATGATGGTTTTACGTTATTCAGATTAGACGGCTTAATTAAGTTACTTAGTGAGATCTGGAAACTTAAGGCATTCAGAAAGGATGAAACATGTCTACAATGCAAAACATTTTTTTGACAATGTAAATCCCTTAAATATGTAGAAATTTAAAAATGTTTGCCAATTGAATTGTTCGACAAGTCGCTATATTGAGTACATTCATTACTAGCAGATCAACTGATATAATGGATATATGTCAATATATGTTCTAGGATTTAAGGAAAATACTATAGTTTATACACCGAGGTAATTTTATTTTCTTGAAAGTATTTTATTATCGAAAATACAAATATTTGAACTTATTTCAGTAGAAATGGCTCAACCCGACAATAACACTATAAGTTCCGCGTACAAAACGTTTTTTGATCGTCCTGAACTTATTGGCCCAACTTTAATGATTGGTACCGCTCATTAAGAATTGTCTTGAGAGTAGCGGGTACTATTGATATCTTGACTACTCCTTATCTGGAGGATCTTGCTGAAGTAGCTTCTGAAGCGCAAAGGCTTGAACACGTTGTTAATGTTAAGAAGCACTCGAGGGTGGCTTGCTTAATGTTAGGGAAAATGTCCCCTCCGCTTCAAAAGAAGTATGAGTTATTTTTGCCTAAGAGTATGCTCGATGAGCTCAATTCTATGTTCGAGAAGCCGCAAGCTGTGGAGATATACGACTTAGTAGATGCTTTGCATAGCTGCAAGCAAACTCCTGGAAAGTTTGTTAGTGCACATTACATGGAGATGAGGGGTTATACGAAACAACTCATTGGACTAGGATAAACCTATGATCATAATATGGCTATCAACTTGATCAATAGGTCCCTTAACAAGGACTTCAATGATTTTGTTAGAAACTATAATATGCATTCCACGGGGAAGATAGTTAATGATTTGCATGCAATGCTCATTGACTACGAAAAGGGGTTAAAAGACAAGGCATCTAACTCTACTCCTCCTGTACTAGCAATACAAAAGGGTAGAGTGAGTAAGCCAAAACCGCAAGCGAACAAGAAGAAAGGCAAAGGCAAGGGTGATAAGGGCAGCAAGTTGCGACTAAACCTAAGCATAACTTTGTCAAGAAGAATCAATCTCAGAAGGATGAGACTTGTCACCATTGCAAGGCAAGTGGTCACTGGAAGAGGAATTTTCCTCTTTACCTCGAAGAGTTGCGAGAAATAAAGAAGAAGTCTGAGCAGAGCGCTGCAACTTCAGGTACTTTATTTATGATTGAATTATTCAATTTGACATACAAATTAAATTCCTTGGTATATGATACGGGATACGGTATTAACATTTGTAATACGCTGCAGGGATTTAATCTTGAAAGGAAGTTATCCTATGGGGAAGAATTTCTGTAAGTGGGCAATTGCGCACAAGCAGCGGTTGAAGCTATAGGAACATTTAATTTAGTTTTACCTTTGGGTTTAATACTGATTTTAAATGATTGTCATTATGCACCTACAATTGTTAGGGGTGTTATTTCCTTTTCTTGTTTGTTAAATAATGGATTCGTTCACACAATTGATTATAATAGAATTTCTGTTTGGAAATATGGTATTTTCTATTTTAATGCAATTTCTGTGAAGGTTGTGTTTGAAATAGACATGCATGAAAGTGAATCCAATTATTATAATAATTCTGTTTTTAGCATGAATAAGAAGAGAAAGTTTGACAAGAACTCTTCTTATCTTTGGCATTGTAGACTTGCCCATATTGGGAAGACTCGTATACAAAAACTTAAAGGTGAAGGTCTTTTGGAAAATATCAATGATGAATCATTTAATAAATGTGAGTCTTGTATCTCTAGAAAGATGACCAAGAAACCTGTTAATAATAATATTGAAAGGGCTACTGATCTACTTGGTAAAATACACACTTATGTGTATGGACCACTTAGACATGTGTCAAGAAAAGGTGCTAGCTACTTCTTAACATTTACGAATGATTATAGCCGTTATGGTTATGTTTATTTACTTAAGCATAATAATGAGGTATTTAGAACATTCAAAGTGTTTAAAGCAGAAGTAGAATTGCAATTAGGAAAGAAGATTAAAGCTCTCCGTTCTGATAGAGGTGGTGAATATGTAAGTCAAGAGTTTAAAGATAATCTAAGTGAGAATGGAATTGTTCAGCATCTTACTTCTCCCTATACTCAACAACAAAATGGTGTATTCGAAAGGAGAAATCGTACATTATTAGATATGGTGCGATCTATTTTTAATCTTACAACTTTAACATTATCTTTTTGGGGTTATGCTTTAGAATCTATTGTTCAATATGGTTCCCACGAAGAAGGTGAATAAGACACCATATGAACTATGGCATGGCAAGAAGCCATATCTGTCTTATTTAAAGGTCTGGGGTTGCGAGGCGTATGTGAAACGTGACTCGAGTGACAAACTCCAACAACGATCTGTGAAATGTATCTTTGTAGGATACCTTAAGGAAACTATGGGTTACTACTTTTATTATCCACCTGAGAACAAAGTAATTGTTGCTAAGTATAGAGACTTACTTGAATGTGATCTTGTAAATCCAGAATTCAGTGGGAAAAATTATGATCTTGAAGAGAGTCATATAGATACATTACTTTCTGAAAACACTAACGAAATAATTCCTATAGAACCAAAAAGTCTGGCGGTTCCATCAGAACTAGTTCCTCTGCGTAGATCCAAAAGGATTAAAAACGCAAATAGCAATATATGTCTTAATATAGAGGATGATGATGAAGTAGGGGATCTTGGAGAACCTTCTAATTATAAATCTGCCATGCCTGATCCTGAGAGGGATAAGTGGATGGTTGCTATGGATGAGGAAATGAAATCTATGAAAGTTAATGATGTTTGGATTCTTGCAGATCCACCACCAAATGCTAAGGTAGTGAGACATAAGTTGATATACAAGAAGAAAACTGACATGGACGGTCGGATACAATCCTATAAAGCTCGTTTAGTAGCTAAAGGTTTTACTCATACTTTTGGCGTAGACTACGAGGAGACATTTTCTCCTGTAACAGACTTAAGAGCTATTAGGATTCTCATAGCTATAGTAGCATACTATGACTATGAGATATGGCAAATGAATGTTAAAACTGCCTTCTTGAACGGTCGCTTAGATAAAGACATTTATATGCAACAACCGGAAGGGTATGTTGATCCTAAAAATCCAAAACACGTAAGTAAACTTCAGAGATCTATTTATAGTTTGAAGCAAGAAACATGTCAATGGAATAAATGATTTGATGAATAAATATAAAGGTTTGGATTTATTCAAAATCGTGATGAGCCATGTGTATATCGCAAGCTAGTTGGAGTGATGTAGTATTTCTAGTCCTATATGTTGATGACATATTAATCATGGGAAGTAACATTCCAAGACTTAAAGCTATTAAGGATTATCTTGGTAAATATTTTTCTATGAAGGATTTAGGAGAAGCTACATACATTCTGGGAATTAAGATCTACCGAGATAGGAAAAGACGGTTATTTGGTCTAAGTCAAGATCCTTATATAGATAAGATATTGAAGAAATATAATATGCATAATTCCAAGAAAGGTTTTCAACCTATGGAAGTTAAGCATAATCAGAGTCATGAGATGGATGCATCAACTCCTGAAGAGAAGGCATACATGCAGAAGGTGCCTTACGCTTCGCCTGTAGGATCAATTATGTATGTTGTAAGATGCACAAGGCGTGATGTGGCGTTTTCTCAGAACTTGTTCAGTCGATACCAACAGAATCCAAGGAAGCTCCACTAGACTACTGTTAAACATATTCTAAAGTATTTGAGGAGTACGAAAGATATGTTTTTGGTATTTGGAGAGAAACCAGACACATAACTGAATGTGACAGGTTTCTGTGATGCGTTCTGGCAATGTGATAAAGACGATACGAAGTCTTAGACGGGTTACGTGTTTGTTATCAATGGAGGAGCAGTTGACTGGAAGAGCAAGAAACAGACAACGATTGCAATGCATGCTACTCAATCTGAGTACATGGATGCTTCAGAAGCTGCAAAGGAAGCTGTTTGGATTAGGAAATTTATTGGAGATCTTGGAGTGTTGCCTTCAATAAAAGAACCTATTGATATATATTTGCGACAATTCTGCTACAATTATATTCGCCATTGATTCTGTAGTCATGAAAGGCGCCAGACACTTTAAGCGTAGACATCATTACGTCCGAGAACAAGTTGAAGCTCGTGAAATGAAATTAATAAAAGTTCACACAGATGATAGCGTAGCTGATCCTTTTACTAAGGCTTTGCCTAGACCAAAGGTAGTTAAGCATGCCAAGGCTATTGGGCTGCAACTAGCTAGCGAACTCATGCAATAAATCTGTGATTAGTATTTGGATAAAGGATGTTAAGACATTATTATATAATAAAATAAAGATTGGGCTTCATTTATTCTTATTACTTAATTTTGTATCCTAGTTTACATGTTTTAATCCATGAATAAATTGTTATGCTAAATGCCTGTTGTCGATTAATAATATGGGAATATTATTAAATTAAGACAAATCAAACTAGCGATAGAGTATACTTGAAAGTATATTTATCGATTTTGGATGATATTCGATGAATCGAATATTGGACTTATCCTAACTATATGATTTTACCTTGGATCTTTGTCATCAAGTAAATCATAAATAGTTATCCTTATACTCGAGATACCAGGAAACTGTTATGAGTCTAGTGCATCTCTGTGGAATAATCTAACGCTAAACGTAACTGGTAGCTATAAGAATTATTTTCAAAAGTGTTGCAAAATTCATAAGGTTTTGCTTGTAGTCAATATGGAATTTATTTCCTCAAATTTCGTTTTGGAGTTTAATACAGCTGGGCCCCTCGTGGGATTAGTAAGATGTTTGTGTGGCCACACCCAAATTTGTTTTGTTAATCTTGCTTAATTAGTGAACGAGAAACAAAATGGTTAATGAAAGGAATAACGGAGATCCATATCCTTATTAACGTAGTATTAGAAATAAAAGGTTAATAATAATGATGAATCATTAAAAGGTTTTATCCAGGAGACCTTACTCGAGTTGTACTAGAGACATTGCTAGTGTAACTAGACGCTAGTCAATGTAATCACGATATTCGAAATATGTCCCAAGTGGGAGCTGAAATTTTATGGACTTATATTTAATAGTCATGTGATAGGATCGAACTCAAGATTACGGGATTGTACACAATACGTAAAGAGTTAATTTATTTAACAAATATAATTTTTATATTTATTAAATTAAATCAAGCTATAACTTTAATGACTGTTAAGTAATTAAGAGTTAAGTATTAACGAGCGTTGTGGAACAAATAGAAAGAGGAATAAATAGAAGAATAATGGAAGGTTCCAGAACACACCTAAGGGGTGTTTGGACCGTCGGTTATGGAGGGGAAAAGGGAAGGAAAAAAACTTTCCTTATATTTGTTACTTGAGCTATAAGAATCTAGGCCTATATAAACACTCCCTTACCCTCACAATTAAAATACACAATCTCTCTTTCTCTTCCTCTAGCCGATCGCAACATCAAACCCACAAAGGGGTTTGGTTGGTTATCTTGTTCTTTCGATTTTGCTTAAAATCTAGTCCTAGCCCCTCGCTAGGGTTGTTGGGTAGATTTTCCACAAGTGTTGAAGCTCGGTTTACACGTGCTAGAAACACGGTTAGCTTGTTGTATTACGTGTGTACAAGAACGTAATATAGTCTTACTTTAGACTATATCTTGGTGGAGTACGTTATAAACCCGAATTGATTCGTTCTTTATCTTGTGGATTTGCTTTAGCGTAAAGGTATGTAACCCTAATTCGATTAATTATAATTCTGTTATTATTATCTTGTTAAATCGCTTCCGCTATATGTGTGCTTTGATCTCGTTTAGGGTTTTGTGTAATTGTTATGAACTATATAAACCTTCATTTGTTAGATACATAATATATGATACTACATATATCATATATGATATACCTATCATATATCACATATCATATAATTATCATGTATGACAAATGAGGTATCATATATGATACATCAAACTTAATTAAGCTTACACCAATGATAGGTGTGAAAACACCCATCCTTTTACCACTTAATTATAATGAAAACAAGACCATAACGTGTATTTTATGTCGTAAATGTCGGAATTATGCGTGGTTTGTGTTTTTGTTGTGATTTTAGGATCAAAATGTAAAAAGGGAAGAAAACATGGGCTTTCACGGGCTTTTATCGAAGAAAAAGACAAAAGACGAAATCAAGAAATCAAGAGTGCAAAAAGAACGGAAGTCCAAGGCCTATTCTGAAGATTTATCGAAGAAAAAGTCCAAAGACGGAAGTTTAATAAAGCCGAAGAACTCAAGTCTAATTTATGAAGAAATTACAAGACGAGTTTAAGTAATCCCGAGACAAAGTCGAAAAAGTCGAAGAACTTAAAAGACGAAAAGACGAGAAAGAAAGAAAGAGAGGAGGAAGCTTCCAACCTCTCCCTCCCCTCCTATAAATAGAAGACACTAGTTCATTTTTATTGTTGTTGGCTAACTTGACAAATTAGCTCTTCCATCTTTAATTTTCAAGTCATTTTACTTTCTTGCCGTTTAATTACCTTGTCTTGCACCTTAAATTTGTAAGTTTAATCTTTACTTTTTATTGTTGAATCTTATAATTATCAAGTTTTTTTTGTTAATCTATCATCCTTCCTTTCTTTTTATGGTTTAATCTTTGGTTATGCTTTTGGTTATGTTTAAGTGTTTTTTATTGATTTGATCAAGTGGGTTTTTGATTTCGTGGTGTTTATTTGTTAGTTCTATTGATTTGGATTGATGGGTTATTGTTAGTAGATGATTGTTGGTTAGTTTGGTTTAATCTTTTGATTTAATTTGGTTAGATTTAATTAAGATTCGTACCTTATTTTTCTTCCATGTTCTTCGCGATTTCTGTTTCCCAGTTTTTTCCGAATCAAGCTTTATATTCCGTATAAACGTTTTATTCCGAGTCAGCATATTAGCTTAATTATTCCGCATCAAGCAGATTTTCCAAATCAGTAGTTTTATTCCGAGTCAGTCTAATATTCCGAACCAGTTAAATATTCCGAATGAACCTTTGTTTTAAACTATTCCGGATGAGTTGAACATTCCGAACCAACGATTTTAGTTAAACATTCCGAATCAAAGATCTTATTCCGAATCAAACCTTATTTTTCCGAGTCAAGGTATTCCGGATCAAGTGTTCATTCGGAATAATCAATATTCCGAACGAACTGTCTTTTCCGAATAAAGCAAACATTCCGGATGAGCAAACATTCCGGATGAAGCCTCTTATTCCGAACCAAACATACTTATTCCGCATGAGCATACTTATTCCGCATGAGCTCGATTATTCCGGATGAACATGTTTTTCCGAATGAAGGTGTTTTATTCCGAATGAACAGTTTTAGTTTATTTTAAGTTTATGTTTTTAAGTTTTAAACTTTATTTTTCCCGCCTTTTTACTTAGTCGCACTTTTAGTTTACTTGCCTTAGATTTATTTTAAGCTTTCCTTTAGTTTAAGTTTAAGTTTGCCTTATTTACTTTTAAGTTTTCCTTTTAATTTCTCGTCACGTTTTAATTCCCCGTCATTTTTTTTCAATTAAGTTTGGATTTAATTACCTGCCATTTACTTTAAAGTTTGTGCATTTTTACTTTACTACAACGACCAAATCCTTGTTTTCCACCAAAAGACAGTTGAGTCGCACATTTTTCCCTTTCTTAATTCGAAAAGATCGGACGATAATATTTTCTTACTAGGCAAAAGCCCAGTTATCAAATGGCGCCGATGCCGGCTCTTTTCGTGAAGATTAACGGTTTTTTGTGAGAGACGCGTTGGCTTTTGGGATTCGTTCACTCGTGAACGTTATTTTTCGTGTCAAAAATTTTCAAAAATCCCAAAAACATTTGAAAAATCATAAAAAGCATCTCTTTTTCAAAGTTTTGCACCAAAAATATTCTTCTTGCTTATCTATTTTTCTTTATGGATTCTTATGTCCATTACGTTGGGTGTGGGAGACGATTATACGGGAACGACTCATGTTAATGGTGTACATGTGAGCGGTGCGGAAATGATATCGACAATCCACAATTCGGATTTTGTCCATCGTGCAATTCGATTAACTCATCCTTTGCTTCTAATGTACTTACCCCCCTCTTGCATATATTGTGGAACCGATTCTCATTGGCATGTTTCCTGTCCGGTTCGATACCCGTATGGTCACGGGCAAGAACCGGGTTACAATCATGACAATGGTAATAGCTATCTACAAGACACACCGGGTTTTTCTCCATACCCGTGGTGCTATATTTGTGGGGGCCCTCACGATGCTTTTTCTTGTCAACCGATGAACATCTTTGAGAAAATTCCGTGCTATCATCCCAGTGTGTATAACTTTGAGCCCCCACATCACACCCTCAATCATCAATCCTCTTAGCAAATTAGTCTTGACCAACAACTCACTACTTTGAATGATGTTCTAGAAAGTTTAGCTCAACTCCGAGCTGACTTGCATCAGGAAAGGCAACCTTTGCTTAATGGTGAACAAATCTTGAAATCCACCAACACCTTTTTGAGCCAATTTGGTCGTTTTCCCTTCTTTTCTACACCAAAATGTTTAATTACAACGTGAGATAGAATCGGTTCAATTGAACAAACTCGGGGAGATGAACAACAACAGTTGCTTCATGAGCTTCTTAAAGATGTGGAGGTTATCAAGGAGGAGTTAGCCGACTATATCACTCCTAACTGGAATTGTCCCGTCTATTATGATGATGACGACGATGATGTCTACGCTCTCAACCAATCTTCTGAAGTTGCCACTCCTACTCTCGATATTCCTAATGCATCTAAGGATGGTGATTCATTGAGTGAGATTAGTGATTTTGGTCTCGATAAATTCTTTGATGATGAGGTTTGTGACATACCGACTACTATGGAGCTTGAGGATGACGTTGCTCTTACGGAGGACGTCGATCCTGATGATACCGATTTTTCTCCGCGCTATGAGAATTTCACATTTGAAATTTCTCAATCTCCACTGGGAGATGCGGGCGATGACGATTTATTCTCTCCGGCTTACGAGAAGTTCACCGATGAACTTGCTCTTGTAGATGAGGTGGAAGACGTGATTCTTCGCGACAGATTACGGAAAGTACATCTTCTTATTGCTCAAATCGAAGAGTTGACTTTTTCCGAGTCTTTACCTCCGTCTATTACTCCCGTTGAGGATAATGACCCATTGATAGAAGAAATCGAAATTCACTCAATACCTCCGGGTATTGATGATGATGACACGGAGGGGGATATCCTTTTTGATAATTTGCTACTTGATGACATTGTCCCAAGTCCCCCTCCCGAGCACCTTTCATCCACTCCTTTAGACACCATTACGGAGGATGAGTGCTTTGACCCGAGAGTTGACATTGATTATATTATGATTGATAACCTTAAGGCTTTGCCGCAGTCTGAGCATCAATTGTCTTTGGGGGATGACAATTTGATTCCTTTACCCACCCCACCTCCCGTGGCTCACGACTTCACATACTTTTCGTATGTTGAAAGAACTTTTCTCCCATCTAAGACTTATCCTCCCGCCTCTCCTTCATTGATGTCCTCCGGGAACGAGGACAAGGTCTTTGATCCCGGTATTACATTCGAGGCTTCCCCATGGACCATTTGATTCGGGGACGAGTCAGGCTCGTGACTCGGTTAACAAAAACAAGCGCTCTTCGGGAGGCAACCTGATTATCTATCTTTCCCTGTTTTCACCATAAGTGTAGGGGGAGCCCCGTTGGTATTTCTTGTTTTCTTTCTTTTATTGTGCAGGGATTGGAGCTTTCAAAGACACACTCTTGATGACTTTTGACGACCCGTGATTCTGTGTTCCCGTCTTCCTGGTTCTATCCTAAACTCTTTTCGATTCACTATTGTATATTTCCCAATATTAAAATAGGAATCTCTTTAGTTGTCTCTTTCTTAGAAAGATTTAATCAACATGCACAATGTCCTAAGTGTAGGGGAGTTTACTCCCACATGCTTAAACATTGCGGAGGGGGGACTTCTATCGAAGTTAAGTGGCCTTTTCCTTGTATTTGTTCTCATTTTAACCGAAAAAATTGATTTTTCGACATTTTTCAAAATTTTTGATCTATTTTGGCCTAATAGTTTTACCTTTGTATAGTTATTTTCTTTCTTTACTAGAATAAATTTTAATAAATTGGTTTTAATTTTCAACGTTGTGAATCTTTTGACTCAACCCGAGTTTACTTATCTAAGTTTACTCTAGCTAGTATCCTTAACGTGTTTAAGTCAAGTTTTGCTAGGCTTTTATATAGGGAGCTTTAAAACACGAAAGTCTTAACTCTCACGGGTTAAGAACAAGAACTTTTCGCAAGTTCCTATAACTGATCCTAGAGAGTCGTTTATCAACGGAACTTTAAAATGCGAATTCTAAACTTGAAAAAGTCTAAGAACTTGCAAGATCCTATAGACGACTCAAAAACCCAAAACTTTGATTTAATTGGCTAAGCATCCACGAGTCTCATTCCTTGAGATTTTAAATTGTAGAGAACGAGAGATGATAGAGTCAATTATAAGTTTGGTATTCTTTTGTGAATTTATGTGAGTTGATTATAAGCCTATTCTCCCATCGCTTGCTAATAAATTTATCTACAATAAGTAAGGTTGTACGATTTGAAAAGTTACTTAGCTTCTAGCCCAAGATCGTTTAAAAGTTGCTCGGTACTAATTAGAGTTCATAGCCAAGGCATAACTTATTGAAGCGGGATGCGAAGATTGGCGAGTCCGAAAAGGCCCTAACAAGGCATGAGGGCTACATTTTGTTGCTAAAGATCCCAAGTGATGTGAAGAATCATTTATCAAGAATCAATATGAAGGATCCCAAGTGTGAAAACACCCATCCTTTTACCACTTAATTATAATGAAAACAAGACCATAAGGTGTATTTTATGTCGTAAATTTCGGAATTATGAATGGTTTGTGTTTTTGTTGTGATTCTAGGATCAAAATGTAAAAAGGGAAGAAAACACGGGCTTTCACGGGCTTTTATCGAAGAAAAAGACAAAAGACGAAATCAAGAAATCAAGAGTGCAAAAAGAACGGAGGTCCGAGGCCTATTCTGAAGATTTATCAAAGAAAAAGTCCGAAGACGGAAGTTTAATAAAGCCGAAGAACTCAAGTCTAATTTATGAAGAAATTACAAGACGAGTTTAAGTAATCCCGAGATAAAGTCAAAAAAGTCAAAGAACTTAAAAGACGAAAAGACGAGAAACAAAGAAAGAGAGGAGGAAGCTTCTAACCTCTCCCTCCTCTCCTATAAATAGAAGACACTAGTTCATTTTTATTGTTGTTGGCTAACTTGACAAATTAGCTCTTCCATCTTTAATTTTCAAGTCATTTTACTTTCTTGCCATTTAATTACCTTGTCTTGCACCTTAAATTTGTAAGTTTAATCTTTACTTTTTATTGTTGAATCTTATTATTATCAAGTTTTTATTGTTAATCTCTCATCCTTCCTTTCTTTTTATGGTTTAATCTTTGTTTATACTTTTAGTTGTGTTTATGTGTTTTTTATTGATTTGATCAAGTGGGTTTTTGATTTCGTGGTGTTTATTTGTTAGTTTTATTGATTTGGATTGATGGGTTATTGTTAGTAGATGATTGTTGGTTAGTTTGATTTAATTTGGTTAGATTTAATTAAGATTCGTACCTTATTTTTCTTCCATGTTCTTCGAGATTTCTGTTTCCCAGTTTTTTCCGAATCAAGCTTTATATTCCGTATAAACGTTTTATTCCGAGTCAGCATATTAGCTTAATTATTCCGCATCAAGCAGATTTTCCAAATCAGTAGTTCTATTCCGAGCCAGTCTAATATTCCGAACCAGCTTAAATATTATGAACCTTTGTTTTAAATTATTCCGGATGAGTTGAACTTTCCGAACCAACGATTTTAGTTAAACATTCCGAATCAAAGGTCTTATTCTGAATCAAACCTTATTTTTCCGAGTCAAGGTATTCCGGATCAAGTGTTCATTCGGAATAATCAATATTCCGAATGAACTGTCTTTTCCGAATAAAGCAAACATTCCGGATGAGCAAAATGAAGCCTCTTATTCCGAACCAAACATACTTATTCCGCATGAGCATACTTATTCCGCATGAGCTTGATTATTCTAGATGAACATGTTTTTCCGAATGAAGGTGTTTTATTCCGAATGAACAGTTTTAGTTTATTTTAAGTTTATGTTTTTAAGTTTTAAACTTTATTTTTCCCGCCTTTTTACTTAGTCGCACTTTTAGTTTACTTGTCTTAGATTTATTTTGAGCTTGCCTTTAGTTTAAGTTTAAGTTTGCCTTATTTACTTTTAAGTTTGCCTTTTAATTTCTCGTCACGTTTTAATTCCCCGTCATTTATTTTCAATTAAGTTTAGATTTAATTACCTGCCATTTACTTTAAAGTTTGTGCATTTTTACTTTACTACAACGACCAAATCCTTGTTTTCCACCGAAAGACAGCTGAGTCGCACATTTTTCCCTTTCTCAATTCGAAAAGATCGGACGATAATATTTTCTTACTAGGCAAAAGCCCAGTTATCAACCAACAACTTAATTAAAACCAAATGTTACATAAGAAGTTGTTTGGAACACAATAAAGCCTAATAATACAACTTATTTACACTAACATAAGCTTATTCATTACTCTCATATTTATAAAACAAGATCATTCGTCAAAAAAGCTAATAAGCTAGCTTATTCATAATTCTCATCTATTCTATGCTTATTTACATAACTCTCGTCTAATTTATATGCTTATTTACATAACTCTCATGTAATTCATATGCTTATTCACATACCTCTCCTTTAATTCATACACTTACTCATATAAATCAACTTATACGCACGAATCACCTAATAAGCGAGCTTATAATACAACATATTAACTCAAGAGGCTGACAACTAACAAGCTTATTAACCACAATCTTATAATAATAAAGCTTCTAAATAATAACATTGAGTTAAATACTTCGTATAGAAAAGCTGAATTATAAACTTTGAATAAAAATTAATAAGCTAATTTAAATCAAATAAGCCTATAAAAATAAAAAGTTAAACCTGATATAAGGATCCACTGATGATAAAAAAAATTGATTGTTGAATTAATAGATAATCTACCTTCATGTAACTGATGGATGTTGAAAGACAATTGTTGGTGATAATTGTGGAGAGAGAGAGAAAAAAAATATAGCAGAGAGAAACACACATTATAATGTGTGTGTTAAATGAGTTAGAAAATAAAAGAAAAAGATTTATATAGTGGGCGTATAAAATAATCAAAATACCCTTTGAGTATAAATTGAGAATTTAATCTTATTAATTGGATGATAAGAAGATGTAAGGTATGAATAAGTCCTCCTATGTTTAATAAAAAAATTGATATTTAAAAAAACATAAATCACATATTTAATCATAAATTTAAAGAACTATCTCGTCTATCTAATCAAGTGTAACTTATATATATATATATATATATATATATATATATATATATATATATATATATATATATATATATATATATATATATATATATATATATATATATATATATATATATATATATATATATATATATATATATATATTGTTGGTAGTTTACAATACAAACTCTTGGTTGATTAATCATCCATGTATCATCGCAAAAAAACCTTTTTATACATGACAAGTGGAAAATTACTAAATTAACCAACGCATTTTGTGTATACAATAACTAAAAATTGTTTGACGTGTATCACTTTCGATGTTTAACTAAAAAGACAATTAGAGCATGTGGGTATTGGTTAACAGGATTGTGTCATAATCCATCCTCCCTTATTGGACACAGACACCCAGTTCTTGTATTTACAAGAAACATTTATTGTCTTTCCCTTTTGCCCATAAAACTACTTCACCAAGCATGATGTCCTCGACCCACATCCTTTCTAATTTTGTTTAACCAATAACATTACCATCTTAGCCGAAAAACTTTAAACTATATTCCGATCTTTTCTATTTTAATTTTAAGAGTGACAGGAGTGTCCGAGGTTCAAGATTCAAGGGTAGTGTCATGAAAAAAGTGGTATCATGTAAGAGAAAGTGTCAATAAATCATTTTGGTATGACATCATATTTTGTGGTGTAATAGTTGACATCAGAAAATTGCTATTAAATAATAAAACATTTCATTAAATTAACAATCGCGTGAAGTGTGTCCAACAATTTGCAAGTACTTGCCAAATGTAACGGGTGATGACCCGTATGTCAATCAACGTATTGCGAAAGTTATCTTGAGAATATGATGGATACTCTCACGCCTGATAGCATCTAACTCGAGTCTAAAATATGCAAAATAGTTGGGTAGAGGTTCGCCACATAACTTAAAACAACGTTGAGTATTTTATTAAAAAGTGTAGAACTCATATTATACTTTCGCTGGAATCTAGTATATAGGAGGATTCTCATCATTGGCAAAGTAATCATCGAGTAATCATTATTTCGCCACTTCTCGATTACGAGGTATGTATCTTCGCGTTTTCTTCGGACCCGATCCTGATCTCCCTCTTGATTACACATATCTACAAATTGTTCGTATTACGTATTAATCCTGATGCATCGCTTCGCATTGCTTTGAAAATACATATCGTAAAGATCGTAGGTG
Organism: Glebionis coronaria; assembly: GCA_025667525.1. Taxonomy (NCBI): domain Eukaryota; kingdom Viridiplantae; phylum Streptophyta; class Magnoliopsida; order Asterales; family Asteraceae; genus Glebionis; species Glebionis coronaria. The sequence goes on from CM046881.1 coordinate 171,722,150, forward strand.
TTGAGAGTGTTTGGATCCATAGTGGCGTTGTTAAAAGAAAACTATGTAGTTATGAAGTAGAAAGTATAATGAGAGTGTATGAAAATAATTGTGTGCTAATGAGGTATTTTTAAAGGTTTTAAGGGGTTAAAATTTGAGAAATATGAGTACCTTTTTTGAAAAAAAACGGCTAGTTTGTTTTTATTTAAAAAATAATAACAAAATGGCATTACGCCACTTTTTGTTGACTGAAAGTACGACACTAAAGGCTATGGCGCTAAGGTGAGAGTGGTGTGCTATGAGCCACCATCCGACCACCAGCTCACTGTTCCCTCTCTCTAAGACCGCCCACTATAGCGAGCGTGAAAGACCGACATCTTTTATACCACCTTAATTTTCTTTCTTTCTGAAGCAAACAAATGATCAAATCGGCATAATAAAAAACCGACAATTCAATTTTTAATTTTATTTTCATACTTTTTTAACAAACAAAATAAGATATCATTAATAATAAAAAATGTTACATTACCAATTAACTAGTTATAAAATAAAACAATGTCATTTAATGTTACTTGTTTATTATTCATAAATAGAAATAACTATAAAAACTAAAAAGTCAAAATGTTAAATTATTATTGATAAAATAAATAATAAAGAGAAAAAATTTCTTCCTGTATCTGCAAATGCAACACGATACATGCTTTATTTTTCTTTTACAAAATTATAGTGTAAAAAAAGAGAAGAGAATCTTGCATTTGAATAGGTCGAGTATCCGACTGTTTTCTCCCTTTCCAACGAGATAGTTATGTTTATAAGTAGTCAGGATTTATAATATTTTTATGATTTAAATTCATTTGGATACTAAAGTTATCTAAGATATTAGAGGACTCATCCCCATCCTCCATCTACTTACCATCCAATGGATGAGATTAAATCCTCATTTTCTTTTGAAGGGGTATTTTGGTCATTTCACCATCTACTATATAAGGTGTTTTCTTCTTTCCCCTCTCATAAAAAACACACACATCCACTCTCTTTTTCTCTCTACACACCCGATCTTCTTTATCTCTCTACCCCGATCCATGACTAACCGATTATTACTCTATCATGAATACATCTCGACGCGATCATCATGTATCCACGATGAATTCATCACGAAGTGTTCACAACGAACATCTATAATCATGAATCGATGCATATATCATCAGGTTTGATTAATATCTATTCTTATTTTCAGCTTATTTGATTTAAATAATCTTATTAATTTATTATCATTTTAATTATAAGCTTTTAATTGGCTTATTTTGAACGAATCATTTGAATTTATTGTTCTTAATTATAAGCTAACTTCTTAGAGGATAAGTAATGAATAAGTTATGAAGTTGGATAATAAGGTAGGTTGTGTTGAATAAGCTTATGAATAAGCGTTTTGAATTAGAGGAGAGTTATGAATAAGCTTTGTGAATTAGATGAATTTGAATTTATTATGTTGATATTAAGCTAGCTAATTAGATTATTTTACAGCTATACGGTCTCGTGAATAAGGGAGTTGTAAGTAAGCTTATTTTCGTGTTAATAAGTTATATTATTATGAATATTTAAGTTTATGATGATATCATATATGATGTACATTTGTTATCATATATGATAGTGCTCTTTGTGATTTGTAGATATATACTATCATATATGATATGTGAATAAGTTAGTGATGAATTTAGTGTTAAGGAGAAAGAAGATGATAAAGAGGGCTTGTGAGAGTGTGGACTTACAAGGTATGCCCACTTTTTTTTCTTTTTTTTTTTACAGTTTTCAGATATATATAGATTATGTATATATGTTCATCATATATGATATTTCTTTTTTGTATGCATAATCTGTTGATCCCAAACTTAGATCGATTTAGCTTGTGTAAACGAGATTAAATCAAGTTAAACACGTAGAGAAACTTTGTTGTATATGAAACAATTCAAGTATTATGCGGAATTAATACTTAAACAAGAACACACAAACAAGATAAACCAAACTTTCACTTTGATTGATAAATCGAACTTGCGTACAATGAAAGTGTAAAACGTATATTAAACTAAAACCTAAAGGCCTCCTTCTATAGATTAAGGAACCTTGTACAAGAGTCTACGTATCAGCTATTCTTGGTAAAGATAAACATAGGAAATACATTGTCGAACATATCTTTACTAGAAACATACTAGAAACATAAAACGTGTAGACTAAGTCTTCTATCAGTGCTTGACTTCTTCTTATCAACGCTTGACTTCTTCCTGTCAACGATTGTCATGTCAACGCTTGATTTCTTCTTATCAACGTCCAAATTGCTCTTGTCAGCGTCCAAGTGTTTTGGCTACATTTTATTCCTAACAATCCTCCCCTAAACTTTATATCTACTCTAGTAATCAAGTTTCTGAATAAAAACTAAGAACTAGGAGGATTCTTACAAATCTTATCAAACTGGAATAAAATATATCTAATCAAATCTTGGGCCACGTCACTTGAGTAGTCTATCTCCAGCTGTGTTGTCATCATTTTCTTCAAAACTTCTTTGGACATAGGATACTCAGCATCCACAAGAAGATACTCAGAAAACTTTGTAGTACTCAAATGATACACACCAGCTGCTGAATATAGACGCCATTGAAGTCCACTGATATCATCATCAAGATCCTTCCAAACAGGATCTTCTTCATCTGGTGCACACATCCTTCTGAATGATGACCAAATCTATATTCCATTGATTGAAGTAGGTTCTTCAGTCTCATACTTGGCCTGCATCAACCTCCAAAGGTCTGCCAAGTCTTCCTTATCCAGGCTTGCAAACAAAGACATAAGAGTAGTAAAAGTATGTACCTCTTTCCCATATCTGCCAATCATCCAGAACCCACTTGCATCTTCTTCATAGCTAACTATAGGGTTTCTGAAATCATGAGGTAATACTTCCACCATATGTGAAACTTCCAAGGATGAGAGCTTAATGCTCCTTCTAATGTGAAACTTCCTGGGAACTCAAATGGAACTCCCTTCTTCTTAGGTCTTGGTGCAATTAAAGCCTGTTGAATTTGCATCTCTTCTGCAAGCTCTTCCTTTCTTTCATCTGAAAGAAGTCTGATAGTGTTCATTTCTTGCACTCTTGCCCAAATAGGATAAGCTTTATACTCCAGTTCATCAAAGGACAATCCCTGCAACTTCTGAAAAGTCCAAACCCTTGATGACATCTAAGCAACATATAATAAAGCTCCCTTCTATCCCTCTTAGATTGTGAAGAAACTTTGTTGGCCTTATACTTTAGGATTATCTGACAATCCTTTTGAATCCTGAGAAGAATCTCCAATCCCCAAATCTGATCTGATAAAGACATATCTGGATTCTCCATGATCTTATTCTCCCATGCAAAGTACATATGGGAAACTTCAGGCATATCATAATTCACCTTCATCTTCAACTGTACAAGTTTTTCCCTTGCCAACACATCACCATATTCAAGTCTTTCTGGTTCTTCAATAATCATAACACTTGAATTTGTACTCTCATCATCACTGCTTTTCTTACTCTCAATAGTAGTCTCCTTTACCCTATCTTCTTTCTCAAGTTGTGCAGCCAACATGGAATCAAATTTTACTTGGACTGCATCCTTGGGAACCATTGTCTCTACCATAGATCCTTTACCCTTATCTAATTTATCAATGATGGGTAAAGATGATGATGGTACCTGTGAAGACACTTCCTTGATGATAGCTGATGACTGAAATACATCAACCATACCTGCAGGTCTATCAACGTCCAAAACCTGTATGTCAACGCCCAACTTACTCCTATCAGCGCTTGGCTTGTCAATGTCATAAATCTGCTTGCCAAGGCTCACCTTACTCTTGTCAGTGCTTCTTGTGAACTGCTCCATCATCTCAGTAAAAGATAAATTCAAATTTATAGGGGTAACCAATGAAACATCAAAAACTGGTTTCCTCTTGAAATCTGTTAGAGCTTCAGCTATACCCAAAGATTCTCCTTCATTTGAGCCTTTATCACTTAAATTAACTCGCTCAGTAGCAGCTTCCTCCCCTTTGTAAGAATCCTCCCCTGATGAAAGGACTCTTGTCTGCCTTCTCCTAGTCTCAGCAGCTTCCAAAACAACAATCCTCTCCCTCAATTGCTTGAGTTCAAGGCCTTGGGTAGAGACAGTATGTACAAGGTCTACATTTTGCTTTTGCAAGCTAATGTAGACAACCGTCAATTCCAACAATGTATAGGGTTCCAATCTGCCCTCCTCTAGAATGGGTATTTGACCTCCCAAAATAGAGTCATGGGGCATGGATGAGGTCTTAATGATGTTAGGACTGGCTTGGCCTGCTTCTAAGCTGGTACCAATAGTCCTATCCCCACCCATGGCACCACCCACACTTGTGGTGGCGGTTCTCTCTGTAACATGGCTAGGACCACCAGAGGAGAACACTCCAATGGCCCTTTGGCGTTTTTCCATCCTAAAGTCTGGGGTGAGGAAGATGATGTGGATTGCTTTTTCCACCAATGGGTAGGGTGGTTATACCATCTGCATCATTAAGATGCAAAGCCTGGCGAACCAAGGCTTCAGTAACCACCCATGAACGCCCATGGACTGTAGCAGTCAATGTAGTCACATTATTAATCGTTGAGGAAGTGACAGTATTCCAAAATTGCTTAATATGAGTGACAGGGATAAGAGGAGCATGAGAAAGTGCATACCGTATAGGGGACGCATTTAAATATGCCACCATCTAAGTATATTGAGGAAACAGAGTATCATCAGCCTCCAAATAGGCAACCATATTATCCTGACTTCTAAATCCCAATACCAAATCACTCGATTTAAATGTAGGCGCCATTGATGTAGAAAGATGTGTGAAAGATTATGAAAGATGAATATATGTGAAATTTTAGTTAGACAAGAATAAGCAGTTACCCTTTTACAAAATAATGAGCCAAATATATAGGAGAGGTAGGCACATGTGATTGGTAAAAAATTAGGCAGTTATTTTCAAAACATAATGATGAAAATCTTGAAAAGAAAATAACTTATCTTGTGCATTAATAAAAAGTTACCAACTCCCAAAATTACGGCCCAAATTTTCGTCAAAAATAACAACTGGGTAGGACCCAATGGTTGTCAACGGTAAAAAATAACCTATCAACGCCCAACGGCTATATTCTTGTCAACGTTGGAAAAAGCCATGTCAACGTCTAAATTGGTCATAACAACGTTTGAAAATATATCTGTCAACGTCAAAAAATAAAAATAATAAAAATGAAAAAGGACCTTAACAAAGTGATTTATCCTAGTGAAGATAACCTATAAACTGAATATTACTATAGGGTGGCAAGCACTGTCCAATCATGCACACTTTCTTAAGCAAGATAGACATAACAGTCCTCAAGTGTCCCTTGCTAACCAAGTTCTTAACAGTGAAGTTATCTCATAAAATCCTTTGTAACTTCCTAGGTAAGCCCAAGAAAATTTATACCCAAGTCTCCCAACAGACCACATCCAATGCTAGGCCAAAAAGTCTTGGCAGCGTGCATAGTATATCAACTTTGCATGCTACAGTGCCTCATGAGTTAGTAAACTAATTCATACTCACCAGTGGACACAATCTAGAATTGTGATAAGAGTATTATATGAATACCCAAAAAGTCCTAAATGGTTCCTAAACCTCCCCTTAAACTATGATACATAAGTTTCCATATAAAATGCATGTAATAAAAATTTATGTCAAGATAGAAATATAAATATTTCAACCATCATCCATAAACTGAAATATGCTCCAATAATGCTCCAAGAATCCATAAGCAACTCTGTATCCATTTGTACAATGCTAACAACGCCTGCATAATTAGATCAAAAACCACAAAACTAACATGTTGCTGACAACGTCAATTTAACACTTGTCAGCGTTAAAATAACATTTGTCAGCGTTAGACAAAATAAAGTGGAAAATCTAATTTTGTACAAAGACCAATAACAATGCATATCCTGTACATACTTTTACAATAAGTTCCCAAAACACATATTAAGTAAGATTGATCATTCCAATACTTGTTACCAAGTATTGAAATCTTCCAGTATCAAAAGGTTTAGTTAATAAATCAGCCACATTTTCCTCTGTGTCAACCCTATCTGGTTGTATGAAACCTTTTTCAAAACAATCTCTTATAAAATGATGTCTAATTTCTATATGTTTTGTTTTAGAGTGATGTATAGGATTTTTCATAATGCATAAAGTACTGTTATTGTCTACAAAAATCTTGGTATGCATGAAATTATACCCATAATCCAACAGCTGGTTCTGAATCCATAAGACTTATCCATAACAAGCAGCTGCAGCAACATACTCTGCTTCAGTTGTAGAATTGGCCACCACTGTTTATTTCTTACATTGCCAAGATATCAACCTACTCCCAAGAAATTGGCATCCACTAGTTTTGGATTTTCTATCAAACTTGTCACCACCATAATCACTGTCTGAATATGAAATAAGCTCCAATGGGGAATCTTTTAGATACCATAATCCCAAAGTGGGATAGCACCTAAGATACCTAAAGATCCTCTTGACAGCATGAAGATGACACTCTTTGGAAGTCACTTGATGGCGTGCACATGCACACACAGCAAACATAATGTCAGGTCTTGAAGCTGTGAGATACATCAATGAGCCAATCATTGACCTATAATGCCTGACATCCACCTCTTTTCCATATCCAACTTTTCCCCAAGGGTGTTCCCTATCCATGGGTGTGCTAGCCCGTTTCTCATGTGGAGAAAAGCCAAACTTCTTCAAGATTTCTGCTACATATTTGTCTTGAGAGATGAAGATACCATCTTCTTTCTACTGTACTTGTAACCCTAGAAAGAAGTTCATATCCCCCATTGCACTCATCTTGAATTTATCTGTCATAAGTTTGGAAAAGTCTCCACTCATCTTTGGACTAGAAGAACCAAAGATGATATCATCCACATAGACCTGTACAAGTAAGAAATCCTTACCAGTCTTCTTTGTAAATAAGGTCTGGTCTATGGTGCCCCTTTTGAATCCATTTTCCACCAGATAGGTGGACAATGTGCCATACCATGCTCTTGGGGCTTGATGAAGTCCATACATAGCTTTCTTCACTCTATACACCTTGTCTAGATGTTCTGAATCTTCAAAACCATGAGGCTGCATTACATAAACCTCCTCTGCAATTGTGCCATAAAGAAAAGCACTCTTCACATCCATTTGATAGACTGTAAATCCCATGCAGGAAGCATAGGCTAGAAAAATCCTTATAGCCTCAATCCTTACAACATGTGCAAAGACCTCCTCATAGTCAATCCCTTCCTCTTGTGTATATCCTTGAGCAACTAAACGTGCCTTGTTTCTGACCACAATTCCTCTCTCATCCTTTTTGTTTCTAAGAACCCATCTTGTCCCAATAGGTCTGACATGTCTAAGACAATCAACTAACTCCTAAACATCCTGAATAGCAAATTGGTGAAGCTCATCTTGCATTGCTTCCACCTAACTTGGTTCTTTGAGAGCATCAAAAATCTTCTTGGGTTCCTATTGTGACAAAAAACAGGCAAACAAACATGCTTGAACAAGAGGGGTATCAACCTTCTTGTGAATATTGGCAATAAATCCTCCATGATTCTGATGAGACCTTCTAGTTTTCACAGGAGTCATCACATCACCTATGATCAAAGAAGAAGGATGATTCTTCATGGTAGATGTAAGTACTCCTCCTTCAATGATTGTGTTATCGTTAATTTCACTATCCATATTACCAATATCTTCTTCAAATGCTCTTCCATCATCATCTGAATGAACCTCTCCATTTCTGTTTAAAGGTTCACCTTGTTCAAAATTATTGGAAGAGAATAAATGGTCAAAAGAGTTGTCAACGCCTGAGTTAGAGTTGTCAACGTTTGAGCCATCAACGCCTGAATTTGTCTTGTCAGCGCCAGATTTTCCTCTGTCAATGTTTGAAGAATCATGCATGTTTTCAACTGGTGATACTTGTGGACCACCTTTCTATTTTCCAGCAGCAGTAGGAAATGCATCTGTCCATATAGGAATGGTAACATACTCAAGTATGGGTGATGTTTTGTCTGCTTGTGATCCAACCTCTTTATCAACCTGTGTACCTGAAATTTCAACAACTTGTTCTTCTACAACATTTGAAGTGACCTTCACAATGTCTGGATTAGTAACAGACATATAATTCAATGTTCTAGATAGAGGTTCCAAGTCAAATAACCAATTTGGACCACTTTCAGGATCACTAGGTTTACTTTCTAAAAATCTAACATGTACTTTTTCAAGTATACGTTTTTCTTTCTTTATGTAAACTCTATATCCTCTACTCTGCATAGAATAATCCATAAAGTAGCCTTCATCACCTTTAGCACTGAACTTACCTAAGGCATCACTAGTGTCCAAAACAACTACATGACATCCAAAAGGTTTAAGAAAACCAATATTAGTTTTCCTACCCCAAAATAGCTCATAAGGTGTTTTGTTATGGATCTTGTTGATTAATGCCCTATTATGAACATAACAAGTTGTATTCACAGCCTCAGCCCAAAAAGCAATGGGAAAGAGAGCATCAGCCAACATAGTCCTAGCTGCTTCTATGAGTGTTCTATTCTTTCTCTCAGCTACCCCATTTTGTTGTGGGGTTCTAGCTACACTAAACTGTCTAGTAATCCCTTTCTTGGCACAAAAGTCATCTAACAACTTATTTCTAAACTCACCACCATTATCACTTCTAAGCATTTTAATCTCATTACCAGACTTCTTTTCTATTTGGGTAATAAAGTTAATCAAAGTATCAGCAGTGTCACTTTTCAAAGCTAAAAAGAAAGTCCAAGTAAATCTAGAAAAATCATCAGTGATGACAAAACAGTAGGATTTACCATTTAAGCTTTCTATATTAGTTGGACCAAACAAGTCCATATGCAGTAAGTGAAGAGGTTTAAACTAGAATGCACAGGTTTAGACTTAAAGGAGACTTTGTGTTATTTGCCTTTAAGGCATGCAACACAAGAATGGTCATTGTGAAAAGCCTTCTCAGGTAAACCATCAACTAGACCATGTCTCACAAGTCTATTTATATTCTTAAAATTAATGTGCCCTAATCTTCTGTGCCAAAGATTACTCTCATCAACTGAAGCCTTAGCATATAGACATGCCAAATTATTATTCATCCTAATTCCATTAAGATTCACATTATAAATGTCCTTATGCCTAGGTGTTCTGTAATCAATGAATTTCTTATATGGTATTTTAAAATCTTTGCTCAACACCAAGCGTTCAGTATCAATGAAAAGAACCTTATTTTTGTTATCACACACCTGTGATACACTATACAGATTATAGTCAAGTTCTTTTACCAAAAACACGTGCTCAAAACGCAAATTTTTGGTGAGAAGAGTGCCTTTGCCAGTGATAGTCCCATATCCTCCTCCAAAGTACACTTTGTCACCATCTTTAATGGGAGTGAAGTTTGTTAAGTAGTCTTCCTTCCCTGTCATGTGCCTAGAGCATCCACTATCCCAATAGCCATAATCATTAACTTGCTTTTGAATGCCCTGCACATAAAGAAAACAAATTAGTTTTCTTTGGGAACCCAAGCCTGAGAAGACTTGGATTCATTTGGTTGTTCAACAAGAACATAATTAGTCCTTATGACAACCCCTTGTTCATCCCTTTTTGGATTAAACACCCAGTTAACCCCAGTTGGTTTAGTTATGACCTCTGAAATATAATGAAATCTGTTACAGGTCATAGAAATCCCATCTGAATTAAGGTTTTGATCTTGTTTAGGTCTCCATGTCAAGCTAGAAGAAGCTTTAGAGCCCTTTCCCTTTGGCTGCAAATATTTGACATTACTTGGTCTAGCAACGTTCCTGTCAGCGTTTAATTTGTTCTTGTCAACGCTGAAATTACCCTTATCAGCGTTGAACCTAGGGTTTGCTACAGGAATCCATTGTCTGTTAGACCAGGTATTGGTCTTCTGAAAAAGTTTTCGTCCATAAGTATTAGACCCTTTAGTAAAGAATGGGGCTGGTCTAACAACTTGTGGACTTTGCTGGACAAAAGGTTTGGGTTTGACCATAGTTGACTTTCTATCAACGTTGACCTTTGAAGCATTGACACACTTATAAGCTAAATGTGAAAAACTTCCACAAGTATAACAGGCTTTTCTAGACATAGCTCTAGGTCTAGATGAAAAGAAACCTGTCCCATTATCACTAATTTGACTTTTTGGTGACCTAGGTTTTCTATACATTGCTGCATATTTAATACTAGGTTTTCTATCAACGTTTAAGCCAAGTTCAACAGTCTTTCCAGTAGTAGAATTGGTCACTTTTATGGGTGTAGACTCATTTGAGCTGTCACTAAGCATGCCACCCTTAACAAACAAGGTAGGGTTGGATTTCTTCCATTGGTCCAAATCAGTCAACTTCTGCTTGTATTCCTCTACTGGGGTAAGAACTCTTGGTGGAGGAATAAATTCCTCTTCTTGGAGTTCTAGTATACCAGTCCACGACAAGTCCTTTCTAAGGACACCATAAAAGTTCCCAGCAGGTGGTGGAACACCAACATACTCTTTCATCCCAATCCCAGTCATATCCCTAGAACCTCTTTGTTCACTAACACATTTTTCTAGGGTTTTTGAAGCTTTATCAAATCTCTAGATTTTAAGATCTACGTTATCTTTGTTTTTTATATCCTCATCTAACTTAGCTTGTAAAGCACCATTGGCTCTCTCCAAAATGTTTCTAACCTCAACAATAGCATTTAAATCATGAGTTAAAATATTGATTTGATCTTTTAGGTCAAACTCCATTTTCTTATATTCAGCCACAGTCTTTTCAGTTTGAGTAAGAGCAAGTTGATAATTAGATAACTTGCATCTTTCATTAACAACATCTGCTGTTAATTTTAAGACTTCTTTGTTAAGCTTTTCAGTATTTAGACGACAACCCTTACTACAAAATGCGTCATCATATACCTCAATGTCTGATGAAGATGAAGAGTGTGCCATCAGAGCATAGTGAACATGCTCATCTTCTTCCTTTTCTGCAACCAAAGCTTTGTTCTCTTCCTCATCCTTGCTCAAATAGCTCCAATCCCAGCCAACACCATCAATGTCTTGCATAGCAACCATAGCTTTGGGATCCTGAACCTTGATGATTTGGCTTGACGGTTTTCCAGCATCAGATCTTCTTGGAGATCTGCATTCTCTAATAAAGTGTCCCATTCGATGACAATTATAACACTCAATCTTGGATTTATCAAATCCAGCAGTGTCCTTAGCATTAAAAGTCATCTTCTTCTTAAATCTTCGATTCCATCTATTTGCCCTTATGCTTGCAAGAGCCATATTCCACTTTATGTCCATCTCCTCCAAATGCTCATCACTAATTTGCTCAAGGTCCTCATATGTAATCACTGAACCATTGGGCAATGAAGCAGTGTATGCACACATAGTATCTAGATCAATACCAGCAGGCTTAACTCTTGGTGAGTCAATATTGTATGTGTCAGCGTCTGAATGTGTGGCGCTGACAAAGCTTGATCCAACGTTGACACAAGGTGATCCAGTAACGGGGTGCATGTATGACTCCCTTTGATCAAATTGACCTTCACTATGTTAGAAGAAGGCCATATATCCATCGGTAGACTTGCTTCCTTGTTCCAAAAGGATTTCATTCTCTACAAGCCTTAGTTTATTGTAAACATCATCAAAAGTGGAACTTTTGTGAGTATTATTAGCAATCATACACCTTGCTTCAATCTTCCATGCATCTCCAAGACTTTTAAGGAAAGTTGTGATGATATCAACATCATCATACACTGTTCCCATGAATGACAACTTGCTTGTAATGTCAAGAAGTATGCTTCTCACTCCACTTAGCTTTTCATTGGGTTGAGCTTTGAACACAGCAAACTCATGCAAGAGTTGCTTCTTTTTCTCTTGTACAGTATCAGCATTACCACCATAAGCAACTTTAAGGGCTACCCAAAGATCTTTTGCAGAATCATAACCTCTATATTTGTGCTGATTGGCTTGTCCCAAAGAGAGTTTGAGGATGCTTAGGGTTTTTATGTCGTTCCTCCTCTTTGCAGCGTCCTCAGCTGCGACAGCTCTTCCATCTTCAGGTTTTTCTTTTCGATCCTCTTTAGTAGAGCCTGGAGTTGATCTTACCAAGATAACAACTGCAATCTTGGCAGCCTTATTAAATGTGTTTCCATATTCAATAATTTCCCATAGGGTGTGGTCATGGATTTAAAGATATTGCTCAAAGTCAAACTTCCACAACTCAAAGTTGTCTGGGTCTAGCATGGGAATCTTGATGTTAAGGGTTGAGGAGGAGGAGGTTAACTTTGGAGTAGACATGGTGTTTTAGTTTTAGGGTTTCTTTAAAATTAGGGTTTTTGGCGATTTAGGGTTTTTGTGTTCTTTTGATCAAAGTTTCTCAACAAGCTCTGATACCACTTGTTGATCCCAAACTTAGATCGATTTAGCTTGTGTAAACGATATTAAATCAAGTTAAACACGTAGAGAAACTTTGTTGTATATGAAACACTTCAAGTATTATGCGGAATTAATACTTAAACAAGAACACACAAACAAGATAAACCAAACTTTCACTTTGATTGATAAATCGAACTTACGTACAATGAAAGTGTAAAACGTATATTAAACTAAAACCTAAAGGCCTCCTTTTATAGATTAAGGAACCTTGTACAAGAGTGTACGTATCAGCTATTCTTGGTAAAGATAAACACAGAAAATACATTGTCGAACATATCTTTACTAGAAACATACAAGAAACATAAAACTTGTAGACTTAGTCTTCTATAAGTGCTTGACTTCTTTTTATCAACGCTTGACTTCTTCCTGTCAACGCTTGATTTCTTCTTATCAACGTCTAAATTGCTCTTGTCAGCGTCCAAGTGTTTTGGCTACATTTTATTCCCAACATAATCACATTTCATTATATTTCTTCATTTTGATTTTTGTATTATCATATATGATAATTGTGTTTTTTGTGAATTTTTTAGGTGATGCGGGACGTAAAAAACAATTCAGTAGCTTTTATTGAGAAGTTTAAACGAGGAAATGTATTGTTTGATCAAGGTTATCAGTTGTTATTGAGAAGTTGAAAGATGTTGAGTTTGATTGTCTAAATTCTTCTTTCCAAGATAAGGTGTTTGTGATTTGGAACAACTTTTATCGACAGAACAGTTCTGGTTTAGATTCAGTAGGACTTTTTTTGCTTATTTTGTGTGTTTTTAGATTCAGCAGAAGTTTCTATCATATATCATTGTATTTGGATTATCATATATGTTAATATGTTGAACTCTTCTTTAGAAAGTTGTGTTTTGGTTCACCTCTTAGGTATCATCATTTTTTTATACACCGTGTTGTATGATATATGATAAACTGGTAATCCTAGAAGTGGTGTGTTACTTTTTTATGTTACCCTCTATGTATCATATATTATAAACTTTGTATCATATATGATAATGTATCAAGACTGTTTTATTTTTTAGAACAAGTAACAATATTTTTATATTAAGTTTCTTCACCAAATCCAAATTCAAATAACTACACAAGCATCCTTTAAAGTCATAATATACATGTTTTTTCAATTACATAATATCCGAAAATAGATCTAAATTAAGTTTACAGACCAACAAATCTAACTTATGCTTTTGGAGCCCTATCCCAAGAACTACATTGGTTATAGGAGTCAAGTTGTATGATTTATTCACCAAAACTACTTCTTCTTGTATGCGCCTTAAGGATATGAGAGTATATACACCGGTTGTTCTTGAACTTGAAGCAATTTGTGGATGTGGAAATATGCCATCAAGTGGTAGTTGTTCTAGTCCCCAGGTCTTGAGAGGAACTTAGATGTTTTCTTCCTAAAGCCAATAAGGGAATTGGCATTGAAGATTTCTATATTGTAAAAATTTGGTTAAATCATCACTAGATGAGTAAGTTGATGAATGAGTAGATGAATCACTATATGAAACACCATATGAATCACCAGATGAGTTAAGGAATTTTTCATCTTTAGATGTAACTTTCTACACTTCAAAATGTACAAATATAGTGATTAAAGAGTTGTTAAGTCTAGTTAAAATATTTAAGATTCAATGAAAAGCTAGCTAACCTTTGACAATTAGCTTTACATCTTCCTTATTATCTAAAAATATAGCAACTAGTCAATAATTAACAAAGTTGATAATTTGGATCATTAAACTATAAACTACATAATACCAAAACCCTTGACACATCACAAACCTACATTTTTTTTAAATTATCAAATATGATACGTGAAAGTATCATATTTGATAGTGAAATCTATTTCTTTCAGTATCATGTATTTATAACCTGAGCTATTTCATATTTTCAAGTATCAAATTTGATATTTCATATTTTTCAAGTATCATATGTGATACTTGAAAGAATCATATTTGATACTGCAATCATATGTGATACTTGAAAGTATCATATCTGATACTTGAAAGTATCATATGTGATAACGCAATCATATGTGATACTTGAAATTATCATATTTGATACTAGAAAGTATCATATGTGATACTTGAAAGTATCATAACCTGAGCTACTTTATAATTTTTCTAGTATCAATTTTGATGTTCTAATCAAATATTATAATGTTTAATCTGCTTGGTTTTAGCTAAGGCCTTGGGGCTTTGTGGCTCATTTTATCATATTTGATGTACCTATTTTTTCATGTCTATCATTTCTTCTCGAATATCATCTATTCATCGTCATATCTATTTGTAAATACTGATTTTGTAATCCCTAACCGCATTTTTTTCTTAAGAACCTAATATCATCAGCATATTCATCATACTAACTATATTTCGATTAAAAACTGAGTAATTTAACAATAATTACATTCGTTTCGTAAAAAACGCTGTGTAATGAAAAATAATAATAGTAAAAAGCACTAAATGTGTGATTTATACCTTGTTGACTCTTTTTAATCGTCATTTTTCTTGGGTTTTTGCATAAGCTTCGATTTTTACTTCAGTTTTCATTGTTGATGTTGTTTTTCGATCATTATTTTGATTTTGTTAGATGATTTACCAGACGTTTTTGATGAAATTGTGTGTGTGTGTGTGTGTTACAATCTGTGATAAAATGACGGTTTAGGGAAAGAAGGTATGCGATGTAGGGTTGGGGCAAGGGTGTTAAATTACAAAAAACCCCTCCGCCCTTTTTTTTTATTTTTAAGATTGGCTTTTGATCAAAATTAGATGGAAGACTAGAACTGGTCCTTTTCTATCTAAGGGATACAAGGTATCCAATATAACCCTTCTTTATTTTTATCGCTTGTTTACTTGACGAGGTGCAAAACTAAAAAGATTTCTCTCAATACTTTCTAATTTTTTCCTTGAATTTTATTAGGTGGCATGATAGTTGAGAAAAAACTTATCGCAACATTTGGAGCTCTGGACCTTCATACATCAAGCATGAACTCTTATTTTTAGTAGTAGGAACATTGCACTAATGTCTAAAGCTTTGGACCTTCGAATGTGCACTCTTGTGCTTCGTAGCTGAAACTAGACAAGTTTTTAGTGCGAGACCAAACTTCGGTGTAAGAATAAATATATGTTTAGCACATGTTCTAGTGAGAAAAACTAGAGAGGTAGTAATTAAGTATCGTGTGTCGAAGTGCGTGTTACGTCTGTTATGGTGGATGGATCTATTCATTCTACCTTGTTGATGCTCCATGATATAAATATCATGAAATTGTGATTGTCATTACGTGTAACAACTAGATCGCTCATGCCTATGTGCCTTTGCTTTCGGGACTTCCATTGTCATTAGTAGGTAGTGATCTCAACGGCTATTTTAGAACAACTACCATCGCACGATATGCTTGTCATTTTGTACAACAAGTGTCACTCAATGGATAATAGGGGTGACCTACTTGTTAATACCTTAGGAACTAAGCTAACATCGGTTAAATCTAGACTATACGGAGGACCATTCCAACGACGAAAGAAGCTTCCTCCTATACTTAAGTTAATCCTTTGTCGCTGCTTCTTGACACGTCGTCTCCTAAATATCAAATTCTTGATTCTTCAACTCTATATAATGAGTCTTGTTGCTCCTTAAGCTTTCCCATTTCTTTGACTTAATGTTGAAGAATTTTCTGGCTACAACGCCAACAAATGAATATCCCTTACGAGAGGAAACAAATGATTTCTTCTTAGATCGGTCACGGAAAATTAGGCGATGTTCTTGAGTTTAGACTCACCCGCTTCATTATTTAAATTAAAACCACCTTGTGTTGATCCCGAGGTAGTTTTTGAACTCTTGGGTTTTTTGACCCTTTAAGTTCTTATAAAAAGAAGGCATCTCAACATCTTTCAGAGCTGGGTGATACTTCAAAACGTTCCAATACACCTCCAATGTAAAAGCATGCCCGTAAGTCAATTGACACACGCTTTTTGGTACGCAGTGAGGTCACATGAACTACTTTCGTGATTATGTTCAATATTATTGATAATGGCACAAAATATACCAATTCTAGGGCGAACCCTATTTACCATATATGTACTAAGGACCGCAACGTACCCTTTCATTGAAGCAATCTCGTATTCAATGTACTTAGTAACCTTATTGCAAAAACCATTAGTTTTCATAGATTTGTTGTGCTCGCTATTTTTTGACACATCGTACCAACTTTTGCACAACGTGATCTTTCTTATCCTCTACAGGCCGTGTCGAAGGCTTCTTAGCTTTTACGGGTGACATCTCTTCTATTAGAGAGTCGTCGTCATAAACTGGAACCGAACCTTGGTACGACCCGTGATTCGAACAGTGACACATATAGTAATCTTGACTCTAATTGTCGTGACCCCGAACTTTACCCTCAAAGTACTCTTGATTATACACTAACTCCTCAAAGTCCATATCAAGACTGAAAAGATTAACCAGAGAATTTGATTGACTTGCTTGGGAAGACGTGATGAATCCATACTAGGATGATACAATCTAGTTTGTGATTGGTAGAAGGTTATTATTTGTTATATGAAGGATTTAATGGAAGATTTTAATAAAACATGGTAGGATTTTGTGGTAGTTGTGGTAAATGTGATTGATATTCAAAACCGCGAGTCGAAAGTGAATAGGTGGTGTGACATCAAATAATCGGAAATTTGGATCTGGTGTTAAATGTGGAACACGTTCTTGAAATCGGGATTTTGTGATTTTTAAGAGTTCTCTTATTAAACATGATGAAATGAATAAGTATTTTGAATGTGTGAATAAAATGGTGAAATGAGTTGAGTATTCATAGTGTCAAAGTGTTTAAATTTTAAAGGTAAAAAAAGTTCTTTTTGTTTTTTATTAAATGCCGTCTTTTAGACTATTTTGGTTTGTGTTTCGGTCGTCTACTTGACCTTTTAACCTATACAATGGTCGACGATCATAGTCGCTACTACAAAATAACCAATTATAACCATAATCGACTAGTCCGTCAACCATCTCTATACCCGACAGCCCTAATTGAGATATGAGAAACTCCATACTAGTATAATGATTATAAAAATTACTTACATCATGTAATTAATGTAGGGGTGGAAACGAGCTGAGCCGAGCCCAAGCCTGTCAGATTCGAGCTCGTCTCATTTTAAGTTTTATAAAGCTCGAGCTCGGCTAGTTTCGATCTTTATTCTTTCGAGCTTGGCTCGTGTTATGTTAGACAAGCTAGAGCTCGTCTCATTTATACAATTTGGCAACGTAAAATTGAAACTTGGATCTAGCTCGACTAATTTATACAATTTGGCAATGTAAAAAAATAAACTTGGCTCGATATCTGATCGTAATATATCTAAATTAGGCTCGTTATTAAGCTTGTTATTAATCTCTCTAATAAGCTCGTATATATGTTATTAGGCTCGTTTAGGCTCGCCAGCTCAAACGAGTTTTGTACGTAAAGCTTGAGCTCGAGCTCGTTTAATAAACAAGGTAAAACTTAGGCTCTAGCTCGCGCTCGAGCTTGTTTAGGCTAGGATATTCAAAGTTTTTATCGATTCAAACTCGAGCTTTATACGAGCAACTTTGTTCATTTCCACCGCTAGTTACTGATGGGTTTTCTATACCCTAACTAGATTAACAAACATCGGAAATAACAGTTAATCCAGGTCAATAAGAGTATTAAACCCTAAAGGATCTAAACCTAATTCTATAAGAAGATTAATTTAAATA
The DNA here is from genome assembly GCA_025667525.1 of Glebionis coronaria. NCBI lineage: Eukaryota > Viridiplantae > Streptophyta > Magnoliopsida > Asterales > Asteraceae > Glebionis > Glebionis coronaria. The sequence continues at coordinate 171,740,423 of CM046881.1, forward strand.
ATTAAATAAAACATTTAAATAAATAATTTACCAACCTTTGTGATAACCGATTTCACACGAGCAGACCACCTTGGTCAAACTTGGAGGCAAGTAACCAAACTAGGATACCTCTAATGGATCACATCCACGAACCAAAGAGAACAAGGGATTCAAACCCTATGGCCCTGATACACAAAATACTCTTATAAGGAGTAGGATTTCACCTTGAGAGAAGGAGAAGAGATGATCAAGGAATGATGTAGGAGGTCCCTCTATTTATACAGAGGAGTAAAGGTTCCACTTCACCCTTTGGGGCGATGTGAGACATTTTACGTATTACCTACGATGTAGGGAACTTGTCTCCAGCATTCTTCTATACACCACACATAGGATCAATGATATACGGTGTAGAAAACCTCAATATAATTTCTCTTTTATCATTTCTCTTAATGGTTCACAAAGGGAAACCCTAAAAGGACTCTACTCTTATATATAGTCTTACTAGTTAGTTATGAAGTTAGACACTAGATCCAACAGTCTCCCACTTAGAAAAGTCAACTAAGCAGAGAGTGCTAATAGAGAGTGCCAACAAACGCAACTACTGGACTCCAAATCATACTAGAGACAACCCTTAGATAAGTGATCAACTATTCCTTTGTTCTATTGTATCATATGAACCTGAGACATTGATTTCAATCAATATGTAGGTCCAAAATTATGTTTCTTGATTTTTAATTAATTTCACTATGTGAGACTAATGAATTAACATATCAATTTAGTCTCGGCCAAGCCTAACACTTTTAAGTCATATTTGATTTTCAAGGGGCAATGATATCGCTTTTCTGTTTAGGAAAAGAAACAAATAAATTTTAAATACATATCTCTAGTCAACGAATCATGTCATGCCTAGCATATCCTTTATAGACTGCAGTTACACACATCGTTTAATAAACTAAAGTATTACAGACGGGAAAAACTAGAAACTTAGTGTATCTTCATTTTAAGAATATAAGATATTATCATCTTAGAAATACTCATGATAGTTATCCACGAAGTAATCTATCTAAGTGTAGGTTTCTCCTATACTTAAATCCCATTAAGTACATGAGTCTTGCAACATTCTCTATGCTGTGTATAATCTTCATAGAATATCTACTAACACTCTACTACAGTCTTAAATTGATATTTGCTTCTAGTAGTATGAACGACTGAGGAGGTTTGAGTAACATAAGTACTCAGGTAGCGGGTTTTAAACATGCAAAATGAAACACAATGACAATTAATAGTAAATGGTAAAACACTTGCAAATAAATAAATCTTCATTATAAAATCATCAAACCTATTACAATATCAATCACTGTTTACAATATTTCAAATTCAAACTAATAACTAACACTTTATTTTGTCTTTCAATCCTATGAACTTAGCATGTTCATTATGTTTAGACTTATCCAATTCCTTTGTAAACAGATCAGCTGGATTATCATTAGATCGTATGTGATTCACAATTACGTGTTCTTCGTCTACATTGATTCGAACAAAATGGCATTTCCTTTAAAAATGCTTTGACTTTCCGTGATCATTGGTTTCTTTGCTCAAGGTGATTGCAATGTCATTATCACATAATATTTCACTAGGGTCTTGTACTATTGGAACAACTCCAAGATCTTCAATGAAATTCTTGATAAAGATAGCCTCCTTTGAAGCTTCACTGGCTGCAATATACTAAGGTGTTGTTTGTTTATTAAGAGACTCTGAATCTGGATCTGATTCGCACATCTGAATCTAAATATTCGGTAGAAAAATCTGAATCTGATTTTCATCTGAATAAGACTAAGTGGTTGAGAAATCTGAATCTGAGTCAACTATAATTTTTTACAATTTAAATATAATACCAGTGGTTTACATAAGAAATAAACTTTCTTAGATATAAGATACCAAAATTTATAATACAATCGATTTAAAGCAAAAAGTATTTTAAATAAAACATGCAATCTTATGTTTTCTCTTACTAAAATAAATATGTCGAAGTTTAAATATAGCTTTAAAACGATAAAATGAATCTATCACGTTAGATTTAAGATACATGAGTCTGAAACCGAACCCTTCAATTTGAACAAAATACAAATTGTCACAAATCATTTTATAAACTCTTTATCTAGCAAAACACATGCAACGATTCTAAAAGATAAAAGTGAAACAAGAAAAAGAAGAAATAACACCAAAATAAAAAAAATAAATAAAAACAAAAAAGTAACAAAAATCAAAGACAAGAAAAATGACATTAAGAGGTGTTAAGACAGCCCCTCTACATCTAGTTCAATCAAATATTTATGTCTCTTACTGCCTCTTAATGATCAGAAAAAAACAAACGCTCTTAACACTTGTTGCCTCTTACTTCCTCTGAATGAAATGAAAAAAAAACAAACAGTCTTAATGACCTAAATGTCTGACTGCATCTAGATGCGTTAGATTAAGATGTTGTTAAGAGGCATTTTTGAAAAAACAAACACTACCTAAGACTCACATGTCGAGTCTGCCATTGCATTTTGCTTTGAACTTTTCCATGTCACCCCTCCCCCATTCAACAAGAATAACCAGATTCAGAACGACTGTCATCTTTATTTGTGTAAAACCCGCATTAAAATACCATGAACAGTACACATGAACAGTGAACATCCAAAAATACGGTAAAATTAAAACTTTCCATTTATAATATATTTCACGTGTCACGATATTTAATAACATGTAGTTACGTATATATTATAAATGTGTTAAGTACACGACATATAAAATCACGATAATTAAGCATGAACGATCACGCAAATAATTGAACACGGGAAAAATACGAGTTTCCCCGTGGGCTCCCTTCAGGCCGCGGCTAAACAAGAAAAAAAGGGAAGGGATTGGCTTTGGCCCATGACCCAACTTTAAACCTATGATAATAACAAAATACAGGAAACATTAAACATAAAATTAGGTTACAGAAAAAAGTTCTTCTCTTGCCTCCTTTTTCCTTCTAGCCGCCTTCCATAGATCAACCACAAGGACAAACCGGACGATTTTCATTATTGATTTTGTGTGTACTTGATCGTGATCTCATAACCTTTTTCCTACACATGTTTGGTATAATCAGACACTTCCTTTTCTTTTTCAATTCTTTATGAATTCATGTTTTTTTAATTAATCTTTAAAACAAGTAAATAAAACATGTAGATTAATTAAAATATGGAATTAAGGGGGTGTTTGTGTTTGTTTGTTTCGGCCGATCACCAAACCGAGAGCATGGGAGCTCTCGGTGGTGTTTGATTCGCCCAACCGAGACCTCATGGTCTCGGTGTGGGGTTCTCATGGGTCGAAGCAGCAAGGGGAAACCCCGACCGCATGTCGGGGGTGTGGTTTTGGTTTTGACCGAGAGCCAACCGAGACCTATTGGGTCTAGGTGGGTTCTTTTGGCTAACAGTGGGAACCGAACAAAAGCAGGGGGAATCGGTCACAACCGTTGTGATCTGGCTGTGAACCAGTGGGCACCGTGAGCCACCAGTGGCAACCGGCTAGCCGGTCTAGCCACTGGTAGGGCTGTTTGTTTCGGCTTATGGCTCGGCTTAGGTGTGAACCGGGCTTCGGGCTCGGGTTAATTTTTAAAACACGGGTTCAGGTTTCGGGATAATTATTAAAATAAGAAAATATGTTTAATTAAATTAATTACTAGACTTGTTAATTTAATTAAATTCATGACTTAGGTTAAATATTAAAATTAATATTTCATGTATAACCTAATGTATTTTACTTAGCTTAATTTAATTAAAACATGTATTTTTAATTAAATTCTTATAACGTATAGTTTAATTAATTAACCAGTTATTTAATTAATAAGCTATAACCATGACTTGTATTATACTAATTAAACTTTACTTATTATTAATAATCCAACTTACTTCTAATTATGAAACTTACTATTTTTGGAAACTTTCTATTTTTAGAAACTTACTATTTATGGAAACCTGCTATTTTTGGAAAGTTACTTAGTATTACAATACAAGTATCATAATACACTAATACATGAATAATACACAATAGAATATCAGTATAACTACAGATAACACAGTAAAACACTAAAACATGACAGAATACATATAACAAGCTAATAACACACTGAACAAGTAAAACACATGTAATTCTGACAACTCATACACGTTCCCATTCTTATGTAGTATTATTCGTCAAGGCGGAGTAGTTTCTTCAGCGTTTTTGTTAGCTTCTACTGGACATAAGGTACGGATTTCCCGTCCTTCAGTAAGAACCACTTCTTCCTTTATTAGGTTTCCCGTATGCAGCCAACTGTTTTCCCCAGTAGTTACAGATTAAATGCTTTTTGTTTTATTAGTTACCTTAGCCATATACATGCATGACCAATTTCACCTAGTTATGGAGGTACCATAACCATAACACTAGAGGCACTAGTGTTATGACTTCACCACGGCGGAGTGATAGCTCATGGTGTCCCTGTCAGTTATTTGGCCATTATTATATTATTATTATTATGTGGGGCGTATGGGTGCATCCTAGGTTCAGTTTCAGTCAGGATTTCATGGTGAATGTGGTGTGTGCCTTGCATCCTTCACAAGGAGCTGATTCCTCCTACCCACTACCAATTAATTAGAGGCATCCCCTCTAATTTGCATGACGAGGTCACCCCTCCAAGTATTCATGCACGTTATTGACCTCATGACCTATATTGGCTTTTGGTATATTAAACTAATACAGATTGTCATAAGTAACTTAAGCTATGTTTTCAGAACCAAAACCAGTAAACATGACATACAACTAGGTTTTCACAGGACTTATTCATTTCCGCTGCAATTCATGCTTTATATGCTCTATATGCTTTCATTCCTTTATGTCTTTACGTTATGCTATATATCTGTGCACTAAGCGTTATGCTCAACCGTTTTCCATTTCCATGTCCCCAAACGGCAGGTACTCAAGGTCGCATGTAGGAACTCCAGAGTATGTGCATTCGGATTGGAAGCTATCTGGCCTCTTTTACCTTATGAATTTATTCCTACTTTTCATACTTAATTTCTTTTGGACATTGTTTAGTCCTTTCATTTACAGTACTTAATATTGCTTGTGTGTGAGGTACTAGACTATCGATGTTTGATTCCGGTATTTCTATTTATGGTCATGAATGTTTAGACATTTACCTTGCATGCTTTGATGACACGTCATAATTTAATGTAGCATTCCATCTTAACAAATGGGGTGTTAGAATTTGTTTGCCAACTTGCATCACAATAAGTAGTCACCTTAAGTTCTTTTTCTCCACAATAAACCAATAAACCGTCTTTAGTATTTCTTAAATACTTAAGAATGTTCCTTATAACTGTCCAATGACCTTCACCAAGATTTTGTTGACTTTGACTCACCATGCTCAAAGTAAAGGAGACACCACGCCTTGTACATGTCATGGCATGCATGATCGATCATATAGTAGAAGCATATGGGACTGAACTCATTTTGTCCGATTCTTCATCAGATTTTAGACATAGATCCTTACTAATCTGTATTCTATGATGTATGTGTAGACTCCCTTTCTTAGAATTCTCCATTTTGAATCTTTTCAAAATTTTATCTAAGTATGTATCCTGACTAAGTCTATAAGACATGTTGACCTATCTCTATAAATCTTTATAGCAAGAATATATGCTGCATCTACCAAATCTTTCATAGCAAAACATTTACCCAACCAGTCTTTTTTACCTTGTAAAGTTGGGATATCGTTTCCTGTGAGTATTATATCATCTACATATAACACAAGGAAGACTACAACACTCCCACTGACTTTGATATATATATATATATATATATATATATATATATATATATATATATATATATATATATATATATATATATATATATATATATATATATATATATATATATATATATATATATATATTAGACTCATCTTCGCTTCTAAAAATCCAAACTATGTGACTTTCTCATGAAAGCAAATATTCCAGCTACGAGAAGCCTGTTTAAGTCCATAAATGTCCTTTTGAAGCTTGCACACTCTTTTAGGATTGCATTATCAAATCCTTCTGGTTGTGCCATAACACATCCTCTTTTAGTTTTCCGTTCAGGAAAGCGGTCTTGACATCCAACTACCATATTTCATAATAATGAAACGCAGTTATGGAAAGCATTATCCTAATTGAATTTATTTTAGCTTCTCGTGAGAAGGTTTCCTCATAATCAATCATGTGGGTTTGAGTATAGCTTTTCACCACCAACCCCTAGCTTTATAAGTGCGTACTTTCTCATCCATGTCGGTCTTCTTCTTTAAGATTGATAGGTGTGAAAACACCCATCTTTTTGCCACTTATTTCTTGCTAAAACAAGACCAAAACACGTATTTAATATCATTTGTTTGGAATTATGCGTGGTTTTTGTGTTTATTGTGTTTTCAGAGTCAACCGGATGAATATTGAAGAAAACATGGGATTGCACGGGTTTTATGGAAGCAAAAGACTCAAGACGAAGTCTATTGTCCAAGAGATGCAAGAGATTTGAAGTCACTGGGCCTATTTGAAGATTTATCGAAGAAAAGGACCAAAGACGGAAGATTTACATATGTCGAAGGAACTCAAGTCTATTAAACGAAGAAATTAAAAGACGAGTTGAATTTAATCGTCGACAAATCCCGAATCAGAATCGAAAACGTCGACTTTTCTAAAAAGACGAGAAGACAAGAAGAGAGGGAGAAAGCCCACTCAGCAACTAACCACTTGGCCTATAAAAGGAAATCACCCTCACACTTTTGGGACCAGATTTTCTTTCCCAGTTTTTCTTTCTTTTCTTCCGTAGAAAGCCAACACCATTAAGGTGTTGGTGATTTTTCATTCTTGTTAAAATCTTTAATTTTGTAAGTGTTTAATCTTTCCTTTTGTTTACTTTACATTAATCAATCAATATAATCTTTCCATTTCATCTTGTTCTTTGATTCAAAGTTTTAAAGTTCTTATTTAGTTGATTTTGATCTTCAAAAGTTAGTGGGTTTTATGTTTTTAATGTTTTGATATGTTGTCTACGGTTAGTAAATGATTAGTGATTAGTTTTGTTTAAGTTTTGGTTAAAAACTTGGTTGATTTTGGCTTAAAAACGTATCCCCTGTTTTCTTGCTGTTACTGTTCTTCATTTCCCCAGAAATTTCGAATCAAGCACTGTTCATATTTTATTCCGTATCAAATTGGTTCAACCGGAATATTATATATATTCCGGATCAGTTCCCTTCATTCGGAATATTTATTATTCCGAGTCAAGCTCCTTCATCCGGAATATCCATTATTCCGGATCAACATCCTTCATCCGGAATATTTCAAACATTCCGGATCAACTCCTTCGTTCGGAATACTCCTATATTCCGGATCAGTCACTTTTTGTTAAACATTCCGAATCAACTCCTTCATCTGGAATATCCATCATTCCGGATCAACTCATTATTCCGGATCAATCCTTTATTCCGCATGAAGCTAGTATTCCGCATGAGAGATTATTCCGCATGGAGCTTTTTGTCTGATTTCATCCGAATAAAGACCACATTCCGAATCAAGCATTTTTAAGGTTATTTACTGTTACTGTTTTATTTAAATTTTAATTCAAGTTTTATTTTTATTGATTAACTGCTTCTAGTTTACTTTCAGTTACTTCACGCAACTAACTTTTAGTAGAATAGAATACCAAACCCTCTATTTGTCACCAAGAACAATCATTCCACTTTGAGATGTGATCAATTCGAGAAGATTCCGAGAATTATTCTGAAACCCCATCCAAAACTATTGTACCAAATGGCGCCGTTGCCGGCTCTTCTCGTTAAGATCAACAGTTTTTTGTGAGAACTTGGATTTTGGGATCCGTTCACCGGGAACGTTACTTTTTCATAAAAATTTCAAAAACCCCAAAAAAATAAAATATAAAATTTTCAAAAAATCCTAAAAATTTAAAAACATAAAAAACCAAAAATATTTCTTGTTTGCTTTGTAAGTTCTTTTGCAGGTGCATGCGTACACGTTCAACGTGTTATCAAGAGCCCGAGCCTCTCGAAGACTTAGACACGGCCGGTGTACACAACAACAACAATAACCACCTCAAAACAACAATAATAACAACAACAATGAACCTCTACTGGACAATCACCCGATGATTGAACTTCTGCAAGCACATATAGACGGCAACAATCATCCAATTGTCATACCCGCGATTGCAGCCAACAACTTTGAGCTAAAATCCGGCTTTATCCAGATGGTCTCTGCTCAACCATTCTTGGGGCGTACCTTTGATGATCCACATGACCACATCAAAAGGTTCATGCAACTCACGAATACGGTCAAATTCAATGGTGTTCCACAAGAGGTAATCCATTTACAACTTTTCCTTTCTCCTTAGAGGGACAATCCCGACATTGGTTTGCAAAGGAACCGCCACAAAGTATTCTGACGTGGACGGATTTGGAGACCAAATTCATAAACTACTTTTTCCCACCCTCTCGTACTACCGCTTTGCGGAATGAAATTATTAATATTGAACAAAAGTACGATGAGTCTTTTAGTGAATCTTGGGACCGTTTTAAAGATCTTTTAAGAAAGTGCCCACAACATGGTTTTACCAAAGTGCACCAAATTAATACTTTTTATAATGGTTTAAGCATGAATGACCAAGATTCACTAAACAGTGCCTCGGGGGGTAATATTTTGGTTAAGACTTTTAATGCCGCTTGGGATATTATCGAGAATAAGTCTCGTGTGCAAACCAAGAGTGTGCGGACTAATGCCGCTAGTGCTAGTACTAGTGACAACGACAAGCGACTTGACAAAATTACTACGCTTCTTGAATCGCTTGCTGCCCAAACCGCTAACAACACCAACAGCATCAACGCTAAAAATGCTCAAGTCAATGTTGTCAGCCAACCATGTGAAATATGCGGGGGTCCTCACTATTACACCACTTGTACCACCACCCAAGACTATCCTTCTGAGAATGTTAATGCAGCATACGGTACCTATCCTCCGGCCGCTTATCAAGCTCGTCCTCAGGGAGACCGCAACTTGCTTAGCTACCGCTCAAACAACTTTCTCTCACCGCCTGGTTTCCCCCCACCCAATCAAAACCAACAACAAAACCTCAACCGCCCTCCTCAACAACAACCTCGTGCACCATACCAACCACCTCAAAGACAACCATATCCACCTCAAACAAACAACCAAGTTTACCAACAACCTGCTTATCAACCACCCGCTTATAATGCTCCTCCCAACCAACCCACCGCATTATACCAAGATGTTGAAACCTACATGAGGACCAATGATGTGATCGTGGAAAATCTCCAACGGGAAGTGCTCAACTTGAAAGCAGACATGGTAAAACAAGGGAACGATATGAGAGCTGATATGCGAAATACTTTGGCAAGTCAAACGAATGACTTAAGGAACATGATGGCTGGTTTCTTCCAAGGTAATCAATCTACTTCTTCGGGTACTCTTCCGAGTAACACCGTTGCGAATCCAAGAGGGGAGATGAAAGCAATCACCACTCGCAGTGGCAAAGGTACCAAGGAACCCGAGCTTCCTATACCTCCACCGGTGAATGTGACTAAGGAAAACGAGTCACCTGCTCCTATTCCTCAACCTTCTACTTCCCCAATTTCTCCACCTCTTACTTCTACCCCTCCTCCACCCAAGGATGTGAGTGATCCTACTATTCCAAAGCCTTCCTCTTCTTCCGATATACCTTATCCCTCAAGGTTGAGGAAAGAGAAGCTTAAAAGCAAGGATGATATTCAAGTTTCGAACTTTCTTAAAATGTTTAAACAATTGAATTTTAACATCTCCTTCGCTGAGGCTCTCGCTCACATGCCTAAATATGCGAAAATGTTCAAAGATATTCTTAGCGACAAGGAGAAGCTTCTTGATATTGCTAATACCCAACTTAATGAGAATTGCTCCGCGGTTCTCTTAAGGAAATTGCCAACCAAGCTTGGTCATCCGGGTCGCTTCTTAATCCCTTGCAACTTCCCGGGAGTAGAGAATTACATGGCCTTAGCCGATCTAGGTGTCAGTATTAACTTAATGCCTTTAAGCGTTTGGAAGCAATTATCTCTCCCTGAGCTAGTCCCCACCAAAATGACTTTGGAATTAGCTAACCGTGCGGTTGCTTATCCAGTGGGGATAGCCGAAGACGTCTTTGTAGGAGTCGACAAATTCACTTTTCCTGCCAATTTCGTTGTCGTTGACTACGACATGGACCCTCGTGTGCCATTGATCGTTGGTCGTCCATTCCCGAGGACCGGTCGCACTCTCATCGATGTTGAAGCGGGTGAGCTTATCATGAGAGTGGGTGACGATAAAATTGTCTTCAACATGGGAAAGCTTTCTAAACAACCTTATTCATACGAGAGTGTTAATTGTATTGACGTTCTTGATGAGGCTTGTGAAGAACACTTCAAAGATGCTTGTAAAAGTATTCCTACCTCTCTTCCCAATGTTGAGACCGTTTCCTCTATTGATTCATCACTATCTCTATTTGGAGAAAGTGATTTCCTTTGGAAAGATTTGGAAGCCACTATGGGAGATGTGAACTTAGAACATGACGATTCTCCCACCGATTGGGATGAAGACATTCGTCTCATTGAGAACCTTCTCAAAGAAGACACTATTTCTCCACCATCTCCCAAGGCTATTGCTATCGCTGCACCGATTTTGAATCCGCCTCCCATCGAAAATCCTCAGGATTTAGAGCTTAAGGAGTTGCCGCCCCATCTCGAGTACGTGTTCCTTGAAGAAAAGAAGAAGTCTCCCGTCATCATTGCTAAGGACTTCAAAGAAGAAGAGAAATCTTGCCTCATCGCCGTGCTTAAAGATCATAAGAAGGCAATTGCTTGGAAAATTTCCGATATCCGCGGAATTGATCCAAACTTTTGTACTCACAAGATTCTCATGGAAGATGACTTTAAACCCGCAATCCAGAGCCAAAGAAGGGTTAATCCTCGCATTCATGACGTCATCAAACAAGAGGTTATCAAACTTCTTGATGCCGGCTTGATTTACCCTCTTTCGGATTCGCCATGGGTAAGTCTCGTCCATTGTGTGCCCAAGAAGGGCGGAATAACCGTTGTTCCCAATGAACACAACGAGTTGATTCCCACTCGTCTTGTTACTGGGTGGAGAGTTTGTATCGACTATCGCAAGCTCAATGATGCCACGAGAAAAGATCACTTTCCTCTTCCCTTCATGGATCAAATGCTCGAGCGTCTAGCTGGTAATGACTATTACTGATTTTTAGACGGTTTCTCCGGGTATTTTCAAATTCCCATCGATCCCAAGGACCAAGAAAAGACCACATTCACTTGTCCATACGGAACATTTGCTTACAAACGCATGCCTTTTGGTTTATGCAATGCTCCTGGGACGTTCCAAAGGTGTATGATGGCTATCTTCCATGACATGGTTGAAGAAACTATGGAATTATTCATGGAAGATTTCTCGGTTTATGGCGATTCTTTCTCTGCTTGCCTTTCCAATTTAGAATGTATGCTGAAGCGGTGTGAAGACACTCGCCTTGTTCTTAATTGGGAAAAATGCCATTTCATGGTAAAAGAGGGCATCGTGCTAGGACACAAAATTTCCAAAGCCGGTCTTGAAGTGGACTGTGCTAAAGTCGATGTTATTGCTAAAATGCCTCCACCTTCAACCGTGAAGGGTGTGAGAAGTTTCTTGGATCATGCGGGCTTCTACCGTCGTTTCATCAAAGATTTTTCTAAAATCGCTCGCCCGATGACCCACCTCTTGGATAAAGATACCCCTTTTATCTTTTCCACAGAGTGTCTTGAAGCCTTCAACTTGCTTAAGGATAAGCTAACTAAGGCACCGGTCTTAGTTACCCCTAATTGGGAGCTGCCTTTCGAGTTAATGTGCGATGCTAGCGACTTTGCTATTGGAGCGGTTTTGGGCCAAAGAGTGAACAAACACTTCCAACCGATCCATTACGCTAGCAAGACAATGACGGGGGCTCAATTGCATTACACGACAACCGAAAAAAGCTTTTAGCTGTTGTCTATGCTTTTGAAAGTTCCGCCCCTATCTTGTCCTTTCTACCACAATCGTGTATACCGATCATTCCGCGTTGAAGTACTTGTTAACTAAACAAGATTCCAAACCAAGACTTCTTCGCTGGGTTTTGCTACTTCAAGAATTTAAAATCGAAATTCGTGATAAGAAGGACGCTGAAAACCTAACCGCGGATCATCTCAGTAGACTTGAGGATCCTTACCAAGGGGAACATCCGAACAAAGAGATCAATGACTCTTTTCCCCTGGAGATAATAATGTCTATCAACTCGACTTCTAATGAAACCCCGTAGTTTGCGGACATTGCAAACTACTTGGCGGGTGAAATTCTCGTTGACGGGTTAACATCCCAACAAAAGAAGAAGTTCTTCAAAGACATTAAGACTTACTTTTGGGATGACCCGTATCTATTCAAACAATGTGCTGATTTGATTGTTCGTTGATGTGTTGATGGACCGACAGCTTTAGAAATTCTCGAAGCTTGCCACAAAGGACCCACCGGTGGTCACTTTGGTCCCAACTACACCGCCAAAAAAGTGTTTGACTCGGGATTTTATTAGCCCACCATTTACCGTGATGCCCACGAGATGGTTAAACATTGTGATGCTTGCCAAAAACAAGGCAAGATCACACATAAAAATGAGATGCCTCAGAATTTCATACAAGAATGTGAAATCTTTGATGTATGGGGTATCGACTTTATGGGGCCATTCCCTTCATCTAAAGGAAACAAATACATCCTTGTAGTCGTTGACTACGTTTCAAAATGGGTTGAAGCCAAAGCTTTACCCACTAATGACGCAAGGGTGGTTTGTAACTTTTGAAATCGCTATTCGCTAGATTTGGTGTGCCTCGTGCCATTATTAGTGATCGCGGGACTCATTTTGCAATGACCAATTCGCAAGAGTCATGGCTAAGTATGGTGTAAATCATCGTCTTTCCACCGCCTACCACCCACAAACTAATGGCCAAGCTGAAATATCCAACCGAGGATTAAAGCGAATTCTTGAAAGAACCGTGGGAGAGCATCGTGCCTCATGGGCCGATAAACTTGATGATGCTCTGTGGGCTTTTCGTACCGCTTACAAGACTCCGATTGGTTGTACACCATATCGTCTCGTGTACGGGAAAGCATGCCACCTCCCCATTGAGTTGGAGCACAAGCCTTACTGGGCCTTGAAGTGGGCTAATTTTGATATCAACAAAGTCGGTGACCTACGCAAGATCCAACTCAATGAGCTCAATGAACTCCGTAATGAGGCTTATGAAAATTCTTTGATCTATAAGGAAAAGACTAAGCTCATTCACGACTCCAAGATTAAAAACCGATAGTTCCAAGTTGGAGACAAAGTTTTACTCTTTAACTCTCGGTTGAAAATCTTTTCGGGCAAGCTGAAGTCTCGTTGGTCCGGCCCATTCACCATTGCCCAAATTTTTCCATATGGTACTCTCGAGCTCGCTCAACCTAATGGACCTAATTTTAAGGTGAATGGCCAACGATGAAGTTGTACTTTGGTGAGGACATCTCTCATGAGATGATTCCATCCCTCACCATGTTTCCCATGAACTAATTTTGGGTCGAGTCAGGCTTGTGACTCGGTTATCAAAAACAAGCGCTCCTCGGGAGGCAACCCGAGTTTCTATCCTTTTCAGTTTTAACCTCCTAAGTGTAGGGGGACCTCTATAGGTTGTTTGTGTTTGTGTGGTGATGTGATTACAGGGATAAATACACTTTTGGAACCTTTGAAGAACCGTGCTCCCGTGTTATCCGAAATCCGGTTCTATCTCTCAACTATCGTGATTCAATTTTCTTCATACTCACATTTGAAATTGATCACTTTAGTCGTCTCTTCCTTAACTTGATTTAACCAACGTGCACAATGTCATAAGTGTAGGGGAGACTTTTTCCCACATGCTTAAACATTGAGGACAATGTTAATCTTAAGTGTAGGGGGACTTCTATCGAAGTTTTAAGTGGACTTTTCCATGAAAATGCCTTCATTTAACCGGAAAATCATCTTTTTCAACATTTTTCAAATTTTTAATTAACTTTGGCCATTTAGTCGTAATTTTTAAATTTTTATCGTTGCTTTCATATGTATATATCCCGCAATAAAGTCAAAAATATTAATAAAAGTGGTGTAGCTAGTTTTGAAGTCTTTGACATATTAGGCCCGTTGCGATTATTTTGACCCAACCCGGATAGACTTATCCAAGTTTATTCTAGCTAGTATCCTTAACCATATAGACCTTAATTGGTTTATTAGGCTAAGTATCCACGAGTCTCATTACTTGAGATTTTAAATTGTGGAGGACGAGAAATGATAGAGTCAATTATAAGTCGGTATTCTTGCACAAGCTCACTTGGTGTAATTATTTGCCTATTCTCCCATCACTTGCTAATAAATTAGCTGCAATAAGTAAGGTCGTACGATTTGAAAAGTTACTTAGCTTCTAGCCCAAGATCGTTTAAAAGTTGCTCGGTAATGATAAGAGTTCATAGCTAAGGCATAACTTATGAAGCAGGGCGCGAAGATTGGCGAGTCCGAAAAGGCCCTAACAAGGCATGAGGATTCAATCTTATTGCTAAAGATCCAAGTGATGTGAAAAGCATTATTCCCAAAATCAATATGAAGGATCAAGACTCAGGACGAAAAGCAATCAACTCCCATAAAGATCATGGAGAAGTCTATCCGAAAAGACCCTAATAAGGTATGAGGATAAATAGATCCAAGTCCGAAAAGGAGGCGGATCGTTGTATCTCAAAATCCGATGGGATTGAAGAAATAATCATGAAGTCGTGGTCAACAAAGTTGGAGTACCCCTCAAAAGTCTCCAAGTTAAGAAACTCTATTAACGAAGAGAAGACCATTATCTCAAGAATGTCTCTCGAAGATATGAAGTATGAAGTACATGCCAAATATCGGCCCGAGAAAGGTCTCAAATCCTGAAGCGAGTTATGCCAAGATATGAACTTTTTGATATCCCGAGAAGCAGTTTTAAGAGATTTTGTCCTTTAGCTAACTATTGATCAAATCGTCTTACTTTGCTTTCAGCCTAAATAAACTATCGAAATAAGTCTAAAAATGCATCTTCATGATCATTCTAAGACAAAAATAAAATATAAGAGATACACCTAGGAATAAGGGAGTTTAAGCATGTAATTAAGCCATGTGTGTAAGTGTTTGATTTACTAACTTATAATAATAATGATCTCGTTTTTAAGCTTAGTTTGGGGAACGTGAAACTTGAGGGTGATAAATCTTCGCAGCACAAAGCCCTAATGTAAGTCCTTGATCTCTTTGCAAGTTATTTCCATATAGCTATTTTCAATTGAAAATGGTTTTCTAAACTTTTGTTTCCTTTAAGGTTTTAATTTCTCTTAGTACTTTAATTTTTGTTTTAGTAGTATGTTAATAAGGCCAAGGTTGATTGATTATGAGAAAAGTGTAAACTTGCTTTATCACTAAGCATTGCATGAGGGCATGACAATGGTTAAGTGTAGGGGATTTGATAGGTGTGAAAACACCCATCCTTTTGCCACTTATTTCTTTCTAAAACATGACCAAAACACGTATTTAATATCATTTGTTTGGAATTATGCGTGGTTTTTGTGTTTATTGTGTTTTCAGAGTCAACCGGATGAATATTAAAGAAAACATGGGATTGCACGGGTTTTATGGAAGAAAAAGACTCAAGACGAAGTCTATTGTCCAAGAGATGCAAAAGATTTGAAGTCACTGGGCCTATTTGAAGATTTATCGAAGAAAAGGACCAAAGACGGAAGATTTACATATGTCGAAGGAACTCAAGTCTATTAAACGAAGAAATTAAAAGACGAGTTGAATTTAATCGTCGACAAATCCCGAATCAGAATAAAAAACGTCGACTTTTCTGAAAAGACAAGAAGACAAGAAGAGAGGGAGAAAGCCCACTCACCAACCAACCACTTGGCCTATAAAAGGAAATCACCCTCACACTTTTGGGACCAGTTTTTCTTTCCCAGTTTTTCTTTCTTTTCTTCCGTAGGAAGCCAACACCATTAAGGTGTTGGTGATTTTTCATTCTTGTTAAAATCTTTAATTTTGTAAGTGTTTAATATTTTCTTTTGTTTACTTTACATTAATCAATCAATATAATCTTTCCATTTCATCTTGTTCTTTGATTCAAAGTTTTAAAGTTCTTATTTGGTTGATTTTGATCTTCAAAAGTTAGTGGGTTTTGTGTTTTTAATGTTTTGATATGTTGTCTATCGTTAGTAAATGATTAGTGATTAGTTTTGTTTAAGTTTTGGTTAAACACTTGGTTGATTTTGGCTTAAAAACGTATCCCCTGTTTTCTTGCTGTTATTGTTCTTCATTTCCCCAGAAGTTCCGAATCAAGCACTGTTCATATTTTATTCCGTATCAAATTGGTTCATCCGGAATATTATATATATTCCGGATCAGTTCCCTTCATTCGGAATATTTATTATTCTGAGTCAAGCTCCTTCATCCGGAATATCCATTATTCCGGATCAACGTCCTTCATCCGGAATATTTCAAACATTCCGGATCAACTCCTTCGTTCGGAATACTCCTATATTCCGGATCAGTCACTTTTTGTTAAACATTCCGAATCAACTCCTTCATCCGGAATATCCATCATTCCGGATCAACTCATTATTCCGGATCAATCCTTTATTCCGCATGAGAGATTATTCCGCATGGAGCTTTTTGTCTGATTTATTCCGAATAAAGACCACATTCCGAATCAAGCATTTTTAAGGTTATTTACTGTTACTGTTTTATTTAAATTTTAATTCAAGTTTTATTTTTATTGATTAACTGCTTCTAGTTTACTTTTAGTTACTTCACGCAACTACCTTTTAGTAGAATAGAAAACCAAACCCTCTATTTGTCACCAAGAACAATCATTCCACTTTGAGCTGTGATCAATTCGAGAAGATTCTGAGAATTATTCTGAAACCCCACCCAAAACCATTGTACTAAAGATCCACTTATATCCCATTGTCTTATGATCGGGTATAATGTCAACCAAAATCTAAACTTGGTTGTCATAAATAGACTAAATTTCGCTTTTCATACCTTCCTTCCATTTACCAGCCTCAGGTATTACCATCACTTCCTTGTAGTTAGCAAGCTCATCCAGTTCTGTTTATCTACTATCTCTAATCTTGTCCTCTTCAATATGGAAACCATATTAGAACTAAGGAGGATTGCTTACTCTACTACTTGTTCTGCGAATAGGTGAGGATATATCATAAGGTTAACATGTGTCTTCACCTCTTGTTGAGTGTCAATGT
Source organism: Glebionis coronaria (assembly GCA_025667525.1). Taxonomy (NCBI): domain Eukaryota; kingdom Viridiplantae; phylum Streptophyta; class Magnoliopsida; order Asterales; family Asteraceae; genus Glebionis; species Glebionis coronaria. The sequence goes on from CM046881.1 coordinate 171,757,834, forward strand.
TCACTATAGGTTCTTCATCGGTAGAATCTTGAATTTCTTCAAGATCTATCTTACTCCTACTATACTATTTAGATATCATTTCTCTCTTAAGAAACGTTCCTCTTCGAGCTACAAACAACACATTATTTTTGGCTTTGTAAAACAAATATCCAATAGCCAACATTGGAGCAACTGAGGTAGAGGGCACATCAAATTTCTTGATCCCTTCCTCAGCAGTTTGTAACAAGCTAAGGAGTTCCATTATTGAGGTCTATTTCCCATTCATTTGATATGAGAGCACAAACTAATTGTAATCAGCTGGCAGACTTGACTAGATTTTTTTTTATAGAAAGCTTAGTATTGAATATCATGTCCAGAGATATCAACCTGTCAAAGTACCCTTTCATCTCTAAGACAGAAGCACAAATAGAGGCTCTAGGTTTTGGTTTGCAAGCCATAAGGTATTTCACAACATCAAGACGTTCTTTGCTTGATTTTGCCTGAAATATATCTTTTAACTATTGGTTCATTTCATAAGGCCAAGTATGTTGAAAATTCCTTTTCAGCTCAGGGCTCATGGAAGATGCCATGAGGCATGACACTTTGTTTGCATCATCACAGTGTTTCTCGTGAGCTTCAATCTCTTTTTGGGTCGAATCAGAATTGACTGTGGGAATTTGCTCATCAGAACATACTCTTTCTTTTCGTACCTTAAGGTGAACCTATGGTTTCACATCCAATCTATGTAACTAGGACCGATGATTCTTCCCTACCAAGAACTGAGAGTAAGGTGAAATTTGAATTATGCGTGGAATTGGGAGCAGGAGGAGTAGTACCATTTTTAGTAGACATGTATAAGATAAAACAGTTTTAGTTAGCATGCATATTCCTTAATTATTTACCCATTTATAAATTATAGATAAGATCCATATTATAGATTCTATTAATGAAGAGGGTTGCCGTATCACGAACTTATTGTAGGTAGATAATGTCTTTGTCAATTTTATTCTTTATGAAATTCCTAGTTCTTTTGAGATTCATTGATTCCTAGTTCTTTTGAGATTCATTGATTCTAATCAATGACATCTTAATCTCGGATATGCTTATCTACTATTCATGAATGGGATGCCAAGAATTATGCACAAGATGGTGAATTTAGTGGTACCCAGATCGATTCAGCCCGAGAATCATGGTTCCAACATCACATCTCACTTATTTTCTCATACTAATGTGCCGGTGAACCACATATGCTTCATTAACAATCCATACGAGAGATGTGCGATTTCATTGGTTAACATTCTAGTCACATGTTATATTTTTCTAAAGCAGGAATTTTGTTTTAGTACTTTTAGATTAATACTTTTAATCTTGAGATCATCCAATCAAAAGTTCTCGGTAGCTCCATCGAACGCACAAAAAAGCAGAAAAACGAGTCAGCGAAGCATATTAAAAACTCATTTTCTTTAGGGAAGCATAACGACCCACCTTATATCTATCTTATAGTTTCTTTACTATGAGCGAGCCGATCTATTCATTGACTAATGATGTATTTATGATTTAATGATACATATAATATAACTGTTATAATATATACAATAGTTCCGGAGTTATATTTTAAACAATTCAAAATATAAGGTAAAAAAATGTAGATTCATATTAACAATTAGTGATCACAAGTTTATAACATAATATTTAGTTGTTTATGCTTATCACATGTTAATAATCTACTATTTAAGTGCTAATGGAATCAAGCTAAGGCTCTGATGTCATTGATGGGTTTTCTATACCCTAACTAGATCAACACGTAGCAAAAATAACAATTAATCTAGGACACGAAGAGTATTGAACCCTAACAAATCTAAACCTATTTGTATAAGCAACTTAAAATAAATAAATAAATAAAACAAGTAAATAAGAAATTTACTAACCTTTGTGAAAACCGATTTCAAACGAGCAAACCACTTTGGTCGAACTAGGAGGCAAGTACCTAAAGAGGATACCTCTAATAGCTCACACCCACGAACCAAAGAGAACAAGGGATTCGAACTCCTATGGCCCGATACATGAAAAACTCTTATAAAGAGTAGGAATTTACCTTGAGAGAAGGAGAAGAGATGAGCAATGAATGAGTCAATTATCACCGAGTCAATTTATCATATAGTTAACTATTTTTAGTTAGACAATTTTCGTCGTTATTAACGTATACACATCTACTACTTATTAAAAATTTACATATCAAGTAAATGTGGTCCTAATATATTTTAAGACTTCTTTTTTTATGAAAGTCTCAGATGTTTCCGTTTTGCGAATTTAACTCTATTGCACGATATTTTAGTAAAATACTAAATAGAGATTAAATTTAATCAATAAAGAATCTAATTAGTGTGAATTTTCAAAGAACAATCAATTTCAAAGTGAAGTAAAAAATCGAAACGAAATGAGTGATAAATTAGAAAGCGTCCAAAATGGGGAAATGGGCATAAAATAACTTTTATTATAGTTTATGTATGTCTTGTTTCTGCATGCTCGCATGCGGGTTCATTACACCCATGTCTCATTGTTCTTACAATACTATTTTTGCAAACTCAACAGAGAGGTCGTACCTCTATCCAAGTAACCTAAGTTGTTTATTGTACTGTTTTAGTATAGGTATAAACGTAGTTTTGAGCTCCTAAACGATTTTGAATTGCTGAAAACACCTCACATCATGGTATGTCGATGAGTTTTTATTTTGCCTAGCCACGAGTTGTGCTAACTTGCCCGTTTCGCAAAACTCGGCCCTTTAAGTCTAACTTTTTTTGTAACAATAGTTTTTAATCTTTTGTCCACTAGGTATGTTTGAAACCATCGTCGCACATACTCAAACTAACTCGACAACTTAAGAGTTGTATGCATGTAGCTAGAATTAAACTTCATATTTCACCGCTTTTTAATGTGACAATTACAGATCTTTTTTGCTGTAGGCTAGCACCATGAGCACAAGTTATGATGACATCAACTCCATCTTTAATGATATCATCCCTTCATCACTTTAAATTATAAATCAACTAATATTCGAGAATATGCGCACACCCTTTTGATCTTTAGATAACCTTTACCATATCCTCAAGTTATGCTGCATGACTAAAGTGCCAAAACCTTAAGTCACAACTCATATTGAGTATCTAGTGGTCAGTGAGTTTGAATAGATGTATGACCAATTTGAACTACATTCACATAAATCAAGTTCAATCTGAAGTATTGTCATACCCTAATCCGTATGAGATGAAGCTAGTTCTTTTTCTATACAACACTATATTTTGTACAGCATATGAAATTTGACAAGTGACAATAGTTGAGAAGGTACCCCCTTGATTTGTTTGGTATGGGTTTAATAGAAGAAGATAAGGTACAAAAGACCACACAAAATGTAGGGGACTTTTGGTCCCCGAACAACTGTGCATAGAAGAAACAATGCTGTTCAAGACATGATGCCAACAACATGGGACAATAGAAAAGACAAGTCCCTTATTCTATTTGCATACATAATGGACTTGTGGTCACTCTTGCATGGGGATGCCTCGACTTTGCCTACACAACGTATTTTTAACGTCACAAGGCGTAATAACGATGTTATTACACCACTTTTTGTGATTACACTTGCGATCAACTGGAAGCAATAAGGTGCATGGCTTGATAAATAGTGCAACTAGAATTTAAAATCACGGAGCAACTTTACGGTCTTTTCTTATACGAAAAAACCAACAGGATTGACCGACATCGACCTACATGCGACTTTTTAGACACAGTAGCGGGACATGCATAATCTTTTTTAAAATGAATACATACTTGTTTATTTATGAACTTACTGAGCTTTTCTTACTTACTATCATGGCATAATGAGGTATAATTTTTTTTTTTTCTTTCTGATGTAGGATATACTAGTATTCTAGATCAAGAGAAGCTTTGTTCGTTGCTAGAAATACATGTATAGAAACAAAATTTGCAAAAGAGTTATACATATAGTTTCTATTTCTAATGACCATAACAATGTGTCCAAATTTTAGAAACAAAACACATGTTTAATATTAAGAAAAAGTGCTAATTCTACGCTATTTCTATTAGAGGGCAGGGAGTCTTCGCGCCGTGGGGTGCCAAACCCACGGCGTGGCCGGCTTGACCACTCCTTTGCTTGGCAAAAATCGCGGCGTGGATACCCTACGTGGGTATACTCACGTCGCGTGAGAACTTTTTTAACTTTTTTTTTATCATTTTACCCCCCCCCCCCCCCCCCAAACGGTTACATTTTAAAAAAAATTCATTTCAGCCCCCTCCCCAAACGGCTAGTTTTCGAAAAAATTTCATTTCACCCCCCCCCAACGGCTAGTTTTTTGAAATTCGAATTATAACGGCTATATTTTTCGATCCGTCTATAAATATAACTCAAAATCAACCATTTCTTACACACAAAAACACAAACACTCTCTACAAACAAATATGAATCCCGATCACGTTCCGTCAGTTTTTGAAATCGATGAGGAATTCGATGCTTACTTCTTGCCACTAGCACACAATCATTATCAACGGTTGTTTGAAGAAGAGAATCGTCCAAGACTATTTCGGACCCCAGTCAACCGTGACCGAGAAGGTGTTGAGGAACGGCTCATGAACGATTATTTCGTTGAGAATCGCAGGTATCCTTTGGTTAAGTTTCGTGAAAGATTTCGAATGAGGCGAAGACTATTTTTAAAAATAGTTAACGGCATAAAAAATTATCAGGCCGATCCTCTTCCTGCGCATTTTAATTATTTTACTTCTCGACCCGATGCTACGGGTCGAATGAGTATTAGTGCTATTATGAAGTGCACAATGGCTATACGTCAATTGGCATACGGCAACACGCCGTATGCATTTGATGAATATTTACAAAGTGCTAATCGAACCGGACGTGAGTGTCTAATGTATTTTAATATGTGTGTTATTGACTTGTATATGGCCAAGTATTTAAGAAAACCAACTCCGGCCGATGTTGATCAAATATATGATCTACATCTTACAAAACATGGTTTTCCGGGGATGCTTGGCAGCATTGATTGTATGTACTGGGAATAGAAAAATTGTCCAGTTGCGTGGCATGGACAATACGCTGGTGGTTATAAAAGATACCCTACTTTGATGCTTGAGGTTGTTGCTTCGCAAGATCTGTGGATTTGGCATGCTTTTTTTGGGATGGCAGGTGCGAATAACGATATTAATGTTTTAGATAACTCTCCGTTATTTGATGACCTTCTGAATGACGAAGCACCGGTAAAATCGTATACGGTTAACGGAGTTGAGTATCAAAATGGGTATTACTTAGCGGATGGTATTTACCCACAATGGGCGAGTTTCGTGAAGTCTTTCACGGTTGCAACTGACGCCAAACATGCTCACTTCAAAAGGCGTCAAGAAGGTGCACGAAAAGATGTTGAACGTGCATTTGGTGTTCTCCAAGGACGTCGGGGAATACTACGTCAACCAGCACGCGCGTATGAAGTAAACACATTACGGCGACTCATGTATACGTGCATCATACTTCATAACATGATTTTGAAAGATCAAGGTATGCAGGTTTTAGATTGGAACCAAAATTACGTTAACCCGTCAAGGAATATGCAACGAACATGGGTTGAACCGTGTAGTTTACCGCCGAAAAAACAAAGAACTACGTGACCGACAAACCCATCAAAGTCTTCAACAAAACCTTATGGATCATATCTGGAATCAAATTGACCACGGAGATGAAGATGCATATGAAGATGAAGAAAACTAAACAGCGGGTCGTATGATTTTTTAATTTTCGTATGTTTTTTTAATTTTCGTATGTTTTTTTAATTTTCGTATGTCTTTTTTTATTATGTTCGTTTTATTTTAAAAGTATTGTAATGTTGGTTATGTTTAATGAAATATTTAAGTTTGTTTAGGGGGTGTTTTGTAAAATTCTGAAAAACTATAAATCATTTGGAGTGATAACTCCTCTAATTTTTTCATGTGAGTTAGTGAGTGGGTTTTGCTGACGTGGCATCCCAAAACACACTCACTACAAGCCATGACTCCCTGCCCTCTTAGGGTTTTGCTATCAACCACCCAATGAGTGTTTTTTAAACATTCCTTAATTATGTATATTTCTATAATCAAACCCATTATTTCTAAATATACATGTTTTTAATACATACAATTAAGGTAAATGAAGTTAATTAAGGTATGTATTACTAATATAAGTGACTTAATATTTAGAAATGTTTTTTAATTATGGTAAGCTTAGACACCACCCATTGGGTGGTTGATAGCAAAACCCATCTATTAGTACATGTTTATCCATATTTAACTACTCATAAGCATATAAGATTATCGACGAGTTATATCTTACTCATAAGCATATAAGATTATCGACGAGTTATATCTTAGATAAAGTTTCTATTTGTGGTCCTAATTTCCTAAAATATGGGTTCAACATGATCACGGTGGACTGAAAAGTAATGTGTACTGTGTAGATTCCATACGCTAATTGTTCCATTTTGTTCTAAAATGCCCTTTTGCCAACCGGATATTGTGGACATGATTGTGACACGGAAAATGATACTCTTTTAGCGAAATCGAAATCATCTTCGGCCCTTAGATTGGTCTAACTATTTCTACCAATTTTTCTCACAAAACTACATATCGGAAGCTAGTGGATGGGCAACTTGGCTCTCGTACGCTACTTGTGAATTAACTTTATTGAGCACAATCGTCTATAGCTTAGAGTTGTGCGGTTCATATAAAATTTTATTAAATTCATAGAGACTTTATTCACACCTTAACAGCAATGCTACTTCGAATAGAGACTTTATCCACAATGTTAAAATGATAGAATGACTTTGAACATTTATTGCATCTAATGTAACTATTATTTAATCACTAGAAATTGTATCAAAGTCTTTTTATATGAAAATATTTTGTGAAAAGCTTTTCATAAGGAAAAATTCTTGAAATGCCCCAAGGTTGCACTCACTTTCCTAAAATGCACCAATCAAATGAGAATTTCCTAAAATGTCTTATGCAACTTTTTCAAAAATGACAAAATTTTGGGAAAATTTTTAAACATTTTTTTATATTTTTGGAAAAGTCGCATAAGTTACATAAGTTGCATAGGGCATTTTGAGAATCTTTTATTTGGTTGGTGCATTTTGGAAAAATGGGTGCAACTTTGGGGCATTTCAAGAATTTTCCCTTTTCATAAACCTCATCCTGCAATGCCAAAAACGCATCAAAAGACTTTCTTGAATAGTAAAAAGTCATTCACCATTTGTATGCATTGAAGATGATCTAAACTTTTCAAACACTAATTTTTTTTATGATTTTACTATTGCAGTTTCTCTAACATAAGTGAATATAGTTAAAAGACGGTTGGTGTCATTACAAGATATGTAACATTTGTTAAATAAATTAAATATGAAAAATGTAAGTTATATTAAGATCACTAAAAGTGTATTATTATCATTTTCTATTTAAAATTTTTAAAATTATTTATTACTTCCAACTAAAAAGCAATAAGTAATAGAGAAAACCACTAAAAAATTTATCCTTACTCAATATCTAGTAATCAAAAGATTAAATATGAGTTTCTTTTGCTTATTTTTATATTCAACGTGTTTTAATAAGAAAAAAGTTATAAATGATTAAATGATTGTTTATCTCATTAGTAAGCAAAATTTTTAATAAGTAAGTGACTTTAATTTGTAGTGTGCGTATAATATACCATTTAAAAATCATTGAATTTCATTCTTTTTAAAAAAAGTGAGAAGCAAAAAAGAAGAGAAAGAAAATATATCTTTGTGTGTGGAGTGAAGAAAAATAAAATTTTGCTTGTTAAATGTTAAATAGATAATAATTGTTTCTTAAAAAACCTGTGTGCCTGCACAAGTACAATGTCTTGAAAAATTTTTAAAGCTTGTTGTATAAGTCACAATGTTTTGGAAAAGATTTAATATTTATATAAATAACTTTTTTATAAAAATATTATAATGTTATGGTAAATAAGCATAAGTGGTCGAAAAGCAATCAAATATTTATGATTTATATAAATAATCTTTGAATAAATTATCTAGTGATGCTCTAGAAAATAAGCACAAGTTGTCAAACTGTATATGCGCACGAAAATATGTAAAGCAATAGAGGGATCTCAAAATATATAGCACTTATAGTCTATTTAAGGTTCATCATAGCCTGTTTTCCAAAGTTTATTGTTTAGAAGCAAGAAAAGATGTTTCATGGTGCACGGTTAAGGCTCAGTAGCAACTATAGTTGTTTCATGGCTTCAAAATGTTTCACTTTTTGTCAACAAAATTTCAAGTTTCATTCACGGCTCTAGTGAGTTCAAGTATTATGTAATTGTGTCAAATTCCTCATTGTATTTTCATCAGGAGATTTTTTTCTCTTTAATTTTATATATTCATTTCTGTAAAAAAAAACAAAATAATAGTCCAGGTACTAAATGCAACATAATTCTCTATAAACAGCAAGTTTGATATCAATATGTAGGACCCCCACAATCGGAGAACATCAGAAGATAACCGAGGATGCCACACTTCATATCACAAAGTACAAGTCATAAAGAATGACCTATAAATTAATCGTTTGAAAATAACGTTTGATTTATATTCAAATGTTTAGATAAAAATAAGATGTTTCAAAGTACATTGATATTAACACAAATCATAGTACAAGTTCTAAAGAAAATGGAGTTCTTAAAAAAGCGATGAAAATGGCATGTTAAACTCTAAATGCTCCAATGGATTCCCTAGAAAATGCAATTAATAAGCTAACAAAATACATGCTAAAACGGCAACATTAAATTTGTGAGCTCGTATGTTTAAGTAATAAAAACAATGTTTAAAAAAAACCCAGTAATGTTTCAGTAATCAAGTAGTGCTTTATTGAGAAGATTAGTGGACAGGTTTCAAAAAATCATTGACTATTGTAACACACAAAATGTTAGAATTTTTTTTACTATTGCACTAATCTTAATGAAAGTCTAGTTCTACTTAGTGTATTTTGTAGGATGTCCAAAAGAAACGATGAGATAATGCTCCAACATAACTCACACAAGAACAAAAAAGTTTTGTTGCTCGAAGCGAGTGGGAGTCCCACGCTTGTACAAACAAGTGGGAGTCTTGAATTATTTCAAAGACATAATACATAAGCCTTCATAACACACTAATGGTAATACTAGGATATACTTGTGATAATCATAGTAATTAAAAGACATTAGTAGGAACACTCAAATGAGTGTTGGATTAGATATTTTCCTAGAACCAATAATGGGAATACTAGGATATACATGTGATAATCATACTAAAATCATTATGGTTGAAAAACTTGGTGTTTGATTAAATATCCAACACATTGTTAAAGGAATGTTCAAGGTTTACGAAATAGTATCATAGTGGTATGGTATACACTAGTGCTTATTTTAATTGAGATGATACTTAATTCCAGTTTTAACAAGTCTTTATTACGAATGAAATCATTAACTGACATGCTAGGTTTAAGAGTATAGTTTCATTATACAATAAAAAGAATTATAATACTTACAGTTTTAGAAACTATTGTGATGAATATTCTCAATAAATGTATTATACATTTTATGGGAAATAGTGTGAACAATTTATGTGATATTATTATATCATTGTGTAAACATATAAAGTTACTATCATCATAGTATTCAAAGAATATCACAACTTGTGATTATAAATAAGTTTTCACAAAGTTCCATACGATCAATAATCTAGCTTGTATGAATTTATGAGGTGTCATTTTGTATACTTTTTGGGGTAATTTCACCCGTTATTTGTCCTAAAATGCCCTAAAAACGTCTTAATCCATTTATTTTTGTTATTTTAGCAATCTAGAAGCACTTAAAGTATTTGGGTGGTTTTGAAGGTATTTACTAGCATTGTCCAGGCTTTTGGAACAAGCTTCTCATAAGCTCTACTGAACTTATGAGATTTTGACTTAAAAATCTTGTTAAAATTAAACTCTTGAATCACTCTATACTACAAAAGCTTGGAGCCACAAATGTAACTCACTAATCATGAGATGAACAAAATAAACTAGGAACATCAACACATAAGCTTGTAGAGCTTATGAGCTTATGTAACAGTAGATGAGAAATGGAAACCAAACCTTTATTTCATGAATCGAGATCAATTTGTTACAACCGAATAACTAGAAAGTAACAGACTAACAAAATTTGAAATGAATTAGAAAACACCTACAATTGTATGAAAATTAAACTAATTATCTAATTAATTAACTAACTATTACAAATGAGTGTAACTCTAGGGTATTTATAGAGAAATTTAAGGGTGGGGGAGAGTTTGTTGAAGCTTGAATGATGTGTCCTGACCAATCAATTGTTGTCATATGGACTGATTTGAGTTCTAAGTAATTTGAGGAATTGGTGAATTTTGATTGAGTGAATTAGAGAGAAATTGAGTTCTTGGGTTATGTTGGTGTGGTAAAGATAAACACTTTCCCTTCTTGTTGCTACTATGTAATAGTTCTCAATTATTTAAAAATTTGGTGTAAGGAAGATGCTAAGGTGGTGTATCCTTATTGGTTGAAATATTTGATCTTTTGGATCATAATTCAAACCGTCCATCTTTTATCCACTATAAAGAAATACCATTGGTTGGTTAGTCATCCATGTAAACCCTTTATTCTTCTTCATATTAGACCACATGGATAAGCATTATAATACTTTCAACATTTGGCAACTTCAACCCTTGGGTTTAAGTTTCTAAGCTTGACAGATTATACCATCTTCTTCATACTTGAAATTTAACACTTTCAGCCCTTTATTTGTAGTTTCTGAATTTGGTAAGTAAACCTCATTAGCTTTGAAGTTTCAACACTTGGCATCTTTAGTCCTTTATCTTTGAAACTTGTCACAATCAACCTTGAACTTTGACTTTATAGACATTACAAAACTAGTCCTTGACCTTTTGAAGCTTGACAATTTAAGCACACACCTGATCTTTGACGTATTTGATCCCTCAAACTTTATATCGGTTCTCTTCAACAATGTTTCTTAAATTCTTCAGATCTCTTCAGATTTCTTCACATTTGATCCATAAACTCTTGTATTTGCTTCATTTTCATCCTTGATTGCCCGCACAAGCACAAATAATTAAACCACACATAATTCTGATATTTTCAAGCACAATTAGGTATATTTGGTTGTTTCTTGTGTGTTTTACGGATAATATTGATGCGTGTTTACACACTCATCATATATTCGTGTAAATGATATTTTACTAAGTGATAAGAGGCATTAGGATAACCCTATAGGATAAACCTTTAGATTTTATGTGTAGTTACTATGATCACATCGATCATATAACTCTCCCAACACCCCATACTTAGCACTCATTTGTAGTGCAAGTCACCCTAGTACACCCCTCTGAGCCTATCCTTTTTGTGGTTCTCTTTAACATTCGAGTTTATATATATTGTTAATGAAGAGCATTGTTTCACCCTACTAAATGTTACACCAAATCGCCTAGCCTTCTGTGTATGCACTCATTTTAGTGCATTATTGTTATAGTTGTTATGTAAAACCACAAGTCAACCATGTTACCAAGTCGAGAAGCAATTGTATACAACTTTAGAGTAATTTATGAACCATGTTGTTAACATTATGAAGAGTAATAGGGAAGAAACATTAGTAACCCCATATGTGCTTATTGAAGAACTCCATGTAAGTTGATCATTCTAATGTGGGTCGTAGGAGTAGTTATGAGTTTTAGTAAAACTCAAGTGTAGGAATGCTACACATCCCTACACACGTTTATTTCATTTCAAAAAAATCCATAAAAATAGCCCCATTGTAAAGCATTTTATGTAGCAAATTGTTGAATACTGAAGAGTTTGGAACTCGCATATCGTTTTGGCCAACATTGTAAGTATCAGACATATGGTTGACTTGTCACCCCTAAATCCCATGTCTATCCATACCCGTGATTCCATACCCTTAAACCCTTCATTATAACCCTTTATAAAGTCCTCTTTGATAGTAGATGATAGGTTCTTACGCCATATCGATGGAGGTTTGATCCTTTATCAAGCCAATAATAATCTATATGTTGCACCAAGTAATGAGTAATTTTCCATTATGTTTCCCTTGTATTACATGAACCATACACTTGAGCCATGTGAGATTAAACACTTATATGAGGTGTTAGCATTTGTAATTTCTGTGCATTTACTAATGAAAATTCATCTATGTGTGTTGTAATTGTTTTTATTATTAAGTGAAATGACCCCTTGTACAACTATCTTAGATAGAAAATATCATTTGCTTGAGGATAAGAAAATCCTAAGTGTATGGATAATTGATGCCTTGTCATTTTATACACTTTTTAGGAGTCATTTCATCCCGCTAATTGTCCTAAAATGCCCTAAAAACGTCTTAATACCTTTATTTTTAATATTTTATCAATCTGGAAGCAATTTGAGCATTTGGGTGGTTTTGGAGGTGTTTTATATAATTTTCAAGGCTTTTGGAACAAGTATAAAATATGCCAAGTCGAGAATGCACGGATTTTAAAAGTCACAAGGAGTGTTGTCTACAGGACGCATCGACGACGTCAAAAATAACATACGACGTCGTCATAACGATCGACCAGATGACGTCAAGCTTTAACTCTACCGCGTCGCAGAAAACCGAGTTTAGAAGCCCATTAAAGATTCGACGGGCCTGATGGCGCCGTGATTATAACATGGCACCATCGCAGCCCAAACTCTATATATAAACCCTTTGTAAACATTCAATATATGTAGAATTTTATGGTTAGCTTGGAGCAGCCATTGTCGCCCGATTTTAGGGTTTCGTAACCCTAAAATACTCCATTCTTTCACCCATATAGATTGAAGAACAAGGTTTTACTTATTCTCATTAATCATGTCTATGCGTTTGATGATTATACATTCTATCTTTTCTTCTCTTGCTATGCTAGGATAGATCTTGTGTTGTTTATCTATAATTGCATGAAAACTATGATGTGATCTTCTTATGTTTGTTGCTTTTTGGCTTGATTGTGTGCATGTTAGGCTCTAGAAAACCATACTAGATCGTCATATTTTAACTGTTGATATGTCTAGGGAAAAGTGGGTGATTATTTGATGCCTCGCTTTGTAGTTCCATGTTCTTTGTCGTGAACTTCCTTGACCAGGCCGTCAATTGCATGGTAATCTTGTTGTATCGATGTGGCAGATTCATTTAAGTGTTTGTTAATTCATGTTTTAATGAGTAGATCTAGGGTTTGTATGTGGCTCTAGGTACACGAGTTATTATGCAGACGGTTGTAAGGATGTATGCTAAATGGGTAAGAACTAGTAAATGTTGTCATACCAACTATGTTAGGGACTATTTATTTCGCATATGACTTGCAACTAATACAAACGGAAACACTTCCATATATAGTCGACAAGATGTGACGGGTAACAAACACATTAAGAGAATATTGTAGTAAATAGTGCATGATTAGATAAACACATTTTATTTACTTGGTGAAATTCTACAACATTAGGTTAGGTTAATTAGAATGTTAGTCAAAACCCCCTCTTTTACCCTAATATCTTACTTGCTTCCATAAAATACAAAAATACAAAAATAATCTTCTTCCTACCTCTATACCTATTGTACGTTCGACATTAGCCTCCAAAATTATTCCCTGAGAGAACGATAACAACCCCGAGTCATTACATATACTATATATACATGACCGGGTACACTTCTCGAGGGGTCGTAATACTCCTTGAGGGAGCGGGGTTGCAAAACCCTGCTATGCAAACACGCGTCATCAGGAATCTATGCCTTATCAACAATTAGATTGTTGTTACTAAGGCGATAATATTCAAACTAGGATTGTCATGCAATGACCTTTATTGATATTTGGATAAAGGATGGTTAAAGAGTTGTATTAAATAATGAATTGACATACGAGGTATGTTCGTTTTCATTAAATACTAACGTGTCCTATATTTGCATGTATAATCCATGGATGTAGTATCTGCATATTTATATGTATTATATACATTCTAAATATCCATTGTTGATCATAAATATGAGAGTATTGCTGAACTAATACAAATATGAGGGTTGGTTGTATTCTATTGAATACATGAAGATGAATCTTTCAAACTAATAGGTTATTAAATGTGGTTGAATAATTAGATTACTCCAAGGTGTATTTCTACTTTATAGATCGACGTCATTAAGAGATTACACACATGGTAGGTATTGCTAGTCCTTAGACTTTAGATGCAAGCATGTCTTTGCATGGATGGATAGTATTTCTTAATTTGGCGTAAATATTGCATTAGTAACATGGGTAGTTATAAAATCTATTTTAAAAATGTCTTTGACATGTGTAAAACGTACTTGTAGTCAAAATAAGATTTTATTCCTCCATTAGTAATGGCGTATGATACATACTGTGTCCCTCATAGGGTTGATCAGATATTTATGTGGTCGCCTCCAAGTTGTAGTTAAGATGATTATTTTTACATTTGGTAATCTTGATCAATACAAAACTGAAAAATAAAATCGTTAATTTATGTAATGACTTTTTCTCCATATTCATAATTAACAAGTATCAGAAACAAAAGAGATGCAATAACTTTTACCATAAGGATGAGGTGTTTACTGAAACCAAACTCACGTACTTTTGGGAGCATTAATGGTGTTTCTAGACATTTGTCAATGTTAGTATAGATCATACTATGAGAAAGACTTTCGCAAGTGGGAGCTGTTGGGATGTGCGTAAGTCATAGTTGATATTTTATATGGCTGGAAGTACGTGGGTATAAGGGGTCAGACACTTAAACATTTAGACCATTCTTTAGTAAGATACACAATAATATATGGCTATATATATCGTGTATACTTAATTTTCCATTAACAAATACTTTACGATGGTTAGTTAATTGTTAAAAGATTTAACAATGATTAACTAAAAGACTTAATGACTTTTAGAAAATTAAGTATAAATGCATATCCTTAATATAAAAAGTAAAAAATTCAACACAAATGGGATAAACACCCCTATGTGTGTCGTGTATATGGATTAAGACATAGGTGGACAATATTAAACAAGAGAAATATATTCTTGTATCTAGAATAAAGTATATGACTTAGCCTTATCTTCCACTATAAAAGAAAGAGGTTGTAGACTTCATTTCTTGCACTAAAAATTACTTAGAGGAAAAACTCGTTTCTTTTTTCTTGTCCATGGTCGAATACCTTAAAGAGAAAAGCTATGGTGGTTTTTTATGGTGATTCAAGTATTCTTTTGGTTTTAAGACCTAGCAATCAAAGGTGGTTGATTGAAGTGTTGTGTGGATACACTTAGAGGGATCATATCTTTAATCCTTAGGGTTTTGGAAGCTTTGTTTCACGTATGGTAGACGTGTTTTTGGTGGCCCCTTTTCCTTGATATTCACCTTGATTTGAATCAAGAAAGTATGTATTCTAGTTCTCTGTATGTTAATTATAATTGTATATGTGATCTTTTACTTCCGCTGCTATTACTCTTCATGTCTAATATGTGATATATATTGTTAAACTCCAACAAGTAATGCATGATTAGGTAATTACATTTTTTTACTTGGTGAAATTCTACAACATAAGATTAGATTAGTTTTTAGCGTTAGTCAAAACTTCCTCTTATACCACGATAATTTACTTGCTTTTATAAAATGAAAAAATACAAAAAGAATCTTCTTCCGATCCAAGGGACCTGAAAGCAGTTAATCATGGCTCATAGATGTGAATTAAAAAAGAAAGCTAAGTCCATGCAAGAAGGCCCACCTTTTGTACGCTCGACACTGACCTCCCAAACTATTCCCTAGGAGAACGATAAGAACCCTAAATCGTTGCTAATATTATATATCTACACGACTGGGTACACTGCCCGAGGGGTTATAAAACTCACTAAGGGCTCGTGAAAGGGTTTAACCGACCGAGTACACGAGATAAACCCCCTCGTCACTTCCTCAATATAATATTTCTTAGATTTTTAATAAAGGGGTGTTTGAGAGTATAACATGTGCATATTCGTGTCGATAGTTTCTCGTATTTGCTACTTGTGCTCGATACAACTCGCGATCTAGCGTTCCGTGGTCGAACTTCGAGTTTGTTATCGATATCATGCAACAATCTCATACACACGTGTGCCATCTTCCACCTAAGCTAGGTGTAGCTCAGTTCACCATTCTCTTAGGTGTCATGTATAATAAATTAGTCACTATGAGTTCATCGATCTCTTGATACGAACCTATCCCATGCTAGGCTCATAATCGGTTCATGATTCCCAAGTGTAGAACTTACTAAAAAAGCTAGCTTGTTTGAAGAGGGGACACCTAGACATTATAAACTATCAACCAGTCCCATACTTGGACGATATGGGATCATAACACCTCGCCCGTAACACATTTACTATGCATTTAGTTACATTTATTACGCTGCATTGTGTTTTATACCAATATTTATTCTCACGTCGGAGCATAATATTGAGGTCAAACTCAGAACGAGGCGAACATGTTTCTTTCATCTACGCTAGGTGCTCCAAGTACATTTCCTATCATGTACGAAGGAGCCTACGCACGATTAACCGGGAAGCATGTTGGGGTATACTCGTCCTGACTAGGGTAAGATAATCAATCCTAGCTACGTACCAATGAATGGTTACCGGATATCACTTGGAATCGCGTGATCACTTTCCAAAGTAAACTATTCGACCCTAATGCTTGGGTATCACGAATATCTACTTGGGATAAGACCAAATGCTATCAATGATTTAGGGAGAAATCTTTAACTCCCTGCTTCTAAGTGTTTATCTTTCTGTGTCTTTTCATGCAATGTTATGAACACCCATTTATAGGTGTAATTCTCAAACCCTAGTCAATGGTGTTAAGAGGAATTAACGGCCCATTAATCTCCTCTTAATGTGCTCCATAACAATGTTGCAAAACAAGGTCTACATGGATGATTAATCGCCGCTTAGTCGCTACAAGGCCATCAACCTTGCCGATTAATGTAAAAGCGATTAATGGCGGTCAGTTGGGATCAAGGGAGGTCAGACTTGACGAAAACCTACAAATCTTACCGAAAATACCAAAAACTTACTATAAACTTGTGTTTATCATTTATAATAACTATTTATAAGTATGATTAGTTGTATTTTATGAATAATAATGTCGAAATATCTAAACTCGTTAGAAATATACAAAACTTGCCGGAAATACCAAAAATTTGCTAAAAATGCCTATTCGATTAATCACCGAGTAATCCCGCCTAGAACGATTACAAGCTACAAGGTGGTCGACCGACCGACTAGCGATTCATGATTTTTGCAACATTGCTCCATAATACCGGAACAATGATTACATGACCAATTAAACGTGGTAGTGCAGTTAAACTGTCACTTGAATAGGTCAAAGACCGTTACAAGTTTACATGTTCAGCCCAACATTAGTCTTTCCTTTAGTCCCCTGAAGCATCAGCTATCCTCTGAAGGGTTTCCTGCTGAAGCCTTCAGTACTGAAGAAGACTTACTGATAAGTAAACACTGAAGACAAGTCTTCAGTAAAGTTACTCCCTGATGAATACCTTCACTTCAGAGTTAAACTCACTGAAGAGTTAACTCACTGAAGATCATCAGCAATGCTGAACATCATACTAGCCACTATAGGAGACAAGGTGTTCAGAGACTTATGGGTGTACACTTTTTACCTCCTTACTAATTCACCAGTATGAACTGAACCTACAATTGAACTATATTTCCAACAATCCTCTCCAATATAGTACAATTCTTTTTTGCATGAAAATTAACTTTAACAAACATGTGCATACATGAAAATATCCTGAGGATTGAATTTCCATATTAGTACATCACTTCAAACATTCGAGAAACAGGATGTTCTAAGAATTGAACCCTTCAAATACTTTGAATACCTGAAGATAAAATACACACAAGTTTTCAAACACTTAAACGCTCCTGACACCACTAGCCATGTGTCCATATCCAATTCATAAACGTTGTAAGAGCCAAGTCCATGCTCCATGAGGCGGCGAAACCTCAACATTTATATAGGTAGTTCCTCTTTAGTTTCTGCTCCTGCTCCAACACTTTTTCAAAAACATTAACCATTGAGAAGTTTATAACTTCATCCTCCTTCAGTAGGTACAAACACATCCTTGGGATGATACACATGTGCTTTAGTCCCCTGAATGTTCAACTTTCCACATTGAACTCAGCTCCCAAGTTTTCTCAAGAGGGAGTTGGGTATCCTAGCATTCAGTGACTAGATTGAACTTTTAAACCCATCCCTTTAGCAGACTTTATAACCAAGTCTCTAGCCAATCCTTCGTCAAGTGATCAGCTAAATTTTGTTGAGACCTCACAAACTCTACTGAAATCATCCCATTCATGATTAGTTCACGAATCATGCTATGTCTAACACCTAAGCGTCTAGACTTACCATTGTACATTTGACTATATGCCTTACCCAATGTAGCTGCACTATCACAACGGATAGAAATGGGTGCCATAGGTTTGACCCATAATGGAATCTCAAGAAGCAAGTTTTTCAACCATTCAACTTCTTTACCAGCAGCTGCTAGAGCCACAAACTCGGACTCCATTGTTGAACTAGTAATGCATGTTTACTTCTTGGATGCCCAAGAAATTGCACCACCACCAAGAAGGAATACCCAGCCGCTGGTGGATGAATTATCCTCAGTATTGCTGATCCAACTTGCATCAGTTTAACCTTCCAAAACTAAAGGATATCTAGTATATGACAAACAATAATCCATTATTCCTTTCAAATACTTCAATACCCTTTAAATTGCTTGCCAGTGTTGAGTACTAGGATTACTAGTGTACCTACTCAGTTTTCCTACAGCAAAATCAATGTCATGCCTTGTACAAGTCATGGCATACAACAAGCAACCAATCAACCTAGAATACTCAAGCTGGGAGACAGCCTGACCATCGTTAGGCATCAGTTTCTCACTTGTATCCATTGGTGTACTCACTGGAGTACAATCAAAGTGATTGAATTTCTTTAGGACCTTCTCAATATAATGAGATTGAGAAATTACAATACCATCACTTTCATTTTTAATCCTTATGCCAAGGATAACATTAGCCTCCCCCGTGTCTTTCATGGAGAACCTTGATGACAAAAATTATTTTGTCATGTCAACCTAAACTTGGTCAGTACCAAAGATTAGCATGTCATCAACATATAGGAAAATGATGACTCCGCTACCAGATTCATCAAATTTGCTATATACACATTTGTCAGCTTGGTTAAGTGAATAACCATTAGACAGAATCACTTCATCAAATTTTTGGATGCCATTGCTTAGGTGCCTGCTTCAGTCCATACAAGGGTGGACTTAATCAGTTTACACACCTTACCTTCATGACTAGGCATGATAAAACCTTGGGGTTGGTTCATATAAACCTCCTCATCTAAATCACCATTCAAGAATGTTGTCTTCACATCCATCTGATGAATAATCAGATTATGAATACTTGCTAGAGCAATCAGCATTCTTATGGTACTAATACGTGCTACTGGAGCATAAGTATCAAAATAGTTTATTCCTGACTTTTGTTTAAAGCCTTGAATGACTAGTCTTGCCTTAAACTTGTCAACAGTTCCATCGACCTTCATTTTCTTTTTGAAAATCCATTTGCAAACTAATGGATTGCAACCTGTAGGTAGATCAACCAACGCCCAAGTGTTGTTGCCCATGATGTGTGAGACCCCAAAAATCTGACATGGAACAACTAGGCAACGAGGGGGTAACACGTCATAGTACAAGAAACAATGAATTACAGTTCATACAAAGCTGACGAAATAATAACATGTACATTACATCATAAAAGGTCAGAGTTTTTAAACATAGGTCCCACAGTTTTAAAAGCGGAAAATTATATTATTTCGTCTCGATTTATAATAATAAGTTGCCCAAAAGATTTAATAAACTTCTGATAGTTTATATAAAACAAATCTTTCAAAAGCATCACAGAAATCTCCAAGCTGCGATAATATCCTGCGGGCTCCCATCCAAGCAAAGCTAAGTGATAATACCTGAGATTAAACATGTAAATTCGTCAACATAAAGTTGAGTGATATTCATAGGTTTAGCAGTAAAGGTGTGGAACACAAGCATTCTTTTGTAAAACAAGTAAATAGAGAAAATGGTTATGATCATTAACCATAGTCTGAAACCAATATTATTGCTGTTTAGTTCATGAACCGAAGCTTAACTCAAAGTAAGTTCCTCTAGGGAGTATTCAGCCTAAATACTCAAGTATAAACAAATGTAAGTGCGTCAAGGTAATCGGGACGGGGATTGTCAATCCCGATGGATCCACCCACAACATTCGCGCTTAGCGCAAAGCATACGGGACAATTAACGGTTCATGATCAAGAGAAGAAACTTAAGGCTATTAACTATAAGCAATAATATCAATGAAAACTGTTGGAAAGCATAAAAGTCTGAATAGCATACAAGTTGTGAATAGCATACAGTTTTTAAATGGATGTGTTCCACCATGTGAAATCTCACCCCGCGTTTAGAAACAATGTACAAGTAGTAAAAGGGGCTATGAACTCACCTTTAGTAAGTAATCACAAGGTAAAAGGGGCTGATCAAAAAGAAGTCTTCACGGACCTATGCAATGGTGACGCGTAATAAGAATGTGTTCAATGAAGCAATAACGTTTTAGAAGTGGTGGGACATAGTATGACTAGGTAACTTGCGTGCGATGGCGAGACCTAAGCTTAAGTTAAAATTTTGACCCAACACCTTGAACCTACTGTAATAACCTAATATCAACCTTGTATGATGGTCCAAGCATTTATGTGTGGGTTCCGAACACGTTTAAGACTCGGTTTGAAAAATCAAAAACAAGGGACTGCATTCAGTTTTCTGAAAAAGGCTGTGAAGATTTGGTCATATCTAAAAATATATAATAGTACATGAGGTGAAATTTCTTGACATGTATAGGTATTTCTCTTACCTTTAAAAGTTGGGAAAGAACAGCCCTAGAACTATTTTCAATCAACGGGAAATGCACTTTTAATGACAGACTATCAAAACAGAAAGTTGTAAACGTCTTTCGTACCTTACGGTAGATTAAGCATAAATCCCAATCGGTAAAAGATTTTGACACGAAACCAAAAAGATAAGTTTTATTATACTTGTAGCTACTGTAAAAAGTCATAAAATCATAAATTAATCCTTTTTACCCAAGTCAATTTACCCACGTTTTAAGCATAACATTCAGATTTGACCTAGTTTAGTAAAACGACCGTTTCGGGCTCATCCGGACACTTCCCGTTTCCATCCAACTCAACACATACTAATCACATCAGTGGGTATCCATTTTTCAAATAAAAAACAAGGTCATATGTTTAAGAAAATTTTGCCATGACCTGTTTGTTTCTGTGGTGATTTCCATACTACAAAAACGACTCCATTTAGCTACCTAACCTCAATCAAGCAACACTTAGGCTATACCAAATCGCCACAAAAGTGTCCTAAGTCCTAATATGCCCTAAGTATCTATATTATCTCAGTGGGTTTCACCCAAGGAATTTAAAATCCATGAATAAAAGAATCAAAGTACTAGTAACATCAAAATTAAAATGCTAGGAGTGACTATACCTTCATAACATGTAGGAATTAATCCAAACACGCAAATTAAATAATTCCTCCTCCTTGATCCTTAGAAATTTCGTGGCCCTTAGCCACGTGTTAAGTCAATCACGGTACTCAGCAACTGAGTAGAAACAATGTAGTGAGACGATCACCGACGATATGGATGCCTGGAGAAAACACGAAAACCGCAACCTATCACAATAAGGCGCGCGTTAAGACTCGAACTCAATATCGATATATATACCAAATATAACATGACTCAAATGTTTTCAAAGTATACACGTTTCAAAACCATTGACACGAATCAAATGAATTCATACTACCCATTATTCCAATACTACACGTTAAAACACTTGAACACTTGAAAATGACCCGTCATACGACGCCAAGTCAACGCAAGTCAAACTATCCTTTACCCTTATTTGGACCAGTAGCTAAGTCATTTATATAATGACTAAGCACTTGAGTAAGTCACCATGTCCGATGGTGAACACTCAAACTCACGCAACACAAGCATTGAACCACGTGTCCAAAATAAAAATCAGCAAGTACACCCCGAATGTACACACCGATCTACCCTATCTAGACTTGTCCGTTTAACATGAAAATTGGTGTCAAGGTCACTTATAACCTGTATAAGACCTCACCAAAATTTGAGCTAAAGTTCACACTTTAAAATCCATCAGCTCGACGCTTTACTCGACTCCAAATTTTAGGACAGATTTGTGCACTTGTTTTGTAACACCGTTTGGACCACTTTAAAAATACTATCTCGACAATCCGTCTTTTGAAACCACTACTAGACTCATCAAACTCAGTTTGTAAACTTTGAAAATCAGTAGATACATTTATCTCACCAAGCCTAAAGTCCCCGAGAGTCGACCCAAAATCAGCCACAATTTCGGATTGCGCCGACTTGCGTCTCCCGGTACACGAAAACTAAAACTTGCATAACTTTTGACTCGTAATGAGTTAGAAGCTCTATCTTATACCGAAACGAGCGTCCCGGAAAACTCTACAATAATATCAAATAATATCAGCCTTTCACAGACCTTAAACCCACGAAACATACTGTTTAAGGCTGCTGTCCCAAATTAGCTTTTTAGAAAACATGACAAATCTATTTTTCACTCAAAACCAATCATTCCCATACCCCTAGGATCACTATACTATTATACCCATCAACCAAACACTCCTAAAAACACTTGTATGAAAAATCTAACAAAAATCAAAGATTAAAAACAAGACTTTTAAGGATCAAAACATGATAATCTTACCAAATATAACATATGCAAGATGATTAGAACATCACCAACCATAAAATCATCAAAACTTCAAAAGTTGATGCATGTGTACAAATTTTGTACCAAAAGAAGCACCTTAAAATTATAAGAAGTGGTCTTAATTTTGTTTTGGCTAAATAATAATGGATGATGATGAAAATTGGGTTTTTTTTTTTTGTTTTTTTTTTTTGGGTCTCACGGCAAGAAAGGGGGTGAGGGTTTGTGTTTGTGTTTTTTTTTAATGATGTGTATGTGTAGTTTAGTGGAAGATTTTTGGTTTAAATATGCTAGTTAGGTATAAGGTTATAGTTGTCAAGTATAAAACTTTAGGACTAGAAAATAAATACTAGTTTAAAGGGTAGAAAATGGTTATTGGTAAATATTAAAAATATTTACGGGGCTCGGGTTTCGTAAAAATACTTTTTTAAAAGTTACAACGCATCATAAAAATGATTATACGATTTCCCGACACGACTTAATACGTAATTAAAACGAAATCGTCGAAAATATTAATTATCGAAATAATCGATAAATAAACGTAAACTTTTGGGCATCCGTCGGTATCGCGATCACTAGGAGTTTTCGTTGTACATTGATTTTGAATAAACTCGTTATAAAACGCACGCGGGTGATTTTAAATCAAAAACTTTGATTTAAATTAAATATGAAAAAATAAAAAAATAAAAATAAAATTTTTATAATTCCATATGAAGCATTGTCAATGAACAAAATAATACTTAAAAGTATAATTTAAAAATTTCAGGATTTACATATAAAGTATTCAAGAAAACGTAATACATTGGAAAATTCAAGAAGCACGAATAAAAAGAATAAAATAATGTTGAGAATGTACGGGTTCTCACAGTCTTCCCCCCTAAAGGAACTCTGGTCCCCAGAGTTCTCTTGAAAACAGTAGAAGATGCAAACAAGAGGAGGTACAAAGTGGAGAACAAAATTCATTGCTTCCCAGGTAAACTTCCGTACCATGACGAATCTTAACGGTTAGAATTCACTATGCTTCAGTTTCTTAACTCCTTTTCGTATAACTTTTCAGTCTTGGATTAGGATAACGATCTTTCAATACGGAGATACATTGAGAGATAGAGTGGTTGGAAATACGTGCGATAAACTAACAAGAATGAACACAAGAATCGCTTAAACAGGCAAAGTGCGATAAAATGAACCAAGATTGTAAATCAACAAGGGGTCGCAAATCGTGCAACTGTAAAACGTGACAATCTTAAAATGTAACAATCCAGTCACAAGCGAAATAGAAGGGAAAAGAAAATGAATAACATATGATCATTTAAAATACAAGTTGTCTTAATCAGTTGTCTAGCATTTTGGGATTACTTTAAAAAACTCAGTTTAAATATTTTCTTAATTAAAAGAAAACTTTACCAGATGTAGTGATTTAAAAATCAAATATATAAAATGAGTGGGTAACAGTTGTCAAATCTTTTTCTTGATTAGGACTTCAAAGTAAAAGTAGAACAGTTCAAAATAGTTATCCTGACGGCTTAAGAACTTTTGGATGACTGCATGAAATTATTGTTAAAACCTCACGTTTATCGTTACCATTAGAAAAATCAGTTTTTTTTCCAAGTTATTTTGAATCATTGTTAGAAATTATAAATTAATTTAAATAATTTCATTAGGTTGACAATAAAGTATGATATAATCAAATACTTTAAAAGATACAGCTTGATATCCTTTGAAACATTAGGTAAATTTACTAAAGAGGATATATAGATTCGATACTTAACTTGAAACAGTTATTTTGGTAATTTAAACATTTGATAAAATGTATAAAATGTTCTTAAAAATTAATAATAATTTTTTTTTAGAAATTTAAGAAAGTGTTTAAGATATCAAACGATAAACACGTAACAGTTTCTGGTTTTCAAAAGGTGACAAGACAGCAACGAATGTGAATCATATAAAGGTCAACAATCTGCATGCGAGCAATATACAAAGGAATAAGACGGAAGTCGTATCAATTCTTAACAAACGTGGTAGAATAGTCGCGTCAATAATGAAAATAATAAGAAACAAGGATTATAGCAAGATTAATTCACGAGTGCAGTTGGCGTCACCAATAACGGCTTATTAAGTTCTCGGTGGTCGAAATACGATCGAAAGGGAAAAGCCACACAACGATTTTTCGAATCAAAGAAAATTCTTAAGAAGTCAATTGAGAGAAGTTCCAGTAAGATGAACAACATTAACAATGAAAGGCGAAATCAACACATGATTCACACGAATGAAATTTCAAGACGATAGTATCTTAACACATATCATGGCAATTACACGTAATCATCGTTCACGTCCAGTCATAAATCACTAATCACGTCCAGAGACGTTTCGAAGGTCTACTAAAATAGATAGAGATGGTCAATCGATGTAGGAGCATAGCAACGTTGAAACTTTCAAGTCGGGTATCAATGGTAAGAATTTAGGCAAATGGTAACGAAAATCGTATCATGAGGATGATGAGGTAACAGGTAAAACAAAGGTCGTTGAGTAAGGAAATATGTGCTCGAGGCATGCACTTAGTTCAAGAAAAGATAATGGTTCATATGTGTATGTTGCAAACTGTTGCTACTCGCATAAGATGTAAAAGTTTTCAAAACTTTATATTTATCTAACTTTTTAAGAAACATAATTAAAAAGTTTATTCTTCGTTAAATATTTAAGGTGACTATTATTTGGCCTTGCATGGCTCCTTCTAAATAAGGCATAGGTGATCAGGCCATGCATAATTTAGGACTAGCAATGCGATGCTCAGCTTCGTCAACCAATATTACATATCATATGATTTAAAATATGCATATAATGCCATTTGTAAAACAGGAATCAAAATAGTTTATGAAAATTTTTCGCATATCAGTTACTGGCTAACTGTTTTAAATCGACAATTCGTATAGTTACAAGGGTTCTTTATAAGACCGTATTAGAACAATTTGTGAAAATACATTGTAAAATTAATATAAATTGATTTTATAAGATAACCTTCAAGTATTTTGTAAAGTCCAAGTGGAACTTATGTAAAATGATTCGCAAACAATACCAGTTTGAGTTGTATGGTAACATGACAATAGTTTATAAAGTAGCGAGTGGGTTACAAGAGGGAAATAAGGAGTAGTTCAAGACAACCAATAAAACGGTTACAAGGTGATTAGGTTTCAATAGGTTTAGCCAAAATCGTCAGGAGACACGTGTCAAGATGATAACAAACGATATGAAAGCAAGATCTTCAAATCTCGGTCCAATTCAGTGGTACGATCGAAGCAATGAAAGAAAATGTAGAATGACAAATAAGTCATAGATAAAAGAAAAGATAAAGGAATCCGTATGTGCACAGCGTGATTTATTTGACAAAATACACTTTTAAGAAAGTAGGGTATCAGTTAACAAATAGTACAATCACTTCGAAAAGTTTCTATATTAGGAAGTTACCGAATTTCAAAAGTTCAAGATCTAGGTACATGTATGACCGAACTCAAAGTTACTATTCTATTCTTTTCAAACGCAATCATTGTTTTTAGTTTACAAAATATCATTAGTTAAAGCTTCACAAGCTCAAACGAACTCAAAAACGCTTCAATCCATGTTTTTTTTAACTTTTATTAGTTTTGACCTTTGGGGTTGACTAGACCAATTAACTCACTAAACGATATTCTAAGACTCAAAGTCTAATGCATTTCGATGTAAAACAATGTTTTGAACAACTTTCTAGTTTTACCCGAGACTTGAAATGGAATAAAAATGAATGAAAATGCCCTTGCATTAAATCTGTTAACAAAATGATATTTTAGCATTATTCAGAAAATAACTTCTTAGATTTTACAATCTCAAATGAGCGTAACTTGCTCGATTTTAAAGTTTACTGGTCAAATTTTATGTCCTAAACGGACGTCTCAACATGTAGAAATATATATATTTTTATGTCTAAAGTTATAAAAATATTTTCTCGACACTGTTAAACTTCCTGTAAAGTTTCTGTACAAAGTATATTTTTCGACACAGCTTGAAATTAAATCCAAATTTCATGATAACTCAAAATTAATGTACACATAGGACTTGTGGATTCCAAAAAGACGAAAGAAGGTAAACTGTATAATTAGTCATGTAAAGAAAACACAGTATAGAAATGGTTCAAGAATGCCAACGATAATCGGAGACATAAAAAAAGACGCATATCATCCGTGTCTTCGGCTGCAAGATGCAATGCAGAAAGGTCTCTTGGTGGCATGATTTCCAAAATCACAAGATATATCGAGAAAGAAACGGGACAATAACAAGTGGCATTCCTGGAGCGAGGAGGTTCAATGAAAAGGGAGGATACAAGTAGGATCGTATTCCAAACAATCATCACATAATAAAATGACGATTATGTGTTCAAGGTACAACGGATGTTCTAAGTTGAAATCGAAAAGTAGAATGGTCAATGAAGTAAGATGTAATCCATGTACAAGTGTCGCGTAAAACGGTGGCGTAAAGGTAAATCAAGATTATGAAAACCCACAATATTATTCAGCACTGATTCAACGAATTCTTCGAGATGTGAGACTCACACGATGTCCTTTAGTCTTTCTGGGAGACACATTGAGCTACACAATGGTCTATAGACTAGACATTCAATTATGAATGGTCAGAAAGAAAATATGCGTATCTAAGTAGATATTTTGAGGGAAATAAACAATGAAAGCAACACACACGGTAGTAGAATGAAAATCAGAAGTTCATCGAAAACAACACTTATTCAATCCCGAACAATGGTATCGCGAGAGTATGCACAACACGTATCAGCGAGCCAAGAAAAAAAACAGACGGTTCAAACCAAACGAGCATATAAAGTCAGTCGTATCACGCATAAATGAAATAGCAATAGTACTCAGAAAAATGAGTATGAAAAGTCGGCAGCATACGCGCTCTGAATACAAGTATGTAACGTCATAACGATATAATATCATTGCAATAATATCAATTCACAAGAACAAGAATTTAAGAAATACAGTATAGGCAGATGTAATCACAGTAACATTCAATGATAATTCATGAAGCACATAGGCTTTGAAAAGACATAGTAATTATCGTCATTAGCGTAAAGTAATATTTCAAAATGAAATCAAGAGATGAAATACTACAACGATAATTAAAAGTAAATAATAAGGATTAGAGAGTTACCCGCGAAGATATCGAACAGCAATGGCAAATTCTGTGTTTGACACTTAGAAACAATAAAATATTTGAACTTTCGGTTATAGACTAAGTTTTGAAAAACGACTCAGTTCCCTATAACCATCGCTCTGATACCAATCTGTGAGACCCCAAAAATCTGACATGGAACAACTAGGCAACGAGGGGGTAACACGTCATAGTACAAGAAACAATGAATTACAGTTCATACAAAGCTGACGAAATAAAAACATGTACATTACATCATAAAAGGTCAGAGTTTTTAAACATAGGTCCCAGAGTTTTAAAAGCGGAAAATTATATTATTTCGTCTCGATTTATAACAATAAGTTGCCCAAAAGATTTAATAAACTTCTGATAGTTTATATAAAACAAATCTTTCAAAAGCATCACAGAAATCTCCAAGCTGCGATAATATCCTGCGGGCTCCCATCCAAGCAAAGCTAAGTGATAATACCTGAGATTAAACATGTAAATTCGTCAACATAAAGTTGAGTGATATTCATAGGTTTAGCAGTAAAGGTGTGGAACACAAGCATTCTTTTGTAAAACAAGTAAATAGAGAAAATGGTTATGATCATTAACCATAGTCTGAAACCAATATTATTGCTGTTTAGTTCATGAACCGAAGCTTAACTCAAAGTAAGTTCCTCTAGGGAGTATTCAGCCTAAATACTCAAGTATAAACAAATGTAAGTGCGTCAAGGTAATCGGGACGGGGATTGTCAATCCCGATGGATCCACCCACAACATTCGCGCTTAGCGCAAAGCATACGGGACAATTAACGGTTCATGACAAGAGAGGAAACTTAAGGCTATTAACTATAAGCAATAATATCAATGAAAACTGTTGGAAAGCATACAAGTCTGAATAGCATACAAGTTCTGAATAGCATACAGTTTTTAAATGGATGTGTTCCACCATGTGAAATCTCACCCCGCGTTTAGAAACAATGTACAAGTAGTAAAAGGGGCTATGAACTCACCTTTAGTAAGTAATCACAAGGTAAAAGGGGCTGAGCAAAAAGAAGTCTTCACGGACCTATGCAATGGTGACGCGTAATAAGAATGCGTTCAATGAAGCAATAACGTTTTAGAAGTGGTGGGACATAGTATGACTAGGTAACTTGCGTGCGATGGCGAGACCTAAGCTTAAGTTAAAATTTTGACCAAACACCTTGAACCTACTGTAATAACCTAATATCAACCTTGTATGATGGTCCAAGCATTTATGTGTGGGTTCCGAACACGTTTAAGACTCGATTTGAAAAATCCAAAACAAGGGACTGCATTCAGTTTTCTGAAAAAGGCTGTGAAGATTTGGTCATATCTAAAAATCTATAATAGTACAGGAGGTGAAATTTCTTGACATGTATAGGTATTTCTCTTACCTTTAAAAGTTGGGAAAGAACAACCCTAGAACTATTTTCAATCAACGGGAAATGCACTTTTAGTGACAGACTATCAAAACAGAAAGTTGTAAACGTCTTTCGTACCTTACGGTAGATTAAGCATAAATCCCAATCGGTAAAAGATTTTGACACGAAACCAAAAAGATAAGTTTTATTATACTTGTAGCTACTGTAAAAAGTCATAAAATCATAAATTAATCCTTTTTACCCAAGTCAATTTACCCACGTTTTAAGCATAACATTCAGATTTGACCTAGTTTAGTAAAACGACCGTTTCGGGCTCATCCGGACACTTCCCGTTTCCATCCAACTCAACACATACTAATAACATCAGTGGGTATCCATTTTTCAAATAAAAACAAGGTCATATGTTTAAGAAAATTTTGCCATGACCTGTTTGTTTCTGTGGTGATTTCCATACTACAAAAACGACTCCATTTAGCTACCTAACCTCAATCAAGCAACACTTAGGCTATACCAAATCGCCACGCAAGTGTCCTAAGTCCTAATATGCCCTAAGTATCTATATTATCTCAGTGGGTTTCACCCAAGGAATTCAAAATCCATGAATAAAAGAATCAAAGTACTAGTAACATCAAAATTAAAATGCTAGGAGTGACTATACCTTCATAACATGTAAGAATTAATCCAAACACACAAATTAAATAATTCCTCCTCCTTGATCCTTAGAAATTTCGTGGCCCTTAGCCACGTGTTAAGTCAATCACGGTACTCAGCAACTAAGTAGAAACAATGTAGTGAGACGATCACCGACGATATGGATGCCCGGGGAAAACACGAAAACCGCAACCTATCACAATAAGGCGCACGTTAAGACTCGAACTCAATATCGATATATATACCAAATATAACATGACTCAAATGTTTTCAAAGTATACACGTTTCAAAACCATTGACACGAATCAAATGAATTCATACTACCCATTATTCTAATACTACACGTTAAAACACTTGAACACTTGAAAATGACCCGTCATACGACGCCAAGTCAACGCAAGTCAAACTATCCTTTACCCTTATTTGGACCAGTAGCTAAGTCATTTATATAATGACTAAGCACTTGAGTAAGTCACCATGTCCGATGGTGAACACTCAAACTCACGCAACACAAGCATTGAACCACGTGTCCAAAATAAAAATCAGCAAGTACACCCCGAATGTACACACCGATCTACCCTATCTAGAATTGTCCGTTTAACATGAAAATTGGTGTCAAGGTCACTTATAACCTGTATAAGACCTCACCAAAATTTGAGCTAAAGTTCACATTTTAAAATCCATCAGCTCGACGCTTTACTCGATTCCAAATTTTAGGACAGATTTGTGCACTTGTTTTGTAACACCGTTTGGACCACTTTAAAAATACTATCTCGACAATCCGTCTTTTGAAACCACTACTAGACTCATCAAACTCAGTTTGTAAACTTTGAAAATCAGTAGATACATTTATCTAACCAAGCCTAAAGTCCCCGAGAGTCGACCCAA
The DNA here is from genome assembly GCA_025667525.1 of Glebionis coronaria. NCBI lineage: Eukaryota > Viridiplantae > Streptophyta > Magnoliopsida > Asterales > Asteraceae > Glebionis > Glebionis coronaria. The sequence continues at coordinate 171,788,964 of CM046881.1, forward strand.
AATCAGCCACAATTTCGGATTGCGCCGACTTGCGTCTCCCGGTACACGAAAACTAAAACTAGCATAACTTTTGACTCGTAATGAGTTAAAAGCTCTATCTTATACCGAAACGAGCGTCTCGGAAAACTTTACAATAATATCAAATAATATCAGCCTTTCACCGACCTTAAACCCACGAAACATACTGTTTAAGGCTGCTGTCCCAAATTAGCTTTTTAGAAAACATGACAAATCTATTTTTCACTCAAAACCAATCATTCCCATACCCCTAGGATCACTATACTATTATACCCATCAACCAAACACTCCTAAAAACACTTGTATGAAAAATCTAACAAAAATCAAAGATTAAAAACAAGACTTTTAAGGATCAAAACATGATAATCTTACCAAATATAACATATGCAAGATGATTAGAACATCACCAACCATAAAATCATCAAAACTTCAAAAGTTGATGCATGTGTACAAATTTTGTACCAAAAGAAGCACCTTAAAATTATAAGAAGTGGTCTTAATTTTGTTTTGGCTAAATAATAATGGATGATGATGAAAATTGGGGTTTTTTGTTTTTTGTTTTTTTTTTTTTTTTTTTTTTTTTTTTTTTTTTTGTTGTGTCTCACGGCAAGAAAGGGGGTGAGGGTTTGTGTTTGTGTTTTTTTTAATGATGTGTATGTGTAGTTTAGTGGCAGATTTTTGGTTTAAATATGCTAGTTAGGTATAAGGGTTATAGTTGTCAAGTATAAAACTTTAGGACTAGAAAATAAATACTAGTTTAAAGGGTAGAAAATGGTTATTGGTAAATATTAAAAATATTTACGGGGCTCGGGTTTCGTAAAAATACTTTTTTAAAAGTTACAACGCATCATAAAAATGATTATACGATTTCCCGACACGACTTAATACGTAATTAAAACGAAATCGTCGAAAATATTAATTATCGAAATAATCGATAAATAAACGTAAACTTTTGGGCATCCGTCGGTATCGCGATCACTAGGAGTTTTCGTTGTACATTGATTTTGAATAAACTCGTTATAAAACGCACGCGGGTGATTTTAAATCAAAAACTTTGATTTAAATTAAATATGAAAAAATAAAAAAATAAAAATAAAATTTTTATAATTCCATATGAAGCATTGTCAATGAACAAAATAATACTTAAAAGTATAATTTAAAAATCTCAGGATTTACATATAAAGTATTCAAGAAAACGTAATACATTGGAAAATTCAAGAAGCACGAATAAAAAGAATAAAATAATGTTGGGAAAGTACGTGTTCTCACATGATGTAATCCATCTCATCATTTATTGCTTCTTTCCAGAAAGCAACATCTTGGGACTTCATTGCTTCATCAAATGTTTTGGGATCATCCTCAACATTAAAGCAATAGGAGTATTGATTAGAGACCTCATCCCTTGTTTCTTCAACCAAGTATAGTTGAAACTCAGGTCCAAAATTCCTTGGAGTCCTATGCCTTATGCTTCTTCTAAGCTTAGGTTGCTGAACCATAACTTCACCAGTTACCCTTTCAGGCTTTACTGAAGCACCAATGTCCTCTGCTCCAGTAGGAGCCCTAAAGCTTGGTCTACGGACTGATGAGAACCTAGTCTCATCAAAGTTAGCATCCCTTGATTCAATGATTGAGTTTATAGAAACTGAATCATTAGGTTCAATAACATAGAACCTATAAGCCTTGAAATGCTCAGCATATCTAACAAAGATGCATTCAATGCCTCTTTCACCCAAAGTTTTCACCTTTGGATTAGGGAGCCTTACAACAGCCGTACAACCCAAACCTTGAGATAGTTCAAGTTTGGTTTCCTTTTAGTCCAGAGTTCATAAAGGGTAATCCTGTTCCTTTTGTTGGGAACCCTATTTAATAAATAGCAATCTGTTAACATAGCTTCACCCCAAAACCCAAGGTTGCAAAAATCGTGAATCGCTAGCAGGCCGGTCGACCACCTTGTAGCTTGTAATCGTTCTAGGCGGGATTAATCGGATTGGCATTTTAAGCAAATTTTTGGTATTTTTGGCAAATTTTGAGTATTTCAAACGAATTTAGGTATTTCTATCAACATTATTCTTAAAATACAACTTATCATACATAAAAAATAGTTAATATAAGTTATAAACACAAGTTTAATGGTGATTTTTTGGTATTTTCGGCAAAATTTACAGGTTTTCGGCAAGTTTGACCTCCTTTGACCATCGTTGACTACAGTTGACCGCTATTAATCGTCTTTTCATTAATCGGCAAGGCTGAAGACCTTGTAGCGATTAATCGACGATTAATCAGGATTGTAGACCTTATTTTGCAACATTGCCAAAACCCTTGACTCAGTCTAGAATATGACAACATGGACTTAACCATCTCCTTTAGTACTCTATTTTTCCTTTTAGATATATCATTTTGTTGTGGGGTATAAGGGGCAGTCGTTTCATGGATTATTCCAACAGACTGAACATACTGAGTATCCATGTACTCACCTCCCCTATCAGTCCTAAATCTTTTGATTTGGACTCCTTGTTGTAATTCAACTTCAGTCTTAAATACTTTAAATTTATCTAATGCTTCATCCTTGATATGCAACAAATAAACATAACAAAACCTTGAAGCATCGTCAATAAATGTTACCAAATATTTCTTATTCCCTAATGAGGGAGTATCATGCAAATCACATAGGTCACTATGGATTAGCTCCAAGACTTTAGTTTCACGTTTTACATCTTGAAATGGTTTCTTAGTAATTTTATTCAGCATGTAAGTCTGACACTTTTCAGTATCCATGTCAAGACCAAGGATTAACCCATCCTTAGACATATCTTGCATCCTTTTATAGTGGACATGGCCTAGCCTAGCATGCCATAGTGATGAATCATTCAGTTTAGTGGTAGTCATCAGGACAGAATCAAAATTTACATTAGAATCAATATTAAGCCTGAATATTTGATTACACAAATAGCCAAAACCAATAAACACACCATGTTTAGATAAAACAAATTTATTAGATTCAATCACTTGTTTATAACCGCAATTATTCAAAACACTACTAGAAACCAAGTTCTTCCTAATATTAGGAACATGCAAAACATTAAACAAAGAAACAATCTTTCTAAAACTAAACTTAAGATCTACACAACTGCGTCTATGCACTAGGGCTGTTGACTCATTTCCCATGTGAAGAATAGATCCATCATTCAGTGACTCATAAGTCTTGAACCAACATCTATCTTTACACACATGTACTCTTGCTCCAAAGTCAACCCATCACGCCACATCATCATCCTGCACAAAATAAGCTTCAGATACATATGTTACATAATAAATCTGAAGAGAGTCATTAAACATGTTCTGACCTTTCAGTGTGTTGTTTGAACCAATCACTGAACCATTTATGCCTGATCTACTAGCTTTGCTACTAGTACCTACACCTTTACAATCCATTTTCAAGTGTCCAGGTTTCCCACACTTTCAACAAGTCACTGATGATGACTTCTTGTTAGGATTAGTTTTGGTGTTATCTTGATGCTTACGTTTGCCCTTGTTGTCATTGTACCTGGAGGAGTTGTTATGCTCCACCATATTAACAACTGATGAACCAGCAACATTGTTGCTCTTTGGCTTATCACTTTCATGCACCCTGAGGGATTCCTCAATGCGCAAATGACTGCCCAACTCAACAAGAGTTAATTCCTCCTTCTTATGTTTCAAGGTATGCTTGAAATCTTTCCAAGGAGGTAATTTGTCAATGACACAAGAGACCTGAATGGTCTCATCTATGTTCATTTTATGTTGTGTAAATCTACCAAGTATTCCAAGAAGTTCATTGTATTATTCCATGACTGGTCTTGAATCAGTCATTTTGTAATTTGTGAAATCACTCACAAGGAACTTCTTACTTGATGCATCCCCAGCCATATATTTGGCTTCCAAGGAATCCCATAGTTCTTTACCAAATTCATAATTTTGGTAAATATCAAATAAAGAATCAGACATACCATTGAGAATAATACCACGACACACATAGTCTTCATTCTCCCATTTGCTCCTTGTCCTCAGGTCCTCCAAGGTAGCATCATCACCACCATCGGGAATGGGAGTAGTCAGCACATACACCACACTCATGGTAGAAAGAAGAAAGTGCATCTTCTTTTGCCATCTCCTGAAATCCACCCCTTCAAACTTATCCAGCTTGGAAAAGTTAGCCACCATATGCTTCATTGCATCCGTCATTGATTATCACAAAATAGTTTACTTTGATTGTTGGGGTATACTCGTCCCAACCAGGGTAAGATAATCAATCCTAGCTACATACGAATGAATGGTTACCGGATATCACTTGGAATCGTGTGATCACTTTCCAAAGTAAACTATTCGACCCTAATGCATGGGTATCACGAATATCTACTTGGGATAAGACCAAATGTTGTTAGTGATTTAGGGAGAAATCTCTAACCCTTTTGCTTCGAAGTGTTTATGTTTCTGTGTCTTTTCATGCAATGCTGTGAACACCCATTTATAGGTGTAATTCCCAAACCCTAGTCAATGGTATTAAGAGGAAGGGTAAATTCTTGAAATGCCCCAAAGTTACACCCATTTTCCCAAAATGCACCAACCAAATGAAAATTTCCCAAAATGCCCTATGCAACTTATGCGACTTTTTCAAAAATAGAAAAAAAAGTTTAAAATTTTTCTCAACATTTTGCCATTTTTGGAAAAGTCGCATAAGTTGCATAAGACATTTTGGGAAATTCTCATTTGGTTGGTGTATTTTGGGAAAGTGGGTGCAACCTTGGGGCATTTCAAGAATTTTCCCTAAGAGGAATTAACGGCCCGTTAATCTCCTCTTAATGTGCTCCATAATACCAGGAACAGTGGTTACATGACCAATTAAACGTGGTTATTTAGTGCAGTTAAACTGTCACTTGAATAGGTGAAAGACCGTTACAAGTTTACATGTTCAGCCCAGCATTAGTCTTTTCTTCAGTCCCACTGAAGCATCAGTTATCCCCTAAAGGGTTTCCTGCTGAAGCCACTGAAGACAAGTCTTCAGTGAAGTTACTCCATGATGAATACCTTCAGTCTAGAGTTAAACTCCCTGAAGAGTTAACTCACTGAAGATCATCAGCAATGTTGAACATCATACTAGCCACTAGGAGACAAGATGTTCAGGGACTTATCGATGTACACTCCATACCTCTTTACCCATTCACCAGTATGAACTGAATCTACAATTGAACTATATTTCCAACAAAGCAAACATTTACTTCTGTAGGGTGCCTAGGGAAAACTTTAAGTAACACTAGCTAGGACACTCTCGTTATTAGGTTAATTTACGCAGCATGCAACTTAATCAAAGTAAGTTAAACATAAGTATATAACAGGTCACTGAATCACTTGTTGGTAAAGCTATGGCCTTAGATTTTTTCAGTGGAATTAGTCATGTAACCACTTAAAATTATAATAAAACTCAAAAGGAAGGTTATATGGAGGTTTGTGAGTAGTTTTTGGGACCCATAATGTCTCACCTTTTACTAGCCTTGTTTCACTTTAAGAAACTATTTCATGTCTCATCCCTCATCACACTGTCTACCACCCCTCTCTACATATTCTGCACTTTTGCACATTCTTATGTACGTAGTAATTCTTTTGGGATGGGCACAAGACTTCACATTATCTATACATGCACGATTCAACTTTGCATGTGCCAATTGAGACAAAAAAAACGGCATTACATTATTATTGATACGTGGTAATGGTGATTGTGGTTACGGAACGAAAACGTGCTGGGATAATTGAGTGAAAAAGGGACAATAAGTATTAGCATGTTCAATTTGGCTACTCTCCATGGAAAGCCTGTCACGAAACCACTAACTTTCTACAATGAAAGGATAAGAGAAAGTAGTACATACCAGTTCTTGAATTATTTCATCTCCAGAGTGCAACCTTTTTTGTATCTAGCTAATTGTGTTACAACACGTAGACGCGCATTTCTTTTCTGGCAGGAGCGTACATCGTCTCTTTTCAGTCATTCGATTCTGTACTCTAATATATATGAATGATTTCGTGGAAATACCTTTAGCGTACGTTTCCATCTTTTCAACTTTTTAGAATTAACAATTGCTGATGTTTTGTTTATGTCTCTCCTTAGTGTCTTTTACGGACAACTTAGTAATCAAGTGATCAAGAGCATGGTTTTAGCAAGTAAAGCCTAGAAGTGTGAGCAAATCTTTTTAAAACAGCAAGAGTAACATGCATTAATCAATCCCAAAGTTCATAAAAAGATAAATAAACTAGAAAGAAGTACTACCACCAAATGGTTACAGTTATAGAAAGAAGTGAAAAAAAGGTAGAAACAGAATTAGATCAAGTGTTTAACCCTTTACTTTAACAGACTAAAAGGACAGTATTACTTTACAGTAATAACTTAGGTGAAACACAATGATTAACCTCAATTACTCAATTCTGTCTGACATGCATGGCATTATGGCAATATGACATAATGTTTGGCTTAGTACCATTACTATAATAATGCCACTCTTTGGCTTCAAATTGAAGATAACCAAAACATATGGAATCATTGAGGTCACAAATACTTACTACTATCTTTAGCACAACTCAATCTACTTGCTAAAAAAGATGTAGAACTCGCAAACATACATGATCATATAACTTATGCAAAATTCAATGTTTCGACTTATGCAAAACTTGATGTTTCTCATTGTCCTCACTCCTCCTTACGTATTATCGTGTCTAAAAATTTACGCACACAAGATTCATTTAAGACATTTGACTAACAAGTGAAGCTGCAAATTTTAGTTGTAAGGCATGCTTTCCAAGCTTAGATAGGGAGTAATCATCCCCTAAATAAAAAATATCTTTTAAGGGTTAAAAGAAACTACTTTATACGGTCAAAGTGGCTACTGGCTACCCTAAGGAAAGTTGATGTGCTTTAAGCATAGCATATTAGCATTAGTTAAGTGTGTTAGGCTTAAGTGACATAAAGTTGTTTATATGACCTATGGTAGTTATAGTGGTCCATGCACCCATTGTGTTAAACCACATTAACTAATAACATGTCACTGGATTTCTTGTGTTTTTATAATAGAGTGAATGAGTGATTGATTTTGTCCCCTAGACCCCTACTAGCTGGACTGCCGTCCAAGCAGGGCCTCATTGGCCCATGAACTATCATACATCCGTAGCGATCACTAATTATAAAGATGTCGTACAAGCTTTTATCCCATATGCTTCATATATGTCGGATATCATTCATAGAGTTGATTAACCAGGTGTTCTGCCATAAGAGCAAATAGGGACCCTTGTGTTTAAACTTTAAAGACTGTCAGTGGAACTGTTAAGGCCCACCCAACTGTAGCGCCAACTAAAAACTACCACACAAACATTTTGCGAGGCCCATTTGAATGATGTGTAGTACTAGCTTCTTAAAAATTATTAATGATATGGGACATGTTCATGTGAAATGAATAGTTGATAATGTGATGAAGTTTAGTAACTTGTTACTTGCCTATGTTTCTGCAGAATACTGACCTCCAAATAACCAGCTTGTAGCTTAGTGGTATCAAGATGGCCCGTTACCATGTAGTTGTGTGATCAACTCCTAATACGGACAACATTTGAATTAAAAGGGTAATGTATAGTAGTAGGGTGTGTATGTGTCTGCGCTTTTGCCATTCAATATAAAATTACTGATCACCCGAAACAGTTGATTTCACGTGAATCCATTCGAACAACCATTAATAATTTAGCAAAAACATTATATGTAATGAAGATGCACTAACCTCCAAAGGCATGTGATTATCGACTTTAAATGTAAGACTCTGCCTCAAAATTCTTTTGCCTGCATCATATGACTGATATTCTGCATTTATTTATAGTAACTATCTTTTACTAGGGTAAAAAACTGATTTTTCTTTTTCATGACCATGCATTTATTTGAACTGCTATATCAGCACTAATCAGCACGTGCTGTCAAATTTATACCGAGTAGTACACAAATTACATTGAACTTCAGTGTACTAAAGTGACGAGGGGTTCCAAACTTCCAATAGCTTATACGGTGATTTTCTTTTGAACGACAAGTGGCTTATACAGTACAGTGATTTAGGATTTACTAAAACGTTAGAATTGTTCTTATTCCCACTTCGTATATGTGAATAATTACTCACATGAACTCTAACTTAAACTAAAGTGAATAGCAGACTGCGAAGGCATTGGGCTGATCCAGACTAAAGTGACCTCTATGGTTTCATATGCTTTTTTTAGTGCAAAGTTGGCTTTGATTTTGGAACCGAGATGGTACTTATGTTATACGATTCTAGTATCTGCTAGAATTACCAGGAATCTTGCTAGAAAATAGATAACATAACTGTAAGGAGACAAGAAAAGGTTAGGCATGTATGGAACGCAGGGGCGGACCCATATAGGTGCCGAGTGTGGCACGGGCTACAACCGTTTTGAGGTCACGAAGTGCAAAAAAATTTCAAAACTGCACGTTTTATTGGTATGTGCAACCCTCAAAAATTTTGTGCTAGTTTCTTACGGTGTAATTTTAGTTAGCCTAACATTTATTTATGTGCAACACCCCCATTGAAAATCCTGGGTCCGCCCTAATGGAAAGTATGGAACTATAGATGCAAACCAAGAGTCCAAGACATCACTTGACTCTTAGCTTTGTTTCAAATCTTTAACTTTCCTTTCTCTTATGAAGTGATCAAAGTGCAAACAATGGGGTGACTTGCTAAAAGAGAGTAGGGGACTGATAAGAATTTGCTTTATCATATTTTTTGGGCTGTGTTACTCTGTATATAACTTCTATTACATCCTGTATGACCTTGTTAACATATACAAAGCAATATAGAGGCGTTATTTAACGACATAACAAAAGAACCCCAGTTTACAGATGCTCAATCAAAGTAATCAGGATCTTTTGGCTTTGGTACTGGGGTACGAATAATATCATCAGAGTCGAATATCTCACCTTTTCTGGTGCTTGTTGCCAATGTCAGTGAGAGTGCGGTCTTTCTTAACCTTGCTTTTTTCCTGCTTTGCTCGTGAAGATTCTCGTGGTTATAGTTCTCTTTAGCCTTGAGCATACTAATCAACTTTCGCCTTTTGTAACGTTTCCAAACTGATTGTATAAAACAAGCAGCCCAAGTCCTCCATTGGTGCGAATGAACTCTAAACGTATGCCTCAGTTTCTTATTGCGCATTCTGCGATACTGTGTGGCAACAAAACTTAAGTCCTCTGATGAAAGCGCATATGCTTCCACCTCAGAAACAGATGTGACTGTCCGGGTGGACAATGGCAGGGTGTGACTTGAACGTGGGTCCAGTGCCCACGTCAGCAGCTCCTCACCACAGAAGTCCCCAGGACCAATCTGGCATTGGTTCCAAAAACCAGCTCGTCCTCCATCCGTAGTGTGAGAATCTAGTTGGCCGTGCATTATGAATAGCATTTCATTGACTGGGTCTCCCTCACGCAGTAAACAAGTTCCAGATGTGCATATAACGGGTGTTAGTCTTTCGCATATAGCATCCACTGTTCGCTCATCCATTTGATCAAAAAGTGGAACCTATTCAAGTTTTCATAATGAATAAAGATATTTATAGACATATATAAAAACAAAGACATATCATAGAATTAAACTCACACGTCTAACTAGTTCGATACAGATATAATGCTTGATATCTCTTCTGACATCCAAAGGAAGTTCATCAAGAATAGCTTCTTCATCAACTTTTCGTTGCTTAATCCATTTATAAAGGTCATGTTTACGCACACGCTCCTTCATTGCATGAGGCAGCTGCCTGTAGTTCATCCATTCCTCTGTATCCATTTGCTGGATCCTATATTCTTCTAGTCTCGCAGTTCTTGATTCAATGTATGTCTGTTTCCAAAAACACGAGTAAAGAACCACGCACGTGGTTTGAATTAAAGTAAAAACTAAAAAGTGTACCTCCATGGTGCCAATAATCATAGCAAGAAGCAATAGTCCTGTGAGTGATATTACTATGCAAAAATTTGTTTCTGCATAGAAGGTACTTGCTTGAACCTCCTCAGCTCTTGAGCTGCATATACCAAGCAGATTAGAGAATGTTTAAGTTCTAGATAAGGCTAAATGACATGACAATTAAGTTGAATATGATTGTTCCGTTAGTCATTACCCTAGAGCTCTTAGGCCCCACCATAGACAATAAGAGTATTTTGTGACGAAATCAAGGGATGCAAGGCTAAAGTCAACAGCGTCATAAAACATTCCGTACTCAAAAAATTCCGTGTCGGGCCCACACATATTAGATATATTACTCGTCTGATACCACTCTGCTCGACCAGGATAATCAAGGTAACGACAGTTAAAAAACTTCTCACCGCAGCCTGGTTCTTCAAGATTACATACATCTTTCCAACACATTCCTTGTCTCATAATTGCCAGAAGATAATAACACGCTCCGAAGACCTTAAAAAATGTCAAAGGTTTTCATTAAAGATGCACTCTCTAAGTCTCTATTTTCATTATATTTAACTAGAAGAGTAGTCAAGTGATTATAAAGATGAACATACATGAGCTGCCAACATAAACATGAGTATGTTAAAAACAGCCCCAGCGAACGTTGATTCAGCCACCACTCCGGTCACATGTGTTAAATGAGATGTAAGCTTAAACACAAGACAAAGCCTCAAGAAGAACTGGAACATGATGAAGTATAGTATGCTCGTTTTGGTGCTCATCATTTCCGAATTATCAAAAAAGGGAAGCCATGTCAGTACCTGGAAACATCTTCCATATCAATAATTAAACATGGCCTAAACTTAAATCAATATCATGATTCATGATGATTGAATTTTAATTCTCACCTGTGGAATAGGAAGTGCAGCCAGAAAATCAAGAGAAAAATCTCTCTTAAGATACCTCTGAGATATCTTATGAGAGTCTAGAACCAGCTCTCCTCGTCCAAACAAACGAGTTGAGGGTGCATCATAAGCAGTTCGGAACCGAACATAGATATGAATGACGTAGAAAAAGTCAACAATTGATCGAATGACAGTAAGAGTGACTTTTAAGGAAGAATTTTGACTCATGCACATATCATCCACATTTACTTCAAGTAAGTAATAGAAAAGAGGATCTATTGCGATAGAAATAAGTGCTGCAAATAAGAAATATCTGTTCCATTGCTTCACACGGTCACCACGAGGATTAAATATGCTCCCTTCATCTTGTTTGTAATCCTCTGAGAATACTCTGGTTAGTTTGTGACTCATAACTTGCTTGTTCTTCTTTGGTGGTGGAGATTGTTCGATCTCAAATCTGTAAATGTTATAAGACATAATTATATTGAGAAATAAATACCGTGCGATCAAACGTTAAATAATTTAACACACCTGGAAATTTGTGTTGAATCAGTATCCATTGCTGAAATGAACGTCTGATTCAGCTGCTGCACGTGATCTGTGATAGTGTTGAAAAATGACAGAGGGGTTAGTGTTACCTGAATTAAATAAAATTCTGACATGGTCATAGCTTAGATTCATGATTACACAGAACTTACATGTGAATGATGCATCAATTTTCAAAGGAGCCTGTGGAAGTCACACCAATCTGCTAGATACGATCGGAATTCAAGAGACAAATACTGGATTATTGTACGTGTAGATATAAAAAGGAGAGGGAATATTGCCGATCATTTCGAAAGATCCTAATATCAATATGAGATTCTTAGTATTGTCTTTTGTAAGTTGTTTTGGTTTTTAGCAGGTGTTTGGACATTTAATGAGTAACTTTCTGCTTATGGTGTTCTCAAGTTGCAAATAATATATTTAGATACAATGAAACAGAGTCCGATTATCAGGTGGTCAAATAACTACTGGTTTAGGAGTACCTGCAAGGCCGCAACAAAACCAATTCTAATTATTCACTGGTAATTTGTAATTCCTAAAAGAATAAGATTTATGACTATCACAGCTTGAGATACACGTGTGTCCAAACACTATCTCACTCTGATTATCGCATACTAACACTCCTTAATTAGGCACCCCATTTGCTGATGATCAAATTTATATGGTGAAAGTGATGAAAATAGCAGGCAGTAGCAATGAGGTGCTGATGGTTTACCCATTTGCCGATGACCAAGCTATACCATTTTATCTGATTTTGTTGTTATTTGAAACATCAGTTAAGTGTTTCTCTATTAGCATTAGTATTCAATTTTCATCTAAAGATATAAAAGTTGACGATAATGCAAAACTATTCAAAATGTTCATATTATGTTTAAGTAACTGGTTTTCAGTTGCTATGAATCCAAAACAAAGTCAAGCATAGCTAACAAGATACAAAGAAAAGCATATATGAATAGTATCGGTGGAAACAAAGAAACGAAATGGCTTGTTTAATATTCTCTTCTTTGTTTTTTTACATTATCAAACAAAGATTTTCTTATGTAATCTGTCATCCTAACAATGAGATAACATTGAAAGTTATTCGATGTTTAAGATTTAAGATCAAATTTCTTTCTTACTTATGTCTACTAGATTATCACAATAAATCCAATATGCCTACACCAAATCGAGTGATTACAAAACTGGAAAATGTCTAAAAGCATACTCTGAAACACACATTGCGAAATCCAAAATTGTTACATCTATCTCTGTCTTGATTGTTTAATATTCAGGCCTCTGTCGAGGTTCAGCAACAGTGACTCTAATACTTCTACCATCAACGTCCTGCGCAAGATATTAGAACCAACATTCAACAAAACAAATCTTTTGTAAGTTAATTTAAGATAAAGGTTAAGAAAATACTTACAAGGCCATCTAATGATTCAATCGCTTTGTTGACTTCATCCGCAGAACTATAAGTCACGAAACCAAAACCCTTTGATCTACCACTATCCCTATCGTAAACCACCCTAGCTTCCTTAACATTTCCTTGCTCCTGAAACAAGGTTTCGAGAGCAAGATTGTCCACACTCCATGCAAGGTTTCCGACATAAAGCTTGTTTGTGTCGTCAGAACGTCTTCCACCACCACCACCATAGCCTCCTCGGCTTCCTTCACTGCCATAGCTACTTCGGCCTCCATCTCTTTGACCTCTGAAAGAAGATTCTCCTTTGGCTGGTGGTGGTCCTGAGTTTACTCTCAGTTGCCTTCCGTCAAGTTCCTGCAATATGTCCTGTTAATGCGCATACAATAGAATTATGACCAAAAGAAACCTTGGGTTTCCATCAGAACACTTACATAGCCATTAAATTGGCGAGTAGCGGCTTCAACTTCTTTGGCAGATGACATAGTCACAAAGCCAAAACCCCTGCTTCTGCCACTAATCTTGTCATATACAACCTGCATCAATGATAAGCGTATGACTATTAATCAAATGTTTAAAAGGCCTATTAATTTCTGGTCACGGTGACAGTTGATAAATAGGTCAATTTTGTTTCAGTTTTCAGAATCATAAACCCTTAAGTTAAAACACGCGTTTGAAAATTAATTGCTTTTACATCTCTTTATGGTGCAAGAGTATAGTAACATACACAATATTATCAAGAAAACCGAAGAAAAGCCTAAGCCTATCAATAGAAAAAAACGAGCACGAGAATGAAAAGAGCACAAAATTACGAAGCTAACGGTCCTGACCTCGCTTTGTGACTAGCCCCGGTTTGCATTTTACGAATTTATCTATCAGTTGTAATAAAAATTAACAACGTACTTATGTATACTAAGGGGAAGTTTTGTTTAGCTCTTTTTTATTTTGCTTATGGGCTTATTTGAATTGGCTTATATGGTCACTTTCCACGGCTTATTAGCGTATCAGCTAGAGCATCGCTCCTTTATGTCCATTAGCTCATAAGCCATGGGTTTATGTGCTTTTCCATATTCAAATTACCAATAATTAAGCCACTAAATATACTAATCCAAACACCCTAAGTAGTTATCTATAAATATACCAATAGCATTCAGCAAAAAAGTTTACAAATTAAGAAAACATAACACAATGAAATGAACCATAAATCCGATAAATTTAACTTGCAGATAAAAGCAAACATAAATCTTAACAAGAATATGAAAAAAAACACGAATAGAACTAAGTTTGTTATACCTCAACCATCTCAACATTGCCAGCACGTTGAAACAAACCAGCAAGAGCAGCACTATCAACATTCCAAGGCAAGTTACCAACATAAACTTTAAGGTCAGGTGAAAAGTTAGACCTCTGCTGTTGCTCATCATCACCATCACTTGACAACTCCTCATCCAACTCCACATCAAAAGGCGAAGCAACGCCTAGTTTCTTAACATATCTAGAGGATGAAATGCTCGTAAAAAGCTTAGGAACACATATAGGTGAGAAAATGCTAACTGAAGCTGGTGAAGAAGATGTTTTAGAGTTTAAAAGTGTTGTAGATGAAGTTATGGATAGAAGGTTGAATGAAGCTGTTGAGGAAGCCATTGTTAAGGTTATGGCTAAGGTTTAAGGGGGGCTTTAGGAAAATATGGCTTCTTCAAGATAAGGTGGTGAAGATATGAAGGAGATAAGGGATATTTCTGAATGGGTAGAAAGGTGGTGCCTTATATAGGTTGGTTATGGGTATGGGTCGACCCGACCCGTTACTACCTTATCTCATCAATTATGCAGATTTACTTTAGATTTTCATTTTGGATTTTAGTTTTGTGAAAAATATCTAGTAAGTTTTTGTCATGTATTATAATCCTGCTTGTTAAACATGTAAGCTGGTTACTTGAGATTCATCTGTCATTACTGAAAGAATGAATATCAGTGGACACGGCTGACCAATTTACTTAACTCGCGAGCAGCATCACGGATAGCCAACGATTCCAGCAACTCAACATTATATCCTCCCCACCCTGCAAGGCTACAACACACTTCGTCGATTCTCCGACATATTCTTAACTTTTCATAGATCCAAACACGAATGAACATCCATGTCCCACAGCTACCAAAACCTTTTCCCTTTCGTCTATTCAAGTAACTCCAACCCGTCATCCACTCTATCAGCTTTCACATAGCATTGAATCATAGTCACATAAGTAAACAAATAAAGCTTGATTCCTCCCCCCTTCATCTCCACGACAACCTTTTCACATCCTCCATTTTCTTAACCAAAACATACTCATTAACCGTCTGTAAAATATTATACTTAAATTGCAGTGGAGTGACTAGCCCTTTATCTTCTTCCTGGCTCTGCTTGTAACACATCCCTTAGATCACCTATAAATCCACTCATTTTCTCCATTAAATCCGCACCAACCAATCTTCATCATCCTTAGAAAGACCCTTTTTTTTACAAATTACAACCACCGTTTCAAACACAAACACAAAATTTCTTCTAAGATAACTTCTGCGTTATTTATCTTCTTTCAAGATAAGTAAAGCATTAATTTTGATGTTTTGCATCCATTATTTAACAGCCATCAACACCAAAAAAGGGTTTCAAATATCCGAAAGCAAAACCAGTAAGAAATAGGGCTAATTCTTGAAATGCCCCAAAATGTTACCTTGTTTCCCCTTTTGCACCCACCAAATGAAAATTTCCCAAAATGTCTTCTGCAACTTATGCAACTTATGCAACTTATGCGACTTATGCGACTTATGCGACCTTTCCAAAAATAGAAAAAAAAAATTCAAAAATATTCCAAAATTTTACCATTTTTGGAAAAGTCGCATAAGTTGCATAAGGTATTTTGGGAAATTTTCATTTGGTGGGTGCAAAAAGGGAAACAAGGTAACATTTTGGGGCATTTCAAGAATTAGGCCTGAGAAATATGTGAGAAGAAAACACATGTATGCACAAAAAACCATTAAGCCGCAAAACACAGACATAACATTGGTTAGAAACTTCTTTATAAAGAGGGTTATATCTGAAACACCTACATTGTCCACCAGTCTGTATTTAGTGTACCCGACCCCCTACTTATATTATTCAAATTCAAATTCTTATGTGGTTCATGGTAAGTGGTAACTACTAAAGTCCTTTTATTGACAACAGCACGGGCGGGCCTATGTTATAGCTTCGGGGTGGCGGCGCCCCCCATAGCAAGATCAAAAAGACGAGATTTTTGTGTATTTTTTTTAATAGTTTTAAACGTTTTTTTAAAAGGCCCCCCACTCGAAACTCATATTGCCCCCCACTCACACATTGAATTATGACATTTAACACTGTAAAACCTAAAAATCTTCAATTTTTAAGTTATAATACTGGGTTTTTATTCCGATTGTAATTTTTTCGCTTTGCTATTGTCAAAAAAAGTTTTTTGCCCCCCACTATAAAGTTTCCTGCGTCCGCCACTGGACAACGGTATATGCCATTTTGTTGACACAGTTCATCAGTACACGACACGTAACCGGAGTCCACTGATACATACAGTAGGATGAGATTCCTCATGGAAATAGCAACAAGATGCTCAAATTCATATTTCTCACCAACCTGATACAGAATTACAGATAGATATAAAACTGGAATTCTCAATATGCAGCTGTTGTAGAAAGATAAATATTAAACCTCATAGTCATATGCCTCTTTCTGGCATCCCCACTTTAATACCATATGAAAAAAAGATTTGAATCTGAAACAAAGTTAATAGAACAAAACGTTTCAAGTCGTTAAACAAAGAGCACCTCAGCACCCTAGTCTCTATTTCTACTTTTCATACCTTGTATTTCGGAATTAAATCCGAAACATAACCACCTCTAATTTCTGTGTCCATTTTCACTTTACCTTGACTTTTCGCCAAATCACGAAAATCATCAAGGATTGATAACAGTTGCCGACTCTTGATATAACCCACGTGCCGTTTCAGTGCATTCTCCCGATTTTTCGACGTAAAAACTTTTTTCCCTCTACCCAAACACGAACTTTCTTCATCGTATTCACTCCAAAATCTTTTCCATATCATCATCCGTTCAACGAGTTCAATCCACTCCAACCACCTATCTACTAAGTTCATATACCCACCTATTATAATATTTAAAGTAGACAAATGGGGCTCGAGCCCTCTTAACTTCATCCCATAAGCTCTCTTCACAGTAGCCTCATAAGTTTTCATAAGCTCAAAGGCTGCATCAGTCCTTTTTGGTTGGCCTGGATTATAGGTCAACCCAAGGTACTTTGAACTGACCCTTGAACCTTATCATGTGTCTTATTTGACTATTGTTGACTTTTGCCTATGAGGATTTCTAGTTTAGTATTTAGTTGTTTATTGCTTGTTTATGCTTATTTAGCTTATCTGAGTGCCTGTTTTATTTTGTAGTTCATTTACTCTTAATTTCTCTTTGAAAATAGTAAATTGTCTAAGCTTAAAGGGGTGTTTGGGACTGAGTGATTTGGCCTTAAGTGACATAAGGTTTAAGCCCTTTAGTATCTGTACACTCTAGCTGGTTTAGGAGAGTCTAAAATTTGCTTTAATTTCTTATACCCACCTATTATAATATAAGATACAACATCAACCACTACCTAGTTCCAACTCATTTCGCCAAACATAGCCATTGACTTCTCATTTACTTATAGAAACTTCACCAAGCTTATAACTTGTCCACAATCATTTCTCTTTCATATAAACCGACTCCCAAAAGTTTTTCTCTCATCCGTTAACGGACCTATGAATAAATTGCAAAAATCGTCCTAGGGGTTTGAGAATATTAAAAACGTGGTTCGAAAGTGCAACAATCGTCTGTGTAGGGAACTTTGAGTTGAATATTATGGCCTAAAGTAAAAAGACTATAAAACCCTGTGAGCAATCAACATTATACAAATTTATATGACAGTATACATGTTATAAGCTCATCAAGTTGAAGAAAAGGCCGGTAATGTAGATATTAAACGATATTTTCTGTTGTAGTATTTTTATACAAATCATAATACTTGATACAGGTCTCTCTTCAATCTGATGCATCATAATTTGCATCCTTATTTGATAAAAGGGGTGATTATAGGATTTGGGTCATTTGGATTATCTGAACATCAAGTCAGGATCTAGATCAAATTGTTTCAAAATACCCAAAAGTTAATCCTACCATTCAAAGTTTCAAACAATAAAGCCATTTGGATGATACGGTTAATCAACAAAACAGATCATATTTCAATACTACCTCGGAGTAGTAGTATAGAATTACTCTAGTTTCGGGGAAGCTTATTTAAACAACACAGGACCCGAAACCAAATATGCAAACCAGCTCTGCACTTTGTTTCACCAGAAGAGCAAATACAAATAGCAAATGGATCATTATGCATTATTCGGTTGGTCCGAATTATAAACATAGTTAGACTTTATTTCTACTACTGACGTTTCAATATTAAAACTACACATACGTACCACATCACCACCTCAAAATTATATGTCCGTTTTCATATTACCTGCTACTTGACTGCTGGTCAATTCACTCTACTCAGAAGCAGCATCACGCGGCAACAATTCGAGCCTCTCCACATAATCCTTCACCCCTTGCAACACACTTCTCTGACTCTTTGACATATTCTCAGCATCACAATCCTCTTTCAACCGATGCAAACTCCCCCACACATTTTCAGGATAAGGATCACGATCCTCTCTCAACAAACCCAAAAATGAATGAGCATCCACATTCCTCCCAAACCTTTTCCCTTTCATCTCTTCAAGCAGCTCCAAACTGTTATCCACTCTCTCGGCTTTCACATACCCTTTAATCATAGTCGCATAAGTAAACACATCAGGCTCAATCCCCCTCTCCTTCATATCCCTAAAAAGCTTTTCCGCATCCTCCAATTTCTCAACCAAAAAATACCCATCAATCATCGCATTATAGGTAACCAAATCCGGCTCGATATTTCTTCCCTTCATCTCCACGACAAGCCTCTCCACATCCTCCATTTTCCTAACCTGAGCATACCCATCAACCATCGCATTATATGTAACCAAATCCGGCTCGATATTTCCTACCTTCATCTCCACAATAATCTTTTCAGCCTCGTCCATTTCATTAAATCTAGCATACCCATAAATCATACTATTAAACATAACAATATCAGGTAAAACATTCCTGCTTTTCATATGTTGAAACACTATATCCGCATCATGAACAGAGTAACAACCACACAAGCCGGGTATCATTATCCTATAAGTATCCATATCAGGATCAACACATTCATCCAACATTTTATCAAAAAACATACTAGCCCTTGCACACATTTTTGCACTAAGAAGGACATGAAACAAATGATTATACGACTTAACGGTTTTCGAAACACCTAATTAATCCATTTTCTTGAAAATCCTAACAGCATTCTCATAAGCAACATAAATTGGAGCAGTATTTTCATACCCATTAATCAAAAGAATAAATAAATCTTCATTTTTATGAATACCCTTTTGAGCTAAACTATAAATAAGGTGTTTAGCATCATTAAGCCTTTGGTCTTTACATAAAGCTTCAACCTTTTTGTGATGACCAGTTTTATGTGGGTCGGGTTGTGATTCATGGGTCAAATGATGTTCATTTGCAGATGCAGATGAAGAGAAATGGTACAAGGGTTTAGGGAAATTGTTGCAGAAAATGCGTTTTAGGAGCTGTGGTTTTGAAAGAGGTGCGAAAAAAGAAGCCATTTTTTTTTTGTTTTTTTTTTTGCAGGGTTTTTGAAGTCTTTGTATACTGTGAGCTTTCGGGTCCAACGTTTAGGGCCAAAAGAACACACACACCTTTCAGTTCGTTTTGACAAATGAATTATTTTATTTAACGATTTTAACTAAAAAAACTTGTTAATTATGTGTTAATCTAACTAATATTATCGGTTTACTTTATTTACCACGTCATAACTTTTTTTATTTAATAATATTATAAAACAATAATTTCCAATATGACTAATGTTAAATGACTAAAATATCCTTTCTTTTAACTTTTCTATTTATTTTTTTTAGGTGACATAATTAGGGAAAATCATAAAAATACTCAATTTTTTAACCTTTCACAAAATACCCATTTTTATCCTTAAAAAGCAAAAATACTCATAAAAATCGAAAATTTTGACATCATTGCGAAATAGAAAGAAAAATCGAAAATTTTGACATCAGTGCGAAATTGAAAAAAAATCAAAAATTTTGGATATTTTTATCTAAATTTAGAAAATTTTCGATTTTTTTGTTAAACTGGAAATTTTTTAAAAATATATGCCTTGACAGCGACAGATTAGTGACGGCCTGAGTGTCACTAATTATATTGGGAGGAAAATATGTTTGAAATAGCAACAGTTCAGTAACAGGAGGAAAGCGTCGCTAAAAATTATGGGAGGAAGGAGTACACTGACTTCGAAAATTTTATATTTTTTATTGAAAATTTCGAAAATTTTCGATATTTTTATCCAAAAATTCAAAAAGTTTCGATATTTTTTTCAATTTCGCAAGTGTCAAAATTTTCGATTTTTTTTGTTATTTTTGCTTTTTAAAAATAAAAATGGGTATTTTGTGAAGAAAGTGTGAAAAATTGGGTATTTTTGTGATTTTCCCACATAATTAACTATCTTGAAAAACCAACCACTGGCACATGCTCTTTTTCATCTTTTCTAATAACTAAAATTAGATTTTTTTTTTTCCGAATATTTTCCCATCAGGAAAAAGTTCGGTGTAGACCAAACATTTAGCATAGACCTAATGGGATGATCTAAGCCTTCCATTTTTATATATAACTAACAGGTGACATTCCATTTTTATATACAACTAACAGGTGAGATTGAATCTGATTATTTATTTTTAAACCAAAAATACACACACATATCTAGCTTCTCTCCCACCCACCACTAACCATCACTAACCACCACCATCCACCATAATCCACCTGCGGTTAAAAAACCACCGCCACCAATCACCAGCAATAACTATAACCGCAACTGACACCCACTAACTCACACATGTATACCTAACTTAAATCATTCAAACCCTAATTTTACCCCCTAAATCTTATGGAAAATAGATATATGAATATCAATTCATTGTTTGTTCAAACTGACGATGTCGTTGGTGGTATTTTTTTTATTCTTTTCTTTTATGTTATGGTTATTTTTAATTGATCATGTCACAAATACCCGATTTCAATAGTATGGTTCTGGTCTTGATTGTTGCAATTTCATTCATAATGTCGTTTTGTTATGCTTCCATTGGTGTTGGCTTTGGTTCTTTCAAGAGTATGTCACCCTCTGGTTCTTTCAAGTGAATCTCCATAACAGTTACTAATGCTGCATCGACATAATCACTCTCAGGCTGTTTGGCGTAGAAGATCTCAACAGCAAATGTCCTTCCCGGAATCGTGAAAATATTACAATTAAAGAAATACCCGGAAAAATTTTCAGCATCTAAGGTCGCAGAAGTGACAATCAAACGAAGGTTGGGTCTTCTTTTCAACAAACCTTTCAATAACCCAAACAGAACATCAGTGTGTATTTTTCTCTCGTGAGCTTCATCAAGCATGATGACAGAATACTGAGACAAATTATCGTCATCCAAAATCTCCTTTAGAAGCATACCATCAGTCATGTACTTGATCATAGTTTCTCGACTCGTGCAATCATCAAAGCTAATCGAGTATCCAACTTCCTCACCTGGTAGACAACCAAACTCCTCAACAACCCTCTTGGCTACTGACATAGCAGCCATACCACGCGGTTCGGTGCATCCGATCTTACCCCGTGTGGTGTAACCGGCTTCTCCTAGATACTGAGTCAGCTGAGTTGTTTTACAAGAACCAGTCTCACTGATCACAACCAACACCTGGTTATCATTCATAGCCTGAACCAATTCCTTTTTCAACCTATATATCGGCAAGCTTTGTCTTTGTTCTTGAAGAGATAGCTTTGACCTTTGACCAAAACTAAAAGCTTTACTATTCGACTCTTTTTTCCATTCAGGCGTATCATAAGCAGACAACCCTACTCCTCTCAGCTCTTGCGCTAGACGTCTATCGCCTATTTCAGGCATGAGGTCTTCCCACAGACGATTCACATCTTTTGGAATGGAATCGAGCATTGCTCTTTGCTGCTGGTCCTTCACTTCTCGTCGTTCCTTTACCAACGCAGACTCAGCTGCACATCTCAAAGAGCCTTGGGGATTTTGAACTATCTTAACTGGTGACATGTCCATCAAGTACTATTATAGTCTGTTGAATCATATATGATTCATGTTGAATCATATATGATTCATGTTGAATCATATATGATTCATGTTGAATCATATATGATTCATCTTGAATCATATATGATTCATGTTGAATCATATATGATTCATGTTAAATCATATATGATTCAACATGAATCATGTATAAGTTTTTATAGGTTTTTTTGTTTTTTTTTTCTGTAGTTTTTTTACTTTCTCTTTCTTGTTAATTTTTTTTGTAAAAAATGATCATTTTCAGGGATTTGAAAAATGTTAACCATCCGAGACATGTTGATACTGCTAAAAAATCATTCATAATGTGGTGTGTTCTCTATGATCCACTTGGAACATTCCATTTGTCAACTTGTTGGTCTTTGTAGAGAATCACCAAATCAGAGGTCAAAAATGATGCGAGTGAGGTTCAAGATTGAGATCAAGATTTTGTTGCATCAGTTCAATAGTCATTCTGAGAAAGTGGAAAAAGCAAATGATGAAGAAAAACTCTACATGTCCTTTCCTAAAAATAAGCTTATAGGATTTGGATATGTTGGATCTTCTACTCATTTTGTACCGAAGGACTCAAGAAGACGTATAAGACATAAGTATTCTGTTTAGTTTACCATTGTGTGGTTTTGTCTTACTTAGATTGTATTTGAGGTTTTTGTAGTAAATAACGTTTGATTTTATTCGATCTATTTTACATTTGTTAAAATATTCTCCATATCATTAGAATTATCAAATGAATTTTACCTAGTATTTTGCTGAATGATTTAACTGTATTCTTTTTGTGAATACAACTTCATTAAGAATCATATTATGACATAGCTGATTTTCTTAAAGATCATATATGATTTTGTTACGAATCATATATGATTTTGTTACGAATCATATATGATTTTGCTACGAATCATATATGATTTTGTTACGAATCATATATGATTCAACAATCATATCAGATTCTACAAGAATTATATACGATATTAGTTGTTTCAAGATGCATTTGGATCATACTTATGTAGTAGTTGTTATAAGTATGAAACTCGTAGAATCATACATGATTCATGTAGAATCATACATGATTCATGTAGAATCATACATGATTCATGTAGAATCATACATGATTCATGTAGAATCATAAATGATTCATGTAGAATTATATATGTTTCATGTAGAATCATACATGAGACACCTTGGCTTCATATCTGATTCATGAAAAATTTGTAAATACTTACCACAAATTGATTCATTCTGAATCATACATGATTCAACATGAATCATACATGATCGGCATCGAATCATACATGATTGGTACTGAATCATACATGATTCGTATCGAATCATACATGATCAATAACATCAAAAGTATTCAAGAACCTAAACAAAAGATACCAGCCAAAGTATACAAGCCCAGAAGAAACAATGGGATTATTCACTGATATATGATATAGAAGCTTATAACAAGAAATGAATAAACTATTGGCAAATACAAAGATGATGCTGCCCATAGAAAAATTACATGAATAATCAAGCATAAACATAACCGATCTACAAAAGCAGCTTTTCACGCTAGCATAACGGACGACATGTGATTTTTATGTAAGAAATATGTCCCTTTGTTTTTTTCTAGGTAAGGTGACATAAATCCGGGCGGTTGCTTGATATGAACCCGACAACATCCCTACGTCGATCCTGACACCTACTCTTACATCCCTAGGCTGATCCCGACGACAATTATAGATATAATAATAATTGATGATTGAATTTTCAATATATTAAACTTGTTTCATTTATGGTTAGTGGACATTTACATCAAAGAAGAAGGAGGGTGGGTGGAGATCTCGATGGAAAAAATTGTTGGTTGGGGAGGTGGTTTATAATCTTCGACGGCGGTTGAATGTGGTGGGTAGGTGGGTTTTTCAAGGAGAGGGATGAGAGCAGGTGAGTTTGTGTGTCTATGTGGTTTTGGTTAAACAAATTATTTGTGTAGATTATAAATTTATATAAGTGGGATAATAACCATTGGATCGGATCGTGAATGGACGGTGTAGATCGCTTCACCGGGTCTATGCTATCTAAGAGGTCTATGGGGATCTCAACTCTTTCCCATCATATATTTTCACCATTAAAAATATTTAAAGAAAACAAAAATAAAATACAAAACCTCTATCCATTTTTTTCCTAAACCTAAACAAATCAAAACACTAATGTTGTAGGTCACAACTCCTATCATTTCACTATCAAATTTCAAAACCCCGAAAATCATTGGTTGGTGAGACAAATGAAGATCTTGAAAAAAACCATCTAGAATCGAAAAATACCATCTTGATCCGAATAAATAAAAAGACCATTTATATCAAAAGCAATCACAATTTGTTTCTTGTTCACGATCTTGAACCACAAAGATCCGATCGATCGGGTAGGTTTATGTTTCTTGTTTCTTGTTTGAGATCAATGGATAGTGGTGAGGTTCGATTTTAATGTTTGGCGGCTGGTGATGAGTGGTTACCGCAACAACAGCGGGTATGAGAAGCAGTGGTGACCAATCGTGAGTGGTGGTAGCGACGACGATGGTGATGGTGATGTGTTGAAGATGAAGATATGAAAATTGAAATTGTGACGTCGGATTGATTTTCAGATGATTAAGTGGTAGATTGTGTTGTGTATATAATGAATGATTTTTTTTGTCATTGGAATTGTGATGTTGTTCATATACATGTTAAGGGTTGTAAACGTTGCTCTTCAGATATGTGGAAACAAATTGCCAGTTCAAGCATTACTTAATATGACTACTGGACTTATTTTGTAACACCCCCAAATTTATACAACTCAATACAGCGGAAGACTCGTTGGTGTTACGGGATAGCACATTACTCACATCATAGACAACGCTTAAAAATCGCGTCGTTTATTAATAAAGCATTTCCATTCATAAATATCAGATTTACATAGGTCCCAAGTCATTATATTTCATACAGGTTTTACAAAGAATTTGAATGGAAATTATAATTTAAGTGCGGGCCATGAATTCTTGTTGTCTTCCCGAGAATTACCTTCAAGTACCTGAGACAAAACATGTTAAAAGAAAAGGTCAGCGATAACGCCGAGTGAATTCATAGAGTTTAATAAAATCCATTAATATAACATCGGTATAAAATTATTACCGAAAATCATTTTGTACAATCATTGTAATAGGCCATAAAATAGCCAAAGTCATTTTTATACAAATCCTTATCGAAAATCATAATATAGGCATATGCCTTAAAAATCATTATACGAGCCAATGTCGTAAAAACATCATACAATACGTCTTATGACGTTGTATAAAGTTAAATAAAAACCGTTATATGAATATGGTTATGAAAACCAAAACACGAACATAATATCAATAGTATGACCCCGTATTGCTAGTCAGGCAATACATCGTAATTCGGTGCGTACAGCAGTATTTCGTTAATTGGATTATTATAAGCCGTATGACATTGTTACCTTACTAAAACAAACAACGGGTAGCTAGCCCGAAACTCATTTGCCCATCTAAATTAGTGTGTCGTCACAAAGGTCACGCTATGTAAATCTTCTCATACATAAATTCGCTTACCAATCAATGTGGCACGACGGGGATCAACCGTCAAGGCGCGAACTGGG
Source organism: Glebionis coronaria (assembly GCA_025667525.1). NCBI lineage: Eukaryota > Viridiplantae > Streptophyta > Magnoliopsida > Asterales > Asteraceae > Glebionis > Glebionis coronaria. The sequence continues at coordinate 171,814,765 of CM046881.1, forward strand.
GTGATCGTCCCCAAATAGTACTATTATATGCATAAGCGTCTACCAAATCCCGGTAGTTCACAATTCATGCTAATGGGACTTTTAGTGACATAACCTAACTTTAATAATCCATTTAATTTCATCTATCGGGTCATTTAATCATTCATCGGATCATACAATTATTCGGGTCCAAATCAATAAACAAACAATCGGGACAAATGGTGTCCTATTTTAGTAAAACTAACATGTTATCTCCCTCTCGGGTTTATAAAATATTTCATAAAAACATTTAAAAGAGTGCGAGGCTATGAACTCACGTTGATGTGGGAAGGCGGTTATCGGCGATTTGGATGTATGGTACGTGCTTCAATCACGGAAACCTAGACAAATAATACTCGTCTTAGACTCATGTCCAATGACTTTATAAAAATAACAATTATGTATACATATGATGATTATATATATATGATGATCAAGTGGGTTTACATATTCTCATTTACTCATTTTAGTGTTATGTGTCGATAACTTTTATACTAGTTTACTAGTTTTACCTATTTACATATTTTAAGTCCAATAAACTTATTATAAATTCTTTAACTTGTATTAATCCATTTTATACTTGTATTATCAGTATTTACACTTTACATGTTGGGCCCAAATGGGTTAAGCCCAATAAGTACTTTTTATAAGTGTTTTAGCCCATTTTGTTGTATTATTAGTCCAATATGCTAACTTAGCTCGTTAATGTCCGTATGTCCTATAGTTCGGGTTTTATCGGTTTTTACTTGTTATATATGTTTATATATCAGTATATGAGTTTATAAAAGTTTACATTAGACGGGTCCAACCGTCTAAGTTTTATTTGACAAAAACGTTAATTTTACGGTAATAGCCGAAAAAGTCGTAAAAATCATGTTTATAGTTTTATAACTTATAAAACTTATCAAACTACCATTTTTATAAAATGTCCATTTATTTATCCTTATAAATATTTATATGAATGTATTATATAAGTTAGTGGGTTTTAATTCACATTTTATACTATTTTATTTGAGTGCTTATATAATACTATTATACTTTAATTTCCCAAAATCTGATTTTTATTTGCATGTTTACCAAAACTGCCATATCTAGAGTTCTATATGGAGATAGAAGCTCAAATTTTTATGACATAAACTACATGATATGTGCTCCATTTAATTCTACTATAGCTACTGTTGAATCAGTCTCTAAGTATTTTCTAAAAATCGTCCAAAATAGTGAACTCAGATTTGTACTCTAAACTTGTTTTGATCATATCTCACTCATCCTAATGATTCCATTGCATAGCCAACTCTCACATTTGTACAAGACATATTACTTACTGTATATCCATTAATCTATGCCATTTTATCAGTTCATGACATGGTTCTTTACTGTTTTATACAGCCATCATTTTTAAGCATGATTTTAACCTTTTTACATATAGTTTTTTATCTTTTTACCCATGATTATCAACACCAAATCCCCACACAATATTTTTAACATCATATATCATCATACATATATACATTTAAGAATAAAATACATGATTACATAATCAAAATTAACAAGAGGATGGGGAGGACAATCTTTATACCACCATGATGATGTAGGTTGTGATCAAGACATGGATTTTGATGGAGAAACTTGTGATAAATCAAGACCATCTTCAAGACCACCAATCTTCATGAACTCCTTGTGGAAAATCAGCCCTAAGACTCCATAGAAACTCCTCCTTGGATGTTATAATCACCACCAATCAATAGGGCTTCAAAAGGGCTTCATCATGTGTGTAAATAACACATGATTTCATGGTTGAAATTGATCAAAATGGGTGTTATGGTGTGAGAGTGGGATGGCACACATAGAGAAGAAGAGAGGATTTTGGTTGTTTTGCATGTGTGAAATGAATAAGTGGTTTGAGGTGCTAGTTTTGGTGTAGTGTAAGCTTACAAGCTAAGCTAAAGGGACAAGTGTCCATAAAAATGACACCAAGTTGGTTTGTTGGAGCTTTGTAGCCGTGGGTTTGTGGGGGTGGGGCAAGTGTCCCACTTGTCTCATCCCCATTTAATTACGGGTACTCTTCGATTCTAGTTTCCTCGATTTGCGTGCCTCGGGTCGTTTTACGAAAAACGTTTTTATAAATTATGAATCAACGGCACAAAACGAATCTAATAAAAATTGTCTCATCAAAAATGGAGTTCGAAAACGTAAATACGTAATCCTAGGGTTTCCGATTTAGTCGTAAAGGACGTTAAATTAAAATCGTAAGTCCTAATCTCTTCTCGTAAATTTGTGAGTTTATGAACCAACACAAATTTAAAACTCCAAAATAATATTCACGGATAAATTTATTTTCTGAAATGTCAGACTGTCACCAAAAACGGTGTATGTAAACGTAAGCACGTAACGTAAAATCCTCCGGTTTAGACGTAGTCGATGCTACTTCAAGACGTAAATCCAAATTTCTTCCCAAAAATGAGTGAGTTCATAAAATAATATTTTCAAATAAATATTGAGAATAAAATATCAATCATAAATTGACGGATTGTCACAGCATTTACCCCTAAACAGGATCTTTGTCCTCAAAGATCATCTTACCTTACTACTCGCTTCTTATAGAGTTAAAAGCCATGTGGGTATTTCCTCCACATTCGGTCTTTTCTCACAAGTGTAATCTATTACAATACGCGAATTTCAGCAAACATATCTACGGGAATACGATCAAGCTTAATGTTGACTTACTTTCTCTATCCATGATGTTCACGGGTTTTCGATGAATGCAAATTTTCGCCGATCTAAACTTTATTAAGGAATAGTCAGATTTTCACTTGATAGGCATTTTATCAAGTTCGATATACGAAACATAATTCACGCAGCTCTTGAAGTCCTAGGGTAGATCCAGCTTATATTCCTTTCAAACCAATCTTTTACATCATCTCAATGGTCCCATACAACGGGGACTTCTATCCCATGATCTTTCAGATCATTTATTCATTTTTCCATGGTTAAATTTTTTGGCATAACTTCGCTACTCATCTGGCACTTCAAGATCTACATTTCATATTCACATAACTTCCTACCCACTATCGGCAGTCAATAATCAGATCCTAACTTCAACAATTATTTCAGGTCTCGCGGGTCGAGTATTTTGTAAGGTTAGGTTCTCCATCATAGGAAACCTTAAACCTAAAAGACATGTCCAACTCACAATGGGTGTATGTCGGATGTCTTCATCCCAACTCCTGCTTACAGATGCTCTAATATTTAGATCCTAACAAGATTCAATCTCGATCCTAATACGATGATTATCAATGATAATCTCTCCAAAGGAAAACGATTATACGGTCTATTACCAAAGGTTAATCATTCAAACATAGAACAGCGCTTATAGTATTTTGTATCGTTACTTTACCTCGTCCCTTAGATTGGGGTGGTACACAGTACTCTCATCAAGGTTCGTTCTCAATGACTTCTGAGCAAATCTCTAGAAATTCAATGCGAAGCGAGGATCTTGATAAAAATGTTCGATACAGGCACACTATGTTTACATAATTCCTTTAAATACAAAAGAGTCAATTTCTTCATCCAGAATTTATCATTAACGAGAATGATATTAGCAGATTTGGTCAGTCTGTCGACGATGACCCAAATCGAATCAAATTCAGATGATGACCTTTGCAATAGTTAGATGTTTACTAATGTATGAGGCGATGTCTGCCTTCATAATTTGTCACTAGTACAACTTCTTCAGACAAAGATACATTAAATCATAAATGTCATGAATAAAATACTTATACTTACAAGATTCCAATATAACTATATCTCACAATCCTCCATATTTAGACAATCACAAGTGGCCTTTAAAACATTTAACGCCATCGGCTTCTTAATTCTAATGGTTCACATTAGCTGCGAATCACTTTTATTATCTATATTTTCCTTTTTACAAACATCAACTATTTTTAAATTGTTCGGCAATTTATTTTGCACATTCATTATTAAGAAATACATCGTAATTGATTCTTCATATTTTATACATAATGTGTCGGTAATTACGTTCACCTTCTTTCATATTTTCTAAGTTTCAGTTTCGTTTCAGCTATCATTTTTATCCGTTTTACTCAATCCGACGTCTAAAGCGTCGATAATTATTACAACTAATTAAATATTAAATATTCAATTTTTATGAAACGTAAACGTAAAGATTTTAAATTTCTCAGTCCGTCCAATTATATGAAAATATTCAAAATAATTTTAAATTTAATTAACACGATTTTTGTTGATTTATCGAAAATAATTAATAGGATTCGTAAATGTTCGAAAAATCTTTGTTTATATTTTGGTCAAAATTTTCTTAGTTGAAAAGCGTAAATTATCGTTTCAAATTTCAAGTCATGGTTTAAATGGTTTCCTCAATCCCTATTAGGTTGTCTTGGGGTATATTCGAACATTTACCCTTAAACAGGAGTTTAGTTAAATGATTTGTGTATAAGGGAATAATCCCTTGAAAATCCTTTGTTAAAACATTTGTCAAAACATATTTCCATTTTCTTTTTGGTAAAACCCAAAGTCCTAAAAGGGCTCTTAGTTTTTGAAGAGTCAATATATATATATATTTTACCATTATTAATCAAACGATCATTTCATGTAAAGGGTCAAGCCTTAAATCACACGTTATATATTCAAGGTACAGGTTTTCATTGTTCGGCCAATTCAGGGCAGTCTATAAATAATTATTAACTCATTCTTATTGTTATAAACAAACAAATAGTCCTTAATGATCACAAGCATGAATTTATCAAATTACAGCCTACACACATGATTCACCAAATTTATGAATGCTACATGTGTATTAGTCAATCCAAACGACATCACGTGAAACTCATAATGTTCATTACAAGTACCGGATGTAGTGATTGGAATACATAATCTTTTTCGCATATGCGAAGTTGATGATAACCATGCCATGGATCAAATCTTTAAAACATACGCTAGAACCTTGTAAATGATCGAACAAATCTTCCATTTCGAGTCATGGATATCGTTTTCGATTGTCAATTTACTCAGTTCACAGTAATCTATAAATATAAGGGATGATAACACCATAGCTCTTCATGATGACGAGCTTGGTAGAATAAAATCTATCTCCGACAACTCTCTCAGTTGTACGGTAATTCCTTTAATTCAGATGGTGCCGACGTACAGTGTACAAGCCACAGGTGCAGCACCGGAAATATAATCAATACCAATTTCAACTTGCCTTAATGGCGAAAGTCTAGGTAATTCACCAATAAATACCTCCTAAAGTTTCAGATAACAGAAACATCTTTTAATAAATTTATTTTAAGTTCTTTCTAGATTACCATATCTATGATTAATTCACAACCATTCATGGTAGAATTTTAAGTCTAAATACAGGATATGGTCATCCATCAAGAATCATTTAGGTCACTTTTGATAATCAACATCTTATCATTTAGGGGAATTCTATTCGAGTTCCCATCAATTAAGATAATGTCGTCATGTCATAATCAATCAATCCATTCTACTGGCATTATCAACTTTCCAGTTTTTATTGCCGTTGATAAGATGTGAACTTCTCAAAAGACTAATAATAACTCATACCTTCACAAATTCAAGGATATCATGAGACATAACTACCATTAAAAGAGTAAGGTCAACGCATAATCTACACGAGAGAATTTCGAATCAGATGCAGACGAAAACGTTTAACGAATATGAATATATCCCATGTTTTCATAATTTGAGTACGCATTCGAAAGCTCCTCGGATCGCTACCCAGGTCATTCAAATGATGTCAAATCAAAAGAAATGATAGGAACGTCGATACATCCAGTCGGGTATCAACACTCGGTAATCAGATACTTTTCCTACGAATCTCGCCACGGGAGAATTGGACAAGAAGGGAATATCAATTTGTCAAATAAGACAATTTCCACAGATGAGTAAATTCAACTCAGAAGAATAGATGCTACAGGCACATATGTAGGTGTCTCTAACACTATGTCCTTATTTTTCACTTCTTGCAGATCTCATAAATTTTAATCTTTCACAATCTTCAAAGAAAATGTAATGTTTATTCATTAGTTTTATGGTGACTACTAATCAGTCTTGCATGGTCCATTCCAAATTGTATGTAGGCGCGCAACTATATACAATTTCAAGATTAACGATGCAATACTCAGTTCGTCAAAATCTTATCATCATGTTTATAATAAAAACATTTTCATGCTTAATTCTTAAATAAGAATCAAGAATAAATTTACAACGATTTTCTTTGTTATGAAAACAATTAAGTTTTCCAAGATGTTTCATAAACAACTTCATTTTGATAACGATTATTTATAAGTCTCACTTTAAATAATTCATATGGTGATGAAAATTCAATTTTTCCCAAGGGATACTATCGTATCTTATAAAAACAATGAGTGATCTGCAAAAGAGTGATCAAGAGTTGTTCACCAAGAACTAACTACAATATGATAGGAAATGAGCTTTAGCCAAATAAGCATGAGGTTCATGATCTCGATGGCACTCAAAAGAATAATCTACAACGTAACTCAATTCGAGATGAGTACTTATTCAATAGTTGCATCACTAATGCGAACATTAGGAACAAGCAAGAAAAGATAGATATCATCGATACATGTAGAATTTAGCAATCAAAGGTAGTCTTTTCATTAATCACAAACAAGTCAATTTGTACCGTAACACATTATGTGTCACTATGTCATACAATTCCAAGATCTCATCCTATCAACTGATGTCTCAGTTAAGTTAGGGATTATTTTTAAAAGATAACACAATGAATACTAATCTACAAGAGTCATTAGGTGTTCCACATGTCCCAGAAGATCCATCGGTCTCAATTCAGAAGAAGATTTCTTCAATTTATTTCTTAGACACTGGGCATCCTCATTATTGAACAATGGCCTAGGAACAACCCTTAACACAAACTAACAATCATTTAAAACCTTATAATTCAATCACAGGACTTAATGGATTCCTCTTAACAATCTCATATTCCATATAAGTTAAATTTTACTTCATTCAAGTTTCAACCAACTTGTTAGGACCATTGTAATAGTTAAATGTAATAGGTAGACTAGGAGGTATGTAGTTCCTCCTGGTCCTAGTAGTAGTAGGAGCAAGTCCTACTCCTGATCCTACTGCCAAGTCTGGTAGTATGGTAGAAGCTGTTCTCCACTCTTTTGTGGCTGATGTTGATGCTCAACAACAACTTGCTTTTGATGACTTCAAACAGGTCGATAAACTTGACCTGGATGAAATGGATCTTAAATGGCAGATGGCCATGCTCACTCTTAGGGTTCACAAGTTTGAGAAGAAAGCAGGACGGAAATTTAATTACAACCCTCGGGAGCCAGCAAGATTCGACAGAAGCAAGGTTCGATGCTATAACTGCCAGCAACAAGGTCACTTTGCAAGGGAGTGCCCTACAAAGAATGATCAGGAGAAGAGCAGGTACTCAACTTTTAAGGTTCAGGAGGTAAAAGATGACAAGAAGGCACTGGTATCTGTTGACTCTATGGTCAACTGGAATGATCATCAGACTCCTACTTTTGAATCTGCTGAATCCTCGACTGACGTATTTGCAATGATTGCTGGGAATCTCTCTGATGCAGAAGAAGGAGACGAGTTTTCTCTTATGGGCATCTCTTCTCAGGTACAACATTGTCCTCTTGGTTGTCATGATAAATACTCTGAATTTTTGTCCCAATTTAATGAAGTAAATGATCAAAATGATAAGTACTTTTTAGAGGTTCAAGCCTATAAGGCTTCTCTAAACACATTGGAACAACAAAAGAGGTGGCTACAAGATACTCAACGTGAGTATGAGGATAAAATCAGGATACTAAGCATCGATTTAGAAAACACAACAAATATGCTTAAATATACAGAATAAGTAAGAGATGCCAGTATCAAAGAAAAAGAGGAGATGCAAGAAAAGTTAGATGCTACAATGTTGAGATTTGACAAATGGCAAAAGGCACCTAAAAATCTTTCAAAATTAATTGATAGTAGCATGTCTGGTAGAACTAAAAGAGGCTTAGGATTTGAAAAATATATTGATTCAGAAGATGTGTTTGATTTATCTTTTTCAAGTGTCTTTGATGCCGACAAAGAGGACGAGGGAAAACCTAGTTACAATAGGTTTAAACCAGCAACAGAAATGCATGCTGTCCCTCCTCCTCTTACTGGAACTTTTATGCCCACTTCATGGCATAATGACTTGGATGGATCACAGATGCATGAGTCCCCAAAAAGTTCTACTAATTCTAATGACTTTGTCTCGTGTACTTTCAGTGACAAAGCCAGTGACTCTACATCTCGTGGTTCAAGTGAAGAGTCAAGACCTACAAGTTCCAAGTTGAATGATCATGCTGCTACTGGTGCTAGGAAGTGTGAAGAAAGAGTTGTTGTTATGTCAAGTGTGTCTGGTCCTAGTTTATTGAGTCCTAGGAAGAATGTTTCTCCTAGAATTGTGTGTAATAAAGTAGGCAGTATGCAACAATCTCATTCTAATAAAAGGTCTTTCAAAACATGTTTTGTTTGTGGCAGTGCCTTTCATTTAATTAAAGATTATGATTATTATGACACACATGTTTCTGTTAATCATGCATTTCCTGCTCCTGGTCCACCAGGAGCTGCCCCATATGCTTCTAGAAGACTTAATCCTAGTACTCAATCGTTTTCTTCTTCTAGAAGGTCCTCTCCTTTAGTTTCTGATCATTGGAGAAACATTGGATTACAAACCGCCAGTAATTATTTTCAAAATTTTAATCAAGTTTATCCACCTAATTTGGACCACACGCATTTTGGTTTGGGAAGTTTGGGAACTGCTGTTAAGCCCTCAGCAGGTTGTTCTTGGTCAAATAATAATACCCATATGATGCATTGGCAACCAAGGAACAACGGTGGATCTCATCAATCTTCTTGGCACTCTACTAAAGATCCACAAGGCAGGCTCAAACCTGAAAAGGTTTGGGTCCCCTTAAGACACTAACTTTTGCATTTTTATTAACTTGTTGTTGTAGGTTACTCCATACCAAGATCCTAGTCTAGGCATTGTTGATAGTGGTTGCTCCAGGAGCATGACTGGAAATAAAAGTCTTATCTCTAACTTTGTACCATTTCATGGAGGCAAGGTCTATTTTGGTGGGGGTGAAGGCAGAATCACTGGCAAAGGAACCATTAAGACGCCAAATCTAAATTTTGAGCAGGTCTACTACGTGGAAGCACTTCAGCATTTCAACTTGATATCTGTCTCTCAGATTTGTGACAAGAAGCAGTTTGTTCTCTTCACCGATACTGATGTACTTGTGCTCTCCAAAGACTTTCAGCTTCCGGATGACTCACAAGTTCTGCTCAGAATCCCTAGAAGACACAATCTCTATAGCATCAAGTTGAATGAAGTCAACCCTACTGGTCAGCTAGCATGTCTAGTTGCTAAAGCCTCAGAAGATGAAGCCACTCAATGGCACCGAAGGATGGGGCATGTGAACTTCAAGACCATTCACAAACTTGCAAATCTGAATCTGGTCTCTGGTTTACCTCCCAAGTCGTTTAGAAATGATATAAATTGTATTGCTTGCAGCAAAGGCAAACAACACAAAGCATCCTTCAAGGCCATTACTGCTCTTAGTCTTATCACTGAACCATTGCAGCTACTACACATGGATTTATTTGGTCCTACTTCCATTAGAAGCATTGACCACAAGCAATTCTGTCTGGTGGTAACTAATGGATATAGCAGGTTTACGTGGGTGTTCTTCATGGCTGCCAAGAGTGAGACCTACTCAATTCTTAGAGATTTTCTTACCCTGATAGAGAACCAGTTGACCAAGAAGGTTAAAGGTATTCGTTGCGACAATGGAACCGAGTTCAAAAATAAAGACCTCAAAGCACTATGTAATGCTAAGGGCATCAAAAGAGATTATAGTGCAGCGAGGACTCCTCAACAGAATGGTGTGGCAGAAAGAAAGAACAGGACACTAATAGAAGCAGCAAGAACTATGCTTGCCGATTCCAAGCTTCCAACCATGTTCTGGACAGAAGCTGTTAATACCGTAAGTTATGTTTTGAATAGGGTTTCTATTACCAATCCTCACAAGAAGACTCCTTATGAGCTGCTCACGGGCAAAGTTCCTAATATTGCTCATTTGAAGCCTTTTGGGTGTCCAGTCACCATTCTGAATACTAGTGACTATTTGGGGAAGTTTGATGGCAAGGAAGATGAAGGATACATTGTGGGATATTCAGCTCACTCTCGGGCTTATCGTGTCTACAATCTCCAAGCCAAACGGATCATTAAAACTATAAATCTCAGGTATTTTGAAGAGAAGTCAAACATCCAAGGCAAGGGTCCTGAATGGTATTTTGATCTTGATTATCTTAGTGATTCATTAGGATATTCTCGTTTCAAAACTAACCATGATGCAGGCCCACAAGTGTTTGCAACTTCTAGTACTGGTGTTCCTTCTAGTCTTTCTGATTCAGATGACGAGGATGACATTTTTGTGGTTCCATCCTACTCCACCACTGTCTCTCCTACTCCTCCTAGTGATGCAACTCCGTTGGATGTACAGGATTCCCAAGTAGCTCTTGACACTCTTCTCAAACAACAACAAGAAGCTACTACAGCAGCTGCTCAAGGTGGTTTTGAGTTTCCCTTGGATAAGCCTTCTGACAAAGCTGCTCCTGGTACCCCAGCTTCTGCTCCTAGTGCTAGCTTATCACCTACTAGTACTCCAGCTAGTGAGTCTGCTTCCAATACTCGTTTCTCATGTCCTTCTGATTTAGGGAACCATCAAAAGAAGTCTTCTACCAAGCTGGATGACATTCATAAACAACCAGTAGATGTGATCTTCCACACTGCTTCATATGATGCTGACTTTGTTGGTGATCTCAATAACTTGGCACCAGAAGTGGAGGTCTCTTCCAATCCAGTCTTGTAATCACACAAAGATCATCCTACCACTCAAATCATTGGAGATCCTGGTTCTACTGTCAAGACACGCAGAATGCAGCAGAAGGCCTCGTCTGATCATCATGCTCTTGTGAGCTATATTGAAGATCAAAAGCGTAATAATCATACGGACTTTCAACACTGTTTGTTTGCTTGTTTTCTTTCACAGGTGGAACCTAGGTCAGTTTCTCATGCTCTTGAGGATCAAAGTTGGGTGGAGGCTATGCAGGAGGAGATGCAACAATTCTTGTTTCAGAATGTTTGGGTTCTGGTTGACTTACCAGATGGAAAGATAGCAATCAATACCAAATGGATTCTCAAGAACAAGAAGGATGCACGGGGATTGTCGTAAGGAATAAAGCTAGGCTTGTCGCACAAGGCCACACTCAAATTGAGGGCATTGTCTACACTAAAGTTTTTGCTCCGGTTGCAAGGATAGAGGCCATTCGTCTGTTTTTGGCTTTTGCTTCTTATGTGGGCTTTACGGTGTTTCAGATGGATGTCAAGAGTGCATTTCTCTATGGCAAAATTGACGAGGAGGTGTATGTCACTCAACCTAAGGGCTTTGTTGATCCACTTCATCCCAAGAAAGTTTACAAGGTGGTCAAGGCTCTTTATGGATTACATCAGGCTCATAGAGCTTGGTATGGGCGTCTTTCAACTTTCTTGTTAAAGAATGGCTATAGAAGGGGTACTATTGACAAAACACTATTTCTTCGGAGGAATACCAAGGACATTATCCTTGTTCAGGTTTATGTGGACGACATTATCTTTGGTTCTACTAGGAAGGAATGGTGTGATGAGTTTGAACACTTGATGAAAGGCGAATTTCAGATGAGTGCGATGGGAGAACTTTCTTTCTTCCTTGGTCTTCAGGTCAAGCAACAATCGGATGGGATTTTCATCAGTCAAGATAAATATGTTCATGAGATTCTTCAGAAGTTTGACATGGATCATCTTAGACCAGCAGCGACTCCTTATGAAGTTGCTAAAATCTAACTTAAGAATGAGCCAGACCCCTTGGTCAATGTTCACATGTACAGGTCTATGATTGGCTCCCTCATGTATTTGACTGCATCACGACCGGATATCATGTTTGCGGTAAGTGCTTGTTCTAGACACCAGGTGACTCCAACGGTTTCGAACTTAAATGCGGTGAAGAAGATTTTCAAGTATATCAAGGCTCAACCTAAACTGGGCTTATGGTATCCTAGAGAATCACCTTTTGTCCTAGAAGCATATAGTGATAGTGACTATGCTGGTGCTAATAATGACAGAAAGTCTACTACTGGTGGTTGTCAATTCTTGGGTCGTCGACTTATTTCATGGCAATGCAAGAAACAGACAATAGTAGCTACTTCTTCAACAGAAGCTGAATACGTTGCTGCTGCTAGTTGTTGTGGACAAGTTTTGTGGATCCAAAATCAGATGTTGGATTATGGTTTCAATTTTATGAATACCAAAATTTTTATTGACAATCAAAGCACTATCTGCATTGTGAAGAATCCTGTTTTTCATCAGCGGACGAAGCATATTGAAATTCGGCATCATTTTATCCGGGATGCCAATGAGAAGAAGCTGATTCAGGTTCTTAAAGTTCATACGGATGATAATGTTGCTGATTTGTTGACAAAAGCCTTTGATGGTCCTCGGTTTAACCACTTGGTGGTTCATATTGGGATGGTCAATCCTTGAGGTCTAGGATTGAGGGGAGGCTAAGCCTAAGGGGAGGCTTTATGTACATATTCTTAGGACAGACTAACGTATTGATAGATTTTAACAATATATTTGATTGGTTCTGGTGGTGCGTGCTACTTCTGGTGGAGGATTTTGCTCACTTCTGGTGATTATGGTATTACATGATTGGCTTCTGGTCCTCATTGGTCAGCTTCTAGTCATAATTGGTTGGCTTCTGGTGGTTCACAATCCTTCTTTGTCAAGTGGTGATTGGCTTCTGGTACTGGTCTGGGACACTGTTCATTCCTTTTGTTAATCACGTTTTGCTCCTGGTCTGACCATTGTGTGCTTTGACTTTTGGTCAACGCTCCCAATCCTGGTATTTACAGTTTTCATTAACTATGGTAAATTGGGAGTTGGTAATTATGTTAAAAAGGGCAAGTGGTTACTATGCAATTATGTCTAAATTTGAAAGGGCAACCCCCCATTAATAGGGGTCAATGAACAGTTACTATTTTCCTTATTAATGGTCAACTTAACCCCTTGACTCACTCATTCCAATCAACACACACACAAAACCGATCCTACTCTATCCACCCTAACCAAAATCCTTCTTCCATCAATTAATCAAGATCCATGGCTGCTCTTGCTTACCAACCTGCTCACAACCGAGTTGCTTATCTGGGTGATGGTCCACATCGTGAACATTTTGCTGACAATCTGGATTTCATTGAAGCTTCCAACCTAAGGTTTGCGTTTACTGTATGTCCCACTATTTATGATAGTGTTATTCGTCAATTTTGGGCGTCTGCTCGTCTTGTGGTTGTTGTTGGTCGTCCACGTGAACTCCATGCTACCATAGATGGACGTTCATACGTGGTGACTGAGGCTTCTATTCGCTCTTCCCTTCATCTTCAGGATGAGGGTGGTGTTGAATCCATCCCCAATTCGGAGGTATTGGAGGGGATGGCTGCTTTAGGATACGAACATGGGGGGAAGTTTAACTTCCAGAAAAATAGGTTTTCCCCCCAATGGAAGCTTCTGGTGCACTTTCTAATCCATTGTATGAGTCCCAAGTCTGGGAGTTGGGATGCTTTCCCTACTCCCTTGGCTACTGGTCTTATTTGCTTAGCCCAGGGTAGGGTATTCAACTTTTCTCATTATCTATTTGAGGGGATGGTTAGTAATCTATCTAATGCTGGTTCTAGAAAGAAGTTTCTTATGTATCCTAGGTTTTTACAACAAATACTGGTTTGCATTCCTCGTGATAGGACTGAATATGTTCCGTCTAAGCTTACTGCAAAAGTGTATTACAATATGGTTCATGGGTTTACCGGGGAGTGGAGGCCCCTGACTGAGGCCATGTTGGGACTGGCTCAGGGTCCTATGGGTGAGGAGGAGGAGGCTCCTGAGTTTGTTGTGATTGATGATGACCCTATGGAGGAGGAGGCTCCTACTGGTATTCCTTCTCATGTGGTTGAGGAGGAACTGGTTGAGGAGGTGGTGGTTGAAAAACCATCCCCTTCCAAGGATGGTCCTTCTTTAGTACCACAAAAGTCTCCATTTGTGGACACTCCACCTCCTAGTCCTGCTCCACACTCGGCTGATATACCTTTTGGTACTAGTACTCCACAGGTTGACCCATCTGTTGCTTCGGGCTCCAATGACGCTTTCCCTGACCCAAGTTCTCTTGGTGGGCAGGCGGAGGAGCCTACTACACTTATGTCTTTACTTGATCTTATGCGCAGGTATCATGAGCGGATGATTTCATTGGAAGCTGACTTGAACCAACACCGGAAACTTACTAGGGAGTTTGTTCTTCCTCTGGCTGATCGCATCAAAGCTTTGGAAACCCAGCAAAGACGCAGAAAGAAGCATGTGATCTATTCTGATTCTGATGAGGAGGGTACGGAGCGTGTTGAGGATGGTTTGACATTATTGGCAAAGGCTGCCTTTGCTGATAAAGTGTATGATGATTTGCCGGTTCCTCCGACATCCTCCAGTGTTCCTTCTCCTGCTAGTATTCCCACTCCTATGGATGGTGCTTCTGGTCCTGTTGCAGGTTCCAATGCTGGTCCCTCCCATGATTCGAAGGGCAAGGCCCCAATGACTGATGCTCCATCACCATCTCGCAAACGTACTCGCCGACAGCTTGAAGAGGATGAGGAGGCTGCTCAACGAATTCAAGCCGAGATTGATGAAGCAGATAGGGCTGTAGAAGAGGAGCTTTGACAGCGGAGGCGTGAACAAGTTCAGCACGATGCAATGCATTGTAGTGATAGTGAGTGGATGCAGGTGATGACTATTCTCACCAGGGACTATGCTTAGTTTACAGATCTTCTGGGTGACGATGTTGATGAGCATAACTGTATTCCGAGAGCGATGGTGTAGATTTGTAAATCTATGCTTATGTTTTTAGAGAGAGAAGGAGATAGAGAGATGGTGGATTTCACACTTTAGAGAGAGAAAGTTAATAAGAACTATGTGTAAATTATGAAAAACCACACCCCTCTCCATCAAAGGAGAGGGTTTATATACCCAAGCCCTTGACATGGGCTTGGGCTTACATTTTGGGCCGGCCTACACATGTTGTAGGCTAGGCTTGTTCTTGTTAAATAATTAAAGAAAGTTAACTAAACTACGAGCTATTACATGGACTATTAATGGAGTGACCGATCCTTCTTAATACGTAAAACGTATTTCCAACAATCTCCCCCTAAGGGAGGTCACTCCAAACAAGGGCGTTACCCAAGTTCCAATAATAAGAAAAACCTAGCATACTATGCTTGTCTTGAGCTCGTAGTCTTCGTCTTTCTTTTTCTTTTTCTTTTCTGGTGAACATGCTGATGTGATCTTTGATATCAATCTTGAGCATTAATCTCTTGCCTTGATCTCGTGCATCCATCACTTGTGATCTTCGCCTCTTCGTGACCTCACGTCCCACATACTTATACCTTTGTAATTCTTGAAAGCTTCAGAGTTTGATACAGCGGAAGACTTCACTTTTAGGCTTTCTTGAATTAGATGAGGTATTAAGTGCCTAAAGTATAAGCATGCGGGGACGACTTCTTCTTGGATCCCGCAACGCCACCGTCTTCAAATGCCGCAACATAAGTAGACACGAACGAAATGGCTTTGAACATTTCATTCTAATTCGGTAGCATTTTACCTCCGGTCGGTGAAGACCGTTAGACGATATTAGATATCGTACCCGTGACGGATAGTTTCAATTAAGTAACTTCCTGACAGGATTTCGCGGGTAAACCCGTTCTCTTTATTCGACCGTCCAAAGCTGACTGCGAACATAAAGAGTGAATCATTTGGATAATAATATCCGCATGATTTGAAGTCGTCAATTCATGTTCCTGGAACAAGTGAAATTCAATTAAGAACCGCACCATCGTTGCTTTCCAGTTGTCACGAGCTTGATTCGTATAGAATCTTGCAAGTTACCTACCAAGTGCTGTTTGAGGTTAACACTAGAAGGATTTCCACTCATCACTGTGAACACTAAGGTATCACTCTGAGTGTTCTGACAGGATCACTAAGATATTGCGTAGAGGCCTGGAACGTGTTTAAATTCAGTTAAGAATTAAACAGCTGTTGCTTTCCAGTTATCACAAATTTGATTCATAAAGAATCGCACAAGTCACCTACCATGAGCTTTTTGATATTCGCTCAAGAAGGATTTCCATCTTCATTGTAAATACTTTCGTATTACTCGGATGTTCACGCAAGATCATGAAGATTTTGCGTAGGACTCTTAAGATCTTTCTTACTTTTCACAGTGTGTGAAGAAGCAAGGAAACATGAAAGTGTGTCCTAATGAGATATTTGATGATCTCAAATGGCTCTAGACTCGATCGTGCATTTTGGATTTTAGTGATCGGAGGCTGGAGAGGAGTGCCACCTTTTTAATACCAATTTACTCGGAGTGAATAAATCGATAGATAACGTGTTGATCTCCGTGTGATTAAAACAAATACCTTTTGAGAGATATCTGAGTTAGCTGGGATGGTTGTGCATTGCATCACTGGGTCCATGATGTCTGTCTTCAATATCAAGAATCATTAAAATGATCTCAATAGCATATGTGTTGACCCGGTTTCTGCCTAAAGTTGTAAGGAGGGCTTCTTTCTTTACACCCTTTATCTTTACAATTCTTTTTCATTCTTCAACCCCTTCAATGCTTACCAATACGTCATAACTAGCACCTTGTTGTGATTGTTCCAGTGCTAACTTAAGTACTTGGTCGGCATTCAGCTACGTTCACAATCTTTCTCCAACTTTCCTAAGGACTACTATTTCTAGCTATGGAATGTCCTTGGGAAGATTCCTCCGGTTCTGGAAGAATCATAGGACTTAACCTATCCTACCATCCTTATGTCACCACAATCTTCATCGTCGTGAAATAAATGGGTTTCGGGTAAGTATATGTCACCATGAAAATCCATTTTGATATGTAAATCCGTTTTGCTCCCCCTTAACATATGCCATGATATTCGAAAACATTTCGCATATGTCGGGATGAGCCAGCACGTTAAGTCAAACCATTTGTGATAATATTCCGAATTAAATCACATTTTCTCCCCCATATTAAAAATATCAACCCAATCGATGTTTTTAATATCAATTGATTTAATGAAGTTTTAACAAAGGTTTTATCTTCATGATATCAAATGTATGAGATATGATATCGATTTGTAACATGATCACATATTCACCATATTAGAAAAGAATTGACAAGGTTGGACCTGATAGATGAGAACATCATATGATAAGATCAAATGGTTCTTGTCAGCATATGTTTGTCGCCTCGTCACGTCTGAAGTCATCTCTCGACACCACGTGTACGATTGGTATTGTTGTCTTGACACCAACTTGTGAACTTGGCACTTTCGGCATCGAAGATTCTGAATGCTTGACAATTTCTCCCCCTCAATTGTTGACCCGTGTTCTATCGAAAGAGCTGTAGTCGTCAGTTGAGTAATCGCATCATCGAGTATGTAGATACCAATTATAGATAGCATCGTTGTAGAGATGATAGCTTCATAAAAACAAGACTTCTCTTGTTTTAACAAATAAATGCACTGAAACGTACATAGATTTGTGTTAGACCAAGTTATAAAGTAAACTTGATCCCTTACAAGGTTTTAAAGTAAACCTTTCCCGAGAAAATTAATTCCCGTTGAGAGCCAAAGCTTTCATAAGAAATACCTGACTTTAATGTAAAAACCGGGTTGTAGTCTGAAATAACTACAAGCCATCTAGGCATGTTTTATGAAATATTTACAACTTTTGTACGAACTCTATTTATGGCGCCGTGTCGATATTAATCAACATTTCTAAGGCCGTAAATATTATCGTACCAAAAGACATGCCTTTGAAAAAATAAAGTAAAAATATTTTTGGATTTTTCTAGATTTTTCAATTTTTATGGTTTTTATATGGTTTTATATTTTTGTATTTTGCTTTTGTGGATAAAAATATAAACAATATATACAAATGATCACCAAGGATACAGAGAATAGTTTTACCACCACTATTCTTTCGCTTCATCTGCGAGTTCCTTTAGAGTCTCAGGCGAGAAAGTTCTCATTCCTAGCTTGTCGGCCATAAATTCAATTCAAGCGCGATCTAAAGCCTTCGTGAAAATATCTGCCAATTGATACTCAGATCGGACGAAGTAAAGCTCGATTACTCCATTTTCCACTTGCTCCTTGATGAAGTGGTAGCGAATGTCAATATGCTTCGACCGGGAGAATTGAACATTGTTGCAGCATAAGGCAATTGCACTCTTGTTGTCACAGTACATCGGAATTTTGTTGTAACCTAGACCATAGTCGGTTAATTACGATCTCATCCAAAGGATTTGAGCACAGCAACCAGACATAGCTATGTATTCTGCTTCCGTACTTGAAATTGCAGCGCTTTTCTGCCTTTTCGATGCCCAACTGATTAGCCGATCTCCTAGTAGTTGCAAAGTTCCACTCGTGCTACGCCTTGTATCTTGACAACCCGCGTGATCCGCATCTGCATATGCCATTAGTGCAATAGAAGAGTCCTTCGAATACCAAAGTCCCCGATTAATGGTTCCTTTAAGATATCGAAAGATCCTTTTAACAGTAGCTAAGTGTAACTCAGTAGGCCTAGTTTGATACCTGGCACACATACATATAGCAAACTGAAGATCAGGTCGACTGGCTGTGATATACAGAAGAGTACCGATCATTCCGCGATAAAGTGTCGGATCAACGGCAACTCCATGTGGATCTGCATCAAGCTTAGATTTCTCCACCATTGGAGTGTCCACGGGGTCGCAAGATTCCATCTTATATTTCTTAAGCGATTCAAGGGCATATTTGGATTGATTAATAAAGATGCCTCTGGGACTCTGAGATATCTGAAGACCTAAGAAGAATGATACCTTGCCCATCATTGACATCTTAAACTTGGAAGACATGAGTGTCCCAAACTCATCCGATAAGGTTTGGGTCGAGGCTGCAAATATAATATCATCAACATATATTTGTACCATAATCATATCTTTACCTCGTTTCTGAATGAACAGCGTGGGATCCACCTTGCCTTTTGCGAAGCCTTGAGTAATGAGGAATTGTGACAATAGATCATACCATGCGCGTGGAGCTTGCTTCAACCCATAGAGAGCCTTCTTAAGCTTGTACACATGATTAGGATAATTATGATTCACAAAACCATCCGGCTGTTGAACATAGACTTCTTCCTTGATTTCACCACTAAGAAATGCCGTCTTCACATCCATCTGATAGACGATCATATTCATATGGGCTGCATAAGCGAGGAATAGTCTAATAGCTTCCAAACGGGCAACAGGTGCAAAGGATTCCATAAAGTCGACGCCCAATAATTGCTTGTATCCACGAGCTACTAGTCGAGCTTTGTTTTTCAATATTCCGCCTAACTCATCGAGTTTCACCTTGTAAACCCATTTCAAAGTGAGTAACTGCACTTGATCCGGGCATGGGACAAGTTCCCATACTTCAAGACGTATAAACTCATTAAGTTCTTCTTGCATAGCTTCTATCCAACAGGATTGAGTAAAAGCTTCTTTCCATGTCTTAGGTTCAACTTCAGTGAGAAAAGCATCAAAGTGACAAAACAATGCACTTTCTTGTAACTGACTTCGTGTGGATACCGGACGATTAGGGTCACCAATAATAGAATCTATAGGATGATCCTTTGTCCACTTGTTGTCATGTTCACGAATCCGTGGATTGGAGTAAACTGTAGAAGGAGCTTCCTCTGAGGTGGACGACCCGGCTTGATTAGGGTCGGGAATAGATACACCAAAGAATGGAAGTTCACGCATTTGAGCGAATTCCAAATCGTGATCATCATCATCCTCTTCATCATCAATAGGCATGACATGGGTAGTTGAAACAGGTGTTGGCTGAGAATTACTTGTGGATGGTATATCTTGACCAATTGTAGGTGCAGATGTGTCTGATTGTGCTTCGGTTGCTGGAGCGACAACTTCGGTTATCGGAGCTATTACCTCAGGTTCTGGAGCAACAATGGTTGGAGGAGTAAAGAATTCATCAAAGAACGGTTGAAACAACGTATCCCATTCATTCCTAGTAGGTGGTATAAATGATGAAGTAGGGTTGTTTGGGACAAGACCAGAACTAATATTACTGGGTCCCATTTCATGAAGTGCGGGTTCAGAGCTGCTTTGCTCAGAAGCCATTGCTGTCAGCTCATCAAAATCAACATTCATAGTTTCAAGGATTTTGCGAGAGTTACGGTTGTAGATTCGGAATGCCTTCTTTGCGGGTGCGTAACCGTTGAAAATACCAATATCAGCCTTTGGTTGAAGTTTTCCCAAATTGTCACCATCATTGTTTGGATAGCAAAGAGAACCAAATACATGAAGATATGATAAATCTGGTACTTTTCCATGGAGAAGCTCATAAGGTGTTTTACCATGGCGTTTACGAATTAGTGACCGGTTTTGGGTGTACACTGCTGTAGATACTGCTTCTGCCCATAAAAACAATGGAGCCTTTGCGTAAATTAACATCGTTCGAGCAGCTTCCATAAGTGTGCGATTTCACCTTTCAACGACACCGTTTTGTTGTGGAGTGCGTGCAACGGATGTTTCATGAGATATGCCAACTTCTTCATAATAATCACGCAAAATTTGATTCACAAATTCGGTTCCATTATCTGTACGGATGCGTCGGACAGTAGTGTTGAGACGCACTTGAATCATCTTGAGAAATCTGATGATGAATTTAGGTGCTTCATTTTTTGCTTTAAGAAACTTCACCCATGTAAACCGAGAGTAATCATCGACAATGACGAGGATGTACTTTTTGCCACTAAGACTTTCAACACGCATAGGCCCACAAAGATCCATATGCAACAGATAAAGTTTCTCTTGGTTGGTGTCTTCAGTCTTGGGTTTGTAAGACTTCTTAGTGCTTTTCCCCATTGAACACGCGGAACACAAATGATCCTTGTGAAATGATAGTTTAGGAAGACCACAAACAAGTTCGTTTTTCGCCAAGTGATTAATAGCGTCAAAGTTAAGATGAGATAACCGTCGATGCCATAACCATGACTTAGTCTTCGATGCTTTGGAGAGAAGACATACGGGAGAAGCGGCCATCATGTCTTGTAGAGACAAAGTATACAAATTATTCCCTCGAGTACCTTTCAATAAATCAACCCCTTCCAAATTACGAATGAAGCAGGTATGCTCTCGAAAAGCAACTTCTAGGTTAGCATCACAAAATTGTCCCACAGAAAATAAGTTGTGACCGAGACCTTCCACGTAATACACTCTTGAAATTATAACATTCCCAATATGATATTCACCATAACCCATTATCTTTGCAATATGATCATTTCCAAATCAAACCGTACCAAGAAACTTGCTGACGAAATTTCTGAGCTGAGAGCGATCTCCGGTCATATGCTTGGAGCAACCAGAGTCCAAATACCAGAGAACAATTTGGACCACCTGTTTTCAATAACAACAGTAGACAATGCATTGGAAACTATTGGTTCCGGAGTGTTAGCAGATACAGATATAGAATTATCAGAATTGCTAACATTTTTGAGACCCTTAGATTTACTGCGTTTTCTAATGTCAGTTTTAGCACTAACAGGTTTTACTGTTCCAACTTTCTTTGGTTTTTGATTATTTGCGGGCACTACAGTGGGAGTAGACCTATTTAAAGGGCACTTGGTTCCTACAATAGTGTCAGTGTTCCTAGTTAAAGGACACGCTTGTGTTTTGGTAGCCTTGGTACTCCTAGTTAAAGGGCACGCTTTCTTCGCTGTAGTGGGAGTGATCCTAGTCAAAGGGCACATATTTCCTACTATAGTGAAAGTTCTACCAGTGGGGCGCCACATCCAACCAACTTGGGTTAACACTTTCCCAGTCGGTTTCCATTCTAATCCATTTTTCCGGGCATACATCTCATTCACATGGTCAATAAGGCAAGAATCATGACGACTAGAAAACATACATTCATTGCAATTCCAATATTTCAAATTAGAATTCACAGTAGGCTTAGAACGCTGCACAACCGCAGAGCCTTTAGGTTTAGCTACATGATTCTTTTTATTCAAACCAGAAATAACATTCCTAGGATGGGCTTCTACTTTCTTCTTCACTTGACTACTAGATGGGGGCAAGATCCTATCATTCTTCTTGTTTCTTTTAAGCTTAGATCTTTGAGCCTTAGTAGTGGTGCTTACTCCTATAGAAGGCAACACGGGAATATTAGAAGCTGGTTTTGATTCCGCCTTATCTTTATTGACCAAAGTTTGAGATGGTTTAGTCCTAGGGCCCTTGTTAAGTAGTGTGACGGCTATAAGGGTTCTTTTGATTGCACTAGAGGACGAAGCTGAGATAGTGGCTGCGTTATCCACAACATTCTTACCTTTTAGAGTACGAAGTGTTTCCTTTAACTCAGCCAAGACCAGGTTCTTATCACAAATTTGTTCCCTCAAATCAGATATTTCCATCGACTTTTGATTCAATTGTTCAATCAATGATTGATTCTGTGCAGTGGTATCAGCACATGTGGGCTGTACTGAATCGAAGAGTCGTGTATTTTTCTGTTTTAAGTTATCAACTTTGGACAAAATCTTGGAAACTCGATTATCTAGATCCAGTTTAAGATTCTCAGCGACCTCAAGTACGTTCACACAGTTAAGCTCCTTAGATTTCTCTATTTCCATCGGCAAAGAGTTAGCAACTTTGTCACTTGGCTGATGCTGTTTTGATTGTAAATTCAATCGAAAATTCTTTTCAAAATTTGCATCATCGATATTAACACCTTCGAATGACGTTTCAAAGATTTCTTGAATAAATTGTTGCTTGCATTCAAGCGAAATACAATGTGTTTGAATCTCATCAAAACGTTTTGAAAGCGATGAATATGAATCTTGAAGCTTTAAAAATTCAGCGTCAGATTCGTGACAAGTACTATCTACCACAGTATCCACAGATTCAACATTATGCACAATAGAATCATTATCAACACTTGTATTCACACAGACATAAACTATATCATGAGACATCACTTGATTCAGAAGCAGATCATTATGGCGTGAAACTCGTTCTATTTCAAGTAAACTGTTTTCATAAGCATCTTCCATTTCATTGAAAACACGTCTAACTTCTTCTATTTCCAAAAACAAATCTTGATCAATATTACGAAGACAAGCTTTAACATTGTTTACAAACGGAACAATTTCATCTCGAAATGCAGCTCTAGTGTGCTCAAAGTTCCATTCACCTTCCGTTATGGCCGTGGCCGTCGTACGTTCCAAAATGACCTTGTCAAAATCGGCTAAGTGTTGGTGAACCGTGTTTAAGTTAACGGACGCCTTACTTACTGGTGGAATTAACTTCGTTAAATCCTTTTTGACGAGTATAGGAGACATACTAGGAAGGTTTTCATTTGACAAACTTTGGGGCACAAGAACTGTTAATTCTGCTAATTCCTTTTGTAAGCGAATGCGTGTCTTTTTCGAAAATTGATCTTTGTTATGTTGATCATAATCAATTGTATGGAATTTTGAAAGCATTTTAGAATGAGTTTCATCCCCAAGTGATTGTGTCTCCTCAGTACTACGAACAAAAGGTGCTTCTTTCGATTTTCCAATTATGGTCATATCATAAAGACCGGGAATATATTCCTGAGCTTGTTTTGCATAACCGGGATTAGGTGGTAAATCTTGAAGACGCTTAAGTTCGAATTCTTTAAATGATTTAGTTAAAAGATGAACCTTTTCTGTGGAAGCGTATTGTTTTAAA
Organism: Glebionis coronaria; assembly: GCA_025667525.1. Classification (NCBI taxonomy): domain Eukaryota; kingdom Viridiplantae; phylum Streptophyta; class Magnoliopsida; order Asterales; family Asteraceae; genus Glebionis; species Glebionis coronaria. The sequence continues at coordinate 171,838,770 of CM046881.1, forward strand.
AGCTGTTGTTCTTTGAATTTAAGAAGTTTGGTAGCATTAATTTCCGATTCAACCTTTTTAGACTCGAGAGTTTCGAAATCCATTTTAAGTTTCTGAAAATCATTGACAACCGACTCTTTTTCTTTTAATTCATTGGAAAGATTAGCTTTTAATGATTCTATTTCTTTCAAGTGTTCAATCTTTTCAAAACGAAATTGGTCAAATTCAGAACATGTTATTTTCTCTTCTTGAGGGACCATTTCAAAAGTTTTGACCTTTTCTTTATGCAACGCAAGCTCAGCAGTTAGGGTGGAATTCGTATCTACGGATTGTCTGAGGGCCATATGCATTTGATCAATAATATGTTTAGGCACCATGACCAAATCATGTTGAGCATAAGATTCCATACCCGTCGTAGCATTTGGTTGAGGTTCACTCAAATGTGTTGGGTTGGGTACCACATCATTTGAGTTACTAGTCCCTGAATGCTGTTCGAGGTTGTCATTTTCATGCCCAACTTGATGTTGGTTATCATCAATATTATTAGATGTGGTTGGTACCTCACTGATGACATCAGAACCGTAGTGAGAGAGATTAGCAACGAGAGCAGCTTGGGCAGAGTGAATGTCATCACAATCAGAATCATATGCGTCAAGGTCATCTGCTTGATAAGCTGCATTAGAAGTGGAAACAACTGCAATGCCTTCAGTATCTGCTGCCCCTGGGTCTGCAAGAAATGCTAACTCCTCTGAATCCAAAATCTTCCCCTTAGACTGAGCATCAACCAAATACATCTTCTCACGAAACCATGCATCATCCCTTCTCCTTTTCGGCTGAGTGCATTCCCTAGCCATGTGACCTTGTCCTCGGCAATTGTAGCAAGTCACAACCTTCTTAGGACCAATAGGACTCCCATTTCCACTAGCTTGAGAATTCACAGCTTGATTGTTCCCAGTCCTTGTAGGAGGTCCATATGAATTTTGCCTTCCCTGAATAGGTTGCACCGTCACTTGACCATCTTGAACAGTGGCTTGTTGTCGAGGATTTGATGAGGTGCGGAGCTGATTGTTTGTTGATGGAAATCCTCTAGTTGCAACAAGTTTTGACAAGTAGGCGGTGAGATGGTTTAGAACATCAGCTGGCGTATCATTTGGAGTAAAGACCGGTGCTTGGATTGGTGGAAGTTCATTAGAGTAGAAAGCTTGTGCTGGTTGTGCTTCTATTGGAAAATATCCTTGCTGAGGTGTATAGCCCAATGGAGAAGTGTTGGCTTGTGATGGTGATGTTTGATATGGTGGTTGCTGTTGAAAAGATTGTTGATGAACACTTTGTTGATATTGTTGCTGTGGCATCATTGGTGGTTGATAAGATGGTTGATGTGGTTGCTGATAGATGTGTGGTGGTGGCTGCAAGTATGATGGTTGTTGATAAGTATAAGCCATGTTTTGTTGAGAAGCATACATTGCAAGTGGATCATGAACTTGAGGTGTAGACAACCGAGCCTCGATCACATGGCATTCGTGTTGTTGAAGAAAAGCTTGAAGTTGATCCACATTGGTGTTATGCAAGTCCTTAGCCAATTTAACATCCGTCACGTATTTTTTCCATTCTGGAGGAAGAGTGTTCAAATACTTGGTGTTCAATTGAAAGGTAGGAATTGCCATGCCATAGATATTTAGCTCATTCAACAATAGGGTAAATCTCAGATAGTAGTCATTGAGAGTCTCCCCTGGCACATAGGCAAACTTATCAAAAGTATCATAAAGCTTACACTCTCGTTCTTGTTTAGTTAACGAGGTGCCTTGCATGAGAACATGAATTCTATCCCATAACTCTTTGGCAACTTTATGTTTGCTGACGAGTTTGTAGACATCTGGAGGAAGAGCTTGGAGAATGATGTTTGTAGCATACTTATCACATTTATCTTGAATCTTCATATCTCCAGTTAACTCACCCGTTGTGCGAGGACGAGTGGTCGTACCTTCCGTCACAGTACCATAATCTAATGGTCCATTGAGCACCGATGCCCAAATTAGATGTCCATTCTCCTTGTTCAACATATAAAGTTCCATTCGGGAAGCCCATTCCTCATACATAGTCTTCACCAACATTGGTGGACGATTATCCGTACCCGAAAGGATGGACTTATCCGTAAGAGATGTATACTCCATTTTAATAAGTTAAGATTTACAAAATTGATCGAACAATGAAATAAGGTTAAGTGTTTTTGTGTTGAAGTCGAGAAACAATGTTAAAATCCCTTAAAATATGTTCTCGATAAACCAAAAATTCCAAGACAAAATTACACACGATTGTTAGAAATTTTTTATGGAATAATTTTTGATTTGTCGGAATGTCTAGATCGGAATGCCAGATCGGAATGTCAGATCGTAATACCAGATCGGAATACCAGATCGTAATGTAACACTGTCGGAATGATGATGGTATCGGAATGCCTAGATCGCAATGCAGAGCGGTCGAAATGTTCAGATCGCAAAGAGCTATCGTAATACTCAGATCGCAAAACCTATCGGAATACTCAGATCGCAATGTTCAGATCGCAAAGTAGCTGACAAAATTCAAGCAGAGTAACGACTTAAAATACTTCCTTATGCCCGTCGGAATCCCAGATCGCAAAGCACGATCGGAATGTCCAGATCGGAATAAGTAATAAAACCCACGATCGCAAAGTAGAACCAAACCCTTTCCGATGGTAAGGTTATTGCGATGGAAGCCCAAGTACAATTTGTACTTTCCGATGGATGTTTCTGCTTAAATTTCGGAATGAAGAACACACAAACTTTTTTGCACTTTTGATCCAAGAAAGATGATGTTTTAGCGAAAACCAAGATACCAAGAACAGTTTAACACGAATCCCTATGTTACAATACTTGAAACTTCGATCCAATACAAAAAAAATTTGAAGATTCGGCTAAAAACAAACCAACAATCTACGAAATGTTTAGAACACAAAAACAAACCTATATTTCATCCCAAGCTCTTGATACCATTTGTAGATTTGTAAATCTATGCTTATGTTTTTAGAGAGAGAAGGAGATAGAGAGATGGTGGATTTCACACTTTAGAGAGAGAAAGTTAATAAGAACTATGTGTAAATTATGAAAAACCACACCCCTCTCCATCAAAGGAGAGGGTTTATATACCCAAGCCCTTGACATGGGCTTGGGCTTACATTTTGGGCCGGCCTACACATGTTGTAGGCTAGGCTTGTTCTTGTTAAATAATTAAATAAAGTTAACTAAACTACGAGCTATTACATGGACTATTAATGGAGTGACCGATCCTTCTTAATACGTAAAACGTATTTCCAACAGATGGTATTGATGCGCAAGCAACAATTGGCCCTTGCTGCGCAGCTTCGTGAGCAGAGAAAGAACAGACCTTTATCAAGAACTGAACAGCGCAAGCAGATGCAGCGTTATGTGAAGTATCAGTCAGCTGCTCATTTTAATGCTCCATGGACGTGGGACAGAGTTCGGGCTTTATCCTTTGATGAGCTCAAGGAACTTTATGAGCGTATGGTTAAGCGTCAGAGTCAACCAATTCCGGAGAGATTTATTTACCATCCTCGTGGTGTGACCTCTTCTTCGCCTGCTGCTCCTACTGGTCCTTCATCTGCTCCTACTCCTAGTTCTGCTGCTAGTCCATCTGTTTTTGTTGCTACTTCCGTTGGTACTTCTACTTCTCCTTTGGTTGCTCCTTTGGGTTCTTCTGCTGGTCCTGCTACCACCACCACTCATGCTTCCACCACCACACCTGTTACCACCACCACCTTCGCTACCACAACAACTACCACTGCTACACTTGATATGCCATCTCCGTCACCACCGGTTCCTAGAACTCAACCAATTCCTACTTCTGATGCAGCTCCTATTGATCCATTGGGTGGGCAAACTCATGAGTCTACTTCTCCTGCTCCCACTGCTGCTGTTGAGGTACAGGTAAAGGTTGAACCCACACCTAGTGATTCCACACCTAGACGTTCGCTTCGCCAGAAACAAGCTCGACGTGTTCGCCGTGGCAAGACAGTCCCTTATGAGACGCGTGATCCTGAGAATTTGATTGATGCCGCTTCTGACAATGATTCTGATTTGCCGTTGGGAAATGGGAACATTACTGGTTACACGGTTGAGCGTTCCACAACTCTTCCTGGTGTGGTATCCCATAGAATTACTCTGAGTGATGGGTCTGTGCGTTTGGCTTCGGGTTTGCAGGGTGTGCTGTCTTGGGCTGATCGTATGGATCTTATGGCGTTATATGGATTTGTGGATTCTAGCATGCCGTTTGATCCCATGGCTGTGTCTTCATGGCCTGGTCTGCGTATCTGGGCTGATCTTAAGCTGATGTTGGATGCACCTCCTCATGCTCCTGTTTTGGGTATATGGAAGGATCAAATGCAATGGGTGATTCTGCGATGGAAGTTATATGCACGATGTGGTGTGCATATGTTGGAATTAGAATCTGGTCATATGGTTTTTATGCTGACAGACGTGGATTATCCTTTGACAATTTCTTCGATGGAGGCGATGTTGGCTAGTCATTTGCAAATTTCCAATGCTCCATCAGGAAATGAGTCCTCTATGGCCACAACATTGGTAGAAGGTATTCAGGCTCGTTTGATAGCAGATAAGAAGGCTGCTTCTGGTTTGTGATGTGGTTGGGTTGTAAGTGTTTTAATTTTGTATTTTTTGTTCATTTGTTCTTATTATCATTCTTTTCACCAATATGTAAATTGATTGGTGAATTTCATTCTTTATAGTTAAAATATATATATATATATATATATATATATATATATATATATATATATATATATATATATATATATATATATATATATATATATATATATATATATATATATATATATATATATATATATATATATCACAATACTTTATAAAAAAAAACAACAAAAAAAAAATACTTTTTATATAATATCTGCTTATACTTTTAACACATATTGGATTTTATACTTGTGAATATGATACCATTTGCTGCTTCACATTGTGGGTTCTGGTTACTGATTTGTGCTTGTGCTGGTTACTGGTTTCACTTGGTGTTGGACTTGGTCCTCACAACAAATGGTTCTCAACTTACCATGTCTAATCGACAAGAAAAAGTTGATTCACCTTGAGGGTACGGCTCCTGGTGCGATTCTCAAATCCGTTGATGGTTGCCAGGTTACCCAAAACTGGATGGTTTTCACTTGCCATAGTCTTGGACTGAAAAGTGGCTAATCCAAGGGGGTACGGCTCTTGGTAAAGATCTTATCAAATCCGTTGATAGCTGTAATAGCTTGCTTAAAGCTATAGGGTTTTCAACTCACCGATGCTTCATTGCTAAGATTTGGCGAGTCCAGAGGGGTACGGCTTCTGGTAAAGACATATCAAATCCGTTGACGGCTGTGATGGTTTGCCTAAAATCATCAGGGTACCCCCACTCACCATTGATTCACGTTCTAAGAGTTGGGCTGGGTTCTAGTCTCCCAGGGTGATGCTTATTCCACCAGACAGACTGGCTAGCCCAAGAGCGAGCAGTTACTTGGTAAAGGCTCATCAAATCTGCTCATGTTGCTGAAAAGATTCAACACGATGCTGATTTGTTCCAAGCTTTGGAGAAGCTTCTAGTGTTTCATGTTGCGGCGGTTACTCTGATTCTTATCTTTCTGATGCTGCTATTAGTTTTGCTGGTTCAATCCTCGGGTTTTATTTGCACGTTTTCCAGGAAACTTGAACTCAACAGGTCAAATTCAAGTTTAGGGGAGGATTGTTAGGACCATTGTAATAGTTAAATGTAATAGGTAGACTAGGAGGTATGTAGTTCCTCCTGGTCCTAGTAGTAGTAGGAGCAAGTCCTGCTCCTGGTCCTAGTCGAAGTCAAACTTTATTATTTACTTAATATTCTGTTAGGATATGCATGAGATATGTAAGGAAAGGATATGCATATCAGTTTTACACGTTTTTTTTATGCTGTATTAGGGTTTCCTTGTAGTATAAAAGGAACCTTAGGCAGAAGGGTTAGACACACCTTCACCAAACGTAGTTCTAGTCATTATCAATATTAGAAATCCTTAGAAAGGATCAAGTCTTTATAGTTATTCTGTTCTTCTTTATTATATTTGTATTCTACATTCGTATTGTGTATAGAGTCTCTCTGTGAGTTGACTTGTGATTACAGAAGTCATTCACCGTTCTTGACAGGCTGCAAGATCTACATCTAGTAGACCCAACACAACTTAAACTCAATTCGATATCCTACCTCATTTTCCAATACTTTCATCCTTATTCTTAGACCTTAATAGGGCAATAAAAGCTCGATATGAACAACACTTAATTTCCAATCCTATAGCTCTTACAAAAACAATTATCAAATGAGTCACTAGTATTAAATGACTCACACATTCAATTAGACTTCTCGGAAAGGTACTAGTGGCAACATTCACCCTTTCGATTTCAATTTAAGAATAGGATAACTACGAATCAGATGACATCTTTCTAGGTGGTAACGTTTTGTTAAACTCCACTCTATAAGGAAAGATCGTCATGACATCGATATCAGATTTAATCTCGCCAATTTTTTTTTCAATATCACAATCAACTAATATCTACATTTCTACGAATATCAACCATTTGTTGGGATCATAAATATCCACAACTTGGTTTAGATCTAAGATAGCTAGAATTCCTACGGGAATAGCTTCGATTGATTTGCTATGGGATTTAGGGTTCCTTGTGACAATCTACGTCGTATAAATACCTCGTATAAATATCAAAATAATCATCAAATAATCATGTAATAAAATTACATCATATATATATATAATCCAAGTTATATATATATATTAAAATAACACTTCTCAGTCTGGCCTTGTCGGTAACTCGGGAATTCTTCGGCACCGTTATAGTCAAAAGATTTTTAGACATTTTTAGAAAAATGTTTATAGTTAAAAGATTTTGAAATCTTTTATTCAAAACCTTGGTTTTAAAAATCTTTCGTTCTCTATAACGAGAGCTCTGGTACCAAAATGTAAAACCCCCAAATTTATACAACTCAATACAGCGGAAGACTCGTTGGTGTTACGGGATAACACATTACTCACATCATAGACAACGCTTAAAAATCGCGTCGTTTATTAATAAAGCATTTCCATTCATAAATATCAGATTTACATAGGTCCGAAGTCATTATATTTCATACAGGTTTTACAAAGAATTTGAATGGAAATTATAATTTAAGTGCGGGCCATGAATTCTTGTTGTCTTCCCGAGAATTACCTTCAAGTACCTGAGACAAAACATGTTAAAAGAAAAGGTCAGCGATAACGCCGAGTGAATTCATAGAGTTTAATAAAATACATTAGTATAACATCGGTATAAAATTATTACCGAAAATCATTTTGTACAATCATTGTAATAGGCCATAAAATAGCCAAAGTCATTTTTATACAAATCCTTATCGAAAATCATAATATAGGCATTTGCCTTAAAAATCATTATACGAGCCAATGTCGTAAAAACATCATACAATACGTCTTATAACGTTGTATAAAGTTAAATAAAAACCGTTATATGAATATGGTTATGAAAACCAAAACACGAACATAATATCAATAGTATGACCCCGTATTGCTAGTCAGGCAATACATCGTAATTCGGTGCGTACAGCAGTATTTCGTTAATTGGATTATTATAAGCCGCATGACATTGTTACCTTACTAAAACAAACAACGGGTAGCTAGCCTGAAACTCATTTGCCCATCTAAATTAGCGTGTCTTCACAAAGGTCACGCTATGTAAATCTTCTTATACATAAATTCGCTTACCAATCAATGTGGCACGACGGGGATCAACCGTCAAGGCGCGAACTGGGGTGATCGTCCCCAAATAGTACTATTATATGCATAAGCGTCTACCAAATCCCGGTAGTTCACAATTCATGCTAATGGGACTTTTAGTGACATAACCTAACTTTAATAATCCATTTAATTTCATCTATCGGGTCATTTAATCATTCATCGGGTCATACAACTATTCGGGTCCAAATCAATAAACAAACAATCGGGACAAATGGTGTCCTATTTTAGTAAAACTAACATGTTATCTCCCTCGCGGGTTTATAAAATATTTTATAAATGTTGATCCCAAACTTAGATCGATTAGCTTTGTGTATACGAGATTAGGTCAAGTATAACACGTAGAGAAACCTTTGTTATATGCTTTGTGAATCTAAGTGTTATGCGGAATTTAACACTTAAACAAGAACACAAGATGTAAACAAAACTTTCACTTTGATTATGAATGTCGAACTTGCTTACAATGAAAGATGTTTACGAATGAAAACTTATATAAAACTTGATACTAAACATTAACCTAAAGGCCTTCTTTTATAGACTAAGAAGCCTTGTACAATAAACTACGTATCAACTATTCTAGGTAAAGATAAACATAGAAAATACATTGTCGTTTCTATCCTTACTAGAAGTATTCTAGAACATAATAAACGTGTAGCTTACATCTTCCATCAGTGCTTGTCTTCAATCAACTCAACGCTTGACTTTAACTTGTCAACGCTTGAGCTGTCAGCGCTCACTTTGTTCTTGTCAACGCTTGAGTTGTTCTTGTCAGCGCTCAAGTGATCTGGCCTTAATTTATTCCCAACAATCCTCCCCTAAACTTGATATCCACTCTTATGATCAAGTTTCTGAATAAGCATTAAGAACTTGGAGGAGTCTGACAAACCTTATCATATTGGTAATAAATAAATCTGATCAAATTCTTTGCCACATCACTTGTATAATCTATCTCCAGCTGAGTGTCCTTCATCTTTTCCAAAACAGCCTTGGATATGAAATATTGAGCATCCACAAGTAGATACTCAGCAAACTTAGTAGAACTCAAATGGTATACACCAGCAGCTGAATATAACCTCCATTGAAGACCACTGAGGTCATCTTCAAGATCCTTCCATATTTCAGGATCTTCCTCATTTGTCCCACACATTCTTTTGAATGTGGTCCAAAGTTTTATTCCATTAGCTGAAGTTGGTGCTTCAGCCTCATACTTGGTCTCCAGCAACCTCCAAAGGTCCACCAAGTTTTCTCTATCACAACTTGAAAATAAAGATATGAGAGTGGTAAAAGTGTGTACCTCCTTGCCAAATCTGCCAATTTTCCAGAATCCACATTCATCCTCATCATAACTCACAATTGGATTCCTGGAATCTAATGGTAACACCTGCACCATATCTGAAGCTTCTAATGGGGAGAGCTTGAGGCTCTTTCTAATAACTGCTTCACTTGGATATAGTTGATTCATATCTTTTGGAAACTCAAGTGTAAATCCCTTCTTCACTGGCCTGGGAACTATCATAGCTTTCTTGATTTCCATCTCTTCTGCAAGTTGCTCCTTTCTTTCATCTGAAAGAAGTCTGAAAGTTTTTTCTTCCTGCACTTTCACCCAAATAGGATAAGCCCTATGTTCCAACTCATCAAATGTCAAAGCCTTCAACTTCTGATGTGTCCATCCAACTCCATGACATCTGAGCAACATAAAGTAGAGCTTCCTTCTATCCCTTTTCAACTCAGAGAGAATGTTGCTTGCCTTGTGCTTCAAAATCACCTTACAATCCTTCTGAACTCTAAGAAGAAGCTCCAAACCCCATATTTGATCTGAAATGGTCAAGTCTAGATTATCCATACAGCTTTCTTCCCAAGAATTGTACATCTGAACCACCTCTGGCATGTCAAAGTCAATCTGCAACTTTAAATCTCTCAACTTTTCCCTAGCAAGCTCATCACCATACTCAAGCCTTTCTGGTTCTATAATCATCACACTTGAGTCTGAGCCAGCTTCATCACTTTCTTCTTCAGAAGTCACAACAAATGGTGACTTTTCTTTTTCACCTTGTTCCATCAATTGTTCAGCCAATCTTCTATCAAATTCAACTTGGGCTGCATTATTTGGAACAGTTTCTTCTACCAATTTACCCTTACCCTTATCTGATGGTGCAATGGTTGGTAAGGTAGATGGTAATACCTTAGTAGGAACTTCCTTGATGATAGATGATGACTGGAATACATCACCTTCATGTGCAGATCTATCAACGCCCAAATTTCCTCTATCAGCGCCCAAAATACTTCTATCAGCGTCCAAACTTGTCTTGTCAATGCTCAAATATTTTCCCTCAGCGCCTTGTGTAACCTCTCTCAACATAGCTGTAAATGATAAATTTAGATTGGTTGGAGAGATTAAGGACGTATCAAAACCTGTTTGTTCCTTCAAAGTAGTAAGGACTTAAGTATGGTGGGACTGCCTTGGCCAGCTTCTAAGCCAGAACCAATAGTCCCAGCCTCATCCAGGTCACCAGCCACACTTGTGGTGGTGGTTCTCTCTGCTTCATGGCTAGGACCACCAGAGGAGAACACTCCAGTAGTCCTTTGGTGTTTGATCAACCTATATTTAGGTGGTGTGGAAGATGGTGTGGAAGAATGGGTAGATGTGGGTTGGTTAAGGGGTGTTTGGGATTGTGATGGTTGGGTGTCAGCGTTGGAAATAGGCACATCAACGCCAACATTTGATGTGTCAGCGTCAAAGGGTTCTTGGTCTATTTGCATTTGTTCAGGTGAGGGTAAAGGTTCAGGAATAGGTTCAAGTTGTGGGTGAGGGTCAATTTGAGGTTGGGGGTCTGGTTGGGGTTGTGCTGCTGCAATAACAGCAAGCATGGCTGGGGTTAAAGGTAAGTCTCTATGAGGTGGTGAATTCATCTTTGTAAAAATAGCTTTCTTTTGTTCAGGGATTTTATAAAAATCATTGTGATCCCTTGAACAATATCTTTGATCATCAAAAATCATTTGCAGAAAACGGGGATAAGCTAAAGTCATTTTTGTCCCATTGTTTTTACACATCCCTTCAAAAATCATTTTAGAATAGTTATATTTTTGCCCTGTTGCAATACACACAATAGCAGTTGCAATGGATCTATTGATCTCATTATGTGCAATACATTTGGGACTCAAACATTGAAGGAGAATGTGAATGAGGTACTTCCAGGCTGGGGGGAAATTCCTGCTTATGATACTTATTAAGAGTACCTGCATCAGGAATTGGATATCCCAAAGCCCTAAGCCCTTGTTCTATTTCAGTTATGGGAAGAATGGTTACACCATCAGCATCATCAAGATGCAAGGCCTGGCGTACCAAGGCCTCAGTAACCACCCAAGATCTCCCATGAACAATAGAAGTTAATGTGGTCACTCCATTAACTGTTGAGGAACTGACAGTGTTCCAAAACTGTTTAATGTGTGTGACTGGAATGAGTGGTGCATGAGAAAGAGCATACCTTAAGGGGGATGCGTTCAAATACGCCACCATTTGTGTGTATTGAGGGAACAAATCATTATCAGCAACAAGATAAGCAATCATGTTGTGTTGAGACTTGAACCCCAAATCCAATTCTGCTGAGTTAAATCTTGGTGCCATTGATGAAAGCTGTTAATTTGAAGTGTAGAAGATGAAGGTTGATAAGAGAAAAGTGTTAGACAAGAATTATAGATACCCTGTTTTAAAATAGGAGCCAAATTTATAGGAGATAAAGAATGCATGTGATTGGCCCAAAAATAGGCAAAGATTTTCAAAAACTAATCATGAAAATATTGAAAAAGTTATAAGTTATCTCATGCATTTAATGAAAGTAACAACTCCTAAAATTACGGCTTGAAAATATGTCAAAAAGTAACAGCTGGGTAGGTCCCATTGAATGTCAACGGTCAAATATAACCTATCAACGCCCAACGGCTATAATCTTGTCAACGTTCGCCTAAAGCCACGTCAGCGTCCAATTTGGTCACAACAACGCTTGGAAATTTCTTGTCAGCGTCCAAAAATAAAATTGTTTTAAAAAGTGAAAAATGACCTTAACAAGTAATTTATCCTAGAGAAGATTCCCAAAAGCTGTTAATTATTATAGGGCGGCAAGCACTGTCCAGTTATGCACACTTGCATAAGCAAGATAGACATAACAGTCCTCTAGTGTCCCTTGCTAACCAAAAGTCTTAACAACCAAGTTACCTTATAAAATCCTTGTTACTCCCAGGTAAATCCCATATCAAAATCATTCTCAAGTCTCCCAACAGACCACAACCAATTCTAGGCCAAAAATGTCTTGGCAGCATGCAAAAGTTGATATACTATGCATGCTACAGTGCCTCATGGTTTAGTAAAACTAACCCATACTCACCTGTGGACACAATCTAGAATTGTGATAAGAGTATCATATGGATACCCAAAAATCCTAAAGGTTCCTAAAACCTCCCCTTAAACTATGATGCAAAAAGTTTGCTAAAATCATGCATGAACATAAAAAAAAATTTATGTCAAGATAGGAATGAAACATTCCAACCATCATCCATAAATAAAAACTTGTCCAAATGCTTCTCCTTTGATCCATAAGCAACTCTGTATCCAATGGTTTACTGCTAACACCATCTGCACATTTAGATTAAAAACCACAAAACTAACATTGTTGCTGACAACGCCCCGATAACACACAACAACGTTAAAGAAAGCTTTGTCAGCGTTAGACAATTATATTGCTGACAACGTTGCAAAAACACTTATCAGTGTTCAAACAACCTTTGTCAGTGTTAGAAAAATATAGTGGAAAATCTAAATCATCAAGAAGACCAATAATAATAATGCATCATCCTGTACATACTTTTACAAAAAGAATCCAAAACACATATTTAAGTGAGATTAACCATTCCAATACTTGTTACCAAGTATTGAAATCTTCCAGTATCAAAAGGTTTAGTTAATAAATCTGACACATTTTCCTCAGTGTCAACCCTATCTGGTTGTATTAAACCTTTCTCAAAGCAATCTCTTATAAAATGGTGTCTAATTTCTATGTGTTTAGTTTTAGAATGATGCACAGGATTCTTAATGATGCATAAAGTACTATTATTGTCAACAAATATCTTAGTATGCATGAAATTATACCCATAATCCAACAGCTGGTTCTGAATCCACAACACTTGACCACAACATGCTGCTACAGCCACATACTCTGCTTCAGTTGTAGAGTTAGCCACCACTGTTTGTTTCTTGCATTGCCAAGATATTAATCTGCTCCCAAGAAACTGACATCCACCAGTTGTGGATTTCCTATCAAACTTATCACCTCCATAATCACTATCTGAATATGCAATCAGCTCCAATGGTGAATCCTTTGGGTACCACAAACCAAGATTAGGGAAACATCTTAGGTACCTAAAGATCCTCTTCACAGCATAAAGGTGACATTCTTTGGGAGTCACTTGATGACGTGCACAAGCACATACAGCAAACATGATATCAGGTCTGGAAGCAGTAAGATACATCAAGGATCCAATCATGGATCTATAATGCCTGACATCAACATCTTTCCCATCTCCAACCTTTCCTCAAGGGTGTTCTCTATCCATAGGAGTAGAAGCCCTCTTTTCATATGGAGAAAAGCCAAACTTCTTCAAGATTTCAGCAACATATTTGTCCTGGGAGATGAAGATACCATCTTCTTTCTGCTGAACTTGTAAACCAAGAAAGAAGTTCATCTCCCCCATAGCACTCATCTTGAATTTGTTTGTCATAAGCTTGGAGAAATCCTCACTCATCTTTGGATCAGTAGACCCAAAAATGATATCATCAACATAGACCTGCACAAGCAACACATCTTTGCCTTTCTTCTTTGTAAATAGTGTCTGATCTATGGTGCCCCTCTTGAATCCATTGTCCACCAAATATGTAGACAAAGTACCATACCATGCTCTAGGGGCTTGATGAAGGCCATACATAGCCTTTTTGACTCTATACACTTTATCTGGATGCTCAGGATCCTCAAAACCAGGAGGTTGCATGACATAAACTTCCTCAACAATGGTGCCATACAAGAATGCACTCTTCACATCCATTTGATAGACTGTGAAGCCCATGCAAGATGCATAGGCTAGAAAAATCCTAATAGCTTCAATCCTTGCAACTGGTGCAAAGACTTCCTCATAGTCTATCCCCTCCTCTTGTGTATAACCTTGAGCCACTAACCTTGCTTTGTTTCTGACCACAATACCTCTTTCATCTCTTTTGTTCCTGAGAACCCATCTTGTCCCTATAGGTCTGACATATCTAGGACAATCAACCAGCTCCCAAACATCCTGAATAGCAAATTGGTGAAGCTCATCCTGCATTGCTTCCACCCAACTTGGTTCTTTGAGAGCATCAAATATCTTCTTGGGTTCTTCTTGTGACAGAAAACATGCAAACAAACATGCTTGCACAAGAGGGGTATCAACCTTCTTGTGTATATTGGCAATAAATCCACCAAGACTTTGATGGGATCTTCTTGTCTGAACTGGAGTCATAACATCACCAATGATCTGAGAGGGGGGTGATTCTTCATTGTGGAGGTGAGAACCCCTCCTTCAAAAAGTCTGGTGTCCTCAACCTCATGCTCCATGTTGCCAATGTCTTCTTCATCAGACTCTCTTTGATCAACAGGAATCTCTTCATAAATCCTGGAAGGTCCTCCTTGTTCAAAAGTGGAAGAGAAAAGATGTGCAAAGGTGTTGTCAACGTCTGAACCTTGTTTGTCAGCGCTTGGGCTAACAACGCTTGAACTGTTGTTGTCAACGTCTGAGCCATCAACGTCTGAATTGGTCTTGTCAGCGCTAGATTTGCCTTTGTCAGCGCCTGAAGAACCATGCATGTTTGTATCTGGTGGTATTTGGAGACCACCATTACCTTGTCCAGCAGCAGCAGCAGCAGCAAAAGCATCTGTCCAAATGGGAATTGTGACATATTCAAATGTAGGAGATGCCTTTTCTGCTTGTGATCCAACCCTCTCATTAACCCGTGTACCTGAAACATCAACAATTTGTTCTTCCACAACATTTGAAGTTACCTTCACAATGTCTGGATTAGTGACAGGCATATAATTTAAAGTTCTAGATAAGGGTTCCAAATCAAACAACCAATTAGGACCACTCTCAGGATCACTAGGTTTATTCTCTAAGAACCTAACATGTACTCTTTCAACAATACGTTTGTCCTCCTTAAGATAAACCCTATAACCCTTGCTCTGCACTGAATACCCCATGAAGTAACCTTCATCACCTTTTGCACTAAATTTCCCTAAGGCATCACTAGTGTCTAAGACTACTACATGACATCCAAAAGGTTTGAGAAAACCAATATTAGGTTTTCTTACCCAAAGTAACTCATAAGGTGTTTTGTTCTGAATTTTGTTAACCAATGCTCTATTTTTCACATAGCATGCTGTATTAACAGCCTCAGCCCAAAAGGCTATGGGAAAGTGAGCATCAGCCAACATTGTTCTGGCTGCTTCAATTAGGGTTCTATTTTTCCTTTCAGCAACCCCATTTTGTTGTGGGGTCCTAGCAATACTGAATTGCCTAGTAATTCCCTTCCCGGCACAAAAATCATCAAGCTTCTTGTTCCTAAATTCTCCACCATTATCACTCCTAAGCATCTTAACCTCATTGCCAGACCTTTTCTCAATTTGAGTGATAAATTCAATAAGAACATCAGCTGTGTCACTCTTCATAGCTAGAAAGAATGTCCAAGTAAACCTAGAAAAGTCATCAGTGACAACAAAACAATATGACTTGCCATTTAAACTTTCTATATTAGTTGGACCAAAGAGGTCCATGTGTAGCATATGAAGAGGTCTGGAACTAGTATGCACCTGCTTGGACTTGAATGAGACCTTGTGCTGCTTGCCTTTAAGACATGCAACACAAGAGTGGTCATTGTGGAAGGCCTTCTCAGGCAAACCATCAACTAAACCAAGCCTCACAAGTCTATTTATATTTTTAAAATTTATGTGCCCTAGTCTCCTGTGTCACAAATTACTTTCATCTACTGAGGCCTTAGCATAAAAACAAGACATATTTGCATTCACTTTAATCCCATTTAAATTCACATTATATATGTCCTTATGCCTAGGTGTTCTATACTCAATGTACTTCTCATCAGGGATCTTAAAATCCTTGCTTAACACCAAACACTCAGTATCAGTGAAAAGAACCTTATTTTTGTTATCACACACTTGTGATACACTAAACAGATTATAATCCAGTTCTTTTACCAGGAAGACATTCTCAAAACGTAGATTATTGGTGAGAAGGGTGCCTTTTCCTGTAATGGTTCCGTAGCCCCCTCCAAAGTATACCTTATCACCATCTTGAATAGGAGTGAAGTTTGTCAGATAGTCTTCCTTTCCTGTCATGTGCCTTGAGCATCCACTATCCCAATATCCATAATCATTGATCTGTCTCTGAATGCCCTGCACATAAAGAAAACAAATTAGTTTTCTTTGGGAACCCAAGTCTTAGAAGACTTGGATTCAACTGGTTGTTCAATAAGAACAGACTTAGTTCTCACAACAACCCCATTATCATCCCTTTTAGGATGAAAAACCCAGTTAACCCCAATTGGTTTTGTAATGACCTTTGAAATGTAATTAAACCTATTGCAAGTCATTGAAATTCCATTATTATTAGGGTTTTGATCTTTCTTGGGTCTCCATGTTAAGCTTGAAGAAGCTTTTGACCCCTTACCTTGTGGCTGCAAATACTTATGTCTGGTCACGTTTCTGTCAGTGTTGGATTTTGTCCTATCAACACTGAAATTACCTTTGTCAGCGTTGAACCTAGGGTTTGCTACAGGAACCCATTGCCTATTTGACCAGGTGTTTGTCTTTTGAAAAGGTCTTTGTCCATGAGTGTTAGACCTTCTAGAGAAGAATGGGGCAGGTCTAATCACTTGTGGACTTTGCTGCACACAAGGTCTGGGTCTGACAACGTTTGACTTCCTAACAACGTTGATTTTCTTCCTATCAGCGCTGAAATTGTTCCTATCAGCGCTGGCTTTGGGAGCGTTGACACACTTGTATGCCAAATGTGAAAAGCTACCACAAGTATAACAGGCTTTCTTAGACACACTCTTAGGTCTAGAAGCGAAGAAACCTGTTCCATGATTGTTAACTTGGCTCTTGGGTGACCTATTATTTCTATACATCTCTGCATATTTAATGGTAGGTCTTCTAACAGTGTTTGAGCCTAGGTCAACAGCTTTACCAGTAACTGGGTGAGTAACCTTAATGGGTGGTGATTCATTGGGACTTTCACATAGAAAACCTCCCTTAACAAATAAAGTAGGGTTAGCTTTCTTCCACTCATTTAGGTCAGTCAGTTTTTGTTGATACTCTTCTACTGGAGTGACAACTCTTGGTGGAGGAGAGAATTCCTCTTCTTGGCATTCTGGTATACCAGTCCAAGACAAATCCTTTCTAAGGACACCATAGAAGTCACCAGCTGGTGGTGGAACCAGAGAGTAATCATTCATCCCAATCCCAGTCATGTCCTTAGGATCCCTTTATTTAGCTACACATTCTCCTAGGGCTTGGGTGGCTCTATCAAATCTTTGAATCTTGAGGTCAACATTATCTTTATTCTTAATTGCCTCATCTAACTTAGCCTGTAGGTCTCTATTGACTTTTGTCATGATATTTCTAATATCCATACTACCCTCTAGCTCATGTTTTAAGATATTTATCTTATCTTTTAAATCAAATTCCATTTTCTTATATTCAGAAACGGTTTTCTTAGTTTCAGTAAGAGCTAGTTGGTAATTGGACAATTTACACCTTTCATTGCTCATATCATCTTTTAGTTTTAACACCTCTTTGTTAAGTCTATCAGTGTTTAACCTACAACCTTTGCTACAAAAAGCATCATCATATACCTCATTATCAGATGAAGAGGAGGAGTGTGCCATGAGAGCATATTCAACATGCTCTTCTTCTTCAATATCAGCAATCAAGGCTTTGTCCTCTTCAGCATCTTTAGCCAGATAGCTCCAATCCCATCCAGTACCATCAATTCCTTGAACTGCAACCATGGCTTTGGAATCTTGAGCTTTAACAACCTGACTTGAGGGTTTACCAGCATCAGATCTTCTAGGAGATCTGCATTCCCTCATGAAGTGCCCCATACGATGACAGTTGTAGCATTCAACTTTGGATTTATCAAATCCAGCAGTGTCTTTAGCATTGAAGGTCATCTTCTTCTTGAACCTTCTATTCCACCTATTTCTCTTATACTAGCAAGAGCCATGTTCCACTTGATGTCCATCTCTTCCAAGTGTTCATCACTTATCTGCTCAAGGTCCTCATATGTAATCACTGAACCATTGGGCAAAGAAGCAATGTAAGCACACACAGTATCCAGATCCAAACCAGCAGGTTTAACTCTTGGGGAGTCATTCATGAATGTGTCAGCGTCTGAGAAGGAGACGTTGACAGGTCTTGTTCCAGCTCTGTCAAATGATGATCCAGTAACTGGATGCATAAAAGAGTCCTTCTGATTGAATTGACCTTCACTATGAGAGAAGAAGGCCATGTTGCTGGTGCTAGCTTTGCTTCCATGTGCTGAAAGAGTTTCATCTTCCAACAGTCTTAGTTTGTTGTAGATGTCATCAAACGAGGAGCTCTTGTAAGTATTATTGGCAAGAATAGATCTTGCCTCAATCTTCCATGCCTCACCAAGACTTTTCAGAAAGGTAGCATTGGTGTCAACATCACCAACTTGTGTCCCCATGAAGGACAACTTGCTTGTGATGTCAAGCAATCTGCTTCTCACACTACTCAGTTTCTCATTGGGCTGAGCTTTGAAGACAGCATAATCATGCAGAAGTTGCTTTTTCTTTTCTTCCTTAGTGTCTGCATTACCACCATATGCAACTTCAATTGCTTCCCAAAGATCCTTAGCAGATTCATAGCCTCTATATTTGTGCTGATTTTCTTGTCCCAAAGAGACTTTCAGAATATTTAGGGCTTTCATGTCAACCCTTTTCTTTGCAATATCTTCAGCACCTACAGCTCTACCATCTCCAGGTTTTTCTTTCTTATCTTCATCAGGACATCCTTCAACAGCTGATCTTGCTGTAATGGCATCCTGAATCTTTTGAGCCTTATTGAATGAGTTTCCATATTCAATAATCTCCCAGAGTGTGTAATCAAAGATCCCCAGATATTGTTCAAAGTTGAACTTCCATAAGTCAAAGTTGGTTGCATCAAGCATGGGAATCTTGATGTTTGGTAAGGGTGAAGAGGAGGAGGTTATTGCTTCAGACATGATGTTTTTAGGGTTTTGAGAAAATTAGGGTTTTGGTGTTCGTATATCGTTCTGGTGTTCTTCAAAGATCAAAAGTTCCTCAACCTGGCTCTGATACCACTTGTTGATCCCAAACTTAGATCGATTAGCTTTGTGTATACGAGATTAGGTCAAGTATAACACGTAGAGAAACCTTTGTTATATGCTTTGTGAATCTAAGTGTTATGCGGAATTTAACACTTAAACAAGAACACAAGATGTAAACAAAACTTTCACTTTGATTATGAATGTCGAACTTGCTTACAATGAAAGATGTTTACGAATGAAAACTTATATAAAACTTGATACTAAACATTAACCTAAAGGCCTTCTTTTATAGACTAAGAAGCCTTGTACAATAAACTACGTATCAACTATTCTAGGTAAAGATAAACATAGAAAATACATTGTCGTTTCTATCCTTACTAGAAGTATTCTAGAACATAATAAACGTGTAGCTTACATCTTCCATCAGTGCTTGTCTTCAATCAACTCAACGCTTGACTTTAACTTGTCAACGCTTGAGCTGTCAGCGCTCACTTTGTTCTTGTCAACGCTTGAGTTGTTCTTGTCAGCGCTCAAGTGATCTGGCCTTAATTTATTCCCAACAATAAAAACATTTAAAAGATTGCGAGGCTATGAACTCACGTTGATGTGGGAAGGCGGTTATCGGCGATTTGGATGTACGGTACGTGCTTCAATCACGGAAACCTAGACAAATAATAATCGTCTTAGACTCATGTCCAATGACTTTATAAAAATAACAATTATGTATACATATGATGATTATATATATATGATGATCAAGTGGGTTTACATATTCTCATTTACTCATTTTAGTGTTATGTGTCGATAACTTTTATACTAGTTTACTAGTTTTACCTATTTACATATTTTAAGTCCAATAAACTTATTATAAGTTCTTTAACTTGTATTAATCCATTTTATACTTGTATTATCAGTATTTACACTTTACATGTTGGGCCCAAATGGGTTAATCCCAATAAGTACTTTTTATCAGTGTTTTAGCCCATTTTGTTGTATTATTAGTCCAATATGCTAACTTAGCTCGTTAATGTCCGTATGTCCTATAGTTCGGGTTTTATCGGTTTTTACTTGTTATATATGTTTATATATCAGTATATGAGTTTATAAAAGTTTACATTAGACGGGTCCAACCGTCTAAGTTTTATTTGACAAAAACGTTAATTTTACGGTAATAGCCGAAAAAGTCGTAAAAATCATGTTTATAGTTTTATAACTTATAAAACTTATCAAACTACCATTTTTATAAAATGTCCATTTATTTATCCTTATACATATTTATATAAATGTATTATATAAGTTAGTGGGTTTTAATTCACATTTTATACTATTTTTATTTGAGTGCTTATATAATACTATTATACTTTAATTTCCCAAAATCTGATTTTTATTTTCATGTTTACCAAAACTGCCATATCTAGAGTTCTATATGGAGATAGAAACTCAAATTTTTATGACATAAACTACATGATATGTTCTCCATTTAATTCTACTATAGATACTGTTGAATCAGTCTCTAAGTATTTTCTAAAAATCGTCCAAAACAGTGAACTCAGATTTGTACTCTAAACTTGTTTTGATCATATCTCACTCATCCTAATGATTCCATTGCATAGCCAACTCTCACATTTGTACAAGACATATTACTTACTGTATATCCATTAATCTATGCCATTTTATCAGTTCATGACATGGTTCTTTACTGTTTTATACAGCCATCATTTTAAGCAAGATTTTAACCTTTTTACATATAGTTTTTCATCTTTTTACCCATGATTATCAACACCAAATCCCCACACAATATTTTTATCATCATATATCATCATACATATATACATTTAAGAATAAAATACATGATTACATAATCAAAATTAACAAGAGGATGGGGAGGACAATCTTTATACCACCATGATGATGTAGGTTGTGATCAAGACATGGATTTTGATGGAGAAACTTGTGATAAATCAAGACCATCTTCAAGACCACCAATCTTCATGAACTCCTTGTGGAAAATCAGCCCTAAGACTCCATAGAAACTCCTCCTTGGATGTTATAATCACCACCAATCAATAGGGCTTCAAAAGGGCTTCATCATGTGTGTAAATAACACATGATTTCATGGTTGAAATTGATCAAAATGGGTGTTATGGTGTGAGAGTGGGATGGCACACATAGAGAAGAAGAGAGGATTTTGGTTGTTTTGCATGTGTGAAATGAATAAGTGGTTTGAGGTGCTAGTTTTTGTGTAGTGTAAGCTTACAAGCTAAGCTAAAGGGACAAGTGTCCATAAAAATGACACCAAGTTGGTTTATTGGAGCTTTGTAGCCGTGGGTTTGTGGGGGTGGGGCAAGTGTCCCACTTGTCTCATCTCCATTCTAGTTTCCTCGATTTGCGTGCCCTCGGGTCATTTTACGAAAAACGTTTTTATAAATTATGAATCAACGGCACAAAACGAATCTAATAAAAATTGTCTCATCAAAAATGGAGTTCGAAAACGTAAATACGTAATACTAGGGTTTCTAGTTTAGTCGTAAAGGACGTTAAATTAAAATCGTAAGTCCTAATCTCTTCTCGTAAATTTGTGAGTTTATGAACCAACACAAATTTAGAACTCCAAAATAATATTCACGGATAAATTTATTTTCTGAAATGTCAGACTGTCACCAAAAATGGTGTATGTAAACGTAAGCACGTAACGTAAAATCCTCCGGTTTAGACGTAGTCGATGCTACTTCAAGACGTAAATCCAAATTTCTTCCCAAAAATGAGTGCGTTCATAAAATAATATTTTCAAATAAATATTGAGAATAAAATATCAATCATAAATTGACGGATTGTCACATATTTTAAACGAAAAAAACAATGTATACGTGGAAAATACAGGTACGGTGTCGGTAAAAAGTGACAAAATGAGTGAATATTGGTGAATGCCAATTAGATTTAACTAGTTTGTTGTTGAAGTCCGCCACCACTTGCCCTTTTATTGTGTTCCTTGGGACAGTTTATCATGTATGCTCCAAGCTCAATTGCATACTTTGCTAGCTTGTTGGAGGCTTATGCTTTGGATAGAAATTTCTTAATTGGTTGGTGTGTGATTACTTTGATTGGGTGGGCCTAGAAGTACCTTCTTATCCTTTATGATAAATGCAACAGACACAAAGCTAGCTTC
Organism: Glebionis coronaria; assembly: GCA_025667525.1. Taxonomy (NCBI): domain Eukaryota; kingdom Viridiplantae; phylum Streptophyta; class Magnoliopsida; order Asterales; family Asteraceae; genus Glebionis; species Glebionis coronaria. The sequence continues at coordinate 171,861,191 of CM046881.1, forward strand.
TCTAAAGGTGCATACTTGCGCTCGACATCGTGCAGTACCCTGCCAAAGTATCGGGTAGGGGCTTGCCCGGGGCCTCTTTCTGCCAATAGCACCCCCACTAACCGCATCTTTGTCCGTGGCTAAGTAAATGTATAGAGTTTCGCCTCGCTTGGGTGCGGTCAGCAACAGTAGCTCCATCACTATCTTCTTTATTTCCTGGAAAGCATTCTCAACATTTAGGGTACAGCGGTACTCATCTTTGTTTTCCTTGGTAATTTTTTTTAGTGTCTCAAAGAACGGTAGAGGCCGCTCCACTGACTTGGCTACGAACCGGCTTAGTGCGACCAGTTTGCCGCTCAAATACTACATTTCCTTCAACGTCTTAGGCGATCTCATGTTTGCTATCGCTTTTGTTTTCTTTGGATTGGCCCGTATGCCCTCTGAGGTCACTACGTATCCTAAGAACTTCCCTTCCTCAACTTCGAACGAGCATTTCTTCGCGTTGGATTTAATGTTTATCCTTCTAAGGTTGTCGAATGTCTCGTCGATGTCCGCTAGGAGGTCCATCTCTAAACTACTCTTGTTTACCAAGTCATCGACATAGGCTTCTAGGTTTCGGCCTATTTTCTCCTTGAAGGTGGCGTCGACTAGTCTTTGATATATGGCTCCGGCATTCATGAGACCAAACGGCATCTTGGTGTAACAATATGTACCTTGATTCGTGTAGAACGCTGTTTTTCTTCGCTTTCATCATCCATCTGCACCTGATGATAGCCTTTCTATGCATCCAAAAAACACGTATCCAGGTGGGGTATCTTATTAGTCAGACTATGTCGGCCTTTACCCATTCTTCTACCTCTCGGAATATCACTTGGCTCTTCTCTGGCCCCAACACGGGTCTTTTTTGCGCGACCGGAGTCATTGATGTATTCACATTTATTGAGTGTTTGATAAGGCGTTTCGACACACCCGTCATGTCAGATGTTTTCCATGCGAACACATCATGGCTTCTTCTCAACAGATCGACCAACCTTGCTCGTCCTTCTTTGGTGAAGGTTTTTCCTATTGTAACCAATTGCTCGGGGAATGCCGGTTTGACTAGAACATCTTCTGTCTGAGTACTCTCGGCTTCATTATCTTTATCTGTTGGCTCTTCTACCTATTCTTGAATAACAGCCATGTTAGTCTTCTCCCCTTCGGCTCTTTGCCTATCCTCTATAAGCTGACACTCAGAAATTATGGATGCTCTAGGAACCAGCGTTGCAATCCCTTTAGGAGTAGGAAATTTGAACATTGCATGGGAGGTTGACGGGATAGCTCTTAGGGCCCTGATTCCGGCCTTCCTAATATTATGTTATACAGAGATGCCGCTCGGAAAACCATGAATTTCAGGTTAACATTCCAGACAAGGCCTTGTGATCGGAAAGAGACTTCTAGTTCTATTTTTCCAAGCGGGGTCAGTTCCTCCCCTGAAAACTAGATGAGGCTTGACTGAGTCTCTGTCAACCTACTCTTGACCGACGGACATAGGTGGTCGAAGCAGTGTTCGAACATAATCTGCGCAAAGCTCCTTTGTCTACAAGTATTCGTCGAATCAAATGTCCTTCGACATCCGCTTCAACAATCAAGGGTTCGTCCGAGGCATCATCACCACTTATCGGGGGAAAGCTGATTGGTGTCTTCATCCATGACGGGTCTTCCAAGGTGGGTTTCTTCCTTTTGACACCGGCTCGTTACCCTCGGACCATATTGATGGTTCTTCCTCTACCCTGATTTTCTCCATGTGGTCTCGTAAGGTTTCTCATATTTCCCCCCTTTGGACGGATATCGTTGACAAGGCGGTTTAGTTTCCCGACTCCAGCGCAACTTCTAGTTGTTCCTAACCTGGAAACATTCGTTGGTCAAATGCCTTTTCTCCCTATGATAATCACAGTACTTCTCCATGTTTTCTCTTGTTATGATTCCCTTGGTTGGTGTGGTTGTTGTAGGTGTAAATGAGTCTCAAATGCTAATATCTCCTTCAGAGTTTTGTGAGTGAGTCGAGGGCTGATACCGGATACTGCCTCCTGACCTCGTATGGACGCCGGGGTTGATATGGTGAGTATATCTCTTTCCTTTTTCCAACCCTTCTATCAGGTCGAATGTGACCATGATAGCTTGCCCCCGCGGGTCTTTTTGTCTAGCTGAAGGGTTTCTGACCTCTGTCGGAGTATTCCCCTCTAGGCAACTCGGTGGTTCTGAATGCTTCTTTAGATTTCACAGACTTATCCACCCTCTTCATCATCTTTGTGACAGTCTGTGGGACTCTATCCAAGTAGTGTTGTGCCAGCTCCGGGCACTTAGAATTGATCATGAACACCGATATGCGCATTACTTCCGGTACTCCCTGAATGTAGCTAGTCTCATCGGTCCACCCTTCCTTGAAGGCCGGAAGCGTCTGTGTGCCCTTCGCACGATCTTGGATATTTTGGTGGGATCTTTGACACATTTCTTCCTCAGAAGCAAACCCCTCTACAATTCTTCCTTGTGGGATCCGTCGAGTGAACGACTACACTTCTTTGTAGGATTTCTGCAATTCTTCCTCTGTCTTGTGGATCTCTGTCGTCTCTCTGATCGGACCATTATTCCCCTTTCTTTGCACCACTTCATCGAAAGTCAGACGTAGGGGAGTGACCCCCACTCCCGTCCTAGCATTGTGTTCATTTATGAGGGCTGGCAGGCTTGTGAATTGTTCTAGGATGTTGGTGTTCAATGAGTTGTAATCTCCATTACCCCCTCCAGCTCCCGAAGGGTCAGTCGGGGTAATAAGAGATTCAGAAGGACCCGCCATCAAATACTCTCGGTAGTTTGAAGTTTGTGTCCCACATATGGCGCCAAAATATAGATGTTAAATTCTCCGGTATGGCTTACTAAGAGAGAGGGTCCCTCTTTTTAAACTTGATGACCTTTGGAATACTTACACACAGTAACAAGCACACGTTAGCCTCGCCCCGGTATTACCCCAGGACCCAGCTCTAGTGTGAGAATAAGTATATGTCGAAGACGAGGGGTGCAGTAAGTTTTTAAGTGTGTTATCAAAGCATTGAATGTGTTATACTAATAAATGTGTGTGCTATTTATAGGGTACTCTAGGTATACCAATCATGGGGACCTATACTTGTATCTTTCTCGAAATGAGTTTGTCCCAAGTTGTTTATAACGTTGTCTCCTTTCCTTTTTGAGTATGAGCCAAAAAGCTAGTCGGCCTTGGTTTATCGCGACGTCCCTTTCACATGGTTGCTCTGGACCTATTACGGTATAAGCCACGTGCCATTGGTTCCAGGCCTGTTGCCTAGACTATACACGAACATTACACAACCAAGCTTTGGATGTTGGCTCATCTTAATTCGAATGTAAAGGTGGATTGACATGTTGGGTGGCCAAGCCTTTTGATAGTTTTTCATAATTGTATTTGTTGTTGTAGTTGCGACTTGCGAGATCCCAATTTTGAGATTCTATGTATTTAATATATAGCCTTTGACAGAAAAAATCATTTTGTCTGCTATGTTAAACTAGAGGTGGCAATCAGTTCAGGTTTGGAATGAACCATACATGTTGCGGGTTAGCATAACACGCCCCGTTTACTAATCGTGGTAAAAAACTTAACTCTAACACGGAACTTAACAAAACTTTTAAATCGTTTTGTGACCCGTAAAATCAATAACTATACAAGTCAAGCAGGTAAGTCAATCGGCTAACATGTCAATCTTATAAAGATTATTCAATATTAAAAAACGATGATGAAAACAACATTCTTGAATCCAAATTCTCCGCCCAACCATACAATAATTTCAAATACCCATCAATCATTACCTCCAAAGTAAACAAATCCAGCGACATCCTTACCGGCTGCATCTTCATAACATACTTTTCCGCATCCTCTATTTTCCCAGCCAAAGAATACCCAATAATCATCGTATTAAAGGTAAGCCAATCCATGGATATAGATTTTGGATTCATCTCAGCAACAAGATTCTCTACATCCTTTATTTTTCTAATCACACAATACCAAAAAATCATAGCATTATAAACATGCAAATCTGGGTCGGGGAAATTTTCCTTCATTTCTGTAATAATCCTCACCACGTCCTCTATTTTGCTAACCTGAGCATACACGTTAATCATTAACCTATACGTATACACATCCGACATAATATTTAATCCCTTCATCTTTAAAAAAATCTTTTCAGCAACCTTAGTTTCCTTAAGCAAACGATACACGTCAATCATCACATTATAAGCAAGCAAATCCAGTTCAATTTTTCCTCTCTTAAGCTCCACAACAACCTTTTCCGCATCCTTCAATTTTTGAGCTACTATGTATCCATGCATCATCAAGTTATAAGTATTCAAATCCGGTACCATATTTTTTCCCTTCATCTCCTTACAAAGTTTCTTAGCATCCTTCATATTACCAATCCGCACAGACCCTTTAATCATCGAATTATAACTTACCGAATTCCGTTCAATCTGTAATCCCTTCATCTTCACAAAAATCTTCTTTGCAACCTCCACATAATCACCCAACACATTCTCATTAATCATAGTATTATACATAACCAAATCAGGCAAAAGTTTAAGACTCCTCATATCTTGATACAATCGATTCACAGACTTGATACTCCTATTTAGACATAAGCCTAATAATATTAGCCTATAAGTATCCTTATCAGGAACTAAACCTTCATCAACCATTTTATTAAAATACTTATAAGCTATTCTATACTCCTCTCCACTAATAAATACTTCCAACAACTGATTATACGACTTAACCGTTCTCGTCACTCCTAATTTATCCATTTTCAAGAAAATCTTGACACATTTCTGAATAAAATCGATGCCCGAACCCATTTTGCATAACCATGAATCAAAAGAATAAATGTATCTTCACTATAATTATTATTACAACTAACATTAGGCTTGGCTGACATAATATCTTTAACTGCATCAATAACACGGTTGTAATTCAAACCTTTAATGAAATAATATCTATCTGAGTTAGCTTAAGCTCTAAACATTTTAGGGTCGAGGATTCCGAATTGCGATTCAAGGATTATAAGATGTGGATTCGGGACATTTGAAAATGAAGAGAATAATCGGTGAGAGGGTCGTTTCGGGTAATTGTTGCAGAAAAAGTGTCTCACGAGTCGTGGTCTTGAAAGAGCCATTATTTTTTTCTCTCAGAGGTTTGGGACGGTTTGGAGCGGTTTATGCTAAAACTAAAAATTAAACCGTAAATTTTGGTTTTTTATTATCACAAAACATTTTATTTTTTGTTTAATCGGTTTCGGTTTCGGTTTTTTGGTTTTCTCATTGTATCGGTTTGGTTTCGGTTTTTATTTTGGTTTTTTCTCTTTTTATTTTGCACATTGGATTCCTTCATCAATAATCAGTCACTTTTGAAACAAATTAAACTCATCATAATTGCAAATTGTAACAAAAAATAATTGAATCAATCAGTTATATACACTACAATAATAACAAAATTAGTTACCATCGAATTATATAAAACCAAAAATCATATAGAAAATGCTTATATAACAATTAGGGATGGAAAAAAGTCCCGAACCCAAGGGGGATACCTGAAACCCAAAATAATTGGGACGGGGAGGGGCACGCTTATCGGGTTACGGGACGGGTTTGGGGCTTAAACGGGGATTTTTAATCGGGTTTGGGGCGGAAGTGGGGAATAACATCACCGACCCGCCCCACCCGATTAATATATAGACATACACAAATATATCTATGGATAAAGTATTTTGTTACTCTTTATGTAGTTATAAAAGTTTTTCTCTAACATTGTTAGATTTTTATGAATGTAATATTGCAAAAACTTACTTAAATGTCATTTTTTTAAGTTGTAACTTATTTTGGTTGTAATTTATCATAAGTATGATACTATAGTTGAAAACTTAATAAGCCTTATTTGTAATTGATATTAATAAGTTTTAAAATTTTGAAGTTATTGCTAACGTTCTAAAAATAATAATAAATGTCAAATGGTGTGACATTGGTCGAGAATTTTACCCAAAGATGATACTCCGATAAGATCCTCGATTAGTACGATGCGGGTTTGTGCGAGCATCTCACCCCGATGGGGCGCCCCGATTAATTCCTTGACGAGGATTGAGGCAGGTTTAGGGATAACTTTACTAATCGGCTTTGGGGATGAAGATGCTCGCCCCGCCCCAAACCCGCCCCGTTGTCATCCCTAATAACAATCAAACAAAAATTCAATGTAGACTCCCATTTTAGTATAGGGTTAATCAACTAATTTTTTTTTTCATTTTTTTTAATTTACCCACTTTCATCATTTTTTAAAATTAAATATCTCACAAACCGTTAATCATTACGCAAAACGAAACATACCATCGCGACGAGATACTTCCGACAAATTATTTTTTTGTCTGAGAGAATCATATATGATTTTCTCAGACAAAAAAGAAGTTCCTCAAAAGTTTATACATGCGCCCCTCTTTAGAAAGATGATTTAATTCTCGTTGTAATTGTGTATTTTTTGTCGCTTGACGATATACCATTTGTGAGATACTTTTTTTTAAATGCGATGAATATGATTGGTTGATTTAGTCTATCATAAATTAAGGGTCTACATTGATCTTAACTCATATCAATCACAAATCTAACAAAGTTTAAGTGAAAAAAATAAATCATAATCAGTTCTTTTAATATCTTTTACAAATGTGTATATTTAATAAAAGAAAACAACTAAACATATTAGAAATATCACATATATAGTATTTAAAGATACACAATATATAATAATGTTACAGACCTAAATGGGGCGGGGTGGCTTTTTAGGTTCGATTTTTTACATGCAACCAAAAACTAGCCCAAACATTTTGTTCGTGTATGGTCCCGGCCATAGGCCGAGAACCATGCCACGTGCCTTATATCAGGGTAGAACTGAAGCATCGGTATGAAAGGAACATCGCAGTAGACCAAGGCTGAGACAATCATGGTTTTTGGGGTTCGTCACTTAGACTATAGTTTAAGGTGTTTTGTGCAAATATGTGCTTTTATGTGCTTATGTGTTTATTTTGTGTGTTTGGAGTGAGGTTTAGATATCGTTTATGGGTATATGGTACTCATAAGTAAATCAAGTAACGGTTATTTCATGTGCACGAGCCCACATGATAGTGACTATAAAATGAGATGGTGTTATTTAGTGGTTTTACGTATACATATATGTATTATAGAAAATCGTATTTTTACGGTTTAGGGTTTTGCATTTAGGGGTCTCCGAAGAGGTATTTAGTCATGGTAGTATTTTTTGGGGTGGTTTTAAGTCATTTAGGACTTAGTTAATTAGTTTATTTCATATTTCAAGAGTTTTTATAAAACTGTATATTTTTACGTCTTTTATGGTATACGCGTAAATTTGACCAGTTTTACGGTTTTGAGGTTTTGGAGGCTTTAAGAGCTGAAATAAATTAAGGAAAATTAAGGTAATATTATTAATACAATTATTAATAATAAAAAGAGAAAAAAGCGAAATTAAAGGGGTATAGTCGGTTTTGGGATGCAAGAAAGAAAAAGAAAAGGGAAAAAAGGGAAAAAGAGGAACCGGGCTTTTGTATTGGGCCAAAGACTTGTTAGGAAAATATAAAAAAACTTTTTATTAATAAAAACACATCATAAAATCCCTGGAGATCATGAGTGATTCGAAATCCATGGAAAAATTTAGGGTTCTTCATCAAAAATCTTGTTTTTCAAAAATCTAAGGTAAACTCTTCAAACCCTTTTAATTAAATTGTTTTAATTCTTTCTTAATCATTATATGATGGATCTAGGTTAGTGTTTATTAGAAAAACTATAATTTAATGTTATCACAATGATATAGACATGATTAGAATAATTAGGGTTAATGATTAAACATGATGAGGGTAATTAATTTGGTTAATTATGTTAAATTCGTTTTTAAAAAACTGAGCAGAATTTTTGGGTCATTGTTTTGATCATATCTAGAGTTTTACAAAATTTTAATTTTCGAATCTTATGTCCGTGGAAAGGTAATTGAGTTGGATTTCAAATGCAAGAAACGAGAACTAAATTGGATGTCTGGAAGTGGGTCAAAAATAGGTTACATCAGTCGGGTGGCAAAACGGTTTTTGGATCAGCCTGTTTCTTTTTATGTTTTGAATTGTTTGGGGTACTTAGTGTTATATTGGAACCTTCAAACGAACATGAGACTTAGATTATATATTAAATAAAAGATCTAGAGGAGGTCTAAACAAATGGGTTAGGTAAGACCCTCTGATCATAACAAACTTCTCATATGTTCAAAATCAGTAAATTCTGGATAGGTAACAGTATATATATATATATATATATATATATATATATATATATATATATATATATATATATATATATATATATATATATATATATATATATATATATATATATATATATATATATATATATATATATATATATATATATATATATATGGAGGCCTTAACAGTGTCTTTAAGGTTGCGTCCAAAAAAGAGAGTTAGCTAACACATGTAAGGGCATATGGTTTCTTTTACAGAGGAAGTTGATTTGGTTAAGGGGGTGTTCGACCCATAGTTTAAGGTATGAAAAACGGGACTGTTTTGGGTTAAATGTTAACGGGGCGAGTTATGAACTAAACTAAGTTAAGGGGTTTATAGAGGGGTGTCAGGAGATGTATATGGTATATAAATGGGGTTAAGTTGTAGGACAAGGTTAGATATCCATCATAGATTAATGAGCCATTTTGGTATGTGGTTCATGTCTTGATTATATACGTTTGTGTGTTTAGATTTTGCTAGAGTACGGGTACTTGGAGAAGCTTGTTCAGGTGAGTTTCATAGTCCCATGTTTTTATCAGCTATCAATGATTTGACTTCCAGATGGGATGGAAGAGACACTGTATGGTTTTGTAAATAATGTTGTGAATGTTTTTATGGTTTGTGATGGATTTGTGTGTACACTTATGTGACTAACTGCTATGTGATTCTTGATTGTTATTATGGTTTGACTTGGTACCAAGGGGATGTTGACAAGGCGGGGCCTTGGGATTGGTTCATAGGTGTATGGGCGCCTATGAGACCATGGTTATTGGTAAGGCTGGGAGCCTTGGAAATTGTGGTTATTGGTAAGGCTTGATGCATTAGTATTGTGATTGTATGGTTAATCTTGAATGGTAGTTGTTAATGCATAATTGTAACACATTGTCCATATGTTCTTTTATTGATGGTTGTTATTCACAGCTTATAAATATTTTGGGGTTGGATTCTAAACCTATGACTCTCACCAACTTTATGTTGACGTGTTTTAGTGTCTCTTTCAGGTGATAATGTGGTAAATCGTGAGAATATGAGTGGCTAGCTGGGAGGCTTAGGATTGCATTGGAGGAACCCCCTTTCCTCTTAGTCTTTACTTATGTTTGAATAAGTGATACTTTGTAGACACCTATATGTTTGTTATTTGTTAATTGTATGTCTTTGGTAAGAGGTAGACCTGTTACCTACTTACCTAGACGCCTGCATTGTTTGTGATATCTTCATTACATTGTGTCATCATTTTTGATATTTCCAATTTATTTAGTTATCTCTATAGACACGCTATTGTTGTGATGATATCCATACGTCGCGCCCCATATTCCGTCATGGTGGGGTGTGACAGAATGGTATCAGAGACAGGTTATAGAGAATTAGGTTGCCTAGTCTAGTAGCCTAGTCTATAGCTTAAGGGTCCATGCATGTAGGTGTCATAGGGGTATGTGTGCATTATAGTATATGGAGTGCTTAAGTGTTAATTTCTTTTTGGATATTTATTTACTTTCATACTTACTTATTGAGATATAATATATGTAAGTACATTCATTTATTTTCTATAGATGCGACGTATGAACCGAAAGTGAAGGAATCTATTTAGTGTTACCCATGTCGCGTAGAAGAAGAGGTGAGCTAGGTAATATTAGGATAGTACCGATGTTGAGTCTGCGACTAGTAGTAGATTCAAATTTCCGCCTGAACGGTTATGGTCATTTTTTTAATGTCAGATATTTTATTGTTATTGATCTGATTTGGCGATTGAGCCTCGAGTTATGAATGAAGTTAGGGTTGACGTATGAGATGTTCTTATTTTACCTATACGGTATTTATATAGAGTGTAGTTTATGTGGTACATATGTGGTAGATATATGTGTTCCGTGTAGTACTAATTTCTTATAAGTGTCGTCATAGGAGGGAGTACATGGGTGAAAGGGGACATATATAATTATGGAGGCCTACGTAATTATATATGCGCCACAACACCGATGGACTTCCGAGTATGGTTGCATGAAAAAGAGGTTAGTACATGCTTGTATATGATGAGATATGTATTTTGGGTATTTGTACAATAGGGGTTTATGTAATGGTTGCCTGTGATATGGCTATAGTTTTTGTGTTATATGTTTTGGGTTATAGTCGTGTTGTGTGATTATGGGGTCACACGATATGGGTTGGTTTTGGTGATGGGTTTTATGCCTTGTTGTGGCATGGTGAGATGGTGAGATGGTGATTACTCGTATGGAATAATGAGTGTATGACGCGATCGATTGACTTGACATGTATGATAACGAGTATGTTTTGGGAGATTTAATAGGTATATATATGCGGAGGTATATATACTAGTAGATGTTATGTTATGATCGTTCAATAGTTATTAAAACTTGAACGTACCTAGTGTTCTCTCGTGTTTAAATAGTTTATTAGTAATGGAGTTTGATGGACTTCCAACGACGTTTTGAATGTTTTGAAGTGTGTCTAGAGTCGGGTATATATTTGAATTGAGGAGAACTACCAAATTTTCTTGCAAAGGAGTCTAGCTAATTAAAGGAAAATGCTTTTGAAAATACTTTGTAAGTGTACGGTATGATATCATGACTTACATATCTTTTCTTTAAGTTTATTGGTAATAAGTTAAAAAAATATATTGACAATGAATGGATTAGTTTTCTAGGTAACATGTGATAGTACATATAAAGGGTAAAGAAATTTTACGATAATTTTCTTAAAAGTAGAGTTAAAATTTTAGAAGTATTTAAATAGACGGAAATAGTAAAAAGGAAGATTTTATTATAATAATGATAATAATAACACCACACCTTGTAAACGTGTAATAGTTCGTTATAACAAGCCTAAATGGATTATATAAAATATTTATAATATAGAATAAAGTGAATAAAAACACCATATTTTATAAACACGTATTGGTTTCATAATAACAAGTGAAATGAGTTTAATGTGAGTAACCAAGATAATGGTTAGAATAACGTTATACTATACTAACTAGTGGATACCTTTGATAAAATAATTAAGATAAAAGATGAGTTTATTGTTAAAGGAGTTGATATATAAAGTGAGTTTTAGTACACTAACAGAGTTATGCCCTTTGATAGTAACGAAGATGGTAAGATATGACTATGATTTCATTTATTGGTGTTAAAATATGGTCCTAATGTGAAGTAACTAATTGAGATGAAAATTAAAATTTTCTAAGATATTGAAATTTGGTAATACTAATCGTGACGAGTCTAATTTTTCGTTGTTGGCACACTCCATTGAATCTTTCAGATGACATTCTTTCGTTTTCAGTTGTTTTGACTAGGGTTCGTTATGGTTGATATTTAGGTTTACCCTATATTTATTATGGGACGCGACCGTTTGGAATTATTTTGGTACACGTCATGGTTGATTTAGTTATGCGGTCGTGGAAATGTTAAGATGAGGGGATAGAGTTGGGTAGTATTACTTATGGATATATATTAGAATGGAGAGATGTATTTTGGTTTAAAGGTTGTGTTGAAGGAATGATTAAGATTTGTGTAGTTTCGAAACTTAGATTGGTTACGGGAATAAGGGAGTAAGTAAAGTTAGTTGACTAGTCGTGGGACAGAGATGTCATGCTATGAGAAGTTGGTTGAAGTACCATTAGGAGATTGATGAAAGTACTAGCGGATGTGAGGGTAGAGTAGAAAGTTTCTACTAATGGAAATATGGGGCAAATAACACGCAAGGGAATTGGTATAGTTATAGAGGCAAGGTAGTAGTAGACATGTGAAGGAAAACATGGATGTGAAATAAAGATTGGTAGGAGGCTGATTAATGGTGAAGTACAACAGGTAAGGAAGAGTGAGCCATTGAGGGGTTGAAGTACTTTTAGAAATATTGTGGTAGATAGTTGAAGTTAGAAGCTACTGGGTAGTGTGAAGTTCCTAGGTAACATCATAGAGACGAGAAGGAGTGCGTGAAGAGATACATCGTGAAGCAAGGAGCTGAAAGGAATACATGTCGGCTGCTAGAAGGATGCAAGAGATTTCGAAGGAGTCACAGAAGTTGAAAGGACAGGAAAGGTGACAAGCACTATGATGGGAATCTTCGTATGGTTCGTGACGAAGAAGGACAGATCGAGTACCGGAGTGGAGCTACAAAGAGCTGAACCAATGGATCGTGATGAAGTGAATACAGAACATGGGGGATTAAGAACTCGTAGAAATAACAAGGGGAGTCGAGTGATGTCACACCCCACCATGGCGGAATATGGGGCGCGATGTATGGATATCATCACAACATGGCGTACCTATAGAGATAACTATATGAAATAAAAAATGTCATAAAATGGTGACACAAAAGTCATGACAATATCTCAACAATGCAAGAGTCTAGGTAAGTAGGTAACAGTCCTACCTCTTACCCAAGACAAACAAATAACATAACCAAAACAAACATATAGGTGCCAACAGTATCACTTATTTAATAATAAAAAGAAACTAAGAAGGAACGGTGATCTCCATCTAAATGCATTTCCTACGCTCTCCAAATCCTAGCCACTTATGTTCTCATGCTTAACCATAGTATCACCTGAAAGAGACATTAAAACACGTCAACATAAAGTTGGCGAGAGTCATAGGTTTAGACTCAAACACCAAAATCATACCATAAGCTGTGAGTAACAACCAAAAGTTAAAAACATATGAACAATGTGATGCTAACATGCATTAACAACTAACATTCAAGATTTAACTAATCAAACCAAAACCAAGGCTCCCAGCCTTACCATACACCATACCCCCATAAGCGTCCAAACACCTATGAACCAATCCCAAGGCCCCACCTTGCCAATATCCCCTTGGTACCAAGTCAAAACATAAACAATCAAGAATCAACTAGCAGTTAATCACATAAGTATGCACACACAAGTCCATCACCAACGCAAAACATTCACATCATATTTTATAAATAACAAAACAGTGTCTCTTCCATCCCATCTGGAAGTCATAATCATTAGAAAACATGGGACTATGAAACTCACCTGGATGAGCTTCTCCAAAAGTCCGCGCACTAGCAAAAAGCTAACAAACCAAAAACACGTAATCAAAATATGAACCAATCACTAAAACGGCTCATCAACCTATGATGGACATCTAGCCTTCTCCCATATATAACCCTCATTAATATGCTCTAAACACCCCATTACCCTTCCCTAACAAGTCCTTAACTTGGTTAAGTTTGATAACTACCCCGTTCATATTTTACACAAAACAATCCCAACTTTTAGGTCTCCAAACTATAAGCCAAACACCCACCTAAACATACCCATGACCTCTGTAAAGGGAATACTTATGCCCTTACATATGTTAGCTAACACCTCCCATTTGCCCAAACCTTAAAGCTACTGTTAAGGCCCCGATATATATATATATATATATATATATATATATATATATATATATACTTTTGTCTATCCAGATTTTACTGATTTTAAACATACAAAACGTTTGTTATGATTAGGGGGTCTTACCCTAACCCACAATCTTAGCCACAATGCAGATACTTCCTATAATATATAAACCATCTCCCATGTTCGTTTGAAGATCCCAATGCAACCCTAAGTACCCTAAACAACCCAAAATTTAAAAAGAAAACAGGTTGACTCAAAACTGTTTTGACCTCCGACTGTTGTAACCTGTTTTTGACCCACTTCCTGACCTCCAATTTAGTTCTCGTTTCTTGCATTGGAAAGCCACTTCAATTACCTTTTAAGGGATACTTGGATCTCAAAATAAGAGTTTCTAGAACTCCCGATATGATCGAAACAATTGACTCAAAATTCTGCCCAGTTTTTAAAAACGGGTTTAATTAAATTAACCTAATTAATTACCCATAATCCCACCAATTACAAGCCCTAACTTATTTAATCATTAATATATCATTAATATACTATTTTTAATTTAAACCCTAACCTAAATCCATCATAAGATGATTATATAAACATTAAAAACAATTAGATTAAAAAGGGATTATGAAGGTTTTACCTTAAGATTTATGGAAGATGAAAAAAATACTGAAACCCTAAAAACTTCTTGTAAACCGTCGGCTATAGACTCCAGGAGAAAAAAATAATGTTTTTGATTATGAATAAAACCTTTTATAGGGTATGGGTGAATCCTAGTCCAACCCATAACCCACTTTCCTTTTTCTTTTTTTTCTTTGTTTTAGTCGGCCTAAACCGCCCCCCCCCCCCTTTATGATTTTTTTTTCTTTTTATTGTTTAATATCACACTACTAATATTACCTTAATTTACCTTAATTTATTACAACTCCTAAACCTCAAAACCGTAAAACTAGTCAAATTTACGCGTTTACCATAAAAGACGTAAAATATACACTTTTATAAAAAATCTCAAATTTTGAAATAAACTTTATAACGAAGTCCTAAATGACTTAAAACCATCCCGAAAAATATTCATATGACTAATTACCTCATCCGAGACCTCTAAATGCTAAACCTTAAATCCTATAAAAATACAACTTACTATAATACTTATACGTATACGTAAACACTAGAGTTAACAACATTTCATTCCATAGTCACTAATTGTGAGCTCATGAACATGAAATAACCGTTCCTCGATTTACATACGAGTACTTTATACCATATACGACAACCACACCCACCTCGTTCACACAAAATAACATGTAAACACACTAAACAAATAGTCACACATAAAAATAACCTAAAAATAGGACCAAGTGACGAACCTTAAAACCACGGTTGTCACATCACTCCTTCCTAATAGAAATCTCGTCCCGAGATTTACTCCTTAGGATCAAACATACCATTAGCAAACAACTGAGGATACTTGTTCTAAATGAACTCCTCTTATTTCCACGTGAACTTTAGTTCAAGTCTCAAATTACCACATATACTAACCAACAATATTTAAATTCATTGCCAAACTCTTGACCTCACAGTAAATAAATCTCACAAATGACTCTATGATAAAACAAAAACTCTTATTAACACAAGTCCCGAATAACCGTACATGCAAATATGCATTCTCAAACAACATTTACCAATCTTAATACACGTAATATAACATGTATACCACTCATTTCCCCCAGGTAATTCTATGCTCATAAGCTACTGGTCCGATCTTTCCAAAGATAAAAAATGGACCTACAAAACTCTACATCAACTCTTCCATTTTTACCAAAACATACCACCCGTTACTATGGGTGAAACTTCCTACATAACTTTGTCACTAACTCTAGTGGTTTCCTCCTTTTCTACATAGCATCCCTTGTTGCTCTCATCCTTTCCACAAACACCATTACCATATTAGTATCCTCAAATGGCATTTATCGACTTCTAGTATGATAACGCTAATGAGTTTCCTAACTCCCTCTAAATCAATCACTCATGCCCTCAGTGTAACTCCTAAGGTTGTATAAATATCTCACTTGCCTATCCTTTTCCAGTTAGCCGGATATACTCATATCCAATCATGTTCATCAACTCCCTTTAGTCCGTACTCCAAACTACTTAAAAATTCCAATTTCCTTACAAAGTGACCTATGACGGTCTTTCACATATCCATTAGTTCTTCCAATCCAAATCAACTTATGATCTATACACATCATCAAAAGGACGGTCATCTCAGTTAGTCTATCAACTGCCATCCAAACCCATGCTACAACTACTTCCATTAAATTTGGATAGCTCATAGTAGCACCTATACACTTCTTTCTTACTTTTCTTCATGATTTTTTTTATACTCAACACTTCCTTTATACCTACACAATGTCTTACCTTCAAGGTCATATTGCTCCTCATCTTGTCTCAGTTAGACCATGCCCTTCGTCCCTATGGCACATTACACCTATAACTTCTCATCCATTCGATTATTGATACTAAGCCTCCCAAACAATCAGTATAGGTCAGTGCCATTTCCTTTTCCACACTACGACAGTATTAGCCTGCGTTGTGCTTTATTCTACTCATTAAGCTCTACCAAAGTTTTTACCTTCGGTTCCTATCTCCTATTTTATTCATGCTTCGCTTCTATACACACTTCCTTCTTCTTCCTCAACTCCTACCATACATCACGATGTGATGCTTCCCATCGTTTCTTCCTTTTCCATAATCCTTCACAAGGCATTCCATACATATTAGGCTAACTTTACGCAAAGCCCTCTATCCCATCACATCCGTACGCACTCCTTCCAACTTCTCAACTACGTGACTACTCATTCCTCTTTAAATATGAGATGAATTAGTCAATCTATCGACTATCACCCAAATCTCGTCACTTTCACCAATTTCGTCCTTACATTGCCCTTTCTAAGCTACTCCTATCTATGTAGGAAGTATAGTCTACGTCCCTTTTCTCCATATGATTGTCCAAGCCACACAACATACATGTTGACGCGTTCTCTGCTTTAGACAACTCAACTCGTGCAACCTACATCCTTCATCCAAAACACCCTAATACGTCATCCATATAGTTCAAGTTCGTCTCAGCTTCACTTCATTCTTCTTATTCCATGTCTCATCAACTATGCTTGCCTTTCCCAGATGGTACCTGGCCTTGCAATTTTCTTTCATCACTTAACACCACCCATCACCTTTTCCAAATGTTCAATCAAGATGATTATATATGTGTTGGAGACGTTCATGATCTGTATAGATCATTCTCTACGTCCCGTACCCCAAATGCCTCTAGCATTCTAGGCATATATAATAATCCAGCTCCACTAACTAAGTCTATCTAGTCATCTATACGCCAAAATTTTCCAAGTAGCTTCACTTGTTTTTCTCACTACCAGTTCTCCTACTCCCTCCTAATAGGGACAGACTAGAGTTTCATGTGATTCCATGTGGATCACACTCTCATCTTATACCCACATTAGTTTCCATTTGTCTACTAAACCATATTTTGAATTCTTATTCAAATCTCATACTTCTACTTTGATCTTGAACCTATCATGAGGTACTTTCAATCATCATCTTCTAGGAATACTTGGTTCTCTCCTTCCATGGTTCTCCCTTATTCCTACACTATCTCGTCCAACAAAAATTCCATACTTCATTCATCAGATCTATGGAAATCACTAGTGCATTGGATAATGCATAGCTGTCTCTTCCAAAGATCTTTCATAACACCTTCACAAAACCGACTCTCTAATCACTTCTCCACGAAACTTATTCAGCTCAGCTTCACTTCTCATCCCTCGATCCCCTTGTTACTTCCACGAGTTCTTAATCTCCCATGTCATGTATTCATTTCATCACGATCCACCGGTTCAGCTCTTTGTAGCTCCACTCCGATACTCGATCTACCCTTCTTCGTCACGAACCATGCGTAAATTTCCCATCACAGTGCTTGTCACCTTTCCAGTCCTCGGAACTTTTGTGACTCCTTCGAAATCTCTTGCATCCTTCTTGCAGCCGACACATAGTCCTTTCAGCTCCTTGCTTCGCGATGTAGCTCTTTAGGCACTCCTTCTCGTCTCCATGATGTTACCTAGGAACTTCACACTACGTAGTGGCTTCTAACTTCAACTCATCAACCACAATATTTCTAAAAGTACTTAAACCAACTTCTCATAGCATGACATCTCGTTCCCATGACCACTCAACTAACTTTACTTACTCCTTTATTCCCGTAACTAATCTAAGTTTCAAAACTCCACAACTCTTAATCATTCCTTCAACACAACCTTTAAACCAAAACACATCTCTCCATTATAGTATCTAACCATAAGTAATACTACCCAACTCTATTCTCTCATTCTAACGTTCCCACAATCGCATAAATAAATCAACCATGACATGTAACAAAAGAATCCCAAACAATCGTGTCCCAATAAAATATAGGGTAAAACGAACCCTAGCCAAAACAACGTAATCCGAAAGATCAATGGAGTGTTCCAACAATGAAAAAAAAATTAGACTCGTCACGATTAGTATTACCAACTTTCGATACGTTAGAAAATTTAAAACTTTCATCCCAATTAGTTACTTTCCATAAGAACCAAACTCCCATACTACTAAAACTAATCATACTCATTATTAACCATAAACTCATCCTTTATCTTCATCATTTTATCAAGATATCAACTAATTAGTATACTACAATCTTAACTATTATCTTGTTTACCCATATTAAACTTTTTTCACTTGTTATTATGAAACAATTACATGTTTATAAAATACAGTGTTTTTTTTATTATTTTATAAAATCCATTTAGGCTCGTTATAACTAAACTACTACACGTTTACAAGGTGTGGTGTTATTATTATCATTACTATAATAAAATCTCCCTTTTTACTATTGCCGTCTAGTTAAATACTTCTAAAATTTTAACTACACTTAAGAAAATTTTTGTAAAATTTCTTTACCCCTTTAAAATGTATTATCACATGTTACATAGAAAACTAATCCAATTATTTTCAAGACAAATTCTTACTACCACAAACTTAAAAAAAATATGTAAGTCACGATATCATACCATACACTTACAAATTATTTTCAAAACCGTTTTCCTATAATCAGCTACACTTATTTGCAAGAAATTTAGTAGTTCTCATTAATTAAATACATACCCGAATGTAGACACACATCAAAGACTCAATACATCGTTGGAACTCCATTAAACTCCAGCACCATAAAACACGAGCAAACACAAGGTACGTTCAAGTTATAATAACTACTGAACGACCATATATCATAACTTAACACATACTAGTATATATACATCCACATATATATACCTATTAAATCACCCATAACATACTCGTTACCATACATGTCAGATAAACCAATCGCGTCATACACTCGTTTTTTTCTACAAGTAACCACCATCTTACCACAAGGCATAAAACCCATCACTAAAACCAGTCCATATCGTGTGACCCCATAATCACACAACATGACTATAACCCAAAACAATAACACACTCAAAAATATCCATATCGTAGGCAACCATTACATAAACCCATATACTATACATATACCAATAATCCACATCTCATAATATACAAGCATGCACTAACCCTCTTTCATGCAATCATACTTAGGAACCCATTGAAGTTGTGGTACTTGTATAACTATGTTGGCCACCATACTTATACAATTACCCTTTCCCCAATGCACTCCCTCCTATGATGACACTTATAAGAATCAATACAACACATAAATCCATCAACTCACCTAAGCACATAACCACATAACCAATAGGGTCTAAAACTCCATCTATTAAAATAACATAGTAAAACTCTTGGAATACAGAAATCCATAGTCTAGCTAAAATAGCATAGACTAAATCCAAAACGAAAACATAATCAGTTATAAGTCATGTCGCCCATAAGAGTAGAAACAGCTTAAAATCCTTTATATCCCCTACTCCTACTAACTCGAACCACCACAAGATTCTTAGGGAACATGACTTAAAAAAAAGAGAAAATAATATCCCTCAGGTACATAAAATAACTCAACAAAAGATAGAAACTGTGGAAACCTTGGTTTCCGGATCTTTTAAGCTACTAGGAATGCATCATGTTCATATGATTAACAAATCAAAGCGGAATAAGAACATAACACATTAACAAGGTGTTTAGGCACAATAACATGAATTAAAACAAATGGATTGCTCATTATATTAATAACGAACCACCACTGGACGTGTATACATTGAATCCCACGTCTAGTCGACACACACTTTAGGTTTACATTGTGAATGAATTGAATGAATAAAACCTATGACCCTTGGTTCCTTTTATAGTGTAAGGATTAGGGTTTACAAGAGATAATGATGGATAAACAAGTAAATCTTCTATTTAAATAAACTTATGCAGAATATCTTTTGCATGTTTATCTAAATAGAAGCTTCCATAAGCTTCTTGTCTACATTCTTGTCAACTCTTGAATTGCATGTAACAACTCTTGAATTGCACACGACAACTCTTGAGCCAACAACGCTGGAATTGTTCTTGTCAACGCCTAAATTGGCTTTGACAACGCTTGGACAATAACTTCATGTTTTCTTCATTTTTGAGTTTCTGCCACATCAACTTTTTGACCCAACAGAAACTACCTTGTACCAAATTATGTACTATAATGCACAATTTAAGCAAAATACAACAATGACTAGCGTGGACGATTATGGTTCAACCCGCACTAGTCACAACCCGAAAAGAAAATAACATGTGGCTAAGTATGAACATACTATGGTTCAATTCATACTAGTCAAAACATCGCAATAAATAACATCCAAACACATCAATTAATATAAAATGCACACATACTCCTATGACGCCTATATGCAGGGACCCTTAAGATATAGACTAGGTTACTAGACTAGGCAACCTAATTCTCTATAACCATTGTTTCTGATACCATTCTGTCACACCCCACCATGGCGGAATATGGGGCACGACGTATGGAGTAGAATAACCCAAACCTATGTTCCATGTCTTGTACTATCCATGTGACTAAGAACTTATACTCATGGCACAAAGTATAAGTAGACCTCGATCCCTTGTCAATATTCTCATCCTATGTGAGACACTGAGCACGATAATGTAACTCCTTCAAGTGTTATGACAAGTCTTCGTCACCAACCATGTAAAGCACGAACAAGTTACCTTTAAAGTCTATGGCTGAAAGTGCACAACTTTAAGATATGATAGAACACAAACTCGCGAAAATCTTCTTCAATCATCAAACTTACCATAAGAACTCTTCCCCTTAAGCCAACACTTCTTCATGACGAACTTTAATCTTCATATCATATGTAAAAGTTCTTAGATGGATAACTCTTTTACAAGGCTACCTCGATTACATAATCAAATCCAATAAATTACCTCACGAATTGTTGTCAACTCGCATTAAAACCATTAACTCCTTTCAAAAATATCTGAGCCATAAATATCACCATGATATTCTAAATTAAAACGGAGATTCCATGTACCTTTGTGTGTATAATCCTTCTTTTTGTGTGCTCAAAACGTACCAATTTTCTCAAACAGCAGCAAACTTTGTGTTGTCCAATATCCTCTTCTGTCCAATATCTTTGGCAGATGTATTGTCCGATATCAGACAATACCTATCAGCGTTGAAGTTCATATATCGGACGACACTTTCAACTCTATCAGCGTTGACTTATTCTGTCAGCGTCAAAATTAAGCCTGTCAGCGCCTAAATAACAAAATTCAGCGTCAACTTTAAACCTTGTCAGCGTCTTGTCCCAAACGCTGACGTCATCAGCGTCTCATCCATGCCTTATCAGCGTCTAAATAACTCCCATCAGCGGCTAATTGATCTAGGGTTTTATAAACCCTAAATCATTATTTCATGTGAAAATCCATAAACTGCAGTGAACTTCGACAGCGAATAACTTCTTCATAAATGCTCAGATCGAAGATCCCTTCGGTGAAATCCTAGATATAAGTGTCAAGAACCTACAGATCGAATTTCATGACGATCCAACGGTTAACGAAGGAGAAATCGCGTTTCTACTATTACTGTTCACAGAAAACAGCATATGACCCCTGCTGACTTCGACGCTTAATAACTTTTTCTTGGAGATAGATCTCGACAATCCCTCCGGTGGATATCTAAATATATGTATGTAGAACACACATATAAAATTTCGTGGCGATCCAACGGTTCAATAAAAAGTTATGGCCTTCTGAATACTGCTGCGCACACAAAAACGTCCAGAAAAACCCTAGACGGATTTTTCTTTTCTTCTCGAAACACGAACACCTTGTTGGTCCTAGCATCACGAGCCACGAGGCTCTGATACCAATTGTGGAAACCTTGGTTTCCGGATCTTTTAAGCTACTAGGAATGCATCATGTTCATATGATTAACAAATCAAAGCGGAATAAGAACATAACACATTAACAAGGTGTTTAGGCACAATAACATGAATTAAAACAAATGGATTGCTCATTATATTAATAACGAACAACCACTGGACGTGTATACATTGAATCCCACGTCTAGTCGACACACACTTTAGGTTTACATTGTGAATGAATTGAATGAATAAAACCTATGACCCTTGGTTCCTTTTATAGTGTAAGGATTAGGGTTTACAAGAGATAATGATGGATAAACAAGTAAATCTTCTATTTAAATAAACTTATGCAGAATATCTTTTGCATGTTTATCTAAATAGAAGCTTCCATAAGCTTCTTGTCTACATTCTTGTCAACTCTTGAATTGCATGTAACAACTCTTGAATTGCACACGACAACTCTTGAGCCAACAACGCTGGAATTGTTCTTGTCAACGCCTAAATTGGCTTTGACAACGCTTGGACAATAACTTCATGTTTTCTTCATTTTTGAGTTTCTGCCACATCAACTTTTTGACCCAACAGAAACTACCTTGTACCAAATTATGTACTATAATGCACAATTTAAGCAAAATACAACAATGACTAGCGTGGACAATTATGGTTCAACCCGCACTAGTCACAACCCGAAAAGAAAATAACATGTGGCTAAGTATGAACATACTATGGTTCAATTCATACTAGTCAAAACATCGCAATAAATAACATCCAAACACATCAATTAATATAAAATGCACACATACTCCTATGACGCCTATATGCAGGGACCCTTAAGCTATAGACTAGGTTACTAGACTAGGCAACCTAATTCTCTATAACCATTGTTTCTGATACCATTCTGTCACACCCCACCATGGCGGAATATGGGGCGCGACGTATGGATATCATCACAACATGGCGTGTATATAGAGATAACTATATGAAATAAGAAATGTCATAAAATGGTGACACAAAAGTCATGACAATATCTCAACAATGCAGGAGTCTAGGTAAGTAGGTAACAGTCCTACCTCTTACCCAAGACAAACAAATAACATAACCAAAACAAACATATAGGTGCCAACAGTATCATTTATTTAATAATAAAAAGAAACTAAGAAGGAACGGGGATCTCCTTCTAAATGCATTTCCTACGCTCTCCAAATCCTAGCCACTTATGTTCTCATGCTTAACCATAGTATCACCTGAAAGAGACACTAAAACACGTCAACATAAAGTTGGCGAGAGTCATAGGTTTTGACTCAAACGCCAAAATCATACCATAAGCTGTGAGTAACAACCAAAAGTTAAAAACATATGGACAATATGATACTAACATGCATTAACAACTAACATTCAAGATTTAACTAATCAAACCAAAACCAAGGCTTCCAGCCTTACCATACACCATACCCCCATAAGCTTCCAAACGCCTATGAACCAATCTCAAGGCCCCGCCTTGCCAATATCCCCTTGGTACCAAGTCAAAACATAAACAATCAAGAATCAACTAGCAGTTAATCACATAAGTATGCACACACAAGTCCATCACCAACGCGAAACATTCACAACATATTTTATATATAACAAAACAGTGTCTCTTCCATCCCATCTGGAAGTCATAATCATTAGAAAACATGGGACTATGAAACTCACCTGATTGAGCTTCTCCAAAAGTCCGCGCACTAGCAAAAAGCTAACAAGCCAAAAACACGTAATCAAAATATGAACCAATCACTAAAATGGTTCATCAACCTATGATGGACATCTAGCCTCCTCCCATATATAACCCTCATTAATATGCTCTAAACACCACATTACCCTTCCCTAACAAGTCCTTAACTTGGTTAAGTTTGATAACTATCCCGTTCATATTTTAGACAAAACAATCCCAACTTTTAGGTCTCCAAACTATAAGCCAAAAGCCCACCTAAACATACCCATGACCTCTGTAAAGGGAATACTTATGCCCTTACATATGTTAGCTAACACCTCCCATTTTCCCCAACCTTAAAGCTACTGTTAAGGCCCCGATATATATATATATATATATATATATATATATATATATATATATATATATATATATATATATATATATATATATATATATATATATATATATATATATATATATATATATATATATATATATATATATATATATATATATATATATATATATATATATATATATATATATATATATATATATATATATATATATATATATATATATATATATATATATATACTTTTGTCTATCCAGATTTTACTGATTTTAAACATACAAAAAGTTTGTTATGATTAGGGGGTCTTACCCTAACCCAAAAACTTATCCCCAATACAGATACTTCCTATAATATATAAACCATCTCCCATGTTCGTTTGAAGATCCCAATGCAACCCTAAGTACCCCAAACAACCCAAAACTTAAAAAGAAAACAGGCTGACTTCAAAACTGTTTTGACCTCCGACTGTTGTAACCTGTTTTTGACCCACTTCACATCTCCAATTTAGTTCTTGTTTCTTGCATTGGAAAGCCACTTAAATTACCTTTTCAGGGATATTTGGATCGCAAAATAAGAGTTTGTA
Organism: Glebionis coronaria; assembly: GCA_025667525.1. NCBI lineage: Eukaryota > Viridiplantae > Streptophyta > Magnoliopsida > Asterales > Asteraceae > Glebionis > Glebionis coronaria. Next base: position 171,885,970 of record CM046881.1, read on the forward strand.
TAACTCCCGATATGATCAAAACAATTGACTCAAAATTCTGCCTAGTTTTTAAAAACGGGTTTAATTAAATTAACCTAATTAATTACCCATAATCCCACCAATTATAAGCCCAAACTTATTTAATCATTAATATACTGTTTTTCATTTAAACCCTAACCTAAATCCATCATAAGATGATTATATAAACATTAAAAACAATTAGATTAAAAAGGGATTATGAAGGTTTTACCTTAAGATTTATGGAAGATGAAAAAAATACTGAAACCCTAAAAACTTCTTGTAAACCGTCGGCTATAGACTCCAGGAGAAAAAAAATAACGTTTTTGATTGCGAATAAAACCTTTTATAGGGTATGGGTGAATCCTAGTCCAACCCATAACCCACTTTCCTTTTTTTTTCTTTGTTTTAGTCGGCCTAAACCGCCCCCCCCCCCCCCTTTATGTATTTTTTTATTTTTTTTTCTTTTTATTGTTTAATATCACACTACTAGTATTACCTTAATTTACCTTAATTTATTACAACTCCTAAACCTCCAAAACCTCACAACCGTAAAACTAGTCAAATTTACGCGTTTACCGTAAAAGACGTAAAATATACACTTTTATAAAAAAATCTCAAATTTTGAAATAAACTTTATAAATAAGTCCTAAATGACTTAAAACCATCCCGAGAAATATTCATATGACTAATTACCTCATCCGAGACCTCTAAATGCTAAACCGTAAATCCTATAAAAATACAACTTATTATAATACTTATACGTATACGTAAACACTAGAATTAACAACATTTCATTCCATAGTCACTAATTGTGAGCTTATGAACATGAAATAACCGTTCCTCGATTTACATACGAGTACTTTATACCCATATACGACAACCACACCAACCTCGTTCACACAAAATAACATGTAAACACACTAAACAAATAGTCACACATAAAAATAACCTAAAAATAGGACCAAGTGACGAACCTTAAAACCACGGTTATCACAAGTGACTACGCAGATAGAATTTTGTGGCAATCATTATTGAGGGATGAGTAGTGAAGCTAAACTGAATAAGTTCGTGGAGAAGTGATTAGAGAGTCGGTTTTGTGAAGGTGTTATGAAAGATCTTTGGAAGAGACAATTATGCATTATCCAATGCACTAACTATTTCCATAGATTTGATGAATAAAGTATGGAATTTCGGTTAGATGGGATAGTGTAGGAATTAGGTAGAACCATGGAAGGAGAGGACCAAGTATTCCTAGAAGATGATGATTGAAAGTACCTCATGTTGGGTGCAATCAAAATAGAAGTATGAGATTTGAATAAGAATTTAAAATATGGCTTAGTTTAGAAAAATGGAAACTAATATGGGTATAAGATGAGAGTTTGATCTGCATGGGATCATATAAAACTCTAGTCTGTCCCTATTAGGATGGAGTAGGAGAACTGGTCGCGAGGAAAACAAGTGAAGCTACTTGGATAATTTTGACATATAGATGACTTGAAAGACGGGAAGCATAGCATCGTGATGTATGCCATGAGCTGAGGAAAAAGAAGGAAGTCTGGATAGATGCGGATTATAAATGAAATAGGTCGAGATAGGAAACGAAGGTAAAATTTTGGTATAGCCTAATGAGTAGACTAAGGCACTAAGCCTGCTAATATTGCTGTAGTGTGGAAAGGAAATGGCACTAACCTATACTGTTTGATTGGAAGGCTTAGTATCGATAATCGAATAGATGAGGAGTTATAGATGTGATGTGTCATGAGGGAAGAAGGGCTTGGACTAACTGAGACAAGATGAGGAGAACTATGACCTTGGAGGTAAGACATTGTGTAAGTATAAAGAAAGTGTTGAGTATCAAAAAAAATCTTTCATGGAGAAAAGTGAAAAGGAAGTGTATAGGTGCTACTAATGAGCTATCCAAATTAATGGAAGTAGTTGTAGCATGGATTTGGATGGCAGTTGATAGGCTAATTGAGATAACTTTCCTTTTGGTGATATGTATAGATCATAAGCTGATTTGGATTGGAAGAGCCTTGTTATGATGAACTAATGAATATGTGAAACACCGTCATAGGTCACTTGTGTAAGGAAATTGGAATTTTTAAGTAGTTTGGTGGTATGGACTAAAGGGAGTTGATGAACATGATTGGATATGAGTATATCCAGCTACTTGGAAAAGGATGGACGAAGTGAGAAATTGCTACAAGTATAGGAGTCGTGTTGAGAGCTTGGGGGGACTGATTTAGAGGGATGTGGGAAACTCGTTAGCGATGTCTGAGTTTTCATATAATGATAGTTATCATACTAGAAGTCGATGAATGCCATTTGAGGCACGATATGGAAGGATAGGGTGAGTTTTCCTTATGGTGGACTAAAATCCGTGAAAGAGAGTACTAATGTGGAAATGGTATTTGTGGGAAAGGATAAGAGAAACAAGATATGCTATGTTGAAAAGGATGAAACCACTAAAGTTTAGTGACAAAGTTATGTTGGAAATTTCACCCATAGTAACGGGTGGTATGTTTTGGTAAAATGGAAAAGTTGATGTAGAGTTTTATAGGTCCATTTATGATCTTTGGAAAGATTGGACCAGCAGCTTATGAGTATAGAATTATCTGGGAGAATTGAGTGGTATACATGATATATTTCATGTATTAAGATTGGTAAATGTTGTTTGAGAATGCATATTTGCATGTGCGGTTATTCGGGATTTGTATTAATAAGAGTCTTTGTTTTATCAAAGGGTCATTTGTGAGATTTATTGGTTGTGAGGTCAAGAGTTTAGGAATGAATCTAAATATTGTTGGTTTCTATATGTGGTATTTTGAGACTTGAACAAGTATCCTCATGTGATTTGTTGTTTGTGTGTTTGATCCTAAGGAGTAAATCTCGGGACGAGATTTCTATTAGGAGGGAGTGATGTGACAACCATGGTTTTTTGGGTTCGTCACTTAGACTATAGTTTAAGATGTTTTGTGCAAATATGTGCTTTTATGTGCTTATGTGTTTATTTTGTGTGTTTGGAGTGAGGTTTGGATATCGTTTATGGGTATATGATACTCATAAGTAAATCAAGTAACGGTTATTTCATGTGCATGAGCCCACATGGTAGTGACTATGAAATGAGGTGGCGTTATTTAGTGGTTTTACGTATACGTATATGTATTATAGAAAATCGTATTTTTACGGTTTAGGGTTTTGCATTTAGGGGTCTCGGAAGAGGTATTTAGTCACGGGAGTATTTTTTGGGGTAGTTTTAAGTCATTTAGGACTTATTTAATTAGTTTATTTTATATTTCAAGAGTTTTTATAAAACTGTATATTTTTACGTCTTTTATGGTATACACGTAAATTTGACTAGTTTTACGGTTTTGAGGTTTTAGAGGCTTTAAGAGCTGAAATAAATTAAGGAAAGTTAAGGTAATATTACTAATACAATTATTAATAATAAAAAGAAAAAAAAGCGAAATTAAAGGGGTATAGTCGGTTTTAGGATGCAAGAAAGAAAAAGAAAAGGGAAAAAAGGGAAAAAGGGGAACCGGGCTTTTGTATTGGGCCAAGGACTTGTTAGGAAAATATAAAAAAACTTTTTATTAATAAAAACACATCATAAAATCCTTGGAGATCATGAGTGATTCGAAATCCATGGAAAAATTTAGGGTTCTTCATCAAAAATCTTGTTTTCCAAAAATCTAAGGTAAACTCTTCAAACCCTTTTAATTAAATTGTTTTTAATTCTTTCTTAATCATTATATGATGGATCTAGGTTAGTGTTTATTAGAAAAATGTAATTTAATGTTATCACAATGATATAGACATGATTAGAATAATTAGGTTTAATGATTAAACATGATGAGGGTAATTAATTTGGTTAATTATGTTAAATTCGTTTTTAAAAAACTGAGCAGAATTTTTGGGTCATTGTTTTGATCATATCTTGAGTTTTACAAACTTTTAATTTTCGAATCTTATGTCCCTGGAAAGGTAATTGAGTTGGATTTCAAATGCGAGAAACGAGAACTAAATTGGAGGTCTGGAAGTGGGTCAAAAACAAGTTACATCAGTCGCGTGTCAAAACAGTTTTTGGATCAGCCTGTTTTCTTTTTATGTTTTGAATTGTTTGGGGTACTTAGGGTTATATTGGAACCTTCAAACGAACATGAGACTTAGATTATATATTAAATAAAAGATCTGGAGGAGGTCTAAACAAATGGGTTAGGGTAAGACCCTCTGATCATAACTAACTTTTCATATGTTCAAAATGAGTAAATTCTGGATAGGTAAAAGTATATATATATATATATATATATATATATATATATATATATATATATATATATATATATATATATATATATATATATATATATATATATATATATATATATATATATATATATATATATATATATATATATATATATATATATATATATATATATATATATATGTGTGTGTGTGGAGGCCTACAGTGTCTTTAAGGTTGCGGCCAAAGGGGAGAGTTAGCTAACACATGTAAGGGCATAGGGTTTCTTTTACAGAGGAGGTTGATTTGGTTAAGGGGGTCTTCGACCCATAGTTTAAGGTATGAAAAACGGGATTGTTTTGGGTTAAATGTTAACGGGGCGAGTTATGAACTAAACTACATTAAGGGATTTATAGAGGGGTGTCATGAGATGGATATGGAATATAAATGGGTTTAAGTTGTTGGACAAGGTTAGATATCCATCATAGATTGATGAGCCATTTTGGTATGTGGTTCATGTCTTGATTATATACGTTTGTGTGTTTAGATTTTGCTAGAGTGCGGGTACTTGGAGAAGCTTGTTCAGGTGAGTTTCATAGTCCCATGTTTTTATGAGCTATAAATGATTTGACTTCCAGATGGGATGGAAGAGACACTGTATGGTTTTGTAAATAATGATGTGAATGTTTTTATGGTTTGTGATGGACTTGTGTGTACACTTATGTGACTAACTGCTATGAGATTCTTGATTGTTATTGTGGTTTGACTTGGTACCAAGGGGATGTAAGGCGGGGCCTTGGGATTGGTTCATAGGTGTATGGGCGCCTATGAGACCATGCTTATTGGTAAGGCTGAGAGCCTTGGATATTGTGGTTATTGGTAAGGCTGATGCCTTGGTATTGTGATTGTATGGTTAATCTTGAATGGTAGTTGTTAGTGCATAATAGTAACACATTGTCCATATGTTCTTTTATTGATGGTTGTTATTCACAGCTTATAACTATTTTGGGGTTGGATTCTAAACCTATGACTCTCACAAACTTTATGTTACGTGTTTTAGTGTCTCTTTCAGGTGATAATGTGGTTAAGCGTGAGAATAGGAGTGGCTAGCTGGGAGGCTTAGGATTGCATTGGAGGAAACCCCTTTCCTCTTAGTCTTTACTTATGTTTGAATAAGTGATACTTTGTAGACACCTATATGTTTGTTATTTGTTAATTGTATGTCTTTGGTAAGAGGTAGACCTGTTACCTACTTACCTAGACGCCTGTATTGTTTGTGATATCTTCATGACATTGTGTCATCATTTATGATATTTCCAATTCATTTAGTTATCTCTATAGACACGCTATTGTTGTGATGATATCCATACGTTGAGCCCCATATTCCGTCATGGTGGGGTGTGACATTTCACGTGCACCAGTTAAAACAAGTCAAAAACCACGAGACTCAAAAGAAAACTCAAACCCAAAACATGTATCAATTCAAAATGACCCATGACAACAGAAAATAATCCAAGAAACACCCAATGGCAACCAAAACATATTACACCCCACGACATATTTTTTTTTAAACCTTGCACGACATCGACTTTTCATAAAAGAATATATGCGAGGACCCTTAAGCTATAGACTAGGCGGACATCGCAGTAGACCAAGGCCCACGTACGTTTTGGCACATAGCCTAAGAAGAAAGGAGACAATGTCATAGACGACTTGGGGGTAGATCCATTTCGAGAAAAATACAAGTATAAGTGGTCCCCATGACAGGTATGTCCACAATACCCTATAAATAGTATACACATTTATTATAAACACATATTAAATGCCCTGACAACAAACTTTATCTCGTATTGAACCCCTCGTCTCCGACATACACTTTTTCTCACACCAGAGCTGGGTCCTGGGGTAACACCTAGGGCGAGGCAAACGTATGCTTGTTACTATGTATAGGTATTCTGAAGGTTATCAAGCTTAGGAAGAGGAACCTCCTCTCTCGGTAGGCCCTACCATAGGATTTCACATCTACATTTTGGCGCCATCCTTGGGACCCAAACTTCAAACTACCAAGAGTATTTGATGGTGGGTCTTCCTGAGTCTTCGGTTACCCCGTCCGGTCCTTCATGGGCCGGAGGAGATAACGGGGAAGACAACTCGTTGAACAACAAGATACTGAAACAAAGACAAGTTTGCAAGCCCTCATAAACCAACATAATGCGAGGACTCGGATGGAGTCAGACCTCTGCGTCTAACTTTTGACGAGGGTATTCAGAGAAAGAAAAATGATAGTCTGGGAAGAGGAGAAGAAGCGATCCTGGAAGCCGTTGAACACTTACAAAAGCCTTATAAAGAGGTGTCAAGGTAATCGTTCACTCGGCGAATCATCAAATTCTCATCACCCAAGCATATACTCCCGACTACCCTCAAGCTATATGACGGAACCACTAACCCAGATACCCATATTAACCGATTTGTTAGAGCCGCTAACCAAGGTGAGTGGCCTATACCAGTCTGATGTGGAATGTTCCAACAAACACTGGATGATTCGGCTTAGGGATGGTTTAATCGGTTACCGAACAGAAGTATTGATAACTAGGAAGACTTGAGTGAGCAGTTTGTAGAGAGGTTTTCTCTAAGAAATAAATGTGTCAAGAATCCCACCGAGATATCTAAAATTGTACGAAGGGCACACGAGACTTCGCCAGGTTTCAAGGAGAGATGGACGAACGAGACTAGCTACATCTAAAGAGTGCTGGAGATCATGCATGTCTCAGCATTTATGAGCAATTCCAAATGTTTGGAGTGATGAAACCAAGATCATGGATCGATTAAACTTACTAGGATAACCAACGTTCATATGAAACAATCATAGCGAAATTAGAACATTGATTATAACAAGGTGTTTAACATCAAGACAAATTCTCTCCAACGATTACTTTATTACCAACGATTACTTGCACTAAAAAATGATTACAAGTAACTCTAGGTGTGTATACATTAATCCCATGCCTAGACACATGAAGACACTTTTAGATTTATATTGTGAATAATGAGATGAATAAAACCTACACAGGGTGTGTGTTTATATACTACACATAACACTTCTTACAAGAAATCTAATTACACTATTAGGTTCATATTGTGAATAATGAGATGAATAAAACCTACACAGTGTGTATGTTTATATACTACACATAACCCTTCTTACAAGAAATCTAATTACACTAGGAGTCCTTCAATGTTTTACACTTTAGTCCTCTTCCTTGTATAGAAGGTCTTCATATTCTTGTACTTCATGATATTTACATATAAGTCCTCTTGTTTCATTATTGTATGTTTTGTCTCATCAAATCTAATTCCCAACAATCTTCCCATATTTGATGATGACAAAACCAAGATTTAAATCTTGGTCTTCCACGAATGAAACAAGCTTACCCTTAAAGTAAGATTTCTTGTAAAACATATCACCACATAAAATAAGTTGCATAACTTGATCTCGTAATCTTCTTCCCTTTTTTGTCTCATCCAATAAGGGTATTCCAAAGATAAGCAACTAATAAACACTTCCCCTTGAGTGGTACATGTAGATGGTTAAATAATCTTCCCCTAAAATAATGCTACAAAACATGTTTATTACATCTTAGTTATCGTTCATCGTTAATCCTAGACCAACTCCCCCATAACTAGTCTTTTGATCTCAAACCAAACCACAATAATAACGATCAATTGGTCCCAGACCAATGTTTTCAATATTACGAAATGCAATAAACAACTTGTATTACCAAATCAGATCTTCTATTTACCATCTCTTGAATCACGAACTTTGTAGACTCCAATTATAGATTATCAATGAAGAAAAATAAATATAACCAATTTGTTAAAGAAGTATAATCTCCCAAGCTTGTACATTATATCTTGCACTATCCATGTGACATCAAACTTATATGAGTATAGGAAGTATAAGCAAACCTCGATCTCTTTGTCAAGATCCTCATCTTCTTATGAGACACTGAGCACAAATAACATAACTCCTTCAAGTGATAGCAAGAATCTATTTTCTAAATTTGATAAGTCTTCGTCATCAACAATATAAGCACGAACAAATTATCTTTAAAGTTAGTGTGGGACAGAACATAACTTTAAGATATGATAAGTCACAAACCTGTGAAAAACAACTCCAACACCAAATAATTAATAATCAAACGTCTTCATCGAAACCTCCAATGAACAAGCCATAAATCCTGAAAACTCAGTTTTGTCCTAGATCCAATGTCATCGAATATCCTTCTAGCATGTGTTGTCCAATACCAGACAACACTTATTAGTGCGTAGACTAATATATCAGACAATGCTTAACAGTGGGTTGAGTACCCCTGTTATTCCAACAGTGTCTAGAATCTTCAACAGTGCCTAGGATACATGTTAGAAATACGTTTTTACGTATATTAGAAGTATCGGTCACTCCACAATAATATTCATGTTGTATTAGCTCGTAGTTAGATAATAGTTGTTAGTTACTTATTAACTTAAGTAAGAACCGGTCCATGGGCTTGTCATGGACCGGCCCAAGCCCATGTTTAGCTTGGTACTATAAATACCCCTTTCCACTAAGGAAAGGGGTTGGTTGTTGTTCATTTTTGCATTTCATAGTAATAAAATCTTTCACATATTCTCTCACTTTCTCTCTCTAGTTTCTCTCACTAGAAAACATCAACCCACTTCATAGATTCATAGGTTATCAATATTCTACATTTGGTATCAAGAGCTATGGGGTGATTTAAGGTAAGGATTGTGTTGCTTTTTTAGTTTTTGAATCAATTAGTGATCTTTAGAAAAAATCAATCTTGAATCTTGTTGTTTTTGGTGTTTTTGTTATTGGGATTGATTGATAAGGATTGGGTTTAGCTTATTTTGGTAAAAATCATAAAACTTTTTGTGGTTTTGGATAAAAAATCGGTGATTAAAAGCTGTTTTAGAAGTCTCGGAAACATTTCTCCAGATTATTCCGAATAGAAGTTCCGAATAGGATAGTATTCCGAATAGAAGGGTTTTTTCCGAATATTCTTTCCGAATAGCATCATCTTTCCGAATAGCACCATCTTTCCGAATAGCACCATTATTCCGAATAGCACCATCTTTCCGAATAGCACCATCTTTCCGAATAGTAACTCTTTCCGAATAGCCCATACTTTCCGAATAGCCATACTTTCCGAATAGCACCATCTTTCCGAATTGCCATACTTTCCGAATAGCCATACTTTCTGCATAAGGTTTCTTCAGCATAAGGTTTATTCCGAATAGAGCATTTTCAACATAGGATTATTCCGAATAGAAGTTATTCCGAATAAGGATCTATTCTGAGTTTGGGTTATTCCGTATAAGCAAGTTCAAGGGGTATTTGAGTTTTTTCGACGATCTTTAGTGGATTTAATTACAACACAAATTCTCAACCTTTCTTCACTGCTCGATCAACCGATAATCTTTGAGTCTGTTAAGTGATTACAATGAATCCAAGTTCATTAATGCCTCAGATGACATCTCTTACGGATATCTCGATCATAACGGGGACTAATAGTCGTCCACCGATGCTTATTAAAGAGGTGTTTGAGGCATGGCAGGGCCGCATGATGCAATACTTGAAGGGCAAACCAACCTACGGAAGGCTTATGGTCAAATCGATTTTGAATGGTCCACTCGACTATGGTACCATTACGGTTGACAACGCGACTAGACCACGAGAATTTGAAGAACTCACTCCAGCTCAACAACTTGTTGCAGATGCAGATGAAAAAGCTCTTCAAACAATTCTTCAAGCTTTTCCCCATGATATTTATAGGATGGTAAGCAAGTATACGGTAGCAAAAGACTTATGGGAACGTCTTAAGGTGTTGCTACAAGGTACATCTCTCACAAAACAGGAAAGGGAATGTCAGTTGTATGACCTGTTTGATAGATTCACCTACAACCCAGGGGAAACACTTCACGATTATTACTTCAGATTCACCACACTCATGAATGATCTGAATGTATACAATCTTGAGATTGCTCCATTCCAGGTTAACACCAAATTCTTGAATACTTTACCTCAAGCTGAATGGGGTGAGTATATTACCGATGTGAAGTTAACCCGGGATTTGCATAAGTGCAACTTAGATCAAATCTATGCTTTTCTTCAGCAACATGAGAAGCATGTGATTATGCACCGTTCTCCTCGCGGTATGTATCCAGATTCCTTAGCTTTGATGGCGAATCAACCAAGCTTGTCTCACAACAACACACCTTATATCTTGGGACATCAAGCCTATCATCAATCACCTTACATGACACCAGCCTTTCCCCAATACTCGATTCTACCTCAACCACCCACCTCACATCAGCAACAATATCGGTTCAATGCACCTTCACCACAGTATGGTTCACAACTTCATCCAGCAAATGTTGCACCTTATGCTCAGCCTTCATATTCTTCTTATCAAGAGAATGCAGCATATCCAACAAGCTATCCTGATCAAATGAGTATTCCTTCTACTGATTATGCAGCTCATCCAGATCAAGCACTGTATTGTGATGATGAAGAAGTCCCCGTTCCTGTTTTTCAACAAGGAGCTGACCCAGTTGAAGTGCTAACTACTATGTCTGCTTATCTCACAAGAACTTTAAGCAAACGAGGATACAGAGGATCAGCTCCTACCAACAATCAGTTGAGGAATTCATCCAATTCTCGCCAACAAGCTACAATTGAGAATGGCAGAGTAATGGTACAGCCAATTCAACCATATCAGGGGAGACCTTCCACTTCAACCAATGCTCGCACGATCAATCCTGCTCTTGCTCCAATGGTCAACAATCCTCCACGGGCTAATACAGGCAAGTTGAGAATGATTACATGCTACAACTGCAAGGAAGAGGGTCATATGTCCAGGGATTGTAAGAAACCCAAGAGGAAAAGGGATGGACAGTGGTTTGCAGAAAAGATCTATCTGGTAAATGCTCAGGCGCAAGGAAGGGAACTTGATGAAGAGGAGCTTGCATTTCTTGCTGACCCAGGGATTGCTGAACAAGACGTTGTCACTACGCAGAATGCAGCTTACCAAGCCGATGATCTTGATGCGTATGACTCCGACTGTGATGACTTTCAAACTGCAAAGGCTGCTTTCATGGCAACTTTCTCCAGCTTAGGGCCAGATAAGAAATCTGAGGTACTTATTAATAACACCGATAATGCCACTGATGCTAGTAATCAACCACATCAAGTTGTGCAAGAGAGTGCTGATTCGAATGAATCTTCGGTGGTGAGTCCTTCAAACGAGGAGACAAACAATGATAGCAATATCAATGTGAGTCCCCAGACTTTGATTGAATCACAACCGGGATCCATTTCGCATACGCCTACTCCTGCTCAACAAGATTTGGTCATGGTTCCTGCTACATTACTTAGCCAAATGAATGCTGCACTCTTAGAAACCTTAGCTAAGAATAAGAATTTGTCTGATGAGCTTGCCTTAAGCAATGAGAAAGTACAAACTTTGGAATTAGTGCCTTCGTCTAGTGTTCTCACAAATCTCGAATATGATCACTTTAGAAACAAACAAATGGGTCACTTGCAAGAAATCGAAAACTTAAGAGCAAATCTGTCTAGTGAACTTAAAGAAAAGGAGTTAGTGGTCACTAATTTTCAAAAACTTCAAACTGATTTTGAATTACTCGAATCTAAGAAGACTGAAATGGAGATTAATGCTACTAATAAGATTAGAAGTCTAGACTACTTGCTGTTAAGACAATACGCTGCTTCACAACTAGTTCACTTATTTGATGCTTCGTTTAGAGAGTTTAACTTATCTCGTCTAAAAGGCCTTCCCCCTAATCCACGATATGCAAAACAAGCTTTAAGACATAGTCCTAGACTTTATAATGCAACTCAATTAGGATTGGCTTTAGACCCGATTGTTTTTCCCAATGATCGAACAAGTAAGGCTCTAGTTGATGAGGATCGGTCATACAATTCAGCAAAATATCCCGAATGTGATTATTTTAAAATGAACAAGGAGCTTGCAAAAACTGATTTTAGAGTTCGCTTCCATATGGATAAAGATCTCATCACAGCACCAACCTACATGATAGAGGAAGAAAGCCCTAGTACATTTCCTACACTTGTCAACATGGAAGGTCCTAAGGAAATTCCAAAGAATCTTCCACCTGTTAGCACTGTATGGTTAAACTTGAAAGAGATTAACCGATACTTTACTAACTTTGACAAGGTCATTTTGGAATGTACGACTTCAAATGGCTTAAACGCCGGAGAATGGGCTTTCGAACACATGAACGAGGTGTTTAAAACTGAGATCAATCCGTTTGTCGAAAGTCTAAAAAGAAGTTTTGCATCTCTTAAGGAAAATCTTCAGTTTGAAATTGGTGAAGTTCAAAAAGTGTTTTATGAAATGGACACCGCTTACGAACTGCAACTAATTGAAAAAGAAAAGATTTTAACCGAATATGACCGATTCTTGTCCGAAGTTATCTCGTGTGATGTGATTACTACTGTAAATGTTAATTATTCAAATGAGCTTACATCTGCGGTGATTAATTGTGATGATGTGAATATTTGTAATGATACTTGTGATGATGTTTGTGATCTTTCTGTAAATGTTGCTGAAACTGTAAATGAGGTAGACAATCATTCTTGTCACGAATCTAACGCTGAGTTTTTAAAGCTACAAGATTCTTACAATTTACTTTCACAACGCTTTAATCAACTAGAACAACATTGTATATCTTTAGAATTAAAACAACAAAATCAAAATGAAAATCTTTTGATATCAAATGTTTGTGAAAACGGTGTTGAGAATAGTGACAAGATGATTGCAATTGTTAAAACATTAGAGGAAGAAATCATGAGATTGAAGAGAGAGGTATCATCAAAGGAAACATTAAGAATGGAACTAGAGGCTGCAGAGTCTAAAAACCAGGTCTTAGAAATTAGACTATCAACTGTTCTAGGGGAAATGGATCGGACAAGGCAGGGACTATCCGCTCTTTATGGTTCACTAGAAGAACGCTTCGCTTTTAATGTGGCACAGCAACAATATTATGTTGAACAACTGAACCAAAAGTGCGAAGAAATCTCTGACTTGAACATCCTGCTCATAGACAAAAATATGGTTTTGGCTGAGTTAAAGGAGACACTTCTTCTCACCCGACAAGAAGTTGTTGATAACTTAGCTACCGACTCTGCACCGTCCACTAGTGCTCCAACAACCAAGTCAGTAGTGCTTTATAAGAATCCACTTCATAAGAGAAACCAGGTTACCTATGATGATTATATGAGGAATGCCATTAAGCATGTCGATCTTCTTAGGGATATTTTAGACGATCTTTATGCCTTAGATCCCTCAAGTAGCGAATATTATTCGGCTCATGAATATGTTAAGCGAGTTCAATATTGCTTGGCTTATTTGCAATACATAGGTACACCAGGTTCTGCACTACTTAATAATAGGCCCATTGCTGTCACTCCATTTAATAAGACTCCAGGAGCGAAACCGTCATTGGCACAATCAAGTAAGACACCTTTAAAATCTGTTGCTAATGTTCCCACTTTGCCTTCTACAGGATTAAAAGCGACTACTAAGGCTAAAGGATCGCCACTCAAGAAAGATAAGATCAAGCCCGCCACTAGTAGTGCCACAAAGAAGAAAGTAGAAGTCCACAATAGGAATGCTAGTTCAGTTTTAAATAAAAAGAATCATGTTAAGACTAAAAGCTCTGCGCCTGTGCAGCAGCCTAAACCATTCGTGAATTCTGATTTAAATTGTTGGAATTGTAATGAATGTATGTTTTCCCAGCGTCATGATTTGTGTCTGATTGATCACGTTAATGAAATGAATGCTATTAAGAATGGTCTTGAATGGAAGCCAACGGGTAGAACTCGTGCCCAAGTTGGCTGGCAATGGCGTCCCACTGGTAGGACCTTTACACTAGATGGTAAACTGTGCCCTTTAACTAGGAATGCATCCATTGAGGTTAGGTCTGAGCGTCCTTTAGTTAGGAACACTCGCACTAAAATATGGAAACAGCGCCCTTTAATTAGGTCAGCCCCCACAATAGTGCCTATCAGTGATGAAATACCTCAGGATTTGAGCCAATTAGAATCTACACCACCAATTAAGAAGAAGAAGGCTAGGAAATCTAAGAAACCTAGAATTAGCAAATCTAAGATTGTTAAATCTGTACCTGCTAATAACAAGGAACACTCAGATTCCGATTCCTCTACATTGTCTTTGTGTGGTGATATTTTCAGGTGGTCCAAATCATCCTGTGGTATTTGGACTCCGGTTGTTCAAAACATATGACCGGAAATCGCTCGATGCTCCGAAATTTCGTCAGCAAGTTTCTTGGTACGGTTAAATTTGGGAATGATCATATAGCAAAGATTATGGGATACGGTGAATATCAGATTGGAAACGTGACGATTTCTAGGGTATACTATGTAGAAGGTCTTGGTCATAACTTATTCTCAGTAGGACAGTTTTGTGATTCTAACCTTGAGGTGGCCTTTCGACAACACACTTGTTTCATCCGCAACTTGGAAGGAAAAGATTTGTTGAAGGGATCTCATGGTGCAAATCTTTACACTTTGTCCTTACAAGACATGATGGCCGCTTCTCCAGTATGTCTTCTCTCTAAAGCTTCTAAGACCAAGTCATGGTTATGGCATCGCAGATTATCTCATCTTAATTTTGATGCTATTAATCATCTGGCTAAAAACGAGTTAGTTCGTGGTCTTCCCAAGCTTAAATTTCACAAGGACCATTTATGTTCCGCGTGTTCAAGGGGGAAAAGCACCAAGAAATCTTACAAACCCAAAGCTGAAGACACTAATCAAGAAAAACTTCATCTTTTGCATATGGATCTTTGTGGACCGATGAGAACTGAAAGTGTGAGCGGTAAGAAATTCATTCTCGTCATTGTGGATGATTTTTCCAGGTTTACATGGGTTAGATTTCTACGTACAAAGGATGAAGCACCGAAGGCTATCATCACTTTTCTGAAGTTCATTCAGGTACGTTTGAATACCACTGTCCGCCGTATTCGTACAGACAATGGTACAGAGTTCGTCAACCAGACTCTTCGTGATTATTATGAAGGAGTTGGTATATCACATGAAACATCCGCTGCACGCACTCCACAACAAAACGGTGTCGTTGAAAGACGAAATCGCACACTGATGGAAGCTGCTAGGACCATGCTTATTTATGCGAACGCTCCATTGTTCTTGTGGGCAGAGGCTATTTCTACTGCATGTTTTACCCAAAACCGTTCAATCATTCGGAAACGCCATGGAAAAACACCTTATGAGCTTCTACATGACCGCAAACCCGATGTTTCATTTTTCCATGTGTTTGGTGCTCTGTGTTATCCAAACATCAATAGTGAGAACTTGGGTAAGCTTCAACCAAAAGCCGACATAGGTATTTTCATTGGTTACTCACCGTCCAAAAGAGCATACCGAATATATAACCGTCGTCTTGGCAAGATTGTAGAAACTATGGACGCAGATTTCGACGAGCTGACAGCGATGGCTTCTGAGCAACACAGCTCTGAACCCGCGCTTCATGAGATGGGACCCGGTGCTATAAGTTCCGGATTAGTTCCCAATAATCCTACTTCTACATCATTTTTACCACCAACTAGGCCTGAGTGGGATAAACTGTTTCAACCGTTGTTTGATGAATTCTTCGATCCCCCTACTGATGAAGTTCCAGCACCTGTAGTAATTGCTCCAATACCTGAAGTGGTTGCTCAAGTCAATGAACCTTTATCTAATGCATCTACAATTCACATTGAACCGGATGCACCTTCACCAAGTGATTCTCAAACAACACCTGAATCATCACCCCTACTTGTGCCTAATGATGTAGAAGAGGATACTACTGATCACGACTTGGAATATGCTCACTTGCAAGAGCTTCCTTTCTTTGGTGTAGCGATCCCTGAAAACCCTTCAGCCGCGTCTACCTCAGAAGAAGCTCCTTCTATTGTTCACTCCAGACCACCTAGGATTGAAAACCATAGCACTAAATGGACAAAAGATCACCCAATTAGGAATGTTATTGGAGATCTAGGTCGACCCGTCTCTACACGCCATCAATTACAAGAGAGTGCACTTTATTGCTACTTTGATGCATTTCTCTCTGAAGTTGAACCTAAAAATTGGCAGCAGGCTATGACCCAATCATCTTGGATTGAAGCTATGCAGGAGGAACTAAATGAATTCCAACGACTTGAAGTATGGGAATTGGTTCCTCGCCCTGACAAGGTTAACATCCTTACTTTGTTATGGGTTTATAAGGTTAAACTTGATGAGATGGGTGCGGTATTGAAGAATAAGGCTAGATTGGTCGCTAGAGGATATAAACAAGCCTTGGGTATAGACTTTGAAGAATCTTTTGCTCCTGTGGCTAGATTGGAGGCGATTAGACTATTCCTTGCGTTTGCTGCTCATATGAACATGATCGTCTATCAAATGGATGTGAAGACGGCATTTTTGAACGGTGAACTAAGGGAAGAGGTTTATGTTAGTCAACCGGATGGGTTCGTCAGTACGGAGTCTCCTAACCATGTGTACAAGCTTAAGAAGGCTCTCTATGGGTTGAAACAAGCTCCACGCGCGTGGTATGATCTCCTGTCAACATATCTCATGTCGGAAGGCTTCTCCAAAGGCAAAGTGGACCCCACTCTATTCACTCTCAAGGACGGCAACGACATGCTTCTGGTACAAATTTATGTTGATGATATAATATTTGCTGCCACTAACATAGAATTGTCTAAACAATTTGAGAAGATAATGTCCACACGCTTTCAGATGTCGATGATGGGAAAAATTTCATTTTTCTTAGGATTACAGATTTCTCAGAATCCCAGAGGCATCTTTATAAATCAATCCAAATATGCTCTAGAATCTCTTAAGAAATATAACTTTGAGAATTGTGACCCCGTAGACACTCCAATGGTGGAGAAATCCAAGTTAGATGAAGATAGGGATGGGATTATTGTCGATCCGAAACTTTACCGTGGAATGATCGGCACCCTTCTCTATCTGACTGCTAGCAGGCCTGATTTGCAATTTGCTGTATGCATGTGTGCCCGGTATCAGGCTCGGCCTACCGAAAAGCACTTACATGTTGTGAAAAGGATCTTTCGGTATCTAAAAGGAACACTTCATCGTGGTCTATGGTATCCGAAAGATTCCTCGATTGCTTTAATATCATACGCAGATGCCGATCATGCTGGATGTCAAGATACGAGGCGTAGCACTTCTGGATCTGTGCAACTCCTAGGAGATAGATTGATCAGATGGTCTTCAAAAAGGCAGAAAAGCGCTGCAATATCAAGCACGGAGGCTGAATACATCGCCATGTCCGGTTGTTGTGCTCAAGTCCTTTGGATGAGATCACAATTAACTGACTACGGTCTTGGATTTAACAACATCCCGATGTATTGTGACAACAAGAGCGCCATTGCCCTTTGCTGCAACTATGTTCAACACTCCCGGGCCAAGCACATAGACATTCGCTACCATTTCATTAAGGAGCAGGTGGAGAACGGAGTGATCGAGCTGTATTTTGTCACTACTGAGTACCAGCTGGCGGATATGTTCACCAAAGCATTAGATCGAGGACGAATTGAGTTTTTGATCGACAAGCTTGGCATGAAATCATTCACTCCAGCGACTCTCAAAGAGTTGGCAGAAGAATCAGCTGAATAGTCGTGGTAAACTATTCAGAGTATCCTTTGGTTGTGATCATGTATATTATCGTATATATATAAACCACAAAAGAAAATACAAAAATATAAAACCAAGAAAAACCATAAAAATTATAAAACCAAGAAAAACCATAAAAAATATAAAACCAAGAAAAACCAAAAATATTTTTCGTTTTAAAACGGGCATGTCTTTTAGTACGGTAATATTTACGGCCTTAGAAATGTCGATTAATATTGACACGATGCCATAAATAGAGTCCGTATAAAAGTTGTACAATTTTAAAACATGCCCATAATGGCTTGTAGTTATTTCAGACTGCAACCCGGTTTTCATATTAAAGTCACGTATTTCTTTGGAAAACGTTGGCTCAGAACGGGAATTAATTTTCTCGTGCGTGATTTACAAGCCAAATCACGCAAAGGGATCAAGTTTACTTTACAACTTGGTCTAACACGAATTTGTGTACGTCTCAGTGCATTAATTTGTTAAAATAAGAGAAATCTTATTGACACCACGAATCAAACTTTTTCAAGATATCAATTGAGAAATGTTTTTCATCATCATGTGCCTCATTAAACAATGACTACAGCTCTTTAAATAGAAAACGGGTCATCGTTTAAGGGGGAGAAAATGTTTCATCATCTTTCACATCAAAAAGATCTTCAAAAGTTTTCAAGGAAACAAACAAAGATTAATGGTTAATGGATGGATTGCTTTGGCATTTGTAGTGTTGTTGCTTATAAGTTTGTCGTGGATTGTTTTGTGCTTGTGTTAAGCTAAGTTAATCACTAAGGCTCGGATAGCTAACGTAAGATAGGGTCAAAGTGACAAGTATTAAAACTTGGTACACAAAAGAATGTTGAATGAAGCAAAAAGAAAATTTGAGGGGGCAAAGTTGACAAGATGTCTAACTTGTGGAAAAGTTGACCTAGTCAAAACCTTCCCCCCCGTTTCTCACTATTCCCATTCACTGTTCTTGTTTAATCACTTGCCGCCATTAACAAAACTTCCACACACATTCACGAAATCCATCAAACTCGACTCAAATCAGTTATTCTCTTGATCAGATCTTTACAAAAAGGTATTAAATCGGATTTATTTCTCATGAACATCAAGTTTATTAACTGTTTAAATGCAAAACAATCGAAATCAATTACTGCTTAATTAGGGTTAATTAAATTGGGGGTTTTGCTTGGGTTGTATTCGGAATAGATCTAATTGCACATATTTGGCCTTTAGATCAATTGAACCAAACGGATTAAGTGCCTAAATTAGAAAAAAATAGTAACTGTTGAAAACTTTCCGCATAGAAGCAGTGTTTTCCGAATAGAACTGTTTTTCCGCATAGGGCAAAAAATTCCGCATAGGGCAAAAGTTCCGCATAGGGCAAAAGTTCCGCATAGGGCAAATGTTCCGAATAGGGCAAATGTTCCGAATAGGGCAAATGTTCCGAATAGGGCAAATGTTCCGAATAGGGCAAATGTTCCGAATAGGGCAAATGTTCCGAATAGGGCAAATGTTCCGAATAGGGCAAATGTTCCGAATAGGGCAAATGTTCCGAATAGGGCAAATGTTCCGAATAGGGCAAATGTTCCGAATAGGGCAACTGTTCCGAATAGGGCAAATGTTCCGAATAGGAATTTATTCCGCATAGGATCAATGTTCCGAATAGAGTCTTTATTCCGCATAGACAAAATGTTCCGAATAGAGTGTTTATTCCGCATAGGCTTAATGTTCCGAATAGAGATTTATTCCGCATAGCCTTAATGTTCCGAATAGAACTTTTATTCCGCATAGCCAAATGTTCCGAATAGGCCTTTATTCAGAATAGGGATTTTATTCCACATATGCTAATTATTCCGAATAGAAGATGTTTGAATGGTTTCAAAGCTTAAGGGATTATGTCATATGTACAATGCTTAGGTTTAAAGTCATAATGATATTCATACTTGTTTGTATCAACCTTTGTGTTTTATCTTAAGCAGAAACGATGACTAACCCTACCGTACAACAACTACAAGACAACAGAGCCGCCGCCATTGCTGAAGCCAAGACTCTAAAGTTTGTTCCAAACAACTTCCGTCTGAAGGAGGTATCTCACTCTACCCATAATGGCTTTAAGGTAGCCACAGCCATGCTTGATAAATCTCACTTCAAGTATGCGCTAAGGAGAAGTGCTTCGGTGCCCTATGAATATCTTTACGAGTTCTGGGCTACCAAAGAGAGGACGTCGAACAAGATCAATTTTTCCTTGGACAACAAGCAACAGACGCTTACTGTGTCAGACTTCAGGAAGATCTTTGGCTTTCGACCGATACTCAAAGGTCTACCATCATACTCACCCAACCCAACCAAGGACCAGATCATGGAGATGTTCACCGCTATTGGATGTCTCGACATACGAACCCCGTCTGAGTTTACTACTGCCAAAATTGGTCAACCATGGAAAGCTATCTTTGGGATTCTAAGCCGCTGTTTAACACCCAAAACAACTGGGTATGATGCTGTTCGTCCACCAATCATCAAGATGTTTTATGGTATGTTCAAAGGTATGGGTATTGATTATGCATCACTGTTGTGGGAGGAGTTTACTTTTCAACTCTTCACTAACACAAAGGGTAAAGTTAAAACTTATCAGTACCCTAGGTTTATTAAGTTGATCATCCATTACTTTATGGAAAACGATGCATCCATTAACAAGCGTGCAGGTAGTCGTCACCACATGATAGATGATGATGATTTGGTAGACTTAAGGCAGGAGACTCATTCGAATACGGTTATTCCTGGTCCCATTCCCAGTCATCTTCTGACCGATGAGATCATTGAATCTGATGATTACAAGAACTTGCTCACGGAAATTGAGAATCAACGAGCAAGCCTTTTAGCAGGTGAAGACTCATCTACCACGGTTAAAAGCAAAGGTAAAAGGAAGCAAGCAGATTTACCTGAGCCCAAAACCAAGAAGAAGAAGACAGAGGGTAAGAAAGGAAAGGGTAAGGCTGATGAGATGCGTCTGCGTGACGAAGAAAATATTGCTGATCCTGATCTTGAGAAAACTGAGAAACAAATAATGAAGATAGCCATTCAAAGGAGCAGGAAAGATACTGGCGGTAGTGGGTCAGGTGTAAGAGTAGACGTTGAGGATGAATACATGGAACCTGATGATGTTGATGAGTTTGGGTCACCTGAACATTATTCCACTTCGAAGGAGCCATCAATCCCTGTTTCAGCTGGTATTGAAAAGGCATCTACTCAACCTTTAACAACTCAACCTCCACCAACTCAACCCTTACCAACCAAACAGGTTTCTACACCACTTCCTCCACCACCACCAAAGCCCATCCTTAGCACCGCAGTCACAACCGAGCCTATTCCCTCAACCCAGAGCAGCTCTGCAACATCTGCAATGGCAGCAATAGTGATGGCCGAGATGTTGGATAAACACGTGGATCATCAAAAGAGAGAAATGGATGAACTTCGCCAAGAGCTAAATAGAAGAGCTCAAAGTGAAGAAGCATCAAGGAAAGCTCAAGAAGAGTTGATTGCCAAGTTCGCTGCTGACATGGAAGTTACACGTAAAGCTCATGCAGAAGAACTTGCTCAGGTCAAAAAGGATGAAGCTGCTAGGCATAAAGCACGAATTGCAAGACTTAAAGCTATTAAGGATGACTTTAAAGAGCAAAAAGAAGCTCTTGAAGCTACTATTGAGCAGAGAGTAAAAGACTCCATTGAATCCTTAATGCCTAAACTGCGTGATGATTTGAAGACGCTTGCTGCTGACAACTTAATGATCAAATCATCCAATCCTTCAGAAGCCGCCTACAAGATCGCTTATGACTTGACGGATTTTGAACTTAAGAAGATCCTCAAAGCTCGAATGAAGGAACTTGGATCGTTTGATAAATCAAGGAAACAACGGGCTCTCTTCAAATCCCTGAATGACGCTATCATGGAGGATGATAGGTTGTTCAAGACGTTTGGAAGTGTGGTACCCTACCACATTCTCCCTGAAGAAGAAAGGGAAGAGAGCGACGAAGAAGAGGGTACTGGTGGAGAGGAGGAAGAACAAGAAGAAGAAGATAAGAATGAGGAGGATGATGAGGATGAGAATGATGAGAATGATGGGGATGATGAGGATCAGAATGATGATGATGAGAATGATGATGATGAAGATGAAAATGATGATGAGGATGAGGATGAGGATGAGAATGATGATGATGAGGATGCAGATGATGATGATAATGATGGTAATGATGGTGGTGATGGTCACCAGGAGAGTGTTAAGGGGAGCAATGCGGATAAAGGTGAACAGCGTGAGAAAGGGGATAAGGGCGCCAGCTCAAAGAAAGTGGTTAAGTCTGGCACCAAATCAAAGAAAGATGCAGCACCAAAGGAGAAGTCTACATCCACGGAATCAAGACGATCGAAGTGGCGCCATGACGTGAATGCCACTACAGGGTCATCTATTCCTGGTACATTTATCCATGCATCAATACCTGTTACCACTAACCCTGTTAGTTCTTGTGTTGTTACCCCTGTGATTGCAGAATCGGTTACCGAACCAGAAGCTGCACAACACTCACCCGTCCATGACACTGCTGAAATGCCTGCATCTGAACAAGCAGATATTCACGTCTCCATTCCTCAGCAACAAAACCCACAATCTACTATACCTGAACCAAGCACAAGGAACTGGGAGGACACGTTGGAAATCGACGAGACTGCTCCACCACAGGCTTGGATCACGGCAGCGGCGCAGTATGATCCGATCACCGACGCCGACAAAGAGGTCTTGTATCTTCGTATCCGAAGTCCGATTGACTTATGTGCATTTCTTGCTCATGAGTATAAGACTTCGGTTACTCCATCTTTGGTGAAGAAAGTACTGAAAGATAAAAGACTTCGCGCCAAAACCCGGTTGACCCAAATGGAGTTCGAATATTATGCTGAGGAGATCCCGAAGGCTCTGAATACCGTTCAACGGCCAGGTCTTCATGAATCAGAAAGAGCTCCACCTCCAATGGATCAAGATAATCAGATTGCTCTTGACTTCTTTGTCACCAATGATCTGGTGTATCTATTGAAGGGGTCATCAAAGTACGCAACATCCCTGACATTGCTGAAAGCTGCCAACTGGGGGACAATACCCTTTATCGAGGAAAAGGTAAACCGACTCTGGGTCCCTAAGATAAATCGTAATTATGATATGTATGCTGTCATAGGTGCATCTCATTGGGACGAACGAGTCAGAAGGGCGTACAGGGGTTGCTGCTTAGTCAATTCTGGAAGCTCAGTTAGATCCGATATCCGCATCTCCAGCATTTTAGGGATGAAAACAGAAGCCAAGAACGGCTATTATCATGTGACGGAGATTCGGTTGAAAAGGGAGGATGACAGGGAATACAGAATCCAGCAGGGAGATTTTTCCATCATTCGCCTTGAGGATATCGAAGATATGCTGCTTCTGATGACCAGAGATCAACTCACACATATTCCTCGTGAAGACCTCATTGCTTTGAATACAGCACTGCGTATGTTCACACGAAGCATTGTCATCAAGACACGAGTTGAAGATCTTCAGTTGGGAGTCGAAAGCTATCAGAGGAAGCTCAATTTAACCCGTCCTGTGAATCAAGTGTTACCTCAACATGTAGCAAGATGTCCTTATACCGGCATTTCTGTTCCGAATTCCGGCATCTTCTACTTGAACAGTCGAGGTTTGATGAAGTTTATGAGGGTGGGGGAGCTCCACAAGAATAGTGATGGTACTCTTCTACAAGTCAGAGGAAAGTTGGAGCATCTGAACTCGGGTGGGACTTTGCCAGAAATGACGGAGGATTGGCATCCAGGTTACCGGCAGATGGCAAGGTACGTGATCAAGAAGATCGATCAGAAGCTCCGTGAACGTAGATTGATGAGGAGCTTGGAAAGATTCGTGGGTGGTAGACCATATGGAGTGCACTACAGGACACTGCAACGATCCATCTAAAGGGTCGTACATTTCAGGTCACTCTATATTGGTATTAATTGTGAATATGTATATTTGTGAATAATGTGCTTTAATGGCTTGTTGTAGTGTTAAGGTATGATAATTTTTCAAGAATTTCTCACGAGATTCTAAATCTTTCAAAATATATCATACTAAAGCACTACAACTACCCCTTATTAACTTAAGGGGGAGCAATCATTTGTTCTATGGCCAAACATCGATTTCATTTTTACCCAAAGACCGGTTAATCCATTCAATATCCCAAATATTAATGGTTAACATTTTGGATAAGGGGAGAAAATGGGATTAAGGAGACTTAAGTGATACTTGGCTAAAAGATGAAAAAGACTTAACGATAATCCAACTTAATATGTGCTAAGCACGTGTTAAGGGGGAGCGCTTTTGATGAACAAAACACCTAAGGTACAAAACTTTTGATTTCAATATCACAAGTACCTTATGTGATTTTCAATGATTTTTCATGGTGGCAATTCCTTCCCAAAACACGCTTAATTCACGACGGATGTGGTGACAAAAGGGTGGTAGGAATAGGTTTAGTCCAATGATTCATCAGAACCGATGGAATCTTCCCAAGGACAATTCCCTAGATAGAATTAGAAGTCCTAGGAAAGATGGAGAAAGAATGTGAACGTAGCTGAATGCCGACCAAGTACTTAAGCTAGCACTGGAACAATCACAACAAGGTGCTAGTGATGACGTATTGGTAAGCATTGAAGGGGTTGAAGAATGAAAAAGAATTGTAAAGATAAAGGGTGTAAAGAAAGAAGCCCTCCTTACAACTTTAGGCAGAAACCGGGTCAATACATATGCTATTGAGGTCATTTTTGCTAATGATTCTCGGTATTGAAGAAAGACATCATGGACCCAGTGATGCAATGCACAACCCTTCCCCAGCTAACTCAAATATCTCTCAAAAGGTATTTGTTTTAATCACACGGAGATCAACACGTTATCTATTGGTTTATTCACTCCGAATAGACTGGTATTGAAAAGGTGGCACTCTTCTCCAGCCATCGCTCACTAAATCAAAACGCACAATCGAGTCTAGAGCCAAGAGATCATCAAAAGTCTCATTAGGACACTTTTCATTTATTCCTTGCTTTCTCACACACTGTGAAAAGTAAGAGATCTTCATGAGTCCTACGCAATATTCCTGTAATATTGCCAGAACATCCGAGTAATACGCAAGTATTACAATGAAGATGGAAATCCTGCTTGAGCCAACATCAAACAAGCTCATGGTAGGTTACACGTGCGGTTCTTTTAGAACCAATCTTGTGAAAAACTGGAAGGTAACAGTGGTTTAACTCTTAATTGAACTTAAACTCGTTCCAGGCCTCTTCGCATTATCATATGATCTTGCCAGAACACTCAGAGTGACTCTTTATTGACCACAGTGACGAGTGGAAATCCTTCTAGTGTCAACATCAAACAGCACTTGGTAGGTAACGTGCAAGATTCTTTATGAACTGAGCTCGTGACAACTGGAAAGCAACGATGGTGAAAATCTTAATTGAAATTCACTTGTTCCAGGTTTCATGAATTGACGGCTTTTAATCACAAGGATAATTTATCCAAGTGATTCACTCTTTATGTTCGCAGTCAGCTTTGGACGGTCGAATAAAGAGAACGGGTTTACCCGCGAAATCCTGTCAGGAAGTTACTTAATTGAAACTATCCGTCACGGGTACGATATCTAATATCGTCCAACGGTCTTCACCGACCGGAGGTAAAATGCTACCGAATTAGAATGAAATGTTCAAAGCCATTTTATTCGTGTCGTTGCTGTGTACCTGTTAAAGACGGTGGCGTTGCTTTGTACCTGTTGAAGACGGTGGCGTTGCTGAGTACCAGTGAAGACGGTGGTGTTGCGGCGTACCTGTAAAAGTCGTTCCCACATGCTTATGTCTTTTGCAACAAAGTTCAGCAAAAATTCAAGAAAGTTCAAGATAAAGTCTTCCGCTGTACCAAACTCTGAAGCTTTCAAGAATTCAACAAAAAGACGTAAGTGTGTGGAACATGAAGTCACGAGGAGGCAAAGTTCACAAGAAAGGCAAAGATCGCACGTGAAAGGCCAAAGAACAATGCTCTCAAGTCAAAGCCAAAAAGATCAAATCAACATATTCACAACAAAAGAAAGAAAAGAAGAAAAGACTACGAGCTAAAGAACGAAGACTTAGTATAGTATGCTAGGTTTATAATTTTGTAACGTGGAGTGACCTCCCTTAGGGGGAGATTGTTAGAAATACGTTTTTACGTATATTAGAAGTATCGGTCACTCCACAATAATATTCATGTTGTATTAGCTCGTAGTTAGATAATAGTTGTTAGTTACTTATTAACTTAAGTAAGAACCGGTCCATGGGCTTGTCATGGACCGGCCCAAGCCCATGTTTAGCTTGGTACTATAAATACCCCTTTCCACTAAGGAAAGGGGTTGGTTGTTGTTCATTTTTGCATTTCATAGTAATAAAATCTTTCACATATTCTCTCACTTTCTCTCTCTAGTTTCTCTCACTAGAAAACATCAACCCACTTCATAGATTCATAGGTTATCAATATTCTACAATACATGTGACGGTGGCTAGCGCTACCTACTGTTCCAACAGTGGCTAAATAACTCACAACAGTGCGTAAAAATAATAACAGTGGGTACATAAAATATACTTACTATGCATCAATACCACTTTCTTTACTTGCATCTTCACGTTTCTTTACTTTTGCAATCACCGAATGTCAATATTGCCAATACACGAGCAATATAAAAATCAATCACATGTGAACGTGGGTGTTCACACATTCTATCTTTCTATGCCATTGAAATATATATTTTATGTTGTCTCCTTTTTTGCTGCTACAATACAAATTCATAGAAAGCACGTATCATCTTGATCCCACGTGATGACTCACATTAGCAGCATAAAAAGTAATATAAAATGAAAACTTGTACTAGTACATCTTGCATCCAACGTGAGAAACACAATCTCTTAAACCAGCATAGATCCTTTATTGCGTCTGACCCAAAATCACATTCAATCTGCCATCACGTCACTGTCTTTTTGCTGCTCTATCTGTAGGTCCACGTTTTATTATGATTGTACAAGTGTTATGATTGATCTAAAGACGAGAGAGAGAGATGAAGATCTTGAGATGAACTAGAGAGAGAAAGGAGAAGAAAAGAGAGGTAGAGAGAGAAAGTAATATTTGATTAATGAAATGTGAAATCAAAACTAATGACCAACCCCTCCTAACATGCTAGGAGGGGGTATATATAGCCCACCCTACATGTGGGCTATATGGGCTATATTGATTACATATTGGACCATGAGCCCAATACTTGAATATATCATTGGAGTGACCGATCCTTTCTAAATACGTAAAACGTATTCCAACAATCTCTCCCTAAGGGAGGTCACTCCAAGTTACAATGTCCTAAATAGTCTATAGCTCGTGATCTATGCCAACAATGATGTGACCGAGACTTTCCTTGGAAAAACGTATTTCCAACAATCTCCCCCTAAGGGAGGTCACACCATTTTACAAAATATTAAACCTAGCATACTATGCTTGAGTCTTAGATCTTGTTCTTGTGAATATGCTGATGAGATCTTTGACTTTAGTCTTGAGCATATTTCCTTGCCTTGACCTTGTGCATTCATCACTTGTGAAATTTGCCTCCTCGTGACTTCATGTTCCACATACTTATACCTTTATAAATTCTTGAAAGCTTCAGAGTTTGATACAGCGGAAGACTTGACTTTTAGACTTTCTTGAATTTGTTGAAGGTATTAAGTGCATACAGTATAAGCATGTGTTGACGACTTCTTCTGGATTGTACACCGCAATGCCACCATCTTGTTACGCTGCATAAGACAGTTAGCAACAAAAAATATACACGGATGAAATGGCCTTGAATATTTCATTCTAATTCGGTAACATTTTACCTCCGGTCGGTGAAGACCGTTGGACGATATTAAATATCGTACTTGTGGCAGGTAGTTTCAATTAAGAACCTCATTGACAAGATTTCGCGGGTAAACCCGTTCTCTTTACTCGACCGTACAAAGCTGACTGTGAACGTAAAGAGTGAATCATTTGGATAGAATTATCCGCATGATTGAAGCCGTCAAATCATGTTCCTGGAACAAGTGAAATTCAATTAAGAACCGCACCATCGTTGCTTTCAAGTTGTCACGAGCTTGATTCATATAGAATCTTGCAAATTACCTACCAAGTGCTGTTTGATGTTAACACTAGAAGGATTTCCACTCATCACTGTAAACACTATAGAGTATCACTCTGAGTGTTCTGGCAAGATCACTAAGATATTGCATAGAGGCCTGGAACGTGTTTAAGTTCAGTTAAGAATTAAACCACTATTGCTTTCTAGTTATCACAAGTTTGATTCATAAAGAATCACACAATTCACCTACCATGAGATTTTTGATATTCGCTCAAGAAGGATTTCCATCTTCATTGTAAATACTTTCGTATTACTCGGATGTTTAGGCAAGATCATGAAGATTTTGCGTAGGACTCTTAAGATCTTTAATAAGTGTGAAAACACTTATCCTTTTACCACTTATTTCCAATAATAACAAGACCAAAACGTGTGATTTATGTCGTAAAAGTCGGAATTATGCGTGGTTTGTGTTTTTATTGTGTTTTAGGACCAAAATATGAAAAAGGGAGAAAACACGGGCTTTCACGGGCTTTTATCGAAGAAAACGGGAAAAGACGAAGTCAAAAGATCAAGAGTGCAAAAAGAACGGAAGTCCAAGACCTATTCTGAAGATTTATCGAAGAAAAAGTCAAAAGACGGAAGCTTAACGAAGTCGAAGAACTTAAGTCTAATAGGAGAAGAAAATTAAAAAGACAAGTTCAAATCCCGAGACGACAAAGACGAAGAATTAAAGTCGAGTCGAGAAAACGTGAAGAAAGCAAGAGAGAAGATGCAACACATGCACTCCTTCCCTATAAATACCCTCCTAATAGTCATTAGGAGGGTGGTTAGATTTTTAGTTAATTTTTCACTTTTTAGTTTTTAGAGAGAGAAAGTCTTAAACTTTCTCTCACTAGTTCATCTTTTTCTTTTAATCTTTCAAGATTAAACTTCTTTGTATTGCTTATTTCATTAATTAAAGTTCCATTTTAAGCTTTTATTTCTTAATCTCATTCTACTTTTCTTTGACTTAAGATTGATTTTGGTGCGATTATCATGTGATCCGTGTTGTTCTAATTGATTTCATGCTAAAAAGTTAATCTTTTGATCATTTTATAAGATTTCATTTGATTAAGCTTTAAGACTTTTGTGCTTATTGGCTTATTTTTATGATCATCTTATTTTTCTTATTAAAAAGTTTTATTAAAAAATTTATGTTTTTATGGTTTGATCTAAAAAGTTGATTAATTTCGAGTTGAATAAGTTGATCAAAGTGCTTATTTGATTCGGTTTTGTTGATTCGATTTAGTTTTGGGAATAAGCTCAACCTAATAGCTTATTTTCTAGCTTTTCACTCGAATCCCTTAGATTTCGGAAAGGGTTTTAATCCCCTTTCCGATTGGTTTTCCGATCGGCTCTTCTAACCGATTCCCACAATTTTAGGAAGCGGTTCAACAACCCTTTCCGATTGGTACCTTTCCGATTGACTATTCCGACCGGACCCCTTCTCCATATTCCGATTGATCCAATCGGATTAGGGCTTTGAGATTCCGACTGTGCACCCCTAGATTCCGATTGTGTAGTTTTTGGTCATTCCGATTTGGATGATTTTTGCTTATTCCGATTATAGCTTCATCGATATTCCGATCGACCCCTTGTGCCCCACTTTCCGATTGGGTGTTTTACCCATATCCAGAGTTACCAATCGGAAAACATTCCGATTGGGGGTCTTTTTGGCTTGCTTTGGTTTCTTTCGATATCACTTTCTTATAGTACTTTTTATTTTCTGAAAATTTTCCAAGTGTTAGCTTTATTTTAAGTTAGCTCTTTTTCCATTGTCACCTTTACATTTTTATGCATTTATTTTTACTCGTCATTCAAATTATTTTTTTTAACTTCCATTTTACTCAACGACACTTTATTTACTTGCTAGTAGTTTAAAACAATCAAAATCAACCAAACCTTTGATTCACCAAAAGACGATTGAGTCGCACTTAAGACCGGTTTTCAATTCGAAAAGATCGGAACTATAACGAACTTTGATACTTTGGTTGCAAATACCAAGTATTAAAATGGCGCCGCTGCCGGCTCTTTTCGTTAAGATAAACGGTTTCTAGTGAGAGACGCATTGAATTTTGGGATCCAAAAATCCATAAAAAATATAAAACTCTTCAAAAATACAAAAACATTAAAAAACCTATAAAAACCAAAAATATTATTCTTTTTGTGTATATTTTTTCTGCAGGTGCATGCGTACTAGATCTACGAACTATTCTGAGCCCCAGA
This sequence comes from Glebionis coronaria, assembly GCA_025667525.1. NCBI lineage: Eukaryota > Viridiplantae > Streptophyta > Magnoliopsida > Asterales > Asteraceae > Glebionis > Glebionis coronaria. The sequence goes on from CM046881.1 coordinate 171,916,436, forward strand.
ATCGTGAAGATTTAGATATGGCTGGTGTTAATAACAACAATAATCACCCACCTCAAAACAATTTGAATAACAACAACAACAATGTCCTTCAACCTGATTTACGAACCATGGAGGAATTGTGCCAACCCACCATGAACGGACGCGGAGGCCCGATTGCGCCAATGCACGTCACGGCTCAGGAGTTTTCGTTGAAGCATCACATGATACAACAAGTGCAAACGAACCCGTTTCGTGGAATTCCGGATGATGATGCCAACAAACACCTCGACAAATTCATTACCATTACCCAAAGCATGAAGTGCCCCGGTGTTTCTATGGATGACCTTCGCCTTCAACTTTTTCCACACTCGCTTTCTCACCATGCCGAAAAATGGTTTGACCGTCTTCCTAAGAATTCTATTCATACATGGAACGACATGACTCAACGCTTTTTATCGCGCTACTTTCCCCCATCCATGGTCACTAGCCTTCGTAACCAAATCAGTGGATTTATGCAAGAGAATGATGAATCGCTTTTCTATGCTTGGGAACGTTACAATGATTTGATCGACCGCTGTCCTAATCACAATATGCTCCCCGTCACTCTCATTGACACCTTTTACAATGGTCTCACTTTTCGTGATCGTGACACGATCAATGCCGCCGCCGGTGGTACTTTTATGAAAAGGAGACCGGAGGAGTGTCGAGAGTTGATTGAAAACATGACTACTCACCACAAGAATTGGGATTCTTCCGCATCCTCAAGATCTAATCAGAGAGTCAATGTTTCATCTACTTCTTCCACCACCAACCCGTCTATTTTGGAACGTGCTATTCTTGATATTAACAAAAGTCTCCAAATTTTGACTTCTAACCAAACTCAACAAGCTAAAGCCGTTGCTATTTCTTGTGACACATGTGGTGGTCCTCATTCCTACAATGAGTGTCCTTCTACTCACGGAAATTATTCTGAAGACGTTAACGCAGCATATGGTACTTATCCCACGGGAGGCTATCAAGCTCGCCCTCAAGGAGACCGTGGCTTGCTAAGTTATCGTTCCAACAATTATCTTGCTCCTCCCGGTTTCCCTCCTGCAAACCAAAACCAACAACAAAGCTACAACCGAAACAACCAATCCCAACCTCGTGCTCAAAATCAATATCAATCCCAAAGAAACCCATACCCAACTCAAGGAAATTCTCAAGCTTACCAAGCTCCACCTCTCAATCAACCGATGGCAGTAAGTCAAGACGTCGAGACGTTCATGAAGACTAATCGTGAGATGGTGACGAATCTTCAGAGTCAATTTGTCAACTTGAAGAATGACATGGTGAAACAAGGGAGCGATATTCGAGCCGAGCTAAGGAATGACATGGCCAAACACAGCAATGATATTAATGCGAACATGCAAAACTCTTTCAACAATCAAGCTCTTCACCTTCGTGATATGATTGGTTCGCTCATCCAAAGTAATCAACCCTCTTCTTCGGGTACTCTTCCGAGTAATACCGTTGCGAATCCAAGGGGGGAGATGAAAGCAATCACCACTCGAAGTGGAAAAGGTTATATGAAACTCGAGCTTCCTACACCTCCACCCGTGATTGTGAACAAGGAAAAAGAGCAACTTTCTTCACCTCCTTCACCTTCTATCCCCATTTCCCCACCGCCCGTGGTTGTGAGTGATCCTATTCCCTTAAAGCCTTCTTCTTCATCCAATATACCTTATCCCTCAAGGTTGAGGAAAGAGAAGCAAAAGAGCAAGGATGATATTCAGGTTTCAAACTTTCTAAAAATGTTTAAACAATTGAATTTTAACATCTCCTTTGCCGAGGCTCTCGCTCACATGCCCAAATACGCTAAGATGTTTAAAGATCTTTTAAGTGATAAAGAAAAGCTTCTTGACATTGCTCAGACCCAACTTAATGAGAACTGCTCCGCAGTGCTCTTAAGGAAATTACCCACCAAACTTGGTGATCCGGGTCGCTTCTTGATTCCTTGCAACTTCCCGGGAGTAGAGAATTGCATGGCCCTAGCCGATCTAGGTGCCAGTATTAACTTAATGCCTTTAAGTGTTTGGAAGCAATTATCTCTCCCTGAGCTAGTCCCCACCAAAATGACTTTGGAATTAGCCAACCGTACGGTTGCTTATCCAGTGGGGATAGCCGAAGATGTCTTTGTTGGCGTCGACAAATTCACCTTCCCAGCGGATTTTGTCGTCGTTGATTACGAGATGGATCCCCGTGTTCCATTAATCGTCGGACGTCCATTTCTGAGGACCGGTCGCACTCTCATTGATGTAGCCGCAGGCGAAATAATCATGAGAGTTGGTGACGATAAAATTGTCTTCAACATGGGTAAGATTTCTAAGCAACCTTATTCGTATGAGAGTGTTAATGCTATTGATGTTCTCGATGAGGCTTGTGAAGAACATTTTCATGATGCTTGCAAAAGTACTCCTTCTCTACCCAATGTTGAGACCGTTGCCTCAATCGCTCCAGCATTGACTCCTTTTGGAGAAAGTGACTTGGACGATTTCGAAGCTAGCTTGGGTCCTCTCGATATTAAGTATGATAATTTGTCCACCAATTGGGATGAAGATATTCGTACTATTGAGAGACTTCTCAATGAGGACCCGTTCTCTCCTCCTGCTCCTAAAGAGGTGACTAATGATGATCCATCGTTAGTTTCACCATCTACTGAGGATCCTCCTACTCTCGAGCTTAAGGACCTACCGCCTCATCTTGAGTACGTTTTCCTGGAAGACGACGAGAAGCTACCGGTCATCATCGCAAAGGATCTGAAAGAAGACGAAAAAGCCCGCCTTGTCGCTGTGTTGAAGAAGCATAAAAGAGCTATCGCTTGGAAAATCTCCGACATCCGCGGAATTGATCCTCACTTTTGCACACATAAAATTCTCATGGAGGACGACTTTAAGCCCACAATTCAAAGCCAAAGAAGGGTGAATCCTAAAATACATGAAGTCATCAAAAAAGAGGTTATCAAACTTCTTGATGCGGGTATGATTTACCCTATTTCGGATTCACCGTGGGTTAGTCCAGTCCATTGTGTGCCTAAGAAAGGCGGAATCACCGTTGTGTCCAATGCAAACAACGAGTTAATTCCTACCCGTCTCGTTACTGGGTGGAGAGTTTGTATAGACTACCGCAAACTCAATGATGCCACGAGAAAGGATCATTTCCCCCTACCTTTTATGGACCAAATGCTTGAACGTCTAGCGGGTAATGAATATTACTGCTTTCTGGATGGTTTCTCGGGTTATTTCCAAATACCCATCGATCCCCAAGATCAAGAGAAGACAACATTCACTTGTCCCTATGGCACCTTTGCTTATAAACGAATGCCTTTTGGCTTATGCAATGCCCCCGGGACTTTCCAAAGGTGCATGTTGGCTATCTTCCATGACATGGTTGAGCAAACCATGGAAGTCTTCATGGATGATTTCTCGGTCTTCGGGGATTCCTTCTCTTCCTGCCTTGCCAATTTGGAACGTATGCTTAAGCGGTGCGAAGACACTCGTCTTGTTCTGAATTGGGAAAAGTGCCATTTTATGGTAAAAGAAGGCATTGTGCTAGGACACAAAATTTCTAAAGCCGGTCTTGAAGTCGACCGTGCTAAAGTAGATGTCATAGCCAAATTACCTTCACCTTCAACCGTGAAGGGTGTGAGAAGTTTTCTGGGTCATGCGGGCTTCTATCGTCGATTCATTCAGGATTTCTCTAAAATCGCTCGCCCGATGACCCACCTCTTATAAAAAGATACTCCTTTTATCTTTTCTAAAGAGTGTCTCGAAGCCTTCAATCTTCTAAAGGATAAGCTAACTAAGGCACCGGTCTTGGTTACCCCAAATTGGGAGATGCCTTTTGAATTGATGTGCGATGCTAGCGACTTTGCTATTGGTGCGGTTTTGGGCCAAAGAGTGAATAAACACTTCCAACCAATCCACTACGCTAGCAAAACAATGACGGGGGCTCAATTGCATTATACGACAACCGAAAAAGAGCTTTTAGCTGTTGTCTATGCTTTTGAGAAATTTCGCCCCTATCTTGTTTTATCCACCACCATCGTATACACGGACCATTCCGCGTTGAAGTACTTGATGACAAAGAACGATTCTAAGCCAAGACTTCTTCGCTGGGTTTTGCTCCTTCAAGAATTCAACATTGAAATTCGTGACAAGAAGGGAGCCGAAAACCTGGCCGCGGATCATTTGAGTCGACTTGAGGATCCATATCAGGGGGATCATCCAAACAAAGAGATCAATGACTCTTTCCCCCTGGAGACTCTAATGTCTATAAATCTCAATCTTGATGGCACCCCGTGGTTTGCGGACATTGCAAACTACTTAGCGGGTGGTATTCTCATCCAAGGGTTAACATCCCAACAAAAGAAGAAGTTCTTGAATGATGTCAAGACTTACTTTTGGGATGACCCTTATCTATTCAAACAGTGTGCTGATCTGATTATTCGTCGATGTGTTGACGGACCGGCAGCTTTTGATATCCTCCAAGCTTGCCACAAAGGACCCACCGGTGGTCACTTTGGTCCCAACTACACCGCTAAGAAAGTGTTTGATTCCGGATTCTATTGGCCCACCATTTATCGTGATGCTCACGAAATGGTTAAGCATTGTGATGCTTGCCAACGTCAAGGCAAGATCACATATAAGGATGAGATGCCTCAAAATTTCATACAGGAATGTGAAATCTTTGACGTATGGGGCATCGACTTTATGGGGCCATTTCCATCCTCCAAAGGGAACAAGTACATCCTCGTCGCCGTCGGCTACGTCTCTAAATGGGTTGAAGCTAAGGCTCTTCCTACGAATGATGCGAGGGTGGTTGTGAACTTCTTGAAGCAGCTTTTCGCTCGATTTGGCGTTCCTCGTGCTATCATCAGTGACCGCGGGACTCATTTTTGCAACGATCAATTTGCACGAGTCATGGCAAAGTATGGTGTCAATCACCGTCTTTCCACCGCCTATCATCCCCAAACCAATGGGCAAGCCGAAATTTCCAATCGTGGCTTAAAGAGAATTTTGGAGCGTACTGTGGGAGAGCATCGTGCCGCGTGGGCCGATAAGTTAGATGATGCTCTGTGGGCTTTCCGTACTGCTTACAAGACCCCGATCAGTTGTACACCTTATCGTCTTGTGTACGGGAAAGCCTGCCACCTACCCATCGAGCTGGAACATAAGGCGCACTGGGCCTTGAAGTGGGCGAACTTCGACATCATAAAAGCCGGTGATCATCGCAAGGTTCAACTCAACGAGTTAAATGAACTGAGGAATGAAGCTTATGAGAACTCGCTGATCTACAAGGAGAAGACGAAGATGATCCACGATGCTAAAATCAAGAACCGAGAGTTCCACGTTGGTGATCAAGTCTTACTCTTTAACTCTCGGTTGAAGATCTTCTCTGGCAAGTTGAAGAGCCGCTGGACTGGTCCATTCACCGTCGCTAAAGTTTTTCCGTATGGGACCATTGAGCTTTCTCAACCGAATGGGCCCAATTTCAAAGTGAATGGCCAGCGTTTGAAGCTGTACTTTGGTGAGGACATCTCTCAGGAGATGATTCCATCCCTCACCACGTTCCCCATGAACTAAAATTGGGTCGAGTCAGGCTCATGACTCGGTGAACAAAAACAAGCGCTTCTCGGGAGGCAACCCGTGTTCTATCCTTTTATGCTTTCATAATAAGTGTAGGGGGAGCCCCGCATATGTGTGTTGTCTTGTTTCTTGTGCTGTGCAGGGACTAAAGCATCAGAGAGCATCTTGATAACTTTTGACGAACCGTGATACCGTGTTTCCCATCTTCCCGGTTCTATCCTAAACTCTTGTGATTCAATATTTCATATTCTATATGTTCACATTGAATTCACTTTAGTTGTCCTTTCCTTAGCAAGATTTAAACAAAGTGCACAATGTCCTAAGTGTAGGGGATTTTACTCCCACATGCTTAAACATTGAGGACAATGTTTATCTCAAGTGTAGGGGGGACTTCTATCGAAGTAAGTGGAGTAAGTGGTCTTTTCCATGAATTTGCCCTCATTTCAACCGGAAAATTTGATTTTTCGACATTGTTCAAAATTTTTAATCTATTTTGGCCTCGTTGTATAGTTGTATTTGCCCTTGTTATGTTTCCTTTGCTAGAATAAATTTTTAATAAAGTGGTTTTAGATTTTTCTTAGTCGTGAACATTTTGACTCAACCCGAGTTTACTCACCTAAGTTTACTCTAGCTAGTATCCTTAACGTGTTTAAGTCAAGTTTTGCTAGGCTTTTATATAGGGAGCTATAAAACGCGAAAGTCTTAACTCTCACGGGTTAAGAACAAGAACTTTTCGCAAGTTCCTATAATTGATCCTAGAGAGTCGTTTATCAAGGGAACTTTAAAATGCGATTTCTAAACTTGAAAAGGTCTAAGAATTTGCAAGATCCTATAGGCGACTCGAAAACCCAAAACTTTGATTTAATAGGCTAAGCATCCACGAGTCTCATTCCTTGAGATTTTAAACTGTGGAGAACGAGAGATGATAGAGTCAATTATAAGTTTGGTATTCTTTCGTGAATTTATGTGAGTTAATTATGAGCCTATTCTCCCTCCGCTTGTTAATAAATTAATCTGCTAATAAATAAGGTTGTACGATTTAAAAGGTTACTTAGCTTCTAGCCCCAGATCGTTTAAAAGTTGCTCGGTAATGACGAGAGTTCATAGCCAAGGCATAACTTATGAAGCGGGGCGCGAAGATTGGCGAGTCCGAAAAGGCCCTAACAAGGCATGAGGGCTACATTTTGTTGCTAAAGATCCAAAAGTGATGTGAAGAATCATTTATCAAAAATCAATATGAAGGATCAAGACACACGACGAAAAGCAAGAACTCCCCAAAAGTCATGGAGAAGTCTATCCGAAAAGACCCTAACAAGGTATGAGGATAAATAGATCCAAGTCCTAAAAGGAGGCGGATCGTTGTATATCAAAGTCCAAAATAAAGATTGGAGAAAAATGAAGAAGTCGTGGTCCAAAGATGAAGAATCTCTTAAAAACTTCAAGTGAAGAAATTCCTATTATGAAGAGAAGACCATAATTTCAAGAACGTCTCTCGAAGATTCGAAGTATGAAGTCGCTGCCAAATATCGGCCCGAGAAAGGTCTCAAATCGCGAACCAAGTTATGCCAAGATATGAACTTTCTGATATCCCGAGAAGCAGTTTTAAAAGATTTGGTCCTTTAGCTAACTATTGATTAAATCGTTCACCTTATTTTCGGACTAAATAACTATCGAAATAAGTCAAACAATGCATCCTCGTGATCATTCAAGACAAAAAAAAAATATAAGAGATACACCTAGGAATAAGGGAGTCTAAGTGAATAATTGGCCCACATGAGTTCGTGATAGTTCGCTAACTTATAATAACAATGATCTCGTTTTTAAGCTTGGTATGGGGAAAGTGAAACTTGAGGATGATAAACGTTCATGGCCGCCAAAACCCAATGTAAGTTTTTAGTTTCTTTACTTATTTCTATCTTTTATGTTTAGTATTTAATAAATGCCAAGATGGGTTATTTATGATGAAAAATGTAAACCGTGCTTTAAAGTTAATGCATTGCATGAGGGCATTGCAATGGTCAAGTGTAGGGGATTTAATAAGTGTGAAAACACTTATCCCTTTACCACTTATTTCCAATAATAACAAGACCAAAACGTGTGATTTATGTCGTAAAAGTCGGAATTATGCGTGGTTTGTGTTTTTATTGTGTTTTAGGACCAAAATATGAAAAAGGGAGAAAACACGGGCTTTCACGGGCTTTTATCGAAGAAAACGGGAAAAGACGAAGTCAAAAGATCAAGAGTGCAAAAAGAACGGAAGTCCAAGACCTATTCTGAAGATTTATCGAAGAAAAAGTCAAAAGACGGAAGTTTAACAAAGTCGAAGAACTTAAGTCTAATAGGAGAAGAAAATTAAAAAGACAAGTTCAAATCCCGAGACGACAAAGACGAATAATTAAAGTCGAGTCGAGAAAACGTGAAGAAAGCAAGAGAGAAGATGCAACACATGCACTCCTTCCCTATAAATACCCTCCTAATAGTCATTAGGAGGGTGGTTAGATTTTTAGTTAATTTTTCACTTTTTAGTTTTTAGAGAGAGAAAGTCTTAAACTTTCTCTCACTAGTTCATCTTTTTCTTTTAATCTTTCAAGATTAAACTTCTTTGTATTGCTTATTTCATTAATTAAAGTTCCATTTTAAGCTTTTATTTCTTAATCTCATTCTACTTTTCTTTGATTTAAGATTGATTTTGGTGCGATTATCATGTGATCCGTGTTGTTCTAATTAATTTCATGCTAAAAAGTTAATCTTTTGATCATTTTATAAGATTTCATTTGATTAAGCTTTAAGACTTTTGTGCTTATTGGCTTATTTTTATGATCATCTTATTTTTCTTATTAAAAAGTTTTATTAAAAAATTTATGTTTTTATGGTTTGATCTAAAAAGTTGATTAATTTCGAGTTGAATAAGTTGATCAAAGTGCTTATTTGATTCGGTTTTGTTGATTCGATTTAGTTTTGGGAATAAGCTCAACCTAATAGCTTATTTTCTAGCTTTTCACTCGAATCCCTTAGATTTCGGAAAGGGTTTTAATCCCCTTTCCGATTGGTTTTTCCGATCGGCTCTTCTAACCGATTCCCACAATTTTAGGAAGCGGTTCAACAACCCTTTCCGATTGGTACCTTTCCGATTGACTATTCCGACCGGACCCCTTCTCCATATTCCGATTGATCCAATCGGATTAGGGCTTTGAGATTCCGACTGTGCACCCCTAGATTCCGATTGTGTAGTTTTTGTTCATTCCGATTTGGATGATTTTTGCTTATTCCGATTATAGCTTCATCGATATTCCGATCGACCCCTTGTGCCCCACTTTCCGATTGGGTGTTTTACCCATATCCAGAGTTACCAATCGGAAAACATTCTGATTGGGGGTCTTTTTGGCTTGCTTTGGTTTCTTTCGATATCACTTTCTTATAGTACTTTTTATTTTCTGAAAATTTTCCAAGTGTTAGCTTTATTTAGTAAGTTAGCTCTTTTTCCATTGTCACCTTTACATTTTTATGCATTTATTTTTACTCGTCATTCAAATTATTTTTTTTAACTTCCATTTTACTCAACGACACTTTATTTACTTGCTAGTAGTTTAAAACAATCAAAATCAACCAAACCTTTGATTCACCAAAAGACGATTGAGTCGCACTTAAGACCGGTTTTCAATTCGAAAAGATCGGAACTATAACGAACTTTGATACTTTGGTTGCAAATACCAAGTATTAATCTTTTTGACTTTTCACAGTGTGTGAAGAAGCAAGGAATTATGAAAGTGTGTCCTAATGAGATATTTGATGATCTCAAATGGCTCTAGACTCGATCGTGTATTTTGGATTTTAGTGATCGGAGGCTGGAGAGGAGTGCCACCATTTCAATACCAATTTATTCGAAGTGAATAAATCAATAGATAATGTGTTGTCTCTGTGTGATTAAAACAAATATCTTTTGAGAGATATCTGAGTTAGCTGGGATAGGTTATGCATTGCATCACTGGGTCCATGATATCTTGTCTTCAGTATCAAGCATCATTTAAAAATGATCTCAATAGCATATGTATTGACCCGGTTTTTGCCTAAGGTTGTAAGGAGGGCTTCTTTCTTTAGACCCTTTATCTTTGCAATTCTTTTTCATTCTTCAACCCCTTCAATGCTTACCAATACGTCATAACTAGCACCTTGTTGTGATTGTTCCAGTGCTAACTTAAGTACTTGGTCGGCATTCAACTACGTTCACAATATTTCTCCATCTTTCCTAAGGACAACTATTTCTAGCTATGGAATGTCCTTGGGAAGATTCCTCTGGTTTTGGAAGAGTCATTGGACTTAACCTATCCTACCATCCTTATGCCACCATAATCTTCATCGTCGTGAAATAAATGGGTTGTGGGTAAGTATAAATCACCATTAAATCCATTTTGAAGTGCAAATCCATTTTGCTCCCCCTTAACATATGCCACGATATTCGGAAACATTTCGCACATGTCGGGATGAGCTATCACGTTAAGTCAAACCATTTGTGATTAATCATTTCCCATATTAAATCACATTTCTCCACCATTTTAAAATTTTTTGCCCAATCGATGTTTTTAATATCAATTGATTTAATAGCATTTTAAGAAAATTTGGGAATAAAAATGCAAATCCAATTATCTTCATGATTTTCACAAGCTCCCCCTTAAATTAATGAGGGTGTACTTGAAACGTAAATAAAATACCTTTTAAACACAAGTGTAAGGTATTTATCACGTGCAAAGATCATATATGATAATGTATTCACAAGATTAGCAATTGACGAGGCTGGACCTGAATGATGGAGAACATCATATGATAGAATCACATGGGTCTTGTTCACGAATGTTGGTGGCCTCGTCACGTCTGAAGTTATCTCTTGACTCCATGTGTACGATTGATATCGATGTCTTGACACCAATATGTGAACTTGGCACTTTCGGCGTCAAAGATTCTGAATGCTGGAGAATTGCTCCCCCTCAATTGTTGACCCGTGTTCTATTGAAAGAGCTGTAGTCGCTGTTTGAGTAGTCGCATCGTCGAGTATGTAGATATCAATTGTAAATTGCTGCGGATTGTGGAGATGATAACTTCATAAAAACAAGATTTCTCTTGTTTTAACAAATAAATGCACTGACACGTACATGTATCCGTGTTAGATTGTGTTATTACGTAAACACAATCCCTTACATGGTTATAAAGTAAACCATGCCCGAGAAAATTAATTCCCGTTGTTGAGTCAAAGCTTTCTGGTGAAATGCTTGACTTGAGTATGAAAAGCGGGTTACTATCGAAAGTAATAGCAAGTCATTTTGACCATGTTTTAAATCATTTAAACTTTTGCTCGAACTTTATTTACAGCCCCGTGTCATTATTGAATGACATTTCTAGTATCGTAAATATTATCGATTCCAGAAGACATGCTCTTGTTATCAAAAACATTTTTGAACACACAATTTTGAATGATTTAGAAAAATCTTTTGAGAAATTCTCGAAAAATTGTGTTCAATGTTTTGAAAACCAATTACTTGAGCTTAAGATGTTGAATATCTTACAAAACGAGCTCAAGTCCGAGAAGTTGTAAACTTCCCGTTGTGAGGATAAGTTTATCATCGGCGATAAACTTTCCTTTTATACGGAAGAACGAGTCCTAAGTTGATATTTACTTAGAAGTCGTTTTCATGAGCTTGAAAAACTTTTGAATGTTTTAACGTAAAGCTCATGACCGAGAAAAATGAATTTCTCGTTATGAGGAAAAGTTCTCTTATTTAAAAGATGCACTTTCCTTTCTGAGCTTAAAACTTGGAATGTTTTAATACAAGCACATGACCGAGAAATATTAATTTCCCGTTACGAGGATAAGTTATCATTAAAGATAAACTTTCCTAAAATGGATGTCCGAGTTACAGTCTGATATTTAACAGTAAGTCATTGTGCATGAGCTTTAAAAAACTTCGAATGTTTGTAATATAAGCTCATGCCCGAGAAAAATTAATCTCTCGTTGTAAGGATAAGTTTATCATCGGCGATAATACTTCCTTTCTTTGAAGTCCGGGGCATAATCTGAAATATAATTATACGCCATTTACACGAGCTTAAAAACCTTTGAATAGTTTTAATGTAAGCTCGTGTTCGAGAAAATTTAATTTCTCGTTAATGAGGATAAGTTTATCATCGGCGATAACTTTCCTTTCTTAGAAGCGCGGGTTACAATCTGACATGTGACTGCAAACCGTTGTGCATGAGCTTAAAAACTTCGAATGTTTTTAATATAAGCTCATGCCCGAGAAAAATGAATTTCTCGTTGTGAGGATAAATTTATCATCGACAATAAACTTTCCTTTCTCTGAAGATCGGGTCATCGTCTGATATTTAACAATGAACTAGGGCTGAGCATCGGTCCGGGACCGGACCAGACCGGCCAAGACCGGACCGGACCGAGGACCGAAATGGTCCGAAACCCCGGACCGAGACCGGACCGAAATAGTCCGGTCCGGTCCGGGTTGGTCCGGTCCGGTTCGGTCCTCGGTCCGGTCCGGTCCTATTAGACATATTTGACGTAATTTTTGTAAGACCGAACCAGACCGGACCGGACCGACCGGACCGAGGACCGAAATCGTCCAAAACCATGGACCGAGGACCGGACCGAAATTGCTCGGTCCGGTTCGGTTCGGTTCGGTCCGGTCCGGTTTTCCGGTTCGGGTCGGTTTTTGGGTCTGCCGTGCTCAGCCCTACAATGAACCATTATACACGAAATTAAAACCTTTGAATGGTCTTAGTGTAAGCTCATGTCCGAGAAAAAAATTAATTTCTCGTATTTGAGGATAAGTTTATCATCGGCGATAAACTTTCCTTTATGTGATGAACGGATCATCGTCTGACATTAACGATGAGCCTTATACACGAGCTTAAAACTTTTGAATAGTTATAAATTTAGCTCGTGTCCGAGAAAAAATAATTTCTCGTTTTGAGGGTAAGTTATCGTTGATGAGATAAACTTACCTTTCTCTGAAGTTCGGGTCACAGACTGTAATTTGACTGTGAGCGATAGACACGAGCTTAAAACCTTTGAATGGTTTTAGTGTAAGCTCGTGTCCGAGAAAACTTAATTTCTCGTTTTGAGGGTAAGTTATCATAGACGAGATAAACTTCCCGTTCTTTGAAGAGCGGGTCACAGACTGATTTGTCTATGAGCCTTTTACACGAGCTTAACTGCAAATCCTCTGAGACACTTGTTTCTCTGATATCAGCTTCTTCAATAACCAAACTCTGAGAGTGTCCTTAGTTGAACGGTGTACAAAGATCAGACCGGATTGTTTTTGTTGATCCTTGACTTTGGTACCTACATGTTGATACAAAAGTTGGGTGATCCTTGCTAGACCCGAATTAGGCTTAATTCGGGTTGGCTGGACTCCGGCTCCTGCACCAAGTGAATCGTATGGTTGGGATCCTGCACACTAGACAACACGCGTTAGGCTAACTGTGGGAATGTTTCCCACGATTAGACTCCGGTGTGAGAGTAAGTAATCAATTAGGGTTATAGGAATCGGATGAGAGTTTGAGAGTGTAGAATGTAATACCTTTGTGGAACCCTTGGGGGTTCCTTATATAGGCAGTGAAACCCTAATGGGCTGTCACTGATGCTTCGGCCCTAAGGCAAGGATAATCACCAAATTTAGATTGATTGTTATCTTCTAATTATGGTGAGTGAATATCCTCTCCTTTGGGATAAATCCTAATCATAGTAGGAGTATGATTCTGTCTAACCCTGCACTGGGCATGCCGGGCCGTGGGCCGCACACGTGTGTGCGGTTACTGTTCATCCAAGCCGATAAGCTCAAATAACATTATTCCCACCCATATGTGATGGGCAGGATACGGGTAGTACCCGTGGGCCGGGTTCATGACCCGACTGGGGACTATACGTCATCATGTCTCCCAGTCTAGTTGTTACAGCCGTAGGCGTAACCTCTAGACTATCAAGAAGCTCCCTGGACGTACCAAGAAAAGATCATTTGAGGGAATGATAATTATCAAAAAATTTGTTTTGGCCGCACACGTGGCTGCCTAACTTTAGGAATTTATTCCAATGGTACCTCAGCCGCACGTGACGACCGAGACGAATTAAATGTAGCTTTGAATTTGGTCTTACGTAAGACCGCATATCCCGACATAATTGACTGTTCACCTGCCACTTCACTAACAAAGTGCAAACAGTCAGAACCTCGAGCGGCGTAAACTACTGAGTCAGAAGTGACCCGTAGGTTCCACCTGACATTTCACTTGCCACTTACACCCTAGCCACACGATTAAGGATAGTGGCAAACACGTGTCATGCATCCAACAGACCATGACTCATAAGGCAACCCTATAAATAAGATACCCCTACGACTGTGTGTAACACACAGTCCTTTTCTCCATTTCTGCCATTAAAGCTTTTCTTCTTAGCACCACTTTCTCAAGCACGGATCCCTTCCATCGCAGGTTAGAATACCACGTCCTTAACTTTTTATTTAGTAATGGCCCACATAAACAACCCCACCATTGGATCTGTGCTCAATGTAATGACCCAGGAGCAATTAGATCACTTTTGCACCAATTACTTCATCCCTACCAATCTACACCCTTTTCTCCCTGGTGCCGGAGACCTCATAACTGAGGCTCCGCAGGGAAAGATTGGCCTATATACTCGTCTTTTTGATGCGGCCAACTACCGCATTCCATTCACTTGTTTCCTCATAGATCTCTTAGGGTATTATGATGTACATATTAGTCAGCTTCACTGTATAGGCGCATGTAAGGTTAGTCAGTTTGAAATCCTTTGCCGTGCTAGAAGAATCCCTCCAACCGTAGTACTATTCCGGCTATTTTACACCCCCAGTATAGTAAATGGTTAGCTATCTTTTAAGAAACGGTCTCCCAATAGCCCCCAGTCCCATAATAAGCCCATGGACTCATTGAAAAACTGGTACGACCATTACTTTTTCATTGACTCGATAGTGTGGCCGGCCGACTATGTCTTCAAACATAGGTTATCTCATGACCCCCTTCCGCACGCCAGTACATATAATCCCCAACATTCCTAAGAAATAGATAGGAATAGAACAGGGTTCCATAGAAACCTTCCCGAATCATTCCTCTGTTTGCTAGGGATTAGCCGCAACTATTTCGGCTCGTCCAACAGATATCCTGTGTTTTGGAGGAGGCATGGTGAAGGTAGGTTTAGCATCTGTACATCAAAGACACATAAATTTATCTGTTAATGCCTAACATACTTCGTTTATTGTGGCAGAAATGAACTTCTTTAGAATCCTCCGTCAAGGCGATCCAAAGATTATACCAGAGGGATCCCGTCCCAGACGTGAGAACGAGCTACCCCTCCTCGAGCATACCCGAAACGTGACGGTTGCCCTGGAGGCCGTGCTGGACCCTCATTCAGACGAAGAGAAAACAACGCTCCTGAGAACCCCCGTGGACTTTGACAACGAGGATGGTGATAACATGATGCTTGAAGATGAAGCCGGGCCCTCCTCGCCGCCTAAGACTGCTACCCCCGCATACGGGGATGAGCAAGGAGACAATATTGAGAGAACCACCTCCAGTCTTTGCCAAATGTTGGGCGATGACGAGGAGGAAATGCAACAAGTTAATGAAGAAAAAGATGAAGGAGCAGAAAAAGAACTTGAAGAGGAAGCTGAAGAAGAAGAAGCCCAGCCCGCCCCTAAGCGTACCCGTAGGAAAAACAAGCGGGTGAGAAGAGTCGCCCAGGCTGAGGTTGGTGAACACAATGCCCCCCCCCCCCCAAAAAAAAAAACTTCGCGAGGACCACCCCTTAAATCAATCTGTTGGGAGCACCACCCAGGCCTCTGAAACGGTGCGGGCCGCACATGTGGATCCGGTTACTCAAGTTCCCCCGACTACATCAGAACTAGCAGGGAATAACATGTAAGGCTACCTCTTTTTTAAGTAAGAGCCATGACTTTTCTTAAAAAATACTTGATATTTACTCCAAATGTGTGTTTTGTAGAGATGAACAAGCTGGCGCGGCGCCTCCCCCCCGATGCACAGAAAGAGAAGGGGAAAGAGAAGGAAGTGGAGAGAGAACCTGTGCTACATACAGCCGCAACCAGATCCGGCCCTGCCTTTGAAGAAGGTACCCCCACAGCTTCCCAAGAGATCCCAATGTCCGACCCTCATCAACCGTTCAATCCTGTCTGGAAGATCACCACTGCGTCGCGGATGAGAGAGGCCGAGGAGTGCCGTGAGTACCTTAACAACTGCATCCCCCTGGTTTGGTACAAGATGTAAATGTACTAAGCCATGCGAATCTGGTCGATGAGTACAATGGCGCCTTGGTGCATCAAATGGCGATGGGTACTTCTATGAGGGTAAGATTTGAAGCTGCTTTAGAGCATGTGGAGTCCCTCAAGAGGAAGGTTGGACGAAGAGAGAGGATGATCGAAGATAATGAAGCCCAAATTTCCGCCCTCAAGTCCCAGCTTGCTACCGCCGAGGCGACTGTGAAAGAACAATCGGCCCGCGCCAATGCTCATGACCAACATGTTGCCGAGCTGGAGATAAAAATTGAGGCTGCAACAACCAAGGTATGTATCCGCGCCGCAACACTCCTATGCCATAATAACCATCATTCTAATAAGTAATGTATCTCATACAGGTGACCGCAGCAGAAGCGTAAGCCAAGTCCTCTTCCAACCAAGTGTCCATGCTCACCAAGAAGCTTGAGGATGCCCATGCGATGATCCAGGACGGGGAAAAAGTAAAAGAGGAGCTTGCTCATGAGAGGGCCACGACCGAACAGCTGAGGGAGGCGTCCGCCCAAAAAGATGTGCTAGTAAATGCCCTTATCACCGAACGTGACGACGTGCTATGCCCCCAACTACTAGCAGCCATTACCGGCCGTAGGTGGATGGTGGGTCACGGGACACGTCTAGCCATTACCAAGGTGTTGGAAGCCCCCGAATTTGTTCAGCAGTTTGCCGACCTTGTGTCAGATGGAATTGACCACGGTCGCCATGAAGGAATGGTCATGGCCGCAAAGCTAATCAGGAAGAAGCAAAACTTCACAAAGCATGCCTTCTTCAACACCGGAGCTACTAACAAGATGACTGCTTCCATGGCCGCAATGCGAGATCTCCACTACCCATTCTTGGCCTAGCTGGAAGCCACAAAGGATGCATCGAACATGGAGGTTATGGAAAAAATCAGTCTTGGTGCATTCTCTCAAGATGAGGGACATTCCCCGGCTTCCTTCACTCCCTCGCCCAGCCACCTTACCCTTCCTATTTATGAGGATGTGACCAGAATCGTAGTTGATGAGCAACCATTAAGCGAGGTGCTGGAGAGGAATACGACTCAAGCTTTGGAGCGGAAGGAACGCAGTGAGATATTGCCTTGTCTGGCTGAAGAACAATGGGAGATAGGTAGGTTTCTCCCCCCATGTAGGGTGCCCTTAATTTGTTATCTATTTGGACAGTTTGGTTTGTAACCTTAAACATTTGTCCGTGGATGTCCACGGTACCTCATGATTGTAAACACTTGTTATGCTATGTATAAGTCCGTGGTAGGCACGGTAATTTTGATGATTTGGAAACTTGTTTATATTCTTTTAGATATAATGTATTTGTGTCGCATGATATGTCACGTCTTACCCAGAATAAAACTAAGTCTATACTTTACTAGACGTGCGGCGTGCGTCTTTACTATGCAAAGCACTACGTGAGCGCGGCATATGGAAACTTATCACAACGTCTCGTGAATAAGGTGTCTGGTAAGGATACATGATCCGCGTCCCTGGGGTTGCATCCCTCTTATGTGACAAGTTGAATTATTAGGTTCACTTAATCCTCTTACCCACCTCGAGGCGCATTGTACATGTACGGTATTGAATGAATGCATATGAATAAGACATGGCACATTATAATAATAACAATTAAATCCATATGACTATAACGGAATCTAAAGAAAAACAATTTGCACAAAACAAGTCGTGGAGATAGCTAGGCACCATGGTATTTTATTAGAACGTTTACATTTTTTGTTTTAACAATAATGGGAAGTCCTAAAAACAAAAAAGAACCTAGAAAAAACATAAGAAACAAAACAGAGGGAGCACATGGATCATCATTAAAGCCAGATATAGCAAAGTATCCATGCGGAAGCCGTAGCTTTCAAAGATTGCACCTTTTGAGATTGGAGATGTTCCATGTGTGTTCCAGATCGCGGCCATCCATGTCACGTAACTTGTGCGTGCCCCGTCCTAAGGCTTCCGTGACCTCATACGGTCCTTCCCACTTAGAACCCAGCTTTCCTGTATTCTCCGCTCGACTTGCTTCGTTAGCATGATAGACATAATCTCCCGGTCGAAAAGAAACACCTTTAACCTTGGCATCATAATAAGCCTTCATTTTAGCCTTGGACTTGGCCTCATTGATAGCCGCTATCTACCTTTTTTCCGCCAACAAATCCAGATTGATCCGGAGTTGCTCGTCGTTCATGATGACATTAACCTCCGCCGTGCGGATGGTAGGCATTCCTATTTCTGCTAGTATAACAGCTTCAGTGCCGTAGGCCAATGCGAATGGAGTGTCCCCGTTGGCTGTTTTGATCATAGTCCTATGCGCCCATAGAACATGTGGTAGTTCGTCCACCCATTTGGCACTTCGTTCCTCCAAGCGTGACTTGATGCCGTTTCCCAAGCTTCTATTTGCCCGTTCCACAAGACCATTTGTCTGCGGGTGCTTAACAGACGCGAAGCGCCGTTTGATATTCAATGTTGCGCACCAGTCCTTGAATGGATTATCCGCGAACTGCTTACTGTTGTCAGAGATGATTTCTCCTGGTAAGCCAAAACGGCACACGATGTTCTCCCAAACAAACTTTTTAACTTGTTTGCCTGTGATGGATTTGACTGCCTTGGCCTCTATCCAACGTGTAAAGTAGTCCATTGCGACAATCAAGAACTTAACTCCCCCCGCAGCTATAGGAAATGGTCCTACAATGTCGATCCCCTACTTATAGAATGGCCATGAGGATGTAATAGGTGTAAGTTCCTGCTGCGGATGTCGCGACACTGGTCTGTACACTTGGCAATCACTGCACTTGTGAATCATGTCGCGTGCGTCCCTATGCATGGTAGGTCAATAATATCCTGTGCGTAGGGCTCGAGCCACCACGAATCGGGGGCCCGCGTGCATGCCACATAACCCTTCATGTATCTCACTGATCACGTAAGTGGCCTGACGTGGCCCCATACACCGCAACCACGACTGCAAGAAAGAGCGCTTATAAAGGATACCTTCTCGAAGCTCGAAGTGCTGCGACTTCCTTCTGATGCGCTGTGCCACTTTTTCCTCATCCGGAAGGGTTTCATTAGTCAAATAGTTGACGATCGGGGTCATCCATGTAGGTCCGTCCTCCTCAACTATAGCAGCAATCTCCCCTTCTGTTATAGACTTTTCCTTGAGTATTTCCACCAAGACTTGCTTGGATAAGTGGGTGAAACTTGTAGACGCGATCTTGCTAAGAGCGTCCGCCTTCTTGTTCTCACCTCTTGGTACCTGCTTGATAGAAAACTTGCTGAAAGCCGCGATGAGTGACTTGACTTTCTCCAATTATCGGACCATGTTATCCTCCTTAGCTATATATCCTCCCAGAATGTAGTTCGCGACAAGCCGTGAGTCCACGTAGGCCTCAAGGTTGCGGACTCCCATTCTAGCGGTGATTTTTAAACCCGCAATAAATGCTTCATATTCTGCCTCATTATTGGTGGCTGTGAACTCAAAGCGAAGGGCGTACGTAAACTCCATTCCTTCCGGATTCGTAAGGATGAGACCAGCTCCTGACCCATCCGTACACGAAGATCCGTCCGTGAATAACACCCATGGTTCTGCTGGAGTTTCGTCTTGTTTTACGATTGGTCCTTCTTCATCCAGCTTCTCTATCAAGAAATCCGCCAAGATTTGGCCTTTAACAGCCGTCCTTGGTCTATAAGATATGTTGTGTTCTCCCAATAGAATGCTCCACTTTTGTATCCTACCTGCCACATCCGGTCTAGAGATGACTTGTTTTATTGGTTGGTTAGTAATGACTACAATTGGGTGCGCCTGAAAGTATTGACGCAACCGTTTTGTAGCAAACACTAGTGCCAAAACCAATTTTTCCATAGAGGAGTAATTCAACTCTGGCCCTTGTAATGTTCTACTTATGAAGTAGACCGGAGTTTGGACCGTGTCCCTATTCGTCATGAGTACCGCACTTATTGCTCCATGTGTGGCTAATAGATACATAATGAGCTCCTCCTTTGGCCGGGGAGCTACTAGCATGGGGAGAGATGCGAGGTGTTTCTTGAGTTGACCAAAGGCTTCCTCAGCTTCCTTTGTCCACCGGAAGTCTTCCTTCTTAATGCACTTCTTGAGTGTTTTGAATAGGGGGAGTGACTTCTCTGCGGACTTTGATAAGAACCTGTTTAGCCCGGCCAGCTTCCCATTTAAGGACTACACCTCTTTCCGTGTCTGAGGGGATGGTAGTTGTATTACTGCGTCTGTTTTTTCTGGGCAAGGCTTAATGCCATTTGAATCAATCATATATCCAAGGAACATTCCTTCCGTTGCCCCAAATGTGCATTTCTTTGGATTTAGCTTCATATTAATCCTCCTCAATGTGTCAAACGTCTCTTGGATGTCTCGGAGAAGTGCATCCTCCGTATGACTTTTGATGACTAAGTCATCCACATAGACCTCCAGATTGCGGCCTATCTATGAGTCAAAGGCTTTGTCAACAAGTCGCTGGTATGTTGCCCCGTCGTTCTTTAGTCCGAACGACATTTTTGTATAACAGTATACGCCTTGACTAGTATGAAACGCCGTCTTCTCTGCGTCCTCTACTGCCATCTGGATCTGGTGGTATCCTTTATATGCGTCTAAGAAGCACTTAAAGGGATATCCACATAGATATTCCACCTTCCAGTCAATCTCTGGTAGCGGGTAACAATCCTGCGGACAGGCTTTGTTCAGATCCGTGAAATCCACGCACATGCGCCAGCTTCCGTCGTGCTTTTTGACCATGACTGGGTTGGATAACCACTCGTGGTAGTATACCTCGCGCATGATACCCGCATCCACCAGTTTACGTACCTCAACCAATATCACTTGGTTGCGCTCAGGTGCCTGACCGCGCTTCTTTTGCTTGACGGGTGGGTATCCTTGGCGGATCTAGAGCCTATGTTCTGCTATCGCGCGCGGTACGCCCGTCATATGCTTGGGCTCCCATGCGAATACATCTAAGTTTGCCTTCAAGAGAGAGCACATGGCCCTCTTGCCATTATCCGAGAGCGTTCCCCCTATGGACACCTCTTGTTCCGGGTAATCAGGATGGATTGCCACCTTCCAATTGGGAGGTGGTGATCCGTCCTTGGGGGGAACAGGTGAAACCGATGTTGTCACGGCATGACACTCGGATGCTGGTACGATTGTGTTATAGATGGTGACAATTCCTCCTTCCACAGGGAATTTGATCATTCCGTGTGTCGTGGAAGGTACCACTCGTATGGCCAGGATACCCGGTCTGCCTATGATCCCATTGTATGGAGAGTGTGAGCGTATCACCATAAAGTTCATCCACGCCGTGGTGGAGTGCTCTTCGTTCCCAATGGTTACAAGCAGACGCAATTGCCCTATTGGCCAGATGGTGTCTCCACTAAAACCAATGAGCGGTGCCGTGGCCGGTACCAATTGGCTTCTTATTTCTGGTGGTAACTGTACAAAACAGTGTTCGTACAGTACTTCTGCTGATGACCCTCCATCCACATACATGCGACGAACATTGTGTGTTCCAATGCTTATCTCAATCGTGAGAGGCGCATCAATCACATCGCTTGCTGTGATGGGAGGGAATGAGATTTCTCTGTAGTGTGAAAATTTTTGACTAATTTTCTGCCTCGTACGGCGCTGTCTAGATTGGATCATATATATAGTTGAAGGTTTGTCCTTTTGGGGATCCTTCTTGTCATACTTCTTGTTGTCTTTTCCATCCTTCCAATCCTTAACCAAATGCTTGAGTTTACCTGACTTGATCAGTGACTCAATGTGCTTCTTGAGCTGGATACATTCCTCCGTACCATGGCCCTTGTCGTTATGAATTCGCAAAAACGATTTCCTTGGCGACGGTCCAGCGGAGTCATCATTGGGGGAGGCCTCGGAAAATTAGCCCCTTCCGTCAGCAAGATCTCCCGGTAGGACATCTTTAGAGGGGTAAACTTATCGTCCGGCCGTCACCCTTGTTTTGGCTCTTGTAATATGAGCCCCTACCATTGTTCTGGTTACTTTGACCACCCGACTGTCTCCTGGTCTGGTCGTTCGATCGGTAGCTGTTTCCTTTTGAAGGATAGGCCGCGGCAACCGCGGTTTCTCCCTATATGACGTTTCTGACCCTTTCCATGAGGTCGTCATACCTATCCGGACGCTTGTCATTGAGACGTCTGATTAATTCCCTGTCTGTTATGGCATGCATATAGTCGGAAATTTTCAGGAGTTCCGGCATTGTCTTTGTGCGTGTGCACTCGTCATTGAAGCGTTCAGTGAAGGCTTCCGTAGACTCCCAGGCCGTTGCTTGACGGTTGCCAATGAGACCGGGTCCCTATTATACTTCTTCCGCTGAGTATAATTATTCTTAAACATAGTGCGTAATTCAGTGAAGCTATCAATGCTTCGCGGAGGAAGTCCTTCAAACCAGTCACGAGCATTGCCGATCAAGGTTGAATTGAACATTTGGCACCATATAGGCATGGGCCATCGCTCAATTTTATCCTGCGTATCAAATATCTTGAGGTGATCATCCGGATCACCAGTTCCATCATAGGTCTTGACACACGCCGGCATGCGACGTTTTGTGTCCTCGGAGTAATTCCATATGCGGAGAGTGAAAGGATCTTCCCTGGGGTCTGCCCATGGACGGGTGAGACTAGGGTCACACCACGGTTGGGAAAGATCTTCTGCTTCCGTCTCTTGGTAATAGGGACCGCCATAGTACTCCTCATTGTCTGGTGGTGGTGGAGTAGTGCGCCTAGGTCGGCGACGCTTGGGCGGATGGTCATCTGAGTCCTCTCCTGATGGACCGGGAGAAGGAGGTGGTGCCCCATCTTTTGGGTGAGGGCCGCTCTTGTGAAAAGAGCCAAGAGCCTTCTTCCCGGTATTCATCCTATCCCACACGCTTGTGCGGCGGTTGGTTCTGGTCAGTTCCAGATCTGGTCGTTCGGTTGAACCGTCGGACTTCTCTCCCTCTTCTTTGGACCGTATTAGTTCCTGCATGAGACGATCCCCTATGCGTTCGAACACATTCCTAGGTTGGGGAGTTTCCTCAAAGAGGCTCCGCTCCTGAGGTCGTGTCCTTCTCGTCCTCTGAGTTTGAGAAGAGGTGCTTGGTCTGGCATTGCAAAAGTTGAGTCTAGATTGGAGGTCCCTCCCTAGATTCAACCTTGATGCAATCCCTGGGACGATCCTATCAAAGTTCTGCGTGAGAACTCGAGTGAGATCCTCCTCGCTGAGTGGTTCGACCTCTACTTCTTCCTCGGTCGATGGTCTGCGCGGCTCCTTGTTAGGGGGATTGGGCGCACTCCCTGGATCAGGATTATCCAAGGTCGAAGTAGGTGGTGGGGTCATGGAGAACGTGCTCGTCACCCCCATGGACTGAAGACCACTCCGGCTGTTTGGTCCGGCAGCTTGATGGCTAGGGGATCGATTGGGAGTGAGTATCCCTTCCCCTTGGGACTTCCGATTTCCAGGATTTGTGTTCCTGGGATTTCCCTGCGGATGCCCCTTCGTCATTGAAGATTCAAGATGAGATTTTTGCTCTAGCTTAGTGTAATGGTCCCACGGATGGCGCCAACTTGTTGATACAAAAGTTGGGTGATCCTTGCTAGACCCGAATTAGGCTTAATTCGGGTTGGTTGGACTCCGGCTCCTGCACCAAATGAATCGTACGGTTAGGATCGTGTACACTAAACAACACGCGTTAGGCTTACCGTGGGAATATTTCCCACGATTAGACTCCAACGTGAGAGTAAGTAATCGATTAGGGTTATAGGAATCGGATGAGAGTTTGAGAGTGTAGAATGTAATACCTTTGTGGAACCCTTGGGGTTCCTTATATAGACAGTGAAACCCTAATGGGCTGTCATTGATGCTTCGGCCCCAAGGCAAGGATAATCACCAAATTTAGATAGATTGTTATCTTCTAATTATGGTGAGTGAATATCCTCTCCTTTGGGATAAATCCTAATCATAGCAGGAGTATGATTCTGTCTAACCCTGCACCAGGCATGCCGGGCCGTGGGTCGCACACATGTGTGCGGTTACTGTTTATCCAAGCCCATAAGCTCAAATAACATTATTCCCACCCATCTGTGATGGGCCGGATACGGGTAGTACCCGTGGGCCGGGTTCATGACCCGACTGGGGACTATACGTCATCAGCATTCTCAAATGACGTTTATATGCTTTAATATGGGTTAGCGATATCTATCTTAGAACTCTGCGGGGATTCACAGGTTTCTTTTCTTGTGCCAGAGATGACCTGAGGGGATGGTTCACTTGTCTTAACTGGGAAACGTTTCCTTTTATAGAAAACCTTAAGTTCAGGCTTAAGTGATGTATCATCCTTTTCAATTTCCTCCCTATTAGTCTTAGTAGAATCAGAGACTATCCTAGTTAAAGGGCACTCGTTTCCTACAAAAGTGAAAGTTCTACCAGTGGGGCGCCAAACTTTACCAATGGGTTTGATTTTAGCTAGCCACTGGGATTTAATTCTAGCATGGGAGTTCACCTCATGAAGGTATTTCTTGACACAAAAGTCATGATTTGCCTTAAAGACACATTTCCTACATGTTTTACCCAAGTAGCATACTTAATGTCCGAGTAAGATCTAGAACTCCTAGGTGATTGATTGATGCTCCTATGATATGACATGCTACGGTTAGCAGTGTTGGGTAATCTAGAAGGCATCTGACTAGGTTTGAAATACCTATCTCTTACTTGTGTCTTTTGAATAGATTCCCTCAGACCAAATTTATGGCAAACGTCATTTGAACTAGTTCGAGACGTGTTCTTTGGACTATGTCTAGGGAGACTAGATGCAATCATGTGATTAGGTCTTGCAAAATCTGTTTTAGTCACATTGGCCCTAGTAGGTGGAGTGACTGGTCTAGAAAGGTGAACCATATCAACTTGTGAGGCAAACCGCGGTCTCGAGGATTGTAGTCGCTCGGATCTAACTGCAGTCGATTGTCTAATGGACTGATTTGTAGGCGGTTTCCCCAAGATTGATGGTTTTTCAAGCTTAGTGTCCACACTAGTTCCTTTAGCTTTCCTCAACTCGTTTTTCAGAGCCGCTATTGCAAAAACCTTTTCTTGAACTTGAGCCTTTAAAGTCTCATTCTCTTTGAGAAATTTATCTTGGGATGCCAATTTGGATTCTAGCAACTTAATTTGTTTCAAAAGATTATCCTTTTCAGCTTTAGAATCTAGAACTTTTTGATCCAATTTTCGTTCAAGAACAACATTTGACTTTTCAAGTTTTTCAAAATATGTTTCAAATTTGTTCGTTTTCTTTGAAAATTCAAGTTTGGCATTCTCAAGATCTTTTGATTGCTGAGCTACGGTCGTTTCGAGCTCTTTAATCTTGGAATCGGAATCAGTTAACGAAGTAGTCATAAAGCATTTATCATGATGTACTAAATCATTCTGAACAATCTCTCCCCCATTATGACGCACATCGGATGAATCTATAGTGGTAAAACTATCACCTTTTTCCATCCATGTTTGTCATAAATAAGTTTGGAATGCTCAACATGCGTTAGTTCATCGGCATAGACATCATATAAAACATTACATTGTACCATTTTTGTAGGCTCTTCGTCATAAACGGGTATGGTGTCATCATAAGAGATGTCTGTAACATTCCTTGACGTGTTGCTGATGTCATGCTTAACTGTTGATTCCATGTCCTTGCAATCTTTAGCAGCCTCTAATGCGTCAATCGTATGACCATTTTCCTCTTGGATCGTAGATTCTTGTACTCTATTATCAAACGCTTGCTGAAGTCGAGATCTTTCATAAATCAAAGACGAGACTGATGTCATGAGTTTCAATAGTGTGCCACGGAAATCTTGAAGCTCGGTATGTGTGTCTCGAAGAAATGACTGGCAAAGTACTGAACTTTCAGACTTGACAATATTGAATTGGAGGAAAGGCGTGAGTTGTGTCAAAAGAGCCTTATATGCAAGTGCCGATGCAGAGTGATTGAAGTCTTCATTGTGAAGTTTCTCTGATAATTGGTTCAAGATGATGAACATCGATTCCATGAATATATGACGATCTTGACCAAATAGTGTCACAAATTCGCTTCCTCCTTGAAGCCATGAAATGTTCACAAGATGAGACTGAAGTAGTCGAAATGAAGTTATACCACTGTCTCTAGCTTTGTCTGGCATTCGACATAATTCTCCCTCTTGAAACGTCGAAGTCAACAATTCCATTGAGTTTCGGTGAAAGATAATCGTGATTGTGGTTGTATTCAGAATTTTACAATTCGTGAAGAAACCGAAATTGAAGCTCACGGGATCCAATAAAACATCTGTAACAAGCTGTAATTCGTTTTCGGTAAGAAAGAACGTTTACTCGTCACCTTGTCTCGTAACTTTTTCCGTGTCGAAGCCCGAATAAAATTCAACTAATATATCTTTATGCCCAAAATTCGGATATATAACTTTTCAAAATCAACAATGGCCACTTGAGAATATTATGTTCTCATTGAGAACAAACGAAATCCTTGCCCACGTCCAAAACACTCGGCCCACTAAACCGCTTTCACACCGAAACTAATCAACTAAAAAATGTGGCCCAACTATTATGAATACCCGATCCGTTAATACCCACCGTTTGAGATTTATATATATTAAATCAAACAAAACAAAAAATGCTCAGTCAACGTGTGGGGCTAAAATTCTGCGTCTAGTATATCTAGAGAGATTAACATAACCATAACACAAAGACAATGACTACTTTGGAGCCTCCGCCCCACACAAAACTTTAAAAAAAAACTTTTAAATGTCACTTATGCTGTGAGTCTGTGACCACACACGTGGCTTTATGAGGAGATTATTTTATAAGCTATGACAAAGCCCACGAAAAACCAAACCACCCTATTATCTTGTTTCCTCCGCCCTTTAAAACCAAACCAAATACCACAAACAAATCAAATCACTTTCTTGTTTATCTATCTCAACCACCAAAAAATACAATTCCTCCGTCTCTTTCTTTCCAACGCAGACACCAAACAAATCAAATCACTTCACATATGTAACACACTATCCTCTCAATTGAATCTCAACGCCCAAATCAAAAGTTTTCTCAATCAAGATCTTTTACACCCAAACCGAATACCCCTGCTAATCCCAAATCGAAGAAGAACAAATCACAATCAGAATCCTCAGATCCTTTACACCCCAAAGCAAAAAGCTTTTGATCAATTATATTTCTTGAACGAATCAACCCAACGAAACGAACTTTCTGCTACAAGAGACACAAGAACGAAATTACAGTCGTCAAGGTCCTGTATGAGGTCTCGGGTAGGTATTTATGGTTTTGGTTTATTTTTGGTGTTTGGATCGATGAAAGTTTTTGTTGACTGAGATCTTTTTATTCAGAGGGTTTGTGAGTTTATGTGCATGAGAATTGGTCAGTGAGATTGGGTCTGTGAGTTTTTGTTGGAGTCGAGAATGGGTGTTGTGTTTGTTGGAGTTTAATGCGGAGTCTGTGTTTGTTGGGTTCGAGGGTGTTTATGGGAGTCGAGTTACGTTTTTGTATTCGAGACTACTTTTGAGACCGAGGATTGGTTTTGGGTTTGGTAAGGCTGATAGTTTAGAGTTGATTAGAGCCGAGTGTGTTTGTGATGTTTGGTGTGTCGAGAGTTTGAGTCTTGATTTTGAGGTTGTCGATTCTTTGTGACAGAGTCTGTGAGTCGAGTGTTGGGATCGAGTCAAGTGAAAATTAAGAATGTTTATGTTGATTCGAGGGTGTCGAAGCTGTGATTGTTGTTTTTGGTTTTGGGTTTGAGTCTGGTGTTGGTTGTCCGAGTCGAGTGGTGTTTGAAATGAGTCCAGTGAAGATCTATGATCAATGATGTCTTTGACTGAGATCTAGTCGTCTAGGTTGAAGTCGAGTGTGGGTTTCGGATAAACGAATGAAGTTTTGATTTTCGGATAAACGACATCTTCAGAATCAATCAATTGATCTTCAGAAACAACTTTATATTCGGAATCAATTGATCTTTGGAAAAAATTTCTTCGGATAAAATATGTTTATTCGGATAAAATGGATAAACTCAGACTTCTTCGGAAAAATATGTATTCTTCGGATAAATGACCAAAATAATTATTCGGATAAATATGAAAACCCTGTTCCGAAGATATATATTCGGATAAAGTGACTGAATTCGGAAAAATAAACCCTTTTGCGAAGACACAGTTTTTCGGATAATTCTGTTTGGTAACTTTTTGGATAAACACAAAATGAAAAAATAGAAACTTGAAAACCACAGAGATCGTGGATTTGAATAATAAAACGTCCCGTAACCCAATATTACCCCAAAACAACATAAAAAAAATTATGATTTCTACCAAAATAAGTAAACTCAATGAATTGTTTACAACTTTAAACCATAAAATCAAAAAAATACAAGATTTGAGATTAATTAAATCAAAACCCACCAAAATCAATCAAAATAAACACAAGAACAATCAATCAACCATAGCTCTTGATACCAATTGTAGGTCCACGTTTTCTTATGATTGTACAAGTGTTATGATTGATCTAAAGACGGGAGAGAGAGATGAAGATTTTGAGATGAACTTGAGAGAGAAAGGAGAAGAATAAAAAGAGAGGTAGAGAGAGAAAGTAATATTGGATTAATGAAATGTGAAATCACGACTAATGACCAACCCCTCCTAACATGCTAGGAGGGGCTATATATAGCCCATCCTACATGTGGGCTATATGGGCTATATTGATTACATATTGAATCACGAGCCCAATACTTGAATATATCATTGGAGTGACCGATCCTTTCTAAATACGTAAAAATGTATTTCCAACACTAAAATTTTAAACCCTAAAAATAATATGCACCAAAACCCTAACATTGGGTTTGGAAAACGACCTTTGTTCGAATCTTGTTTCATCATGCATTATAACAGCCACACACCTCATACTTTTATGCTTTAAAGTCGATCTAGGGTTTAGGGGAATAAACCCTAAATCTTATTCTATAAAAAAACAAAAATAGAAAATTTTATACCGTTCTCTGCAGCCAACTTCGACCATCAATGACTCTCTCATAACCAATCATATCGACGCTCGCTCCGGTGAGATCCTAGACACATCTGTCGAGAACCTACAACGCGAATGTCACGACGATCCAAAGATTAACGAAGGATTTATCGCTGTTTGAATATGGCTGTGCAGAAAAATTCGACCATAAAACCCTAGACGGGTTTTTGTTCTTTATTCGACACGAACGAACACCTTGTTAGATCCTAGTATCGAGAGCCACCTGCTTTGATACCAATTGTTGAAACCAAAGTTATGGATCGATTAAGCTTACTAGGATGACCAATGTTCATATGAAACAATCATAGCGGAATTAGAAGATTGATTATAACAAGGTGTTTACTCTCCAACAATTACTTGTATTAAACACTAAACAATTACAAGTAATAACCTAGCTGTGTATACATTAAATCCCACGCCTAAAAATACGAACTTTGTTGTAGAATTACATTGTGAATATTGGATGAATAAAACCTACGCAGGGTGTGTGTTTATATACTACACATAACCCTTCTTACAAGAAATCTAATTACACTAGGAGTCCTTCTATCTTTTTCACTTTAGTCCTCTTCCTTGTATAGAAGGTCTCCATATTCTTGTACTTCTTGATATTTGCATATAAGTCCTCTTGTTTCATTATTGTATGTTTTGTCTCATCAAATCTAATTCCCAACATGGATTTGGTGCGGCGTTTCTCTGACACGGTACCGCACACCGTCACGGAGATGAAGAGAAGGGTGGATAACTTCGTCAAATACGAGGAAGCATTTAGAACAATCGAGTTACCCAGAGATGTGTACTCCGACGGGGGTCAAAGGCCAACTAATAGAACGAAAGGCCAGCGGGAACAGGATATCGAGGTTATAATTGACCTGATAGGTGGAAGGATAGAGGTAATGAAATATATTCACCATACCAACCCCCTCGTCCATAAGTCAAGAGGCAATACCCGGTGATAGCTCTCGACTCACTCACAAAGACTCCCAAGGCGATATTGACATTCGAGACTCATTTACAACTGCAACATGCTACTCCATTTAAAGGAATCATAAGAAGATAGAATATGGAAAAATATTATGATTACCATGGAGAGAAGGGGCATCTAACCAACGACTGCTTCCAACTTAGAAAGCAGCTAGAAGCGGCGCTAGAGTCGAGGAAACTCAACCACCTCATCAAGGATGTTCGACCAAAAGGAGGAAATATGTGAAACCCTCCAAGGAGCCACGAAGAGAATCGAGGAAAAGGGAAAACTAACAATGTGGTTCACGTGCAACAGATAGGGGTCAAAAGAAAAGAGCCCATCGTAGAAGACCCGACATAGAATAGAGCACCAATTAGTTTTCCTCTGGTGAATTGGGACGACGCCTCGGACGAGCCCCTGACCGTCGAAGATGATGTTGAAGGGTATCTGATCCGACGAATACTGGGTGGACAACGGAGCTTCGATAGAAATCATGTTCGGGAATTACTTTGATTAGCTACGCCATTCGATCAAGAGCAGGCTGACCAAGACTCAATCAAGCCTCATCGGATTCTCTAGGGAAGAATTAACTCCTCTTAGAAAGATTAGGATAGAAGTAGCATTCGGCCCACAAGGCCTTGTCCAAAAAGTTAACTTAAAGTTTACAGTGGTTCGAGCGGCATCCCCCTACAACATAATATTGGAAAGAACTGGAACCAGGACGCTAAGGGCTGTCCCATTAACTGCTCACGCTATGTTCAACTTCCCCACTCCAAAGGGAATTGCTACTTTGGTTCCCAGAGCATCCACAATTTCTGAATGTCGGATGTTAGAGGACAGGCAACGGGCCGAATGGGAAACACAAACAAATTTGTTGTGAGAAAAAAGATAGAAGAAACACCACCAGGAAAGGGAGATGAGGCCGAGGGCCCTTAGACAGGAAACGTCTTCGCGTGGAAACCATCTGAAACGCCCTTGACTCGAGTATTTTTTTAATACATTGTTCCGACATGAAACACATTCAAAACTTTAACATAATATTTACATATATAAGCTGGAAAATTCTATACATAACATGGCAAACAGAAACGTGCTACTTCAAAATTAGGGAGTTGGCCAAACGATCCCATTTTCGACCTATTACTTACATGACTTGTTCATAAACTACTAAGACTACTTGAAACTGTACATAAACATGATTCGACACTGTTTTAGACTTCTAAAAACATAAGGGGAATTACAAGAAATATCAAAGTGCTATAATGAGTCGCTCGTCACCTATATCGAGCGTAACCGTCTTCTCCCAAAATGCACTTCTAGTTACTATCTACAAGCCCCCAACATCTATCTTCAATTACCTACATAAGACATAAACTGAGAACGGTAAGTCCTTGTGACTTAGTGAGATAATGAAATCTGAATAATACTTGTAAATATGATACATGAATCTATAAACAAATAATTCTATATATGGTACGGCTACTAGTTGTCATGTAACTTTAATGTGCTTGTTTGACTTGGGTCATCCACAAAGGACGTTATTTCTGAATTAAGCACATGTCATCCACTTAGGATGCTTGGGTCATCCACTTAGGATGCTATTATGCAAGCACACGTCATCCACTTAGGATGCTTGAACGGGAATTCCATATCATGCACTTCTTGGGCACGCTACATGTCATTGATGCATTTCTAATTAAATCTATATTTTACAATGATGCTCTTTGTAAGCATATTTAACATGGATATGATACTCCTTGTGAGTACCCTTAGCATAATAAGGATGCTCCTTGTGAGCATCTTAACTTGACTAGTTTTCGGCTAAACCCGAATTATGATAAATAATACTCGACCACTTACGAGTCTATAAACATGATAGCCTTCGGCTAAAACCGAAGCTACACATCATTCTTACCTCATGTTTAAACTAGTACATGAAGTTAATCCGTTACTCACCTCTAAGTCTTGATTATGCTTCCGTAAGCTTCCAAATAGTACCTAATCATAATATGACCATACTAGGACAATTAGAACCTGCAAATTCATATATATAACATGTATTGGGTCTAAACCACTTAAATATAAAAACGTAAGATGCTATTCCATCCTTAAAACACTTTTACTAAAAGCCATTTTTATGCAAGATTTATACAGTCTGCTGAACTTTCCTGTTTCTGGCCCTATTAAACCTGTAATTCAGACCTACAACCAATTTTGCTATAAAGTAGATTCTTTCGCATTTCCGAAAAGGTAAGGCACACTCCAAACGGAGTTACGGTTATTTTTCTATGATTTTTTGAAGTCTACACAAATTTCTGCAAAGCTTGTTGTCCTGTTTTTAAACATGTCCAAAACAAATCATAAACTTTTCTAATCAGGTGTAAACTCATAACTCAGCTTATATAACTTGTTAGGGATCATTTACAATAGAATTAACACATATATCATGTCTAATAATACTTTTAAAAGCTTAAACCAAACACCCCTTAACTTAACAAACATAAACATGGAGTATGCTCATAACATGATCTCTTACCTATCTCTTAACCATCTAATAAACATAATTCTAACACATGATTTACAACATGATTTCATCATAAAATTATTTCTTGTAACATGTTCTATCCCAAATAAAAACTAGGGTTCATAAACCCTTAATTCACATAATCCCCAAATTAACACAAACCATCAATTAATAGAAACCCTTAAATTCAATATCACATGAATCATAACATATACACTTACATACCTTGATTGAGGAATGGATTTCTAACCTTAAACCTTCTTATTCATCTTTAATCATACAATCATATTTCTTGTTCTTGATTCTTTCTTTCTAGTTTTCATATGATTATTCTTAGGCAAATAAGGATAATACTTCTTCCCCCCCCAAAAAAAAACCTCTGAGAAAACACGTATCAAAACATGTGTGATAATGAGGCAATTTAGAGTACTTTTGAGGTTACAATGCCATAAGGGTAATTCTGTAACTTCATGACTTAACTCCGCACCGTTAGTCCCTGTTGCTAATTCTTTTGCACCGTTAGTCCTTTTCATTAACTATTACAACGAGGACTTATTTCCTTAAAATTCTAACACATGGTATTCTAATAGCAATAAAATATACTTCTAAAACGATGATACTTATACATAGTCTTACGACGGGGGTTTGACTAGCCAATCACGTAAAACATTCAACTTATAAAGTTGTAGTCAAAGTTACGCAACGACATTCTGGTAATAAAATACATAAAATCCGATTTTGAGATGTTACACCATCTGATATGACAGGTGTGCCGAAGTGGCTGATCAAATACTCGCTAAATGTAAACATGTCGAATGACTCCGGTCGCGCAACAAAGGTGAAAGAATGGGTAAAGGCCGACATAGTACGACCGGTCAAATACCTCACTTGGATATCCAATCCGGAGCTAGCAAAGAAGGTCGCCGACTTATGGCGAATGTGCATAAATTTCAAAAACTTAAACTCCACATATCCGAAAGACTGTTATCCCTTCCCAGAAATAGAGGTAAAGATCAAGTCAGTAATGGGGTTTAAGAACAAATGTTTCTTGGATGCTTATAAAGGCTACCATCAAGTACATATGGACGAGGAGGATGAAGAAAAAGCCGCCTTATACAAGGATCAAGGCACTTACTGCTACATTAAGATGTCGTTCAGGCTCAATAATGCATGGACAACGTATCAGAGGTTGGTGGACACCACCTTCAAGGAAAAAATAGGCCAGAACCTAGAAGCCTACGTCGAAGATATGGTGATTCAAAGTAACTCGAAAACAGATCTAATAGCAGACATAGCCGAGACATTTGACAACATCAGGAGGATTAATATGAAGCTCAACCCAGAGAAATGTTCTTTCGTAGTAGAGGAGTG
Organism: Glebionis coronaria; assembly: GCA_025667525.1. Lineage (NCBI taxonomy): Eukaryota > Viridiplantae > Streptophyta > Magnoliopsida > Asterales > Asteraceae > Glebionis > Glebionis coronaria. The sequence continues at coordinate 171,950,303 of CM046881.1, forward strand.
GAAGTTCTTGGGATACATCATAACTTCGGAGGGCATAAGAGCTAACTCGAAGAAGACAAAGACAATAGCAGACATGCGATCACCCAAGACGCTCAAATAGATGCAATCCTTAAGCGTCAAATTAGCTGCTCTTAGCCGGTTCTTATCCAAGTCAGCAGAACGATCCTTACCCTTCTTCGAGATACTGAAAAACATTACTAAAGACAACAAGAATGAATACCGTTGGTTTCCGAAGGCCGAGAGCGACTTCCAGGAAATGAAGAAGATGGTAACGGAGTTACCTCTACTGACAACAGACGGAAGGGGGAAAACATTATATATATACTTAGCAATAGATCGAGACGCGTTTAGTGGGGTGTTAATGGAAGAGAGAGCATCGGGAAAGGCTCTAATCCGGTACGTTAGCAGAGTGTTGCACGACGTCGAACGTAAATATGCATCCTTGGAAAATATGGCCTTATGTGTGCTACACCTATCGAGGAGGTTGAGAAGATACTTTGAAGCCCATCCGATCAAGGTAATTACGTATCATCCCATTAGACAAGTCTTGTCTAAAGCATAAGCCTCCGGCAAACTAGCAAAATATGTAATCGATCTTGGAGTGTACGCCATAAACTAAGTTCCTCGAAATTCGATAAAAGGACAAGAGTTAGCGGATTTCTTGGCGGAAACACCAACGTGAAACAAAATGATATGTAACGCTGAAGTAACCAAAACGGAAGAGGAAGAGTGGACCCTATTTACTGATGAAGCCTCAAGTTCAAGATGGGTTGGTGCGAGCCTAGTTTTGACAGACCCATCCGGGACTGAGGTACATATGCCCTACGTCTAAATTTTAATTGCTTTAACAATGAGGTGGAGTACGAAGCCTTGCTGGCAGGATTAAGGCTAGCGGAGAAGATGGGTGTACCATCACTTCAGACATAGGTAGATTCAAAGCTTATTGCATGTTAGATTAACTGAGAGTTCGTTGCCTGTAATGAAAGGATGAAGAAGTACTTAGCTAAAGCGAAGGAGCATATACCAAATTTTAACAAGTTTGTAATCCAGAACATACCGAGACACCACAACCAGAAGGCTGATGTGCTCAGTAAACTAGCTTTCGTAGCTTTCAACCATCTGACCAAGGATGTATTAGTCGAAGTGCTTAAGGCTCGGTCGATAGAACTGAAAGAGGTCAACAATATTATAGAAGAAGAGGAGGACAACTGGATGACTCCCATTTTGAAATGTCTCAAGGAGGGAATATGGCCTACAGATCCAGACGAGGAAAGAAAACTACGGATTAAGATACCACAGTTCGTAACTAAAGAGGGATACTTTTCAAACAATCAGCTCTATCTCCCATGTTAAGATGCGTGGCCCCCCTACAAGAAAATTACATCATCCGTGAGGTTCATGAATGATCATGTGGAATGCATCCCGGTTTTCGCTCAGTGGTGGCCAAGATTATGAGACAAAGGTACTATTGGCCGACTATGTATCAGGACACGTACAATGTCGTGGTGAAATGCGACTCTTATCAAATCCATGCCTCGGTACCCAAACTTCCGAAGATACTGATAACCTCAATCATGTCACCATGGTCATTATACCAGTGGGGATTAGAGAAACTCGACCCATTACCGAAAGGTCCAAGCAAAGTTAAGTTTGTGATAGACGCAATAGACTATTTCACCAAATGGATCGAAGCCAAACCGCTGGCCAAAGTGAAAGGAAGAGATGTGAAAACATTTGTATGGGAGAACACAGTGTGCAGGTTCGGAGTTCCAGGAATAATGTTACCAATAACAGAAGGCATCTGGTCAATGACCCGTTCAAAGGATGGTGTGTCAGATGGCGCATAAAGCAAATGAACACAGCTGTAGCACATCCGCAACCTAATGGTCTCATTGAAAGGGCGAACAAGTCACTCATGCACGGTTTTAAATTAAGGCTTGGACGAGAGATGACCAAGTGGGTGGATGAGCTGCCTAATGTACTATGGGCTCACCGGACTATGATGCAGACCATCTAACATACGTAAGTGAAGCAGTCATCCCGACTGAGAGAGGGATGTCAAGATTCCTCACATTAATGTTTAACGAGACGACTAACGAGGATGAGATTCAGTTAAACCTAGACTTGGTACAAGAGAGAATGGAGATGGCCGTCATTCACAAAGAAAAATATAAGAAGAAGATGAACAATAGTACAACAAAAGAGTAAGGCCGGTGTCATTTAAAGTCGGAGGCTTTGTGTACCGGAAGGACGAAGCCAGCTAACTGGAGAAATTGGGCAAACTCGCGCCAAATTAGGAATGTCCATACCGGGTAGTGGAGCCCTTCTAGAACGGCTCTTACAAATTAGAAACGATGGTCGGAAAGTAAATCCCAAGAACATGGCATGTCATGATTTTAAGGAACTGTTTTACGTAAGTCAGAAAGATGTAATACTATGTTTAATATAATGAATGAGTCTTGCCCATGCATGGAAGAATATTTTTTTCGTGACAATATTTGTAAAGCAACACCATCATGCCCTCCGAAGAGTCTGATCAACTCAAGAGGAAGAGGCACCGTCTGTAAAGGATGAGACCTTCATCATACTGAGAGCTTACCGGTTGTAAAGGACGGGGTCCTCATCGACCGGAACAACACCAACCACTCTATTAGGATGTTGAAGAAGGATCGTCTGTAAAGGATAAGACCCTCATCGAACGGACACCTTACCGTTTTGTAAAGGGTGGAGCCCTCATCAAACCGGAGAAACACCACCCGCTCCATTGGGATGCTGAAGAAGGATCGTCCGTAAAGGATGAGACCGTCATCGGACGAAACCTTGACGATTCGTAAAGGGTAAAGCCCTCATCGGACTCAAGCAAGATTAACTTAAAACAAAATCGCAATCCAAATAAGACATAAGGGAAGCATAGAAAGCGTTCAAGAAAATAAAGCATCCCATCATATAAATGATTCTCCATAAGTAAATGTCAATATCTAGAGTATGACTCAGATACCGTTCACAATAAAAGTCATTACATCATAAACAAGACACAAAATAAACTAAGTACGATTATTACAAATAATGTCGAAGCATAATGTCATCAACCAGAACACACTCCGGGCATATTCCAAACAATAAGAGAATGAAATACAAATTAGACAGGTGGAGCATCCCTTGAATTGGTGGCCATGGAAGGAACGACGGGAGATTTGTCCAGCCTGGCAGGGACATCCAGGGAAAGCTTCATAAGATCCATCAAGGGAAGGGCATAAGACTCAGAAACCTTCTAGACGAAGGGATAGGAGGCAGTGAGGAGCTCCGCACACTTAACCTTCCATGACTTGGAAACATCGATATCTAAGTCTCGAGCGTTAGCCAATGTAAGTGCAAGTGATTCTACTGACCTATTGATCTCGATCCTATCCAGCCATCCACAAGAATAGCAAACAAAAGCCATACCCGCAACGCTCCTCTGATACTCCGTGCTCCCAAGGAGTTTTTGAACAAAGGTAGGGAGGAAGTATTTAATGAGGCTTTTACGATCGAAACCCGCTTGAGCCAGATGGGTTGTCAGCTTCTTGTTATTGGCCTCCAGCTCTTTGATCCGGTTGGTTTCCCGGCTCAATTCCTCATTTTTCAACTGAAGAGCATACTCTAGTTCACTCACCTCATTGTTATGAGAAGCGGAAACGCTCTCCCAACTTTACTTCTCAGTTTGAAAGGAGTTCACATGTCCCTCCAACTCTGCCTCCCTGGCTGTACACTTAATGTGCTCACCCTCCAGCTTCTTATAACTATCTGACAACTGATTCAACAAAGCTTTCCTCTGATTAAAAACATTGGTGCTTTGACTGTGAAGGTTCACGAGCTCTCAATGGTCATGGCTCAAAAGCTCAAACCACTACAAAAGCTCAGCTTGTATAAGAGTGCTCCAGGCAAGGTCATGATAGCTCCGTCGAACCACCTCATGGTCGGAAAGAGATGACAATGCATTATGTTCAAGCGTAGTAGCAATGTGGGTGAGGAGATCACTAAAGGAGTAATATGAATCAATATGAACATTATCCTGCAACTTCCACGCTGACACAAAATGTCAAAAGCCGTCCAGAATCATCCTCGTCATCATCAATCCAGAGTGATGAGAATTAGCTGCAAAAAAGGAGAAGCGATAAGTAGTCGATACTAAAGTAATAACACGATGCACATGTAACATGAGAAAGAACGAAGGACGTACCTGCAGGGTGTTCCTCGTCATCATGATCTTGCTGCGACGGGATAGAATGTTGCTCAACGTTGGGGATTTCCTTTGGTAAAGAACCACCGGATTGGTCGCTCAAGTCAACCACTAGGTGGGTCGCATCATCTTTTGGAGATTCATGGTTTGTAGCGGTTTCAGAAGTCTTAGTCAGAGCAGCATGGCTAATAGGATTAGCAGAAACAGTGCTTGTAGATGTAAAGCCAGTCAGGACCGGGGCGGACTTCTTGACTTTTTTCTTACGGGGACAGTCAGACGTTCTGTTAGCCTCAAAATATTGAGCCAAACAAGAATGCTCGGTCATATGTTTATTATGTATCGTATTTTAGAACGTTGTAATAGGTAGTATATTAGTCGTGTTATACGGGCTTAACTTTAGGCTAAAGTTCATTGATAAGTAACTAAAGCCCAAAAGGAAAGCCCGGCCCAAACCATATAGTCCATAAAGAAGCCCGCATGTGGGTGGACTATATATACTCTTCCTAGCATGTTAGGAAGGGTGGGTGGTTCATTTTCTTTCTTAATCTAATATTTCACAAGTTCACACACTTCTCTCTCTTTTCTCTCTCTAGTTTCTCTCTCTACAATTCATCTCATTTCTTCCTTTCTTTCTTCTTTAATTCGTATTATAAAATCATCACATATTAAGGACATAGTTTCTCTCCAAAGAAGTCTTCCGCTGTGCAAGAGAAAACTACTCCTAAATATAGTCTTCAGTGGAAACCAACGGGTCGGATCTTCACGGAAGTTGGTCTTAAGTGGATTCCAATAGAGAAGAGTGATGACACCTGCACCAGCACTAATGTTACTGTTCTACACGCTGAAAAGGAATTTGTTACTCCTAATTCTAGTATTTGTGCAAACTCTTCTTCTGTGATTGCAGGTACAACAGCGGATTCTGAACCCACTTCTCCTTCTTCAAAGGGTTCCAATTCTGTATATTCGATATCACCTTCTTCTGTTGTACAAAAGTCTATTTTGGATTATTTTCGAAAAACTTGAGAAAACAAAAAATATAATAAAACGTAAATATCCATAGAAAAACAAATTAAAAAATGGAAAAACTTTCAAAATACCAAAAATATTCCTCTCGACATGTCTTTCAGTATCGATAATATGGACGTGCCTAGAAATGTCGCTCAATAACGACACGGGTGTGTACATAAAGCTCGAATGAAAGTTGTAAATATTTTTCAAAACATGTCATTTCTTCTTTTAATAAAGGAAATTGTCTATTTTGGACAAATATTTCCAAACAACGGGTAGAGCAATCTATCACGGGTTGAGCTTGTCACAAAACATTCAACGTTTTGTGCTCAACACAATGGCTTGTAATCACTTTCAGATTGCAACCCGGATCAATATTCACAGGGGAGTGTACGATTTCGTGCTCTTACCCGTAGCAAAAGAAGTTAAATCTTCTTACACTTGAGTGGATTCGTCAAGACATTCAAAGTCTGTGAACTCAAGTTTATGCTTTAGAAAAACCCCTTCGACAAAAAGAAATAGGATTTTTCAAAAAGCGTTGAACACAATTTTTTCAAGAATTTATCAATGATTATTCAAAATCTTTCAAAAATTGTGTGTTCAACAAACTCCCATCCTCAAAAAGCGAAATGTGGATCATATCCTCATAATGACAATTCAATTGGATCAATTTTTGAGGGGGAGCATTTTAACTTCATGCAAAGGATCAACACATCTTTCTCCTGGAGATTTAAAGACTATTTTTCAAAATATATTTTAATCAAATTTGGCATCTCTAATATCAAAAGATTTTATATATTAGAGATAGGGGGAGAAAATGTGATTAAAATGTGATCTAATATAAGACTCAAGCACTTTAACTCTTACCTATATGTGCGAAACACTTTCGATTATCGATGCACATGTGAAGGGGGAGCAGTTCTAAAACGACAAAACTAGCAAGGTGTTAAATGTTTTTCAAACACTTTGTTAGAATTTAAAGTGGTTTTCATGGTTACGATCAAATACCCACAACATCTTTAATTCATGAAGTTATTGGTGCCAAAAGGGTGGTTTGGTTTAAGTCCTATGATCCAACCAGAACCGGAGGGATCTTCCCAGGGACAATCCAATAGATTATTAGAAGTCCTTAGGAAAGATGGAGTAGAATGTGAACGTAGCAGAATGCCGACTAAGTACTGATGCTAGCACTGGAACAATCACAACAAGGTGCTAGTAATGATGTCTTGGTAAGCATTGAAGGGGTTGAAGAATGAAAAGAGATGTAAGGACAAAGGGTCTAAAGAAAGAAGCCCTGCATACAACTTAGGCAGAAACCGGGTCAACTCATCATGAAGACAAACTCATCATGGACCCAGTGATGTGAAGCACAACCCTTTCCTAGCTACTCAGGCTTCTCTCAAAAGAAGTTTGTTTTATTGTCACGGAGATCAACACAATTTCTATTGACTTTCTCACTCCGAGATAGTTGATATTGAATAGGTGGCATCTGCTCCAGCCTCCGACCACTAAAAGTGCACAAATCGAGTCTAGATCCAAGAGATCAGTCAAATCTCGTTAGGACACACGAATGAAGATCAAGAGAGTCCTACGCTATATCCTTGCGATATTGCTAGAACACTCAGAGTGATACTACTTAGTATTCACAATGATGAGTGGAAATCCTTCAAGTGTTAACATAAAACAGCACTGCGGTAGGTCATATGCAAGATTCTTTATGAATTGAACATGTGTAAAACTGAAAAGCAACAGTGCTTTGATTCTGAATTGATTCAAACTCGTTTCAGGTTTCTACGCAATATCTTTATGGTCTTGCCAGAACATTCAGAGTGATATTCATTAATATTCACAGTGACGAATGGAAATCCTTCTAGCGTCAACCTCAAACAACGCTACGGTAGGTAACTTGCGAGATTCTTATGAATCAAGCTTGTGTCAACTGGAAAGTAACAATGGTAAGATTCTTAATGAATCAAACTTGTTCCAGGAATTTGAATTAACGACTTTAATCAAGCGGATATTTATCCAATTGATTCACTCTTTATGTTCGCAGTCTTGCTTTGAGACGGTCGAGTAAAGAGAACGGCTAGTACAGCCGCGAAACCCTGTCAAGGAGATTCTTAATTGAATCTACCTGATCACAGGTACGATATTTAATATCGTATAACGGTCTTCACCGACCGGAGGTAAAACGCTACCAATTTAGGACGAATGTCAAAGCCATTCAGTCCGTGTCTATGTTTTGTCTCGAGAAGGTGGCGTCACGGTGTACTCAGCAAAGTCAAAGATTCAGAAACCACATACTCATGCCTAAAGACATATTCAACAATTAATAGTGTGAGCATGTGAATGAAGACACAAGATTGCAAGATGGCAAAGACAAGTCAAGGATGATTTGAAGATCTCAAGCCTAAAGACAAAGTCGAAAGACAACGACAAAGGCTCAAAGATCACAGCATGAAGGAACAAGACTACGATTACACGTTCAAGACTCATTTATGGCGAGATTAGTAATCTCTACAAATTTCCTAAATGACCAAGGTTTATGACCTCTCATTGGGGGAGATTGTTAGCCTCAAAATATTGAGCCAAACAAGAATGCTCGGTCATATGTTTATTATGTATCGTATTTTAGAACGTTGTAATAGGTAGTATATTAGTCGTGTTATACGGGCTTAACTTTAGGCTAAAGTTCATTGATAAGTAACTAAAGCCCAAAAGGAAAGCCCGGCCCAAACCATATAGTCCATAAAGAAGCCCGCATGTGGGTGGACTATATATACGCTTCCTAGCATGTTAGGAAGGGTGGGTGGTTCATTTTCTTTCTTAATCTAATATTTCACAAGTTCACACACTTCTCTCTCTTTTCTCTCTCTAGTTTCTCTCTCTACAATTCATCTCATTTCTTCCTTTCTTTCTTCTTTAATTCGTATTATATAATCATCACATATTAGGGACAACACGTTCCCTCATCCTTCCGTTTATGCTTGGACTTCTCCAAGGCAAGTGCTTCTTTTCTTCCTCTATCATCGACTATCTTAGGATCAGCTTGCTCTATTACCTTTTGGCGACCGCTGAGCTTAGAAATAGGTACATTGTGCGGTAGCGTAGTAGTGGTGCAGTTGACATGTTGCTGGTTCTCAGGAATAACCTCTTCTGGTGTCACCTTGAATCCGATCCATCTAGGAAGACGAAGAAACTCATCCATAGTAAGCTCTTCAAAAAACAAATGAAGATAAGGAAATCCAAACAAATATGACACAAAGTAAAAACAAAGAGTATTACCGTTCCCTTTCACATCTAGTAATGCCCTCCTATATTCCGGTTGGCAGTAAGGAACAGACAAACTGTGATAACCTGAAACCGAGGTCATTGCTTAATCTTACTTTACGAATATTTTTGAAATTTTTGATGAGTTGGAATGATATTTATTTTTGGAGGTTTAAGTTTAAACCGATGTTAGGAGACTTATATTTTATATTTAATAAGTATAAGGAGTATTAGCAAGCGTGATGTCGATGGATGCCTAATATTTTACGTTTTATTCTCGGTTGTTCGATGTTTGTCATTTTGGATGTTTTCTTTTAAATGACGTGTTAAGTCGAGTTGGGAGATGATATTATTATATTTGAGGTACGTTTTAACTTTTGAAAAGTTTTTATGAAACCCGAGCCCCGTGAATATTTTCAAAATTGACTAATAGTCATTTCTCGCTTTTTAGCTAACTATTTTCATTTTGGACCACAACTATTGCAAATTGACAACAATGGTCCCTCTACCACAATATATATAAGCTTAAACTTTCACCTAACTTACACATAGATACCACTAACAAGCAAAAACTCCACCCTCTCTCTTTCTTTACCCCATGTCGTCACCCCCTTCACCATATAATCCATTTTCATCAAAAATCTAGCTTGATTTAATCCAAACTAACACAAGACCCATCCTTAGAATTGTAAGGAGATCATTTTGATACCAAATATGGCTACATGCATGATGTTTTATTTTTTTTAGGGTTGGTAGGTCAAAACCATGCTCATTAATAAGTGTGAAAACAATTATCCTTTTACCACTTATTTCCAATAATAACATGACCAAAACGTGTATTTTATGTCGTAAAAGTCGGAATTATGCGTGGTTTGTGTTTTTATTGTGTTTTAGGACCAAAAGATGAAAAAAGAAAGAAAACACGGGCTTTCACGGGCTTTTATCGAAGAAAACGAGAAAAGACGAAGTCAAGAGATCAAGAGTGCTTAAAGAACGGATGTCCAAGACCTATTCTGAAGATTTATCGAAGAAAAAGTCTAAAGACGGAAGTTTAATGAAGTCGAAGAACTCAAGTCTAAATTAAAGAAGAAAATTATTAAGACAAGTTCAAATCCCGAGACGACGTCGAGAAAAGACAAAGAATTAAATCGAGTCGAGAAGAAAAGAAAGAAGGAAGCACACCACACATGAACTTCCCACTTAGCCTATAAATACCCTCCTAATCACATTAGGAGGGTGGTTAGCTAGTTGCACTTTTAATTTTTCCTTTCTAGTTTTTAGAGAGAGAAAGTTCCAAACTTTCTCTCACTAAGTTTTTCATCTTTTCTTTCCTTTAATCTTTCAAGTTTAAGCTTTTTGTTTTTCATTTTCGTTAATCAAGTTAAAGTTTAAGCTTTTATTCTTTAATCTCCTTCTACATTTCTTGATTTTGCTTAATCTTTGATCCGAAACTCAATATTTGATCCGATTCGTTCTTAATGCGTGATTGGTTTTGATGTTTTAGTCAAGAAAAAGTTAATCTTTTACCCATTCATAAGCTTTCATACGTTTAGGCTATAAGCTCTTTTAGCTTATTGGCTTATTTCATGTTTTAGCTTATTGGTTTTCGGATTTCTTAATAAGTTTAATCTTTTTAAAAGTTTCTTTTATAGAGTTTATCATTTTTCTTGTTTTGAAAGTTGTCGAATTCAAGCTTATTAAGTTGTTTAAGATTTGGTCGAGAGAGCTTATTGATAGTGCTTTTTGAAACTTGGCTTATTTTCAATTTCGGATTACTCTTGTGCTCATCGCAATATTGGGGATTTCAACATTCCGACGGATAGCTTGTTTAGATCGCAATAACCCATTGAGGGTTTTACTTTGCGACAGCTTGGTCTTTTTACCTTATTCCGATCTGGGATTGTGATCGCTCATTGCGATCGCATATTCCGACGGGGCTTAAGGTCCTCTTAAGTCGAAACGCTGCCCAAATTTTGTTAACTACATTCCGATCTGGACTTTCCGATCTAGGACATTCCGACAGGCATCATTGCGACAGTTTTGACTTTGTTATTCCGATGGGTATTCAGATGAACATTCCGATGGACTTTCACCTTTATTATTCCGATATATTAGCATTTAATTATTCCGATGGTTTTAATTTTGGTGCATTCCGATAGAAAGAATTTGTTACATTCCGATAGTTTGAGCTTTTAAGTTTTACAATGTTTTAAGTTCTAAAATTACTTGTTAAGTTTTTAGTCAATTTCACTTTACTCAACGACAATTTATTGCCTTTAGTTTAAAAATAAATAATCAAACCAAACCATTCTCTTGTTCACCAAAAGACAATTGAGTCGCACTTTCTACCAATAATCAATTCGAAAAGATCGGACGATAATATTTTATACATAGCCAAAAGCTGCGTATTAAATGGCGCCGCTGCCGGCTCTTTTCGTTAAGATTAACGGTCTTTAGTGAGAGACGCGTTGAATTTTGGGGATCCGTTCTTTTAGGAACGTTATTTTCCTTGCTAAAAATTTTCAAAAAATCCATAAAAATCATAAAAATTTCAAAAATAAAAAAACATTAAAAAATCATAAAAAAACATTTCTTTTCCTAAGGTTTTGCACCAAAAAGATATATATATATATATATATATATATATATATATATATATATATATATATATATATATATATATATATATATATATATATATATATATATATATATATATATATATATATATATATATATATATATATTCTCTGTTTCTTTGGTATCTTTTTCTTCTGCAGGTGTATGCGTACTAGATCTTCAACTTATTCTGAGCCCGAGACTCGTGAAGATTTAGATATGGCTGGTGTGCATAACAACAATAACAACCCACCTCTACCAAATTTGAATAATAACAACAACAATGTTCCCTTACCTGATTTACGAACAATGGAGGAACTTTGTCAACCAACCATGAACGGACGCGGAGGACCGATTGCGCCGATGCAAATCACGGCTCCTGAATTTTCGTTGAAGCATCACATGATCCAGCAAGTTCAAAACGCTTGCCCGTTTAGCGGATTACCGGGTGATGATGCCAACAAACATCTTGACAAGTTCATTACCGTCACCCAAAGCATGAAACTTCCCGGTGCTTCCATGGATTTTCTTCGCCTTCACCTTTTTCCACACACTTTATCCGATCATGCCGAGAAATAGTTTGATCGTCTTCCCAAAAACTCAGTTCATACAAGGAATGACATGACTCAACGCTTTTTGTCGCGCTACTTTCCACCATCCATGGTAACTAGTCTTCGCAACCAAATCAGTGGATTTACTCAAGAACCTAATGAGTCACTTTATGATGCTTGGGAACGTTATAATGTCTTGATCGACCGTTGTCCGAACCACAACATGCTCCCCGTTACATTGATTGATACCTTCTACAATGGGTTAACTTTTCATGATCGTGATACGATTAATGCTGCCGCCGGTGGTACATTCATGAAGAGAAGACCTGAGGAGTGTAGAGAGCTGATTGAGAACATGACCACTCACCACAAAAATTGGGATTCATCTGCATCCTCAAGATCAAATCAGAGAGTCAATGTTTCTTCTACTTCTTCAAACCCTGATATTACCGAAATGTCCCGCGCAATAGTCGAAATGAGCAAAAAGATTGAATTTTTAGCCACTAACCAATTTCCACAAGCTAAAGTTGTAGCCACGTCTTGTGAGATTTGCGGGGATTCTCATTCATACACCGATTGTCCTTATACTCAAGATAATCCGGAAAATGTGTATGCCGCCAACGGTAACTTTTCTATGGGAGGCTATCAAGTACGTCCTCAAGGTGACCGCAATTTGCTTAGTTATCGTTCGAATAACTTTCTTTCACCACCCGGTTTTCAATCCCATAATAGACGACCACCACCTCAATTGAACAACACACAATACCCACCAAGGAACCAAGGCCAAAGAAGTAACTACCAAGGGAATTCTTCTAATAATCAAAGGAATTATGACTCAAATCAAGGAAATTTTAATAGTCAAAATCAAGGGGCTTTTAATGGGCAAAACCAAGGGTTTCAAAATAACAACGGTAACCAAGGTTTTAATAATAACAATGCTTATCAACAACAATATCTAAACCAAGGTTTTCAAAATCAAGGGCAAAACACGAATCCCCCTTCAGTGGACTTGGCTCTTCAAAAATTGACTGATAAGTTGAGTGAACATGAAGAAATCATGACTGCTATGCAAGAATCGAGTGATAAGAAATTTATGCTAATGTTTCAAGCCATTAATCCCCAAGGTACTCTCCCTTCTAACACCGTGACCAATCCAAGGGCCAACGTCAATGCCATCACTACTATGAGCGGTAAGATCATCGTTGAACCTTCTTCTTCTTCACCAACTAGCCAAGGACCCGAGATTCCTTCTACTTGTGATATACCACCCATTATGCCTTCGTCTGCACCTTATGTCCCACTGATACCTCAAGTTTATACCACACCTTCGGTTCCAAAACCGGTTCCTCCACCTTCCACTTCTACCCCTCCACCACCCAAGGATGTGAGTGAGAATTCCATTCCCAAGCCTTCATCTCAACCCAATATACATTATCCCTCAAGGTTGAGAAAAGAGAAGTTGAAGAACAAGGATGATATTCAGGTTTCTAAATTTCTCAAAATGTTTAAACAACTGAATTTCGACATCTCCTTTGTTGAGGCTCTCGCTCACATGCCTAAATATGCTAAGATGTTTAAGGATCTTTTAAGTGATAAGGAAAAATTGCTCGACATCGCCAATACCCAATTAAATGAGAATTGTTCTGCCGTTCTTTTAAGAAAACTTCTGGTTAAGCTAGGAGATCCGGGTCGTTTCCTCATTCCTTGCAACTTCCCCGGTGTAGAGAATTGTATGGCCCTAGCCGATCTAGGTGCTAGTATCAACTTAATGCCTTTAAGCATTTGGAAACAATTGTCTCTACCCGAGCTAGTCCCCATACGAATGACTTTGGAATTAGCTAACCGTAGGGTTGCTTATCCGGTGGGGATAGCCGAAGATGTCTTCGTTGGTGTCGACAAATTCACCTTTCCGGCGGGTTTTGTTGTCGTTGACTACGATATGGACCCCCGTGTTCCATTAATCGTTGGACGTCCATTCCTGAGGACCGGTCGCACTCTCATTGATGTAGCCGCTGGCGAATTAATCATGAGAGTTGGTGACGATAAAATCATCTTCATCATGGGTAAACTTTCTAAGCAGCCTTCTGAAAATGAGAGAGTTAATTTTATTGACGTTCTTGATGAGGCTTGTGAAGAGCATTTCAAAGACGCTTGTAAAAGTGGTTCTTCTTCTCTACCCATTGTTGAGACTGTTGCCTCTATTCCTTCATCACTAACTCCATTTGGAGAAAGTGATTTCCTCTTGAAAGAATTTGAAGCAACTCTGGGAGATGTGGATTTGTAATATGACAATTCTCCCTCCAATTGGGATGAAGAAATTCGTACCATTGAGAAACTTCTCAATGAGGACCATATTTTTCCACAGTCTCCTAAGGCTATTTCTACCGATGATCCGAATTTGACTACGCCGTCCATCAAAAATCCTCCGGATTTAGCGCTTAAGGATCTTCCATCTCATCTCGAGTACGTTTTCCTTGAAGACAACCAGAAGTTACCGGTCATCATCGCTAAGGACTTGAAAGAAGAAGAAAAATCCCGACTTATCGCCGTGCTGAAGAATCATAAGAAAGCGATTGAGTGGAAGATCTCTGATATTCATGAAATTGATCCTCACTTTTACACACATAAAATTCTCATCGAGGATGACTTTAAACCCACTATTCAAAGCCAAAGAAGGGTGAATCCTAAGATCCATGACGTAATCAAAAAAGAGGTTATCAAACTTCTTGATGCGGGAATGATCTATCCTATTTCGGATTCACCATGGGTTAGTCCAGTCCATTGTGTGCCTAAGAAAGGCGGAATCACCGTTGTACCCAACAAAAACAATGAGTTGATTCCTACTCGTCTCGTTACAGGGTGGAGAGTTTGTATAGACTATCGGAAACTCAATGATGCTACGAGAAAGGATCATTTTCCCCTTCCTTTCATGGACCAAATGCTTGAACGTCTAGCGGGTAATGACTATTACTGCTTTTAGACGGTTTCTCCGGTTATTTTCAAATACCCATCGATCCCCAAGACCAAGAGAAAACCACATTCACTTGTCCTTATGGAACATTAGCTTACAAAAGAATGCCTTTCGGCTTATGCAATGCTCCTGGGACATTCCAAAGGTGTATGATGGCTATCTTCCATGACATGGTTGAAGAAACTATGGAAGTCTTCATGGATGATTTCTCGGTCTATGGTGATTCCTTCTCTACGTGCCTTGCCAATTTAGAACGCATGCTTAAGCAGTGTGAAGACACTCGCCTTGTTCTGAATTGGGAAAAATGCCATTTCATGGTGAAAGAAGGCATTGTGCTGGGACATAAAATCTCTAAAGCCGGTCTTGAAGTGGACCGTGCTAAAGTGGATGTCATAGCCAAATTACCTCCACCTTCAACCGTGAAGGGTGTGAGAAGTTTCCTGGGTCATGCGGGCTTCTATCGTTGATTCATTCAAGATTTCTCTAAAATCGCTCGCCCGATGACCCACCTCTTGGAAAAAGATACTCCTTTCATCTTTTCCAAAGAGTGTCTTAAATCCTTCAATCTTCTTAAGGACAAGCTAACTAAGGCACCGGTCTTGGTTACCCCTAATTGGGAGCTACCTTTTGAGTTGATGTGTGATGCTAGCGACTTTGCTATTGGAGCGGAATTGGGCCAAAGAGTGAACAAACACTTCCAATCAATCCATTATGCTAGCAAGACGATGACAGGGGCTCAATTGCATTATACCACTATTGAAAAAGTGCTTTTAGCTGTAGTGTATGATTTTGAGAAGTTTCGACCCTATCTTGTCCTTTCTACCACCATCGTGTATACCAATCATTCCGCGTTGAAGTACTTGTTGACTAAGCAAGATTCTAAGCCAAGACTTCTTCGTTGGTTTTTGCTTCTTCAAGAATTTAACATTGAAATTCGTGACAAAAAGGGAGCTGAAAACCTAGCAGCGGATCATCTAAGTAGATTTGAGGATCCTTATCAAGGGGATAATCCGAATCAAGAGATCAATGACTCTTTTCCCTTTGAGGCCTTAATGTCTATTCACTCCAATCTTGGTGACACCCCGTGGTTTGCGGACATTTCAAACTACTTAGCGGGTGAAATTCTCATCGACGGGTTAACATCCCAACAAAAGAAGAAGTTCTTCAAAGATGTTAAGACTTACTTTTGGGATGACCCTTATCTCTTCAAACAATGTGCGGATCTTGTCATTCGTCGATGTGTTGATGGGCCGGCAGCTTTACAAATCCTTGATGCTTGCCATAAAGGACCCACCGATGGTCACTTTGGTCCCAATTACACCGCGAAGAAAGTGTTTGAATCTGGATTTCATTGGCCCACCATTTATCGTGACGCTCACGAAATGGTTAAGCATTGTGATGCTTGCCAACGACAAGGCAAGATCACACATAAAGATGAGATGCCTCAAAATTTCATACAAGAATGTGAAATCTTTGATGTATGGGGTATCGACTTTATGGGGCCATTTCCATCATCTAAAGGGAACAAGTACATCCTCGTAGCCATTGACTACGTATCAAAATGGGTTGAAGCTAAAGCTCTCCCTACTAACGATGCGAGGGTGGTTGTGAACTTTCTGAAGCAGTTTTTTGCTCGATTCGGTGTTCCTCATGCTATTATCAGTGACCGCGGGACTCATTTTTGCAATGATCAATTTGCAAGAGTCATGGCTAAGTATGGTGTCAATCAATGTCTTTCCACCTCCTATCATCCCCAAACCAATGGTCAAGCCGAGATTTCCAACCGTGGATTGAAGCGAATTCTGGAACGTACTGTGGGAGAGCATCGTGTCGCGTGGGACGATAAGTTAGATGATGCTCTGTGGGCTTTCCGTACCGCATATAAGACCTCGATTGGTTGCACGCCTTATCGTCTTGTGTACGGGAAAGCATGCCACCTCCCTATTGAGCTGGAACATAAGGCGTACTGGGCCTTGAAGTGGGCTAACTTCGACATCAACAAAGCCGAAGATCTTCGGAAGATTCAACTCAATGAACTCAACGAACTAAGGAATGAAGCTTATGAGAACTCGTTGATCTACAAAGAGAAGACCAAGATCATCCATGATGCAAGGATTAAGAACCGAGAGTTCCACGTTGGTGATCAAGTCTTACTTTTTAACTCTCGGTTGATGATCTTCTCGGGCAAGTTGAAGAGCCGCTGGTCTGGTCCATTCACCGTCGCCAAAGTCTTTCCCTATGGCACCATTGAGCTTTCTCAGCCAAATGGGCCCAATTTTAAGGTGAATGGCCAGCGCGTGAAGTTTTACTTTGGAGAGGACATCTCTCATGAGATGATTCCATCCCTCACCACGTTTCCCATGAACTAGTTTTGGGTCGAGTCAGGCTCGTGACTCGGTTATCAAAAACAAGCGCTTCTCGGTAGGCAACCCGTGATCTATCCTTTACCGTTTTCATAATAAGTGTAGGGGGAGCCCCGTATGTGTCTGTTGTCTTGTTTCTTCTTATGTGTAGGGATTCAAGCTTCAATGTGCACATCGATGACTTTTGACGAACCGTGATCCCGTGTTCCCATCTTCCCGGTTCTATCCTAAACTCTCGTGATTCAATATTTCATATCTTATATGTTCACATTGGAATCACTATAGTTGTCCTCTCCTTAGCAAGACTTAAACAAAGTGCACAATGTCATCAGTGTAGGGGAGTTTACTCCCACATGCTTAAACATTGAGGACAATGTTTATATCAAGTGTAGGGGGACTTCTATCGAAGTAAGTGGTCTTTTCCATGAATTTGCCCTCATTTTAACCGAAAAAATTGATTTTTTGACATTTTTCAAAGTTTTTAATCTATTTTGGCCTAGTAGTATAGTATTATTTTCCTTTGTTATTGTTATTTACTTTCCTTGCTTAAATAAAGTTTAGTAAAGTGGTTTTAAATTTTTCAAAGTCGTGAATATTTTGACTCAACCCGAGTTTACTTATCTAAGTTTACTCTAGCTAATACCCTTAACGTGTTTAAGTCAAGTTTTGCTAGGCTTTTATATAGGGAACTTTAAAACGCGAAAGTCTTAACTCTTACGGGTTAAGAACAAGAACTTTTCGCAAGTTCCTATAATTGATCCTAGAGAGTCGTTTATCAAGGGAACTTTAAAATGCAAATTCTAAACTTGAAAAAGTCTAAGAGTTTGCAAGATCCTATAGACGGCTCGAAAACCCAAAACTTTGATTTAATTGGCTAAGCATCCACGAGAGTCATTCCTTGAGATTTTAAACTATGGAGGACGAGAGATGATAGAGTCAATTACAAGTTTTGTATTCTTTCGTGAATTTATGTGAGTTAATTATGAGCCTATTCTCCCATCGCTTGTTAATAAATATATCTGCAATAAATAAGGTTGTACGATTTGAAAAGTTACTTAGCTTCTAGCCCAAGATCGTTTAAAAGTTGCTCGGTATTAATTAGATTTCATAACCAAGGCATAACTTATTGAAGCGGGATGCAAAGATTGGCGAGTCCGAAAAGGCCCTAACAAGGCATGAGGGCTATATTTTGTTGCTAAAGATCCAAAGTGATGTGAAGAATCATTTATCAAAAATCAATATGAAGGATCGAGACACACGACGAAAAGCAAATACTCCCGTAAAGATCATGGAGAAGTCTATCCAAAAAGGCCCTAATAAGGTATGAGGATAAATAGATCCAAGTCCTAAAAAGAGGCGGATCGTTGTATATCAAAGTCCAAAATAAATATTGGAGAAAAATTAAGAAGTCGTGGTCCAAATATGAAGAATCTCTCAAAAAGTCAAAGAGAAGAAAGTCCTATTATGAAGAGAAGACCATAATTTCAAGAACGTCTCTCAAGATTTAAAGTATGAAGTCACTGCCAAATATCGGTCCGAGAAAGGTCTCAAATTGTTAAGCAATTATGCCAATATATGAACTTTATGAGGTCCCGAGAAGCAGTTTTAAAAGATTTTGTCCTTTAGCTAACTATTGATTAAATCGTCCCACTTTATTTTTGGCCTAAATAACTATCGAAATAAGTCAAACAATGCATCCTCGTGATCATTCAAGACAAAATTAAAATATAAGAAATACACCTAGGAATAAGGGAGTCTAAGTAAATAATTGGCCCACATGAATTCGTGTTAGTTTGCTAACTTATAATAACAATGATCTCGTTTTTAAGCTTGGTATGGGGAACGTGAAACTTGAGGATGATAAACGTTCATGGCAGCCAAAACCCAATGTAAGTCTTTGATTTCTTTACTTTTTTTTATCTTTTTATTTTCCCTAAATGTTTAGTATTTAATAAAGACCAATGTGGGTTATTTATGATGGAAAATGTAAACCGTGCTTTAAAATTAATGCATTGCATGAGGGTATTGCAATGGTCAAGTGTATGGGATTTAATAAGTGTGAAAACACTTATCCTTTTACCACTTATTTCCATTAATAACATGACCAAAACGTGTATTTTATGTCGTAAAAGTCGGAATTATGCGTGGTTTGTGTTTTTATTGTGTTTTAGGACCAAAAGATGAAAAAAGGACGAAAACACGGGCTTTCACGGGCTTTTATCAAAGAAAATGAGAAAAGACGAAGTCAAGAGATCAAGAGTGCTTAAATAACGGATGTCCAAGACCTATTCGGAAGATTTATCGAAGAAAAAGTCTAAAGACGGAAGTTTAATAAAGTCGAAGAACTCAATTCTAAATTAAAGAAGAAAATTATTAAGACAAGTTCAAATCCCGAGACGACGTCGAGAAAAGACAAAGAATTAGATCGAGTCGAGAAGAAAAGAAAGAAGGAAGCAAACCACACATGCACTTCCCACTTAGCCTATAAATACCCTCCTAATCATATTAGGAGGGTGGTTAGCAAGTTGCACTTTTAATTTTTCCTTTCTAGTTTTTAGAGAGAGAAAGTTCCAAACTTTCTCTCACTAAGTTTTTCATCTTTTCTTTCCTTTAATCTTTCAAGTTTAAGCTTTTTGTATTTCATTTTCATTAATCAAGTTAAAGTTTAAGCTTTTATTCTTTAATCTCCTTCTACATTTCTTGATTTTACTTAATCTTTGATCCGAAACTCAATATTTGATCCGATTAGTTCTTAATGCGTGATTGATTTTGATGTTTTAGTCAAGAAAAAGTTAATCTTTTACCCATTCATAAGCTTTCATACGTTTAGGCTATAAGCTCTTTTAGCTTATTGGCTTATTTCATGTTTTAGCTTATTGGTTTTCGGATTTCTTAATAAGTTTAATCTTTTTAAAAGTTTCTTTTATAAAGTTTATCATTTTTCTTGTTTTGAAAGTTTTCGAATTCAAGCTTATTAAGTTGTTTAAGATTTGGTCGAGAGAGCTTATTGATAGTTCTTTTTGAATCTTGGCTTATTTTCAATTTCGGATTACTCTTGTGCTCATCGCAATATTGGGGATTTCAACATTCTGACGGATAGCTTGTTTAGATCGCAATAACCCATTGAGGGTTTTACTTTGCGACATCTTGGTCTTTTTACCTTATTCCGATCTGGGATTGCGATCGATCATTGCGATCGCATATTCCGACGGGGCTTAAGGTCCTCTTAATTCGAAACGCTGCCCAAATTTTGTTAACTACATTCCGACCTGGACTTTCCGATCTAGGGCATTCTGACAGGCATCATTGCGACAGTTTTGACTTTGTTATTCCGATGGGTATTCAGATGAAC
Organism: Glebionis coronaria; assembly: GCA_025667525.1. Taxonomy (NCBI): domain Eukaryota; kingdom Viridiplantae; phylum Streptophyta; class Magnoliopsida; order Asterales; family Asteraceae; genus Glebionis; species Glebionis coronaria. Next base: position 171,970,656 of record CM046881.1, read on the forward strand.
ATTCCGATGGACTTTCACCTTTATTATTCCGATAGATTAGCATTTAATTATCTGATGGTTTTAATTTTGGTGCATTCCGATAGAAAGAATTTGTTACATTCCGATAGTTTGAGCTTTTAAGTTTTACAAAGTTTTAAGTTCTAAAATTACTTGTTAAGTTTTTAGTCAATTTCACTTTACTCAACGACAATTTATTGCCTTTAGTTTAAAAATAGATAATCAAACCAAACCATTCTCTTGTTCACCAAAAGACAATTGAGTCGCACTTTCTAATAATCAATTCAAAAAGATCAGACGATAAAAGCTGCGTATTACTTATGCATGTGATTTTTATGATGATCAAAAGGTTTTCATGTTAAGTTTTTGTTAAAAACTTGATTTTGATTTTAGGTTTTTGATTTTGATGATGATACAAGTGTTATAGATGAGATATGTTAGTATTAGGGTCATGGGTTGATGATAAAATTGAGTGGTTTTAGCTAAAACATGATTTCATGCAAGTTTTAGAAGGGTAATTTAGATCAGTAGGAAAAATGTTACTTTTGGGTACCTTATGATTTTACTTAGGCTTAACTAATAGCATACGGTTGTATAGAATTCCATTAGCTTCGATTTTATATAAAGTAGAGCTTCTAGCTCCAAACGAGCGAGAAGTTATGATGTTTTGATTATTCGTGTACCGGGAGACGAGTATCGGCACGACATATAGTTGTTGTCGATATTTGGATCGAATCTCGGGGACTATAGATTGAGTTTTGAAATGAGTCAAATACTGATGAAGAAGTGTAAACCCTAGAGGGTGAGTCTATTTTCAAACCTAAGTGTTGTTTTAGTAAATGGAGTCATTGATAGAAGTTAAACCGGTTGTATGAGTAGATGACGTAAAACTGTCCAGCTTTTGTAGTTCGAAGATGAGTCGGGTAAGGAACTTTATAAGTAAAGTCATTTGATAAAATTGTTAGAGGACTTTCTATAGATAGTAAGTTAGTTCCTTTAGTCGTTTAATAAACGATTAACGAGTCTAAATGGGGTAAATGAGCTAGTACATATGGTATGTACCGGCAGATTATGTCGAGAGTATAGAATGATAAAGTAGATGTATAGAAGAGTGTAATAGTAATACTTGTATCGTTTTCTCTCGAGTTTGTTGTGATTTTATGAGTTTGAGTTTGATATTCATATGTATGATTTATTTCTCGAGTCATTATTAATGAACGCGCCTTATTTGATAGGTAGCGGTTCTCGTGTTTGAAAGGCATCCTCTATCATCGACGATCATCTCGCTAGATCTCTTATACTAAGGTGAGTCTGTAGCCTCGCTTTTCATGCTAGCTACTAAACGTTTAATACCCGCGAGGGGGATACATGCTATTTGAAAATAAACGAACACAAGTCATGAGTAATTGTTTGGACACGAATTTTGCCTATGTTGCCTTGCATTGTATTGAGTACCTTGTTGCTAAAGACCCTAAATTCATGAACCGTTAACTATGTTCTGACTTGATATTGTGAGTTGGGAATAGCCGCTTATTCAAATGATAGTACTATTGGGTTGACCACCCTATCTGAGACCAGGGCATTACGTTGAGTAACCTCTGGGAAGGATAATTTACGAGAATGAGATTTGGGTATATCTAGCAACTGATACCCTAGAGGGGCAATGGTTTTTATCTAGTCATGCTGGCATTTGGCATGGGTGACTAATTGGTTAAGGGGTCGGTGTCATGAGCATAAATATAACGTGTTGCCTTGAAATAGATTGTGTGTACGACAATTCTATAAATGATTATGATTGATTTTCTTCTTGTGTTCAAATGTGATTGGATAAACCTATGGACTCGCTCAACATTATTGTTGACTTGTTTAAGCATGTGTTTTAGGTAATCGAAGGTGATTGATGGCGGAGCTTTGCTGTGGATGTTGTGGGTTGGCTTTTGAAGTTTGTTGGTCCAAAACAATTTCTATCCTTTTACTGTTGAACAATTAGTTAAATGTTTATGTACTGTACTGAAACTTGTTAGTTTGCTGGCCGAGATCCGTGGGGACTAAACGCTTTACTCTAGTGTCGTTTTATTACATTATGGGTTGAAATTATGTTTTAGACATGTTGTGAAAATCTTGTTTATATTGTATTTGTAAATGTCTCCCTTTTGAGTCGTTCAATATACCTTGTGTGATGATGCTTGTGTTTAGCACCCAATTGTGTATTTCCACTGCGCAATGTAAATTGGGGGTGTTAGAGATTGGTATCAGAGCCATAACTTATAGAGAACTGGGTCGATTTTGAAAATTGTCCTAAACTATAACTTTGGTGTCGAAAGTATTTATTTTTCAAAAGCACACAACTTCTCTGCAACGCTCCGCTAAGATTGCTTTTAGTTTTGTTTTGTATTATAGATGTATCCCTCATAACTGAAATGATTTCCTGAGTATTTATTAAGTAAATACTATGATATTGTATCAAGGTTAATGAAAGTGCACTGAGTGCTTGTCATTATCATATTTTATTTTTGCGAGCATCGCATAAACATCATTTGCATTACATTGCATATCATGGGTTACGTATAACATTTACGATGCATGAGTATTGCATATTAATTTTTAACAATGACCTTAAGTATCCTTGAACCCTTATAATTGTAGAAAATGGTTGATATACCACGTGAGGATGATTGGATTAAGATGAATGATATACTAGAAGGTGAGGAAGTAGATAACTTTGGTGCTAGTAACGATGAGGAGCCCTATGAATATCTGGATGATGGGATTGCTCCTACTGCAGTTGGACAGACTGAACCCGAGGTAATTCAGGGTAGTTATGTTCCGAGAGCTAATGTGGTGCCACCGACTGTTCAGGATTGTCAGCGACATGTTGTACGTTCCTCATTGCCTACTTATGATAGTTATTTGAGTGGTTTGCCTAGAGTTGCCCATGTTAGGAATGATTTCTCTGCTGAGTCCAGTAATGCTGCTAGTGCCCAATCTATTCATGATGATCTTGCTAAGGTGTACTGTCCAGGTCCTAGATCATATGAAGATATTTTCTGGTTTCTTAAAAAGTTTGATAGGTCTTTATTCGAAAGGTATGTAGTTGAAAACCGAGTAATCAAAAGGTTTGAGCAGAATGAAAGATAGTTTGACAGGTTTGTTACTAGTGTGAGAAGGTCAGAGTATGTGCGAGCAAGGGAAATGGATGAAGTTGCTAGTCTGCAAGCTATGGTGTTGAATTTGAGGGATCAATTTGAAAGGTTTCGTGAGGAACAAGAAAGGAATGCAAGGTTGAATGTGTGGGATTTGCCAATGAGGTCTTTTCCTAGTCGAGGTGTGGTAATTCGTGATGTGCCAAGTCAGGTTGAAGCTCAGGTATTGGTAAAGCCAAGTGAAGGAGGAAGTCGGAAAGGAAAGGAAAAAATGGAAGAAGACTCTAAGGAGGATGATAGCAGCAGTGATGACGAACCGATGTACAAGAAGCTGCGGGGATCAAATGTTTAGTCTTTTTCTTTATGTTGTTTTTATTAGCCTTGTTGTAATAGAACTTAAGTAGACTGGTACATTAGTTTATGATGAAACTTAATGAATCTTTTAAGTTTTCAGTGATGAAGGGTTGTAGTGACATTACTTGTCATAATTTGTGGAAATTTTCCAAGTGCAATCCAAATTACCTTCATGATCTATGATTTGTCTTTTAGTTCTTTTGTGATTTGGTTGATGATTTAGTGTGGACTGTGTTGTTTGTGCATGTAGTATCCATGACACGTCTTGATAAAGAAATCCTTATTCTTATCTTGATATGAATACTCACCTGTTTTCTTTCATTTGCAATGTCAGAAACATGCCGCCAAAATTGACAATTGCTACTGTGAATACCATGATTGAGCAAGTTATTGCTAGAGTGCTGGAAGCCGAACGTGCTGCGAGGAACCAGGAGACTGAGAATAGGAATGCTGCGAGTCAAGTTGGAGGGAATGCTGCTAATCCCGTTGAAGGTAATGCTGATAAACCGGTGGGAGGAAATGCTGCTGGTCAAGCTGGAGGTAATGTTGTTGCTCAGCAAGTTTAGAAGGAATGTTCATATGCTAGTTTCATGAAATGTGTACCTACCCAATTTCATGGTACTGGTGGTGCTTTAGAGCTAAGAAGGTGGATTGTAAAGGTGGAAAGTACTTTTGAAATCAATGGATGTTCAGAAGCTAGTAAGCTGAAGTTTGCTGCCACTACTTTTCAGGATGATGCATTAAGTTGGTGGAATAGTCAGGTAGCTACTATAGGTTTGCTTGAAGCTAATGCTAGAACATGGACTGTGACCAAAGGACTGTTGACTGCTAAGTTTAGTCCTGAGGAAGAGTTAGGTCAGTTGGAGGATGAGTTGAGGCATTTGGTGCTGAGGAATAATGATATTGTAGCTTATACCAAAAGGTTTTCTGATTTGTGTTTGTTGTGTCCTGATGCTTTTGTTGATGACCGTAAGAAGATGAAGCAGTATATCAAAGGTTTATCTAATGATATCAAGGGAGAGACTACTTTGTCAAAACCCAAGACTTTTGATGAAGCTGTTAAGATGGCTCATGCTTTGATGGATATGAAGCTGCAGGATCGAAAGGATAGTATTGCTGAGGGGAATAAGAGAAAGTGGGAAGCTGCACATTCAAAGCAAGGGCAGAATAGAGGAGGTTATCGTAACAATAATAACCAAGGACCGAATAGGAATCAACAATACAACTTTAGGAGGAATGATGGTGTTCGTGCTGCTACTAGAACCCAAGGAAACAAAGTGAACCAAAAGTGTGGTCGATGTAGTCTGTATCATGTTGGGAATTGTCCACCTGCTTGCAACAAGTGTGGGAAGGCCGAACATAAAATGGCAGACTGTAGGAACAAGGGAGTGGCCACTGGAGCCAATGCTGTCAAGGTGGTTAATTGTTTTAGATGTGGAGGCCGTGGACATAAGCAAGGAAACTGTCCGAGGGTTGGCGCTCGACAGGGAGGCAATGTTGTTGTTGTTGCTGTTGGGACTGCTGCTCCAGCCTATGTCGTGGGAAATGCTGACAAACCTCAAGGGCCGAATGTGGTGAATGGTACGTTCTTACTCGATGCTTGTTATGCTAGTGTGTTGTTTGATTCAGGATCTGATAGAAGTTTCGTAGATGTTAGATTCAGTCAGCTATTGGATAGAGAGCCAGTAAGATTGACAACTAGTTATAATGTGGAGTTAGTTGATGGTAAGGTTGTTAGCACTATTTATATACTGAAAGGTTGTTCCTTGAAGTTAGGGAATTATGTGTTTAGTATTGATTTGATGCCCATAGAATTAGGATCTTTTGATGTAATTATTGGAATGGATTGGTTAGTTGCGAATGGTGTAGTGATTGTTTGTGGAGAGAGATTAGTTCAGATACCGCTAAGGAATAGGGTATTGATGGTGAAAGGTGATGAGTGTACTTCTCGTTTGAGAGTTGTTTCTTGTTTAAAGATGATGAGGTATATAGAAGAGGGTTGTGATGTATTTATTACCCAGATAAGTAATGATGGTGTGAACGAAAGGAAATTAGATGACGTGCCTGTGATTAGAGAGTATCCTAAAGTTTTTCCTGAAGATTTATCAGGATTACCGCCACATTGTGAAGTGGAGTACCGTATTGATTTAGTGTCGGGAGCTACGCCAGTTACTCGTGCACCGTATCGTTTAGCGCCGTCTGAGATGAAGGAATTATCTGATCAATTGAAGGAATTGATGTATAAGGGATTTATTAGACCGATTTCATCACCGTGGGGTGCTCCTGTTTTGTTTGTTAAGAAGAAAGATGGTTCGTTTCGAATGTGTATTGGTTATCGAGAGCTTAACAAATTTACTGTCAAGAATCGGTATCCATTGCCGAGGATTGATGATTTGTTTGATCAGTTGCAAGGATCAAGTGTATACTCGAAGATCGATTTGAGGTCTGGGTATCATCAACTGAGAGTTAGGGAAGAAGATATTCCTATAACAGCTTTCCGTACAAGATATGAACATTTTGAATTTCAAGCGATGCCTTTTGGATTAACGAATGCGCCTGCCGTATTCATGGACTTGATGAATCGTGCGTGCAAGCCGTATTTGGATGAGTTTGTTACCGTGTTTATTGATGATATTCTCATTTATTCCAAGAGTGAGGAAGAACATGAGAAGCATTTAAGGATAATTTTGGAATTGTTGAAGAACGAGAAGTTGTATGCGAAGTTCTCTAAGTGCGAGTTTTGGTTGAAATTAGTGCAATTTCTGGGGCACGTGATTGATAGTGAAGGTGTTCGTGTGGATCCTGCTAAGATTGAGGCAATCAAAGATTGGTCGGTACCAACAACGCCGACTAAAGTTCGCCAATTTCTTGGTCTAGCTGGGTAATATAGAAGGTTTATCGAGAAGTTTTAACTAATTGCTAAACATTGACTAAGCTTACTAAAAAGAATAGAGTGTTTGAATGGGGATTGGAAGAGTAAACTACATTTAATACACTGAAGGATAAGTTGTGTTTTGTGCCGATTTTGTCTTTGCCAGAAGGATCTGAAGATTTTGTAGTGTACTGTGACGCGTCTCATAAAGGATTTGGAGATGTGTTAATGCAAAGGGAGAAAGTAATAGCTTATGCGTCGAGACAATTAAGGAAGCATGAAGAGAATTACACTACTCATGATTTAGAACTTGGAGTTGTGATTTTTGCTTTAAAGCTGTGGAGACACTACTTGTAAGGAACCAAGTGTGTGGTTTTCACTGATCATAAGAGTCTGCAACATATTTTGGATAAAAAGGAATTAAATATGAGACAAAGGAGATGGGTAGAATTGCTGAGTGATTATGACTGCGAGATTCGAATGTGGTAGCTGATGCACTTAGTAGAAAGGAAAGAGATAAGTCTTTAAGAGTTAGAGCTTTGGCAATGATGGAAAGTATTGATTTGACAGACATGATATTAAAAGCCCAAGCTAATGGTTTGAAGAAAGAAAATATCGAGGCAGAAAAATTGGGTAGAACGTTGAAACCATTGTTTGTAGTAAGGCCGAATGGATTGAGATATGTTGCGAATAGGGTTTGGTTACCATTGTGTCTGTCTGAGGAAGATTCTTTAGGAGTGCGAGATTTAGTGATGAATGAATCACATAAGTCTAAGTATTCAATACATCCTGGATCGGACAAGATGTATCAAGATCTTAAGAAAGTATATTGGTGGCTGAATATGAAGGCAGATATAGCCCAATATGTTAATAAGTGTTTAACTTGTGCGAAGGTGAAGGCTGAACATAAGAAGCCATCTAGATTATTAGTACAACCTGAGATTCCTGAGTGGAAATGGGAGAAGATTACTATGTATTTTGTGACAGGTTTGCCAAGGACTTCTAGTGGTTGTGATATGATATGGGTGAATGTAGATAGATTGACTAAGTCTGCTCACTTTTTACCAATGAAGAAGACGGATAGTATGGAAAGACTGACGACAGTGTATGTCAAAGAGATTGTTTGTCGACATGGTGTGCCTTTGTCGATAATTTCAGATCGTGATAGTAGATTTACTTCAGAGTTTTGGAAATCTCTACAGAAAGCGATGGGAACAGAGTTAAGTTTGAGTACAGCATATCATCCCGAGACTGATGAACAAAGTGAAAGGACGATTCAAACGCTAGAAGATATGCTTAGAGCGTGTGTGATTGACTTTAGAAATAGTTGGGATAGGCATTTGCCATTGGTTGAATTCTCGTATAATAACAGTTACCATGCTAGTATTAAAGCCGCACCATTTGAGGCTTTGTATGGACGTAAGTGTAGATCTCTAGTTTGTTGGAGTGATGTAGGAGAGAGTCAAAGGACCTGAAATGATATTTGATACAACTGAAAAGATTGTCCAAATTAAGAAGCGTTTGTTATATACCAAAAGTAGACAAAAGAGTTATGCTGATAACAGAAGGAAACCGTTAGAGTTTGAAGTAGGAGACATGGTTATGCTGAAAGTATCTCCATGGAAGGGAGTTATTCGTTTTGGAAAGAGAGGAAAGTTGAGCCCAAGATATATTGGACCTTTTAAGATTATCCAAAGGATTGGATTGGTTGCTTATAAGTTAGAGTTGCCTGATGAACTTAGGGCTATTCATAACACTTTTCATGTGTCTAATCAGAAGAAGTTTTTAGCTAAACGGGATTTGGTAATTCCACTGGAGGAAATTCAACTTGATGATAAGTTGTATTTTATAGAGGAACCTGTAGAGATTATGGATAGGGAAGTTAAGAAGTTGAAGCATAGTAGGATTCCGGTTGTGAAAGTGAGATGGAATTTTAGACGTGGACCAGAGTTTACCTGGGAACGTAAGGACTTCTTTAAGGATAAATATCCTCATTTGTTTAGAGGGGATTAAGCGCCGAGGACGTCGCTCTTTTTAAGAATGAGGGGATGTGATAACCTGAAACCGAGGTCATTGCTTAATATTACTTTACAAATATTTTTGAAATTTTTGATGAGTTTGAATGATATATATTTTTGGAGGTTTAAGTTTAAACCGATGTTAGGAGACTTATATTTTATATTTAATAAGTATAAGGAGTATTAGCGAGCGTGATGTCGATGGATGCCTAATATTTTACATTTTTTTGTCGGTTGTTCGATGTTTGTCATTTTTGATGTTTTCTTTTAAATGACGTGTTAAGTCGAGTCGGGAGACGATATTATTATATTTGAGGTACGTTTTAACTTTTGAAAAGTATTTTTATGAAACCCGAGCTCCGTGAATATTTTCAAAATTGACTAATAGTCATTTCCCGCTTTTTAGCAACTATTTTCATTTTGGACCACAACTATTGCAAATTGCCAACAATGGTCCCTCTACCACCATATATAAGCTTAAACTTTCACCTAAATTACACATAGATACCACTAACTAGCAAAAACTCTACCCTCTCTCTTTCTCTACCCATGTCGTCACCCCCTTCACCATATAATCCATTTTCATCAAAAATCTAGCTTGATTTAATCCAAACTAACACAAGACCCATCCTTAGAATTGTAAAGAGATCATTTTGATACCAAGTTTGGCTACATGCATGATGTTTTATTTTTTTTAGGGTTGGTAGGTCAAAACCATGCTCATGCATGTGATTTTTATGATGATCAAAAGGTTTTCATGTTAAGTTTTTGTTAAAAACTTGATTTTGATTTTGGGTTTTTGATTTTTATGATGATACAAGTGTTATATATGAGATATGTTAGTATTAGGGTTATGGGTTGATGATAAAATTGAGTGGTTTTAGCTAAAAACATGATTTCATGCAAGTTTTAAAAGGGTAATTTAGATCAGTATGAAAAAGGTTATTTTTGGGTACCTTATGAATTTATTTAGGCTTAATGTTGATGCAAAAGTTGGTTGATCCTTATTAGACCCGAATTAGGCTTAATTCGGGTTGGCTGGGTACCAGTTCCTGCACCAAGTGAATCTTCTGGTTGGGATCCTGCACACTAAACAACACGCGTTAGGCTTACCGTGGGAAGGTTTCCCACGATTAGACTCCGGCGTGAGAGTAAGTAATCGATTTAGAGTTATATGTGAGTTTAGAGAGAATTGTGATACCTTTGTGGAACCCTTGGGGGTTCCTTTTATAGGCAGTGAAACCCTAGTGGGCTTTCACTGATCCTTCGGCCCCAAGGAAAAGATAAACACCAGAATTAGAATGATTGTAATCTTCTAATTCTGGTAGTGAATATCCTCCCTTATTGGGGTAAAGATATCCCTAGACAGGATATTATTCTGTCTAACCCTATGTCGGCCGTATCGGCCGTACCGGGCCGTGGGCCGCACACGTGTGCGCGGTTACTGTTTACTCAGGCCCATAAACCTGACTGACATTATCCTACCCATACGTAATGGGCCGGATACGGGTAGTACCCTTGGGCCGGGTTAATGACCCGGCTGGGGACTATACGTCATCATGTCCCCCCAGTCTAGTTGTTACAACCGTAGGTGGAACCTCTAGACTACAAAGATGCTCCCGGACGTACCAAGGAATTCATAACAAAGGACAACGATGCTCGATACATAGTAGCCGAGACAAATTAAATATATCATTAAATGCCAAGTCTTACGTTAAAGCCGCATAACCCGACATGAACAACTGTTCACCTGACTTGTTTGACTGACAAAAGTGCAGACAATCAGAACATTGAGCAGTGCAAACGTGTGGATCAGATATGACCCGTAGGTCCCACCTGACGTTTCATTTGCCAGTTGCCCCCTAGCCACACGATTAAGAATAGTGGCCAACACGTGTCACTCATCCAACAGACTGTGACCCTCAAGGTAACCCTATAAATAAGCCACCCCTACGGCTGTGTGAAACACACAGTTCACAACCTCCATTTCTGCCATTAAAGCTTTCCTTTTATCTTGAACCAAGCGCGCACGGATCCCTTCACACGCAGGTTAGAATACCACGTCCTTAAACTCTTTTTTAGTAATGGCCAATAGAAACAGCCCTTCCATCGGATCCGTGCTAAATGTCATGTCCCAAGACCAGCTAAACCATTTTTGTACAAATTACTTCATCCCTTCCAACCTACACCCCTCACTTCCTGGCGTCGGGGACCTCATAACTGAGGCTCCAGCGGGTAAGATAGGCCTCTATACTCGCCTGTTTGATGCGGCGAATTACCGTATTCCTTTCACCCACTTTCTCGTAGATTTGTTAGGATATTACAATGTACACATTAGTCAGCTCCACTGCATAGGTGCCTGTAAAATTAGCCAATTCGAAATCCTTTGCCGTGCTAGGAGAATCCCCCCAACCGTAGAGTTATTTAGGTTGTTTTACACCCCAAACTTAGTGAACGGTTGGGTATCTTTCAAAAAACGAGCCTCCAACAGCCCACAATCACACAACAAACCGATGGATTCACTAAAAAACTGGTATGACCATTATTTTTTCATTGACGAAGTTGTATGGCCGGGTGATTTCATCATTAGGACCAGACTACCGCTCGACCCTAAGCCGCACGCCAGTACATACAATCCCCTTCACTCGCAAGAGTTAGATCTCAATAGGACTGGATTCCACAGAAACCTACCGGAATCATTCTTATGCTTGCTAGGAATTAGCCGCAATTACTTTGGTCCCTCCAATAGGTATCCTGTGTTTTGGAGAAGGCAGGGTGAAGGTAGGCTCACCATCCGTACGTCCATAAAAATGTATATGTGTTTGTATAACAACTAACATCTTTGGTGTTGTGCTGGACAGAAATGAACTTCTTTGGACTGTTGCGCCAGGGCGATCCAAAGCTTGTGCCGGAAGGTCTCCGCCCTCTCCGTGAAAATGAACAGCCCCTCCTGGAGCACACCCGACCAGTGACGGTTGCCTTGGAAGCCGTGCCTGATCCCCATTCTGATGAAGAACATGGAGACCATGGTGATGGTAATGACCAGATGAACCAAGGGGGAGCCGGGCCTTCCTCACCTCATAGAGAACAACAAGGAGACAACATCGAAACCGATTCCACCATTCGCCGACTAATGGGCGATGATGATGATGATGAAGTGCAACAGCATGTTAACTTGGACGAAGATGAGGAGATTGCTGAAATCGCAGCACAGCCCCTCACTAGGCGAACCCGGAAGAGGGGGAACCGTGCAGGCGAGACTGCATCGGCCGAGATTGGTGAACACAATGCTCCCCGCAAGAAGCTTCGAGAGGACCACCCTATGTATCAATCCGTTGGGAGTGCCACCCAGGGTTCCGAGGCTAACCGGGTCAGTCATGTCGATCCCGTCACCCAAATTGCCCCAACTGCTTCCGAAGGAGCAAGAAGAAATATGTAAGAAACCATCCAAACATGCAAGAATGTCTTCTCTTTTTTTTTTTTTTTTTTAGCCATACTTAAGATATTCCATGATACTTATGTCGCAGGGACAACCAAGCTGAGGCCGCACCTCCTTCTGACACCCAAGTAAATAAGGAGAAAGGTAAAGCTGTCGAAGAAAATCCTGCGATCCCCACAAAGTCCGGCCCTGTTTTTGAAGATGGTTCACCCCTGCTTTCCCAAGACTTCCCCACATCCGGTGTTCCCCAACCTTTTAACCCTATATGGACCATTACCACAGCGTCGCGATTGAGGAGTGCTGAGGAGTGTCGTGAGTACCTTAACAACTGCATACCACCAAGCTTGGTGCAAGAGGTAAACTCACTAAATCATGCGGATTTGGCTGATGAGTATAATGGGACGCTTGTTCATCAAATGGCGATGGGAACCGCGATGAGAGTCAGGTTTGAAGCTGCCCTTGGGCACGTCGAATCCCTCAAGAGAAAAGTTGGACGGAGGGAAAAAATGATTGAAGATAATGAAGCCCTGATTGCTGACCTTCAATCCAAACTGGCGAATGCTGAGGCAACAATCAAGACACAATCGGCCCGTGCGAGTGAACATGATCAGCAAGTAGTCCACCTTGAGTCTCAATTAGATGCCGCAAACACCAAGGTACATGTCCGTGCCGTACCACCCATATATGTCAACAATGAATGTACTAACACGTCTTTCATTATAGGTAACCACGGCCGAAGCCTCTGTCCATTCTTACGCCAGCCAAGTAGATGATCTGAACCAGAAGCTGAAGGACGCGCATTTGGCCGTCCAAAACATGGAAAAAATGCAGACAGAACTTGCTGAGGAAAGGGCCATCACCCAAGAGCTGAAAGAGGCAATTGCCCAAAAAGAATTGGTGATGGATGCCCTGACCGCTGAGCGTGACAATGTACTGTGCCCTCAACTGCTAACAGCCATTGCGGGCCGTAGATGGATGGTTGGGCATGGAGCACGCCTGGCCGTGACGAAGGTGCTAGAGGCCCCATCCTTTGTACAACAATTTGCCAATCTTGTATCTGATGGCATCGACCATGGCCGGCACGAAGGAATGGTTGAGGCTGCTGAACTGATTACCAAAGGTGGGGACATCGCCCATCACACCTTTTTTAAGCCCGAAGCCGCCAGCAAGATGACTGCCTCCATGGCCGCGATGCAAGATCTGCATTACCCATTCCTGGATGAGCTAGAGGCCACCAAAGATGCCCCGAACACTGAAATCATGGAGAAGCTCAATCCTAGCATGCCTTTCGCTGCTAACTTCCCTCTAACCCTTCCTGTATATGAAGACGTAACCAGGGTCGTACTGGACGAGGAACCCTTAGACGTGGTGTTGGAAAGGATTGCAGCCCAAGCCCAGAAGCGGGGAGAGCGTGATGAATGGTTGCCGCGTCTGGTGGAAGAACAAGCAGAGATGGGTAAGTTTCTCCCCTCAATTTAGGATGCTTCTTTGTCCACAATCAAACACTTGTTATGTAATCTCTGAATATGTATTGATTCGTCCGTGTATGTACACGGCAAACAATTTTATGTTTTGTATATAAGTCCGTGGGTAACCACGGCGATTTTGATTTGTTTTTGGAAACCTGTGTATTTGTGCTTGTGTTCGAAACATTGTAGTTTAATACTGCGTGATATACCACGTCTTACTCACAAAGAAAATACATTCAAGTCTACAATATACTAGACGTGCGACGTGCGTCTTTATTATGCGGAGCATGGTATGGCTATAGCATATGAAACTTACCCCAACGTCTCGTGAGTAAGGTGTCTAGTAGGGATACGTGATCCGTGCGGCTGGGGTTGCATCCCTCTTACGCGGCAAGTTGAATTAGTAGGTTCACTTAATCCTCTTACCCCTCCTGGAGGCGTATAGTACATGTACGGTATTTCGAGAGAATGCATATGAAAGAAACATGGCATAATATAACACAATTAAAATTCATACGGCTAACAAAGAATCTAACAAAGAAGACAATAATTTGCACGAAACAGGCCGTGGAGCTAGCTAGGCACCACGGCATTTTATTAGAACATTTACATTTTTTGTTTGAACAATGATGACAAGTCCTAAAAAGGTCCATAAAGGAAACTTAAACAAACATAAGAAAAACAAATAAGACAAATAACCCGCATGGTTCTTTATTAAGACCACCTATAGCAAAGTATCCATGCGGGAGCCGTAGCTTTCAAAGATAGCACCTTTTTAGATTGGCGATGTTCCATGTGCGCTCTAGGTCGCGGCCATCCATATCGCGTAGCTTGTACGCGCCTCGTCCCAAGGCTTCAGTGACTTCATACGGTCCTTCCCATTTAGGGCCTAGTTTTCCTGTATTTTCCACGCGACTTGCTTCGTTAGCACGATAGACATAGTCTCCCGGTCGAAAAGAAACACCTTTAACCTTGGCATCGTAATAAGCCTTCATCTTAGCCTTGGACTTAGCTTCATTGATGGCTGCTAATTCCCTTTTTTCCTCCAACAGATCTAGGTTGATTCGCAGCTGTTCATCATTTGTGACAGCATTAACCTCCGCCGTGCGGATGGTAGGCATCCCTATTTCTGCTGGTATAACGGCTTCAGTGCCGTAAGCCAATGCAAACGGAGTATCTCCGTTGGCTGTTTTTATCATGGTTCTATGTGCCCATAGCACATGCGACAATTCCTCGACCCATTTGCCCTGTCGTTCATCCAGCCGTGCCTTGATCCCATTCCCCAAGCTCCTATTTGCTCGTTCGACAAGGCCGTTCGTTTGTGGATGCTTGACAGACGCGAAGCGCCGCTTGATGTTCAATGATGCACACCAGTCTTTGAATGGGTTATCCGTGAACTGTTTGCCGTTGTCTGATATAATTTCTCCAGGTAGACCGAAACGGCATACAATGTGTTCCCACACAAACTTCTTGACCTGCTTACCCGTGATAGATTTTACTGCCTTGGCTTCTATCCATCGTGTAAAGTAATCCATTGCAACAATCAAGAATTTAACCCCTCCCGCAGCTACAGGAAATGGTCCTGCGATGTCAATTCCCCACTTGTAGAATGGCCATGGGGACGTGATAGGTGTAAGCTCCTGCTGTGGGTGCCGCGGTACTGGCCTATGCACTTGGCAATCATTGCACCTGCGAATCATGTCGCGCGCGTCTCTGTGCATAGTGGGCCAATAGTATCCTGTTCGTAAGGCTCGAGCTACCACGGATCGTGGACCTGCATGCATGCCGCACAATCCTTCGTGTATGTCACTAATCACATAGGCCGCCTGGCGTGGTCCAACACACCGCAGCCACGGCTGCAAGAAAGAGCGCTTATAAAGGATGCCTTCCCGGAGTTCGAAATATTGTGACTTCCTTTTAACGCGCCTTGCTGCTTTTTCCTCATCTGGGAGTGTTCCACTAGCCAGATAGTTGATGATTGGGGTCATCCACGTAGGTCCCTCTTCTTCAACTATAGCAGTCACTTCCCCTTCCGTGATAGACTTTTCTTTGAGTATTTCCACCAAAACCTGTTTAGACAAGTGAGCGAAGCTTGTGGACGCGATTTTACTGAGGGCGTCCGCTTTCTTGTTCTCGCCCCTTGGTACCTGCTTGATGGAAAACTTACTGAAAGTTGCGATTAACGTCTTGACTTTTTCCAAATACCTGACCATGTTGTCCTCCTTAGCCACATACCCACCTAGAATATGGTTCGCGACAAGCCGTGAGTCCACGTAGGCCTCAAGGTTGCGAACTCCCATTCTAGCGGCGATTTTTAAACCCGCAATTAATGCTTCATATTCCGCTTCGTTGTTGGTGGCCGTGAACTCAAAACGGAGGGCGTACGTGAATTCCATACCTTCTGGATTTGTAAGGATGAGGCCTGCCCCGGATCCGTCTGTGCATGAGGATCCGTCCGTGAATAGCACCCAAGGTTCCGATAGGGCCTCCTCTTGCTTAATGATTGGTTCTTCCTCATCCGGCTTCTCGATCAGGAAATCTGCCAAGATCTGGCCTTTAACAGCCGTCCTTGGTCTGTAAGATATATTATGCCCCCCCAGTAGGATGCTCCACTTTTCTAATCTCCCCGCCACGTCTGGTCTAGATATAACCTGCTTGATTGGCTGATCCGTAATCACGACAATCGGGTGCGCCTGAAAGTACCGGCGCAGCCTCTTTGTAGCAAATACTAGTGCTAGTACCAATTTTTCCATGGGGGAATAGTTCAGCTCCGCTCCTTGTAATGTTCTACTTATAAAGTAGACCGGGGTCTGTATTGTGTCTCTGTCCGTCATCAGTACCGCGCTTATTGCGCCATGGGTAGCCGAGAGATACATAACAAGCTCCTCCTTTGGGCGGGGAGCTACCAACATGGGGAGAGATGCGAGATGCTGCTTGAGTTGGCCAAAGGCTTCCTCGGCTTCCTTCGTCCAACGGAAGTCTCCCTTTCTAATACACTTCTTCAGTGTCTTAAATAGGGGCAGTGACTTCTCTGCGGATTTGGATAGAAATCTATTTAGTCCGGCTAACTTCCCATTCAGGGATTGCACCTCCTTCCGCGTCTGCGGGGACGGTAGCCGTATCACTGCGTCCGTCTTCTCTGGACAAGGTTTGATGCCGTTTGGGTCAATCAAATATCCCAAGAACATTCCTTCTGTTGCACCAAACGTACATTTCTTTGGATTTAACTTCATATTAATCCTTCTCAGCGTGTCGAATGTCTCCTGGACATCCCGGAGGAGTGCCTCCTCCGTGTGGCTTTTTATCACCAAGTCATCAACATATACCTCCAAGTTGCGTCCTATTTGTGATTCGAAAGCTTTATCCACCAACCGCTGATATGTAGCGCCGGCGTTCTTTAACCCAAACGGCATTTTCGTATAGCAATATACGCCCTGGCTTGTGTGGAACGCAGTTTTTTCTTCATCCTCCTCCGCCATCTGGATTTGGTGATACCCTTTATATGCATCCAAGAAGCATTTGAAAGGATATCCACACAAAGATTCTACTTTCCAGTCAATTTCTGGAAGCGGGTAACAGTCTTGTGGGCAGGCCTTGTTCAGGTCCGTGAAATCCACGCACATGCGCCAACTTCCGTCATGTTTCTTGACCATGACTGGATTGGATAACCACTCGTGGTAGTATACCTCGCGCATAATGCCTGCATCCACCAGTTTCCGCACTTCCTCCAATATAACTTGGCTTCTTTCGGGCGCCTGGCCGCGCTTCTTTTGCTTGATGGGTTGGTACCCTTGGCGGATCTGGAGCTTATGCTCTGCTATCGTACGTGGCACACCCGTCATATGTTTTGGCTCCCATGCGAATATGTCCAGATTTGCACTTAAAAGTGCACACATGGCCCTTTTGCCGCTATCTGAGAGTGCCCCTCCTATGGATACCTCCTGTTCCGGGTAGTCAGGGTGAATGGCCACCTTCCAATTGGGTGGTGGTGCCCCATCCTTGGGTGGTACAGGTGGTGCCGGTGTTGTCACGGTGTGACACTCGGATGTCGGCACGACTGTATTATAAATAGTAACGATTCCCCCATCAACTGGGAACTTAATCATTCCGTGTGCCGTAGAGGGTACTGCTCGGATAGCCAAAATGCCTGGTCGGCCTATGATTCCATTATAAGGGGAATGTGAACGTATCACCATGAAGTTCATCCACGTTGTAGTGGAATGTTCCTCATTCCCAATGGTGACAAGCAGGCGCAACTGCCCTATTGGCCAGATAGTATCTCCACTAAAGCCAGTAAGCGGCGACGTGGCCGGTACTAATTGGCTTCTTATTTCTGGGCATAACTGCACAAAGCAGTGTTCATATAATACCTCTGCTGACGATCCTCCATCCACATACATGCGGCGGACATTGTGCGTTCCAATGCTTATCTCAATAGTGAGAGGCGCATCAACCACGTCACTTGCTGTGATGAGAGGGAATGAGATTTCCTTGCCGCGGGAAAATTTTTGGCCAATTTTCTGTCTCGTGCGGCGCTGTCTGGATTGGATCATGTATATGGTAGAAGGCTTGTCCTTTTGGGGGTCCTTCTTATCATACTTCTTGTTGTTGTCCTTTCCGTCTTTCCAATCCTTAACCAGGTGCTTAAGCTTGCCTGATTTGATTAGCGACTCAATATGCTTCTTCAGCTGGATACACTCCTCGGTGCCATGTCCTTTGTCATTATGGAATTCGCAGAAGCGACTTCCCTGCCGACGTTCCGGGGGTGTGGTCATTGGGGGAGGCCTTGGAAAATTCGCCCCTTCAGTCAACAAGATCTCCCGGTAGGACATCTTTAGGGGGGTGAACTTGTCGTCTGACCGTCCGCCTTTGCTCTGGCTCTTATAGTCCGAGCCCTTGTTATTGTTCTGGTTGCCTTGACCACCCGACTGTCTCCGGGACTGGTCATTTGAGCGGTACCCATTTCCTCGGGATGGGTATGCTGCGGCCACCGCTGTCTCTCCCTCTATGAAATTCCTCACTCTCTCCATGAGGTCATCATATCTTTCTGGACGCTTGTCATTGAGACGCCTGATCAGTTCTCTGTCTGTTATGGCGTGCATGTAGTCCGAGATTTTCAGGAGCTCTGGCATGGTTCTCGTGCGTGTGCACTCATCATTGAAGCGCTCAGTGAAGGCTTCTGTGGACTCCCCCGGCCGTTGCTTAACGGTTGCCAATGAAACCGGATCC
This sequence comes from Glebionis coronaria, assembly GCA_025667525.1. Classification (NCBI taxonomy): domain Eukaryota; kingdom Viridiplantae; phylum Streptophyta; class Magnoliopsida; order Asterales; family Asteraceae; genus Glebionis; species Glebionis coronaria. The sequence continues at coordinate 171,989,177 of CM046881.1, forward strand.
CTATTATACTTCTTCCTCTGAGTATAATTGTTTTCGAACGCAGTGCGTAGTTCCGTGAAACTATCGATGCTCCGTGGGGGGAGTGCCTCGAACCAGTCCCGAGCGTTACCAATTAAGGTCGAATTGAACATTTGGCACCATATGGGCATGGGCCATCGCTCAATTTTAGCCTGAGTATCAAATATTTTGAGGTGATCGACAGGATCACCGGACCCATCATACGTCTTGATACATGCCGGCATGCGACGTTTGGTGTCCTCAGAGTAGTTCCGTATGCGAAGGGTAAACGGATCTTCCCTAGGATCAGCCCATGGCCGTGTGAGCCTAGGGTCATCCCATGGTTCACACCACGGACGCGAGAGGTCCTCCGCTTCCGTATCCCTATAGTAGGGGCCACCATAATACTCGTCATTGCTTGGTGGTGGTGGCGTGCGCCTTGGCCGGCGGCGTTTGGGCGGATGGTCATCTGAGTCCTCCCCAGACGGATCTGGGGACGGCGGTGGTGCCCCGCCTTTCGAGTAGGGACCACTTTTTTGAGACGAGCCAGGAGCCTTCCTTCCTGTGTTCATCCTATCCCACACACTTGGGCGGCGTGTGGTTCTGGTCAGCTCTCGGTCTGGCCGCTCGGGTGAGCCATCCGACCTTTCCCCATCTTGAGGTTGCGTTAATTCTTGCATGATGCGATCCCCTATGCGTTCAAACACATTCCGGGGTTGAGGGTCTTCCTCAAAGGTTCCCTGCTCCCGAGGTTGAGTCCTCCTTTTTCTCTTATTTCGGGAAGGAGTGGATGGTCCACTGTCGCCAAAGTTGAGTCGGGCTTGGAGGTTCCTCCCCAGGCTCAATCTTGATGCGATCCCTGGGACGATCCTTTCAAAATTCTGAGTAAGAACTCGAGTGAGCTCGTCCTCGCTGAGTGGTTGAGCTTCCACTTCTTCCTCCATTAAGGGTCTACGTGGCTCCTTGTTAGGAGGGGCTGGCGCACTTCCCGGATCAGGGTTGTCCAGGGTTGAAGTGGGCGGGGGTGTCACCGAGATCGTGCTCGTCACCCCTGCGGACTGAAGACCGCTACGGTTACCTGGACCGCTTGCGAGGCGGCTAGGTGATTGGTTGGGAATAAGAATCCCTTCCCCTGAGGGCTTCCGATTCCCAGGATTCACGTTCCTGGGGTTAACTGGCGGATGCCCCTTCGTCATTGAAACAATCGAGATGAGGTTTTGTTCTAGCTTAGTGTTAAGGTCCCACGGATGGCGCCAACTTGTTGATGCAAAAGTTGGTTGATCCTTATTAGACCCGAATTAGGCTTAATTCGGGTTGGCTGGGTACCAGTTCCTGCACCAAGTGAATCTTCTGGTTGGGATCCTGCACACTAAACAACACGCGTTAGGCTTACCGTGGGAAGGTTTCCCACGATTAGACTCCGGCGTGAGAGTAAGTAATCGATTTAGAGTTATATGTGAGTTTAGAGAGAATTGTGATACCTTTGTGGAACCCTTGGGGGTTCCTTTTATAGGCAGTGAAACCCTAGTGGGCTTTCACTGATCCTTCGGCCCCAAGGAAAAGATAAACACCAGAATTAGAATGATTGTAATCTTCTAATTCTGGTAGTGAATATCCTCCCTTATTGGGGTAAAGATATCCCTAGACAGGATATTATTCTGTCTAACCCTATGTCGGCCGTATCGGCCGTACCGGGCCGTGGGCCGCACACGTGTGCGCGGTTACTGTTTACTCAGGCCCATAAACCTGACTGACATTATCCTACCCATACGTAATGGGCCGGATACGGGTAGTACCCTTGGGCCGGGTTAATGACCCGGCTGGGGACTATACGTCATCACTTAACTAATAATATAGGGTCGTAGAGAATTCGATTAGCTTCGATTTGATATAAAGTAGAGCTTCTAGCTCCAAACGAGCGAGAAGTTATGATGTTATGATTATTCGTGTACCGGGAGACGAGTATCGGCACGACATATAGTTGTTGTCGATATTTGGATCGAATCTCGGGGACTATAGATTGAGATTTGAAATGAGTCAAATACTGATGAAGAAGTGTAAACCCTACAGGGTGAGTCTATTTTCAAACCTAAGTGTCGGTTTCGTAAATGGAGTCTTTATAGAAGTTAAAACGGTTGTATGAGTCGATGACGTAAAACTGTCCGGCTTTTGTAGTTCGAAGATGAGTCGGGTAAACTTTAAAAGTAAAGTCATTTGCTAAACTTGTTAGAGGACTTTCTATAGATAGTAAGTTATTTCCTCGAGTCGTTTCATAAACGATTGACGAGTCTAAATGGGGTAAATGAGCTAGTACATAAGGTGTGTACCGGCGGATTATGTCGAGAGTATAGAATGATAAAGTAGATGTATAGAAGAGTGTAATAGTAATACTTGTATCGTTTTCTCTCGAGTTTGTTGTGATTTTATGAGTTTGAGTTTGATATTCATATGTATGATTTATTTCTCGAGTCATTATTAATGAACGCGCCTTATTTGATAGGTAGTGGTTCTCGTGTTTGAAAGGCATCCTCTATCATCGACGATCATCTCGCTAGATCTCTTATACTAAGGTGAGTCTGTAGCCTCGCTTTTCATGCTAGCTACTAAATGTTTTAATACCTGCGAGGGGGATACATGCTATTTGAAAATAAACGAACACAAGTCATGAGTAATTGTTTGGACCCGAATGTTGCCTATGTTGCCTTACATTGCATTGAGTACCTTGTTGCTAAAGACCCTAAATTCATGAACCGTTAACTATGTTCTGACTTGATATTGTGAGTTGGGAATAGCCGCTTATTCAAATGATAGTACTATTGGGTTGACCACCCTATCTGAGACCAGGGCATTACGTTGAGTAACCTCTGGGAATGATAATTTACGAGAATGAGATTTGGGTATATCTAGCAACTGATACCCTAGAGGGGTGATAGGTGTGAAAACACCCATCTTTTTACCACTTAATTATAATAATAACCAAGCCAAAACGTGTATTTTATGTCGTAAATGTCGGAATTATGCGTGGTTTGTGTTTTTATTGTGTTTTAGGACCAAAAGATGAAAAAGGAAGAAAACACGGGCTTTCACGGGCTTTTATCGAAGAAAAGGACAAAAGACGAAGTCAAAAGATCAAGTGTGCAAAAGATCAGAAGTCAATGGGCCTATTTTGAAGATTTATTGAAGAAAAGGACCAAAGATGGAAGATTTACAAGTCGAAGAACCCAAGTCTAATAAATAAAGAAATTATAAGACGAGTTCAAGATTTTATCGACAAATCCCGAGCCAAAAGTCGAGACTTTAAAGACGAGACGGAAAGAAAGAAAGAAAGGAGGAAGCCACCAACCACTCCCCTCTCCTTTAAATACCACCCTCATTTGTTAGGAAAGGGTTGGTTAGTTTTAGGAATAGATTAGGATAGATTAGGAGTAGTTTCTCTCTCTAGATTTATTGCTTTCTCTCTCTAGATTAATTTGTTGATCTTTAATCTTTAAGTTTTTGTTATTGAATCTTTACCTTTTTAATCAAGCTTTTAATTAATCTTCTTCTACCTTTCTTGCTTAATCTTTACTTTTGATTATGGTATGTTCTTGAGTTTTTATGGTTTTGAATCAAGTGGGTTTTGATTGATTTGGCTTAATTTGTTAGTTTTGTTGATTTGTTTTGATTGATTATTGTTAGTTGATGTTTAGTGGTTATTTTGGTTTAATCTTTTGGTCTATCTTGGTTAGATTTGATTGAATTCGTGTTCCTTTAGTTTTCCCTGTTCTTCGTATCTCCTTACTGTTTCTTTGCCCAGATTCTGAATCAAGCTCATATTCCGAATCAACGTTTTCTCCTAATTATTCCGAATAAAGCCTTATTCCGGATGAAGTGATATTTCGGATGAGTTATTATTCCGGATGAAGGTTTTCCTTTGATTATTCCGCATGAACAAGTTTTATTCCGGACGAAGCAACTTATTCCGGATGAACCACTTTTTCCGAATCAAGAACCTTTTCCGAATGAGCTTATTTTATTCCGGATGAAGTGACTATTCCGGATGAAGGTTTCTGTTTAATTATTCTGAATGAATCATTTTTATTCCGCATCAATTTTTATTCCGAATGAACACATTTTTCTGCATGAACTACTTTTTCCGCATGAAGAGTTATTCCGGACGAACCCATAATTCCGGAGTAATCTTTATTCCGGATGAAGCTTTTATTCCGGATGAAGGAATTTATTCCGGATGAAGTTTTATTCCGAATGAAGGTTTATTCCGGATGAACGAGTTATTCCGGATGAGCAATTTATTCCGGATGAGTAGTTTTTCTTGGATTTGTATTTTTAATATTTTTCTCTTTTTCAGAAAAGTGACAGTTTTCTGGTGATTATTTTTAGCTTATTTTTATTACTTCGCACATTTTATCTTTCAATCTTTAATTAATTTTGTCTTTAGTTTTATTTTTATTTATTGTTTCACTTAAAGTTACGTTTAAATATTTGTTTTGCCCCTTTATTATTTGTCTTTAGTTTATTTTTACTTTGCTTCGCATTTACCTTTTCAAGTAGAATAGATATCCAATTTCCCTTTTCGTTACCAAGAACAACTGAGTCGCACTTAAACCGTAACCAATTCGAGAAGATCGGTTTAACGAACTTTTTCTACTAGCAAAATCTTTATTTCAAGGGGCAATGGTTTTTATCTAGTCATGCTAGCATTTGGCGTGGGTGACTAATTGGTTAAGGTGTCGGTGTCATGAGCTTAAATACAATGTGTTACCTTGAAATAGATTGTGTGCACGACAATTCTGTAAATGATTATGATTGATTTTCTTCTTGTGTTCAAATATGATTTGATAAACCTATGGACTCGCTAAACATTACAGTTGACTCGTTTAAGCATTGTTTTAGGTAATCGAAGGTGATTGATGGCGGAGCTTTGCTGTGGATGTTGTGGGTTGGCTTTTGAAGTTTGTTGGTCTAAAACAATTCTATCCTTTTACTGTTGAACAATTTGTTTAATGTTTATGTACTGTACTGAAACTTGTTAGTTTGCTGGTCGAGATCCGTGGGGACTAAACGCTTTACTGTGGTGTCGTTTTAGTACATTATGGGTTGAAATTATGTTTTAGACATGTTGTGAAAATCTTGTTTATATGTTATGTGTAAACGTCTCCCTTTTGAGTCTTTCAATATACCTTGTGTGATGATGCTTGTGTTTAGCACCCAATAGTGTATTTCCGTTGCGCAATGTAAATTGGGGGTGTTAGATAAACCACACAAGAACAACAGACGCTTGTGAGGTGGTCTTAATAAATTCTTCGGATCAGCCAACCTCTCGACATCAACCTCGTTATAAGTTATGGGAAATACTTCCGAAACATCAGTATCCCGGTTCCTCCACGGCATGGTACGACGGTCAATCATAAATAACTTCTTTTTCCGTCCTTTTAGGCTGGTGGTGGTTTTGATGAAACACTTTTTAGCTCTCCCATTAACCTTATTTATGAAAGAGAACCAGTGCCCCCTGCTTGCACAACTTATGGAACACTCGAAACAAATTAACCTAGCACTTGATGTTTAAACTTCGACAATGCACCTCGAACATCACCACTCGGTATACACCAAGGGGAACCAACTGAGAAACATGGACTCAAGTGTTTAATAACCATTAGGAAGAAAGTAGAAAAGCGAATCCTCAAACCACCATGTTCAATATGCTCCAAGTATATACCAATGAACTTCTTCGGAAGCATGTCCATAGTCATGTTAGGATCCTGTAACCTAGATCGGAGGTCCTTTGCTATCCTGTATTCCGCGATCGTTAATGTAAGCTCTTCATCCGTCATAAAGGAGTGTCTAATGTGCATGTCGCACTACGGATCTATAAGATTCACACTCGACCCCACTCCATCGGAATCGTTGTCGGATATTATGAGAGAACAAGGGAACGAAAGGGAAGAAGTGATGGAGGATCCTAAAAATAAACTGGTTATTTAGTTTATTTGTGGTATCTTTTATTTAGTTTTCATATTTTGTGGTATCTTTTATTTAGTTTTCTTATTTAATGTTTTTGGGAAAATATTGTTATCTTTTTCCCCAAGTTGAGTTTTCCTATATAATTAGGACTTTTTGTATTGAATTATGATTGAGATATGAATAAAAAACACAGACTTGTAGTCTTTTGTTAATTGACTTGAATCCAGGTTAGGTTTTTTTGTTCAATTTTCACCCTAATAATCGGGCATTCGTTTGAATCAACGATAGTTTGAATGATTGTTTCTGGCATTCTTTGGAATCAACAGATTCAATTATCTATCTTTGTTACTTTGTTATTTCAAACTACACCAGTTGGTATCAAGAGCCGAAGTTCCTGATTAAGATGTTAGAATATCCGTTTTTTGAGGTTGATGGTTCATCTTTTGACGAATGGGAAGATTATGGTGCGACTAGTGATGATTATGATGAACCTCCCATATTTGATGAATATGAAGAACAACCGATGCTATTTTATGATACAAATATTGAAGATGTCATTGAGGAAAAAAAGGATTTACGAAGAAAAAAGAATTTGGTAGGGAAGAAGACAACATTGAAGACACTGCAGTTGTGGTTAATAGTCTTTGTTCTACAATGATCCAAACTATCATGGTCGACAAGTTGAGTTTAAAGACGATCAAGGTTCGAGGTCGATTCATTTAAAGAAAGGAAATTTAATGGAAGGGATACAAATTTGGATTCTACGCGTACAAAGGACGAGTGAGACAAACTCGAGAACGAGTTTTTTGAAGTGAGGGAGAATGATGGAGGATCATAAAAATAAACTGGTTATTTAGTTTATTTGTGGTATCTTTTATTTAGTTTTCATATTTTGTGGTATCTTTTATTTAGTTTTCTTATTTAATGTTTTTGGGAAAATATTGTTATCTTTTTTCCTAAGTTTAGTTTTACAATATAATTATGACTTTTTGTATTGAATTATTATGAAGTTATGAATAAAAAACAGACTTTTAGTCTTTGTTAATTGACTTGAATCCAGGTTAGGGTTTATTTTTTAATTTTCTCTTAATAATCGGGTATTCGTTGAATAAACGATTGTTAGAGTTTACCTGATTATCGGTATTCTTTTGAATTAACGATAGTTGGAAGGATTGTATCTGGCATTCTTTGGAATCAACAGATTCAATTGATCATTATCCTTGTTCTCGCTATATCAAGAAGTAAAGACAACCGAGACAGAAAATGCAGCTGAAGATGGGTGGAGGGAAATACACTTCGGTAATTACACACACCGAAATGAGAAATAAACACGAAAATAGAAAAAGGGGAGTGAGTATATATAGGCAGTATCTGGAGAATAGGGAACATCGTATTAATGGAAAAATATCGTGTGGGGCGTTTAAAGCCACAAGGGAAAACATAGTGCGTTCTACGTGGCAGATCGGGAACGCTCCAACGATTCGAAAGAAACCCCAAGACCCAGAACCAGAAAAGCCCATCTAATCCCACCAAAAGCCCAAACAATAAGTATAATATTATCCGTTGTCGGATAACATTACATTAGGGGACATGTTCGAGTATGGTCCCGATCATAAGCCGGAACCATGCCACGTGCCCTATACTGGAGTGGAAACCGAAGCAGCGGTATGAAAGGGACATCGCAGTAGACCAAGGCCCACCTACATTTCGGCACATACCCTAAGAGGAAAGGATACAATGTCTGAGACGACTAGGGGGCAGACCTACTTCGGGAAAGATACAGGTATAACTGGTCCACATTACATGTATATTTCACAGTACCCTATAAATAGTATATACACATTTATTACAAACACACATTGAAAGCTCTGACAACATACATTAACACTTATTGAACCCCTCGTCTCCGACATATACTTATTCTCACACCGAAGCTGGGTCCTAGGGTAACACCTGGGACGAGGCTAACGTGTGCTTGTTACTGTGTGTAGGTATTCCGAAGGTTATCAAGCATACGAAGCGGAACCCCCTCTCTCGGTAGGCCCTACCGAGGATTTCACATCTACACATTCGGTTTTAAAAAATGTGGAAACCATCTCTTCGGCTTTTCGATTGGGGTGGTTTTTTTGTTCTGTTTTTTTTCAGTTTTTGGTTCTGTTTTTCGATTTTATGCTCATCCCAAGCGGATAGTGCCAAATTTTTTTTAAGTCTATATCTTTTTGTTATTGTTTAATTGATCATTATAATCAAACTATGTAACGGAATGCATCCCTATTCCTAACGTCCATTAAAATACTTGGTCAAAACCCCTCATGTCCATTGCACATGAGGGTATATTTGTCTTTTCATTAATGTTCTCTAAGTTGGCCATTTTCTGCTTACTTACCACAATGATCTAATTAGGTTCGAGCCCTGGGTACGGTTGAGCCGTGGAGCTCAAGCCGTGGGCAAAAAGGTGTGTCACGTCACTTTTTTCTCCCATAATACCAAAATTCCCCATAACCCCACAACCCCCTCCCTGGTTAACACCACAATTTCTCGGTTTATCGTGACCACACTATAATTTTTTTAATTTTTTTTAATTTCCTTATATCATTTAAATATAAAAAAGAACTTTTATTAATAAAAAATATATTTTATTTAACTGGAAAATTAAAAAAGAAAAAGAAAAAAATTTGTGAAACCAAACCAAGCATCTTACTCCCTTTATCATCTTCCTGTGGCTAAAAAACACACGCACACAAACACAATTAACTGTGAAAAAAAACATACACAAACACAAAAACACACATAAACACTTCAATGGCACCAAAAATCACCATTCCAGATCATTGGCGCCAACCCACGAAGTGGTGCGTTGTTCCGAAATGTCGCGCCATAGCTTGGCGCAATGCTATGGCTTGACGACTCCAACTGCTCTTACCAAGTTGATGATATGCAATTTATTATAGTGATTTGTTGTGGTTGTGGTAGTAATCAAAAAAATGAAAGCTGGTCACCTCCGAACATATTTGAAATTGGGTTTTCAAGTGTGAATATGCTGTTTATGGTGGTGTTTGGTTGAATTTGTTGGTGAATGTGTTTGTGTGTATTTAATGTTAGCGTTTGCTATAGGTGTGATTATGGGGTTGCGTTTGGTGTGTGGTGGGGATGCAACAGTGGACTGTGTGATGTGGTTGTGGCTGGGTAGTGATTGTGATTGTGGAGATGAAGTGGTTTAGAACAAAGAATATGAAGGCTGAGTAGAATCTATCCAATCCGATTCGACCAGGCTGGCTCAATAACTTATTGGACGAAAATAAGCCAATATGAACCGCTTCTTCGAGGCTTGAAGGCCAAGTTTGACCACCCAGTTTCATGTGACCCAGCACTATAATCGGCTAAATTTGGCATTTTATACATATTTATTTTTTTACAGAAAATATATGTGATGAGTTTGGATTGATAGTGAGGATAGATAATATCGTTTGTAAGTTCAATACTTCTATTCACGTTGAATCGTATGTCTTTAGTATTGGTTTTCGGGTTTTATGTTTTTTTTAAATAAAATATTAAAGGTTTTAAGTATGGGTTAATTACCCAAATAGACCACTTTTTAAGTGGATTTGCCAAAATAGCCTAAGCGACTTTAAAGTTCCATATATAGACCAAGCGACCTCAAGCTACCTTATTCAACCTTATGCTACATTAAGCTACTCTAAGCTACTTTAAGCTACCTAAGCGACTTTAATATTAAATTAATAAAATTACTATTCATCCTAAGAAAGTACTCTTTTTTGTGTAAGAAATGTGTAAGTGTACTTTTTATGCAACTTTTATTTTAATTAATTAAAATTGAATTTTATTTAAATTATAATTAAAAAAAAACTATTTTATATTATGTAAAACTAAATTTATTTCTATGCGACTTTCGGTTGCACAGTGATTTGCAAAGTATTTTTGCCAGGGATTTTGAACTATTTGCACACTAGGTCTGCCACCTTTCACCCAACCCACACATTACTCTCACCACATTAATCTCACACAAACACATTTCTGACAATCCATCCACCGTTCATCTCCAAACCTTACCCTAATCCTTACCCCAATGACCCAATCCTTACCCCACTATTCATCATTCAAGAAGTTTGATAATTGTTAATCTGCCTAATTAATATCGATCCCCCAAATCTGTATCGATCTTTGATAATGTGCAGTTTCAATCCGGTGTAAATCAATTTCGTAATAGAGATGGATCCAATGGAGATTGGTCCAATGCCGAACTATGACGCGAAGGTAAGCCTTATATCCAAGATGAAGTTTTTACCTATAATCAAGGCTAAACTTAAACAAAACCCCGCACGCCATTTTTGTTTTAGAAACACTGTTTTTGGTCCATGGTTAGATGTTATTAATGACCAAAATGACAACCACTTGCTCAATTATATCCTACAACAACAAGAAATTGTAGATGTTCCCAGTACCGATTGTCCCCCTTTTATCTTTAACATTGGTGGTCATAATCTTACTTTTGGACGAAATGAGTTTTGTTTATTGACTGGTTTTAGGTGTGGTGATGTATCTTTAGCATATAACCAAAAAAGCTCATTATGTTCCTGTGTATTTCCTGAAAAAAAACGGTTAAATGTTAAGTCTAGAGAGTTATTGGAGATTATTCAGAATGAAAAAAATGGGCTGAATTAGAAGATATGGATGCAGTTAGGGTTTGTTTATTGTTTCTAGAGGAGGTTGTGTTTATGGGGCGTGAGGAGTTTTTAAATATTCCAAAGCATGTACTTTGTCTTGTTGATGATATTGACGCATGGAATGAGTATCCCTAGGGAGAATTCATGTGGCAGTATTATTATGAGAGGACATTGAATTTGATTTCGAGATATGCTGCCAGACATTATAAGAGCAACACCCCTAGTATATACATGGGAACATATAATCTCAATGGCTTTCAATGGGCCCTCAAGGTCATTTGTTCTACCTTTTTTATTAAAGTGATAATGCTGCCAAACATGCCCAACATTTAAAGTTAGCTTTTGTTTTGTTTATGCAGATGTGGATACTAGAAACATTCCCCAATAGCCATATTTGGTGGAGACAAGTACCAGGCAGAATTCCACGTGGATTTGGTTGGACAAATGACAGGAGGTTTCGTAAGATTGATTACCCCTTGCTCTTCCCACATGTAAAGTGTTTATTTCACTAACAATATTATATACCTTTTCTTTTTATTATTTTATATTTACATCATTTAATTATTATGTATTAGGAGATTCTCCCTACGTTTGTGCTCATTCCAACTGAAGAAGAGTTGAGGCAGACATGGCTTATACGCAGTATTGCTTTCTTCCGTGGAGACGAGGTTCCGTTTATTCAAGCTGTTATACCGATTGTTCCACAGCATGGTGACATTCTACCAGTAGCTGTAGATGGTATTATACCTAATGAAGCACAGAATGATGGGGTAGTACCTTTAGCTGTAGAAGCGGTTAACCATCATGTGATGTTGGGTCCTCAATTAGATGAAGTAAGATTGTCACCCGTTCGTGAACCAGAAGATTTTCCATTATCTAATGTACCGAGCAATTCAAGTGTAAACCTAACCGATTCCCAAGGGTTACTGGATAATGTTGACTCAATATTTCAAGTTGTCCTTGATGTAAAACCAGATTGGGCTGGAAGGGTGGGCCACCTGAGATCGCAGCTAGTTGAAACCTTATTAGGTCCAGATAATACCCACCAAACACAAGTTGTGGATGTATGTGTGATCCAACTTTATTTGTTTACTTTAATATATTATGGATCTTTAACCTTGTTTGTTTACATACTAATTTCCTGGTTATTTCAGCAGTTGAAAGGTGATAATGTTGACCAGAATCGCAAGTCTGAAGGTTCTTCTAATGACGAAAACATAAATGACTCCAATGTTGCTGAATGTCGTACATCTGAAGTTATTGTGAACGCAGATCTTGTAGATGATTCCATAACAACAGAAGATTATGTGATTGAGGATAACTTGTTTTTTGATGGATCCAAACAGGGGTCTATGCAACAAATACTAAATGCAGTTGAAGATCTTGAATTGCCTATGGAGGTGATAATTACTGATTCCTTTTCCTATGTCAGTATACATTACTTTCTCTTTAAGACAATATCTTATGTTAGTTATTCGTTTGTATATTTGTAGGACGACAATGTTATGGATAACAATTTAGGAGTGGATGGTAACTTTTGTTTAGATCCTACTTCTATTAGATTAGAAGATGAGAAGCAAAACAATGCAACAGAAGTTAGTAAAATTGACGGAGAAACCACCTTCGATTATGATATGAACGATGTTACCCACATGGTGAATAAGTCTGATAGGTCAGAACACACATCTGTTCATGACTTGGTGTTTGATAATAATTCTACAACTTCTAAGGGAACATCATCTTTTAAAGAAAGCACAGATACTACTCCGAAGGTACGCTTTGTCTAAAATATTACTTCTCTAATATATGTAGAATTATCAATATATACGTGAGCTAACATTGATGTAATAATAATTTATGCCTTGTAGCCTAAAGTCCGTGATTTGGATCTGTTTTTAGCTGATTATAACCATGTTCAGAATACATCTTCAAGCCATGTAACTGGAGATGGGAACTTCATTGGAATACCTTCCTTGGAAACGGTTTTTGCTAATATTGGAAGAAAGAAAAAGCCAAGTAAGGCTTTCCAGGAACCGTATGAGCAGCAATGTCCCACCACACCTATTCCAAAAAAGAGGCGTAAAATTTCAAAACCAAATTCAGTGAAATTTGGACTTGTAGAGGAAGACGATGTTGCTGTGCCTACCCGTGAATATACCCGTACTGAAGTTATACCATTCGTAGAGGTGATCCATTTATAATTGAAACTAATTGTATCATACGATTACCCTTATTAGTATGTGCATATATTAATTGAGATATCATTCTTAAAGGTATTATCCCGACCCAAAAGAAGTAGCCCTTACAAGGTTAGTTTTCCAAGTTTTATAAAAGATATGTTTGAAGCAAAAAAACAAGGGAGGCCGATAAAACTCTACCAATTAGCATGGGATCCATATGGACTGGTTGTCGACGATCGTGTATGGTTACCTTTTGTTGGTTTGGATGAAAAGAGAAGAGGTTGGATGACAGATTATGTAAGCATATGTTCTATGTTTATTAAAAATTTAATTCATACTTAGTAAGGTCCTTGTTGTTTATACTCATGTGATTCTTATGTGCAGCACTTGGAATTATGGAATTAGTTAATGTGGTTTGGTAGATTGGATTCTGCAAATTGGGTTGTTGCTGGCCCATATTTCTGTCCAAATATTATGGGAGGTAGACGGCCCATTTCTGATCCAAGACCTACAAAGTACAGGGTCGGTTGGGCAGATGTGGAAAAGGTTAACACTATTTTATCCCTTTTGAATGATATAACCAACCAAGCTTATGTTATACTAATACTAATGTTGGGATAAATACAGGTATTTATCCCTTTGAATGAACCTGAAAAACATTGGGCATTGGGAGAGCTTCACGTTCGGTCAGGTGTTTTTACAATTTACGACTCAATGGCACCAAGAAAGAGGCAAAAACATCTTCCAATACAAGAGAACAGGAAATGGTGGTTGGAAATGAGGGAAAAAATGTCCCAAGAATTGCCAGGGATTTTGGACGAGGCTGATATGTTGAAGCGCAAAGGATTGACCTTAAGGGATTACAAAATCAGCTTTAGGTTTGAAGAAAATGTTCCTCAACAAGGTAATGCATTAGGAGACTGTGGCATCTGGGTATGCATCATGTTATACCGACTCATCAACAACATTCCACTAGACCTAGGTGATCACACTCATCTACCTTTGGCCTATCGTGAACACATGCTCGATTACTTTTGGAAATACAAGGTAAGTTTCAAGTTACCCGCTGAGGAAGATTTTTAGGTGTTCTATCATTTTCTGAACAATATTTATGGTCTGTAATAAATTAAGTAAGCCTAACTTTAACTTTAACCTCTAAAGAATATGTATGGTGTGTAATATTCCTTATGTTATTGTATAATATTATCTGTTATTTAGGAATTAAATTCTTAATGTGCTAATTTTCAACCCTTGCCTTAACTGTGTACATATGGTATACCTTTATGATGTCCTTAGTATGCGACTTCGCATTGGGAATAGGTTGGTTGTAACATCAGTCAGGGCATTTATTTTTCATGTACTTTCTATGCGACTTATTTTTTGAGTATGTAATACTTACCCATATGCATTAGTTTCAATAAAAACCACACATTCTGGCTTAGACTCTTCCTTGTAATTTAGTTTATAATCATGCCAAGGCGTAGTACAACTAAAAGACGCCTAGAGTTTGATGCATTACAGTCAGAATTAGTTAGCAACACCAAAACTGGCTTAGACTCTTCCTTCAATGCTCATTTGACGACACTCCCAACACGATTAACTACGGTTGAGCCAACCGCAGCAGAAATAGCTAGCAGGAGACTAAGAGCTATAAATGGGAAAGTTGTTAGGATGAGAGGAAAAGGAGATGGCTCAAGATCTTTTAGGTATCGAGATGGCATTAAACCAATTGGATTTGGTGTTTCTTGGGATCCGGTGGATGGAGAGCCTATGCTCGGAGTAAGTGATCAATGTTATTACATGTACCTGTTTAATGTTATTTTATAACCATACTTACTATTTTAATAACTTATTTGTTTATTTCAGAATGCTATGTGATTGCCTGTACCAGCTTGGCCACTTGATATTACACCAGAAGACTGTAGGATCCATGTTGAAAGACCTGAACCTGTTGTTCTACACTCACCTTATCCAGTACCAATTTGTATGCGAGAGGCTGCTTATCTAAGGGGACTAAATGAAAATGCAGAAGACATAAACTAATAATAGCTATTATTTATATGTTTGAAAGTTGCATAAAATGTAATAAGTAGTATTTGTAAGTTTCATGGCAATTACATAACCTTTTGTAGAACAAATGGTTATTATCTTTAATGTATCTGTACTTTTATTGCATGCATTTAAGTTGAAATGATGTACCATCCAACTGTTACTGTACAATATTGTGCCTATATAATCACTTACTAATCTCCATACAATACAAACACAAACCAGTAACTAAATCACCTAATACTAAATTGAAATGGCAAACTCATCAGCTAACCAACCCATCTCTGGTCGAGTTGTCAATGAGATGATGACACTGAGTGGTGAATCAGACATTCACAAGTGCATGAAATTCTTTTTCTTGCAGCAAGTGACTGAAGAAAGAACTTTTGCTAACACCCTTCGTGATCAAGTTTCAGTTATAATGGCTGGCATAACAAAATTGGACCAAATGATTGCTGAGTTGGAAAATGTTACTGATCTAGTTTTAGTTTACGACCCATTGGATTGTTTGAAGGAATCAAGAACCACTGAGAAGGAGAAGCTTGATTCTTTGAACAGGTTGATACAGGAAATTGAGTATGGGATCCGCCAGAAAGATGGTCATGCCTGTATGATGGATTTGTGTATTGATGCTGATTTTGATGTTGAAGAAAATGACAATGACGATGAAGAAGGTAACTGAAAGACCAGTGGAGTGTAGTAAGATGTATTCAGTATGGTAATCCTACTTGTGTCTATCTTCCTAGTAGTTGATGTAATGTGATGCTGGAAATTTCCTTATACTAAATAAATTCCAGCAAGTATGTTTTATATGTTTTTAATGAAATCTTTGATCCGTATCGCACAATAATATTTCAATATATTACAAAACATGAAATACATGGTTCATAGATCATATAACAGATCTTAAAATACAAAGACATTTTAAAGCATGAAAAGTGAACAATGCATTACATAAAATAAGTAATTAAAAAGAACAACCAGCTACAAATTAGCCATATCTTCAGTCTTCGACTGGAAGCAGTAAGCAAGTTGATTGTCTGCTGTAGTTGATTTCTGCCTCTAAGTAGCCCAGGGATAATGATTCTGGCTCGAAGACACATGGGTGGATCAACCCATGAAAAGAAGTCACAGACAGAAGTTAAACAACAACGAAACCCACGTCCAGGGTTAGCATTGGTCCAAGAAGTCCTAACTGTGGTAGGATTTCCACAGAAGCAACTCATTAAGATATCTCTCGTAAGTAATCAAGCAAGTAATGTGTCTAGGACCACACCCATAACCAATTTTTATACTACTTTTATGAAATTAAAAAACAATATACTTGTACTTTTATCCAACTACTAATAGTACATTCACATTAATGAAATGTACCTTCCAGAATTTTTATTTTATGCGACTTGCATTAAATTATGACTAGTGTTCCCCATCCAAGCCTTGTACATATTTAAGCCTTGTACATCAATGTTTAATCTAATACAACCAACTATGAATAACCACAACAAATTTAAATTAAGGCTAGAGTTTCAGGGTTCGAATAGGTCTGTCCTATTGCCTAAAGATATCCAATACCAATACCTATATTGTTATTGTAAGAATAAGTTTTCAATCGGAGCTGATGAGATCATAAGTTTATCATACATAGATCAATTCGAAACAGTTGAGTTAATAGATGATGAAGACCTAGAGTGCTTCATTCATGATTTCGTTTACAACGGTCTTGAACCTCCTAAGATGTTTATATCTATATCTAAGGTATCCAATACTTCATCTTTCGTTTCAAAAGATTTTGATTTAAATTTACCATATTTGGGTGAAGGCACCATAAATACACCTACAAATGATGATCATGGCTGGAATCCGAATACTTTCATACATAACCGTGCCCCTCCTTCCATCCCTTTAGAGAACCCACTTTACAAGAATAAGCATCCAAATATTACTCCAATTAGATATGATGTAGGACATAGATTTGATAATAAAAAAGCATGTGTGTATCAGATTAGTTTGCAAGCCATTATGGAAGGCTTTGAGTTCCGGGTTATTAAGTCATGTAAAAAACGGTTTAGCGTTCGTTGTGCACAAGAATGTTGTTCATGGCGTGTATATACAAGGAGGTTTAAAACCAGTAATTGTTTCTTAATAACAACCGTAAACAACTACCACACTTGCTCTAAAACACAGCTTTTACCAAATCATCGTAACGCTTCAAGAACATTGATTGGTCAAATGGTTTTAGGAAAAATGAAAGATACAAGACGGGTATACAGGCCTAAGGATATACAACAGGATTTTAACGTTGATTGGAAGGTAGACATATCATACAAACAAGCGTGGGGGGGGAGACATGTTGCATTGAATCTGTTGAATGGTAGCCAAGGAGGATCATTCGAACAGCTACCTATTTATTTTCATAATGTTAAGTTGGCAAACGAGGGGACAGTTACCCACATAGAGACTGATGAGGATGGCTGTTTCAAGATGTGCTTTATTGCTTTTGGTGTAGCTGTAAGTTAATGTTTTTTATTATTTAATTACTTAAACACATTATGAGCAAACACGTCTGACCTATTATGTTTTACGTCCACCAGATTAGGAGCTTCGAATCATATATGAGACCAATAATAAAGATAGATGGCGCACACCTTAAAGGTACATATCTTGGGACTAATTTGCTTGCTGTGGGAATGGATTCAAACAACCAAATTATACCAATAGCAACAGGTGTATCACAAGGAGAGACAGTCGAATCATGGTCATGGTTTTTGACAAAACTGAAAGAATGCATAGGAGAAAGACCGAATATGGCTATCATCTCAGATAGGCACGTTGCTATTACAACAGCATGTGCGAATGTTTTTCCAAATGCCTTTCATGGGTATTGTTGTCGACATATTTTGATGAACGGTAAATTGAAATCCAAGAAAATGAATGCTCTATTTTGGAAAACTTGCAAGGCTTACTTGGTCCAAGATTTTCAGAAATCACTAGATGATATTAAAGCGGTTAAACCAGATGCTTACAAGAAGTTAGTAGATGCTGGTTTTGAGAAATGGTCAAGAGCACATTGCCCAGGCAAGCGCTACAATTACATGACCTCAAATTGCGTTGAATCAATCAATGCTTTAACAAAGACAGCCAGGAAGGTTCCTATAACAAAGCTGATGGACTTCTACAGAGACCTTATACAGAGGTGGTACTTTGAACGTAGATATTATGGTGCAGGTATGAAAGTGTGACTTCATATTTTAATTTATTATATATATATATATATATATATATATATATATATATATATATATATATATATATATATATATATATATATATATATATAGTCACAACTGCTGATTCATAGTTCCTAACATTTTAGTTGTATAGATGAACCAGCAAACGACGATTTATCAACATGGGCTCAGGCAAAGATAAACAAAAGAATGAGAAAAAGTGCCTCATGGACGGTATATGGTATAGACAAGTTCAAGGTTTATCAGGTGAAAGAATATAACCGAGTGCACATTGTCGATTTGGTGAGGGTGTATGTTCATGCCTAAAATGGCAATATTCAGGTTTGCCTTGTGGTCATGTGTGTGCTATGGCAAAACATGTTGGCTTGAGTAACTGTAACCATTGGGCGAAAGCGTGGTTTTCACAAAGAACTTTGAAAGCTATATACCAAGAGTTGGTTTACCCGCTTCCGGATCCATCAATGTGGGAAGTTCCGGTTGACTTGCAAGTGGTTAAGCCACCGGCTTTGGTAAAACCACAACCAGGTAAACCAAAGGATGGAGCAAGGATACGCTCACAAGGAGAGGGACCTATAGATAACAGATGTTCAAGGTGTGGTAGCAGGGGGCACGGTAGAGATGGTTGTCATACACCATTGCCGAGCCAAGTAAGTCATAATTTTATCATAAATAAATATGTATATATTATGTTTATATATATTGACTAACATTCACATACACATTTTTGTGTTTCAGGTAAAAAGTCAATCCTAGTATCCTACAAATAATTCACAGAATGGTCATAATGATTCACTGAATGTAGCAGAACAAGAGCCCAATCAAGTTCACTTAGATGACATGGACGTATAGATGTTATCAGTGTGTCCATGCAATTTTTCGCAACCGTTCCCTTATTTCATTGTACTAAGCATGTTTATTTGTTAATTCTTCTTCATTTCTTATAGGTTACATGGTACGTTTAAACAATAACCTTATGCCTAAAATAAAAGTTGGCTAATTGTTCACGATAACACAACGCAGTCTGTATAGGATCATCAACTAGCAACGATAAGCCATGTGCTAAACGGTACAAGAAAATACATACCCACACTCCGCAATCGCCATAGAGTCCTCCCTGCTTAGGAACGTCCTGGGCAATTGTAAACGTTATCTGGTATGTTGTATGGTCAATTCCCTTAGCAGCAAATAAGTCTTCATCGGCTAGAATTGTTGGTAAGCGTACCTACAGAAATATTGTATTCTTACTTAGTGTTAAAAAAAATATCATCATGCAAACGAGAACACAAAATTATTTAAATATTATTTAACCTTTAAGCATTTCTTTGTCCTTAGATACCAATCGCAGTAGTCAAATTTGTTATTGTCGCCAGTATCGTAGAAGGTTACTAAACCAGATGGAATATCAAACTCCGCCAGGAACCAGTGTGTTCCAGGTTGGTTAATAGGTATAAAAACCCTATCAACCTCTGACCATGGCTTAATATATCGTTGCCCATTCACGTACCATAGAGGCATTCCATTTTGAAGTAGCAGCTGCACAAAGTAAGGGCTGACCATGGCCCAATTTGCGTCATGTTCTCGCACGTGCCACATGTAATCCACCCAAAGCTCAATATGCTTATACCGGAAAATTGGATTACATTAATACAAGTTAGATTGAAAATTAATGAATAAATTAAACCCCAATGTATAACTAGTTAAATAGTTTCCGTTTGTTACCTCATCCATTAGATAACCTTGTCTAGGAAGATCCAAACAGACTAAAGATTCCAGAAACATCTATCAACAGTTACTTCATTAGACCAAGGAAATTTTGAACGCAAACGCCCAGGCCGTCCAAGATAAAGGTCCAATTCATCGCTTATTGAAATTTTGTGTATGCATTGTGGCTACGTGAAAGATTCTATAATAATGGAAAATAAAATAAGTTAGGGAATACATCAATAACTAGAAACCATAATGTACACATAACAAGGTATGTGAAATACCTCAATCCAAGGTCCGACATCTTGTAATCCGTTAGCCATGTCTAAATCAACGACACCCGATACTTCACTGATTTTTTGAAATTTCTGTGATACTGTTGCCGAATCACAATTGCGGTCTGGTAATAATTGTGACCTTTTTTGAGGAAGGCATTCGGCAAAAGCTTTTTTCATATGATTAGAATTTCTTAATATGTGCCGCCTACTCTTAACATCCATCTCCCATTTTTTCATAACCTCCCGTGACCTCTCTTCTGCGAGCAAAAGCTGTTTCTTCCTTTCCTTTTTAATTTTCTGCTCATGAGCATACTGTCGTTCCTCCTCTACCAGCTTCCTTTCCTCCTCTGAAATGCGAACCATTAATTCCTATTCAATGAAATATTCCTGTGATTAACAATGGTAAAATAGGTAATCGTGTATATTTGCGTGTAATAATATATATCATTAGGTTATCAATGAATAAAATTGTACCACGTCATTTTCTTCTTCAATCCCGTGATCTGCCGACATCGACACGCAATCATCATTGGCGCATTGGAGCACCTGACTATAAATGTTATTAAGAACTGCGCACAAATCTTGGTTTTGTGATTTGAACTTTTCACTAAATGACAATGAAGGCGATACTCCGTTCTTCGTAAAACCAAGTACCTATGTTAATTTTACCAGTATGAAAACATATTAAACGTATGCAAATATTTAAATGTCATGTTGGTAACAAAGAAGAAAAACCTACCAGTATGATAACCTCAAGTTTGTATATGCGATTATTTAACTCTTTTATAAGACAGTCCTTTATACGGCTTTCCTTTGATCTAGGAATATTGACATCAGAAATAGTGATCCTCTCACATACACTATTGCGTTTACGGCTTGCAGCAAGCTTTTGGAAATACGCATCGTACGCATCTGCTTTTCTTTCTGGAACCTTAGGTATGTATGATTTCAGATACTCACAGGTACTTGAGAACCATTCCGTTTTGTACTCAGTTGATGTAGGCCTTAGCTCTTTGATAACCTTTGCATCCTGAAACCATATGTATAGTTTAATACCCAGAAAAATTGTGATCCCTTAAAATTTGACTATACAAAATAAATATTACCTTCCCAAATAAAGTCAAAAAATCTGATCTTTTCAAAATCTTTGTTTTAGACCACGCAATTCCTCTGGGTGTAATGTCCGAGACTTTATTCCACCAGTTTACACTATACAGGAATGACTCCATAATCCAGACCTAAAAAGGTTTATTTAATTTTTAACAAAATAATAATAAAAACAAATAAAAAATGATTTGAAAATTGTGAACAAAATCATACCTGAAATGACCATACAAAACCAGACAGTGTGTAACTTGGCACATAATTACGAGACTTAAGCAACCCTTGAATGTGCTCATCCTTGTGACGGGCCACAACATTGACTAACTCCTTATACAAAGTATCCCATATATGCTCGCCCCAAGGAAAAGAATTCCATGCTTCCAAATTCTCAATTAACTTAAATAATATGTCATCAAGTTCATTGGCCAACAAGCGACCCATAAATATTACTTCCAACATAAACAAAAGACATAACCTAACCGCGTCTACGTCACTAAGTTTAGAAAAAAAACTCCTCATCCTCAACAACACCTATTAAATCTAAATTAGTTATCGGTAAACCAACTTTATGCGGGAATACCCGGTTTCTGAATGTCATATCACAGTCGGTATATGCGCTAAGAGTTTCATGTCCAAACCTGAAACCAGTTATGATGCTAAACTCTTTGCGTCCAAAATGTAGAGTCGAACCGTGGATATTATATAATAACGGCATATTGCGAATCGCTAACAGTACACTGTTTCTGTAGGATAAAATCTAGCATATGAACCTCCTGATTAAAATACACAAAGTCTATCCACGGCCCAAAACAGGTGGTGCTAAACAGTTTCCTCCGCTTTACATCCAATGAGTTTTTAATAAACTTAAAGTACTTCAATTTACTTCTTATATACACTTTGGCTTCATACTCCTAAAATAAAACAAAACATCGATAAATATGTCTGACTAAATAATATAGATTTATCACAAGGAAAGGAAAGATACATAACGGAAATTTTTCATTAATAGATAGCATGGAATCATACAATGGAACGGAAGCAAATACATTCATTCTTAAACAGAAAGGCCTACATATATTGGCCTACATTCATACTTAACATATATTGGCCTACATAGTCTAACACACGGTAAACTTAAGGAAACATGACAGAAGATTTGTGAGAGAGCACATGGTTGATATAGGAAAACAAGTCACTTGGGGCTAAGGGAGGCCATCATAGACATTCTTTTGAGAACCTGGAGCTGAACATGGTTCACTGCACCCAACAAGGCACGGATCTTGCCAAGATCATTGTTGTTGATCTCCTTTAGCAACTTTGAACAATCATATGCTACACTGCTATTAATGAAGCAGTCTAGTTCTGATATTAAGCCACAACGCTCGTTCACTCGAGCACCCAAGATTTCGGCTAGGTGATTAAACTCATGCGCTATCAAATGATCTTTGTTATTTTCAGATTCCAATAGAACAAGCATCATGTGCCTGATGTCATTGGAGTTTGCAATGATGGAAAGCTCATGTAGGGTAGATATTTTTTTTCAGGTTAGGGTTTGATAGTATATGAGTGTATGAGTCCTAGTAAGGCCATAACCATCCTTTTTATAGATGCATGTTCAACTAGTTGTCAAAAGGAATATATTAAATGTTTGGCAAGACTACACCAGGCTTTTTGGCATGTAATATATGGCAGACAACTTCCAAATTCTATTTTTTGCCAATTTTGTAACAAAATGCCATTCTAAAACAAACTGTATATTTTTAAGGTTCCCAATAAAGGAAATTTAGTATGCCTATTCAATATCAATCTAAATCTATTTTTTCCCAATTTTGTAACAAAAGGCCAAACTAAAAAAAACACCAAAACTGTCGTTCTTATACAGTATACATAAAAAAAATTTAAATAATCACACTTCTAATTTATATAATGTTAAAATTAAATTGTCTCTAATTAATACAAGTTGGTAACAGCAATAAATTGATTGCAGTGAAAGTCGCATAAGTCTATAAAGGAAGATGGTGGTTTAACGTTATGTCACCATTAAATTACAAATTAGATAGTACAATGGATTCAATACCAGTATATATGCTTCAAGATCCTAAATCATATTTTAAACAACAATAATCTAATCAATTTTAAATTTATCTAAAATTAAAGAATATTAAGAGACGAAAACTGTTGAATTACTACTAACATGAGCCCACGACATTGTTGGATTGAACTACGATAAAGACGGATTAACAATATGAATGATCTAAAAAAATGAATTTGTCGTTGGATTTTCTGGGACTTGGAGTTCGATTTCCTGGGTAACAGTTATGAATGGGGGTTAAGATGGTCGATGGATTCTACGAGATGGATAGGTTATGTTGTTAGCGATGTATTCTAGATCTGCATGGTCTGGGCTATAATGAAAATGGGCTGGGGTATTAGCCAAATGTACAAGTCAATATTGTAAATGTACAACTTACTAATCCATTAGCCAAATGTACAAGTCACTATATTGTAAATGTACAACTTAATAATCCATTTATTTTTATATTTGTTAAAAATAAATACTATAAAAAAAATTATTAATTTATAAATATTATAAACTTTTATATTTAATTATAAAAGTACAAGTCGCTTAAATTGTACACTTACACATTCTTACACAATAGTGACAAGTCGCTTAAAGAGTACAATGACACATTCTTACACCAAAAGCAGAAGTCGCATAAGTTTAATTAAAGTAGCATAATATTTTTAATATTTAAAATATAATAAAAATATGTTACAAAAATAATATAATTAAAAAGTTGCATAATAAAATATTCTGAGTCGCATAAAAAGGTACCTTACACAATTGTACTTGTTTCTTACACAAATAGTACTTTTTTTGGAAAAAACACAAGTCGCTTAGGTAGCATATGGTAGCATGGGTTGCATAGTGTAGCATAAGTCGCATCGGTCTATTTTGGGAAAATGTCAAAAACATGGGTTATTTTGGCAAAAAGATTTAATTACAAGTCTATTTAGGTAATTATCCCTTTAAGTATTTGTTAAGCCAAACTATTCCAGTCTAGTTAAAGAGAAAACTGGACTGGACGGACTCTGCAGTCGACCCAGTGACTCTGCCGGTACATTGGTCTATCCTCTTTCATAGTTCAACCGACTACCCACCGCCACTTTTGCCAACACCATCTCAGCGGACAACGACTACCAGATCACGTTCATCTCCATTTATACCACCTGTAACTATTTACACCACCTGCAACTTCTCTGTTCTAAAAAAGTCTCGACAACCGTATCACCAGATCCTTCAAAAGAACTTAAGTAAATAAAATGTGAAAAAGTATTACTGTAGTTGATATACAAATCAAAATATTTGATAGGAATCCCACTTATGCATCATATTTCACATAGAAGCCGTAATTTTGGTGGGTTCAGGTGATTTGAATTTGTGAACTTTAGATTTGGATTTGGATTATTCTAAAATACTCAAATATCAGTTCACCCATTCAAACCACTTGGATTATTCAGCATATGCTTCCTCTAGTTTGGGTGAGCTGATTCAAACTATACAAATGACAAAACCCAAAACCAATATTAAAGATAGCTCGCACTTTGTTTCACCCGTAAACAAAAACAAACAACAAATAGATGATATTAACTATTCGATTGGCCTGCATTATAAACATCCTTGCTTTTGATACCATGTAAAACAAAGTTTGAGTGCTAAACATATTTAAACCTTAGGCTACTGTTGACAGTTCGATCTAGAACTACGAATACCACACCACCACTTCTAATTTATGTCTGTTTTGATGTACCTGCTACTTGACGGCTGGCTAATTCACTCAACTCACGAGCAGCATCACGCATCGCCAACAATTCCAACCTCTCAACATAATCCTCCACCCCTTGCAACACACTTTGCTGACTCTCTGACATATTCTCAGCATCACAATCTTCTTTCAATCGACCCAAACACGAACGCACATCCACATTCCTCCCAAACCTTTTCCCTTTCATCTCTTCAAGCAACTCCAAACCGTCATCTACTCTATCAGCTTTCACATAACCTTTAATCATAGTCGCATAAGTAACCAAATCCGGTTCAATCCTTCTCTCTTTCATCTCCACGACAACCTTTTCCGCATCCTCCATTTTCTCAGCCAAAACATACCCATTAATCATCAAATTATAAGTAACCAAATCCAACTCTATATCTCTTCCCTTCATCTCCACCACAAGCCTCTCCACATCCTCCATTTTCCGAACCTGAGCATACCCATTAATCATCAAATTATAACTAACCAAATCCGGCTCGAACCCTAACCCCTTCAACTCCATAAAAATCTTCTCAGCCTCATCCATTCTCTTCACTCCAACATACCCATTAATCATAGCATTATAAACAACAAAATCCGGCAATAAATTCCTACTTTTCATATCTTCAAACAATTTCCTCGCAGTCTCGACTCTCAAACATTGACACAAACCCGATATCATTAGCCTATAAGTATCCTCATCAGGAACCACACCTTCATCCAACATTTTACCAAAATACTTCTCAGCCATATTAAACTTCTTTTCACTAATAACAACTTCCAGCAACACATTATAAAACTTAACAGTTTTCGACACATTTAACTCCTCCATTTTTAACAAAACCTTGACACAATTCTTAACAATGTCCCATTTTTTAGTACTTTTTGCATACCCATTAATCAAAAGAATAAACAAATCTTCATTATAATCAATACCCTTATTAGACAAACTTAAAATGGCCTGTTTAGCATCATCAAGCCTTCGATCTTTGCATAAAGATTCGATCTTTTTGTAATGATCAATGTTATATGGGTCGGGTTGTGATTCATGGGTCGGGTTTGCAAATGAACAGAATTTGTATAAGGGTTTAAGGAAGAGGTTTTTGATGGGGTTTTGTTTTGATAGAGCGATGTAACGAGAAGCCATTTTTTGGTGATTTTTGCAAAATGAGGGTTTACAAGGATTTTTGCAGAATTGGTACAAGGGTTTAAGGATGATGAAATGAAATCATATTCTTGATGGGCTTTCGGAAATGGAAATATGGGCTTTGAGCCCTGTGTCAAGTCTGCAAAGATCACTTGGGCTACTTGCTTACCCAAGTATTTAATCTAGTGAACTTTAAACACCAGACATCTTGCAAAGAGGTTGATGGCACTAGAGGTGAGCATTTTAGGCTGTCGATTAGATCGGATCAAACCAATTTAGACCATACTGTACAATTTTCGGTTTGTGATTTTGGACAATTTTAGTCTGGACAGTCTGATTCGGTCTTACCAAAAACCTTCACAATTATGCATGATAGGATTGGATCGGACCGAAAATTGGACCAGACCAGACCAACACGGACCAAACCAGAACATTTTGGTCTTGTCTCGGTCCTGGATTTTAGACCATTTTGGTTTGCTGTCCGGTCCGATTTGGTCGATCCGGTTCTGTCCGGGCTAAATGCTCAGCCCTAAACGGCACACGCTAGGAGCGTGCATAATTCGAGTCTAACAAAAAAATCGAATAGAATCGAGTCTAGACTACACGAATATGAAAATCGGGTTTTTGATCATAAGCGTACAGAACCAATCATAGTAATCAATTTATGGATCAGTTACGGGTTAATCAAAACGAAAAGGAACCGACCTAAAACCCGAATAAATACAAATATTTTTTTTTTTAATATGTTTTTATGTAATTAAAATTTTCTTTAAATATAAAAAAACATTTTTTTATAGTTGTAATAAATTTTGTTGGCTAAAAATCTATATATGAAGTAAAACTCTTTCTCTCTCTTTTATGGTGATTGTGGTGATATCTTCTTCTTCAAGCAATAATTCGAATCCATTAAAGCTAACTTATTCAGAACTCTACTCTAATACACATCAATTAGCTTAATCAACAATAATCACTTGATTGATTCGACTCCAATAAACCTGAAAACTCGTAAAAATAAGCTAATAAGTTAACTTATGTTTTTTTTATAAATAGAGAGTTTATTAACATCAAAATAACCTAAAACATGTTCGCTTATAATTCAGCTATACTAGCTCAGTTTGTTAGCCTCAAAATATTGAGTCAAACAAGAATGTTCGGTCATAGGTATTTATTGTAATATTTATTAGAACGTTATAATAGTTGGTTAAAATAGTCGTGACATTACGAGCTAGATGGCTAGCTTAAAAGGCATCTTTTAAGGTACTAAGCATTTATTCAAACCCGGCTCAAAACAAATATAGTTCATTAGAGAGCCCGCATGTGCGTGGACTATAGAAGCACCCTCCTAGCATGTTAGGAGGGTGGAAGTTCTCATTTTTCTTAAACTAATCTCACATAGTTTCTCCATTTTCTCTCTACTTTCTCTCACTACTTTCTCTCTCTAGAAATCTTCATTCTTTTCATCTATTTTCTATCTTTAATCATCAAATAATATGGGACAACATTTGGTATCAATCGCCACGGGGTAGATTAGTGATTGGTTGTTGTTTTTAGTGATTGATTCAGTTGATTTCTCTTAAAATCATCTCGAATTAATTTTTTTAGTGTTTTCGGGCTCTAAATCTTGAGATAAATCACTTATATAGATTTGGTAGGGATTTGGTTAAGTTTTTGTGATTCAAATCGCAAGTTTTTGGGGTGATTGGATTGTTTTTTAAGGTACGGTTCGTTAACAGTAGCTTGATTTGGTTATTTTTGGCTGTTTTTGGAAAAGGGTTTCATATTCCAAAGAAGTCAATTATCCGAACATCAATTTTCGGAAAAGGGTTTTAAATTCCGAAGAAACTGCTTATTCCGAAGATCTCAGGTACAATTTATCCGAAAAAGCCCCATTATTCCGAGGATCACAATTAATCCGAAGATCACCAGTATTCCGAAAAAGTGATTTATCCAAAAACAAGTGATTTATCCGAAAACAGTGCTTTTATCCGAAAAAGCCAATTTATTCCGAAGGTAGTGCATTATTCCAAAAATCTCAAGTTATCCGAAAACATCACTTATTCCAAAAAAAACCTGTTAATGCAATAATGACTAAAAACGTTACTTGCATTTTTCGGTCTCGCTTAGTTTTGATTACGACAATATGTAAAAACAAGCATTTACGAACACAACGAAAAACGAATCTTGAGTTCAAGTATTTTTCATTTTACCCATTTTCACTAAAGGTATGGATAAACAAGTACTAACCTTAATCAAGTGATCAAGTGATTTAATCTTTTCTTAAAACTCACTTTTTATTAAATGTGACAAGTTTTTATTAAACTTTATTTTTAAGAAAATGTTTTATTAAATTAATTATTTGAAATTTGAAAATGGCATATTCTTATTTGGTTAAGAATATCCTTTCAGGATATTTTTTATACCCAGATAAGACCTCAACCACTAAAGGACAAAAAGGAGCGGAGTCTAGTCCGGCGGTACCTTAGCGCCTAGGCGGTACCTTAGCGCCTAGGCGGTACCTTATCGATAAGGTACCGCGGGCTATGATAAGGTACCGCGGGCAGATATAGCCGTTGGCTCCTTTGTCCTTTAAATAGTGGACCATTCTCAGCTTTTCACCTCACCTCTTTTGCACATTTATTTCCAGATTCAAACCCCTTCTTTAATCACTCAAATCTTTGATCATTTGTTTGATTATTACTTGTTTAAGAAGTGAATCTTGTTCTTCCATCCCTTCCTCTCCAAGTGCAAAGAGAAGAACACTATCCTAGTGAAGTGTTGAGTCCACCACCAAAGATCCATTGAAGATCTAATTTTATATACTTGTAGTTGTGTCATAGTTGTGAAGATCCAAGTAGTTGTGTCTATTTGGAAGTTGTGTATGTACTAAGTATAGTTGTGTAGATTGGTCCTAGCTACGATTAGGGCTCGACTTTTAGCTTAGAGTCGGAAATTGGTTAAGCGACGTGTACGGTTTTCTCCACCATAAGGAGCTTGTTGTGTAGTGAACTCTCGAGTAAGGAGTACTCGAGGAGTGGAGTAGGAACGAGGAGTGAGCTTCGTTGCCGAACCACTATAAATCCTTGGTGTTCGGTTTGATCTTTCTTTACCCTTAACTCTTTACATTCTTTATTCTTTATGCATATACATGTGTTAGTACTAGATTAGTTACACTATCATTCTTTATTCTTTGTGGATATAGTTTTGTTAGTATTAGTTTAGCTACACTATCATTGTTCATATTGTGCATAAGAAGATTTCACATATTTCCTCAAGCCTAAGTTTTTGAAAAAGGATTTTTGGAAACCATATTTTAACAAGTAAATATAAGAAACTATTCAACCCCCCCCCCCTTCTAGTTTCTACAATTGGTATCAGAGCGGGTTGCTCAAGAATTTTTAAAGTATATTGTATTTTAAAACTTGAATCGATCTATGGATTCCAACAAGTACCTAGAAGGGCAATCTATGCAAAGACCACCACTTTTTAAAACCGATAGTTTTATTTATTGGAAAAATAGATTTGAAACTTATGTGAAATCAAAAGATTTAGATATTTGGCATGTTATTACCAATGGTGATTTTTTACCCTTTCAATTTAATGAAGTTTCTAAAACAAAAGAATTGGTCACTTTTGACAAAGCTAATTACGATACTAAAAAGAAACTTTCAAAAAATAATGAGGCCTAAAATGGTGATTTATAATGCTTTGCCTAAGAAATAGTATGAAAGAATTTTTATGTGTGAAACCGCTAAAGATATTTGTAACACTCTTTTAGTAACCCACCAAGGTAATAGCCAAGTCAAAGAAAGCAAAATCGATCTTCTTGTCCAACAATATGAACAATTTGTCATCTTAGAAGATGAAACTATTGATAGTGCATTTGTTAGGTTTAACACCATTATTACTAGTCTAAAAGCACTTGATGAAGGTTTTTCTAGCAAGAACAATGTTAGGAAGTTTCTAAGGGCCTTACATCCAAAGTAGAGAGCAAAAGTCACGGCGATTGAAGAGTCGAAAGATCTCTCAACTTTATCACTCGATGAACTCATAGGAAACTTGAAGGTTCATGAGATGATAATTTTGAAGGACTCGGAATTAGTGAAAACCAAGAGTGAAAGGAAATCTCTTGCACTTAAAGCCAAGAAGGCACAAAGTGACCATGATAGTTCCTCGGAAAGCGATGACGAGGAGTATGCATTGGCGGTGAGAGATTTCAAGAAGTTCTTCAAGAGACGAGGTCAACACGTTAGGCAACCCAACTATGACAAGAAACCATTGTCAAAGAATCGGTTTGTCAAGAACGAAAAAGGTGATAGGAATTGCTTTAGATGTGGTGATCCAAATCACTTCATTGGTGATTGTCCAAAGCCCGCTCGTGATAAGAACCACACGGCATTCGTTAGTGGCGCTTGGAGCGATAGCGGTGAAGATGATGATGACAACCCCAAAGAGGAGAAATGTCTTATGGCTCACACTTCTAAAGAGGTACATTCCGAAACCGAATATTATAGCAATGATAGCTCCACTTTAGATGATATTGAATTTGAAGGCAAATATGATAGCTTACACAAACTTAGTCTTAAATTCATAGAAAAGAATAAAACCTTAAAATCAACCAAAACTAAGCTTGAAAATGAGATCAATGAACTTAGGGAGAAATTGGCTAAACTTGAGAAAAACAAAGAGGTTGATTTAGGTTGCTTAAGTTGTGAGAAACTTAGATTAGAGAATGAAGATCTCAAAAGCACCTCCATTAAATTGGAAAAGTTCATGAAAGGTACTAGTGCTCTTGATGATATGTTAAACAAACAAGTTCATTCTAAGGAAAGACTTGGTCTAGGTTTTAACTCAAATGAAGCCTCAACTAGTGAACCAAAACAAGTCAGGTTTTCACAAAAAACGCCCACTGGACGCGGTTCCAAATTGTATGGCGCGGTTCCTTATCACTATGGAACCGCCGCCATAGATAAGGTACCGCGGCCAGAAGTTGAATTTTGTGAAAATTCTGAACTTTCTGAAAAATCTAAGTTAAATGAAAAACTAAAGCATCTTACTGTTAATAAGGTACAATTACCCATACTTGACGACAATGCTATTGGTAAGTTCTACAAGCCTTTAAGTAAACCTCTCATGGGAAATAGAAGTTTATCTAGACTATCCTCTACTCCACCTAGAGTACGGAATGAATCTAAGCCTAGAAGTAGAACGACAACGCCTACAAGAGATAATCAAAACAACTCACGACCTAGAAGTAAAACTCCAACACCTAGAAGAAATAATAATAACTCTAAACCTAGATCAAACACACCTAGGAGAAGTAATGAACAACATAATGGTTACATGAATTACTACCCTCCTCCATTTTGTTCTCCATGGGGAATCCCCTCCTCATTCATGCATCCCAACCAAATGCAAGGGATGTTTGGAACTAACAATTTTGGACCCATGAGATATTGGGGACCAAATGTTTGATCTTGTGTGTTGTTACCTAGATATGCTTGGGAATTGATTTGGAGCCCGATGAGTGGATTAAGGATAGTGGATGTTCTAAACACATGACGGGTAATCGAAGTTTGTTCTCGCGTTACAAAGCATATGATGGAGGTAACGTCACATTCGCTAGTAGTCTACGTGGTAATATCATTGGCAAAGGTACGGTTTCTCTTGAATCCATGACCATTGAAAATGTTGAGCACGTAGATAACTTAGGTTTTAACCTTTTAAGTATAGGTCAAATTTGTGATAATAAGTGTAAGGTCATCTTTTCGGAACATGACAATGAAATCGTAAAAGATGGAAAAGTCATTGGAAAAGGTGTTAGAAAGCATGGGCTTTATGTCATGAAGGTTAATAAGAAGTCAAAAGACAACATATGTCTTGCGACTATAGATGATAGTTCTATTCTTTGGCATAGGAGATTAGGTCACGCTAATATGCGTTTAATTCAATCTTTAGTCTCTAAGGAGTTGGTAAGACACCTCCCCAAGATTAAGTTTGATAGTCACTTTTGTGATGCTTGCAAAGTTGGAAAGCAAGTTCACTCAAGTCACAAAGCTAAGAATTTGGTTTCGACCTCTCGGTGCTTAGAGCTCCTACATATGGATCTCTTTGGACCTTCCGCCATACGGAGTTATGGAGGTAACCTTTATACCCTAGTTATAGTTGATGACTATTCTAGATTCACTTGGACTAGATTTTTGGCATCTAAGAATGAAGCTTTCGATCACTTCAAAATCTTTAGTCGAATAATTCAAAATCAACTAGGATGTTCAATTATTAGGACGGATCATGGTAGGGAATTAGATAATGAAGTGCAATTTGGTGCCTTTTGTGAAGCTCATGGTATTACCCATAACATCTCGGCTCCTCGCACTCCACAATCAAATGTGGTAGTTGAAAGGAAGAATAGGACTCTCCAAGAGATGAGTAGGACGATGTTAAACGAGCAATATTTGCCTCAAAAGTTTTGGTGCAATGCCGTGGACACATCGACTTATATTCTCAACCGAATTCTTATTCGACCT
The DNA here is from genome assembly GCA_025667525.1 of Glebionis coronaria. Taxonomy (NCBI): domain Eukaryota; kingdom Viridiplantae; phylum Streptophyta; class Magnoliopsida; order Asterales; family Asteraceae; genus Glebionis; species Glebionis coronaria. The sequence goes on from CM046881.1 coordinate 172,021,866, forward strand.
TTCCTAGGAAAGACCCCCTATGAGATTCTTAAAGGTAAGAAACCCTCATTAGAATACTTTAGGGTGTTTGGAAGCAAGTGCTTTATCCTCAACACCAAAGACTACCTTACCAAGTTTGACCCAAAGTCTTACGAAGGTATCCTTTTAGGTTATTCCCAAACTAGTAAAGCCTACATAGTCCTAAATAGAACCACAGGGGTTATTGAAGAATCACTCAACGTAACCTTTGATGAAACCCCTCCTTCACCCAAGACACCACCATTGGTTGATGATGACTTGGATGAATTAGAAGTAGTTAAAGACAAAGAGGTTAGAAAAATAGGAGTTGAAGACCTTAGTGTTGAAAAGGAAGTAAACATTAAGGAGTCTAGGGATCATACTCTCAATAATGTCATTGGTGACTTAAATCAAAGGACCCTAAGAATTCAAGTCCAAAACCAAAGCAACTTCTTTTGTTTTGTCTCCTTGATTGAACCAAAAAATGTTAAAGAAGCTTTGACGGATGAGAGTTTGGTCATTACGATGCAAGAAGAATTGAATCAATTCGTTGCCAATGATGTTTGGGAACTTGTTCCTCCACCTAGAAGTTCTACCATTATAGGAACCAAATGGGTATTTAGGAATAAGCTAGATGAGAATGGTGTTGTGTCTCGTAACAAGGCTAGACTTGTAGCTCAAGGCTATAATCAACAAGAAGGGATTGATTATGACGAGACATATGCACCGGTAGCTAGATTAGAATCTAATAGAATCCTTTTAGCCTACGCTTGTGCCTTAGATTTTAAGCTTCAACAAATGGATGTAAAGAGTGCATTTCTTAATGGTTTGATCAATGAGGAGGTATATGTGGCTCAACCTTCCGGCTTCATTGATTTTGAGAAACCGGACCATGTTTACAAGCTTAAGAAAGCACTTTATGGACTCAAACAAGCACCCAAAGCTTGGTATGATAGACTTAAAGAGTTTCTTGTTAAACATGAGTATACCATGGGAATGGTAGACAATACACTCTTTACAAAGAAGAAAGGTCCTCACCTCATAATCGTACAAATATATGTTGATGACATTATATTTGGCTCAACTTGTCAAGAATTGTGTGATGACTTTGCCAAAATCATGCATGATGAGTTTGAAATGAGTATGATGGGAGAACTTAACTTCTTTTTAGGACTCCAAATTAAACAAATGGACGATGGTATCTTCTTTAGTCAATCTAAGTACGCTAAAGAAATGCTAAAGAAATTTGGATTAGAAGAATCTAGACCAATGAAGACCCCTATGGCCTCGGATACTAAACTCACCGTAGATGATGATTGTGAGTCGGTAGACAACACCAAATATAGAGGTATGATTGGTAGTTTGTTGTACCTAACAGCAAGTCTACCGGATATCATGTTTAGTATTTGCCTTTGTGCTCGCTTCCAAGAGGCTCCCAAAACCTCTCACCTTGAAGCGGTTAAGCGTATCTTCCGATACATTAAAGGCACTATACATTTAGGGTTATGGTATCCTAAAGGGACCGGCGTAGAAACCATTGTCTACGCGGACTCGGATCATGCGGGAGACTATGTGGACCGGAAAAGCACTAGTGGAGTTTGTACCTTCATGGGTTGTTGTTTAACTTCTTGGTTCTCCAAGAAACAAACCGCTCTTGCGATATCCACCACGGAAGCCGAGTATGTGAGTGCCGGAAAAGCATGCCAACAAGCTCTATGGATGAAGCAAGCGCTTGTTGATTACGGGATTTCTCTTGATGATGTTCCCATCATGTGCGATAATAAAGGAGCTATAGACCTAAGCAAGAATCCCGTGCAACATTCGTGAACCAAACACATAGAAATTAGACACCATTTCCTTAGGGATAATGTTCAAAAGGGGAACATTACTATTGAAAAGGTGCCCTCCGAGGACAACTTAGCCGATATCTTCACTAAGCCACTTAAGAGGGAACCTTTTAATTACTTGCGTCCAGGTCTAGGATTAATGGAACATCTTCCTTAAATTCTTTTCTTCTTGTGTGTTTTCTTTTACCACTTTGAGTCCTTGAAAAATCTTCTCCTCTCCTTTTCAAAACTCTCAAAGTCTCGTTCGAAAATGGTTGAGAAATTTGTTTGACATTGTTAATTCAATCTAAAAACGATTTTTCATAGATTCTCGCTATTAATCTAGAGCTTACATAATTCATATGTATGATTCTCTCAAACATAGCAAGAACAAGATTGAATCATGGAGGATCATTGAGTCATGACTTAAGGTCTTGTCTTACACACCTCCTACATTGATTTTTTAATCCATGTATTTTGGTCAAATCTCTATTTGGTAAGTTTGCATATGTTTCTTTTGCCTATCTTTGCTTTTAAGCATATCCCTATGATAAGTTAGACTAGAAAAATAAGTTTTGCTGAAAAATCTTCCTCCAAACACCAAACCCTGCTTCTGCAGGCGGTTCCATATGTGAACCGCGGTACCTTATTGATAAGGTACCGCCACCCTAGATAAGGAACCGCCTACAGTGGCCTTCCTTTTTCGGGTTTTTGTCTGAAACTCTAGATTTGCTCCAACATTTTTGAGAATCTTTGTTTCAAACCCTTTGACCACCCCAAAAATACCCTAAGCCTTCCCTATTTAAACCATAAGCATTTTGCATTACTTCACATCCAAAATGTCTTATTCTCCCAATGAAAGCCTTGAATCTCCTCCATTTTCTCCAATTGCTTTCAATCCAAACCCACCCAAGAACACTCTTAATCACATTTCCCCTACCAAGAATGTTGATTGTGGAACATCTTTTCTTCCACCACCACCCTTTAGTGTTCTTCCTCCTTCTCATGATAATGTCATGCACCATGGAACATATTGTCATTGTTGTCAATATTAACATCTTGCTATGGCACACATCTATGAGGAGTTGAGCTACATCAAAAGTCTCTTAATCAAGCCTCCTCTTCACTTTGATTATGAGATCTCCAACAAGCCACCACCACCACCCTCCGCTATTACCTTGTCTTTCATATAAGCATTGGTTGCTTATCCACAAGACACCAAATTCAAGCAAATCTTAGAATTCTAGAATAACTAGGATTAGATTTATGCTTTTGGCTTGTTTCTTTTTCCATACTTCTTTGTATGATGTTCTTTTAGTAACCGATCTTGGATCTTTTTCTTTATGTTTTCTTCTCTTTTAATTTTTTTTTTTTTTTATGTGACCTATTGCTATATATTGTTGGTTGTTTCTTTTGTTCAACTAACCATTATATGTAGCTTGTCACCATATCTCGATTCCTCGGTGCCCCAAGCTAGGGGGAGTAAGCACCAAGGGGGAGTCTTTGCAAAGTCCGTTTCTTCAACACCGGCTTACGCAACCTTTTTGCTTCGACAAAGGGGGAGAAATGAATAAACTCGTCTTCAAAAATCTTGTTTTTGTGTGATTGAGTTTATGTATTGTCGGAATCAAAAAGGGGGAGATTGTTAATGCAATAATGACTAAAAACGTTACTTGCATTTTTCGGTCTCGCTTACTTTTGATTACGACAATATGTAAAAACAAGCATTTACGAAAACAACGAAAAACGAATTCTTGAGTTCAAGTATTTTTCATTTTACCCATTTTCACTAAAGGTATGGATAAACAAGTACTAACCTTAATCAAGTGATCAAGTGATTTAATCTTTTCTTAAAACTCACTTTTTATTAAATGTGACAAGTTTTTATTAAACTTTATTTTTAAGAAAATGTTTTATTAAATTAATTATTTGAAATTTGAAAATGGCATATTCTTATTTGGTTAAGAATATCCTTTCAGGATATTTTTTATACCCAGATAAGACCTCCACCACTAAAGGACAAAAAGGAGCGGAGTCTAGTCTGGCGGTACCTTAGCGCCTAGGCGGTACCTTATCGATAAGGTACCGCGGGCTATGATAAGGTACCGCGGGCAGATATAGCCGTTGGCTCCTTTGTCCATTAAATAGTGGACCATTCTCAGCTTTTCACCTCACCTCTTTTGCCACATTTATTTCCAGATTCAAACCCCTTCTTTAATCACTCAAATCTTTGATCATTTGTTTGATTATTACTTGTTTAAGAAGTGAATCTTGTTCTTCCATCCCTTCCTCTCCAAGTGCAAAGAGAAGAACACTATCCTAGTGAAGTGTTGAGTCCACCACCAAAGATCCATTGAAGATCTAATTTTATATACTTGTAGTTGTGTCATAGTTGTGAAGATCCAAGTAGTTGTGTCTATTTGGAAGTTGTGTATGTACTAAGTATAGTTGTGTAGATTGGTCCTAGCTACGATTAGGGCTCGACTTTTAGCTTAGAGTCGGAAATTGGTTAAGCGACGTGTACGGTTTTCTCCACCATAAGGAGCTTGTTGTGTAGTGAACTCTCGAGTAAGGAGTACTCGAGGATTGGAGTAGGAACGAGGAGTGAGCTTCGTTGCCGAACCACTATAAATCCTTGGTGTTCGGTTTGATCTTTCTTTACCCTTAACTCTTTACATTCTTTATTCTTTATGCATATACATGTGTTAGTACTAGATTAGTTACACTATCATTCTTTATTCTTTGTGGATATATTTTTGTTAGTATTAGTTTAGCTACACTATCATTGTTCATATTGTGCATAAGAAGATTTCACATATTTCCTCAAGCCTAAGTTTTTGAAAAAGGATTTTTGGAAACCATATTTTAACAAGTAAATATAAGAAACTATTCAACCCCCCCCCCCCCCCCCTTCTAGTTTCTACAAACCCCATTTATCCGAAAAGATCCATTTATCCGAAAAAGACACATTATTCCGAAAAAGACACATTATTCCGAAAAAGACACATTATTCCGAAAAAGACACATTATTCCGAAAAATCCATTTATCCGAAAATCTTTCATTTATCTGAAAACTCCTCAATTTTCCGAAAAGCTTCTTTTATCCGAAAATCACCATTATTCCGAAAATGTCCATTATTCTGAAACTGGCATTTTTTGTTTGAAGTGTTTTTAGACTTAGTCACCATCTAGACTAGTCCTGGAACATAGTTTACATGAAGTTTAAAAAAAAAAATAAAAAAAAGAGTTTTTTGGCGGGAAAACCCAAATAAAATTTATTTTTTCCTAAACCATTTTTAGGCCATTTAAGCTTCAATTTCAAATTTTAGCGATGCGGAAAAATTTTCGACAAAAATTCAAATTTTTAGGTTTTATTTTTGTCAAATTTTTCCTTTTTCAAAATTTCTCCCTATTAGTTTTTGACTATTTCGAACTCGATTTCAAATTTTGATAATTCAAAAATTTTCGGTTTACCATATCGGACTGAGAAATTTATTGTCAGACTGAGAAAAAATCGAAAATTTCGGAATTTTTACCACAACTCAATCACACCATATCTACTTAAGATCCGAAGTCACTTCATCAACCAAGACACCTTCATCATGGAAAAGAGCAATGAGTGTTCTGTTGTGACAACTCTTGAGATGGAACAATTACAACAACGGACACGCTTCTTGAGAGATACATGCATGGAAAGTTTGAGAATACTTAAATCATCATTTGAGAGCCTTTCAAAAGTCCTGCTAGACTTAGGTGAATCCACTGGCACGTTCATAAGAGCTTTCACACAAACCATGGAGAAACTTGCGGCACAACTCACCAAAGAACGACTCTTTGGGAGTGAATGCAAGATCACCTTCACTGAACTCAAGACGACATTTGAAAAGAATTTTGATTCAGAATTTCTCATGTCTTCGAGTACACAGGGATGCTTCATGAGACATCATAAAATGCTCAAACGTTCAAAGACCTGATCACAAGTAACATCAAATCCATTGAAACCTATGTCCACGGAATAATAATTCACGAACAAGAGATAGATAAAAGGTTCAAAGCAAGTGGTGGTACAGTATCGGGTCAGGAGAATAAACGCTGCATATCATGGAACACAAAGCATGGTCCGGAGGATGATCATACCATACATGGGAAAGAAAGCAGCAGCACTGGCACACAAGACATCAATTCTGAGACTGCCATCAACAATACACCTTCCTATGATAATGGCCCTGTTTACGATTCTGAGCCATTGGAAGAGGTACACAATGATGAATATAATGTGTTTGCCAATGATAATACGCATGAGCATTGTGATCAAACTCAAACCCTTATTGACACATGTATGACGGAAAAGGTTGATAGCAATACTATACCTAATTCCTCAGACACGTGCAAATATGTAATAATTAGTCTGACGATGATCAACATGCAAATGAGTATGATGATGAGGAGCGTATTGCGCTTGCTAATTTAATTGCTACTTTAAAAAAAAGATGTCAAATAAACTAGAAAGAGTCAAAAGCAATTAAAGAAAACAAACGTTACGCTCACTCAAAATTTTGAAGAATGCAAAGCTGCTCTAATTAATTCTAGTGAGACCATTGATAGCTATAAAGCTCAGCTTCTTCAAAAGACCAATGAGATTTAGGGGTACAAAGGGTGTTTAATTAACGTCAAAAAGGACGATTATCAACAGAAATATAATGAAACTCTTAAGCTTCTAGAACAAGAGAAACGTAATTATAACACCTCTTTGAGTACGGAACGACACAAAACGTATATTGCTACCACTAAAGTGAATGAGTTAACTCATGTAAATGGTTTTCTTCAAGAGGATAAAACTAAACTTATTAATGAAAAGAAAGCAGTGGTTGAAAAGATGGAAAATGATTTCAAAACTAAACAAGCGAATGACATCGACAAAATGGTGGAACTTGAAACTCAAATTGATTTTTACAAGAAAATTGTTTGCGAAACTAATCAATCAATTCAAACCATGAGAATGTTGGCACCTCGTTCGTTTTTCAAGGATAGACCTAGTTTTTCAAATCCTAAGTACCTTGAGCAAGCTCAATCTGAGAATCAGCATTTATATCTTGATGAGTCCCAATGGACCGATCTTGATTGCCTTGTTGTTAGGCCCGATAGTGAAGAGACAAACGATTTGGAAGAAGAGAGTAGACCAAATGTTAATAAAGAACTTGTTAAACCATATAATTATGCTTATGAAAACAGTCTTTATGGTCTTTTCAAACCGCAAACACATAAGTCTCGTGAGCAAATTTTTTTCGAATGTGAACAAATAAGAATTAAATGGAGACAAGTTTTTGCCACTAAGAAAACTAATGTTTCAAAATATATTGGGTACTTGCCGCATCAAGATTCTATAAGCAAGAGTAAGCAAGTATTCTTAAGAGTAACATTAAAAATTTCAAAAAGGTTGTTGACGATGACTGGAAAAAACGTGAACTTTCAAACGGTGATAAACAAATTCCTCACGATATAACTGTGCTTGTGAAAGCTATTTTGATTTCGCTTACAGAAAGAACAAAGAAACATGCTTTGGAATTTGAAAAGTTAATCGAACAAGTAATGTTTGACGATTTGAAATATGTGGAATCTCTTGAAAAATAAATTGACGATCATCAGCCTGAAAGAGACGAGTTTTCCACAGCATATGATCTACTCTTACAAGAATGTCTCTCCAAAGATATTTTGTTTGTTGCTCTTACATCTTGTGCAGATATAGACGAATATTCTGATGTGGCATGCAAATATCTTGATCAAGTCAAAGAGTGTGAACGTCTTGAAACAGAGCTTTTGGAACATACAGATAATGTTGATAAAAAGGCTTTTGCGTTGATTCAACACCGATGTGAATTCCTTCAAAAACACTGTCATACTCTTGAACTTGCTTTGCAAGACAAAGTCGGAAAAGGTCCAAATGATAATAACTTGCAAGTAAAACTTTCCGCCTTGTGTCGAGAAATGAACGAAAAGAGTATGGAAATTTCAGACTTGAAAGCTCAGTTGCAAGAAAAGGACATAGCGATAGAGGAGTTGAAGAAACTCGTTGTTAAGCAGGGTGGAAAAATTGTGGAACCTAAAGTTGTGAAACCTGTTGTTCGACAACCCAATGCCTACAAGGATCCAAAGCCATCTATCTTAAGAAAACCGACTCCTTTTCTCCAATTCTTCTCATGTGAAATCTAGGTTACCTCCTAAGACTGATGTGTAACCAAGTGTTCCAAAACCATCCATATCACCCTATGTTCCTCCATTTAGAAAGCACACTGTTGCTAAACCAAACCATGTGAATGCACCTAGCACTTCTAGGACTCCTCCAAAACGTGTGACATTCACGTCCATAAAGGAATCTGTAGGTTCAAATGACTTCGTTCATACCAACAACCTAGAGGATGCTAAACAAAAAGGGAAGATTCGGAAAGACAAACCCGTGTATTCAAAACCTAGTTCACCAAATCCCGCTAGAGTTCAACACACTCCTAATGGTAGTCAACCAAAACCTAGGATCCCTTTCCAGCAACCTAGGAAATGGCAATCATCCATGAGTACTCGTGTTTCGAACACTACGCCTGATCGATTTGGAAAACCAAGGAATACAAGTACTTTCATGAAACCCAAATTCCCTGTATGTCCCACCTGCAAAAAGGGCATTCACAATGGAAATCATGACCATTGCATTCTGCAATACCTCTATGAGGTCAAATCTCGTTCCTTTGAACGGAGATCGAATACAGAATCCCATAAGACAACAAGGAGATACAAACCCGTCGCAAAGAAAAGAAATAACAACAAATCTGAAATCTGGATTGAAAAAGGACATAGTTTCTCTCCAAAGAAGTCTTCCGTTGTGCAAGAGAAAACTACTCCTAAATCTAGTATGTAGTGGAAACCAACGGGTATGATCTTCAAAGAAGTTGGTCTTAAGTGGATTCCCACAGAGAAGAGTGTTGAAACCTGCTCCAGCACTAATGCGGGTGTTCTGAATATAGACAATGAATTTGTTACTCTTAACACTAGTATTTCTGCAAACTCTTCTTCTGTCATTGCAGGTACAACAACGGATTCTGAACCCACTTCTCCTTCTTCAAAGGGTTCCAATTCTGTACATTCCGTATCACTTTCTTCTGCTGTACAAAAGTCTATTTTGGATTATTTTCGAAAAACTTGAGAAAATACAAAAATATAATAAAATGTAGATATCAATAGAAAAACAAAAAAAATGGAAAAACTTTCAAATTACCAAAAATATTCTTCTCGACATGTTTTTCAGTATCGATAATATGGACGTACCTAGAAATGTCGCTTAATAATGACACGGGTGTGTACATAAAGCTCGAATGAAAGTTGTAAATATTTTTTCAAAACATGTCATTTCAATGATTTACAATTACCTCAGATTGTGACTCGTTCTTCAAAGAAAGGAAAGTTTATCACGACGATGACTTATCCTTAACAACAGGAAAATTAATTTTTCTCGGTCATGAGCTTTTGAAAAAAACATTCAAAGTTTTTAAGCTCATGTAAACGACTTACAGTTAAATGTCAGACTGTAACTCGAACTTCAAATAAAGGAAAGTGTATCTTTAAAGATAACTTATCCTAATAACGGGTAGAGTAATCTATCTTGGGTTGAGCTTGTCACAAAACATTCAACGTTTTGAGCTCAACACAATGGCTTGTAATCACTTTCAGATTACAACCCGGATCTATATTCACGGGGGAGTGTACGCTTTAGTGCCCTTATCCTCAGCAAAAGAAGAGAAATATTCTTATACTTGAGTGGATTTGTCAAGACATTCAAAGTCTATGAACTCAAGTTTATGCTTTTGGAAAAAAAATTCGCCAAAAAGAATTGTTTTTCAAAAAGCGTTGAACACAATTTTTTCAAGAATTTTCAATGATTATTCAAAATCTTTTAAAAATTGTGTGTTCAACAACTCCTATCCTTAAAAGTTTAATGTGGATCATATCCTCACAATGACAATTCAATTGGATCAATGAAATTGATCTTGTGGATGAGGTGGAAGACGTGCTTCTTCGCGACAGATTACGAAAAGTGCATCTTCTTATTGCTCAAATCGAAAAGTTGACTTCTCCTCCTCTCTCTGAGTCTTTGCCTCCATCTATTCCTCCCGTTGAAGATAATGACCCATTGCTGGAAGAAATCGACATTCACTCCATACCTCTAGGTATTGATGACGATGACATGGAGGGGGATATTATTATTGATAAGGAAGGTATTGACCCAAGTCCCCCTCCCGGGCACCTTTCATCCTCCCCTTTAGCCACTATTACGGAGGATGAGTGCTTTGACCCGGGAGGTGACATTGATTATGCCATTACTGATAACCTTATGGCTTTGCCGCTTTCTCAGCATCCATTGTCTTTGGGGGATGACAATGTGCTTACTTTACCCACCCCACCTCCCGTAGATCTTGATTTCACATACTTTTCGTATGTTGAAAGAACCTTTCTCCCATTTAAGACTTATCCCCCCGCCTCTCCTTTGTTGATGTCCTCCGGGAACGAGGACAAGGTCTTTGATCCCGGTATTACATTCGAGGCTTCCCCATGGACCATTTAATTCGGGGACGAGTCAGGCTCGTGACTCGGTTAATATAAACAAGCGCTTTTTGGGAGGCAACCCAAGTATCTATCTATTTTTCCCTGTTTTCACCATAAGTGTAGGGGGAGCCCCGTTGGTGTTTCTTGTTTTCTTTCTTATCATGTGCAGGGATTAGAGATTCAAAGACACACTCGTGATGACTTTTGACGACCGTGATTCCGTGTTCCCGTCTTCCCGGTTCTATCCTAAACTCTTTTCGATTCACTATTTTATATTTTTCAATATTAAAATAGGAATCTCTTTAGTTTTCTCTTTCTTAACGAGATTTAAACAAAGTGCCCAATGTCCTAAGTGTAGGGGAGTTTACTCCCACATGCTTAAACATTGAGGACAATGTTTATATTAAGTGTAGGGGGGACTTCTATCGAAGTTAAGTGGTCTTTTCCTTGTATTTGTCCTCATTTTAACCGGAAAATCAATTTTTCGACATTTTTCAAAATTTTTGATCTATTTTGGCCTATTAGTTTTTCCCTTTGTATAGTTATTTTCTTTCGTTGCTAGAATAAATTTTAATAAAGTGGTTTTGATTTCCAAACATTGTGAATCTTTTGACTCAACCCGAGTTTACTTATCTAAGTTTACTCTAGCTAGTATCCTTAACGTGTTTAAGTCAAGTTTTGCTAGGCTTTTATATAGGGATCTATAAAACGCGAAAGTCTTAACTCTCACGGGTTAAGGACAAGAACTTTTCGCAAGTTCCTATAATTGATCCTAGAGAGTCGTTTATCAAGGGAACTTTAAAATGCCATTTCTAAAACTTGAAAAAGTCTAAGAGTTTGCAAGATCTTATAGGCGACTCGAAACCCAAAACTTTGATTTAATAGGCTAAGCATCCACGAGTCTCATTCTTTTAGATTTTGTGGAGAACGAGAGATGATAGAGTCTATTATAAGTTTGGTATTCTTTCGTGAATTTATGTGAGTTGATTATAAGCCTATTCTCCCATCTCTTGCTAATAATATTATCTGCAATAAATAAGGTTGTACGATTTGAAAAGTTACTTAGCTTCTAGCCCAAGATCATTTAAAAGTTGCTCGGTATGGATTAGAGTTCATAGCCAAGGCATAACTTATTGAAGCGGGATGCGAAGATTGACGAGTCCGAAAAGGCCCTAACAAGGCTTGAGGGCTACATTTTGTTGCTAAAGATCCCAAGTGATGTGAAGAATCATTTATCAAAAATCAATATGAAGGATCAAGACACACGACGAAAAGCAAATACTCCCGTAAAGATCATGGAGAAGTCTATCCAAAAAGGCCCTAACAAGGTATGAGGATAAATAGATCCAAGTCCAAAAAGGAGGCGGATCGTTGTATATCAAAGTCCAAAATAAAGATTGGAGAAAAATGAAGAAGTCGTGGTCCAAGTATGAAGAATCTCTCAAAACTTCAAGTGAAGAAATTACTATTATGAAGAGAAGACCGTTATTTCATGAACGTCTCTCAAGGTTTGAAGTATGAAGTCGCTGCCAAATATCGGTCTGAGAAAGGTCTCAAATCGCGAAGCAAGTTATGCCAAGATATGAACTTTTTGAGGTCCCGAGAAGCAGTTTTAAAAGATTTTGTCCTTTAGCTAACTATTGATTAAGTCGTCCCACTTTATTTTCGGCCTAATAAACTATCGAAATAAGTCAACAATGCATCCTCGTGATCATTCTAAGACAAAAATAAAATATAAGAGATAAGTGAATAATTGGCCCACATGAGTTCGTGTTAGTTTGCTAACTTATAATAACAATGATCTCGTTTTTAAGCTTGGTTTGGAGAAAGTGAAAACTTGAGGATGATGATCATTCATGACATTTTCAAAACCTTAAGGTATGTTTTTGATTTCTTTCTTACTTTGAATGTTTATAATTTTCTATCTCTTTAAAAAAGGCCAATGTGGATTAATTATAATGAAAAGTGTAATCGTGCTTTGTAACTAATACATTGCATGAGGACACTGCAATGGTTAAGTGTAGGGGATTTGATAGGTGTGAAAACACCCATCTTTTTACCACTTAATTACAATAATAACCAAGCCAAAACGTGTATTTTATGTCGTAAATGTCGGAATTATGCGTGGTTTGTATTTTTGTTGTGATTTAGGACGAAAAGGTGAAAAGTGGAGAAAACACGGGCATTCACGGGCTTTTATCGAAGAAAAAGACGAAAGATGAAGTCAAGAACTCAAGAGTGCAAAAAGAACGGAAGTCCAAGACTAATTCAGAAGATTTATCGAAGAAAAAGTCAAAAGACGGAAGTTTACTCAAAGCCGAAGAACTCAAGTCTAATTTATTGAAGATTACAAGACGAGTTTATTAATCCCGAGACAAAAGTTGAAGACTTTGGAAGATTAAGGATTTAACGAGTAATTAAAGAAAGAAGAAAGAGGGGAGGAAGCTTCCTTCCACTAATCCTCCTCCTCCCTTATAAATAGATTATTAGCTTCATTTGTTGAGAGTTGTTAAGTGGATTGACAACCCATCTCTTCCACCATTTTCATACCTTGCAATTTAATTTCTTGCACTTTAATTACTTGTCATGCACCTTTAATTTCTTTAATTCAAGTAAGTTTACTTTTAATGTTATTGAATCATTATCTTTTCTTGTTTAATCTCTCATCTACCTTTCTTGTTTGTGTTTAATCTTTGTGTTCATGTTCTTGAGTTTTTATGGTTTTCAATCAAGTGGGTTTTAATTGATTTGACTTTATTTGTTAGTTTTGATGATTTGTTTTGATTGATTATTGTTAGTTGATGTTTAATGGTTACTTTGGTTTAATCGTTTGGTTTGTTTTGGTTAGATTTGTCTAGATTCGTGCCTTCATGTTCTTCCCTGTTATTCGTACTGTTTATGCTGCCCAGATTCCGAATCAGTAGCTTATTCCGAACCAATGCCTTTTATTTTTATTCCGGATCATCACTAGTTTAATTTATTCCGGATCAGTTATTTCATTCGGAATATTAATTTATTCCGGATAGAGTGTTTCATTCGGAATATTTAATATTTCGGATCAGTCACTTCATTCGGAATATCTTTTATTCCGGATCAATCTCTTTATTCGGAATGTTCGTTATTCCGGATCAATCACTTCATTCGGAATACTTTATTATTCCGGATCAAGTCTTTCATCCGGAATATTGATTATTCCGGATCAAGTCTTTCATCCGGAATAATATTCTGGATCACCAATTTTATTCCGAATCAACCCTATTTTCTTTTCATTCCGGATCAAGAACTTTATTCCGGATCAACTGGTTTATTCCGGATAAGTGACATATTCCGGATGAGCTTTGTTTTTCCAGATGAGGGTGATATTCCGAATGAGTTTTTCAGTTTTTTTTGTAGTTTTATATTTTTAATTCTTAAGCTTTACTTTTCCCGTCTTTTTCCTTATTTGCATTTTTACTTGCCTTCCTTTTAGTTTAAGTTTAAGTTTGTGTCATTTACTTTATTTCCCTTTTAATTTCTCGTCATTTACTTTTCGCCAAGTTTTAATCTTTCATTATTTCTTTTTACCGTCTCTATTTTTATTGTTCCAAGTCTTTATTTTTCATTAGTTTTAGACAACGACACCCCCTTTATTTGATTCACCAAGAAAAACTAATCTCTTGCACTTAGCCAGTTATCAATTCGAGAAGATTCCGAGAAACGAACTTTTCAACCTAGCAAAATCCCAGTTATTAAAATGGCGCCGCTGCCGGCTCTTTTCGTGAAGATTAACGGTTTTTTGTGAGAGACGCGTTGGCTTTTGGGATCTGTTCACTCGTGAACGTTATTTTTCGTGTCAAAAAGTTTCAAAAATCCCAAAACCATTTGAAAAATCATAAAAAGCATTTCTTTTTCAAAGTTTTGCACCAAAAATATTCTTCTTGCTTCTCTATTTTTCTTTATGGATTCTTATGTCCATTGCGTCGGGTGTGGGAGACGATTTTACGGGAACGATTCTTGTCAATGGTGTACATGTGAGCGGTGCGGAAACGATATCGACAATACACAATTCGGATTCGGATTTTGTCCCTTGTGCAACTCGACTAATTCGTCCTTTTTGAATCCACCTCCGGTTCCCCCGTGCATCTATTGTGGAAGCGATTCTCATTGGCATGTTTCGTGTCCAATTTGATACCCGCCTCATGGCGAGCAAGAACTGGGTTTCAATTATGACAATGGTAATAGCTATCTACAAGAAGCACCGGATTTTTCTCCATACCCATGTTGCCAAAATTGTGGGGGCCCTCACTATACTTCTTATTGTCAGCCAATGGATTATTATGAGCCAGATCTGTGTCCTCAATTTTCTTCACCAATGGATTATTATGAACCAACTTCGTGTTATAATTCTTCTCAACCGATGACTTACTTTGAGCCACATCCGTGCTATAATTCTGGTTTTCATAACTGTGAGCCCCCACATCCCACCCTCAATTATCAATCCTCTCAGCAAATTAGTCTTGACCAACAACTAACTTCTTTGAACCATATTCTAGAAAGTTTAGCTCAAATCCGAGCTGACTTGCATCAGGAAAGGCAACCTTTGCTTGATGTGGACGAAACCTTGAAAACCACCAACACCTTTTTGAGCCAATTTGGTCGTTTTCCCTTCTTTTTTACACCAAAATGTTTAATTACAGCGTGGGATAGAATTGGTTTAATTGAACATACTCGGGGAGATGAACAACAAAATTTGCTTCATGAGCTTCTTAAAGATGTGGAGGTTATCAAGGAAGAGTTAGCCGACTATGTCACTCCTAATTGGAATGGTCCCGTCTATTACGATGATGATGACGACGATGGTGTCTACCCTCTCGACCCATCTACTGAAGTTGCTAATCCTACTCTCGATATTCCTAATGCGTCTAACGATGATGATTCATTGAGTGAGCTTAGTGATTTTGGTCTCGATAAATTCTTTGATGATGAGGTGTGTGACATACCTACTGCTGTGGAGTCTGAGGACGACGTTACTCTTACGGAAGAGGTCGATCCTAGTGATGACGATTTTTCTCCACGCTATGAGAATTTCACTTTTGAAATTTCTCAATCTCCACCGGGAGGTGCGGGCGATGACGATTTATTCTCTCCGGCTTACGAGAAGTTCACCGATGAACTTGATCTTGTGGATGAGGTGGAAGATGTGCTTCTTCGCGATAGATTACGGAAAGTGCATCTTCTTATTGCTCAAATCGAAGAGTTGACTTCTCCTCCTCTCTCCGAGTCTTTGCCTCCATATATTCCTCCCGTTGAAGATAATGACCCATTGTTGGAAGAAATCGACATTCACTCCATACCTCTAGGTATTAATGACGATGACATGGAGGGGGATATTATTCTTGATAAGGAAGGTATTAACCCAAGTCCCCCTCCCGAGCATCTTTCATCCTCCCCTTTAGCCACTATTACGGAGGATGAGTGCTTTGACCCGGGAGGTGACATTGATTATGCTATTATTGATAACCTTACGGCTTTGCCGCTTTCTCAGCATCCATTGTCTTTGGGGGATGACAATGTGCTTACTTTACCCACCCCACCTCCCGTGGATCTTGATTTCACATACTTTTCGTATGTTGAAAGAACCTTTCTCCCATTTAAGACTTATCCCCCCGCCTCTCCTTTGTTGATGTCCTCCGGGAACGAGGACAAGGTCTTTGATCCCGGTATTACATTCGAGGCTTCCCCATGGACCATTTAATTCGGGGACGAGTCAGGCTCGTGACTCGGTTAATATAAACAAGCGCTTTTTGGGAGGCAACCCAATTATCTATCTATTTTTCCCTGTTTTCACCATAAGTGTAGGGGGAGCCCCGTTGGTGTTTCTTGTTTTCTTTCTTATCATGTGCAGGGATTAGAGATTCAAAGACACACTCGTGATGACTTTTGACGATCGTGATTCCGTGTTCCCGTCTTCCCGGTTCTATCCTAAACTCTTTTCGATTCACTATTTTATATTTCTCAATATTAAAATAGGATCTCTTTAGTTGTCTCTTTCTTAACGAGATTTAAACAAAGTGCACAATGTCCTAAGTGTAGGGGAGTTTACTCCCACATGCTTAAACATTGAGGACAATGTTTATATTAAGTGTAGGGGGACTTCTATCGAAGTTAAGTGGTCTTTTCCTTGTATTTGTCCTCATTTTAACCAGAAAATCAATTTTTCGACATTTTTCAATTTTTTTGATCTATTTTGGCCTATTAGTTTTTCCCTTTATATAGTTATTTTCTTTCGTTGCTAGAATAAACTTTAATAAAGTGGTTTTAATTTCCAAACGTTGTGAATCTTTTGACTCAACCCGAGTTTACTTATCTAAGTTTACTCTAGCTAGTATCCTTAACGTGTTTAAGTCAAGTTTTCCTAGGCTTTTATATAGGGAGCTATAAAACGCGAAAGTCTTAATTCTCACGGGTTAAGGACAAGAACTTTTCGCAAGTTCCTATAATTGATCCTAGAGAGTCGTTTATCAAGGGAACTTTAAAATGCGATTTCTAAAACTTGAAAAAGTCTAAGAGTTTGCAAGATCCTATAGGCGACTCGAAAACCCAAAACTTTGATTTAATAGGCTAAGCATCCACGAGTCTCATTCTTTGAGATTTTAAATTGTGGAGAACGAGAGATGATAGAGTCTATTATAAGTATGGTATTCTTTCGTGAATTTATGTGAGTTGATTATAAGCCTATTCTCCCATCGCTTGCTAATAAATTTATCTGCAATAAATAAGGTTGTACGATTTGAAAAGTTACTTAGCTTCTAGCCCAAGATCGTTTAAAAGTTGCTCGGTATGGATTAGAGTTCATAGCCAAGGCATAACTTATTGAAGCGGGATGCGAAGATTGGCGAGTCCGAAAAGGCCCTAACAAGGCATGAGGGCTACATTTTGTTGCTTAAGATCCCAAGTGATGTGAAGAATCATTTATCAAAAATCAATATGAATGATCGAGACACACGACGAAAAGCAAATACTCCCGTAAAGATCATGGAGAAGTCTATCCAAAAAGGCCCTAACAAGGTATGAGGATAAATAGATCCAAGTCCAAAAAGGAGGCAGAACGTTGTATATCAAAGTCCAAAATAAAGATTGGAGAAAAATGAAGAAGTCGTGGTCCAAGTATGAAGAATCTCTCAAAACTTCAAGTGAAGAAATTCCTATTATGAAGAGAAGACCATTATTTCATGAACGTCTCTCAAGGTTTGAAGTATGAAGTCGCTGCCAAATATCGGTCCGAGAAAGGTCTCAAATCGCGAAGCGAGTTATGCCAAGATATGAACTTTTTGAGGTCCCGAGAAGCAGTTTTAAAAGATTTTGTCCTTTAGCTAACTATTGATTAAATCGTCCCACTTTATTTTCGGCCTAATAAACTATCAAAATAAGTCAACAATGCATCCTCGTGATCATTCTAAGACAAAAATAAAATATAAGAGATACACCTAGGAATAAGGGAGTCTAAGTGAATAATTGGCCCACATGAGTTCGTGTTAGTTTGCTAACTTATAATAACAATGATCTCGTTTTTAAGCTTGGTTTGGAGAAAGTGAAAACTTGAGGATGATGATCATTCATGACATTTTCAAAACCAAGGTATGTTTTTGATTTCTTTCTTACTTTGAATGTTTATAATTTTCTATCACTTTAATAAAGGCCAACGTGGATTGATTATAATGAAAAGTGTAATCGTGCTTTGTAACTAATACATTGCATGAGGACATTTCAATGGTTAAGTGTAGGGGATTTGATAGGTGTGAAAGACCCATCTTTTTACCACTTAATTACAATAATAACCAAGCCAAAACGTGTTTTATGTCGTAAATGTCGGAATTATGCGTGGTTTGTGTTTTTGTTGTGATTTAGGACGAAAAGGTGAAAAGTAGAGAAAACACGGGCATTCACGGGCTTTTGTCGAAGAAAAAGACGAAAGATGAAGTCAACAACTCAAGAGTGCAAAAAGAACGGAAGTCCAAGACCAATTCAGAAGATTTATCGAAGAAAAAGTCAAAAGACGGAAGTTTACTCAAAGCCGAAGAACTCAAGTCTAATTTATTGAAGATTACAAGACGAGTTTATTAATACCGAGACAAAAGTCGAAGACTTTGGAAGATTAAGGACTTAACGAGTAATTAAAGAAAGAAGAAAGAGGGGAGGAAGCTTCCTTCCACTAATCCTCCTCCTCCCCTTTAAATAGATTATTAGCTTCATTTGTTGAGAGTTGTTGGGTAGATTGACAACCCATCTCTTCCACCATTTTCATACCTTGCAATTTAATTTCTTGCACTTTAATTACTTGTCATGCACCTTTAATTTCTTTAATTCAAGTAAGTTTATTTTTAATGTTATTGAATCTTTATCTTTTCTTGTTTAATCTCTCATCTACCTTTCTTGTTTGTGTTTTATCTTTGTGTTCATGTTCTTGAGTTTTTATGGTTTTCAATCAAGTGGGTTTTGATTGATTTGGCTTTATTTGTTAGTTTTGATGATTTGTTTTGATTGATTATTGTTAGTTGATGTTTAATGGTTATTTTGTTTTAATCTTTTGGTTTGTTTTGGTTAGATTTGTCTAGATTCGTGCCTTCATGTTCTTCCCTGTTATTCGTATTGTTTATGCTGCCCAGATTCCGAATCAGTAGCTTATTCCGAACCAATGCCTTTTATTTTTATTCCGGATCATCACTAGTTTAATTTATTCCGGATCAATTATTTCATTCGGAATATTAATTTATTCCGGATAGAGTGTTTCATTCGGAATATTTAATATTCCGGATCAGTCACTTCATTCGGAATATCTTTTATTCCGGATCAATCTCTTTATTCGGAATGTTCGTTACTCCGGATCAATCACTTCATTCGGAATACTTTATTATTCCAGATCAAGTCTTTCATCCGGAATATTGATTATTCCGGATCAAGTCTTTCATCCGGAATAATATTCCGGATCACCAATTTTATTCCGAATCAACCCTATTTTCTTTTCATTCCGGATCAAGAACTTTATTCCGGATCAACTGGTTTATTCCGGATAGTGACATATTCCGGATGAGCTTTGTTATTCCGGATGAGGGTGATATTCCGAATGAGTTTTTCAGTTTTTTTTGTAGTTTTATATTTTTAATTCTTAAGCTTTACTTTTCGCGCCTTTTTCCTTATTTGCATTTTTACTTGCCTTCCTTTTAGTTTAAGTTTAAGTTTGTGTCATTTACTTTATTTCCCTTTTAATTTCTTGTCGTTTACTTTTCGCCAAGTTTTAATCTTTCATTGTTTCTTTTTACCGTCTCTATTTTTATTGTTCCAAGTCTTTATTTTTCATTAGTTTTAGACAACGACACCCCCTTTATTTGATTCACCAAGAACAACTAATCTCTTGCACTTAACCAGTTATCAATTCGAGAAGATTCCGAGAAACGAACTTTTTCAACCTAGAAAAATCCCAGCTATTAGTATCTCTAATATCAAACGATTTTATATATTAGAGATAGGGGAGAAAATGTGATTAAAATGTGATCTAAAGACTCAAGCACTCATGGTTACGATCAAATACCCACAACATCTTTAATTCACGACATTATTGGTGTCAAAAGGGTGGTTAAGTTTAAGTCCTATAATCCAACCAGAACCGGAGGGATCTTCCTAGGGACAATCCAATAGATTATTAGAAGTCCTTAGGAAAGATGGAGTAGAATGTGAATGAAGCTGAATGCCGACTAAGTACTGACGCTAGCACTAGAACAATCACAACAAGGTGTTAGTAATGATGTCTTGGTAAGCATTGAAGGGGTTGAAGAATGAAAAAGAAATGTAAGGATAAAGGGTATAAAGAAAGAAGCCCTCCATACAACTTAGGCAGAAACCGGGTCAACACATCATGAAGACAACGTATCATGGACCCAGTGATGTAATGCACAACCCTTACCTAGCTACTCAGGCTTCTCTCAAAATAAGTTTGTTTGATTGTCACGGAGATCAATATGACTTATATTGCCTTTCTCACTCCGAGATGGTTGATATTGAATAGGTGGCATCTGCTCCAGCCTCCGATCACTAAAAGTGCACAAATCGAGTCTAGAGCCAAGAGATCAATCAAATCTCGTTAGGACACACGGATGACGATCAAGAGAGTCCTACGCTATATCCTTGCGATATTGCTAGAACACTCAGAGTGATACTACCTAGTATTCACAATGATGAGTGGAAATCCTTCCAGTGTTAATATCAAACAACACTGAGGTAGGTCATGTGTAAGATTCTTTATGAATTGAACATATGTAAAACTAAAAAGCAACAGTGGTTTGTTTCTTTATCAATTCAAACTCGTTTCAGGTTTCTACGCAATATCATGGTCTTTCCAGAACATTCAGAGTGATATTTGTTAATATTCACAGTGACGAATGGAAATCCTTCTAACGTCAACATTAAACAGCGCTACGGTAGGTAACTTGCGAGATTCTTTATGAATCAAGCTTGTGTCAACTGGAAAGCAACAATGGTAAGATTCTTAATGAATCAAACTTGTTCCAGGAATTTGAATTGACGACTAATCAAGCGGATATTTATCCAATTGATTCACTCTTTATGTTCGCAGTCTTGCTTTGAGACGGTCGAGTAAAAAGAACGGCTAGTACTGCCGCGAAACCCTGTCAAGGAGATTCTTAATTGAATCTACCTAATCACAGGTACGATATTTAATATCGTGTAACGGTCTTCGCCGACCGGAGGTAAAACGCTACCGATTCAGGATGAATGTCAAAGTCATTCAGTCTGTTTCTATGTTTTATCTCAAGAAGGTGACGTTACGATGTACTTAGCAAAGTCGAAGATTCAAAACCACATACTTATGCCCAAATACATTCAACAATAAAGAAAGCTAAAGACTTCCGCAACTCTGATGATCAAAATCTTCCTTATCAATTAATGAAGAGGAAGGACCTCTTTTCAAAGGAGATTGTTAGCAAGCTTTCAAGATTGTGCAAAGTATGAGCATGTAGATAAAGACACAAGATCGCAAGATGGCAAATACAAGTCAAGGATAATTTGAAGATCTCAAGTTTAAAGACAAAGTCGAAAGGCAACGACAAAGGCTCAAAGATCACAGCATGAAGGAACAACACTACTATTACACGTTCAAGACTCATTTATGACGAAATTCTTAATCTCCATTGATCTCCAAATATTGAAGAGGAATGACCTCACATTGGGGGAGATTGTTAGCCTCAAAATATTGATTCAAACAAGAATGTTCGGTCATAGGTCTTTATTGTAATATTTATTAGAACGTTGTAATAGTTAGTTAAAATAGTCGTGACATTACGGGCTTGATGGCTAGCTTAAAAGGCCTCTTTCAAGGTACTAAGCATTTATTCAATCCCAGCCCAAAACAAATATAGTCCATTAGAGAGCCCGTATGTGGGTGGACTATATAAGCACCCTTCTAACATGTTAGGAGGGTGGAAGTTCTCAATTTTCTTATCTAATCTCACATAGTTTCTCCATCTTCTCTCTACTTTCTTTCACTACTTTCTCTCTCTAGAAATCTTCATTCTTTTCATCTATTTTCTATCTTTAATCATCAAATAATATGAGACAACACAGTTGTTATTATAATCTAGAAGAAAATATGCTTAAAAATACATCAAATAACAGCTAATTAACCTAATTAAATAATTCATAAGCTTATTATCAAGCTAACTCATAAGCTTATACTAGTAATAATTTGAGAAAACATAAGTTTAAACATATAGATAAAAAGAGAAGAGGTTAAACGAATAGAAGAAGATGGAGTTAAACCAATTCGATGATTACCTAATCAATCCATTAATGGTGGATTGGATGAAGTGGTTATAGAGAGAGAAAGTAACATATCGGGAAGAAGTGGTGGTTAGAGAGAGAAACTAACATAAGCGAGATCGACAATTGAAACTGTGTGTTTATATCAAATGATTATTGTGTTAAAAGGTATAAATACCTAGGAGGTGAAAAGAGTAAAATACCCCTTAGTGTAACATGAGGATTTAATCTCATTCATTGGATGAGATGTATATGGAGGGTAGGGTTGAGTCCCTTA
Source organism: Glebionis coronaria (assembly GCA_025667525.1). NCBI lineage: Eukaryota > Viridiplantae > Streptophyta > Magnoliopsida > Asterales > Asteraceae > Glebionis > Glebionis coronaria. The sequence goes on from CM046881.1 coordinate 172,044,366, forward strand.
GTATCTTAGAGAAGTTTGGTATCAAAATGAACTTACATCGTATTTTTTTTGTTAAATGATACGCTAAGGCCCAAGCTTCTTGTTAGGTCCAATATTTGAGTAAAACACGAACTATTCTACTCCAAACCCACAAGACTAGTAATAACATAAGTTTGTATTTTTTAATGCTTTATTAATCTTATTATGAATCTATAGATTTAAAAGTTTATCCGGTTGTTTGTGGAAGAACAACCGGGCTATTGAATGACAAATTATACTCCCATTGATCTCATCTTTGTTTGTTGATCAATGAGAGGAGAACCCTATCACTATAATACTAAGATATTATAGTTTGCTTTACAGTGAGAATCCTTGACCATCTTTTTCTACATGACATTATTATATAGTGGGTGTGAAAGATTGAAAGAATCTTTCATTATAATTCAAATATGTCAGCATGTGCATGTGCCAGCATGTGTCACCAACATGTGCTTTGTACTTTTGTCCCCACCTTTTGTCTCTTTGTCTCTTGTACTTTGTACTTGTCAATGTTTATATTTTAGATGGGCTTCAAGGAGTCAGTGAATTATTGTCATCACTCATTGACTCCATTGCCTTCTTTTTATCTCAGGTACATCATTCATTAAGTTTCGCCTCACTAAATTCTCGAGTCATTCCTTGGACTCAGGCTGAGAATCTTGAAGACAACTCCCTGAATGACTATTCACTCAGGGACCTTAGTATATATTTATACTTAGAACACTTTTCATTCAAATCCAATACATAGGACAGTTAGGCACTGAATTGACCAAACCGTTATTAAAAAAAACTTTGGGCCAATTAAGGTTTACGGTTTATGATAGCTTATTCCCAAAGTTATGTTCTTTTATAATAGGCATGCTTTATTATGTAACTAAGAGGTATTCCGCCAGTAAAAATATTATGTTATTTTACATGGTGTTAGAGTTTTAGGTTATATCCATCAACAAATGTTGTTATACTCCAGTCATTGGTTACTAAGCCGGTGGAAACCCAATATTTTAGCACTATTGTTTTTTTCCAGTTAGGATTTTTTTCATTTTTAGTGCATAAACCCAATCGGACAAAAATTATCGTGTTATTTTTATCATATTTTTTGTTTCAAATTGCCTCGAGAATTTATGACGATCCTTGATAGTGCATAGATATAGGTTTCTCTAAACAAAAACTCAAATATAGTTCATTATCAACATTTAGATAATCTTAATCCAATACACAGACGCTCACTAGTTGCAATGATCTGTGAAGATCTTTCAGACCGCATTGACGTACATGAATAAAATTATCATCCAATTGTTGTCTAACAATTCAAAGATGACAACTCACATATGGAAGTATTAAGGACACACCTAGGATATGAAGCATACATGCTATATACGAAAGGTATAGAAGTTTCACACACAGTTAAAGTTGAAAAATAAAGTGACTTTCATTATTGAAAAGTGTAGTAAAAGAAGTGAAATGCTGAGTATTTATATATAGAGTATTCTAACTAACAAACTTTTCACATGTGAAAGTAACTATAACTAGAACAAACCTTTCACATTTGAAAGTAATTAAAACTAGTTTCTAATATTAAACTATGTCAATGGTTCTTGAGCTTTGATACTTGTTCTTGTTCTATTTAGCAGATTTGACTGCACACACTTTTGTTGCTTTAGTAGAACCTTTACCCTCATGACAAGTTGGCAGTGTGTATGGATCACATATGCCAAACTTGGATAAGCAGTTGTAGTGGGGTGCCTTTGATAGACGTTTAGTGAGAACATCTGCAGGTTGTTCCTTGGTAGAGATAAACCTTGGATTGACATTCCGTTCTTTAACCTTATCTCTGACAAATTGACAGTCAATATCTATATGTTTTGATCTAGCATGTTAAATTGGATTTGAAGCTAGAGCAATAGCAGAAGCATTGTCATAGTAGATTGGTATATGAGATGGAACAGAAACACCAAGGTCTTTGAGAAGGTATTTAAGCCAGGTGAGTTCACAAGTAGTGTCAGCTAAAGCTCTATATTCAGCCTCAGTGGAAGATCTTGAAACTACACCTTGCTTCTTTGATTTCCAGGAAATGAGGCAAGGACCTAGAAAGATGTAGTTACATATGACTGATCTTCTAGTGTAAGTACAACTTGCCTAGTCACTGTCACAAAAGCCCTTAGTTTGAGAGAATTGTTGACTGGAAAGTGAAGTCCTTGACCAGGTTTGTTTTTGATATATATTAAGAGTTTAACAAGATATTTGAGGTGATTGTTATTGGTGCTTGAGAAAATTGACTAAGAGCTTGAGTTGTATATGAAATGTCTGGCCTTGTGATGGTCAGATACAGAAGTTTGCCAACAAGAGCTCTATATGTAGATGGATCTTCTATCAAATATCCTTCCTCTGGTGTAAGGTCAGTTAAAGGATTGAAAGGAATGGTTGAAGGTTTGGCATTGAGAAGACCCGCACTTTGAATGAGCTTTAAGAAGTTGTTTGTGTTTTCTTTCAACTCTATCGTTCTGTTTTGGTGTGTATGGACATGATATTTGGTGAATAATACCATGATGTTGGAAAAAGGCAGTTAATGTTTGGTTTATAAATTATGTATAATTGTCACTCCTTATTGTTTTGATGGATTTATTGAAATGATTTTTCACATATGAATGGAAAGACTTTATTTGTGATGTAGCATGATGTTTAGATGGTAAGAGAAATTCCAAGTGGCTTTTGAGTGATCATCAACTATGGTTAAAAAAATACTTGCATTTGTCATGGTTGAGTGTTTATATGGACCCCAAATGTCTATATGAACAAGATCAAATACCTCATTAGCATAAGAAGGACTGTTTGGAAAAGGTAATTTGTGTTATTTAGCAAAGGACAAATTTTGCATTGAAGTTCATCTTTTGTACAATTGATATCAAAAGAGATACACTTTATTTGTTTAAGTACAGAAACAGAAGGATGTCCTAGTCTAGAATGCCAGAGACTGGTTTTTGTAGAACAAGTATTGACAGCTTTAACAGAAGGAATTGAAGTAGGAGTTGTAGCAAAAGTTGTGGTTGTGTCAGGGAAGATGATGTAAAGGCCATCACACTAGATACCATGAGCAATCTTCATGTGGTTCTTTTTGAGTGTCTAGAAATAACATGAAAGTGAGGTGAAAATGGCAGCAATGGACATTGTGGTTGCTAATTGACTAACTAAGAGTAAGTTATATGAAAAGGATGAGACATAAAAGCCATTAGCGAGAGTTATTTCATTGTTGATTTTCACTGATTCACACATTGTAACTTCCACATTTTGACCATTAGGTAAGGTTATAAGGATGGGTGGATTACAAATGTGTATGTTAAACATGACAGATAAGGATATAGAATATGGTCTGTTGCCCCACTGTCAACTACCCAAGAAAGTTTATAGTCTACCATGACAGATGCAATAAATTTATGTCTTCTAATGGAGATGGACTTGATGATACCATGACTTGATTTAGTTAATTTTGCAATTGATCCATCCTCATGAATACATTATCACTATCATTGTTCTGTCTTGCTTGAGAAGATGAGGGCATGTTTGGGACAAGGCCATTGTTCACAACTGCAGCCATTTGGATGACCAACAAGATAGCCCTTAAGCCTGTAAGACTCATATCTACTATGGCCTTCCTTATTACAATTTGTACAAATCACACCAAGCCTAAAAGAGCTTCTTCTTTTTGGTCTAAATCCATTATTCCTTTAATAGCTGGTTTGTGGTTTAGGGGTTGAGTAATATGAGAGTGCAATTTGTGGTGTAAGTGTTTTTAGCATGATTCCTTCCCTTTGTTTTTCTTCCGGCCTAATCATTCCATAAGCCTTAGCTACAGTGGGTAAGGGTTGCATCAACAAACTTTTTACCCTAACGTTTGATTAACACTCATCTAGCCCCATAAGAAATTATATTAGCCGTTTTCTTTGATCCCTATCACCATTCATTCTACCATTTTCACAACTGCAATGACAAACACACATATATGGAGCTTCCAAAGTATCAAGTTCATCCCAATATCTTTTCAGTTTTTGGTAATACACCTCCACGTCATAGTTTTGTTTTTTCAATTGCACAATATCAGTAATGATTTGGTAAATTTTATGACCATCAAGTTGTGAATAATATTCACTTAACTTAGATCATAAAGCAACAACAGTATTACCAAAAGTGAGACTATTACTTATCTGATCTAAAATGGTGTTTAAGATCCAAAAGATGATCATGTCATTGGTTCTTTACTATAAAGCTCTTGCGCTTGATTGAATGTTTGGTTCTGGAAACTCATCGATAACAATTTTGTATTTGTTCCTTGCATTGAGTGAAATCATCATTGATCTTTTCCAGGTGCTGCAATTTTCTGAACCAGTAAGCTTCTTTGAGATCAAAATCATACCAGGATGATCATTGGGATGATGATAGAGGGGATGATCGGGCGAATTGATATCATTGTCAAGCAAAATGGTCACATTGTTGCTTGGATTGGCTTGGTTGATGTTTCTGTTGTGTTGAGTGTTTTGATTAGAGCTTCCAACCGCCATTAATGGTGGCTTAAAGAAGAAAGTTAGTTATTATTGTTGGGAAATTTGGTTATTTGATCAAAAATGTGTGAGAACTTCATTAAAAAGGAATCAGAATGCGGAAGGATGATGATAGTTGATTAATGGAGGATGATTGACAATGGTGATGAAAGAAAGTTGTTGTAACAACCTACAATGGTGGTGAATGAAAGTTGGTGTAACAACCTTCCAGTTAGTTACAGGTGATTGGAGCATTTAACTCTGCTACCATATAGAAGTTTCACACACACTTAAAGGTGAAAAATGAAGTGACTTTCATTATTAAAAAGTGTAGTACAAGAAGTGAAGTGCTAAGTATTTATATACGGAGTATTCTAACTAACTAACTTCTAACAAACTTTTCACATGTGAAAGTGACTATAACTAGAACATACTTTTCACATGTGAAAGTAATTAAAACTAGTTTCTAATATCAAACTGTATCAATGATTCTTGAGCTTTGATACTTGGTTTGCAAGTCTTAAATTTATATTACAAGGTTTAGACAAAACAAGGGACTAGAAGACAAACACGGGCAAGTATACCCTTTCGTTCGTAATATAGCTTTGTAGTGGTAAGCCAGGATCGTTCGCTGAGACTTAGTTTCGTTTTGGTAATCAAGATAATAATTGAAGAAAGAAATAGTTGAAATAATATCAATAGTAACAAGTATGACTAATATGGGATAGCTCGTATAAGTTCGTGATGATGATAATAATGATCGATATATGTTTATGTAGGTAAAGCTTGATGATCCTTTTTCGTCAAAAGGCGTTTACACAATTTACTTGGGTTTGATTCAAGACTTACGTTTAATTAAGCGACTAAGCTCAAAAAAAGATTCCAACGAGTTCAATATTTTATCAAGTTTCTAAGCGGATCTCTCCAACCAAAGATTCATAACCATAGACAAATTCTTGAAAACGTATTATAACAATTTACGTTTCTTAACGCCAAACTATCGTAACAAATCAACCTAGATAAAATATGATTTATAGAACTAGATGGTAAAATGGTTCTACAACATTAGCTTGAAATCATATATAAAGGATCATATCATAGCATCATAAATGATTATAGTCACATACCCATATAGTCACAAATAGCTTAGCCTAACATAGTAATCAAAGTAACAATTAGAAAAGAGTAAGAGAACATCATACTTATATTGGATTGAATAAACGAGTACACAAGTGTCACGATTGTATCGTTCCTCCAAGAATAGAAGAGTGGAATACTCTCGTTACAAGTATCTCCCAAAAGTGGATAATACTGAAATTTTACTAAGAAAGCTAAAATACTCGAGCTATGGAGTATTGAGAGAGAGGTGTGTGTAAAATGAGTGGAAGTAGCCTCTATTTATAGTGCTGTCTGGGGTCAAATGTGGGCCACACTTCTCCGAAAGTGCGCCGCACTTTGGAGATGTGAATGTGCGCCGCACATCTGAGTTTGTGCGTCGCACTTCTGGGCGATCCAGAATCTTCTTTCAACAACTTTGGCTTATTTGCATATTGAGGCCCTTTCTTTGTATATCTTCACTATTCTCCTTCAAACTTTATATCTGCATATAAAACACAACATAGTAAGTATTGGAAGCTCTTATTTATACTACAAAGTGGCATTATAATGATAGATTGAATATGTATAATTAGGTCGTTATCAAATTCCTCCACACTTAGCTATTGCTTGCCCTCAAGAAATCAAAGTGAGAAAACAAATTCAATTTAAAAAATGCTTTTAAGTGTTGTGAAGTATGATAGGAAAATGATTTAATTATTATGAATAGCAAAAGTAAATGACAAAATAAATCCAGCACCTCACGTGGATAGTGTTTGGATTTTTAAGTTCACACAAATGTCACTCACAAAGGGTAAATGCAAGATAACACTCAATTAGCTCAGACATAATTTAAATAGCTACATAAATTTTCAAAGAAGCCAAACGTGATAAATGATATGGGTGTAGGATCAAAAAGTATGCCTTTGTTAAAGTCATAGAACAAACTATACTAGAATACTTGACTATTTTTTTCTTTCTTTTTCATACATCATTTTCTTTTTTCTTTTTTTTTTCTTTTTTTTTCTTTTTTTAAAAGAACATCATAACTTTAGGACTTGACAAGTGGTTAGGCATAACATATAAGGATATTGACACAATAGATAATATAACACATGCGTACAAGTGCCACATATTTTAGTAAGCCAGTGTAGCTCGACTAAAATGATATAAGGGTGATTTTATTTTGCTTCCTTTCGAAAATATCTATAAATTAACCTTACTGCGGTTTAGTAAATGACGATCAAGCACAAATTCTGAAGCATACTAGATTATCGGCTTTCACACAAAATAGAGAAACATAATGCTAAGTTTTTCTCACATATATGGGTGATGGTTTTTGTGCTTAATTATAATGTCAATCAATGAGATTTTTGCTTTGCTAAAAACTTATTTATTTACAAAACATATATATTTTTACTATTTTTCAAAAAGATTTTCATGTGGAGAAATTTATTTTATTTTTTATTTATTCTTTCTATTTGTCACCTCCTCCACACTTAAGTTGAACATCATCCTCGAGGTGATAACTGATAAAACATTAAAAATAGAAAAAATGCAAAGGGAAACGAGAACTTCCCGGGGCTTAGTAGAAAATTGCGGGACTTCGAGAGATGAACCCAACTTAGAGCTCCAATTTTCTATTTTCTTGCATGCTATAAAACAAAACAAAACACATGCAATATATACAAGGACGATTTTATTTATTTATAGGTCCTCCTCCACACTTAAGTTAAAAGGTGGGGATAAAATACGGATTGCCTTCCGAATAGCGCTAAGTTTAGAGTCTTCAGCAAGACTCGGCTACTCGGATTTTTAAGAAGAAAGGAATTTCTTCTCCTTCGATTTCATTATAGTGTTCTTCTTTATGATAGAGTTTAAGTCTATGTCCATTGACTATAAAGGTGCTATTGTCTCTACCGTATAATTCAACATATCCGGATGGATATTTTTGTTTTACTAGATAGGGTCCAGTCCATCTTGAAGCAAGCTTAGGTTGCTTGAATTTATATTTCGAGATAAAGAGAAGTACCTTTTCTCCTTTTTTGAATTCTTTTCTTTGTCGCAATTTGCGATCATGCCAAAATTTGGTTCATTCTATATATAATCTGAACTTTCATAAGCTTGATGTCGAAACTCATCTAACTCATGAAGTTGGAAGTTACGTTTTTCTCCGGCTGCAATAAGATCTGGGTTACAGTTCTTAAGTGCCCAATATGCACGGTGTTCAATTTCTATTGGAAGATGGCATGTTTTTCCATACAATCGTTTGTACGGTGTGGTTCCAGTTGGTGCTTTGAATGCGGTACGAAAGGCCCATAGAGCATCTTCTAATTTTTTAGACCAACAAGCAGGGTTGTTTTGAACGGTCTTTTCAAGTAAACGTTTGAGAGCTCTATTAGTGTTTTCAACTTGACCACTCGTTTGAGGGTGGTAAGATATGGAAAATCGGTGGTTCACTCCATATCTTTTCATAATATTTTCCATGAGTTTGTTACAGAAATGAGTTCCCCTGTCGCTTATTAATGCTTTTGAAATTCCAAAACGACAAAATAATTTCTTTAAGAATGCGATAACAACTCTTGCATCGTTTGTTTGTAAAGCTTGAGCTTCGGCCCATTTCGATACATAGTCGACGGCGACTAAAATGTATTCACATTTGTACGATTTAGGAAATGGTCCCATGAATTCGATACCCCACACGTCAAAGATTTCGCAGACTTGGATGTTGTTTAGAGGCATTTCGTCTCTTTTAGAAATATTTCCAGTCCTTTGACATGCTTCACATAGTCGTACTAAGGTATGAGCTTCACGAATAATTGTTGGCCAATAAAAGCCAGCGTCGAACACTTTTTTAGCGGTGGTGTTCGCTGCATAATGTCCTCCGGTCGGTCCGTAGTGACATTCATCGAGAATTTTTCTAGATTCGAATCCGGAAATACAACGTCGGATTATTCCATCGGAACAGATTCTAAATAAGTAAGGATCGTCCCAAAAGTATTTTTTTAGTTTAGAGAAAAATCTTTTCTTTTGTTGGTGCGTCATTCCTTTCGTAAAATACCTACAGCCAAATAGTTTGCAAAGTCTGCGAAACATGGTGTATTGTTAGTACTTACTTGCACTATATGTTCATCGGGAATATCATCGATTTCATCATCGCTAAAATCATCATTCACTATGCGAGATAAATGATCGGCAGCAACATTTTCAGCTCCTTTTTTATCTTTAATTTCCAAATCAAATTCTTGTAAAAGCAATATCCATCGTATTAGACGAGGTTTCACGTCTTGCTTTTTGAACAAGTATTTTAAAGCTGAGTGATCGGTGTAAACTATTATTTTTGACAATACGAGGTATGATCGAAATTTGTCAAACGCGTAAACTATAGCTATGAGTTCTTTTTCTGTAATTGTGTAATTTTGTTGGGCTGCGTTAAGAGTTCTACTTGCAAAATAGATGGGATGAAATTGTTTACCATCTTTTTGTCCAAGGATGGCTCCAAGGGCATGTTCACTTGCGTCGCACATAAGCACAAATGGAAGGTTCCAATCAGGGCTTGTAAATTTGGGTGTGCATGTAAGTTTTTCTTTAAGTGTTTCGAATGCTGAAAGAAATTCGTCGTTAAAATCAAACATTCTTTCTTTCTCTAAAAGCTGAGTTATAGGTCTTGCGATTTTCGCAAAGTCTTTGATAAATCGTCGGTAAAAACCGAAATGACCTAAGAAACTTCTAATGCCTTTAACATTAGTAGGTGGTGGGATTTTTGAGATTACGTCTATTTTTGCTTTGTCAACTTCAAGGCCGACTCCAGACACTTTGTGTCCACAATTCCTTCTTTAACCATGAGGTGACATTTTTCCCAGTTTAGCACAAGATTTGCTTCTTTGCATCGTGCTAACATTTTATCGAGATTGTTCAGACATGTGTCGAAAGAATTTCCAAAGACGGAGAAATCGTCCATGAAGACTTCGACTGATTCTTCAATCATATCGTGAAAGATTGCAATCATACACCTTTGAAAAGTAGCAGGTGCATTGAATAGACCAAAAGGCATGCGCCTATAAGCGTAAGTTCCAAATGGAAAAGTAAACGTGGTTTTCTCTTGATCCATAGGGTCGATTGGGATTTGAAAGTACCCAAAAAAACCATCCAGGAAACAAAAGTATTCATTTCCTGCGAGTCTTTCTAACATTTTATCCATAAAGGGTAAAGGAAAATGATCTTTCGCGGTTGATTCATTTAGTTTTCGATAATCAATACAAACTCTCCATCCGGTGATGGTTCGTGTTGGTACTAATTCGTTATTTTCGTTAGTTACTACAAGGATACCTCCCTTTTTAGGTACACAATGAATAGGACTAACCCATGGGCTATCAGCGATTGGGTAGATTATTCCAGAATCTAAGAGTTTAAGGATTCCTTTTTTATCAACATATTTCATGTTAGGATTTAATCTTCGTTGTTTTTCAACAATTAGTTTCTTGTTATCCAAAAGTTGGATTTTGTGTTTTCAGAACGATGGACATATGCCAGAATGTCAGAAGTTTTCCAAGCAAAAGCTTGTTTATGCCTCTTGAGAACGTCAATTAGATCGTATTTGTGTTCTTCCGAAAGTTGGGATGAAATAATTACAGGGAGTATTTTTTCTTCATGAAGAAACGCATATTCCAGATGTTCAGGAAGAGGTTTAAGTTCTAAATCTGTAGGAGGTTCTTCGACAGATTTCTTAACTTTGAAATCGGTTTCAAAAGTTATGGTTTCAAATGGTGTTTCGATTTCTTCTTTGATTGTTTCGATTGGTTCATCAGTGTGTTCGGCTATGAAGGCATCAAATTCAGCAAAAAGTTATTCTTCGAGGATGGTTCCTTCGATAGAATACAAAATTTCTCTTCCTTCATCAAGAAGAGCGTCGAAATCGGCTTCAACGATTTCTTTAATGACATAGATACTAAAACAAGTATCGTCATTAGAGTACGAGTGTTTCATTGCTTCGTCGATAGAAAAAGAAATTCTATCTTCTCCAACTCCAAGGTTGAGTTGTTTTTGCTTTACTCTAATTTTAGCGTCAGCTGTGTGTAAGAAAGGTCTACCAAGGATAAGTGGTACCTTGCTATCTTCTTCCATTTCTAAGATTACAAAGTTAACAGGAAAAACAAACTTTCTGACTTCTATGAGCATGTTTTCGGCTATCCCCATTGGGTATTGGAAAGAACGGTCCGCAAGGCGAACACTCATTTTTGTGGGTTTTAAAACGTTTTTAGAGAGTTTAGCATACAAAGAGTATGGCATGAGGTTGATACTTGTGCCAAGATCGGCTAAGGCGTTGCAAGAATATGAGTGATGGAAAGTACATGGGATTAGGAAACTTCCAAGATCTCCCAGTTTTGGACAATAACAGAACATTCATCATTTAGAAAAGTTGAAGAAACTTCTTCAAACTTATGCTTGCTCTCGATAAGTTCTTTGATAAATTTGCCAAAATATGGCATTCCAGCCAGAACATCGACTAAAGGCATGTTAATTCAAACTTCTTGTATTAAGTCGAGGAATTTACCATACTTAGCTTGCATCTTTTGATTGTGTAAGCGTTGTGGATATGGTACTTTTGGTTTATATGGTTTGGGTGTTGGGTTTTCAGTTGGTTTGGTATGGGTTGGTTGGGCTTCATCCTCATCATCACAATCGAATGGAATTTCGATTGGTGTAACTTGAGTAGGTTTGGAAGGTGATTCGTAAGATAAACCGCTCCGCGTGAATACGACATTCACATGCTCGTTATGAGCTTGTGGGGGTTGATATTTGTTGTTGTTCTTGAGGTTTGGGTTGGTGTTGCTTGGTAAAGAACCAGAAGCGTGATTCGATTGTTTATCGGCCAAACGATCAAATTTAGCTTCAAGGTTTTGAATGGAAGTTTGGTGGTTTTTGGTCGTAGTTTCGAACTTGGTTTTGAAGTCAGTGAATGTTTCTCGAACAAAAATATTGGTTTTTCTTTGAGATTCTATAAAGTTGTCGATTTTGGTTTCAAGGTTGTTTTTTTCTTTGGTTTGGTTGGGTTTCTTTTCGTCTCGGTCATAACTTGGTTTATCATTTGATCGCCAATTATTGCGGTCGCGATTACGATAATCGTTATAAAATCAAGTTCGACGAAAGGTATTCATGAAGTTGGCTTTTTCTTCCATCGTCATGGGTGTGTCATCGTCATCACATTCACTCGAAGGATGGTTTCCTCCACAGTGTTTGCAGGTTTTGTTTTTCATCTCTTTATATTGAGTATCAATTTTAAGAGACATGGCATCCATTCGAGCCATAATTTTCTCGGTATCGGTTGGGTTGTTGCTTTCTTCGGCAAAAGCTACAGTATTTTGTGGGTTTTTGTTTTTGTGATTTTTGGACCAATCAAGCTTAAGCAGGACTTTGTCATCCAATGATTGGTAGGCTTGGTTAGGAGTTTTGTAAAGGAAAATTCCGCCCAATGCGGCATTCAATGCATCTTGGGTAGCATCGTCAAGACCATTATAGAAAATCTTGATTATTCCTTCTTTTTTAAGTCCATGACCATGGCAGTTTCTGAGTAGTTCTTACATTCTTAACCATGCGCCAATGAGAGTTTCTCGATCTTGTTGAGAAAAGCTTCAGATTTCTCCGAGGAGTTTTTCAAATAGGACAGGAGGAAAGAATCGGCTAATGAAAGCAGTTCTAAGAACTTACCATGTTTGAATGGTTCCTTCGTTAAGTTCGTCGATCCATGACTTGGCTTCTCCAGTCAGGGATGATGGAAACATCATGAGTTGGACGGCTTTGGCATGTCCTTCTCCATAGTTAAACTTTTTACAAATTCCGCTGAATTCGTGGATGTGTTTGTGAGGATCGATTTTGATTCGACCATCAAATTGGTTATTTTTGACAAGGGTCAAGTGGTTGCCTTTGATTGCAAAATCGTTTTCATTTTCAGGTAAAACGATTGCGGAGCCAGGAGTTGGTGCTACAACTCTATCGGCTGACCACATTGGTTCATCATCGGTGTCCGACACTGGATCGTAACAGTTGATGAGTTTGCTGAGAAATAGGATTTGTGAAAGATCGTCAAAAGGTTGGTAGATTATGCGAGGTTGAGTTTGCTCATGTCTCCTAGCTAAAGGTACACGACGATGAAGTCTATGTAGCCTTCGGTTAAGGGTACGTTCAGGTTCTAGTAACGGTGATGTTGGTGGTGTTCCGGATGAATGGGTGTGCATCCAACAAGGTTTTTGTTGTTTTTAGTGGAAATGTGCGGCACACTTTTAGGTTTGTGCGGCGCACTTTGGTTCGCTACAGGAATTACGGCGCACTTTTGGGTTTATGCAGTGCACATTGGTTCGCTACAGGAAGTGCGACACACTATTTGGTTTGAGCGGCGTAATTTCTGTACTGCAGAAAAATTTTGGTATAAAAATGAGTGGCAAATGGTTCAATTTCTTCAAAGATTATACGAATTTGGTTACAAAACAGGATTATAAGTCCCCGGCAGCGGCGCCAAAAACTTGATGTTTGTTTGCAAGTCTTAAATTTATATTAGAAGGTTTAGACAAAACAAGGGACTAGAAGACAAACACGGGCAAGTATACCCTTTCGTTCGTAATATAGCTTTGTAATGGTAAGCCATGATCGTTCACTGAGACTTAGTTTCGTTTTGGTAATCAAGATAATAATTGAAGAAAGAAATAGTTGAAATAATATCAATAGTAACAAGTATGACTCGTATAAGTTCGTGATGATGATGATAATGATCGAGATATGTTTATGTAGGTAAAGAGTGATAATCTTTTTTCGTCAAAACGGCGTTTACACAATTTACTTGGGTTTGATTCAAGACTTACGTTTAATTAAGCGACTAAGCTCAAAACAAGTTGCCAACGAGTTCAATATTTTATCAAGTTTCTAGGCGGATCTCTCCAACCAAAGATTCATGACCATAGACAAGTTCTTGAAAACTTATTATAGCAATTTGCGTTTCTCAACGCTAAACTATCGTAAAAAATCAACTTAGATAAAATATAGTTTATAGAACTAGATGGTAAAATGGTTCTACAACATTAGCTTGAAATCATATATAAAGGATCATATCATAGCATCATCACTAATTATAGTCACATACCTATATAGTCACAAATAGCTTAGCCTAACATAGTAATCAAAGTAATAATTGGAAAATAGTAAGAGAACAACATACTTAGATTGGATTGAATAAACGAGTACACAAGTGTCACGATTGTATCGTTCCTCCAAGAATCGAAGAGTGGAATACTCTCGTTACAAATATCTCCCAAAAGTGGATAATACTGAAATTTTACTAAGAAAGCTAAAATACTCGAGCTATGGAGTATTGAGAGAGAGAGAGAGGTGTGTGTAAAATTAGTGGAAGTGGCCTCTATTTATAGTGTTGTCTGGGGTGAAATGTGCGCCGCACTTTGGAGATGTGAATGTGTGTCGCACATCTGAGTTTTTTCACCACACTTCTGGGCGATCTAGAATCTTCTTTTAACAACTTTAGCTTATTTGCATATTGAGACCCCTTCTTTGTATATTTTCACTTTGCTCCTTCAAACTTTATATCTGCATATAAAACACAACATATTAAGTATCGGAAGCTCTTATTTATACTACAAAGTGGCAATATAATGATAGATTGAATATGTACAATTAGTTCGTTATCACTTGCTCATGTGTTGTTTAGTAGATTTGACTACACACACTTTTGTTGCTTTAGTAGAACCTTTAAAAGGTACGATGCCAAGAAAGAAATGAGATATATATGTATATGCGCGCGAGTGTCAAACGTTATATCACCAATCAACACTCATGTATGTTGGATATTAAAGGTTGTAAATTTTTCCTATTTGGTTTAGTTGTTTAAAATCAAATTATAGGATGGACTTATGTTTATATGAGATACTTTACAATAGTGAATGTGGTGAGGGGTAGAAAAATATAAAGTGTAGTTTAGCAACTTGAGAGTAAAATAAGTACAAGACCAAGTCTTCCACTTTTGAAAGTCGTGGGTTATTGTTTCCATCTTTTACTCATTCCACAATGCAACGTTTCTTTCCCTTAAATGTGGAGTCAGTTATTTGATAGTGGGAGTTTTCTATGCCATCTTGTTTGTGTATAAATATAGTACAAGAATTATGAGTTAGACACAAAAAAATCAGACTCTACCAAATAGCAATATACATACCACATTCACTTCTTCCCCACCATCATTGTTTTGTGTTTAATCGGTTTGGTGTCGATAAAAACACAAGTGACTGCATCAAATCCTAGGGTTGTTCGATTGAAGACTCGTAGCATACAAATACAAGTTCGTAATAACCTTAAAAGGACAGGGAATACCCATGCAGTTTCTGGTTCTTTTGTTTCTTTATAATAGGTTATTGTTGCGGTTTGTTGCGGACTACTAAAAGGAAGGTTGCTGTTGTTCTTTGTTGATCTTGCTGTTGTGTTTAGTATTGTGTAGTGTTTTGTTGTTGCTATTAGTTACTGCTTTTAACATAAAGGTAACAACAATCTTTTAAGGTTATTAGTACATGGATACTGGGGCTTCTTCCATGATGAACTTTCGAATGATGAATCAAGAATGTGTCAAACTCGATAAGTTTGACGGGTGTACCTACACCCGCTGGGCTGAGAAAATGAAGTTTCTCTTGATTGTGTTGAAGATTTACTATGTATTGGACCCAGAATTGCCTCCCATTCCCGCTAACCTGATTCGTGAATCTGGTAAGCCAACCGATGAGAAGAAAATTTCTGAGCTTGAGAAACTACATATAATCCGTAAAGAGGATGAGACTCTTTGTTGTGGTCATATCAAAAACTCATTGCCTGACACTCTTTATGATTTTTATGCGTCTGTTACAAATCCGAGAGAGTTGTGGAGTGCATTGGAGTCCAAATACAAAGCTCATGAACAAGGTACCAATAAGCATTTGGTTTCCAAGTATCTTGAGTTTGTAATGGTTGAAGGGAAAACGATTATGGAGCAGGTGCATGAGCTTTAAATTCTCGTTAACAAACAAAAAGCTCTTTCCGTTCCTATCACGGAAGCTTTTCAAGTGGGTGCTATTTTAACCAAACTCCCACTCCCTTGGAAAAAATTCTCCAGGAAGATGTTGAACAAAACCGACGATTACTCGTTGGATGATCTTCTTAAGTTTCTTCGTATTGAGGAAGAGGCTAGGACTAGAGATAAACGAGGCAAGGATGTGTCAAGTGTTTATCATGTTCAAGGTGAAAGCTCTAAGAAGAAAGGCTTTCGAAATAATACACATAAAGCCGATATGGGAGTAAGAAATAATAACTTTAAGAAATGCGCTCCCTCAAATCGGTCTTTCAAGTGTCATGTTTGTGGAAAACCTGGCCACTTTGCTCGTGAATGCAAAGATCGAAAATCGGGACCGGTGAGTTGAACATGGTGAATACCGAGATCGTCGAAATGGTGGCTCAAGTTCACATTGACGATGGAGAGGATCTCGTGGGGTAAACATTTGAAGATCGAGTTTCTATCTAGCCTTTATTTTAGCACTAGCAATGGCGGGCTAGCGCCTCTTAGTATTATTCATTGTTATTTTTCAGTTTTCGTTGATTTCATTCTAGCGTAAGGTGTTTGTTTTGGATTCTAGTGTAGTTGCTTAGTAGTTTTACATTTAATATGTTCTCTGTTTGTTTTTTTATTTTAATGAAAGCTAGTGTTTCTTAAAGCTATGTTTTTCATGTCTTTATGTTCTTGCATGATATACTTGCTGTGACGATTTGAACAAGGATAGCTACTTGTAAGTCTGTCTTTATCTCCTATGTTTTATATGTACAGTATGCATGCATGTTATGTCTGTATAATATGTTACATGGAATAGATACTAGTTGTAGAAAATTAATAAGTCATGTTAACTCATGATATGATATGAATAATTGAGAATGGTACCATTAGTGGCGTGTTTGTTAAGTGATCAAGAAATTTAACTAATACATTTATTAAGTCTTTGACGAAAGATTTATTAAATATTTGTGATGAGATTGATGATCTTATTAAGTGTCTGACGAGAGGCTTTATGAGTGTTACTAGAGACATGTGTATGAAACCAAATGTAAATCATTTAGTCATGGAAACCCGACTTGGTTGTAGTGATCCTACTTCACGAGTTTAATGGGTAATAACAAAGTTACTAGTTAATAGAAGGTACTATCATCTAAATGACTCATGCATAGTAAAGATAGTACGGCGTTGTTGAGGAAAGGATAAGGTAAATCCTCTTAACAAAGCTATAGAGGCATCTTAGCAGTGAAGATGTTAAAAGTTTTGCCTATATGATCTAGAGGTAGTGCTGCCTTGAATGAAGAGTATTGGTTTCTCTTTTGGAGGATCATGAAACAGGATTTAAGCGCATGGCCATATTCGCGCTCTGTGAGAAAACAATGGTCACGAGAAGAAGTGTGTATAAGTATGTCATTGAAATCAATACATTCTTGGTTTAATTCCATAGGACACCACTGAATGGATTTCAATTAAAGTTCGTACTTATATAATGCAATGTTTAATCTTCGTGACACTTTGCTACATAACTTATCAAAGTGGTAGAAAACTATCCAACCTGGTGGGGGATTGTTGGATATTAAAGGTTGTAAAGTTTTTCTATTTGGTTTAGTTGTTTAAAATCAAATTATAGGATGGACTTATGTTTATATGAGATACTTTACAATAGTGAATGTGGTGGGGGATAGAAAAATATAAAGTGTAGTTTATATTTGGAAAAGTTGTGAAAGCAACTGGAGAGTAAAATAGGTACAAGACCAAGTATTCCACTTTTGAAAGTCGTGGGTTATTGTTTCCATCTTTTACTCATTCCACAATGCAACGTTTCTTTCCCTTAAATGTGGAGTCAGTTATTTGATAGTGGGAGTTTTCTGTGCCATCTTGTTTGTGTATAAATACAGTACAAGAATTATGAGTTAGACACAAGAAAATCAGACTCTACCAAATAGCAATATACATACCACATTCACTTATTCGCCACCATCATTGTTTTGTGTTTAATCGGTTTGCTGTCGATAAAAACACAAGTGACTGCATCAAATCCTGGGGTTGTTCGATTGAAGACTCGCAGCATACAAATACGAGTTCGTAATAACCTTAAAAGGACAGGGAATACTCGTGTAGTTTCTGGTTCTTTTGTTTCTTTATAACAGGTTATTGTTGCGGTTTTTTGCGGGCTGTTAAAAGGAAGGTTGTGGTTGTTCTTTGCTGATCTTGCTGTTGTGTTTAGTATTGTGTAGTGTTTTTTTGCTGTTGCTATTAGTTACTGCTTTTAACATAAAGGTAACAACAATGTAAAGTGTGTTATGACAAAAAATATACTACCAGTTTATCAACACTAGTTTCAAATACGTTGTTAAATCTGTCGATCAAACCTCTCGAAACAATCAAAACATATCCATTAAACTCACAAATCTGAAATAAAACTAACATAAACATGTTATAGGCGTAATATCTCTTTGTTTGCTAAACATAGCTAATCTCTAATCAGTCATTACGAGTTCACAAAGTTTCGAGAACTAATCACTAAAATGCACTAAAAATCATTCCCTGCCAGTGAAAACTATGTATAATAACAAGAGTCCAATTATAAAGCCTAGCCTCTTACTTTGTACTCCGTATGAGATTAAGGGTGTGTAAAATAACTCAACTTCATACATGTGGTAAGTGCAATACTTTCCTATCAATCAATCGAGGTTGATGTATTATTAATCGAGAACGTGATATATGATCATCAATAATTTCTAAGATAGTTGTGAATGTTATAGATACAATATTTTCAGTATCGTACTACTTATCCTAGTTGCAACGAGAGTGAATTAGATCTAGATGATTAAACGTGACATGAAACAAGCTAGACTGTACCATAACAAAATGTAACTTCCATGTAAATAATACTACGTCGAGTTTCTCTAGCTAGAACATCATCAACGACCATCTTTGTATCATGTTGGATAGCAGACACAAAAAGTCGTCTTCTCATAGACGTCGTTCCAAAACCACTCTCAATCATGCTTGACTTGAGTACAATAGATATTTTTCAGGATCTTCGACAAGTTGGCCAAAAATAAAACATTAACGTGCAACTAGTTGTTAAAAATCGCACTATATGAGAAATCTTAATATATTATGTAATACAAATAAATTAGAAAAACTCTACTAGACTTCATATAAAAAACTCCAAATTACTGTTGTAGAAGATGAAAATGGATACTATTTATTTAAGTACGATAACATTGTTATGAATGTAAAGAATGAGAGATTGAGGAGGAAGAAAATGATTCTTATTATGTAATGTATCAAGAGCAAATTGTGTCCCTTATTTATAAGGGTACATGCAATGTAACATCCTAACTAATTAACCACTCATACATGACTAATCAATACACATTCAAGGTGAATATACACACAATATAAAGATATTTATAACACTCCTCCTTGGATATTCACCGTTCGTTATACGTCATAATCTGCCTCATTAAAAACCTTGCCAAGAAAAAACCCAATGGGATATAAACTTGATAAAGGCAAAAGAGTTCAGTGCGTATAATGCTCCTCCTCAAATTAATTTATATCTTTCGAGTGTCGAAGGACGGTCTTCCGAACATGTTGCTAAAAAACTTGTATCGTTCGAGATTTTGTAATGAAGTCCACTGAATTATTGATGCTTCAGATTATGTCCTACAAAGATGACAATATATCTATAGCTTTCAATCCAATGTCAAATGCATTGGTTAGAAAATAAACATTGTTGATACATATATTAAAAGAGAAATATACAATCTCATGGCGCATATTGATTGGAAAATTGACATCAAAATTTTAGTTGCACTTCTCGTACTTGAGGACCAAAAAATTTCTTTGAAACATGTGCAAAAACAAGATGATATGCATCCAAATGAATTTTGATCGATATAAGAGTTCATTCTACTTGATCAAATAAGTTATTTATAACTTTATCAAATGCTTCCATAAGTTGAAATTGCTAGACATGCTTGAGGTATTATGGATTCTTCATGGAATATTAGAGCTCTAATAAAACGTATATAAGACAAACTAAATACTTTTTAGATTGACTTTCTCATATAATATCAATAGTATATTTACATCCACCTTTAGACAATCTGATTCTTAATAAGCAGTTTCATGCTTTTGTGAATTTATCTATTCCACAATTCATGTCTTAAAGCATGTAACTTTAGAGCTCTTAACTCGGTTGCGCACACAACCCGTGTATATCTAATAGCTTTTACACATTCATGTGTATGGACTTCATGTCCTAATATTTCTCTTATTTTCAAGTGACTGCTTCTTTTCATGATGGTCAATCATTTTCTTGAGCTTACTTTTGAATAATAATTCATTCATGATCCTCACTATGCATAATAATAAGCGCTATATTGTATGTAAACAAATTATCGA
This sequence comes from Glebionis coronaria, assembly GCA_025667525.1. NCBI lineage: Eukaryota > Viridiplantae > Streptophyta > Magnoliopsida > Asterales > Asteraceae > Glebionis > Glebionis coronaria. The sequence goes on from CM046881.1 coordinate 172,064,496, forward strand.
CGTCATTTTGTTTCGATTTCATATGATTCTAGACATGATAAAATTTATTAAAATCTCATTGGTTATTTTAATGTTCTTTTAAGAACTTTTATGTCTTGTCTCTCTTTGTGAGACTATTATGGGGCCTTTTACACCTCGAACAACCATCTTGTTTTTATGCTCCATATTTTACATCGAAGATTTTATTTGAAATCGATTAGTCTTCTTGAGGCATGTCAGAATTAAGTAGTATCCTTGAGGGACAAAGTAGGAGCATGAGTAGCTGAAACTTTGTTATTGGCCAATGTATATGTATGGCTATTAGATTATCATTGAATAATAAAAATTCATAAAATTTCTATCGATGATCAATAAAATATGGTAATTTATTCTGAATTTGTAGCTACTTATCTCCTCCTGAAGGAATTACCCCATCTATATCTCGTATATTTGCATTTAGGTGGAGTAATGCACAAAAAAATGGGATAGGTTTGGTTTATAACCAAAACCAATTATGAAATGGAGGAATTATAGTAATATATTGGCATGATGTTAATTTTGTTTTTGTGTATACGATAGTATGACCCCATACAATAACACAATATTTTCTCTCATTATCATTGAATATGTAGAAGTAATTCATCTCATATTCACAACGAATTACTTACATTGGAATGTTATGCTCGCATTTTAATATGTCAAGCTATTAATCATGCAAACATGAAGTTCCACTTTTTATTACCATTTAGACGATGCATCGATTTATAAAATCCTAAATGGTTCATACAATGAATATGTATGCAAACGTATATCCACTTGTTTTCTTTCCAGATAATTGAGGGATTGAGTCGCCAATCTGGTTGGTAGATGAATAATAAAATTTCTCTGAGAGATAAAACATTAGATTAAAGAATTCAATCAGTTTATAGTTTTCACATCATTAATGACTCGTGATGGTATAACCAGTCATGCCAAAAAAATGATTATAGGTGTTAGCCCTATATTTTATATAGTCGAACAATAATGTAATAGGTCATCTTAGTCGATAACGATCTTGTATTGTAATAGGTTAGTCGGGTTAACCGGGCTTGGACTTTAAGCTAATATTGTCTAAGTTAGGGGCGTAAGCCCAAGTGCAAGCCAAGCCCGGCCCATGGAAACAAACCCACGGCCCATGGAAAGCCCATGTGGTTCGTGGGTATATAAACCCTCTTCCATGTGTGGAAGAGGGTGTTGGTTCTTTTCTTTTCTCCTAGTAAACCTTCCACCATTCTAGTTTATCTCTCTACTTTCTCTCTCTAACTTTCTTTTCTTTCTCTCTCTAAATCTACTCTAATCTTGTGTTATGGATTGAAGTGGGATTAAAATTTGGTATCAAGAGCCTATAGTGGATAGATGATTGAAGATTCGTGTTTGTGTTCTTGATTTTCGTGCCTATTTTGATTTAAAACATTCGATCCAATTTTTTTTTGTTTTTTATGGTTTTTTCTTGATACAAATCTTCTACATATTTGTGGTAGAGATTTGGTATATTTACTTTGGTTAAAAACACAAAATTTTTGGGTGTTTGGATCATTTGTTTTGGCTCAAAATCTCGAATTGGTTGTGTTATATCCGAGAAAAGTGGACATTGCAATAGGGTTTTCATATTCCGATCCAGCACTACGATAGGGTATTCAGCATTCCGATTCGTATTACGATCCAGTATTCCGATCTGTATTGCGAACCAGCATTCCGATCCATATTGCGATCGATATTCTAATAACCACATTGCGATAAGGATTGTGATCTACATTCCGATAGCTACATTGCGATCCATATTCCGATAGCTACATTGCGATAAGGATTCCGATCAATATTCCGATCGATATACCGATCTTTATTCTGATGGATATTACGATGGATATTGCGATATGTTTGGCTAAATTTTGGCGGGGAAACCATGGTAAAATTTATATTTTCCTAGACCATTTTAGGCCATTTAAGCTTCAATTTCAAATTTTGGCGAAGCGAAAAAATTTTCGACCCAAAATTCAAATTTTGGGACCAAATTTCAAATTTTTTAGGTTTTATTTTTCAATAAAATTTTCATTTTTCAAAATTTTTTCCTACTAGTTATTGGCTATTTAGGACTCGATTTCAAATTTTGGTGAGACAAAATTTTCGGTTTACCGTTATATCGGAATGAGGAATTTATTGTCAGACTGAGAAAAAATCGGATTTTTCGGCATTTCAACCACAATCAAATCATAACACATACACCAAGATCCGTAATCCATACACATCATATCCTCTTCGAGACATCCGTTCAATGGACATCTTCGCGGATTCAACAAAAACAACGTCCATGACTGAGATGAATAAAGAGAAGACGCAGAATCCAAAGGTTCAGACAAATAATGAGACTCCAATCAGTAAACCTTCTAACAAGGATTCTACAACCAAAACCGTTCATGTAATCAAATACAAGATGTTGAAAGCAAAAGAAAGATGCATGGAACACTTAAAGTTTCTTTAGTCACACCTTTAGATTCTTTCTAGAGAAGACCTAAAAGGCACTCGTCTTGAAATTAGATTCAAACGGGTATTCGCTCTAATATTTGGTCAAGATGTTGAAACATACACTAGAATGATGCTACTTAATGTGAACCATCTTCAACAAGAACTTGATAGAAATTATTTTCAAGAGCTTATATCCATGGAGGTCCTTTTAGCTCTCAACAATCAGTTCCAGCAATTCGTTGTCTAAAGTGGCTTATCCAAAAACGATCGAGAATTCACAAGTACATACTTTACCAAATATACTCTCGTAGATCTTCAAGCGTTTAAAGAGACACTTCTTCAAAATATGAGTAATATAAAGAAGTCAATTGCTGAAAGAACACGCCATCAAAGGTAATTTGAAAGAAGGGTGAATCAAAGACTGATGTAGACGAAAGAGATCATTGTCGATAAAGATCAAGCATTAGATGCTTCTTCGGTTGACACATAAAGCAGCGGGACAGAATCAGAAACACAGCATACCAGTACCAGCTCAGGGAATGATCAAACAGCCAATGATGCAGTTATCAGACCCATTTATGGATACGATACATTTAAATGCTGAATACGATGTTCCTCAACATACTGAGCAATCTGAACCCATTCTTGACATGTATCTAGTGGAAAAGGTTGATAGCAATACCATACCTGATTCATCAGATACGAGTACTAATGGAGGAGCGACTTCTCAGAATGTTGATTCTAAGATTCACGAGCTTGAAATTCTGTTAGCTCAGAAGACTAAAGATTTTAAGGATGCGAAACTCGATTTTTCAAAGAAAAATAAAAAATTTGAGGCTTACTTTGAAAAACTTGAAAAAGCAAATGTTGTTCTTGAACAAAAATTGGATCGTAAGATTCAAGATTTTAACGCGGAAAAAGAACATTTTGTGAAACAAATAAATTTGTTAGAATCAAAGTTGGCTTCTCAAAATCCAAGTCCTCCACCTGCTTCATTAACTGAATTATATGTGCAACATATTAACACTGTAGACAGTAATGACGCGAATGCTGATAACGACATATTTGATAATATGAACATTAAGTTAGAACAACGTGTCGCTCAATTACTTCTACAAAATGTGCAATTAAAAGCTCAGATTCAGGAAAAGGTTTTTGCACTAACAGCGGTGAAAAATGAATTAAGGAAGTTAAAAGGAAATAGTGTGGATACTAAGTTAGCAAAACAGTCAGTCTTGGGGAAACCTCCTCCTAAACCATTCAGAAATCGCTCAGTTGCTAGACAACCGAATGCGTTTAAATCTGAACGACCCAAAACGTCGAACCCGAGGTTTGCATCCCAAGTTGACGTGCGAAGCAATTTTCCTAAACCAGTCACTCCATAATCTAGATCCTCCTTAAGAAATTATGCCCATGCAAAACCCGATCACATTAATGCTTCAAGCAAATCTAGCAATATCCCCAAGAACATGCCTAGGCGTAGTTCAAATGACTCGGGTCATAAAAGCTATCTAGAGGATGCTAAGAACAAGACACAAGCAAGAGATAGGACAAAACCATAACCTAGGAGCGAGAACCACACATCTATGAATTCTAGACCCTTCTATGATGTGCACAAATCCGCCAACCTTAGGAACTCTATAGCCTTCTCAGATGCTAAGAACTTTGTTTGCATGAAATTTAACAAATGCGTGTTTAATGCCATTAATGATGATTGTATAACGAAAGTCCTGAACAAGGTGAACCAAAAATCTAGAGCACCTCAAAGACGGAACCCTAAAGGAAATAGCCTGTCTCAAATTAAGTCTTTCACTGTGCATCAGAAACCTATGTCTCCTAGACCTTGTCTTAGGTGGATACCAACGGGTAGAACTTTCAAAATAATCGGTCTTAGGTGGGTTCCTACTAGAAACATATTTCCCTCTAGCACGATAAAGGTTCACAGTGAACCCCCACATGGTTCTCATAAAGATATCACTAATCCACATGCAAGCATACAAACTACTAATGAAAGTGCAGGTACCGATGTCACGGTTCAACGGGAACAAAAAGGTCCAATATTTGTAACCCGTTCAACAAAAGTCACTATCATAGTTTGGTTGTTGAAGAAGCAGATATCAGAGAAACAAGTGTCTCAGGGGTTTTACAATTAAGCTTCTAAATTTATTTATAGTCAAATTACAGGCCGTAACTCGTTCCTCAAAGACAGGGAAGTTTATCTCTAGAATGATAACTTACCCACAAAACGAGAAATTCATATTTCTCGGACACGATTATGACTTATAGTCAAATTACCGACTGTAACCCGGACTCCCAAGACAGAAAAGTCCATCCCGATGATGACTTATCCTCACAATGAGAAATTAAATTTTCTCTACATGAGCTATCAGTAAAAACATTCAAAGTTTTTAAGCTCATGTACAAAGACTTACAGTCACATGTCAGACTGTAACTCGTACTTCAAAAATAGGAAAGTTCATCCCGAGTGTAGAATATTGATAATCTTATGAATCAATGAAGTGGGTTGAAGATTTCTAGTGGGTTGAAAACGCTCCCCCTTAACACGTGCTTTACCCATATTAAGTTGGATTATCGTTTAAGTCTTTTTCATCTTTTAGCCAAGTATCATTTAAGTCTCCTTAATCCCATTTTCTCCCCTTATCCAAAATGTTAACCATTAATATTTGGGATATTGAATGGATTAACCGATCTTTGGGTAAAAATGAAATCAATGTTTGGCCATAGAACATGTTAATGCTCCCCCTTAAATTAATAAGGGATAGTTGTAGTGCTTTAGTATGATATATTTTGAAAGATTTAGAATCTCGTGAGAAATTCTTGAAAAATTATCATACCTTAACACTACATCAAGCCGTAAAAGCACAATATTCACAAATATACATATTCACAATTAAAAAAACCAATATAAAGTGGACCTGAGATGTACGATCCATTAGATGGATCGTTGCAGTAACTTGTGGTGCACTAAATATGGTCTACCACCAACGAATCTTTCTAAGCTCCTCATCAATCTACGTTCCCGGAGCTTTTGATCAATCTTCTTGATCACATATTTCGCCATTTGCCGATAACCTGGATGCCAATCCTCAGTCATCTCTGGTAAAGACCCACCAGAATTAAGATGCTCCAATTTTCCTCTGACGTATAAGAGAGTCCCATCACTGTACTTATAAAGCTCACCTACCCTCATAAACTTCATTATCCCACGACTGTTCAAGTAGAAAATCCTGTAATTCGGAATAGTAATGCCGGTATAAGGACATCTTGTGACATGTTGAGGTAGAACTTGGTTCATTGGACGGGTCAGGTTAAGCTTCCTTTGGTAGCTTTCAACTCCCAATTGAAGATTCAACTCGTTTCTTGATAACAACGCTTCGTAACATACGGAGTGCTGTATTCAAGGCGATGATTTCTTCACGAGTAAGATGGGTCAGTTGATCACGGGTCATCATAAGCAACATGTCTTCGATATCTTCAAGGCGAATGATAGAAAAATCTCCCTGCTGGATTGTGTATTCTCTGTCATCCTCCCTTTTTAGACGAATTTCCGTCACATGATGATAGCCATTTTTGGCTTCAGTTTTCAGCCCCAAAATACTTGAGATGCGAATATCAGATTTGACACGACTTCCTGAATTGGCTAAGCAGCAACCTCTGTACGCCCTTTGGACTCGTTCGTCCCAATGTGATGCACCTATAACAGCATACATATCATAATTACGATTTACCTTTGGGACCCAAAGTCGGTTTACCTTTTCCTCGATCCAGGGTATTGTCCCCCAATTAGCTGCTTTCAACAAGGTCAGGGAGGTTGCGTACTTGGATGACCCCTTCAGAAGATACTCAAGATCATAGGTGACAAAGAAGTCAAGAGCAATTTGATTATCTTGAGAGGGATCAAGTGGAGGTGGAGCTCTTTCTGACTCATGAAGACCTGGCCTTTGAACGGTATTAAGAGCTTTCAGGACCTCATCAGCATAATACTCGTATTCCATGCGGCTTAACCTGGTTTTGGCGTAAATTCTCTTATCCTTTAGCGCTTTCTTCACCAAAGACGGAGTGACTGAAGATTTATACTCATGAGCCAGAAATGCACACAAGTCTATCGGACTGTGGATACGGAGATATAGAACATCTCTGTCAGCGTCTGTGATTGGATCATATGTAGCAGCTGCCGTGATCCAACCTTGTGGCGGTGCAGTTTCATCAATCTCCAATGTGTCCGCCCAGTCCCGTATGCTCGACTCTGGAACAGTAGATTGTGGTTCTTGTTGCAGAGGAGTAGAAACATGAACATCTGCTGGTTCTGATTCAGGCATCTCGGCAGTGTCATGAACAGGCGAGTGTTGTGCAAATTCAGGTTCAGTTACTGACTCTGCAATCACAGGAGCAACAAAAGAACTAACAGGATTAGTGGTAACAGGTATAGAAACAGAAACAGATGTACCGGGAATCGATGACGCCGTAGTAGCATTCACATCATGGCGCCACTTGGTTCGTCTTGATTCCGTAAAGGTGGATTTTTCCTTTTGCGCAGCATCTTTTTGAGACTTGGTACCAGACTTGGATGGTTTCTTTTTGCTGGCAACCTTGTCCCCCGTTTCAGGCTGATCATGTTTATCACCATCATCCTTATCATCATCTCCGTTGCTTCCCTCATCACTCTCCTCATTTCGATCACCACCATCACCACCATCATCATCATCACCATCCTCATCATCACCATCATCGTCACCATCATCATCATCATCTTCTTCTTCTTCTTCTTCATTACCCTCCTCTTGTGCACTTTCTTCCCTTTCCTCCTCAGGAAAAATGTGGTAAGGTACCACACTTCCAAACGTCTTAAACAACCGATCATCCTCCATGATAGCTTCATTGAGTGATTTGTAGAGTGTCCGTTGAACTTTAGACTTGTCAAAAGATCCAACTTCCCTCATGCGAGCTTTGAGGATCTTCTTTAATTCAAAATCCTTCAAGTCATATGCAATTTTGTAAGCTGACTCAGAAGGGTTGGACGACTTAATCATCAAGTTATCAGCCGCGAGTTTCTTCATCTCATCACGCAGTTTTGGCAAAAGGGACTCAACGGATTCTTTCACTCTCTCTTCAATGGAAGCTTCAAGTGTGTCTTTCTGCTCTTTGTATTTATCCTTCATAGCTCGAAGTCTCGTAAGTCGTGCTTCATACTTATCAGCTTCAGCCTGTTTGACCCAAGCAAGTTCTTCTGCATGAGCTTTACGTGTCAATTCCATCTCTGCAGTGAACTTAGCCATCATCTCTTCTTGGGCTTTCTTGGATGCCTCTTCACTTTGTACTCGTCGAAGTAGTTCTTCTCGAAGTTTATTCATCTCTTGTCTTTGACTGTCCGTGTGTTTATCCAACATTTCTGCCATTACGAATGCAGCCATTGAAGATGATGCAGAGCTACTCTGGGTTGGTTGAAGAGGCTCGGTTGTGACTACCGTACTGAGGATCGAAGTTATTGGAGGTGGAAAGAATGGTGTTGGCACCGGTCGGGTTGGTAAGGGCTGGATTGGTGGAGGTTGAGTTACTAAAGGCTGGGTAGGTACCATGATTGTAGGAGCACCGGACTCCTTTTCAACACTTGCTGAAACAGTAATGGATGTCTCCTTCAAAGTAGAATACCGTTCGGGTGATCCAAACTCATCCACATCATCTGGCTCCTCGTACTCTTCTTCAACAACCATCTGTGTACCCGAACCACTACCCCCCGTGTCTCTCCTACTCTTTTCGAGAGCCATCTTCATTAACTTCTTCTCAGACTTGCGAGTTAAATCGATAGTAGGATCGTCATCAACATCTTCTTCATCGTGAAGAACAAGCTCGTCAGCCGTGCTTTTACCCTTCTTAGCTACAGTCTTTGTCTTTTTGGCTTTGGGTTCAGGTAAAGCTGTTTGCTTGCGTTTACCTTTGCTCTTAACCGTGGTAGATGAGTCTTCTCCTACTTGAATGCTTGCTCGTTGATTCTCGATTTCTTGTAGCAAGTTCCTGTAATCAGTAGATGCGATAATCTCATCGGTCAGGAGATGACTGGGAATGGGACCAGGGATAACAATATTGGAGTGAGTTTCTTGTCTTAAGTCCACCAAATCATCAGCATCCATTGTGTGGTGACGGCTACCTGCACGCTTATCTATAGATGCATCATTTTTCATAAAGTAATGTATGATTAGCTTAATGAACCTAGGGTACTGGTAACCTTTAACCTTACCCTTCGTGTTTGTGAAGAGTTGAAACGTAAACTCTTCCCACAGCAATGATGCATAATCAATACCCATACCTTTGAAAATACCGTAGAACATCTTGATGATTGGCGGACGCACAACATCATACCCAGTTGTTTTGGGTGTGAGACATCGGCTGAGAATACCAAAAATTGCTCTCCAAGGTTGACCCACTTTGGCTGTGGTAAAATCGGACACTATTCGTATGTCTGCACATCCAATGTCAGTGAACATCTCCATAAGCTGGTTCTTGGTAGGGTTCGCTGAGTATGATAATCCTTTGGGTGCTTCCCGAAAGCCAAAGATCTTGCGAAAGTCTGACACTGTGAGAGTTTGTTGCTTGTTATCCAGGAAGAATGTGATCTTATTCGACGTCTTCTCTTTGGTTGCCCAGAATTCGTACATGTAGTCGAAAGGTACCGAAGCACTATTCCTTAGCGCATTCTTGAGGTGAGAATTGTCAAGAATGGCTTAACCTACCTTGAATCCATTGTGAGTGGAATGAGAGACCTCTTTCAACCGGTAGTTGTTTGGAATGAACTTGAGGGTTTTGGCCTCGGCAATGGATGCTGCTCTAGAGTCTTGTATTTGTTGCACGGTTGGGTTAGTCATTGTTTCTGCTTAAGAATAAAACACAAAAGTTGATACATACAGATATGAATATCATGATGAATTTATACCTAAGCATTATACAAATGACATAATCCCTTAGACTTTTTAAACACTCAAACATCCTTCATTCAGAATAAATATTTAATTCAGAATAAACCTCTATCCGGAATAAATATAACATGCCTACCCGGAATAATTATCCTATGCGGAATAACATGCCTACCCGGAATAATTATCCTATGCGGAATAACATGCCTACCCGGAATAATTATCCTATGCGGAATAACATGCCTACCCGGAATAATCATCCTATGCGGAATAACATGCCTACCCGGAATAATTATTCTATCCGGAATAACATTCCTACCCGGAATAATCATTCTATGCGGAATAACATGCCTACCCGGAATAATCATTCTATGCGGAATAACATGCCTACCCGGAATAATCATTCTATGCGGAATAACATGCCTACCCGGAATAATTATCCTATGCGGAATAACATGCCTACCCGGAATAATTATCCTATGCGGAATAACATGCCTACCCGGAATAATCATCCTATGCGGAATAAACGTCTACTCGGAATAATTATTCTATGCGGAATAAAACGTCTACCCGGAATAATCATTCTATGCGGAATAATCAGCCTATGCGGAATAAACGTCTACTCGGAATAATCATTCTATGCGGAATAAAACGTCTACCTGGAATAATCATTCTATGCGGAATAAATGGTCTTATTCGGAATGTTTTTGGCTGTTTATTCGGAATGACTTAAAAACACCTTATAATCTTTTAATTAAGCTCGAATGTTTGTTTTAAGCGTTCTAAAGGCCATTAATCTTAGTCTAGTTCTATTCCGAGTGAAACCCAGGCAAAACCCCCAAATTAATTAACCCTAATTAAGCAGAACCCTAATTAGATTTAATCTAATTAAAATGAGTGAATTAAATTGATTTACAGGAATAATTAACCGATTTTGAGTACCTTATTAATGAAGAAAACTTGTGTTTGATTCAAAGTGGGATGATTATGAGTTCGTGTGTGTTTGTGTGTTTGTTAATGGCGGGGAAGAAACAGAAGAAAGAAAGAAAGAAATGAAACGGGGGGGGGGGGGGGGGGGGGGGGGTTTATTTGACTTAGGTCAAAATTTTTACAACTTTCACAAATGTCACCTTTAGCCCTACAGTTTTCACTTTCTCTTTTTATTCCTTGTCTTTTCTAGTCTCCCTAACCATCGTTAAATTTAGCCAACTTAACATATCTTAGCTACGACAATCTCACAAACAAATACAATACGAATGCCAAAGCCATTCTAGCCATTAACTATTGACCCAATTAAATTTCCTCAAACACTTTTGAAAATCTTTTTGATGACGAAGACGATTTAATATTTTCTCCCCCTTAAACGATGACCCATTTTCTATTTAAAGAGCTGTAGTCATTGTTTAAAGAGTCAAATATTGATGAAAACATTTCCAATTAATATCTTGAAAAGATTGATTCGTGGTGGCAATAAGATTTCTCTTATTTAGACAAATTAATGCACTGAAACGTACACTAACTCGTGTTAGACCAAGTTATAAAGTAAACTTGATCCCTTTGCATGATTTGGCTTGTAAATCATGCCCGAGAAAATTAATTCCCGTTGTGAGCCAACGTTTTCCAAGGAAATACGTGACTTTAATACGAAAAGCGGGTTGCAGTCAAAAATAACTACAAGCCATGATGGGCATGTTTTAAAAATGTACAACTTTTATACGGACTCTATTTATGGCGCCGTGTCAATATTGATCGATATTTCTAAAGCCGTAAATATTACCGTACTAAAGACATGCCCGATTTAAAAAACGAAAAATATTTTTTGGATTTTCTTGATTTTATAATTTTTATGCTTTTTCTAGGTTTTATATTTTTTATGGTTTTTCTAGGTTTTATATTTTTTATGGTTTTTCTTGGTTTTATATTTTTGTATTTTTCTTTTTGTGGTTTATATATTTACGATAATATACATGATCACGAACAAAGGATACACTTGAATAGTTTACCACCACTATTCAGCTGATTCTTCTGCCAACTCTTTGAGAGTCGCTGGAGAGAAAGATTTCATGCCAAGCTTGTCGATCAAAAACTCGATTCGTCCTCGATCTAAGGCTTTGGTGAACATATCTGCCAGCTGGTACTCAGTAGTGACAAAATACAGCTCGATCACTCCGTTCTCCACCTGCTCTTTAATGAAATGGTAGCGAATGTCGATGTGCTTGGCCCGGGAGTGTTGAACGTAGTTGCAGCAAAGGGCAATGGCGCTCTTGTTGTCACAATACATCGGGATTTTGTTGAATCCTAAACCGTAGTCAGTTAGTTGTGATCTCATCCAAAGGACTTGAGCACAACAACCGGACATGGCGATGTATTCAGCCTCCGTGCTAGAAATTGCAGCGCTTTTCTGCCTTTTTGAAGACCAACTAATCAATCTGTCTCCAAGGAGTTGCACAGACCCAGAAGTGCTACGCCTCGTGTCTTGACACCCAGCATGATCGGCATCTGCGTATGATATTAAAGCAATGGAGGAATCTTTCGGATACCATAGACCACGATGAAGTGTTCCTTTGAGATACCGAAAGATCCTTTAAACAACATGTAGGTGCTTTTCGGTAGGCCGAGCCTGATACCGGGCACACATGCATACGGCAAATTGTAAATCAGGCCTGCTAGCAGTCAGATAGAGAAGGGTGCCGATCATCCCACGGTAAAGTTTTGGATCTACAATAGTCCCATTCCTATCTTCATCTAACTTGGATTTCTCCACCATTGGAGTGTCCACGGGGTCACAATTTTCAAAGTTATATTTCTTTAAAGATTCTAGAGCATATTTGGATTGATTAATAAAGATGCCTCTGGGATTCTGAGAAATTTGTAATCCTAAGAAAAATGAAATTTTTCCCATCATTGACATCTAAAAGCGTGTGGACATTATCTTCTCAAAGCGTTTGGACAATTCTATGTTAGAGGCAGCAAATATTATATCATCAACATAAATTTGTACCAGAATCATGTCGTTGTCCTCCTTGAGAGTGAATAGAGTGGGGTCCACCTTGCCTTTGGAGAAGCCTTCCGAAATGAGATATGTTGAAAGGAGATCATACCACGCGCGTGGAGCTTGTTTCAACCCATAGAGAGCCTTCTTAAGCTTGTACACATGATTAGGAAACTCTGTGCTAACGAACCCATCCGGCTGACTAACATAGACTTCTTCCCTTAGTTCACCGTTCAAAAATGCCGTCTTCACATCCATTTGATAGACGATCATGTTCATATGAGCAGCATACGCAAGGAATAGTCTAATAGCCTCCAATCTTGCAACAGGAGCAAAAGATTCTTCAAAGTCTATACCCAAGGCTTGTTTATATCCTCTAGCAACCAATCTAGCCTTATTCTTCAAGACTCCACCCATCTCATCGAGTTTAACCTTATAAACCCACAACAAAGTAAGGATGTTAACCTTGTTAGGGAGAGGAACTAATTCCCATACTTCAAGTCTTTGAAAATCATTTAGTTCCTCTTGCATGGCTTCAATCCAAGATGATTGAGTCATAGCATGTTGCCAGTTTTTAGGCTCAACTTCGGAGAGAAATGCATCAAAATAGCAATAGAGTGCACTCTCTTGTAACTGATGGCGTGTAGAGACTGGTCGATCGAGACCTCCAATGACATTCCTAATTGGGTGATCTTTTGTCCATTTGGTGCTGTGATTTTCAATCCGTGGTGGTCTGGAGTGAACAATTGTAGGAGCTTCTTCTGAGGTAGACGCGGCTGAAGGGTTTTCAGGTATCGGTATACCAAAGAAGGGAAGCTCTTGTAGGTGAGCATATTCCAAATCGTGATCAGTAGAATCCTCTTCCACATCAGTAGGCACAAGTAAGGGTGAAGATTCAGGTGTAGTTTCAGAAACACTTGGTAAAGGTGCATCCGGTTCAATGTTAATTGAAGATGCATTTGATAAAGCTTCATTAGCTGGAGCAACAACTTCAGGGATTGGAGCTATCACTACAGGTGCTAGAACTTCATCATTTGGGGGATCAAAGAATTCATTAAACAGTGGTTGAAATAGTTTATCCCACTCGGGCCTTGTAGGTGGTAAAAATGATGTAGAAGTAGGATTATTGGGAACTAATCCGGAACTAATAGCACCGGTTCCCATCTCGTGAAGCGCGGGTTCAGAGCTGCGTTGCTCAGAAGCCATCGCTGTCAGCTCATCGAAATCTGCGTCCATAGTTTCTACTATCTTACCAAGACGACGATTGTAAATTCGGTATGCTTTCTTGGAAGGTGAGTAACCAATGAAAATACCTATATCGGCTTTTGGTTGAAGTTTGCCCAAGTTCTCACTATTAATGTTTGGATAACAAAGAGCACCAAACACATGAAAGAAGGAAACATCGGGTTTACGATCATGTAGAAGCTCGTAAGGTGTTTTTCCATGGCTTTTCCGAATGATAGAGCGGTTTTGGGTGAAACATGCAGTAGATACAGCTTCTGCCCACAAGAACAATGGAGCGTTCGCATAAATCAGTATAGTCCTAGCAGCTTCCATAAGCGTACGATTCCGTCTCTCAACGACACCGTTTTGTTGTGGAGTACGTGCAACAGATGTTTCATGTGAGATACCAACTTCTTCATAGTAATCACGAAGAGTCTGGTTGACGAACTCTGTTCCATTATCTGTACGAATACGGCGGACAGTAGTATTTAAACGTACCTGAATGAATTTCAGAAAAGTGATGATAGCCTTCGGTGCTTCATCCTTTGTACGTAGAAATCTAACCCATGTAAACCTGGAGAAATCATCCACAATAACGAGGATGAATTTCTTACCGCTCACACTTTCGGTTCGCATTGGCCCACAAAGATCCATATGCAAAAGATGAAGTTTTTCTTGATTGGTGTCTTCACCTTTGGGCTTGTATGATTTCTTGGTACTTTTCCCCCTTGAACACGCGGAACATAAATGGTCCTTGTGAAATTTGAGCTTAGGAAGACCACGAACTAATTCGTTTTTAGCCAGATGATTAATAGCATCAAAGTTGAGATGAGATAATCGGCGATGCCATAACCAAGACTTGGTCTTTGATGCTTTAGAGAGAAGACATACTGGAGAGGCGGCCATCATGTCTTGTAAGGACAAAGTATATAGATTTGCACCACGAGACCCCTTCAACAAATCTTTTCCTTCCAAGTTGTAGATGAAATAAGTATGTTGTCGAAAAGCAACCTCTAGGTTGGAATCACAAAACTGTCCAACTGAAAATAAATTATGACCAAGACCTTCTACATAGTATACCCTTAAAATCGTAACGTTTCCAATCTGATATTCACCATACCCCATTATCTTTGCAATATGATCATTACCGAATTTAACCGTTCCAAGAAACTTGCTGACGAAATTTCGAAGCATCGAGCGATCTCCGGTCATATGCTTTGAACAACCGGAGTCCAAATACCAGAGGATGATTTGGACCACCTGAAAATATCACCAGACGAAGACAATGTATAGGTTTCGGAATCTGAGTGTTCCTTGTTATTAGCAGGTACAGATTTAATGATCTTAGATTTGCTAATTTTAGGTTTCTTAGATTTCCTAGCCTTCTTCCTAGTTGGTGGTGTATAGTCAAGTTGGCTTAAATCCTGAGGTATTTCTTCACTGATAGGCACTATAGTGGGGGCTGACCTAATTAAAGGGCGCGGTTTCCATACTTTAGTGCTAGTGTGCCTAACTAAAGGACGCTGAGACCTAACCTCAATGGATGCATTCCTAGTTAAAGGGCACATTTTTCCATCTAATGTAAAGGTCCTACCAGTGGGACGCCATTGCCATCCAACTTGGGTACGAGTTCTCCTAGTGGGCTTTCATTCAAGATTATTCCTAATGGCATTCATTTCATTCACATGATCAATAAGACACAAATCATGACGTTGGGAAAACATGCACTCATTACAATTCCAACAATTCAAATTAGAATTCACAAATGGTTTAGGCTTCTGCACAGGCGCAGAGCTTTTAGTCTTAGCAACATGATACTTTTTATTTAAATCTGACATAACATTCCTATGGTGAGCTTCTACTTTCTTCTTGTTGGTACTACTAGTGGAGGGCTTGATCTTATCTTTCTTGAGTGGCGATCCTTTAGCCTTAGTAGACTCTTTTAATCCTGTAGAAGTCAAAGTGGGAACATTAGTAACAGATTTTAAAGGTGCCTTAGTTGATGGTGCCAATGACGGTTTTGCTCCTGGAGTCTTATTGAATGGAGTTACAGCAATGGGTCGATTATTAAGTAGTGCAGAACCCGGTTTTCCTATGTATTGCAAATATGCTAAGCAATATTGTACACGCTTAATATATTCATGAGCTGAATAATAGTAACTGCTTAAGGGATCTAACACATACAAATCATCTAAAATATCCCTAACAAGATCTACATGCTTAATTGCATTCCTCATATAATCATCGTAGGTAACCGGGTTTTTCTTATGGAGCGGGTTCTTATAAAGCACTACTGAAGTGGTTGTTGGAGCACTAGAGGACAGTGCAGAGTTGGTAGCTAAGTTATTAACAACTTCTTGTCGGGTGAGAAGAAGTGTCTCCCTTAACTCGGCCAAAACCATGTTTTTGTCAATGAGTTGGATGTTTAAGTCAGAGATTTCCTCGCACTTTTGGTTCAGTTGTTCAATATAAGATTGTTGTTGTGCTGCATTAAAAGCTAAGCGTTCTTCTATTGAACCATAAAGAGCGGATAGTCCCTGTCTTGCCCGATCCATCTCCTCTAGAATAGACGAAAGTCTAATTTCTAAGTCCTGGTTTTTAGACTCTGCAGCCTCTAGTTCCAATTTTAGTGTTTCATTTGATGACACATCTCTCTTTAATCTCATAATCTCTTCCTCTAATGCCTTAACTATTTCAATCATTTTGTCACTCGTCTCAACACTGTTTTCACAACCATTTGTTATCAAAAGATCCTCATTTTGAGTTTGTTGTTTTAATTCTAAAGATATACAATGTTGTTCAAGTTGATTAAAGCGTTTTGTAAGTAAATTGTATGAATCTTGAAGCTTTAAAAATTCAGCATTAGACTCGTGACAAGAATGATTATCTACCTCATTTACAGTATCAACAACATTTATAGAGAGATCACAAACATCATCACAAATATTCACAGCATCACAGTTAATCATAGCAGATGTAAGCTCATTCGAATAATTAACATTCACAGTAGTAAGCACATCACACGAAATTACTTGGGACAAGAATCGGTCATATTCGGATAAAATCTTTTCCTTTTCAATTAATTGTAGTTCGTAAGCGGTGTCCATTTCATAAAACACTTTTTGAACTTCTGCAATTTCAAACTCAAGATTTTCCGAAAGAGATGCAAAACTTCCTTTTAGACTTTCGACAAACGGATTGATATCATTCTTAAACACCTCGTTCATGTGTTCGAAAGCCCATTCTCCGGCGGTTAGGCCATTTAAAGTCGTACATTCCAAGATGACCTTGTCAAAATTAGTAAAGTATTGATTAATCTCTTGCAAGTTTAACCATACAGTGCTAACAGGTGGAAGATCCTTTGGAATTTCCTTAGGGCCTTCTATTTTGACAAGTGTAGGAAGTGTACTAGGGTTTTCTTCATTTAACATGTAGGTTGGTGCTGTGATGAGATCTTTATCCATATGGAAGCGAATTCTAAAATCCGTTTTTGCAAGCTCCTGATTCATTTTAAAATAATCACAATCGGGATATTTTGCAGAGTTGTATGACCGATTCTCATCAACTAGATCCTTATTTGTGCGATCCTCAAAAGTAACAATCGGATCTAAGACCAATCCTAATTGGGTTGCATTATAAAGTCTTGGACAATGGATAAGAGCTTGTCTTGCATACCGTGGGTTAGGGGGAAGGCCTTTTTGACGCGATAAGTTAAATTCTCTAAACGAAGCATCAAATAAGTGCACTAGTTGAGAGGCAGCGTATTGTCTTAAAAGCAAATAATCTAAACTTCTAATCTTATTAGTTGCATTAATTTCCATTTCATTCTTTTTAGACTCGAGTAACTCAAAATCCGTTTGAAGTTTGTGAAAATTAGTGACCACTAACTCCTTTTCTTTAAGTTCATTAGAAAGATCTGCTCTTAAGGTTTCAATTTCTTGCAAATGACCCATTTGTTTGTTTTGAAAATGATCATATTCGGGATTTGTTAGAACACTAGATGAAGGAACTAATTCCAAAGTTTGAACTTTTTCGTTGCACAAAGCAAGCTCATCAGACAAATTCTTATTCTTAGCTAGGGTTTCTAAGAGTGTAGCATTCATTTGGCTAAGTAATGTAGCAGGAACCATGACCAAATCTTGTTGAGCAGGAGTATGCGTATGCGAAATGGCTCCCGGTTGTGTTTCACTCAAAGTCTGGGGACTCACATTGATATTACTATCATTGATTATCTCCTCATTTGAAAGACTCACCACCGAAGACTCATTCGGATCAGCACTCTCTTGCCCAACTTGATGTGGTTGAATACTAGTATCAGTGGTAT
Source organism: Glebionis coronaria (assembly GCA_025667525.1). NCBI lineage: Eukaryota > Viridiplantae > Streptophyta > Magnoliopsida > Asterales > Asteraceae > Glebionis > Glebionis coronaria. The sequence continues at coordinate 172,082,446 of CM046881.1, forward strand.
TAGTAAGTACCTCAGATATTTTATCTGACCCAAAGCTAGAGAGAGTTGCCATAAGAGCTGCCTGAGCAGATTGAAGATCATCACAGTCTGAATCGTAAGCATCCAGATCATCTGCTTGGTATGCTGCATTCTGTGTAGTGACGACTTCTTGTTCAGCAATCCCTGGATCAGCAAGAAATGCAAGCTCCTCTTCATCAAGTTCCTGGCCTTGTGCCTAAGCATTCACCAGATAAATCTTCTCTGCAAACCATTGACCATCCCTTCTCCTCTTGGGTTTTTTGCAATCCCTGGACATGTGACCTTCTTCTTTACAGTTGTAGCATGTAATCATTCTCAACTTGCCTGTGGAATTAGCCCGTGGAGGAGTGTTGACCATTGGAGCAGGATTGACCGTGCGTGCATTGGTGGTTGATGTAGTGGGTCTCCCCTGATAAGTTGAATGGGTTGAACCATTACCCTGCCATTCTCAATAGTAGCTTGTTGGCGAGAATTGGATTAATTCCTCAGCTGATTGTTAGTAGGAGCTGGTCCTCTAAATCCTCGTTTGCTTAATGTCCTTGTGAGATAAGCAGACATAGTGGCTAACACTTCAACTGGGTCAGTTCCTTGTTTGAATTCAGGAATGGGAACTTCATCATTATCACAATACAATTCTTGGTCTTGTTGAGCAGCATAAGCACTAGAAGGATTACTCATGTGATCAGAATAGCTTGATGGATATGCTGCATTTTCTTGATAAGAAGGGTATGATGATTGAGCATAAGGTGCAATGCTTGCTGGTGAATATGGGTGAGGTTGTGAGCCATATTGTGATGCTTGTGGTTCTCTCTGAGATGAAGGTGCATTAAACCGATATTGTTGTTGATGTGAGGTGGGTGGTTGAGGTAGAATCGAATATTGAGGGAAGCTTGGAGTCAGGTACGGTGATGGATGATAAGCTTGGTGTCCCATGATATAAGGAGTGTTGTTATATGACAAGCTTGGTTGATTAGCCATCAATGCCAGAGAATCAGGGTACATACCTCGAGGTGAACGATGCATGATCACGTGTTTCTCATGCTGCTGAAGAAAAGCATAGAGTTGATCCAAATTGCACTTATGCAAATCCCTGGTTAACTTAACATCGGTAATATACTCACCCCATTCAGCTTGAGGTAAAGTATTCAAAAACTTGGTGTTAACCTGGAAAGGAGCAATCACGAGATTGTATACATTCAGATCATTCATGAGAGTAGTGAATCTGAAGTAGTAGTCGTGAAGCGTTTCCCCTGGGTTGTACGTGAATCTATCAAACAGATCATACAACTGACATTCCCTTTCCTGTTTAGTAAGAGACGTACCTTGTAGCAACACCTTCAGACGTTCCCATAAATCCTTTGCAACCGTATATTGACTTACCATTCGATAGATGTCATGTGGAAGAGCTTGGAGAATGGTTTGAAGAGCCTTTTCGTCTGCATCGGCAACAAGTTGTTGAGCTGGTGTAAGTTCTTCAAACTCCTGTGGTCGAGTCACATTGTTAACCACGATGGTACCATAGTCAAGTGGACCATTTAGAATTGACTTAACCATAAGCCTCCCATATGTCGGTTTTCCCTTAATGTATGACATCATACGGCCTTGCCATGCTTCAAAGACTTCTTTAATGAGCATTGGAGGGCGATTATCCATTCCCGTAATGACGGAAATGTCCGTAAGTGATGTCATTTGAGGCATTAATGAATTCGGATTCATTTTGATCACTTTAAAGAAACAAAGATTATCGGTTGATCGAGCAGTGAAGTAAGGTTATGAATTGTGTTGTGTTGTTGAAGTAAAGAGTGTAAGAAACCAAGATTAAATCCACTAAAAATCGTCGAAAAACCCTATTCGGAATAATACCCTATCCGGAATAATACCCTATTCGGAATACAACCCTATTCGGAATACTACCCCTATTCGGAATTTAACCCTATTCGGAATATAACCCTATATGGAATACTACCCTATTCGGAATAATACCCTACTCGGAATAATACCCTACTTGGAATAAACCCCTATTCGGAATAATACACTATCCGGAATAATCCCCTACTCGGAATAAACCCTTATCCGGAATAATCCCTTACTCGGAATAAACCCCTATCAGGAATATCCTATCCGGAATGATTGGCTATTCGGAATGTTTGGCTATTCTGAACGTTTGGCTATTCTGAATGTTTGGCTATTCTGAATGTTTGGCTATTCTGAATGTTTGGCTATTCTGAATGACTGGTTGTTCGGAATATTTGGCTGTTCGGAATAAACCTGGAAAAAACACTTCGAGACCAAATAAAGCAACCTTCGAACGATTTTAAACCCGATTTTTGATCAAAAACCACAAAAAGTTTTGTGATTTCTACCAAAATAAGCTAAGCCTAACACTTATCTACTAATCCCAACAACAAAAACACCAAAAAATACAAGATTCAAGGTTGATTTTTTCTAAAAAATCACTAATACCCTTAAGAACTAAAAAACAACACTAATCCTTACCTTAAATCACCCCATGGCTCTTGATACCAAATGTAGAATATTGATAATCTTATGAATCAATGGAGTGGGTTGAAGATTTCTAGAGAGAGAAACTAGTGAGAGAAAGTGAGAGAGAACTATGTGTTTTTCATTAACTTCAAATGTGAAACAAACAACAACCAACCCCTTTCCATGGTGGAAAGGGGTATTTATATCCAAGCCACTATTGGGCTTGGGCCGACCCATGACAAGCCCATGGGTCGGTTTCTTACTTAACTTAATAAGTACACATTAACTACGAGCTATTACAACATTAATAATATTGTGGAGTGACCGATACTTCTAATATACGTTAAAACGTATTTCTAACACTGAGTATGACTTATCCACAAAACGAGAAATTCGATTTTCTCGGACACGAGCTTACAATAAAACTATTAGAAAGTTTTAAGCTCGTGTATATGACTTATAAGTGCATCACAGCTTAGGACTCGGACCTCAACTAAGGAAAGTTTATCTCGGACGATAACTTATCCTTCTCAACGAGAAATTCATATTTCTCGGTCATGAGCTTCTTATAAAAACATTCAAAGTTTTTAAGTTCATGAAAAACGACTTCTAAGTAAATGTCAGCTTAGAACTCGAACTTCCACTTAATAAAAGTTTATCACGGATGATAACTTATCCTTCACAACGGGAAATTTATATTTCTCGGTCATGGGCTTGTCACAACACAATAAAAGTTTTGAGCTCATGAAAAGCGGACCCAAAAAGGGGAGTGTATGTTTCAGTGCGCTTTCTCTAAGCAATAGAAGAGAAGTCTTCCCTATCATGATTATTTTAAAACCGTTGAACACAATTTTTCAAGAATTACTCAAAAGGTTTTTCTAAATCTTTCAAAACTGTGTGTTCAACACTCCCTTCCTCATAATGTGGTTTTTATATCTCAAAATGTCATATGTTACTTTGATCAAATTTTGAGGGGGAGCGTTTTAAAATCAAGCCTTTAATGTTGTTGGGTACATCTCAGATATTGTCATATTTTATGTATCCAACACATTCCGAAAACGGTCTAAAACTGTCATGTGTAATATCCATATCGGAAAAGGCATCTCAACTCCGTACCTCAACATATTTTATGGTGTCGTTCTTCCAAAATTTTGTCAAATTTTTGTTTCAAGACACACATATTTGTTGAGGGGGAGCAACCCGACTTCAAAAGTTCCATGATTCATGCGGGCACACATGTTTCTCTCCCAATCGGTTTCAGAAATTGTCATATTTTAATCCATTGGTATTTATAATATTATGTTTTTATATTAGAGATAGGGGGAGAAAATATGATTAAAATGTAATATATCGCAACATGTGAGCTTAAAGACTCAAGTGCAACTCTTTCCTTCACATGCTAAACTATTTCGTATATCGATGAATGTGTGTAGGGGGGCTTTTCGGAAATGTAAAACTTTCAAAGTGTTAAAAGTTTTGATTTTTATCAAGCACTTTGAATGGTTTTCAATGGTTTTATGGTTATGATCTATACCTAAAACAACCTACTATCCACGACGGAACGATGGAGTCAAAAGGTGGTTTAGGACAGGAAAATAAGTCTTATGATCCAACCAGAACTGGAGGGATCTACCCAAGGACATTCCATAGCTAGAAATAGTTGTCCTTAGGAAAGATGGAGTTGAATGAAGCTGAATGCGGACCAATTACTTAAGTTAGCACTGGAACAATCACAACAAGGTGCTAGTGATGACGTATTAGTAAGCATTGAAGGAGTTGAATATTCTATGCAACTTAGGCAGAAATCGGGTTAACACTTCTATCGAAGACAAGTATCGTGGACCCAATGATGCGATGCACAACCCTTCCCCAACCATTCAAGTTTCTCTCAAAAGAAACTTGTCTCATTGTCACGGAGATCAGCACGTATCTATTGACTTTCTCACTCCGAGTTAGTTAATATTGAAAAGGTGGCAGTCTGCTCCAGCCTCCGATTACCAAAATGCACTTATCGAGTCTAGAGCCAAAAGAGATCAATCTATCATCTCATTAGGACACAATCGAGTCCTATGCATTATCCTTGTGATACTGCCAGAACATCTGAGTGATACGGTTCACAATGAAGATGGAAATCCTGCTTGAGCCTGTGAGATATCGTATTTTTCCTGGTAATTATTTTACTAGTATTCATTATTTTAATCATTGTTGGTACTTATTCGAAATTATAATTTTTTTTTATTTTATAATTTCATATTTATTTAAATCAAATATTTTGATTTAAAAATCACCCACGTGCATTTTTACAAACGTTTACTTGAATCAACAGAACGAGAACCGAGGGCTAAATATTTCGACCTAAAGATATTGATATTTACATTGCATTAAGTCTAGACCGATAACGGGCACAATAATAAATTCTTGTATTTCATATTTTTACTGTCGATTGTTTCAATGATAGATGTTTCCAATGTTTTCTTTTAATGACGTGTTAAGTCAAGTCGGGAGTCAATATTATCTTATTTTGGGTGCGTTTTAACTTTTGAGAAAGTATTTTTACGAAATCCGAACCCCGTAAATATTTGTAAAACTGACTAATAGTCATTTCCCACTTTTTAACTAAACTATTTATTTTGTGGTTCTAAAGTTTCAAAAATTACCACAATGGTCCCTACACTCAACCACCATATATAAACACTTTATTTACTTCCACTAACACACATAACATTTAAATTAAAAAAATAACACATCACTCTCCCTCCCCCCTTGTTTCTACCGTCCACCCACATCACCATAGCCACCTTAAATCATTAATTTCCTTTTTGATCAATCCAAAACTAAGTAAAGACCACTTCCTAATTTTCAAAGGGGCATCTTTTGGTACAAAATTTGTACACATGCAACCACTTTTAAAGTTTTGATGATTTCGTGGTTGATTATGTGTTTGATCATTGTTTTTAGCATGATCATGCTTAAATTCTATGGTTTTGATGTTTAAAAGTCTAAAGTTTTGATTTTGATCTTTTGATTTTGATGCATGCAAGGGTTTAGGATGTTTAAAGATGATATTAGGATGATTTTATGAGTGGGAAATTGATTAGATTTTGTTGAAAATATCATTTGACATATTTTTAAAGTGCCAATTTTAGGCAGAAAGTTGAGGAAGGGTTTGGGTAACTTAATCTTGTTTTATTATTAAACAAATAAGATAGGGCTGTAGATATTTTTCTTATCTTCGATTTGATATAAATTTGAGCTTCCAACTCCAAACGAGTTGGAAATGGCGTTAGTTTGATTATTCGTGTATCGGGAGACGAGTATCGACACAATCTAAAATTGTTGTCGATATTTGGATTGAATCTCGGGGACTCTAAATTGAAGTTTAGAAATGTATAACCTACTGATAATGAGGTGTTTACCTTAGAGGTCGAGTTTACTTTAAAACCCAAGTGTCGGTTTTGTAAACGGAGTCGTTTAAATAAGTTAAAACGGTTGTATGAAAAATTAACGTAAATCTGTCTGGATTTTGTAACCCGAAGATGTGTCGGGCAGTGAGTCTTAGAAGTAAAAACTTTTGACGAGCTTTTTATATGTCTTTCTATAGATGTTAAGTGAGCTTCTCAGTTAGTACCATAAACATTTGACGTGTCTAAGCGAGGTAAATCAGCCCGTACATTTGGTATGTGCCGGCAGTTTTTATCGAAAACATTATTTAATAAAAGTGTACTTTTAGATGGAGTCTAGAAGTACCCCTTGCATTTGTTTTTCTTATGTGTCATAATTTATTTATGTACTCATTTATTTCAAGTGTTTTTATAAGCATTTATTTCGTGTCTTCTAAACTTTCGCGTCCCGTTATCGTAGGTCTCGGATGACTTAACGTTGCTTGACTTTCCGTTGTTACTACTGAGCCCTTCAGTTTTGTGTTGATTCCACCTTATAGCTAAGGTGAGTTCATAGCCCCTCTAGCTACTTGTTCATTGTTTCAAAACACGGGGTGAGATTAATATGTTGGAACACAATCTTTTAAACTGTATGCTATCCAGAACTGTATGCTGCTAGATGATTTCATTGATATTATTGCTTTTAGTCTTTAGCCTTAAGTTTCCTCTCCCGATCATGAATCGTTTCGAGTACTAAGCGCGAATATTGTAGGTGGATCCATCGGGATTGACTATCCCCGTCTCAAGTACCTTGACGCACTAATATTTGTTTTTACTTGAGTATTTAGGCTAAATACTTCCTAGAGGAACTTAATTTGAGTTAAGCTTCGGTTTATGAACTAAATAGCAATAATATACCATGACTATGGAGAATGTACATAGTCATCCCCCCATTACTTGTTTTACAAAGTATATTGTGTTCCATTACTTAGCTTTCTAAACCTATGAATATCACTCAACTTTTTGTTGACGGGTTTTACATGTTTTAATCTCAGGTAATACTGCTTAATGGGCTTGGACGAGGTACCGCAGGATGTTGTCAGCTTGGAAAGATCTGTGTTGTGATATGTTATGCTTTTGTTATAAATGACGTGGTTAAAGTCTTCCGCTGATCTTTTGTTATCTTAAAACTTTAAACTATGATGTTATGGTACTTTGTTATGTTTCAAAACTTATGGGACCGAAGTTTCTAAACTCTGATAAATTATGATGTAATATATGTGTCTTTTATTGCGTCATTTTCGTGTCATTTATAACTCATTGTTACTCGTACCTTGACGTGTGATCCCTGCTTGCCTAGTTGTTCCATGTCAGATTTTGGGGGTCTTATAGATTGGTATCAGAGCGATGGTTATAGAGAACTGAGTCATTTTCAAAACTTGGTCTATAACTAAATATCAAGAGATTCTGCCAATATTATTCAATATCTGCGCGGGTAACTCTCTAATCCTTATTGTTTACCTTAATTATTGTTATAATATTTCATACCTTGATTTCATTTGAAATATTACATTGGTTTCATTGTGATACGTATTACCTCCATCCAAATCCCCTCTTGCTTAATATTATATATATATTCCACTCCTTAGTGTTGCATTCCTTGTTGACAATCAGTTATGCATACCTAAACTCTCTTCTTATTCTATTTTCTCCAATTTCATGAATCTTGAAATAGCCTACTTATACAAGTTCACACTGAATTTTGTATTGTGTTGTTGACAGAAACATGCCGCCTACCAGAATTCGTAGAGCTGATGGACCCAGGAGATCCCGCCGGGCTACTATGGGGAGAGTTATTGCAAAAAGGGTAAAGAAAGCTGTTGTTGAATACGAAAAGAGCTGAGAGACTCAAACTAAAGTTGAAGGTTCTTCAAGCACAAAAGGATGTTCACACAAGACCTTCATGTCTGGAAAACCCCACTCCTTCAAAGGGACCGAAGGTGTCGTTGGTTTGACACGTTGGTTTGAAAAGATGGAGCAAGTGTTTGGAACTTGCAAATGTGCTGAAGAGGATAAGGTAATTTATGTTGCGAGTACTTTGGAAGGTATTGCACTTACCTGGTGGAATGGAAATATTAAAACCTTAGGTCTTGATAATGCAAACCAAATCCCTTGGAGAGAGTTCAAAACAATGATGACTACTGAGTACTGCCCTGAGACTAAGATAGCTCGGATGGAACACGAGCTATGGAACTTACAAATGAAGAATGATGATATCGAAGCTTACACTAATAGGTTTCATGAGTTGGCCTTAATGTGTCCTGAACTGGTTCCAGATGAGAAGAAGAAAATAAAAAGGTATGTCAAGGGCTTTCCTGAAAGGATTAAAGGACACATTACTTCATCAAAACCCTCTTCCCTACATGAAGCAGTGAACATGGCTCGTGAATTGGTCGAGCAGTCTGTAGAAGGTAAAGCTGCTAAGTTAGATGCTGATAACAAACGGAAATGGGAGGATAATAAAGGAAACAATCAGGGCAATAACCGTAACAACAACCGAGGCAACAATAGAAACTCCAACAAGAACAATAACCGACAAGCCAACAAGAGACAAGAGACAACAACCATGTATGCAGCTGCTCCTGCTGTTCCTGCTGCTCCTGCTGTTCCTGCTGCTCCTATTGCTCCTGCTACTCCTGCTGGAAAACGAGGTTATACTAGGACTCTACCTAAGTGCGAGCAATGCAATTGGCATCATGTTGGTGTATGTCCTCCTAAGTGTGCAACTTGTAAGAGGATTGGCCATAAGGAAGGAAACTGCAACCCGGTGTGCTATAACTGTGGTGAAAAAGGTCATTATCATAATAGGTGTCCAAAGGCTAAGGATCCGTAGAACGATGGAGCTCGAGGCAGAGTGTATCATGTGGGAAATAACGCTTAGCAGAATCCTCAGGTGGTCGCGGGTACGTATGTTCTTAACGATCATTATGTTAGTGTTTTATTCGATTCTGGTGCTGAGAAGAGTTTCGTGTCTTCTGCTTTCACTCCTTTCATTGATATTAATCCTTCTGCTTTAGACACTAGTTATGAAGTAGATTAGCAGACTGTAAGATTGTTAGTACCAATACAGTCTTGCGTGGCTGTACCCTTGATTTGCTTGGTCATTTGTTTTTAATCGACCTTTTACCGACGCGTCTCGTCAGTTTTGATGTTATTGTTGGTATGGATTGGTTAGTGTCTCATCGTGCTGTCATTGTTTGTTCTGAGCAAATCTTGCGTATTCCTCTTTCTTCGGGTAAAATCTTAGAACTTCGTGGTGAGAAGCCGGATGACAATCCGAATTCTCTTCGTTCTATCAAGGCTGATCAGAAAAAGCTTGATGACATTCGTATCGTTTGTGAATTTCCTAGAGTTTTCCCAGACGACTTGTCGGGATTACCTCCTGTGTGTGAAGTTGAATTCCGTATCGATCTTATTCTGGGTGAACTTCCTGTTGCCAAATCGCCTTATCGTTTAGCCCCGTCTGAGATGAATAAATTATCGAATCAGCTTAAGGAATTACAAGAGAAAGGTTTCATCAGACCGAGTCATTCGCCGTGGGGAGCGCCTGTGCTCTTTGTTAAGAAAAAGGATGGTGCAATGAGAATGTGTATAGACTACAGGGAATTGAATAAGCTGACAATCAAGAATCGTTACCCTCTCCCTCGTATAGACGACTTATTTGACCAATTTCAAGGTGCGTGTTGTTTTTCCAAGATAGATCTTCGTTCAGGTTATCAGTTAAGAGTGCATGAAAGTGACATCTCCAAAACCGCATTCAGAATCCGTTATGGTCACTTTGAATTTACTGTTATGCCATTCGGTCTCACCAACGCTCCTGCCATTTTTATGGATCTAATGAACTGTGTCTGCAAACCCTACCTTGATAAGTTTGTCATAGTCTTTATTGACGACATCCTCATTTACTCGAAATCAGAAAAAGATCATGAAAATCATCTTAGAACCATCTTAAGTCTTTTGGAGAAAGAAAAGTTGTATGCCAAATTCTCTAAGTGTGAATTTTGGTTGAAAGAGGTTCAGTTTTTAGGACACGTGGTAAATCAGGATGGAATATACGTAGATCCTAGTAAAGTTAAAGCAGTTAAGAATTGGAAATCTCCTAAATCGCCTACTGAGGTCCGTTCATTTCTCGGATTAGCTGGATATTATCATAGATTCATTGAAAACTTCTCCAAAATTGCTAAGCCTTTAACCCTGCTTACACAAAAGAACAAGGAATACATTTGGAATGAAGAGCAAGAGCAAGCCTTTTGCTTATTAAAGGACAAATTGTGTAATGCCCCAGTGTTAACACTTCCTGACGGACCGGATGATTTTGTTGTTTATTGTGATGCATCCCACCAAGGTTTCGGATGTGTCTTAATGCAGCGAGGAAAAGTGATTTCTTATGCCTCCAGGCAACTTAAAACTCATGAACAGAACTATACTACTCATGATTTGGAGTTAGGTGCAGTAGTATTTGCCTTGAAAATATGGAGACATTATCTTTATGGGACGAAAAGTATGATATACACTGATCATAAGAGTCTCCAGTATATCTTTAACCAAAAGTACTTGAACATGCGACAAAGACGTTGGTTAGAACTTCTTAGCGACTATGAATGTGAAATTAAGTATCACCCAGGAAAGGCTAATGTTGTAGTTGATGCCCTAAGTCGAAAGGAAAGACTTAAACCTAGAAGAGTGCGTGCTATGAGCATAACCATTAAATCTAGTCTCAAGGCTAAGATTTTAGAAGCACAGCAAGAAGCTGCAAAGGACTTTAAGGCTCCAGCAGAATTGCTGCGAGGATTAGATGCTCAGTTTGAGAGGAAAGAAGATGGAACAATTTACTTTGTTGGACGATTATGGATTCCATTAGTTGGAGGATTAAGAAAGGTAATAATGGACGAAGCTCACGCTTCAAGATATTCGATTCACCCTGGTGCAGATAAGATGTACTACAATTTAAGGGATATTTACAAGTGGCCAGGTATGAAAAAGGACATAGCAGAATACTTTAACAAGTGTCTGACTTGTTTAAAGATTAAAGCAGTACATCAGAAACCCTCAGGTCTTTTACAACAACCAGAAGTCCCAGAATGGAAATGGGAAAAGATTACAATAGACTTAGTCACAAAGCTGCCTAGAAGCAGTGGTGGTTTTGATGCAATTTGGGTAATTGTTGATAGATTAACCAAATCTGCTCACTTCCTTCCTATCCGTGAGGATTATAAAACTGATAGATTAGCTCGAATCTATATCAATGAGATTGTTGCAAAGCACGGAGTGCCAATATCGATCATTTCTGATAGGGATGGTCGCTTTGCATCTCACTTCTAGAAAGCACTTCAAAAGGCGTTGGGTACGCATGTATTAATGAGTACAGCTTATCACCCAGAAACGGATGGACAAAATGTACGCACTATTCAGACTCTGGAAGACATGCTGCGAGCATGTGTTATGGATTTTGGTGGTAGCTGGGGCACTCATATACCTTTGTTCGAATTTTCCTATAACAATAGTTATCATAAAAGTGTCAAGTGTTCACCATTCGAGGCTTTGTACGGACGCAAGTGCAGGTCGCCAGTGATATGGAACAAAGTAGGTGAAAGTCAACTGATAGGGCCTGAATTAGTTCTAGAAAATACCGACAAGATTGTACAGATGAGGGAAAGACTAGAAACTGCTAGAAGTCGTCAGAAGAGTTACGCAGACAAAAGACGCAGACCTCTTGACTTTCAAGTCGGAGACCGTATGCTGTTACGAGTATCTCTATGGAAGGGTATTGTGAGGTTTGGTATAAGAGGAAAACTTACGCCACGTTTTGTAGGACCATTCGAGATCGTTGAGCGTATTGGTTCGGTAGCTTATCGACGGAAGTTACCCCAGGAGTTAAGTTGTGTTCACGACGTATTCCACGTTTCCAATCTTAAGAAATGTCTAGCCGAATCAGATGTTCAGATACCATTAGAAGAAATAAGGGTAGACGAGAAAATGTACTTCATTAAAGAACCAATAGAGATTGTGGATCGCCAAGTCAAGAAGCTGAAACGTAGTTGGATTCCTATCGTTAAAGTTCGTTGGGATTCACATCGGGGTGTTGAGTTCACTTGGGAAAGTGAAGACCAGTTCAAGACTAAGTATCCCCATCTGTTCTCGTCTTCTTCTTCCATCTCCAGTTAAACTTTGAGGGACCAGAGTTCCTTTAGGGGGGAAGACTGTGAGATATCGTATTTTTCCTGGTAATTATTTTACTAGTATTGATTATTTTAATCATTGTTGGTACTTATTCGAAATTATAAATTTCTTTTTATTTTATAATTCCATATTTATTTAAATCAAATATTTTGATTTAAAAATCACCCACGTGCATTTTTACAAACGTTTACTTGAATCAACGGAACGAGAACCGAGGGCTAAATATTTCGACCTAAAGATATTGATCTTTACATTGCATTAAGTCTAGACCGATAACGGGCACAGTAATAAATTCTTGTATTCCATATTTTTACTGTCGATTGTTTCAATGTTCGATGTTTTCAATGTTTTCTTTTAATGGCATGTTAAGTCGAGTCGGGAGTCAATTTATCTTATTTTGGGTGCGTTTTAACTTTTGAGAAAGTATTTTTACGAAACCCGAACCCCGTAAATATTTGTAAAATTGACTAATAGTCATTTCCCACTTTTTAACTAAACTATTTATTTTGTGGTCCTAAAGTTTCAAAAATTGCCACAATGGTACCTCCACTCAACCACCATATATAAACACTTTATTTACTTCCACTAACACACATAACATTTAAATAAATAAAAAAACACATCACTCTCCCTCCCCCCTTGTTTCTACCGTCCACCCACACCACCATAGCCACCTTAAATCATCAATTTCCTTTTTGATCAATCCAAAACTAAGTAAAGACTACTTCCTAATTTTTAAAGGTGAATCTTTTGGTACAAAATTTGTACACATGCAACCACTTTTGAAGTTTTGATGATTTCATGGTTGATTATGTGTTTGATCATTGTTTTTAGCATGATCATGCTTAAATTCTATGGTTTTGATGTTTAAAAGTCTAAAGTTTTGATTTTGATCTTTTGATTTTGATGCATGCAAGGGTTTAGGATGTTTAAAGATGATATTAGGATGATTTTATGAGTGGGAATCTGATTAGATTTTGTTGAAAACATCATTTGATATGATTTTTAAAGTGCCAATTTTAGGCAGAAAGTTGAGGAAGGTTTTGGGTAACTTAATCTTGTTTTATTATTAAACAAATAAGATAGGGCTGTAGATATTTTTCTTAGCTTCGATTTGATATAAATTTGAGCTTCCAACTCCAAACGAGTTGGAAATGGCGTTAGTTTGATTATTCGTGTACCGGGAGACGAGTATCGACACAATCTAAAATTGTTGTCGATATTTGGATTGAATCTCGGGGACTCTAAATTGAAGTTTTTAAATGTATAACCTACTGATAATGAGGTGTTTACCTTAGAGTTCGAGTTTACTTTAAAACCTGAGTGTCGGTTTTGTAAACGGAGTCGTTTAAATAAGTTAAAACGGTTGTATGAAAAATTAACGTAAATCTGTCCAGATTTTATAACCCGAAGATGTGTCGGGCAGTGAGTCTTAGAAGTAAAAACTTTTGACGAGCTTTTTATATGTCTTTCTATAGATGTTAAGTGAGCTTCTCAGTTAGTACCATAAACATTTGACGTGTCTAAGCGAGGTAAATCAGCCCGTACATTTGGTATGTGCCGGCAGTTTTTATCGAAAACATTATTTAATAAAAGTATACTTTTAGATGGAGTCTAGAAGTACCCCTTGCATTTTTTTCTTATGTGTCATAATTTAGTTATGTACTCATTTATTTCAAATGTTTTTATAAGCATTTATTTCGTGTCTTCTAAACTTTCGCGTCCCGTTATCGTAGGTCTCGGATGACTTAACGTTGCTTGACTTTCCGTTGTTACTACTGAGCCCTCCAGTTTCTTGTTGATTCCACCTTATAGCTAAGGTGAGTTCATAGCCCCTCTAGCTACTTGTTCATTGTTTCAAAACACGGGGTGAGATTAACATGTTGGAACACAATCTTTTAAACTGTATGCTATCCAGAGTTGTATGTTGCCAGATGATTTCATTGATATTATTGCTTTTAGTCTTTAGCCTTAAGTCTCTCCCGATCATGAATCGTTAATTTCGAGTACTAAGCGCGAATGTTATAGGTGGATCCATCGGGATTGACTATCCCCGTCTCAAGTACCTTGACGCACTAATATTTGTTTTTACTTGAGTATTTAGGCTAAATACTCCCTAGAGGAACTTACTTTGACTTAAGCTTCGGTTCATGAACTAAATAGCAATAATATACCATGACTATGGAGAATGTACATAGTCATCCCCCCATTACTTGTTTTACAAAGTATATTGTGTTCCATTACTTAGCTTTCTAAACCTATGAATATCACTCAACTTTTTGTTGACGGGTTTTACATGTTTTAATCTCAGGTAATACTGCTTAATGGGCTTGGACGAGGTACCGCAGGATGTTGGCAGCTTGGAAAGATCTGTGTTGTGATATGTTATGCTTTTGTTATAAATGACGTGGTTAAAGTCTTCCGTTGATCTTTTGTTATCTTAAAACATTAAACTATGATGTTATGGTACTTTGTTATGTTTCAAAACATATGGGACCGAAGTTTCTAAACTCTGATAAATTGTGATGTAATATATGTGTCTTTTATTGCGTCATTTTCGTGTCATTTATAACTCATTGTTACTCGTACCTTGACGTGTGATCCCCTCCTTACCTAGTTGTTCCATGTCAGATTTTGGGGGTCATACAGAGCCAGCATCAAACAAGCTCATGGTAGGTAACTTGTGCGATTCTACACGAATCGAACTTGTGAGAACTAGAAAGCAACTAAGTTTGGATTCATAATTGATTCAAACTTGATTCCAGGTTTCGCAAAATCCGTGTGATCTTGCCAGAACATTCAGAGTGACACTCTTTAGTGTTCACAGTGACGAATGGAAATCCTTCCAGTGTCAACCTCAAACAGCACTGCGGTAGGTAACTCGCAAGATTCTTTATGAATCGAGCTTGTGACAAACTAGAAAGCAACAATGGTGCGATTCTTATAGAATCAAACTTGTTCCAGGAATTCTGAATTGACAACTCTAAATCAGACGGATAATCCATCTTTATGATTCACTCTTTACGTTCGCAGTCTGCTTTGAGACAGTCGAGTAAAGAGAACTGGCTACTACCACCGGGAAACCCTGTCAAGGAGGTTCTTAATCGAATCTACCCGATCACATGTACGGTATCCTATACCGTCTAACGGTATTCACCAACCGGTGGTAAAACGTTACTGAATTAGGGTGAAATGTTCAAAGCCATTTTATTCGTGTCTATATATGTCAAGATGGTGGCGTAGCTGTGTACTAACCGAAGTCGTCTTCACATGTTCATACAAAAAGTTAAAGTCTTCCGCAACTCTGATGAGTATTTGAAGGACTAACAACAACTATATTTGTATGGGAGATTGTTAGCCCTTCGAAATCAACAAAGTATGAACATGTCGAATCAGAAGTCACAAGAGCACAAGATGGCGATAATCAAGATAACTAAGAATGTAAGAATGTAATAGGTAATCTTGTTACAATAGCACAAGATGAACACTATAAAGGATAGACTGAAGACCTCAAGCACTCAAAGTCAAAAGACAAAGGCTCAAGATAAAGATCACAAGGCATAAAGGAACAAAGCCGTTACAAACAAGATCAAGACCAAGATACAAGACCAAAGAAGGAATATCACCTCCACTAGAATGTATTCACTCAATCATCTTATGCATTTTAAAGATGACCGATACATTGGGGGAGATTGTTAGCCCTATATTTTATATAGTCAAACAATAATGTAATAGGCCATCTTAGTCGATAAACGGTCTTGTATTGTAATAGGTTAGTCGGGTTAACCGGGCTTGGACTTTAAGCTAATATTGTCTAAGTTAGGGGCGTAAGCCCAAGTGCAAGCCAAGCCTGACCCATGGAAACAAACCCACGGCCCATGTGGTTCGTAGGTATATAAACCCTCTTCCATGTGTGGAAGAGGGTGTTGGTTCATTTCTTTTCTCCTAGTAAACCTTCCACCATTCTAGTTTATCTCTCTATTTTCTCTCTCTAACTTTCTTCTCTTTCTCTCTCTAAATCTACTCTTAATCTTGTGTTATGGATTGAATTGGGATTAACAATAGGCCATAAACTTATTTTATGGCTAGTGATAATATTTCACTAATTTATCTATAATGTATGTCGAGGAAAATGCAATGTAATGCATAATTTATATGAATTTCATTCCTCGTGACAATTTTATATTTTCTTTTAGGAGCAACAATACGTTAGCATAGATCCTTACATCTATGAATATAGTGTGTAATATTTTTGACACACTTGTATTTTTCATACATCACATTGCAATTTGCATAAATCATTTTTCTCTGCTCCTTTTTATTTTGCCACTATTAGTGGTTTGTCATTTTCATATTATTTCGACCATATCCTTTACCATGATAAACGGTCTTTAAAAATTTATTATCTTATTATCACATTCACTTGAGGGAACAAATATCTTGATGTTTTTTTAATATCACATTCTCATGAGAGAATAAAGATCTTTAAGTTGATCATTTCGTCATATTCACTTGAAGGAATGAAGTCTTTGTGTTGATAAGTTCATCACATTCACTTGAGGGAATGAAAATATTTATTTTGATCATTTCATCAAATTCACTTGAGAGAATGAAGATTTATACATCGATTATTATATTATCACATTCACATGAGAAAATGGATACATTTTATAACTCATTATATTATTTCCTATTAATAAAGAACATGAATAAGGAGACATGAACAAGACTAAAAAGTCTTTGGGCTATTGATACTGTATGAGCAAGTTATAAAAATTATAATTGACAATGTCCAATAAACATGATTTTGATAAAACACACCATCATTAATAAATATACTACAAGATTTGAAAATGCAAATACATAATAACGCATGTATAATATAAAAAAACACTACTGAACAAGTAATGAAGCATTTTTTTCAATATGACAGTATTATTGTAGGATTTATTTACTTAAATGACTCGCATATTGAAGACAAATGTAATTCATATCATTTACTCTATAGTTGGCAAATAATTTTATATATAATGATGAAAAAATTATTATCATATGTATAAATTAGAGTAATTAATAAATAAATGATATGGCAATACACCATAGTCATAGAAATTATGTTGAAATTCTGAAGAAAGATTCAAGAAGTACGCATCATACAATAATGTATTCTTTTAAATTAATATCCTGGTTTTTTCAGCCAAAATTGATATACTTTAGACAAAGAATTGAGAGGATGTTGCTAATTAATTTTAGGGATCATAATAGAGATTTTAGGTTCTTTAAGATCGTTAATCACAACTTGATGTTATATTATTGTGATGTTGTTGATGAAATCTTAAGTGAACTTAATGTTCACAATATAATAACAATAACAATGAGGTTATGTTATCATGATGCACATAAGAAAATTGTCATAAAACTTGAAGTTACTTAAAAAATATTACAATACCTTAGAACTTGAGGTTCTAATTATTATATATATATTTTCATAATAAGTCTCAAAGTTTTGATCATTTTGAAAATATCATATGAGGAAAAATTAAATTAAACGTAACATGAAATTATGTATATTAATTGTGTAAAAAAGTGTAAACGAACTTGGAGTTCTACACTTTTTTTTGAGATTATTTTATTTGTGATTCAATCGAATCGTATAGAACACGAGGTTCTTTAAAAAATTCAATCATAACATGAGGTTATGATATTTTGACTTTAAAAGACTCATAAGAGACTAAGTAGTTAATTAAATATAAATTTTAGCTATATATTTATCCTTTTGCAAGAATCATGATTAAAACAATAACTTGAGGTTATTTTATTTTAATTATATTCATCATAGTATAACTTGAAGTTATATAGTAAATTCGTGTAATTACAACATGAGGTTATGACACATTTTGATTCCTTTTTTTATAAATAATCACAAAAGAACTTGAGATTCGTACTTTCTTTTATTATATAACGTGTCGTTAAATTATTTTGATTCACTTCTTGTAAGCACAATAAAATTCTTATTGTTCTTGTAAACTACAATAAAGTTTTATTCAAATAAGAACAATATAAAAAATCTAGTTTCAAGTTTAGAGAAAAAAAATATATCATTTAATAAGAATTATACATATTAAAAGTCTTTGTTCATAAATGATATTTAAGTTATAATTCAAATATGTGTAACCACACAACATGTTAAATGATATTTAAGTTTTGCTTCAATGATACTTAAGTTAGGTACTTCTTTAATTTCTCAATATATATTATAAGTCTTTTAGAATATGTTAATAAGTTCAACTATATGAATAAAAAAAACGTTAAATACGAATTCAAAATTTTTTTATAGCTATTTAATACATGAGAAAACAAATTGCACAAAAATTACATGAGAAACAAGTTGCATAAAAAATCTTGTGATTAAGATTTTCTAAGTGCATTGCTATTGTTTAACAAAAACAAAAATTCGATGTAGAATTTATTACATATGACTATAATTAAACAAAAAAATAAAGATGATAGAACTTTAGGTTCTATAAAATTACATAACAATTATAATAAGTTATGTTTTGATTCTCTTGAGGGAATCATGATAAAACTTGAGGTTTTATTATTAATTTTCTCTTTTCTATAAAATAACATAACATGAGGTTATAATACTGAATCATACTAGAGAATGAGGTTCTTAGTATTTGTATTTTTTTTTCTCTTTAACATAACATGACATTATGTCATTTGATTTGTTTTTGTGTAGCCACAACAGAATATTTGTTGTTCATATAAAATACAAGAGACTTCAATAATTGAGGAAAAAAATAAATAACAAAATTAATTCTCTTTATGTAATCACAATTGAACATGTAGAGCTCATGTATATTACAATAGAGATATATCAAGAAGGAAAATGATATTTCTTCCTACAAAAACCTCCTACAAATCCTCCTACACACAAGATCCTGACAAGTGGCGGAATTGAAGGTTTAGATTTGAAGAGATAATAAGTGGAGAAATGTATATTATATTATTGTGAGTGTAGGAAGATAAGTAGGATGCTTTAGTAGGAGGATATAGCAATGCTCTATCAAGAATCTTCTACCTAGTTTTGTTTAGAGCAAAAATTGTGTTGATAACGTGTTATGAAATGTAGAGAATGAGAGATTGAGGAGGAAGAAAACAATTCTTATTATGTAGTGTACCAAATGAGCAAAATGTGTCCCTTATTTATAAAGGTACATGGAATGTAACATCCTAACTAATTAACCACTCATTCATGACTAATCAATACACATTCAAGGTGAATATACACACATTATAAAGATATTTATAACAAACATGATATATCTTACTACAATTTGTTGAAATAAATTTAAATATTTAAGTTCATTTGGATACCAAAAGTTTATTTGGATACTAAGGGACTAATCTCTACCATTTATTTTCATCATAATCTAATGGATAAGATTAAACCAAAAACATATTTCCCCTTTTATCAAACATTAATATCTCTTAAACCGTTAATCGTTATGCGAAAATAAATATACTATTACGATGGGCATTTAATTATCTTTCTACATATATGCTATATGACATACTTTCAACAAAAAAAATTTGTTTTTTCACTTTTTTTCATTGTCGAAAGTTATCATATATGATACTAAATATCATATATGATAGTAACGCTAGTATCATATATGATAACTTATCATATATGATATAAACCAATATCATATATGATTCAATAATAATTTGTAACCTAACACTAATATCATATATAACTAAACACTATTATCATATATGATATTTTACGCAAATTTAAAAAAACGAAAAAAAAAACGAATTTTATTTTCTTCAAAAGTATATCATAATGCATATCTGAAGAAAGCTTATTAAATGCTCGTCGCGGTGGTATATTTTTTTTCGTTTTACGCTTAACGGTTTAAAAGATATTTAAATTATAAAAATAAGTGAAATAATTAAATACTTTTAATTTTATCCATTAGATGGGGTAAAAATGGATAGTGGGGATGAGTCCCTTTATATGCAAGATAAATATGGTATTTAAAATAACTCTCCTCAAATTTAAATGAAATATTTTTGAGGATTCACTATTTAAATGATCCTGATCGTATTTACAAATTTAAAAGTTACCATTAATCAGTACTCCATGTGTATTATAGTTATAATATAGGGAAAATTACCAAAAAGGTGCATTGCCCATTATTCTCTTCCCAAAAAACACCTTAAATTTTCTCTTTATAGAAATGGTCTACTTTTTTTGCAACAGGGCAACTGGGTGCAGAATGCGCCAAGTGTCCTCTGTTGCCCTATATCTTGGGGCAATCTGTCAGAATTGCCCTATTCTTTGGACACTTGTCAAAATCTGAATGGTTGTTGCCTTATATTCTTTGTTGGTACTTTGTTGTCCTGGACCGTATCAGGAAAAACATGTTTTTTAGACTCAGTCACGAATTGCTCAAAATTGAAGGACTCTTTTAATACTTATCCATATAATATATTGACAAACAACACGTTGTTTAATAAAAACATTAATTCTTTAATTTTATCTTATTTACTTTTTACACAATAAGAGCGTAAGGTGTGGTGTGGTGTGGTGTCATAGTCTGACGTTATGAAAAAAGT
Organism: Glebionis coronaria; assembly: GCA_025667525.1. NCBI lineage: Eukaryota > Viridiplantae > Streptophyta > Magnoliopsida > Asterales > Asteraceae > Glebionis > Glebionis coronaria. The sequence goes on from CM046881.1 coordinate 172,103,196, forward strand.
GAGTGTCACGTCAGCATTTCACTATATAACACCAGAAACTCTATAACATTAGAAATCAGCCTCCTTAATTAACATCAGATTTCTGGTGTTATAGAGGTCCCGCATTTTTTTAACAAACTAATATATAAAAACTAAATTTTCATTAATTTAAAAACATTACAAATAAAAAAAAACATTAAAAAAACGTTACAACTAAAAAAAAGCCGAAACAAAAAAAACATTCGAATAAAAAACATTAAAAGTTCAAATATTTTTGACGGGTTTCTTACTTTAATTTTTCGATTTTTTCGACGTCTTCTGGAGCACATCCCGTAGTGATCATGCCAAGAATCTTCAAAGCCCCGTTTCTTTTTTGTAGCTCAAGAAATGAAAGTCTTTCGCTCATCTCAAGGTCTAATTTTTCTTGTTTTTTTCCCGATCCGCTTGTATTTGTTGTTGCATTATTTCGACAAATTGGTCTTTTTGTGAACCGGAGGTGGCGGTTGAGCTTGTCGAACGTTGAGCTTTAAACTTTCGCGGGGCACCTGATGGTCGGGGAATTTCTTCGTCACCAAACATGTCGGGCTCAATGGCGCAGCCTCGCTTCCTTCGTGATTGTGTTGACTCGGGATTTTTCCATTTATATTTGTTCCACAAAAAAGCCACGCACTTTTGTGAGGAAAATCCTTGTTCTTGCTACTTTGTTTATATAAAATTTCCACCCGAGTCAACAAAATTTCTTCATTTTCGCCACTAAGCACCTTTGTTGAATCGTATACCGAATTGAACTTTGTTATTTCCCGATTCATTGGTGTGCACTTTTCTGTTAACATATTTTTAATACGCTCCCCAAGATTTAAACCGAGAGCACATTCGTTATAAATATCTAGTATTTTAAACAAAAACGTGTCTCGGTCTTGGTCATCACCGACTTTAGCATTTTCGGAAATCTCAATAAAGCATTCGGCCAATAGTTCTTCCTTCTCTTGTGTCCAAAACATTCTCTCGGATTTTTTTGGACGCCTCTTCACGAATTTCACGGGATTTTTTACCCGTAGCTTTTCTTCGATATTTTTAGCCAAAGACGAATCTTCCACTTGTGTCTCGAGTATTTGGGTTTCTTGGGTATAATAATGTTTCTTGAGAAGAATGTTGTGGAATTTGTTGTGAGTTTTGGGATTGTTAGAATTGTTGAAAAAGTTGAAATTGTTAGAATTGTTCGGGTGAACATTTAACAAATAGATTGAAGTTAGGAGGTTGATAATTCGAAAGATAAGCTTATGGCATTTGTTGTGACATTAGATTGGTGAATGACGGAATATGATTGCTAGTTGGAGAGTTTGTGAAGGATGGTATATTCAGGTTTGAAGATGATGATGAACCCGGCATTTGCTTTTCGAAAAAAGTATTCACCCATTAATTAGGATTCATTTTTTTGTTTGGAGATTAAATATATGTAGAAGGTATATAAAAATGTGGTTTTTGATAGGATTATATAAAAAAGAAAATTAAGGTTTTTTTTGAAAAAAGGTCAAATTTGACCTCCAATGGTCAAAATTTTTTAATTTAAAAAAAAACGATAACTAACCGTTATGATTTGATTTAAAAAAAAGAAAAAAAATCCATGGCGCAAGGTATAACGCGAGCCACAGTGCAGTGCTCGCGTCGTATGCTCGCGTTATACCCATCATCCTAGGCTGGCAACTACGACGCCAAAAGGGGAAACGCGACCCACGATATGAGGGATGGCACCATCGTATTCGCGTTATGCCCATGGCTTAAGCCATGGGTCACCGTACCATATGCTCCAACAATTTTACCATTAACCTAATTGCAGTAATCTACAATTTTCTTGTTTTTTTAATAGTACATTTAATTGAGTGTGATATTAAAGGTGAGAAATAAATTTAATTTATATATTTTTAATTATTTTTGAAAGTAAACTATTAATTTGATACTAAAAACAATATAGTAGATTTTAATTTTGAAACGAGGGATTATAAATGACCTAACCTTCATTTTAAAAGTATTAACAATTGTTGTCTAACAAACTACAGGCAACATAATTATAACGAATCCAAATAATTAATTTTAATCTAACAAATATTTAAGATTACATTAAAAAAAGATTACCTCTTAATGTTTGACCACATACATGCATTATGCATATGCATTGTTTTGCACAACTCCATGAAGTAAGGAAGAAACTACCAAATGTTTGGTGTCGGCTTCAGAACAAATAAAATGTGTTTGTAGAGACGACATACAATGAACTGAACACTTGTTTACATTACCCCAAATATCACAATCTAGTTAGCAAAATATACCAATTTCATCTAGAGATTTGTACTAGATATAAGCTAATAATTAATTTTATTGGATTCGAACTAAAGTTATTGCTTCCTATAGTGACCTTTGGAAGCTTTGAAAGCTTGTGAAGCTTTAAAATGCTCAACAGAATATGCGATGAGGCAAACAATTATCTTAGACTGAGAGTCCCTTTGACTTCCAGAATTTGGTTAACGCGGCACAGCATCAAATCTGAATAGGTTTCAAGCTATTTGCTGTTCGAAGTACGTATGTAGAGACACATTTCGAGGTGTGCAAAGTGAGCGATCACATAAGGCCTCAAACTGTTTAAGAGTCTCAAAATTTATCCCGTTAACAACTGTAGGCATATATACACTTATTTTATGAAAAAAAATTCTTGAAAAAGTTTAATATGTAATTCGTTTAAAGTTTTATCATTTTTCTCAAATTTAAAGACACTCCGTAAAGACATCATGGCATGTTTACTTAGATTTTATTTAACCATGAGTTTTGATATTCTGACGTCCGTCATAAAAAATTAAATCATGTAAACCTTCACATAAATTTAGCCATGCTTGCAGTTTAAGCATGCTAGTCAACATGTTTAACTTTCAAGTTGTTACATATGGGTGACATTATTTAGTATGCAAGAAATTTAAAACTAGAAGTCAAAACTTATCATAGGAACCAATAATATGGAACAAGTGGACAAAGTTAAATAATATACATTAATACTATATGCTTTCTGTAAATTTCAAGGCACTCTTAAAACTGAAGGAATTTAAAGAAAGAAAAACAAATAACGGACACTTAACTGCTAAACATATTAAATATACTGTTTATGTTCTCCATGTTAGTTACCCTATCATTTTTTAATGCTTGGTAAACAGAATAATATCTCCAAGATCCGCAAATAATACTTTTAATTCCTTTAAAATTACGTACTTTGCAATCAATGTGCATTGAACATTGCATGTTTTAGTTTGATCAATCCGATTATTAATTTGGCTACAGAGCATTTGGCATGTTACATGCAAGATATTATATTAATAGACATGTGTATGTATGTGTTTTCACTACATTTATCGAGTCAGGTGAAACTTTAGAACTTTGAGATCACAACTGTCTTGCGGTATTGTGGATTAAATTGCTAAAGATTGATCATATATTTAAACTAATCTAGCATATACAAAATGATAAAGCAATTTTGTTCTATTTTTTTGGGTTGAAAGAAAGAGTAATTAAAGATGTGATCAGAGATATAACTACTTCATGTTCGTGTTAATAAACAAGTTCAAGATCGTCAATAGTCTAAAAACATGTTGATATCGGGAACACATTACGACTATTTCATGTTCGTGTTAACTCAAGTTGTGAATTCGATCGGCTAAGCCCAGCAATTACGATTATTTCATGTTCACTAAGACAAAATCTTTGTTATATATACACTGGTTTGAAAAAGAAAATCTTTTTAAAAACCGATTTGAATTTCAGAGCACAGAGAATGGTAGAGTCGTGGAAGTTTTGGCATAGTCAAAGATTAATGATGCCACATAAGCAAAATAAGCTATAGCATCAGAAATGTTATATCACCACTTTTAAAGAGAGGTAATTTTTTGTGCATAGGGGTATTTTTAATGATATATAAAGTATATACCTTTTAGATTTCATTAAAAAAAAGAAAAAAAACGTCACGCGTGAGCTGATGCCGACAGCACGAAACCTTTAACGCAAAAGTCTTGCGCCGTTCCTTTTTTCGCGCCAAAGCTCGGCGTCACCGAATGACATAACAACTCCAACCCCTCCTATCAAACTGAATACCAATAACTTTTTCTGAAAGCTTAAATTAGTTAGTAAAATCAATCGCTATCACAAGCGCAAATTTTCGGAGCTGCGCAGAAATCTGAAATACACACGAGCAACTCTTGCACGCGAACGTAATTGTTGGAGTGAAATCAATACATGACAATTTAATGGTTGATATCAGAGTTTCTATATAAACACATATTCTTTTGTACTACAGTAGTAATATTTTTGCGAGCAATGTATGAAAATCTTTCATTTTTAGTTTTAATGTTTGTGATTCACTTTCAAACACGTATCTCATTCGTATTTAACATAGATGCCTTTTAAGAAGGCGAATTCACTAACCAATAGAAATGTATGTAAATACATCAACTTGGTACCTACATGTGATGCATTTCTTATCTTTTTTACGTCTAACTGTCTAAACCATTCAAGATAATATTAAATATAGCACTATGAATAGTCGATTTGTGGTCTCCACCCCCTCACTTGTTTGTCCCTTCAATTCGAAGACGATATCAACTTTAAATGGCTAAAATGGTCCACATCCCATTCTCATGTATAAACTTATGTATGAATGTACTTTCACTTATTGTACGTCTTATTTCTGAATAACTTAAAATAATAAAGTTGTCATCATAATCATAATTTTGTCATAAATAAGTTATCATGATTGTTAATAGTACTACTCTACTAATTCAGGAAATCTGGTAAAAGAAGGTTCCCACTTCTAACCATCAAATTTCTTGTTTAAGGGCTTTTTAATATTCAATCCCTATATGAACCTTGCAATTTATTTCGATGCATTCATTTGTAATGATTTATAGTTTTATAGTAGTATAAGGTAATCAATAAATTACGTACTATATATCCATAGAAGTTCATGCATGCATAGTTTTGGAAACTACAACGAACAAAAATGAACAAAAATATCTTATAGATGTTGTTGCCTCTTGGTTGATCCTTTCAATGAACTTTTCATATCGGATGACGTATTGGATTAATCTTGAGAACATTGAATTGTGCATGTGTAAAACCTATTCTCCATCGTCCTTTAATTTATTGGTTTAAATCAATCAACTATTTCTGTTAGTGTTACTAAACTTTTGAAGTGACATCCGAATATAAGATTATTTGGTACTTCTTTCATGTAAAAAACGTTATATGCTCATTAGTACGATTTATATACCAACACTTTAATTGGTTGGTTATTGCTGTCTGAGCCAATAAATTGTGGTGAGCCCATGACATATGCATCCGAATAGTGGTACGGATGGAGGATATCTGTGACAAAAGAAAAAGAAAGGTATGAAAGCACATGATAGAGTGATGGTAGGTTCCAAAAACATGTACTCTTCTTTAACGAGGTCATTGTCACTATCCAATATAATACGACTTTCCCTTGTGACCAGGTTAAGGTCTTTTGCTTTTTTCACATAGTTCCCTCACATCCAATCTACTAGAAGATGTATATCATTGAGCATGTCATAACTCATGGGTCTCCAATTAGACATAAGGTTAAGCTTATTTAGACTTGACTTATTATCATTTTTATTAGACAAACAGTCGACCTATTTACACCCACAGCTACAAAAAGAAAAAAACTAGTTGCTGTTTTCTTTTCAACGAGAATCGAGCATACTTGGTTAAAATGTTTTTTTAACATATGTTAAGTAGAACTTAAGCAATACGGCAAGTCGGCAAGTCACTAAGCGAAAGTGTACCAAACAGATATATATATTTTAGCAAAATCTTTTTAAAAACACTTTTATTCAAACAAACACTAGCAAAGAAGTATAATTACATCAAAATAAGATTAAAGTTTTTTAGCTAATCATCTCACTTGAATGAGGCTTTCCATCTATATCTACACCAATAAAAAGAATTAAAAACAATATTTGCAAAAATCATCGAATGCAAGGGAGCATCCTTCTCGAATAAAAATGAATCACAAAATGATTCGAACGATGATACACACTTGAAGGATACAAGATGACATCCTGATTACATTGATCTGAGAGCAAAATATAAACTACCACCACACGTGAGATAAAACTAATTAATATCGACCAAATGAGAAGTACTAGCTTAAAATGAGATTTTGAAGCAACATAGTATTGGATTTTAATTTTACTTGTGTTATTCAATGAATTCAATTACAATATATAGACTGCAAAACAAATGAAAAATCTAGAAGAAACAAAAATGGCCAAAGCCTAATTACAATGGGTCGAAATATATCAACTAGCACTCCTCCGCAGTTTGAACGGGAGGCATGCAAACGCTCCAACTGGTGCGAAATTCTTCAAACAACGCCGAAGGAAGACGTTTGGTGAAAATTTAGCATACTCGTAACGAGATGGAACATGAAGAACACGTACCTCACCCATAGCAACCATATCACAATCAAAATGAATGTCATCTCAATATGTTTGGTGCGTTGATGTTGCACTGGATTAGCAGATAAATAAACACACTAACATTATCACATTACACAAGAGTAGCTGTGAGTAGTGGTGTATGTAGTTCTCGAAGAAGATTACGCAACCATGACGTCTCAGCAACAACATTAGCAACACCACAAAATTCAGCTGCAACACTCAAACGTGTGGGTTGTCGCTTAGAAGACCACGATAAAAGATTGTTGCCTAAAAATATGTAGTAACCCGATGTAGATCTGCGAGTGGCGGGGCAACCAACCCAATCAGCGTCAGAGTAAACCACAAGAGAAGATCCCGAGGATGCGTATAATTGTAAACCAAACTCCAAAGTTCCATTGACATAACGAAGAATCCTCTTTAGAGCTGCCAAGTGAGATTACCGAGGGTCATGCATATATAAACAAATTTGTTGCACAACATATGACAAATCAGGACGAGTGAATGTGAGATATTTTAGGCCACCTGCAAGAACTTGATTCAAAGTAGGATCTAAAATAGGAGTTTCCTCAGGGCCGAGCTTGGACTCGGTGTCAATTGGTGTCCGGGTAGGATTGCAGTTGAGCATATGTGCTCGCTTAAGCAACTCCATAACATATCTATTCTAAGAGAGAAACGTCCTAATACTACAAGGTGTAACATAGATCCCCAAGAAATAATTAATGGCACCAAGATCTGTCATGTCAAACTCTCGGTGTAGAGGAAAAATAATCTTCTGACGTAAAGCTCTAAAAGAAGCTGTGAGAACAATATCATCTACATAAATTAATAATATGTTGTTTCACTACCAGATATGTAAATAAACAAAGAAGAATCACATCTACTATGATAGAATCCAACTCTAGTAGCATAAGCATCAAATCGATTAAACCAAGCACGGGGGGCTCGTTTCAACCAAACACATCTAAAGATGACATACATGATGAGGATATCGAGGATCCACAAAACCTGAAATCTGATGCATATACACTGCCTCTGACAGATAGCCATTAACAAAAGCATTCTTAACGTCCACCTAATGAATATGTCAATGTCTCGTCAATGTAAGACTAAGTACAGTACGAATAGTGCCTGACTTGACAACTGGAGTAAAAGTCTTATCACAGTCAATTCCAAGTTGTTGAATACTACCGTTGGCAACTAGTCGGGCTTTATACCGACTTAAGGAACCATCAGCATGAAACTTGTGCCACAGTAACCACAAACACCGCACAATGTTGGCACCATGAGGTATTGGTCAGAGAACCCAAGTAGCATTTTTAATTAAAGCATTATATTCATCATACATAGCATCCCGCCAAGGCGGATCAGATAAAACAAGAGAAGGAGATTTTTGTATATGAGAAATATGAAGGTTTAAACGTTGAGTAGTTTGCGTGTGCCATGTTGATTTCGAGTGACCATAGGGTGAGTCCGAGTTGGTAGGTTACCAGTGATGTGTTGAGAGGTGGTATGCGTTTTGGTGTCGAATGGAACCGCGACCATAGATTGGGCTAAGGTTAGGGTGATAGGTGCTGAATTAGATGTAGGTTGAGTTTGGGTCATGGGTGGTGAAAGGTGATGGATGGATTGGGCCGAGGTAAATGGAGAGAAACCAGGCGGTGGGTTACTAGACTGGTTTGATTCGGAAGTAAGTTAGGCATAAGTTGGTGTTTGAGGTGTTATTGGATCAATGGTAGGTGTTGCTAGTAGAGTATTGTGTAGAGAATTATGTATTATATGACGAGTAATTGGTGAGAGAGGGGTGTCTAGAAATTCGTATGAGGCGGAAGGTGTGATAGATCCATAAGGAAATTGATGTTTGTCAAAGGTTACATGTCTAGAGAGAATAATTTTTTTTTGTTAGATCAAGAAAATGATAACCTTGGTGATAGGCTGGGTAACCTAAAAATATACATGGTGTGGCTCTTAGATCAAGTTTGTGTGGTGGAAAAAGACGGGGATATGATACGCATCTAAAAGTGAGAAGTTTGTAATAGTTAGGTTGTTTGTTGAACAATTTGATAAGTCGAGTCTCATTTTGAATGGTAGTGGATGGAAGGATGTTTAGAAGGTAGGCTGGTATGTGAAGTGCCTCCACCCAAAATGTAGGCGGAAGGTGGGTTTGAAAAATTAATGTACGAATCATATTATTTATAGTACAAATCATACGTCCGATTTTCCATTTTGTTAGGAGGTTTTAGGACAATAAAATCTCATTTGAATCCCATGTGTTGAGAAAAGTTCAAAGAGTTTGGTGTTATCGAACTCACCACCATGGCCACATTGAAAACCAAGAATATCACATTTAAATTGACTTTTAACATAAGAACGAAAGTGAACAAACTTAGCAAATACCTCGGATTTAGTTCGAAGAGGATAAACCCACAAATAATGAGAAAAAAGATCAAGAAAAATAACATAATATTTGAAACCACCCACGCTAACAATAGGGGATTTCCAAATATCCAAATGAATTGTCTCAAAACATTTAGAAACATCAGATATAGAACTAGAAAAGGGAACTTTCACATGTTTGCCAAGCTGACAAGCATGACAAACATGAGAAGACTTCTCCTTATGACAAGAAATAAAATTACGAGAGACAAGAGAGTGTACATCGTAATCACCTGGGTGACCGAGACGTTGGTGCCATGTAGAAGGACAGAGAGAAATCAAAGCACTTGGAAGGAACGATGACTTGGTTGCCGGATAGAGATCACGAGAGCTATCACATCTGAGCAATATATGATGACTCAGGAAATATTTCACCGAGAAACCAAAAGCAACAAATTCAATAATACAATTGTTGTCTCGAGTAAACTAAAGAACATAAATGAGATTTTTAATAATATTAGAGGTGACAAGAACATTATGAAGATGTAAAAGGAGATGAAAAGTAGGAAGGATGTTATCGCTCGTGTTTGTGCATGTATAGTTTTGTCGTTACAAATACGTACAGACGGATACAAGCAAGAATTAAAAAAAAGTACTCAAATTACTAACTGAAGGTTTATATAGTTCATAACAATTATTTAAAACCCTAATATGGATCAAAGAACGCATAGCGGAAGCGATTAACAAGATCATTAATTTAACACAATTATATTAATCAAGATTAGGGTTACATACCTTTATCCTAGCAAGATCCACAAGACAACGGAACAAACGGTAACTAGGGTTTATCACGAACACCACCAAGAATATAATCTAAAGGAAGATTATATCACGCTCTTGTACACACGTAATACGTCGAGTTAACCGTGAGTCTAGCACGAACAAACCGAGCTTCAACGCTTATGGAATATCTACCCAATAACCCTAGAGAGGGACTAGGACTAGATATAATTTAAATTCAAAAGTCGAAAACCAAAACCCTAAGTATAGGGGTGTTTGGCCGGCGATTAAGAGAGACAAAAGAAAGAGGGATTGAAAAATTATGAGGCTAGGGGTTTGTTTATATAGCCTTGACAATCCTTGGGCTCCAAGTCATAAACAAATAAGGAAACCGAAGTTCCCCTTTGCCCCCTCTACAAGCCGGCGGTTAACACCCTCCATAAGGGGTGTTTGTGTAATTTTTCCTTCTTCTTTTAGCTTCTATTTAATTCCATAATGGTCGTTATAACTTAACTTTTATTTATCAACGATCGTTAGTTAAGCTTTGGTTTGATTTAATAAATATATATATAATATATTTAATAAATAAATTAACCCTTTACGTTATGTGTGCAATCCCGTGATCCCGAGTTCGATCCTATCTCACGACTATTAATTTTAAGTCCATAAACTTTCAGCTCCCACTTGGACAAAATTCTAATATCGTGATCACATTGACTAGCGTCTAGTTACACTAGCAATGTCACTAGTACAACTCGAGTAAGGTTTCTTGGACAAAACCTTTTAACGATATATAATCATTATTATTACTATCCTTTCATTTCAAATACAACGTTAATAAAAGGATATGGATCTCAGTCATTCCTTTCATTAACCATTCTGTTTCTCGTTTATGGATATAGAAAGATCACCAAAACAAATTTGGGTGCGGCCGCACAAATATCTTACTACTCCCCCGAGGGGCCCAGCTGTATTATACTTCAAAATAAATTTTGAAGGAAACGAATCCCATTTTGACTACAAGCAAAACTTATGAACTTTGCAACACTTCCGGAAATAATCCTTATAGCTACCAGTTACGTTTAGCGTTAGATTATTCCACAGAAATGCACTAGATCCACGACAGTTTCCTGGTATCTCAGGTCTAAGGATAACTATTTATGATTTACTTGATGACAAAGATCCATAAAGTAAAATCATATAGTTGGGATAAGTCCAATATTTGATCCATCAAATATCATCCAAAATTGACCAATATACTTTCAAGTATACTCTGTCACTATTTTGAATTGTCTTAGTTTAATAATACTCCCATATTATTAATCGACAACGGACATTTAGAAACATCATAATGCTCATGGATTAAAACATGTAAAATAGGATACAAAATCAAATAACAGAAAAATAAACGAAATCCAATCTTTATTTCATCAATTCAATAATGTCTCACATCCTTTATCCAAATACTAAAAATAGATCAATGCATAAAACTGGTACATGTATCATGCCTCTAGTAATGACATTCATACTTGTTTGGCAAAGTATAAACTAACCAATCTTGACCTATTGGAATTTTGAGAATACTTTCTTCAAGAATTCAATTCATTGAAACTCTTGTACATGTGCATCCAAACAATTTGATATTGCCACATAGTATCAAAATTGTGAAACATCCTTGATCACCAATTTCCTAAACTTCCAAAAACACATTTGAAGTTCAAAGTATTCTAATTCTTTAATGTATAATGCAACTTTAATCAACATGTCATCTCCAAAAGATCTCATGACTAATATTGAGTGTTACCTCAATTATATCTTTTCAAGTTTTACAACTTGTCATAAAAGATATAAATACGTTACCTTTAATATCTATTATGTAATGTTTAATTCCAACCAAAACCTTCAAGTTTGTTGGCTATGATAATTTGCACAACGATTGACAAATTATTCATTTATAGAATATGGAAGCCGATCCAAGATTTAGGATGTTATTCTATTTCCAAACATATTCCTTCAGAATATTCATTACACAAGTTATTCAATAACTTCTTAAATAGATTAATATATTCAAATCATCATGTATTTTAAGCATGATAAAAATACAACACGACACACATAAAAATTTCTCAAACCAGATATAGATTTCTTCATGTCCTAAATATCCATGTAAACTTACTACATGGCATATTACGTTGTATTTCCACCGCATAAATAAAAAAATTTATTTGTTCCAAGGTTATGTATATCTTATTTTCTAAATCTCCAAAGCAAAGTTTCATCTCAAATCTAAACCAAATCAACATTTAATTTGAATGAAAACTTACTTTCTTACATGTCTATTTGACACATATAATTTAAGAAAATAATCATAATACTCCCACTAGCTTTTAGGAATACTCAGAAACCATCTTATTCAAATTTAAATCCAATCTTGGATTTCAAATTAAACATAAGAATAATCTCCTAGATGCATGCTTTTATCCATTCACGGATAATTGCATTTTGTACTTTTCCAAAGATTTATATTTTGAGGGAATAAACTCATTTCGAATACTTAAGTCCTTTCTCAAGTAGTCATTCAAGAAATAGTTCATACATATCCAAATTTGTCAATTTAAAATATGACCATCAAAATCTTTATACATTTAATGCGTTTAAGACAGAATACTCAATCACAATTAATTACTTAAGTGTGATTAATAATCTATTCACAATACATACATTAAATATGTGTACAATTTTGTCCATATAATTTTGACACAAAGTTTAAACCACTACAATTGGCGTTTTTCTTCCTTTGACGAAACTCATCTTCAATTTCTAGTCAAACTATTTAAGATAAACCAAAACTAAAATTGATTATCTTATTGGACAACATCTATATCGTTCATAGTATGAGTAATTTACCCAATTCAATATTTGGTAACAAATCATAAAAATTATTTGTAACTCATAATTCTCAGCATATAAATCGCATATCCAAGATATCTTTACGGACCTATGACATAAATTCCTTTATCTTGAGAGTTAGATTTTACAAGCCTTCCTCATGATAATTACTAGTGTATTTTAGAAGATTATGTATCTTGTAATTTTATCTTTCAAGATCAAAACTCCCACTTGCTTTTAGTAACTTAAAATTACTCTTTAAATACATAGCAAATAGATCAACACTCCAACGTTATCTATATGGGACATTACAAAACACAATGACAGTTCCATACTTTTTATTTTCTAAACAATCCACTTCATAAGTAGTTTAGCAAAATCAGAACTTTATTTAAGATATAACGTGATTCATCACATTACATAACGGTATCTTATTAATCTTCTTAGCTCAAGTCATACTCAACTTTCTAACCTTGATTTCTTTTGGAATAAAGGAAGATATAGTTATCTTGAATCAAACATCACCATCATATTGAGAATTTTGATTCTCCTAATGAACATACCATAACAATGATGTATTTCATTTAGGGAAATATTGTAAGTCAATCTTAGCAGCATTTAAGATAAATATATATCTTTAGGCTTACCTATATACCAACTAAATCATCTTAATGGTATAATAGATTTCCTAACCATTTTGCAAGCTTTATAACTCAAGTACTTTTAATACAAAGTCACTTCATAAAAGTTATAAGTCCATTACACGTTACATGTATATGTCTTTAGTGAAATAGAGACAATACATTAACGTCTTACTTTATATTATACGTCTTCCAAGACTTTATGTTTGTGACTTTATTCAATAAATCATAAACATGTATAACTAAAGTAAATCATGAACACCACTAGGTTTCATTCATCTTTTCAAGTTAATTCACTCATATACTATTATATGAACACCACTAGGTTTCATTAGTAGTATAAGATTACTCTATGTATCTTATGTCATTCCAGGAATTAGTCCATTTTAAGAAACTTCAAAACGTTCCAGGCCCGATATTACGACATGTGGATATTTTACCCTTTAGTTTACAATTTAGTCCAAACTCTTACATGACTAAATCAAAACAACAAGTGTTTCTTAAAGTGAATGATATATATACTTTTAAGTAGTCTTTTAATCATATTGACACATGATCTAAATATTAATTAGATTGTTAGTCTCTTATCTTAAAGACAAGAGAATCATATCTTTATGAGTTGTTTCTTGCACACAATGTTTATTTCTCCCACTTGTGCATGGAACAACCTCATATATAAGATAAACATCACGTCTAACGTTCATCTATACAAAATATGATTGTGCCACATATATTAGCTTTTTACAAGTAGATGTAGAACCACTTAATTAACAAGAATCAGTACATAACTATCTTTGAAGATATTAGTGTCAACAATTCGAAAGTAATTATCTTAGGACATACTAAAGATAACATGGGTTATTACCAAGACAACAAAGCTTGTAACTCCCACTGACTTAGAGAATGCTTTAATAGACTCAAAATCAGTAATACAACACAATTCTCCCACTAAACTTGACAACATTGAAAATGTTTCATAATCGGTGAAAATAATTAGTGTTGTGTTTACTTTCTTACACTTTTGAAAAACACATTCGTAACAATTACTTATAGTGTTTAAGAGTGTATTCTACTTCGTAAATGATGACTTACCCATCAAATGCTTTTAACTTTAAAGACTTGACATGCAATTTCTTCCTTAATAGGTCTACCAACCCTACAATGGTAGGTAGTACCTATAAATGGTCAAAGCACAACTACTAGACAAATATGCTAGTTTGCCTTATAACCAATTAGCGATAACTTTTAATAACTCAAAATATGCAATTTTCTTAACTATTAAAATTTGCTATGAGTTATGGATTTGAATTTGACATTTCTAAAATCCTTATTACTCCTTCTTTACTCATGAAAAAGAGTTTTAAGTTTATCTTTCATTTGTAAATTGACTCTATCCTCAACCATACGGTTTGTAGATCAATAAATGAATAAACCACGTTTACGATGTAACGTTGCATTAATACATTTGCAAAAGAATTTACAAAATTCAATTTTAGTATTTTCGATAATACCATTCAAGAAAATAAAATTACCCCGGTAATAATAACCATAGTATTTTCCTTGAAAACTAGAATCCAAATTGACATAATTTCATCACATCAGTTGATCTGCTAGCAATGAAAGTATTCAAGATGGTAACTTGTCGAACAATGATTGACAAACAAATTTGCAATTTCTAGGTTTTTAAGAGATTTACATTGCCAAAAGTCATTTTGCATTGTAAACATGTTTCATCCCTTCTTTATGCCTTAAGTTTCCAGATCTCACTGAGTAACTCAATGAAGTCGACTAATCTAAAGAACGTAAAACCTTCATGTGCAATCTTATTCAGTCATGAAGTTTTCTCTCCATTACAACATCGTCCGATATCTTATATGACGACAATTGTAACTTCAAGTGTTCGTCAATTAGAGGGCATATGACTTAAATTTTAGGGTATAGATTTTGGTGTCAAAATCATGTATGTAGAAGCATGCATACATCTCCATAACATAATTTTAATAAAACGTTTAGTAAACTTTTCGGTGAGACTAAAAGTTTATCATATATTTGCAAGTTGAGGTATTGGTTAAACCAATTAAATATTTTACACACAACTAAATTCACACCGTACTTTTTCTAGAATTTTAGTTATAACACAAAGCAATAACCTTATTCATTGTGTTTCGGATGTGAATTAATGTAGTTAAATCAACCTTAAAGAATTGTACCAATAACAACCGTAGGTAATACCAATTTTACGCACAGGCGAGCCAGAAATTTGGTCAGCGCTGAAGCATAACACCTTATTCCTTAACCGGGTACATGACCAGCGGTGCGTTATACCCACTTTATAGTTTGTCAAAAATTGAGTAGGCCGTTAAGTTGCTATTGCAACTCTAATCAACGCAAATCATATGTCAATTAGATCTCAAAACAATTCACTTATTTTTATATGATTTAGTCCATATTAATTTTTCTTGGAAAAATTACCCTTGTTTACAACATACAATCAATATAAAACGTATGAAAACAAGTAGGTACAAAAAAAAACTAAATCATAAACACATAATAACAATTTATATGTGAAATAAATAAATCAAATAGCCACATGCATATGATTTATTCAATAAATAATAACAAATTTAGGTTTTTATATTCATATAAAAGTCTTCCCTAGTTTTAGATTTATGGAATCAAATAAAGCATGTAGCAAAACACGTAACAATTACCACATAAAACATATGATCCATGAAAACATGCATGTTCATCACGGATCTCCCACATATCTTAACAATTAAATCTATATGGATCGAAACATGAATTTACACAACATAACAATTAATCATGCAATTCATCAAAATTCCACCCAAATCACTTAACAATTTAATTAAATCACTACGGATCGTAACCACGCATGACATAACAATTAATTCATGCATACATCTAAAGTTAATTACCATGTAATTTTAGGGTTTACAAAAAAACTTTTTTTTATATATATAAAAGTTCGGCATAGCTGATTTTAAAAAATAATAAAAAACAAAACCCTAATTTTTATAAAACCTAAAAAACAACATGTAATTTTTAACACAAATCAATATTAGTTAAAAAAACTTTAGATCTTGATAATTATAATCACGTTAAAACGGCTCTGATACCACTGAAGGTTTATATAGTTCATAACAATTATTTAAAACCCTAATATGGATCAAAGAACGCATAGCGGAAGCAATTAACAAGATCATTAATTTAACACAATTATATTAATCAAGATTAGGGTTACATACCTTTATCCTAGCAAGATCCACAAGACAACGGAACAAACGGCGACTAGGGTTTATCACGAGCACCACCAAGAATATAATCTAAAGGAAGATTATATTACGCTCTTGTACACACGTAATACGGCGAGTTAACTGTGAGTCTAGCACGAACAAACCGAGCTTCAACGCTTATGGAATATCTACCCAATAACCCTAGAGAGGGACTAGGACTAGATATAATTTAAATAGAAAAGTCGAAAACCAAAACCCTAAGTATAGGGGTGTTTGACCGGCGATTAATAGAGACAAAAGAAATAGGGATTGAAAATTATGAGGCTAGGGGTTTGTTTATATAGCCTTGACAATCCTTGGGCTCCAAGTCATAAACAAATAAGGAAACCGAAGTTCCCCTTTGCCCCCTCTACAAGCCGGCGGTTAACACCCTCCATAAGGGGTGTTTGTGTAATTTTTCCTTCTTCTTTTAGCTTCTATTTAATTTCATAACGGTCGTTATAACTTAACTTTTATTTATCAACGATCGTTAGTTAAGCTTTGGTTTGATTTAATAAATATATATAAAATATGTTTAATAAATAAATTAACCCTTTACGTTATGTGTGCAATCCCGTGATCCCGAGTTCGATCCTATCTCACGACTATTAATTTTAAGTCCATAAACTTTCACTAACATCGCAATTTAAATGTGAAGATGCATAGGTGTCCATATTCTATGTAGAATCCTGTGTAGGTATACTTTTAAATGCATTAGGAAGCATTGTGTTTTTAGTAGGAAGAAAAGGCATGCAACCAAGAACATGTGCTTATCTATTGAGGTGTTGTTGACCCCTTTTATAGGCTAAATGAGACGTGACAACTCTAGTAATAACAAATGGCTGGCCAGTAATAATATACTTAGTCTCAATTTGTAAATTGCATCACAAATTTTAGCACCACTAATATAAGAGACCATAAATAATCTTTTAAAGATTGTAAAGAACTTATTTATTGATGAGTGATTCCAATGCATAAACACCTGGAGTCCTCACTTTTAACACAAATAGTTAGTGAAAAGACTAATCAAGAAGATAAGTATAAAGATTTGTAATTGGTTGGTTTTCTGTAATTAAAAAAGAAAACACAGAGGGTATCGTCGAGTGCACAACAGAGGGATGCGGCGATGAAAAAATTTAGTTTTTTAGGGTATAACTCTTATTACCATTAAAATCAATATTTTCGCATGGCGTGCAAGGCTTGGTCGTCTTCCGACTCATGTTAATTTGATTGTAAGAGGGGTCCCTATTACTTATTCTTTATGTGCGGTTTGTGACGTGGCTCAGGAAGACTCAAATCTCTTTTTTTAGTGTGACCTGAGCAGGAGTATTCTTTAAAGGGTCTGCAGATGGTGGAATATTCAATGGGAGGAAGTTTTCTCTTTCGCTGAATGGTATACTTGGTTTGCATCTCTTCGTATGTCGGCTAAGCTCAAATCTTTATTGGATGATGTTTTCTATACTTCATGGTGGTCTATTTCGGTATTTCGGAACCGTCTGATCTTTGATTCCTCCCTACCCAAAAGATGCGTTTTATTTGATGATATAGTATCGGTGTATTTTATTTGAAGTGTCAATATGCGTTCTAGTTCTTTTTCATGGGATTGTTGGTTAAAGAACCCTTATCTTATTTCTTTGTAATATTTTTCTAGCATCTTGCTAGTTTTAATAAAGTTGTCGTTAAAAAAAAAGCTCCGATTACCATATTGAATTGTAATTTTGCTTGTGTTATTCAATAAATTCAATTACAATATACAGACTACAAAACAAATGAAAGATCTAGAAGAAACATAAACGGGCTCTGATACCATATTGAATTGTAATTTTGCTTGTGTTATTCAATAAATTCAATTACAATATATAGACAACAAAACAAACGAAAGATATAGAAGAAATATAAACGTGCCAAAGCCTAATTATAATGGATCGAAATATATCAACTAACACATAAAACTCACGAGCACCGTTGATAAAACTGCCAATTAAATTAGATTCTTGATCGAACAAATCACGATCGAACCGAAACAAAACTACCATATGTCTACATGATAAATAACTTGTTCTAATAAAACATATTGGATACTCTTATTATTACCTTATAGCTCACATTTGACCATTCTTATCTCGTTTCTATTTTATGCAAAAAATACAATACAAATTTTTACTCCTTCCGTCTTAAAATTATTGCCCTCAAAAAACACACAATTTAAAAAAATTACATTTATTACATAATTCTCTCTCTTACTTTTTCATAGAATTATATTTTTACCAATGGCTAATTAATTTAAGTCTTTTTGAAATTTATAATTATAATTTTAAAACATATGTAATATAGTAAACATAATCAAACTTCCCTATCTATTTTTAGTAATGGATAATGAAATTGGGACATATCAAATAGAAAACATGGAAAATGATATTGGGACGGAGGAAGTATCAGTTTTTATTTTTAATCTTATTATTTTTCAACATTTTAAACTTATTAAAATTCATTACTTTATATTAAATTTTATAAAAAAACACAGAATTATAATTTTTGCCAAAATATCCAAAAATTGCAAAAAAATCGACGGAGAGAAAACCGTAAATTTGACAAAAAAATATTTACTAGTGGTGTTATTTTACTAGTGATAAAAACAATGAAATATCACTAGTGATAACGCAATGAAATATCACTAGTAATATTTCATTGTTTTATTGTCACTAGTGAAATATCACTATTTTATAAAAATTACAACTTTGGTCTCTCCGCCTAGTTTTTGAAACTTTTTGTCTTCTTGGCAAAAATGATCCATCTCCGTTTTTTTTAATCTTAGGTTAATTTCGGTTAATCTCCACTTTTAGATCAAACCAAAATAACTGGTAGAGATTTCTCCCTTAACTTGTGAGCAAACACAAAAATGCATTTGAACTTTTCTTTACGAATAAAAGACTTATATAATAAATATCTAGTTATGATTATATGCTCATTAGGCAAATGTTCAATGTATACTTTTCGTTTAGCATAAACTCAATCAACTAATCACAGCCACTATTCTTTTTTATATAACAAAAAACCACTCTTTAAAAAAATTAAATATCTCACAAATCGTTAATTGTTACACAAAAAGAAACATACCATCGCGACGAAAATTACATCATCTTTTTATCGAGGGACACATGAATATATTTTCGACAAACTTTTTTTGTCTGAGAAAATCATACATGATTCATATCAAGAATCATATATGATTTTCTGAAATCATATTTGATTCGTATTACGAATCGTTTATGATTTTCAGAAATTATATATGATTTTCTGAAATCATATATAATTTTAAAAAATATATATGACCCGTGATATGAATCATATATAATTTTTTCAGATATAAAAAAGTTCATTAAAAATTTATGTATGTGCCCCTGTGTAAAAAAATAATTTAATTCTTATTATAATGATGTATTTTTTATCATTTAATAATTTATTGTTTGTGAGATATTTAAAATAATAAAAAAAATAAATTTAAGTAAATGTAATTGGTTAATTTAATATATACTAAATTATACATTGATCTCAATTTTTAATGCTCATTATCCATAGAGATATATCATATATGTTGTTTACTAATTTTGAAGTAGTCGTTTGACTTTGTCTTTTTATCTCTAGCTAGTGTCTCGTGTTCCTTCCCTTTATACTTTTTTTCTTTTTTGCCATGCCCTAAGATAGAAACACACATTCTTGTAAATAAAAGTAACTGATACAATGAACATGGGCAAACAAAATCAGGTGTCTATTTTTATGGTTGGAGACTAATTGGAGTATCATGGGTTTGTACACTTTGCTATAAAAGGTTTAAAATGACACAAAGTT
This sequence comes from Glebionis coronaria, assembly GCA_025667525.1. NCBI lineage: Eukaryota > Viridiplantae > Streptophyta > Magnoliopsida > Asterales > Asteraceae > Glebionis > Glebionis coronaria. The sequence continues at coordinate 172,123,500 of CM046881.1, forward strand.
CGTATGATCTAATGTCACCACTTTCTTATGTTTAGTGAGACAGCGAATCGTTAGTATTTCTCGCTTGACATTTCTAATGTCGCCATACTTATATTTTGTTAATCTATAGCTTTTACGGCAACACAAGTTCAAACTGCTAGTCATGGGTGCGTGAACTTATAAAATACACAGTGTTAATCATTGTGTATAATGTTTACTTAAGCGTGTTAATTTTTAGCCCGGTCAAAAAGTATATATATATGATGTTCACGTTTTATGATTAACATTTTAAAAAGTTGTAGGGAAACTATAACACTTTTATTTATAAATCAAATAAATAAAATTAATTAAATTAACATAAAACAAATAACAGAAAAATAAATAACAGAAAAATAAATACAGACATAATTATAAACGATAATTAAATAAAACAATTAAATAATAAAAAGACTTACTAAATCACCAGCAAGTCTAGGTACGCGTAAAACACCCATAGAACTAAAGAGCTGAGACACGTGTTTGACACGCTTCTCTTAAAACAGATTCGCCGTCTGTTTCCCAGGGTACAACAGCCGAAACAGTATGTTGTACTGTCGGACTTAACAAAACTGCCCGGAATTTCACCTTTACAGATGCATACTCCATATGTTGGAAATCAATAATAATACTTATACTTATTGATTTAATATGTGAAAAAGGCTATGGAATTAGGCCTCTATTTATACACAATAGACTCCCTTCCAGTTTACTCATCCCACCGATGTGGGACAAAAAATAAACTATTTTTCCTCTTTAAGCATGGTACCAAATGCCTAACTTTGAGACACGATATCTCATTCACATCACCTTCATTTTGGACACATAAAGGCTCATTGCGAAGCTCTCTTCAAGGAGAACGCGAACCTATAAAGCATCACTAATATATATGATACATACATATACATAATTGTGTCCAAAGTTGGTCAAAAGTTATTTTGCCAATAATATTTTCCAACAATCTCCCACATGAATAGAGATCGGTTGTAATACACAAAAGTTTCAATAAAATTCCAACAGTTGAATCTTGCATAGGATAGGTAGGTGTGACCCTTTGAACCTTCCCTTGTGAGATGCACTTAGTCTCCTAGATCTAAGTAGACGTGATGTCTTTGAACTTAGCCTCTGTTTACGTAAACGACAATACACACTCACACAAGACTCTCCCTGACATTGTCAAGTCCTCATAGTCGTGTTCGTTATGGTCCTGAACACTAGCCTGGTTCTGCAAGAGCTCTTAGAAATTGCGCCCCCATAATTTCCTTCGAAGCGACCCTTACTTCTCTCTCACATAGGTGATTTCATCTTGAATCATTAAAAACATATGTTTTATGATTTCATCTTGAATCATCATGCTTTATGATTTCAACTTGAATCATTTAAGCCATATGCTTAACCTCTTAATAAGTCACATTGTTCTAGGAATGGACTAGGAAAGTTACTGTATAAAGTAACCCCCCCATATTGACGTGACTTCCCCCACATTTCTATGATTAGGTTGTCCTATTGAACCTAGATCTTGGGATCTCCAGTCAAATGGGTTAGGTTTTCCTTCATAGAAACTCATTCCTTTAAGGGCTTTAGTCCCATTCCTTTAGACTACTCGCTAACTAACTCTCTGCTTAAGCCTTTCGTAAGCGGATCCGCGATGTTATCCTTTGACGTTACGTAGTCAGTCGTTATAACTCTAGTTGAGAGTAGTTGTCGCAACAATCACAATCTGTGATGGATATGTCTCGACTTACCGTTTTACATTTGTGATATTAGCTCTGTAAAATTCTTTTGACTATCACACTTTGTAAACATGGCCGTAACCGGTATACGCCATCTTCGTATGTCCTTTACAAATTAGCATAAACTATCCTGCATATTCTATAAACTTATCTCAAATAATAAATTCATATTTCATCATAGATTTAGCTATAATTGTCTCTTTGAAGTACTTTCAAGATTTCTAAGACATAACTTTCCACTTAGGACAAATACATCCGCTCTAGTGGATCTAGATTCTTATATGTAAGAATCCATATTTGCATTACTCTATCACTTGATAGTAGTAGGATATCTTCTATAATGCAATATTAATAGTATCATAGTACTCAAGTAATACTTATTCAAATGGTCCTCACTTGAATTATTAATATATCTGCTTGCCTGATTATAAGTTCTAAATAAGCTCATCCACAGTCATTAGACATATAAGATACCTAATATTCTTTGAGTATTCAAAATGAGAAACAATTTTACCTCTATTTTAAATAGATTTAAAAATATGTCATTGGACTCTAGCTAGGCCGGAATCCCCCATATTGAACCTCTCAATAATATTGTTTTTCTTATGTTTGACTTCAAAACAAATCCATATGGGTTCAACAAACCCAACAACTAATGAAATTCATGTCAAATATTGACTCCAACAGATCATTAATGGATTTATTCATCTTGTTATCACTTCTAGTGATAAGTATACTATTCATGTATAAACACAAGAGTACATATGTACTACCGATCACACGTACATACATCAATTTTGAATCCACATTCTAACATGATATGGTCAAAAAGTTTGATTTCATTGTTTGGGAGCTTTCCTTAAGCCATATAATGACTTAATAAGCCTACAAACTTTTCTCTCTAGTATAGGAACCATGAAACCCTTAGGTTGGTTCATGTATCGTTCCTTTTCTAAATCCCTGTTTAGAAATATCGTTTTCACATCCACGTAAGAAACTTCCAAAATTTCTTAATGCGGAAATAAAGTACCATCATAACTGAGGTTATTCGTGTAACATACGAGTAAGCATCAAAGGGAGATAGACCTTCTTGTTGTCTAAATTCCTTGATTACTAATCTTGCTTTGCACATGTCAATGGTGACATCGACTTTTGTCTGCTTTTTGAAGATCCGTTTATAGCCTAGTGGTTTACAACTTAAGGTACATCCACGAGCTTCTAATTTTACTTTAGTAAAATAGAATCTATTTCACTTTTAATGGCTTCTTTCTATTGATACCCTTTCAAAGAAATTACTGCTTCTCAGTAAGAAGTAGACTTATTTTTTCCATTTTTTTACCATAAAAGAAACAAAAACCGAATCTAACCATTTTCTCGGTTTCATGCCATTTTGTTTCTTATAGGTTTAACCTCTTATTGGGTCAATCTTGTCTCTCTTCTAAGAGATCAATATCATCTCGTTGTCTTTGACCTTGGACAACCTCGTCATCTATTCTAGATGATCTTTCAATTTTCTTCGTAAACAAGGAATATATTTCCGAACAATGAATCATTCCTTAATTCCATTACTATGTCTATTTTTGATTCATGTACAATGAAACGATAAGCACTGTTATTCATAACAAATCATGTGAACATACAATCCCTAGGTTTAGGTCCAATCTTTCGAACCATGAATTTCATATGGATATCTTAGCTAGATATTCCCCACATTTGTAAGTACTTATAAGATAGTTTTCTTCTCACCCATAGTTCGTAAGAAGTATCTTATTTTATTTACAAGCTAAAAGATAAGTAATCGATATAATCGCTTTCCCCCACATGCCATGGCTTAAACCTGGACTTAAGAACATGGCATTAACCATTTCTTCTAAGGCACGATTCTTTTCTATATCAAGAGGAATGAATTTGTGTCTTATTCTAAGTTTAGCATAAAAATTTAGAAATGGAGACACATATTCACCTCCAATAACTTCGAATCACCTTATTATCGATAAGTTGGTTCTCAACTTATGTATATAGATCAAGCTTGTCTATATCCTTACTCTCAAGTAAGTGTAATTAGCAATATTTTGTACTACATTCAGCCAATATGATGAAGTACACGATACTCTCTACCTTAGTAGGTATCAATTCCAAATCACATAAAACCATGTGAATCATATCAAGGTTTTTGGTTATTTCCGTTCAACCAAGAGAAAAGACTTGTCAATTTGGCTTCAACGTAAGTTTTGATTTTGTAATCCGCGTTAATACAAAATTGGGAATCCAATTTGGTTTAATTGGACAACATGTTGAGTAAAAATTTAAAACATGTCAAAGTAAGTCATAACATACATTTAAAATGACCATTATAAAATATAATCAACTTAACCATTCTAAAGGCATAACCCGTATGCACTTAATTTATGTTATTCGTTAAATCGATTTTTATTTGATTCAAACACAAATGAAAGCCAAATTTCATTAAGCAACCATCCGGACATAAGATTCCTACGAATCTCCGGCACACACAACGTTGGTTAACTTAGTGTCTTTTCCAAATGTGAATCACGTCTTCTTTTTTCCTTGATATTCGCAGTTGGCGAGTTGCTCAAACTCGTTCTCTCCATTCTCAACTGCATTATAAGAGTTAATCAAACTCTTATCACCATATACATGACATGATACTGAAGTGCGAATGCACCATTAGCTATGGTTGGACTTCATCATAGCCTCAGTTTTCATGTCACTTCAGACCATATAACGCATAGTTATGGCACAACAAGTTTCTGAATGCTTCAAAGCATCTACCGTACAAGTAAGTATCAGTTTCCCTTTTGATGTGATTCGTGACATTCCGAATGTTATTAAGAGGTCCCATGATTTAGTTGACACTAATTTCGGTACTATTAACAACGTGTTAAATCACATAGTGTTTCTTAACCAAAAGCGAATTACATCGACTTTTGTTTAAAATGCAAACGTTTTGTAAGACCCGTTTTACAAAACCCACTTTAAAGAAAGTCTTTCGACTAAACAATTAAGAAAATATCAGCTATAACATAATGTTTTTACCAAAAAACACATATGTAATATTATGTTGTCAATCTTCATTCAGAAGATCTTAACTTCACATGATCTATTTCTACAATGAAACTTAACAAGGTTTTAGTAGATTCATTCTACTAAAGAAACTCCCCAAGGTTTCTATAGATTTACCTTTAAACTCGACAAGGTTTCTATAGATATATGTATAAACTCAACAAGGTTTCAAGAATTATATCTGGTTTATAATTAAACTCGGCTGAATTTACAATGAATTACACAAGTCAAACAAACTCTTCTATGTAATCTGATATTTAATGATAACTCGTACCATTGTCAACATCTTGTTTCAAAGAAATTCTTCTTGATTCATTGAACACGTCTCAAAAGTCTAATAAAATAAGAGCTTGCATTTTATGAGATCAATGAATACATTCTAATAATCACATAAAATAACAACTTATCTTTTATGACATTTGTGTCAAAGAAACTCCACTTGGTTTCAATGAATCTAAATTCACCAGGATTCCAATCATGCTGTAACTGGCGCACCAATTACATTTACAAGATTCACTAGGGTCGCAATTGTGTTGCCACAAGTAAAGTTGTCAATATTATAATGGAATACAGTTAAGAACTAATAAAACAATTTGGTATCTAATAAACTCGACATGGTTTATATAAACTTGTACCAAATCCGATTGAAAGAAACTCAATCGTGGCTTCATTAAATTTAGGTTAAAACTATAACATATGTAATAAACAAACTAAACGATCAGTTTGAACTTAAACTCATCATGGTTTCAAAACAAACTGATACGATAAACTATTTTAAAAAATCGTTTATAGATCTGTAACACCAGATCTGTTAATTAAAATTCTGTTTACTTAAAAACTGATTTCCTAAAAAACACAATCTTGGTTTCGAGAGAATACAGTTTGTAAAAAAAATTAGTTAATTAAATTAATATGATTTTAGCAAAAAAATGTTTAATTCTGTTACACAGAATCTGTTTTAAGACTGTAGGGAAACTATAACACTTTTATTTATAAATCAAATAAATAAAATTAATTAAATTAACATAAAACAAATAACAAAAAAATAAATAACCGAAAAATAAATACAGACATAATTATAAACGATAATTAAATAAAACAATTAAATAATAAAAAGACTTACTAAATCACTAGCAAGTCTAGGTACGTGTAAAACACGCTTTGAACTAAAGAGCTGAGACACGTGTTTGACACGCTTCCCTTAAAATAGATTCGCCGTCTGTTTCCCAGGGTACAACAGCCGAAACAGTAAGTTGTACTGTCGGACTTAACAAAACTGCCCGGAATTTCACCTTTACAGATGCATACTCCATATGTTGGAAATCAATAATAATACTTATTGATTTAATATGTGAAAAAGGCTATGGAATTAGGCCACTATTTATACACAGTAGACTCCCTTCCAGTTTACTCATCCCACCGATGTGGGTTAAAAAATAAACTATTTTTCCTCTTTAAGCATGGTACCAAATGCCTAACTTTGAGACACGATATCTCATTCACATCACCTTCATTTTGGACACATAAAGGCTCATTGCGAAGCTCTCTTCAAGGAGAACGTGAACCTATAAAGCATCACTAATATATGATACATACATATACATAATTGTATCCAAAGTTGGTCAAAAGTTATTTTGCCAACAATATTTTCCAACAAAAGTATGTAGCAAAATCCGGGATCCCGAATTGCTACATGTTACCTTAAATGACGTCCGAAAACAAATGTTAGGTATGAACAATATACCACATCTTGAAGGACGAAACTAGAGGGTGTCCATCATAACACTTATAGATTTTTTTTAATATAGTGTTAATTTTTGAAAATAACCAAGTTTTTTTAATATATCTTAAATGCACCCGATCATCGAAATGCATGTGTACTCTTCATCTTAATTTAATACTGTACGCTAGGAAGAACTTTATTAGGCTACTAGTCCAATTCTTGAAGGGTTTTTAACTATATTATATTACAGTTAAACAATTTATGCGTCTCGTCGTATTAGTTCTTGGTTGTGTCCCTACACGTCTCAACATGATATTCACGTTTTAAAGTTGTGTTGTATAAACCAATATAACATATTATAGATCACGAGTACGCAACCGAATAATTAACATGATCACATATAGACAACTAGTTAACATAATCAAAAAGAGAGTGTACATTTTAACAATACACTAAAACACATTTATCGAATAACTAATAATCAAAACCCACTTAAAATCAAAGTATGATCTCTAAGTATACGCACGCAGAATGTAACACCTTCGTTTTGTATACATCAACGGAAGCTAAGTTTGGGGTATTACTATATTTTTCAACATTCATAATCATAGAAACGCCTCAAAGAGAGGTTTAAAATTTCAGCTATCATTCAATATCAGAGTTTTTACAAAATAAGATCCCAGAATACATAGTAGGTAAAAAATTTAAATGATAACAATTTGGACGTCCTCATGTCCAATGTCACTCTGTGTCGTAGGTGCTCAATTCACGAGATACATGTTTAGAAGTTAACACAAAAGTTGACTGAAATTCATATGTTTAAGTAATAGTTGAATACAAGTAATGTAGTAGTGGGTTACGTCACTTTGTAGTAATTATAACACATACAAGTACCGGAGAAAATAGTATTATTGCAACTAAGATCATGACACAAAGGCTGACTAGAAGATCACGGAAGTGACAGTAAGGAGGATTCGCAATCCTTGTAATAGTAGGGTAACCGGCCAAGGCTACCTCGGTGACAAATATAGTGCAGTTGGTTACCCTTCTCGTTAAATATAAATGGGAGAACCTCAATCCCCGATAGATCTATCCACCATATTCACGCTCATAACACGATGATTAATGGTTCATGAAATTTGTAAGTAATTGGCTGTAATAGGTACTAGTGCAATAATATATATCAGGATAACATACAGTACGTAAAAGTGTTTGTATTCAGTTTTATAGCATGTATCCCCCTCACGGGTTAAATGAAAGCAGTTAGAGTAGTAAAAGTGAGGTTATGAACTCACCTCGTTAGAAAAATATGATTGATGTCAAATTGTCTTAGTTGAGAATTAACGGCTCCGACACGCAACCTGAGTTATATGTTAAGTCTTTATTTGTGTTGTCTATGTTACAAAACTTTAATTCATAAAGTTTGAAGTATTAGGTTTATGTTTATGAACTTGTGATAATATTGCATCAGCGTTTAGGCTATCATAATTCAGAGTCACATGGTAAACATTCGAGGAGCCATGAGACTTTAAATCGTAAATCTAGCAAACTCGTCAGAGTGTATAACCAAATAAAATCCTGTCATATGAAATTCCCTAATAACGTGATACGTTAATAATTTAAGTTTCTTCAAAGATTGGTTGATGATAAGTTATGTAAAAATAGTTTATATAATTGAATATAATATTGTTAAATATATTTTTATAATTTATATAAAAATATTACATTTTATACCTTTTTATATAATTCTTATAAATAGAGATCCTTTAAGTTTAAGAAATGGAAAAACAGTTCTTGTAGTTTATAAGTTTAAGGTATTTACAACTTTAACCTAAATAGTTAATAAGTTTAGGTTAATTACACTTTTGGTCCAAAAGGTATATTTGTTTTAGAAATTGCACTTTTAACTCCTCATGCATTCGAATTCATTAACCTTAGGTTTCCAACATGCCAAATTCAGCCTGTAGTTTATACTTTATAGTAATGACACTTTCGGCCCAAATAGTTATATCTTTTTGAAAATGGCAAGAATTACCCTTCTAACACAACGTAATTTCAATCTTAGTCCAAAATTCATAAAATTGTATTTTGGAATCTGATTCTTAAAACATAATTTTTAGGTTTTCAAAGTAATAGCTTTTAGTTGCTTATAGCTTATAAAAATATCTCGTAGCTTAGAAAACGTACGGAATTAGCAAATTAGGGTTTCTAGAGCTCGAAAAGTTTACGAAAACCATTTGAATGCATTTCAAACCTTGTGGCTAATTGAGGAAGCTTATTAGGAGCTTAGAAAACATATGAAAACAATAAATAGCATACAGAACAAGGTGAGGAACTTACAAACTTGAAAGCACGTTTCTAGGGCTTGGTTTGGGTTCCTACGACTTGCAACACTTCAAGAGCTTATGGGATTATTTTATTGAGTTTATTATTTGCTTATTAACCTTGTTAGACTTCTTTGTATATCTTGGAACAAATATTGAATGTAGAAACAAGTTTTTTTTATGGTTTGAAATAGTTGTGATGTCTTGACTATATATTGCCAAGAAATCGACTTGGAGGACAAAAGGAAGAAGCATGAATTCCACTTCAAAAGGTGTAGATTAGTTGACTCAGCTTCTCATAGCACAAAAGGAAGAAGCAGGAATTCCACTTCAAGTTGAAGAGTTTGATCTCATGGCATCTGCAGCAGAATATGATGAGGAAGAAAAGGTGAATGCCAACTACATCTTGATGGAAAACTTGCAGCAAGCATCAACCTTGGGAATTCATGATGACAGAGCTCCCGTCTATGATTCAGATGTCCCCTCTAAGGTACACCCACGTTTCAATGTTATGATATGTATAGTATGTCTAATCAAGAGGAAGAGTATACTGAGATACTTGAGCCCTACACTGAGACACATGGTGACCAAACGAATAATAGTAATATTATTTCTAATGCGCCTAGTGTGGACCTTACTGGAGATCAAGTCGTCCAGCTTACAACCCTTCCTGATGAGACACATACGTTTTATAAATCATTATCTGATAAGATTACTAAGGAGGTTGATCATGTCAAGGTGGTTAATAATAAGTTTAGAGAATCTAATGTCCAATTGACCATTGAGGTTGCTAAATTCAAGGAAAAGGAAAAAAAAATTAAAATTCATCATACTAAAATTAAGGAACTTGAATAAGCTCATGCTACATCAGTTTATCAAGAAAAATACACCAATAAGAAATTAAATGCCTTACATTTAAGTAGTGCTAAAAAGATAACCGATTTGAATGATGAAATCACCTCACTTAATAAACAGCTTTCAAACGAAAAATCAACTATTTCCGATCTTAAAGAAGAAAGAAAAAAGCTGAAACATGATTCCAAAATTTGAGAAGATGGGCTTCTTAAGGATATTTGCAATGCTGAGGATAAGATTAGGGGAATTAGACAATATTTTGATAAAACAAGGTCAATCAACGCAAACTATTAACATTCTTGCACCAAAAGTGAATGAAATGTACCACACCCGTTATAAATTGGCTTTAGGTTGTCCTCTTCCCCTTAATCCTGAATATCTTAAGCATGCTCAGGCCACCCAACAAAGTTTATATAATGGTAATGTGTTGCTTGATAAGCATAATCCTCCTATTGTGTATGATTCGGAGGACACTGTTGAACTTGCTGCAAAGAGTCGTTTAAGAATGCAAAAGCTTAATAAAGAAGTCACACCCGTTTATTATCTGAAAATTAATCATCCTTTAGGAAAATTTGTTCGGTCTAAAACGAGTACTGAAATGCTTTTGATACCAAGTGAGGAATTTTCGGATGATCCTACTAAACCGAGCATTGCACGAAGATATCTAAACGTGGTAAAAGATAACTTTTTCATTCTTAAATGTGTTGTAAATTATAAAATTAATGGAGGAAATTTTACACCACCCGTTCAAGTCGAGTTACAAAAAGTGCTTCAAAACGATAGTAATATGATTATTAATTAAGTTAATGCTAGAATACGCAACTTTGAAAACGCTTTTCTGAAAGAAGCAGCCAACTTTGTTCAATACTTCAAATCTTTGGCAAAGGAGGCTGATGAATCTCTTGATAAAATTAAAGTTTTGGAAAATGATCTTGAACGTCTCTCTAAAGCAAGTGATAGTGCTGATAGTAGTCCCGTTGCGTTAAATATCTTTGTGTCTGATAACGAAACCCTCCAAACTGAGCTTGAAATTAAGAAAGAGAAAAAATGGAATCTTATGTCATTAAAAATGATAAAGAATTCACCGATATTTGGAATAAATTTGTCAAAAAATGTGATGAATGCTGTTGGAAATACGTTTTTCGTATTTAGAAAGTCTCGGTCACTCCAACTATATAGTTAAGGGCTCGTAGTATAAGTTAGTTACATATTATATTAGCCTAACCCATGAGCATGTTCATGGGCGGGAGGCCCAAGTCCAGTAATGGACGTGGGTATATAAACCCCTTTCTAGGGGTGTTGGTTGTTTTATTTATTTTCATATATTACACACATTTTCTCTCATCTTTCTCTCTCTACTTTCTCTCTCTAGAAACATCAACCCTCTTGGTAGATCATAGATTACCAAGGTTCTACAATTGCTATCAAGAGCCATGGGATGAAATAGAGGTAGGTTTTGTGTTGTTCATGCTTATTTTAGTGTGTTCGTGTATTTTTTTAATGATCTTTACCCAAGTTTCAATTTTTTCGTGTTTTTGTTATTCCAAGTGATCCGTATATCTTCTACATAGTTGTGGTAGAGATTTGGGTGCTTTGGTTTGGTTAAAATCACGGATTTCTAGGTAAAAATCTCAACTTTTTCTTTCAAGTTTCGGAACAGTGACCATTATTGCGACAAAATTGGCTTGATTTCCATCGCAAAGGCTTAGGGTTTCTGATTGCGACACGTATTTTCACCACTATTGCGATAGGGTTTATTTGCGATACACATTGCGACATAGTCATTTTGTGTGCATTGCGACAGATTCTTTGGTATTGCGATAGATTCAATGTGTGCATTGCGACAGAACCTTGTTTGGGTATTACGATAGAATCATAGTGTGCATTACGGCAAACTCTTTGGTGTGCATTGCGACATATTTCTTAGTGTGCATTGCGAAAGATTTTTTTGTGTGCATTGCGACAGGTTCATTAGTGTGCATTGCAATAGAAGCTTTTGAGACATTGCGAAGGTTTGAGATTTGGCATTGCGATAGACTGATTCTTTGTGTATTGCAATAGAATTTGCACAACTTAGAGAATTTTTGACTTTGCATTTCCTTAGACTTTTACAAAAACACACAACCAAAAGATAATAACATCTTGTTTAAACAACACTAAAACACGTAACCTTATTTCATTGCTCGATCATTTTGGTAATCTTTCTTCAAGTGATAAAAAATGAATTCACATTCATTCATGCCTACGATGACATCTCTTACTGACCTTTCTATCATCTCGGGTACCGATACCCGTCCACCGTTGCTTATCAAAGAGCTATTTGAAGCATGGCAAGGTTGCATGATGTCGTATATCATGGGTAGACCCAGTGGGAGGCTTATGGTTAAATCCCTTGAGGAAGGACCACTTGATTGGGGCGAAATTACTGTAGACAATGTGACTCAGCCAAGGAAATTTTCTGATTTAACGGCTGCCAACCAAATCATTGCCGATGCGGATGATAAGGCCGTTCAGACTATTCTTCTAGCTCTTCCACCCGATATTTATCGTATGGTAAGCAAGCACAAGGTAGAAAAGGAGCTTTGGGATGGCTTAACGGTTTTGTTACAAGGGACTTTACTTTCCACGCAGGAACGAGAGTGTCAACTGTATGATTTGTTCGATAGGTTTTCATACATTCTAGGAGAAACTATTCATGACTACTATTGGCGTTTTACTACGTTAATGAATGATTTAAATGTGTATAATCTAACGATTGCTCAGTTTCAGCTCAACACCAAGTTTTTGAACACGTTACCCCCATAGTGGAGCCAATACGTCACTGGTGTTAAATTGATTCTAGATTTGCACAAGTCAAATTTAGATCAACTATATGCTTTCTTGCAGCAACACGAGAAGCATGTGCTCCAGAAACGCTTGTCTCAAGGATCGTATCCCGAACCATTGGCGTTAATGGCAAATCATCCGACATTGTCATATAACAACACTCCGTATGCTATGGGACACCAATCTTATCACAAGTCCATGTATCAAACTCCAAGCTTTCCACAGTATTTGATATTACCACAACTACCTACATCATATCAGCAACAATATCGGCTACCAGCATCATCATTACAACGTGACTCACATCAATCACCATATGCTCAACAACCATACTCTCCTTATCAACCACTAACAAATCCTGCTATCACATACCAGCAACAAGAAGTTCCTCAACCCCACTATTCACAACATGTCAGTACTCCTTCAAGTGTGTATGTAGCTCCACCAGCACCAGTTTTCTACTACAATGATGAGGTTCCAGTTCCTGAGTTCAAACAAGGGGATGATCCTACTGATGTACTAGCACAAATTTCTGCCTACATAACTCAAACGTTGAACAAAAGAGGTTACAGAGGACCATCTCCAACAAACACTCAGTTGAGAAAGTATTCTAACTCTCATCAACAAGCGACAATTCAAGATGGTAGAGTTACGGTGCAACCACTTCAGGGGAGACCAAGTTCATCTAATACCGGTGCACGCCCAGTTAATACTGCTCTAAGAGGAAACAATACTGGCAAAGTGAAGATGATTATCTTCTACAACTGCAAAGGGGAAGGACATATGGCTCGGGAGTGTAAGCAACCAAAGAGGAAAAGGGATGGTACATGGTTTCAAGAAAATATTTACTTGGTTAATGCTCAAGCACAAGGTTGAGAGCTCGATGAGGAGGAGTTAGCGTTTCTAGCATATCCAAGAGTTGCGGAAAATGAGGGACTCACAACATCTTTCACTCAAAATGCAGTATATCAATGCGATGACTTGATGCATATGATTCAGACTGTGGTGACGTCAACACCACCAAGGCAACTCTCATGGCAAAACTCTCGCTCTATGGGTCTGACCAAATTGTTGAGGTACCAAGTACTACCAATGATAGTACTATTGTACCTTATCAAGCTGGGCAAGAGTCTTAGTATCCGGAAGAGCCTCTAGTGGTTAGTAATTCAAACGAGGAGACAAACAATGATAGTAATATCAATGTGAGTCCCCAGGCTTTGAGTGAAACACAACCGGGAACTATTATAAATACGAATTCTTCTGCTCAATGCTTGTTCAAATGAGTACTTCGGTCCTTGAAACCCTAAGTAAGAATCAGACCTTATCTGCCGAGCTTTCTTTGTACAAGGAAAAGGTTCATACCTTAGAATTAACTCCATCGACCAATACCTTAACTAATCTAGAGTTTGATAAGTTTAGGAAAGTCCAAATGGATAACCTGCTAGAGATTGAAAATTTAAGAGAAAATCTTTCAAAAGAACTTAAAGAGAAAGAGCCAGTCATTAATAATTTTCAAAAACTGCAAACGGATTTCAAAATTCTCGAGTCAAAAAGGGTTGAAACAGAAATTAAGGCGTCCGAGAAAATTAAAAAGACTGAAAGTTTGCTTTTAAAACAATACTCCGCTTCACATTTAGTACACTTGTTTCATTCATCTTTTAAGGAATTTACTCTATCGCGTCTAACAGACCTGCCACCTAACCCGGGTTATGCAAAGCAAGTTCTTAACCAGAACCCGCGACTTTATGATGCAACAAAATTAGGTTTGGTCTTAGACCCGATTGGTAACTCGAATGATTCCGAGTATATATCACTCATTGACGAGAATCGGTCAAAAATGCTTTTGGAATATCCTAAGTTTGATTATGATAAACAAAATCAAGAGAATGCAAAACCGGATTTTAGAACTCGCTTTAATATACAAAGAGAATTTATCCATACACCAAATTCCGTGTCCACTAGAGAAAACCCTAGTATATTTCTTACACTTGTCAACCCGAATGAACCTAAGGACATTCCTAAGGGTCTTCCACCGGTAAGTACAGTATTGGAAAGATTGAAATAGATTAGACGATACTTTACCGGTTTTGACAAGGTCACTAAGGAATGTACGACTTCAACGGCTCAAACCGCCGGAGAATGGGCTTTCGAACACATGAATCGGTGTTTGAGAAAGAGATCGTTCCGTTTGTAAACAATCTTACAGAGGGATTTCTAGATCTCGGAGATAATCTTAATTTTGAAATGGCTGAAGTTCAAAAAGTTTTCAATGAAGTAGATGATGCTTATGAGCAACATTTAATTGAGAAAGAAAAGATTTTGTCCGAATATGATCGATTCTTGGAACAAGTGCTCTCTCTCGATGTGATGCAAGTTGTGACTATTAACTGTGCTATTGAGATTACATCTGTTGTGAATAAATGTGATGATGTGCATGATCTCTCTGTGAGTATTATTGAGCCTGTAAAAGAAGTAGATAATCATTCTTGTCACGAATCTAACGCTGAATTTTTAAAGCTTCAAGATTCCTTTTACTCACTTTCAAAAAATTTTGACGAGCTTCAACAACATTGTGTATCTCTTAAACTTGAAAACCAATCTAAAAATGAAACTCTTTCAAAAATATCTGATTGTGAAAATAACGTTGAGACAAGTGACAAGATGATTCAGGTGGTTCAGGCATTAGAGGAAGAAATCATGAGACTCAAGAGAGAGTCATTAAAAGAGAAAGTGGAACTAGATGCTGCAGAGAATAAAAACCATGCCTTAGAAAATAGAATTACTTCTATGCTAGGGGAGTTTGAAAGAGTAAAGCTGGGTTTCTCACACATTTCTGGTTCTCTAGAAGAACGCTTCGCTTTTAATGTGGCAGAGCAAAAGTCACTTGTTGACCAACTGAATCAAAAGTTTAAGGAAATCTCTCACTTAAATATTCAACTCATAGACAAAAACATGTATTTAGCTGAGCTAAAGGAGACACTTTAAATCAAAGGACAAAAATTTGTTGATAACTCAGCTACAATCTCTGCACCGTCCTCTAGTGCTCCTACATCCAACCCACGTGTGCTTTATCGGGACCCAAAATTTAAGCATAGTCCAACCAAGTTTGCAACCTATATGAAGAATGCCTTAGAACATGCTGAGCTTGCTAGTGATGTTATAGATGATATGCGTACACTAGATCCCTCAAATCAACTTCTCTATGAGCTTTACCTATATGTGGATCGCATTCAAGATTGTTTGGCTAACTTAGAATATATCGGTCAACCGATATCAGTACCACTTAAACAACAACCTCCCACCATTGCCATGACTCCATTCAATAAGACTCTGGGAGCTAAACCTATTTTAAGTACACCCAACAAGGCTATATCAAAATCTACCACTAATGTTCCCTTGCCTTCTACAGGAGTAACTACTTTACTAAGGCTAAAGGATCACGAGTAAAGAAAGATAAGATCAAGCCTTCCAATAGTGGCACTATGTAAAAGAAAGTAGAAGTTCACTCTAGGAATGTTATTTCAGATTTGAATAAAAAGAATCATGTAGCTAAGACAAAAGGCTTTCTTGCTATGCAGAAGCCTAAGCAAAACGTGAATCCTAATTTGAGATGTTGGAATTGTAATGAATGCATGTTTTCTCAGCATCATGATTTATGCCTTGTTGACCATGTTAACGAAATGTATGCCATTAGGAACAACCTTGAGTGGAAACCAACGGGGAAGAAATTCAACCAAGTTGGATGGCAATGGCAACCCACTGGTAGGACTTTCACTACAAATGGAATTAAGTGGCCTTTAACTAGGATCACATCCACTGAAGTTAGGTCTCAGCGTCCTTTAAATAGGAACTCTAGCACTAAGAAATGGAAAAAGCGTCCTTCAAATAGGTCTGCGTCCACTATTGTGCCTACCAGTGAAGAAGTACCTCCGAATCTTAGACAACTAGAATCTAAGCCGACAACTAGCAAGAAAATTTGGAAACTTAAGAACTCTTCTTATAGCAAATCTAAGATAATTATATCTATACCTGCTAATAGGGGTGAGCATTTGGACCGTCGGACCGGACCGGACCGGTCCTCGGTCTGGGGTTTTGGACCATTTTGGTCCTCGGTCCGGTCGGTTCGGTCCGGTCCGGTTCGGTCTTACCAAAAACTCGTCGATTATGCCTAATAGGACCGGACCGGACCGAAGACCGAACTGGACCGGACCGGACCGAAGACCGAACTGGACCGGACCGACCCGGACAGGACCGGACCATTTCGGTCCGATCTCGGTCCGGGGTTTTGGACCATTTCGGTCCTCGGTCCGGTCCGGTCTTGGTCGGTCCAGTCCGGTCCGGACCTGTTGCTCAGCCCTACCTGTTAATACAGATGAACAATTAGATTCCGATATATCGTCTTTGTTTGGTGATATTTTCAGGTCGTCCAAATCATTCTTTGGTACTTGGACTTTGGGTGCTCCAAGCACATGACTGGAGATTGCTCGATGCTCAGAAATTTTGTCAGCAAGTTTATAGGCACGGTTAAATTTGGCAACGACCATATTGAGAAGATCATGGGTTATGGTGAATATCATATTGGGAATGTCATGATTTCAAGGGTGTATTATGTGGAAGGACTCGGTCATAATTTATTCTCAGTGGGACAATTTTGTGATTCAAACCTTGAGGTTGCTTTTCGACAACATACTTGCTTCATTCGTGATTTAGCAAGAAACGATTTGTTAAAAGGTTCTCGAGGGGATAATCTCTACACATTGTCTATTCAAAACATGATGGCCGCTTCTCCTGTATGCCTTCTCTCCAAAGCATCTAAGACTAAGTCATGGTTGTGGCATCGACGGTTATCTCATCTTAACTTTGATGCTATTAACCACTTGGCTAAAAACAAACTTGTTCGTGGTCTTCCAAAGATCAAGTTTAACAAGGATCATTTATGTTCCGCGTGTTCTTTGGGGAAAAGCACCAAGAAATCATACAAATCTAAAGCTGAAGACACCAACCAAGAACCACTGTATCTTTTGCACATGGATCTTTGCGGGCCAATGCGTACGGCTAGTGTGAGTGGTCGAAAATAAATTCTCGTCATGGTGGATGATTTTTCACGATTTACATGGGTTAATTTCTTAGCAACCAAGGATCAAGTACCAACATATATTATTACTTTTCTTAAGCTGATCTAGGTACGTCTTAATGCTACTGTTCGCCGCATTCGAACTGATAATGGAACTGAGTTCGTTAATCAGACTCTACGAGACTACTATGAAGAGGTCGGTATTTCACATGAAACTTCATTTGCTCACACTCCACAACAAAACGGTGTCGTGGAAAGACGTAACCGTACACTTATGGAAGCTGCTAGAACTATGTTGATTTATGCGAATGCTCCTTTATTCTTATGGACTGAAGCAGTGGCAACCACATGTTATACCCAAAACCGCTCTATCATTCGTAAGCGCCATGGAAAAACTCCATATGAGCTTCTTCATGGACACAAACCCGATATATCCTATCTTCATGTCTTTGATGCTCTATGCTATCCAAATACTAATAGTGAGAATTTGGGCAACCTTCAACCGAAGGCTGATATTGGAACTTTCATTGGTTACTCACCCACAAAGAAAGCTTGCCGGATTTACAATCGTCGTCTTGGCAAGATAGTAGAAACTTTGGATGCCGATTTTGATGAGCTGGCAGCGATGGCTTCTGAGCAACGCAACTCTGAACCCGCACTTCATGAGATGGGAACCGATACTATTAGTTCCAGATTAACTCCCAATAATCCTACTTCTCCATCATTTACACCACCTACAAGGCCCGAGTGGGATGAATTATTTCAACCTATGTTTGATGAATTCTTTGATCCTCCTACGGATGATTCTCTAGCACCTGAAGTAGTAGCTCCGATTCCCAAAGTTGTTGCTCAAGATAATGGAAATCAATCTGATGCATCTACAGTCACTACTGAATCCGATGTACCATCCCTCGGTAATTCTCAAACTACACCTGAATCAACACCCCCGCTCGTTCCTGATGATGTTGAAGAGGATACATATGATCACAATTTGGAATTTTCTCACTTACAAGAGCTTCCATTCTCTGGTTTACCAATACCCGAAAACCCTAACGATGCGTCTACCTTAGAGGAAGCTCCTGTAATTGTTCACTCCAGACCTCAACGGATTGAAAATACAACACAAAATGGACAAAGGATCACCCAATCCGCAATATTATTGGTGACATTGACCGACTAGTCTTAACACGCCATCAACTACAAGAGCACAAATTATATTGCTACTTTGATGCGTTTCTCTGCGAGAAGGAACCTACATCTTGGCAACAAGCTATGACATAATCCTCTTGGATTGAAGCCATGTAAGAGGAACTTAATGAATTTCAACGACTTGAAATATGGGAATTAGTTCCTTTTCCCGACAACGTCGACATCCTTACATTGTTGTGGGTATATAAGGTCAAACTCGATGAGTTGGGTGGTGTCTTAAACAACAAGGCTAGATTGGTTGCTCGAGGTTACAAAAAAGATTTGGGTATTGACTTTGAAGAATCATTTGCTCCTGTTGCAAGATTGGAGGAAATTAGACTATTCATTGCTTATGCTGCTCACATGAACATGATCGTCTACCAAATGGATGTTAAGACGGAATTTCTCAATGGTGAATTAAGGGAAGACGTCTATGTAAGCCAGCAGAATAGATTTGTCAACTCGGAGTATCCTAACCATGTGTACAAGCTCAAAGAGCTCTTTATGGGTTGAAACAAGCTCCATGCCTGTGGTACGATCTCCTATCGTCTTATCTCATCTCGGAAGGCTTCTCCAAAGGCAAAGTGGACCTGACATTGTTCATTCTCAAAGAAGGCAACGACATGATACTGGTACAAATTTATGTTGACGATATAATATTTGCTGCCTCTACTCAAAGACTGTCTGACCATTTTGAGAAAATCATGTACACACGCTTTAAGATGTCGATGATGGGAAAATTTTCATTTTTCTTAGGGTTAAAAATTTCTCAAAATCCCAGAGGCATCTTCATTAACCTATCCAAATATGCTCTTGAATCTTTGACAAAGTATCACTTTGAAAAATGTGACCCCGTGGATACTCCAATAGTGGAGAGATCCAAGTTAGATGAAGATAGGGATGGGATTGTTGTCGATCCTAAACTTTACCGTGGAATGATCGACACCCTTCTCTATCTGACTGCTAGCAGGCCTGATTTGCACTTTTCTATATGCATGTGTGCCCGGTATCAGGCTCGGCCTACCGAAAAGCACTTACATGTTGTGAAACGGATCTTTTGGTACCTTAAAGGAACAATTCATCGTGGTCTATGGTATCCAAAGGATTCCTCTATTGCTCTAATCTCATATGCAGATGCGGATTATGCTGGGTGTCAAGATACTAGATGTAGCACTTCTGGTGGTGTGCAACTTCTTGGAGATAGACTGATTAGTTGGCATCTAAAAGACAAAAAAGAGCTGCGATATCAAGTACAGAGGCTGAATACATTGCCATGTCCGGTTGTTGTGCTCAAGTTCTATGGATGAGATCACAACTAACTGACTACGGTCTTGGATTCAACAAAATTCCGATGTACTGTGACAAAAAAAAGCGCCATTGCCCTTTGCTGCAACTACGTTCAACACTCCCGGACAAAGCATATTGACATATGCTACCATTTTATCAAAGAGCAAGTGGAAAATGGAGTGATCGAGCTGTATTTTGTCAACACTGAGTATCAGCTGGCAGATATATTCACAAAGGCTTTAGATCGAGAACGTATCGAGTTTTTGATCGACAAGCTTTGTATGAAATCATTCTCTCCAGCGACTCTTCAGGAGTTGGCAAAAGAATCTTCAGAATAGTGGTGGTAAACTATTCTAGAGTATCCTTTTATCGTGATCATGTATATTATCGGATATATATATATATATAAACCATCAAAAAGAAAATACGGAAATATAAAACCTACATAAACCATAAAAAATATAAAATCAAGAAAATCCAAAAATATTTTTCATTTTAAATCGGGCATGTCTTTTAGTACGGTAATATTTACGGCCATAGAAATGTCGATTAAAATTGACACGGCGTCATAAATAGAGTCCGTATAAAAGTTGTAAATATTTTAAAAACATGCCCATATGGCTTGTAGTTATTTCTGACTGCAACCCGCTTTTCGCATTAAAGTCACGTATTGTTGGAAATATGTTTTGTGTATTAAGAAAGTCTCGGTCACTCCAGCTATATAGTTATAGGCTCGTAGTATTGTTTAAGTAATACTTATGTTTAGCCCGACCCATGAGCATGTTCATGGGCCGGAGGCCCAAGTCCACTTAAGGACTTGGGTATATAAACCCCTTTCCACCATGGAAAGGGTGTTGGTTGTTTTACTTATTTCACATATTAATAAAGTTTCTTTGTTTCTCTCTCTACTCTCTCTCTCTCTAGAATAACACCAACCCTCTTGATTAGTTATAAGATTATCATTGTTCTACAATTGGTATCAAGAGCATGGGATGATTTAAGGTATGTTGATTCGTGTTGTTTAGTGTTTGTTTGGGTTAGTGGGTGTTTTAGGATAATCCATCTCAAATCTTGAATTTTTTGTGATTTTATGGTTTAAAGTGGTAAACAAAACAAACGGTTTGATTATCTTGGTAGAAATCACAAAAAAATTTCGTGTTTTTCGGTAATTTTTGCCTATTATTCAGTTACTGTACATCAAGACGTACTAGATATTTCGGAAAAGGGTTTATTATTCAGAAATTTTTCATTTCGGAAAAGGGTTTATAAGTCTGAAACTAGTTTTTTCGGAAAAGGGTTATTTATTCCGAAGATTTATCTGAAAGGATCATTTATTCCGAAGAAATCTCTGAAAAGTTCAATTATTCCGAAAATTGGTTCTTTTCTGAAAATTAACTTATTCCGAAGAAATCTCTGAAAAGTTCACTTATTCCGAAGATTGGTTCTTTTCTGAAAACCCACTTATTCCGAAGAAATCTCTGAAAAGTTCACTTATTCCGAAGATTGGTTCTTTTCTGAAAACCCACTTATTCCGAAGAAATCTCTAAAAAGTTCACTTATTCCGAAGATTGGTTCTTTTCTGAAAACCTACTTATTCCGAAGAAATCCCTGAAAAGTTCAATTATTCCGAAAATTGGCTTTTTTCTGAAAACTCAGTTATTTCGAAGATTTATCTGAAAAGATCCAATATTCCGAAGATTTCTCTAAAAAATCAAGTATTCCGAAAATCCATCAATTATCTGAAAATCAAGGATATTCCGAAGATTTCTCTGAAAAGATCAAGTATTCCGAAAATCCATGAAAATCAAGGTTATTCCGAAGATAAGGATATTCCGAAGATAGGGGATTATTCCGAAGATTAGTGATTGGTTTTTATTTAGAATATTTTTCTAGGATTCTTAGTGGATTTCAGTACTGATACATCAACACACGATCTAAATCTACAGCAACATTTTCCACATCCTTACTTCATTGAACGATCAAAAGATAATCTTTTTCAATCAAGTGTTCAAAAAATGAATCCTCATTCATTCATGCCTACAATGACTTCACTTACCGATATCTCAATCATCTCGGGTACCGACACTCGCCCACCTTTGCTCATCAAAGATTTATTTGAAGCATGGCAAGGTCGTATGAAAACGTACATCATGGGCAAACCCAATGGTCGACTTATGCTTCAATCAATTGAAAAAGGTCCATTAGATTGGGGAGAAGTTACCGTCAACAATGTAACGCGGGAAAGGTTGTATCATGAGTTAACCGATGCTAACAAAATCATTGCCGATGCAGATGAAAGGGTTGTTCAGACAATACTTCAAGCCCTTCCACCCGATATCTATAGAATGGTAAGTGAACACACAGTGGCAAAGAATCTTTGGGATGGATTAGCTGTTTTGTTACAAGGGACATCTCTAACTAAGCAAGAACGAGAGTGTCAATTGTATGACTTGTTTGATAGGTTTACATACATTCCAGGGGAGACTCTTCACGATTACTACTGGCGTTTCACTACTTTGATGAATGATATGAATGTGTATAATCTAAGGATTGAACAGTTTCAACTAAACACAAAGTTCTTGAACACGTTACCCCAAGAATGGAGTCAGTATGTCACCGATGTTAAGATGATTCAAGATTTGCACAAGTCAAATTTAGATCAACTCTATGCCTTCTTAGAACAACACGAGAAGCACGTGATCCAAAAACGCATCTCTCAGGGATCTTATCAAGAACCATTGGCATTAATGGCAAACCATCCAACATTGTCATATCACAACTCACCGTTAGCTTTGGACACCAATCTTCCTATCAACCATTGTATCAAACACCAACTTTCCCACAGTATTCGATCTTGCCACAACCGCCTACATCTTATCACCAACAATACAAGCGACCAGCAACATCATCACAAGGAGACTCACATCAGTTACCTTATGCTTCAGAACAGTATTCACCTTATCAACCTCTAACAAACCCTGCACTTACCTATCAACAACTTGAGGCTTCTCAACCCCATTACCCACAACATGGTAGTGTTCCCTCAAATCCGCTTGTAGCTCATTCAGAACCAGCGTTCTATTGTGATGATGAGATTCATGTCCCTGAGTTTAGACAAGGGGATAGTCCTACTGATATACTTGCTCAAATGTCTGCTTATCTCACTCAAACATTGAACAAACGAGGTTACAGAAGACCAGCTCCAATAAACAATCAGTTAAGGAACTCTTCTAACTCTCGACAACAAGCTACAATTTAGGATGGCAGAGTAATGGTGTAACCACTTTAGGGGAGACCCAATTCATCTACTGTTGGTGCATGTTCATCTAACACTGCTGCTACAAGGGGTAATAGCACTGACAAAACAAAGATGATTATATGCTACAACTGCAAAGGGGAAGGGCACATGGCCCGAGAGTGTAAGCAGCCCAAGAGGAAAAGGGATAGCACATGGTTTCAGGAGAAAATCTACTTAGTTAATGCTCAAGCCCAAGGACGTGAGCTCGATGAAGAAGAGTTGGCATTTCTCGCAGATTCAGGAGTCGCGGACACTGACGGTCTCACAGCAGCCATAACAAACAATGCCGCATATCAATGTGATGATTTGGATGCATACGACTCTGACTGTGATGATCTCAATACCGCCAAAGCAGCTCTCATGGCAAAACTTTCACTTTATGGAGCTGACACAATTTCTGAGGTACCAAATACTGCTACGGATACTAGTATTTTACCTTATCAAGTTGAGCAAGTGTATGAGTATCCGGAACAGCCTCCGATGGTTAGTACCTCAATCGAGAAGACAAACAATGATAGCAATATCAATGCAAGTCCCCAGACTTTGAGTGAACCACAACCGGGAGCTATTACGACTACAAATTTGTTTGCTCAACCTGATTTGGTTATGGTCTCGGCATCTTTGCTTAGCCAAATGAATAATGCGGTCCATGAAACCCTCAGTGTTAATCAGACTTTATCTTCCGAGCTTGCTTTGCATAAGGAAAAGGTTAAAACCTTGCAATTAACTCTAGTGTCCACTACCTTAACCAATCCTGAATTTGATAGGTTTAGGAAAGTCCAAATGGATAATCTGCTAGAAATTGAGAGTTTAAGAGCAAATCTTTCTAAAGAACTTAAAGAAAAAGAGTCAGTCGTTAATAATTTTCAAAACCTACAAACGGATTTTGAAATTCTCGAGTCTAAAAGGGTTGAAACGGAAATTAAGGCGTCTGAGAGAGTTAAAAAGACTGAAATTTTGCTTTTAAAACAATACTCTGCTTCACATTTAGTATACTTGTTTCATTCTTCTTTTCAAGAGTTCAATCTATCGCGTCTAATAAACCTACCACCTAACCCGGGGTATGCAAAGCAAGCATTTCACCACAACCCACGACTTTATTATGCAACCAAGTTAGGATTGGTATTAGATCTGATTGTGTTTTTAAATGAATCTGAGAGCATGTCACTATATGAAGAGAATCGGTTAATATTACTTCCTACATATCCTGAGTATGACTATGCACAAATGAATGCAACGAATGCAAAAATAGATCTTAGAACTCGATTTAATATGCAAAAGAAATCTATCCATACATCCGCTTACATGCCTACTAGAGAAAGCCTTAGTATACTTCCTACACTCGTTAACTCGGGCGAACCGAAGGAAATTCCTAAGAATCTTCCACCGGTAAGTACGGTAAAGCTAAGCTTGGAAGAGATTGAGCGATACCTTACCGAGTTTGACAAGGTCATCCTGGAATGTACGACTTCAGCGGCTCAAACCGCTGGAGAATGGGCTTTCGAACACATGAAAATGGTGTTTGAGAAAGAGATCGTTCCGTTTGTAAACAATATTAAAAATTGAGTCTATTATCTAGCGGGAAATCTAAGCTTTGAAATAGGTGAAGTTCAAAAAGTTTTCTATGAAATGGATGATGCTTATGAACAACATTTAATTGAGAAAGAAAAGATTTTATTCGAAGATGACCGATTCTTAGAACATATAGTGTCTCTCGAAGTGATGCAAGTTGTTACTTTTAAATATGCTCATGAGATTTCATCTATTGTAAATAAATGTGATGTTGTGCATGATTTATCTGTGAATATTGTTGAACCTATGAATACTGTAGATAATCATTCTTGTCACGAATCTAACGATGATTTTTTAAAACTTCAAGATTCTTATAACACACTTTCAAAACGTTTTAATGAGCTTCAACAACATTGTATATCTCTTGAAATTGAAAATCAATCTAAAAATGAAACTCTTTCAAAAACAAATGATTGTGAAAACTCCGTTGAGACAAGTGACAAGATGATTCAGGTGGTTCATGCATTAGAGGAAGAAATTATGAGACTTAAGAGAGAATCAGTAACAGAGAAATTGGAACTAGAGGCTGTAAAGATTAAAAATCATGCCCTAGAAGATAGAATTACTTCTATGCTAGGGGAGTTTGATAAAGTAAAGCAGGGTTTTTCACAAATTTATGGTTCATTAGAAGATCGCTTCGCTTTTAATGCGGCATAGCAAAAGTCACTCGCTGACCAATTGAACCGTAAGTACGAGGAAATCTCTGACTTAAATATTCAACTCATAGACAAAAACATGGTTTTGGCTGAATTAAAGGAGACACTTCAACTCAAAGGACAAGAAGTTGTTGATAATCCAGCCACCATCTCTGCCCCGACCTCTAGTGCTCCAAAAACCAACAAGGTGGTGATCATTAAGAACCTGTACAATAAGAACAACTCACTATCATATAAGTGGTATATGGAAGATGCAGTTAAGCACGCGGAGCTTGCTAGGGATGTGGTAGATAATTACTATGAAATTGATCCTATGAATAGTCACTATTACTCTGCTCATGCTTACATTGAGAGGGTACAACAATGCTTAGAGCACTTGAAGTACATAGGACAACCGGGTTCTGTACCACTTAAACAACAAACCACCACCATTGCCATGACTCCATTCAATAAGAATCCATGATCTAAGCCTATATTAAACACACCCATCAAGGCTAAATCAAAATCTGTAACTAATGTTCCCTTGGCTTCTACAGGAGTAATTGTATCTACTAAGGCTAAAGGATCTTAAGACAAGAAGAATAGGATCAAGCCTTCCACTAGTAGGACTGCGAAGAAGAAAGTAGAAGTTCACCCTAGGAATGTTATTTCAAATTTGAATAAAAAGAATCATGTAACTAAGACTAAAGGCCCTGCGCTTGTGCAGCAGCCTAAGCAAAATGTGAATTCTAATTTCAGATGTTGGAATTGTAATGAATGCATGTTTTCTAAGCATCATGATTTATGCCTTGTTGATCACGTGAATGAAATGTATGCAATTAGGAACAATCTTGAATGGATTCCAACGGGGAAGAAATTCACCCAAGTTGGTTGGCAATCGAAACCTACTGGTAGGACCTTCACTGCTAATGGAACTACGTGCCCTTTAACTAGGATCACATCCACGGAAGTTAGGTCTCAGCGTCCTTTAAATAGGAACACTAGCACTAAGAAATGGAAAAAGCGCCCTTTAACTAGGTCTGCCCCCACTATTGTGCCTACCAGTGAAGAAGTACCTCAGGATTTTAGACAACTAGAATCTAAGCCGGCATTTAGAAAGCAAATTTGGAAGCCTAAGAATTCTTCGGTTAGCAAATCTAAGATAATTATATCTGTACCTGCTAACACAAAGGAACTACTAGATTCCGATACATCGTCTTTGTCTGGTGATATTTTCAGGTGGTCCAAATCATCCTCTGGTACTTGGACTCTGGATGCTCAAAGCATATGACCGGATATCGCTTGATGCTCAAAAATTTCGTCAGCAAGTTTCTAGGAACGGTGAAATTCGGCAACGACCATATTGCGAAGATCATGGGTTACGGTGAATATCAAATTGGGAATGCTACGATTTCAAGGATAAATTATGTGGAGGGACTTGGTCATAATTTATTTTCAGTGGGAAAATTTTGCGATTCAAACCTTGAAGTGGCTTTTCGACAACATACTTGCTTTATTCACGATCTTGCAGGAAATGATTTGTTAAAGGGTTCTCTAGGGGATAATCTCTACACACTATCCATTCAAAACATGATGGCCGCCTCTCCTGTATGCCTTCTTTCTAAAGCATCTAAGACCAAGTCATGGTTGTGGCATCGTCGGTTATCTCATCTTAATTTTGATGTTATAAACCATTTGGCTAAAAACGAACTTGTTCGTGGTCTTCCAAAACTTATGTTCGATAAGGATAATTTATGTTTCGCGTGTTCTTTGGGAAAAAGCACAAAGAAATCATAGAAACCTAAAGCTGGAGACACCAACCAAGAACCACTGTATCTTTTGCACATGGATCTTTGCGGGCCAATGCGTACGGCTAGTGTGAGTGGTAGAAAATACATCCTCGTTATGGTGGATGATTTCTCAAGGTTTACATGGGCAAAATTTTTAGCATCCAAGGATCAAGCACCAAAGTATATTATTACTTTTTTAAAGATGATCCAAGTACGTCTTAATGCTACTGTTCGCCGCATTTGCACTGATAATGGAACTAAGTTCGTTAATCAAACTCTACGAGACTATTATGAAGAGGTCGGTATTTCACATGAAACTTATGTTGCTCGCACTCCACAACAAAGACGGTGTCGTGGAAAGACGTAACCGTACACTAATGGAAGCTGCTAGAATTATGTTGATTTATGCGAATGCTCCTTTATTCTTATGGGCTGAAGCAGTGGCAACCGCATGTTATACCCAAAACTGCTCCATCATTCGTAAACGCCATGGTAAAACTCCATATGAGCTACTTCATGGACAAAAACACGATATTTCATTTCTTCATGTATTTGGTGCACTGTGTTATCCAAATACTAAGAGTGAGAATTTGGGCAAACTTCAACCGAAGGCTGATATTGGAATTTTCATTGGTTACTCACCTGCAAAGAAAGCTTACCGAATTTATAACCGTCGTCTTGGCAAGATATTAGAAACTTTGGATGCCGATTTTGATGAGCTGACAGCGATGGCTTCTGAGCAACACAGCTCTGAGCCCGCATTACATGAGATGGGAACCGGTACAATTAGTTCCGGATTAACTCCCAACAATCCTACTTCTTCATCATTTATACCACCTACAAGGCCCGAGTGGGATGCGTTATTTCAACCTATGTTTGATGAATTCTTTGATCCACCTAGTGATGATTCTCCAGCACCTGTAGCAGTAGCTCTAATTCCTGAAGTTATTGTTCAAGATAATGGAAATCAGTCAGAGGCATCTACTGTCACTCTTGAAAAAGATGTCCCATCCCCCACCAATTCACAAACCACACATGAATCTTCACCCCCACTTGTTCCTAATGATGTTGAAGAGGATCACTATGATCACGATTTGGAATTTGCTCACTTACAAGAGCTTCCTTTCTTTGGTTCACACATACCTAAAAACCCTAATGGTGCGTCTACCTCAGAGGAAGCTCCTGCAATCGTTCACTCCCGACCACCACGGATTGAAACTCACAACACAAAATGGACAAATGATCACCCAATCCGAAATATTATTGGTGACATCAATAGACCAGTCTTAACTCGCCACCAATTCCAAGAACATGCATTATATTGCTACTTTGATGCATTTATTTCCGATACTAAACCTAAAAACTGGCAACAAGCCATGACTAAATCATCTTGTATTGAAGCCATGCAAGAGGAACTTAATGAATTTCAATGTCTTGAAGTGTGGGAATTAGTTCCTTTACCCAACAACGTTGAAATCCTTACATTGTTGTGGGTATATAAGGTTAAACTCGATGAGTTAGGTAGAGTGCTAAAGAACAAAGCTAGATTGGTTGCTAGAGGTTACAAACAAGCTTTGGGTATTGACTTTGAAGAATCCTTTGCTCCTGTTGCACGATTGGAGGCAATTAGACTATTCCTTGCTTATGTTGCTCACATGAACATGATCGTCTACCAAATGGATGTTAAGACGAAATTTCTTAATGGTGAATTAAGGGAAGATGTCTACGTAAGCCAGCCGAATGGATTCGTCAACTCGGAGTATCCTAATCACGTGTACAAGCTCAAGAAGGCTCTTTATGGGTTGAAACAAGCTCCACTCGCGTGGTACGATCTCCTATCGTCGTATCTCATCTCGAAAGGCTTCACCAAAGGCAAAGTGGACCCAACATTATTTATTCTCAAGGAGGACAACGACATGATTCTGGTACAAATTTATGTTGATGATATAATATTTGCTGCTACTAATCAAAGACTGTCTGATCATTTTGAGAAAATTATGTCTACACGTTTTAAGATGTTAATGATGGGAAAATTTTCATTTTTCTTAGGGTTACAAATTTCTCAGAATCCCAGAGGCATCTTCATTAATCAATCCAAATTTGCTCTTGAAACATTAAATAAATATCATTTTGAAAATTGTGACCCCGTGGATACTCCAATGGTGGAGAGATCCAAGTTAGATGAAGATAAGGAAGGGATAGCTGTCGATCCTAAACTTTATCGTGGAATGATCGGCACCCTTCTCTATCTAACTGCTAGCAGGCCTGATTTGCAATTTGCTATATGCATGTGTGCCCGGTATCAGGCTCGGCCTACCGAAAAGCACTTACATGTTGTGAAAAGGATCTTTTGGTATCTTAAAGGAACACTTCATCGTGGTCTGTGGTATCCGAAGGATTCCTCTATTGCACTAATATCATATGCAGATGCGGATTATGCTGGGTGTCAAGATACTAGACATAGCACTTCTGGCAGTATGCAACTTCTTGGAGATAGACTGGTTAGTTGGGCACCCAAAAGGCAGAAAAGCGCTGCGATATCAAGTACTGAGGCTGAATACATTGCTATGTCCGGTTGTTGTGCTCAAGTTCTTTGGATGAGATCACAATTAACTGACTACGGTCTTGGCTTCAACAAAATCCCGATGTACTGTGATAACAAAGTGCAATTGCTCTGTGCTGCAACTACGTTCAACATTCCCGGGCAAAGCACATTGACATACGCTACCACTTCATCAAAGAGCAAGTGGAAAATGGAGTGATCGAACTGTACTTCGTCAACACTGAGTATCAGCTGGCAGATATATTCACAAAGGCCTTACTTCGAGGACGTATCGAGTTTTTGATCGAAAAGCTAGGCATGAAATCATTCTCACTAGCGACATTTAAGGAGTTGGCCGAAGAATCTGTAGAATAGTGGTGGTAAACTATTCTAGAGTATCCTTTGATTGTGATCTTGTATATTATCATATATATTTAAACCACCAAAAGAAAAATACAAAAATATAAAACATACAAAATCCATAAAAGATATAAAACATAGAAAAGCCATAAAAAATATAAAACATAGAAAAACCGTAAAAATATAAAATCAAGAAAACTCAAAAATATTTTTCATTTTAAAACGGGCATGTCTTTTAGTACGGTAATATTTACGGCCTTAGAAATGTCGATTAAAATTGACACGGCGCCATAAATAGAGTCCGTATAAAAGTTGTACATATTTTAAAACATGCCCATCTGGCTTGTAGTTATTTCAGACTGCAACCCGCTTTTCGCATTAAAGTCACGTATTTCTTACGAAAGCGTTGGCTCACAACGGGAATTAATTTTCTCGGGTATGGTTTACTTTAAAACCATGCAAGGGATCGAGTTTACTTCATAACTTGGTCTAACACAAATTTGTGTACGTTTCAGTGCACTTATTTTGTTAAAATAAGAGAAATTTTATTGCCACCATGAATTATTTTAATATCATCTTAAATGAAAAAGTCTTTCATCAGTTCTCTTAAATACAAAGACTACAGCTCTTTAAATAGAAAACGGGTCTGTATTTAAGGGGGAGAAAATGTCAAATTGTTTTCATCATCAAATCGGTCTTCAAAAGTCTTTTAGAAAAATTAATTGGTTATTTGCTTTATGGTGTATCATTCGTCGTGTGTACTCGTTGTGCTTCGTGACCTTTTGTGATTTATGTGACTCGGTTTTAGGATTTTTCGTGATAATATACTTAAGACATAGGAGGTCAATTGTGTGGTTTGGATTGTGTGTGACTAAATAGGATACTCACTTAACGCAAATATACGGAAATAGGAGGACTAATTGCGCAAAAAGGGAAAAGGTTTATTTTTTTACCTAAGTCAAACACATTAATACGCCCCCCCCCTCATTTGTTTAGTTTCGTTTCTCTGTTTAACATCACACTCAAACCACAAAAACTTTGCCGCCATTGATTTCTTTCATTAAGCTTATCATTGACTTAATCTGCTAAACAACATCAAAGGTAAACATGTTCCTATATAAATTCGTTTAGATTCTCTTGTGTATTAGTCTAATTAGTCAAATCCCCAAAAAATATCAATTAGGGTTTATGAATCTAATTAGGTTGCATAATTGAGTTAATAGGTGGGTTTTTGAAAGGGATCGGTTTCGATTATAGATGTTGTTGTTTAGGATGCCTTAGAATCACTGTTTGCCCTAAGAATCATAACGAGATTGTAGTTGAGGATGTCATAGATTTTTATCTGAAAAAATGTTTTTATCCGAAGATTTCTATGAAACACATGATTTTTTTCTGAAAACTATGCCTTTTTCCGAAGATTGATATGAAAAACATGTTTTTTTTTCTGAAAACATGCCCTTTATCCAAAGATTTATCTGTAAAACATACGTTTATCTGAAAAAAAAACCATTTTTTCCGAAAAGGTTGATTTCACTGAAAATGTCATTTTTCCGAAAAAGTTGATTTCACTGAAAATGTCATTTATTCCGAAAAAGTTGATTTCACTGAAAAAGTCATTTATTCCGAAAAAGTTGATTTCACTGAAAATGTCATTTTTCCGAAAAAGTTGATTTCACTGAAAATGTCATTTATTCCGAAGAAGTTGATTTCACTGAAAAAGTCCAATTCCGAAAAAGTTGATTTCACTGAAAAAGTCATTTATTCCGAAAAAGTTGTTTTTTCTGAAAATGTAATTTATTCCGAAAAAGTTGTTTTTTCTGAAAAAGTCTATTTATTCCGAAGAAGATGATTTTCTCTGAAAAGGATGTTTTTCTGAAAAAGTTGTTTTATCAGAAAACATCTGTTATTCCGAAAAAGTGGTTTTCTCTGAAAATGTCATTTATTCCGAAAAAATTTGTTTTTTCTAAAAATGTAATTTATTCCGAAGAAGATGATTTCTCTGAAAAGGATGTTTTCCGAAAAAGTTGTTTTATCTGAAAATATCCGTTTATTCCAAAAAAGTTGTTTTCTTTGAAAATGTCACTTCTTCCAAAAATGTCAAGTGCATTTATCCAAAGATTGTAGCTTTATTCCAAGATGGTGTATTGTTTGTTGTCTATGCTATATGTTTGATTTGCTTAGGCATAGATTCATCATGATATATATTTTTGGGTATATCAATCTTGTATGTTTGTTCGTCTTAAGCAGAAAACATGTCTCAACTTACCGAGAAGCAAATGAAAGCTAATCAGGCACTTGAAGCCGCCAAGGCTCTAAAGTTTATACCAAACAACTTTCAACTAAAAGAAGACAAAGAAGATTATGCCTCAGCTCACTATGCTTTCAAAGTGGCCACAGAGATTCTTGATCGGACTCCAATTAAGAAGGTGTTATGGGGTACGGCTTCGGTTCCAACCGATTATATGTATGATTTTTGGGCTTCAAAGAAACGGCTAACAGAC
Organism: Glebionis coronaria; assembly: GCA_025667525.1. Classification (NCBI taxonomy): domain Eukaryota; kingdom Viridiplantae; phylum Streptophyta; class Magnoliopsida; order Asterales; family Asteraceae; genus Glebionis; species Glebionis coronaria. The sequence continues at coordinate 172,156,307 of CM046881.1, forward strand.
AGAAAGTTCTCATTCACCATCAACAAAAAGGAATGTACTCTCATAATTTCTATCTTTCGTCAAATATTCGGATTACCAATACCACCTGCAGGTCAAAAGTTTAAAGCCAACTCGGACAAGAATGCAATTGTGAAGATGTATCACTCTCTTGGATACGGTGATCCTGAGTTACGACTGGTGTCTCAGTTTACTACAACTAACTTGGGTCAACCTTGGAAAACATTTTTCGGAATACTCGTTCGGTGTTTTACTACTAAATCAACTGGATATGACTCTTTGCGTTTTTCAACTGCTTGTATCTTTTGGGGCATCTAAGAGAGGAAGAATGTGAACTATGCAGAGTTACTATGGGAGGATTTTACTTATCAACTCTTCCACAATACTAAGAAGAAGACAGGTTACTTTCCTTTCTCACGTTTCATTAAGCTTATTATTCGTCACTTCATGCAATTAGATGCCTCAATCAATAAGCTTGAAGGAAGTCCTCAACATACTCCCGATGACGATGATATTCTTGCGGATTTAAAACACGACGGACACACCGATGTTTACTCAGGTATTCCAACCGCTATTCCTAATCATCTGTTGACTGATGAACTTAAAGCAAGTGCGGCATACAAGCAATTGTTGGATGAAATGGAAATTCAAAAGGAAAGAGTTGCATTGGGAGATTTCTCTTCATCAAAACCCAAAGGCAAAGGCAAACGCAAACAAGGTGAACCATCAGATGAAACATCTTCACCTAAGCCCAAAAAGAAGAAAACTGTTGCCAAGTCTAGTGGGAAGGAGCTAATGCTTGAGGATGAAGATGAAGATATCAATGAAAAAGAAATGCTTCGCAAAATTGAAAGACGAATGTCAAGACAGCTATCATACAAAGTAAGAAAGACACTAGGGGTAGTGGTTCTGGTATGAAAGCAAAGGAAACCATACTACCTTCCGATATTGCTGAATTTCGGAAACCTGATGAGCACACACTCGTCGTGACAAATCTGCCCAAACTGCTGATGATGTTGATGATGAACAACAACCTCATGACGGATTGAAGGATATCGATGTTACCGGGTCTACTGATACGACAGCATTTGTTGAGACTACCAAAGTCATAAGTTCTATAGTGTTTATGCCCGTTACTACAATGCCTCCACCAGTATCTACAATGCCTCCACCAGTTTCTACAGTGTCTTTACCACTTTCTACAGTGCCTCTACAAGTTTCTACAGTGACCCCACCAATTTCTACAATGTCTTTACCACTTTCAACAGTGCCTCTACAAGTTTCTACAGTGCCTCCACCAGTTACTATAGTGCCTCCACCAGTTACTACAGTGCCTCCACCAGTCTTAACTCTACCTCCACCGGTTATTACAGAGACTCCACCTGCGTCAACGCAACTCCCGTTAACTCTACCAAGTCGACCTTTATCCACTTCATTGTCTAGCACTACCATGACTATTGTTCCTACACAACAAACCACAGCTGCACCGATATCGTTGATTCCATCATTATCAACAATGTTCATGATTCAGATAGAACAACACTTGACAGCTCAACAAGAAGAGATGGCTCGGATTAAAGAAGAGTTAGCTCGTAGACAACAAAGTGAAGAATCTACAAGAAAAGCTCAAGAAGACGCCATTGCTAAATTCCAAGAAGAGTTAGAATTATCTCGCAAACTTCATGCAGAAGAACTAGCTCACGTCAAAGCAAAGGAAGCTGCCAAACACAAAGCAACGTTCATTCGTCTTCAAGACCTCAAAAAGATGTACCAAGCTGAGAAAGAGGTTCTTGCCGAAGCTAATGAAGCAATTGTTCAATCACTTGATGAAAAGGTTAAGGAATCTGTTGACAATCTGCGCGACGAGTTGAAACAAATCTCTGCAAGCAACGTCATGATCAAGTTTTTGACGCTAAAAAGTCAGATTTTCTCATGGCTCAAAGGTTCACGGATTATGAGTTAAAGAAAATCTTACATGCTCGGATGATTCAAGTCGGGTCCTATAACAAAACCAAAGCTCAAAAGATCCTTCACAAAGCTCTTAAGACGGCTATAGATCAAGATACTAAGATATTCGAGAAACATGGTTCTGTAGTTCCCTATGATATCTTAAATGAAGAAGAAGATGAATCCGATAATGATGACGACGATGCTAATGATAACAATGATGATGATGACAAGGGTGATGACGACAAAGGTAGTGATGACCAAGGAGGGAGTGATGAAGACAAAGGTAGTGATGACAAAGGAGGGAGTGATGAAGACAAAGGTACTGATGACGAAGAAGGTACCAATGACGAAGAAGGAAGTTCTAAACACAGCGATGGTGATGATAATGGTGATGGTGATGGTAATGGCAAAAATGGTGATGATCAAGAAGAAGGGAACGATGATACAAGGAAAAAGGATGGAGACAAGCAAGACAAGTCCAAATTAGACAAATCCTCCAAAGATGAGGTTACCAAGGGTAAATCAACTCCAAAACCTACACCTCGTCAAGGCAAACACACCAAGAAGTTTCATGATGTAGATGCTAATACAGCCTCATCACATACTCCAGCCACAACCACTCTTGCAACCACATATGCCCCAGTTGCTTCAGTCACTACACCTTTAGTGCAACAACAACTGACGGAACCCGATCAACCTGTACCAGACATTCCAGTCTTTGATCCAGTCCAAGACATACCAGACACTGAAGCAGTAGCAGAACCTGTTGATGATGTTCAGGTCTCTACTGAAGTTCCTGATGTTCCAGAGTCAAGTGAACCAGCATGGGTGAATACACTCGAGGAAGATGAAGATGCACCCGTACAACCTTGGGTGTCCAATGCTGCTGCACTTCGTCCACTGACAAAGGCTGATGAAGCTGATTTCTCTCAATTCCTAAGCAATCCAATAGATTTTTTGAGATACTTGGAGTACAACTATGGGTCTAATGTAACTCAAGCAATGGTTGTGAGAGGACTCAAAAATCCCAACCTTCGTCTTAAACCCAAACTCAGCAGTACGGAATACGAGTACAACACAAATGAGCTTCTGAAAGCATTGAGAACTACTCAAAGGGATGGTCTTCATACGCCTGAAAAACCTCCTCCTACTACAACTGCAGATGATGATCAAATTGCACTTGACTTCTTTGTCAGTGAGGATCTCGAATACTTGGTCAAGGGAGCAAACAAGTATGCAACTTCCTTAACATTGGTACAGGCTGCAACCTGGGAGTTGATACCTTGGTTAGAAGAAAAAGTTAATCGTCTCTGGGTTCCACAAAAATATCCTGAATATGATCGATATGCAGAATTGGGTGCTTCACGTTAGGATGAGCGTGTACGACGCGCCTACAACTATGCATGTGTACACAACTCAGGCTCTCAAGTCTTCTCCCTAATTCGAATTAAAAGCATCCAAGGCGTTAGGATTGAACCCAAAACAGGATATCAACATTTGACAGAGATCAGGCTCATTAGAGAAGATTAAAAAGTCTACACTATCCAGGAAGGCGACTTTCCACTTCTTCGTCTCGAGGACATTGAGGACATGCTGCTTTTGCTAACTCACAACGCCCTCAGACACTTGACGTCAGAAGAACTAATTTCCCTGAATTCAACTCTTCGAATGTACACACGTCGAGTTGTCATCCAGAAAAGAGTTGAAGATCTGCAACTTGGAGTAGAAAGTTATTAAAGGAAGCTCAACCTTTCAAAACCACGTACTAAAGTCTTACAGAGGCACACAGACAAATATCCTTACACCAACACCACTGACCCGATGCCCGGTGTTTTCTACCTGAATGGTCGTGGTCTTCTGAAGTTCCTGAGAATTCCAGAGATCCACAAATTCAGTGACGGGACTCTCACCCATATTCGGGACAAGTTGGTGCATCTCAACAAGCACAAGACTCTTCTAGAGGTCACTGTAGATTGGGACAAGGTATATCAACAGAGTGCTACATACACGATCAAGAAGATTGATGAAAAGCTGAGAGAAAGACGTCTTATCAGAAGCTTAGAACGATTCGTTGGTGGAAGACCGTATGGACCGCACCACAAGTTCATGGAACGATCCATCTAATGGGTCGTACTACCTCAGGTCATCTCCATATTGTTAACTTTGTGAATATGAAAATATTGTAAATATTGTGCTTTTGTGGCTTGTTGTAGTGTGAAAGTATGATAATGTTTCAAGAATTTCTCACGAGATTCTAAATCTTTCAAAATCTATCATACTCAAGCACTATAACTAACCCTCATTAATTTGAGGGGGAGCATTAATAGGTTCTTTGGCCAACATCTAATTTCATTTTATTACCCACAGACCGGTTAATCCTTTAATATTGATGGTTAATATTTTTGAAAGGAGAGAAAATGGGATTAAGGAGACTTAATGATACTTGGCTAAACAATGAAAAAGGCTTAAAAGATAAACCAACTTAATATGTGTAATGCACATGTTAAGGGGGAGCGTTTTTGATGAACAAAACACTTAAGGCACAAAAACTTTGATTATAGTATCACAAGTGCTTTAAGTGATTTTCAAGGATTTTTCATGGTGACAATACTTACCCAAAACACACTTAATTCACGACGAACATGGTGACAAAAGGGTGGTAGGATAAGGTATTAGTCCAATGATTCATCAGAACCGATGGAATCTTCCCAAGGACAATTACCTAGATAGAATTAGAAGTCCTAGGAAAGATGGAGAAAGATTGTGAACGTAGCTGAATGTCGACCAAGTACTTAAGCTAGCACTGGAACAATCACAACATGGTGCTAGTGATGACGTATTGGTAAGCATTGAAGGGGTTGAAGAATGAAAAAGAATTGTAAAGATAAAGGGTGTAAAGAAAGAAGCCATCCTTACAACTTTAGGCAGAAACCAGGTCAATACATATACTATTGAGATCATTTTTTTAATGATTCTTGATATTGAAGATAGACATCATGGACCCAGTGATGTAATGCACAACCCATCCTAGCTAACTCAAATATATCTCAAAAGGTATTTGTTTTAATCACACGGAGTTCAACACGTTATCTATTGGTTTATTCACTCCGAATAGACTGATATTGAATAGGTGGCAATCCTTTCCAGCCATCGCTCACTAAATCAAAACGCACTATCGAGTCTAGAGCCACGGGATCATCAAAATTCTCATTAGGACACTTTTCATTTATTCTTTGCTTCTTCACACACTGTGAAAAGTAAGAGATCTTTATGAGTCCTATGCAGTATTCTTGTAATATTGCCAGAACATCCGAGTGATAAGCAAGTATTACAATGAAGATGGAAATCCTGCTTGAGCCAACATCAAACAAGCTCATGGTAGGTGACACGTGCGGTTCTTTAAGAACCAATCTTGTGAAAAACTGGAAAGAAACAGTAGTTTAATTCTTAATTGAACTTAAACTCGTTCCAGGCCTCTACGCATTATCCTATGATCTTGCCAGAAAACTCAGAGTGAGACTCTTTAGTGTTCACAGTGATGAGTGGAAATCCTTCTAGTGTTAACATCAAACAGCACTTGGTAGGTGACAAGTAAGATTCTATTTGAATCAAGCTCGTGACAACTGGAAAGCAACGATGGTGAAAATCTTAATTGAAATTCACTTGTTCCAGGTTTCATGAATTGACGGCTTCAATTACAAGGATAATTTATCCAAGTGATTCACTCTTTATGTTCACAGTCAAGCTTAGTGATCGTCGAATAAAGAGAACGGGTTTACCCGCGAAATCCGGTCAGGAAGTTACTTAATTGAAACTATCCGTTACAGGTACGATATATAATATCGACCAACGGTCTTCACCGACCGGAGGTAAAATGCTACCGATATAGAATGAAATGTTCTAAGCCATTTCATTCGTGTCTTATTATGTTGCTGTATTCGAAGACGATGGCGTTGCGGTGTACTTGTTGAAAACGGTAGCGTTGCGGTGTACCTGTTGAAGTCGCCCTCACATATTTATTCCTTCTGCTTCAAATATTTCAGCAAATTCAAGAAAGTCTGACCTAAAAAGTCTTTCGCTGTATCGACTCTGAAACTTTCAAAGAATTTAACAAAGGATAAGTGTGTGGGACATGAAGTCACGAGGAGGCAAGCATCACAAGAAGGCAAAGATCGCACGTGAATGGGTCAAAAGAACAATGCTCTAAAGCCAAAGCTTAAAAGATCAACATCAACATATTCACAACAAAAAGAAAAGAGAAAAGAGAAAAGTGGACTACGAGCTCAAGAACAAGATCTAACATGCTAGATTAGGACTTCGTAAATTTGGAGTGACCTCCCTTTAGAGGAGATTGTTGGAAATACGTTTTATGTATTAAGAATGTCTCGGTCACTCCAACTATATAGTTATAGGCTTGTAGTATTGTTTAAGTAATACTTATGTTTAGCCCGACCCATGAGCATGTTCATGGGCCGGAGGCCCAAGTCCACTTAAGGACTTAGGTATATAAACCCATTTCCACCATGGAAAGGGGTGTTGGTTGTTTTACTTATTTCACATATTAATAAAGTTTCTTTGTTTCTCTCTCTACTCTCTCTCTCTCAAGAATAACAACAACCCTCTTGATTAGTTATAAGATTATCATTGTTCTATACGTATTTCTTTTGAAAACGTTGGCTCACAACGGGAATTAATTTTCTCAGGAAAGGTTTACTTTAAAACCTTGTAAGGGATCAAGTTTACTTTATAACTTGGTCTAGCACAAATTTATGTACGCTTCAGTGCATTTATTTGTTAAAATAAGAAAAATCTTATTGCCACCATAATCGTTTCTTAAATTCATTTAACGAAAAATGTCTTCATAGGTGTTTGGCTCTTTAAACAATAACTATAGCTCTTTAAATAGAAAATGGGTCAGGGTTTAAGGAGGAGAAAATGTCTTTTCGTCTTGGATTTCAAATTTGTCTTCAAAATGTATTTTCAAAAAAATGCCTTAGGTGTGCCTTATGTGCTATGTGTGCCTTATGTATGTGGAATTGAATTGGCCTTAGGAAACTTCTCACATGCCTTAAGTTATAACGATAAGAGCGTTAGTCGTATGATCGTGTTTTCAATGAAAGATAAGAGGTAACGGGGTAATGTTTTTTTTTGTTTTTGTTTACTTGTCTATACAAGTTTCTAACAGAAAATACTTACAAAATGGGGGACCAAATTGCAACACTTGCAAAATGGTATTAGGATTTGACCAAAGTCAACCCCCCTCCCCTGTGTCTCATTCTTATAACAAACACATACTCATAACCCTCTCTCTCAGCCGCCATTGTTAAGGATCTTTACCTTCGATTTTCTCCTTGCTAACTTGTTGTTATAACATCTAGGTATTAATCAATACATGCTTTTATATGTTTATCACTTGTGTGTTTCATTACAAATGAACCCCTATGTATCGTTCTATTAAGATTAGGGTTTCGAATTTTAAATTGTTCTGATAGATGAAATTGATTGAGGGGATTCGTTCCTATGACTTATATAAACATAGATTTGAATGGTTTTGCTTAATTCCCAGTATCGAACTCGTAATCGAATCCAACAGCTTTGCCTCGTTATTTCCGTCCTGTATTGCGATGAACATTGCAAAGGTATTGTAATGTGTCATTACATTGCGATGGTTCATTGTGACATGTCACTAGTGACATTGCGATGGTTTTGATATTGCGATGGTTTTGCTTTCGCGATGGATATTGCGATAGCCTTTAATGGATATTGCGATAGTTTTTCGTGATGAGATATTGCGATGAAACATTGTGATGATGTATTGCGATGTTGTATTACGACAGGTTGTTATGGATTGCGATAGATTATTTTTGCGATAGGTATTGGGATGGAATGTGTGGGATTGTTTGACTGACTTTGCGATACATCTGTTTACATTACGATATGTCTATGTTTTGATAGTGCGACAATTATGCATCATTGCGATAAATATCATATGACTATATCACGACAACTTGGACTAACAGACATTGCGATATGTGGAACTAATATGCACATTCCAAGATTAAGAGTTTATAAAACATAAAAAATGCTAAGTGTTGATTCTTCTCAAATTTAACATAATGCATGTTTCTCTAAGTTTAATCCGACAACATTTAATATGATAAGTATAAAATGAGTTAGGATTTATTATTAGATAACGTCATCAAGCAAATTTATGTGACTTGACACGTTTCTCCATGCAAAATAACTACATGATGTATGATATATATAATTATTTATCTATCATTTGCATATGTTGTTTATCTAAGCAAAAAAATGTCGATCACCGAAGAATAACAACAACAACTCGATCTTGCACTCGTTCCACTCAGTGAAAGGCTGCCACCTCCAGAGAACAACTTTCGTCTGAAAGACGACTTTGATCCAACTTTTGCAGCCTTCAAAGTCGCAATGGATATCCTGGGCATGTCACCCCTAAAGGATGCCCTAAGAGCCACTACATTAATCCCCGAAGTTTATATGCACGAGTTTTGGGCAACAGCATCAATCTCACAGGAAAAACAATTGTCAAAGAAGATTATTACCTTCAAGATCAACAAGAAGACAATGACTCTTGACTTAAGTCAGTTCAGGAAGCTGTTCAAATTCCCTAAGTTAGCCAAAGATGAAAAGCATGTGCCTAACCCAGAAACAGTTGAAATGCTTAGAGTAGTTCGAGCTCTAAACTATGAGGGAGAGATTCTTAACCTGACTTAGTTTCACACTTCACACATTGGGAAACCGTGGAAAGTAATTTTCACTATCATCGTCAAGTGCTTCACCTCAAAGGTTCGTGGATCAGACACAATGAGACCCCCTCAGGCTCATATATTTGGGGTCTCTACATTGCAGCTAAAGTGGATTACGCCCTACTACTTTGGGACAAATTTCGCTACCAGTTCACCAGCACCAAGAAGAAGTCCATGCATCTTCCATTTCCACGGTTCACAAAGCTCATCATCAATCATTTCATGAAGAGTAACCCATCCATTGATAAGCGTGGGAACTTTTTCTACCATACACCAGATAGAGACTACGTGATGGAGCATATGAATGAAGACGGACTTTCTACTAAGTACTCACTGCGTCTAGCTCTAGTGCCTGATGCAATGATCAATGAAGGGATCAAGGATAGTGAACCATACAAACAAATGCTCAGGGCTATTGAAGCACATATAAAAATATCAAACGAATATCCATCTGCTAAGCAAAAGGGTAAAAGGAAGAAAATCATTGTCAAGCTCCAAAAGACTTCTTCATCAACAGCTAAAGGAAAGGCTAAGGGAAAAGATCAAATACATGATGAAGATGAAGAGGAAGAAGATACTACAGCCTCTATGTCTAAAGAAAAACAGATGAGAATCACACTTCAGCAGAGTCAGTTGGAAAAACTTGCTAAGAAAAAAGGTAGTGGTTCTGGATCAAAGACTCTTGAAGAATTAGCCCTGGAAGCTTTTGGAAATCAAGATAGCTCAACTGATGAAGAAGACCAAGAGACCAAAAAAGAAGAAGGCCCAAAAGACAAATCAATCCAAGATGATGAAAACCTAGAGGATTATTTTAACTATGATTATCATGACCAAACTCTAGAAGGTGGAGGAGAAGATATGGAAACTGTTCTGTACGGGGATGTCAACCTTAGTAAACCGCTCCCTACTACATCAGCAATGATTGTATCAGACGACGCTCATCTGACGTTGATTCCCACCAAACTACAAACACCTCCTCCGCCACCATTGTTCAGCACTGTTGTGACAACCGTTCCCCTGATTGAACCCACAATTGAACAACCTGCACCAACCACCACCTTACAACCCGTACCAACCACCGCCCAAACGACTGTCCCAACACCGCCACCGATCATCTAACAACCTGTACTAATTACCACCCCACAACTTGTACTATCCATAATCTATTTCTTACGGCCAATGATGCATTCATTCAGAACCTTCAAAAACAATTGGAGGTTCAAGCAAAACATATTGCAAATCTGAAAACATCGATCACTAATCCTGGTACACGATCCCTCAGAGCACAGCAACGTGATGATTCCAAACTTCAGGAAATATACGTCAGCATCACGAAACTTACAAAGCCGCATGAGGAGTTTATTGCCGAAAAGGAAGAATGTGACAAAGAAAACCTTGCCTTCATCGATTCCATTAATGACACTATGACTAACATCATTGAAACTGAAGTCAAGTCATGTGTTCATCAGGGGCTTCCAGCATTACTGACAAAAGGACTTACCGACCTTGAGTTAATGAAGACTTTGGAAACTCGATTAACCAAGATTGAGTTACCAAAAACAAAGGCTCAACACAAGCTGTAGAGAGCTCTTGCTAAAGCAATATTGGAAGCTTCTAACACTTCAACATTGGAAGACACTGAAGTTCCTCAATCCTCAAAGAAAAGGAAACGGCGGGAGCCTGAAAATGAGGATGAGGATGTCAATGATGAAGATGCGGAAGAGGATGAGGAGGAGGAAGAACATTCTGATAAGAATGAGGAAGAGGAAGAGGATGAGGAGGAAGAGGATGAGGATGAGGATGACGGGGAGGACGAGGATGAGGATAGTGATAGTGATGAGGATGATGATAATGATGATGGTACCGGTAAGGGAGAAGAGAATGGTGATGATGTTAAAGGTGAGGATACGGGTAAAAATGGCGAAGACTCAGAAAAAGGCAAAGAATCTGAGGAATCTGAGAAAGGTGATGAGGATGAAGAAGAAAGTGATGTGGGTACTAAAGAGAAAATTGATGAGGAGGAACAACAAGAGAGTGAAATTGAAAAGGATGACGGGGATGATGAAACCAAAGACAGCAGCAAGGAGGATTCACCATGCATATCACTCACCAATGATGATGGCAATAGAGAAAATCGTCAAAAGAATCTCCATGGCACCTTCATCTCTAGAGATTCTACATCCAAAGACACATGTATATCCTCTGAACCGGTTCCTACTACTATTTCACCAATAGAACCTGTAGAACCTGTGCACGAAGACAACCCTATGCTTGAAGACAAACCGATATCGTCTGTGGAACATCACTCTCCACCTCCAATACCCGTTCAACATTACACAGACACAGACACAGGTATGTCCTCTGTACCGGTTCCTACTACTGTTTCACCAACAGAACCTGTAGAACCTATGCACGAAGACGAACCTATGATTAAAGATGAACCAATACCATCTGTAGAACATCACTCTTCACCTCCAACAACTATTCATCATTACACCGATATGGATATTAAAGACTTAACTCAACCAGATCCTAAATTTGCTGACATATTCAATGTTGACGAGACTGTTCCAGAGCAGCCCTGGCTCACACAAACAGCAACTGCACGACAATCTCTAACCATGAAAAGGAGGATCTTACACAACTTCTCAATAATCCAATCGACTTCTCTGGATTCCTAGTAGGCATATATAGAGTACCTACCATGGATCCCAACGTACTTGTAACATCCTATTTTGGTAAATGGAATGTTACACGTGATTATGGCGTGTCATCAAAGCATACAAGGATAAATGTATAAAACATCACATGACCAAAAAGTAAATACCGGAATCAAACATCGGTACCCCAAAAGTAGAACTCATCACACACAAACATAAGTACTGTAAATGAAAAGGACTAAACAATGTCCATGTAAATGAGTATCAAAGTATAAAGAAATGCATAAAGTAAAGAAGGCTAGGAAGCTTCCAATCCATATGCACGTACGCTTAAAGTCTACGAGCGTCCCTGAGTACCTGCCGTTTTGGGAACATGAAAAGGAAAATGGCTGAGCATAACGCTCAGTGCACGGATATACAAGTAAATCATGAATAATATAAGCATAAAAGCATGAAGCAGCGAAAAAGACTAAGTCCTGGGTAACCTGGTATATCTTATTAAAACGGGTTTTATAGTTTGTAAAGCCTTATGTTTATCTTATAAAAACTGTTTAACATGTTTACCATTAGCCAATATAGGTCATGAATTATCCACGTGCATGAATACTTGGAGGGTGACCTCGCCATGCAAATTAGAGGGGCTGCCTCTAGTTTAATATACTGGTTTGGGTAGGAGGGATCAGCTCCTTGTGAAGGATGCAAGGCACACACCACATTCACCTGAATAATCTACTGAAAACATGTAAACTAGGATGCACCCATACACCCCACCTGATAATAATAATATGGCCAAAAGCTGAAGGGACGCCACGAGCTATCACTCCGTCGTGGTGGAGTCATAACACTGGTGCCTCTAGTGTTATGGTTATGGTACCTCCATAACTAGGTGAAACTGGTCATGCATGTATATGTCTTTAGGTATTCTAATTAAACATAAGCAATTCAAAAACATATAAAACATATACTAGGAATCCTAATAAGGAAGAATGTCCATACTGAAAGGACGGAGAATCCGTACCTTGTGTCTATTGAACGAAGAAGACGAACAGAAGAGAGTCCTACTTCGGTATCACTAATGCTACATAAATACATACGTGTATAAGTATCTGATTACTGAGTACGTAACTGGTTTTATATCATGTCTTAGCTTGTTTTATATGTTCATGTCATGTTTTACTGATTAAATCTTTATACTGTGTTTATCATGTATTCTGTCTATTCTGATTAAGTATTACTTGTACTTCTTGTATTATTATACTTGTTGTGTAATAATAATAACTTTCTAAAAATAGCAGGTTTCCTAAAATAGAAAGTTTCCAAAAATAGAATGTTTCCAAAAATAGAAAGTTTCCAAAAATAGATTTACTGCTTAAAATAGGTAAGTTTCTAAAAACAGAAAGTTTTCATAAATAGATTAGCTGCCTTAATTGAATAAGTTTCTAAAAATAGAAAGTTTCCATAAATAGAAATAAGATGGATTATTAAGCTAAATATATAAGCTTAAGTGTTTACTGATTAATATTCTAAGTCATGTAGTTAATTAGTATAGTTTATTAATTATTTCATACAAATTAAATAAACTATAGGTTAAAGTATTTAAATAAATATAACATGATTTAATTAAATAAAGGTAAAAATACTTAGGTTAAAACATGTATTATTATCTATTAATAATATAACCTAAGTCATGCCAATTAATTAATTATAAGTCATGATTTCAATAATTAATTAATTATATAGTCTAATTAAAATGATAATAACTTATGTTAAAATTCATGTATTAATAATAATATAAATAACCTGAGTCGTGTATAAATTAAATTAATCATGTACATGTTTTAAATAATTTAATTTAATCTTGCTAAAATAAACTGGTAAAAATAATTAACCTTGTAAAACAATTAACTTGCAAAAATGACCCATGAACCAAACACGTGGTTTAATCTAAACATGTTGTGAACCGGACCGGTTTAACCCAAGAACCGGCCAACCCAAATGCACCCTTGGTCTTGTCTAGCCGCCGGCTATTGCTTTCCTTATTTAGCCACTGGCATAAGCCGGTGGTGGTTCTTATTCTAGCCGAGACCTACCCGAGCCAAAACATACCCCGACCGAGGTCGGGGTTCCCTTTTCTTCTGCTGCCGAGACACACCACACCACACCGAGACCTTGAGGTCTCGGTTGGTGCGAAACATAACAAGCCAAGACCCCCCTTGGAGCTCGGTTCCTTGTGTCGGTCACAAACAAACTCCCCTTAACCATGATTTATTTTACCCTCTTGATTTTATTACATGTAATTACTTGTTTTAAAACATTCATGATTCATGTGTTCTTGATTAAGTAAAAACATAAAGGAAAAGTGGTTTAAAGATATACCGATTACGTGAATCAAAAGAGAACGATAACAACAACCACCTTGCAAGATATCAATCACCAAAAATCACAAACACACCCCTTTGGTGTTCTTTACCCGGCGGCCAAAAGGAGACAAAAAGGAAGAAAAGATTTTTAGGGTTTTGATTATTTTCTAATTCTTGTAATTATGAAAATAAGTTTTCCCTTTTTCTTGTTTAGTGAAATTGCATGGGCTTTGCCCTTTTCTTTGTGTTTAGCCGCGGGTAAGGGGGGCACACATGGGGTAACCCGAATGTTTTTCCGTGTCTAAAATTATACTTGTTCTCGTGTTCGTGTTTTACGTGATTAAAATAGTTATCGTTCGTGTCTTGTTATATTTATTCATGATCTTAATAAATATACTTAAATACGTAATACTAAGCTCGTGATTATTTACGTTCATGATTTCATGTTCGTATGTTCGTGATTATAATTATTATTGAAATAATTATCATGTCTTAATACATATTAAATACTTATTGTGTTATCACACGTACATAATACTTGTAAATCTTGTTCGTGAAACGTAAACATGCTATAAAAGAAAAGTTCTAATCATGTACGTACGATCATAAGGGTACTACTCATGGTAAAAGCATACAGGTTTTACAACTCGTCCCCCCTAAAAAGAATAATTCGTCCCCGAATTATAGATAAAGTAAACTGGAAAAGAAGAGCATACCCGAATTCAAAATATGAAATGAGGGTAAGAAGCCCGGATAGACTCCTCTGTTTCCCAAGTGGCTTCCCGCTCGGTATGATCCCTCCAAAGGATTTTGATGAATGGATCCGTCTTCCTTCTCATGACTCGTTCTTGTCTGTCAAGAACTCGTTCGGGTTCTTCTATGAAAGTGAGATCTTCACGAATCTGTAAATAATTATCATGTCTTAATACGTATTAAATACTTATCATGTTATCACACGTACGTAATACTTGGAAATCTTGTTCGTGAAACGTAAACATGCTATAAAAGGAAATTTTTAATCATGTATGTACGATCATAAGGGTACTATTCATGGTAAAAGCATGCGGGTTTTACAACTCTTCCCCCTAGAAAGAATAACTCGTCCCCGAATTATAGATAAAGTAAACTGGAAAAGAAGAACATACCCGAATTCAAAATATGAAATGAGGGTAAGAAGCCCGGATAGACTCCTCTATTTACCAAGTGGCTTCCCGCTCGGTATGATCCCTCCAAAGGATTTTGACGAATGGAATCGTCTTCCTTCTCATGACTCGTTCTTGTCTGTCAAGAACTCGTTCAGGTTCTTTTATGAAAGTGAGATCTTCACGAATCTGTTCCAGTGGATACTGAACCATGTGAAGGGGATGATACTTGTACCCTCTGAGTAAGGACACATGGAAAACATCGTGAACATGAGAAAGCTGCGGAGGTAACGCTAAACGGTAAGATACTTCACCGACTCGTTCAATGACATCAAACGGTCCGATGAATCGAGGACTGAGCTTCTCTTTGATTCCAAAACGTCTAACACCACGTGCCGGCAAAACCTTAAGGAAAACGTGATCTCCTACATTAAAATGTAAGTCACTATGATGTTTGTCTGCATAACTCTTCTGGCGTGACCGTGCTTCTTGCAGTTTCTGCTTAGCTACTGCGACCTTCTCATTAGTCAACTCTATCATTTCTGGTCCTTTAAGTGTTCGCTTACCAACCTGATCCCAGCAGATTGGGGTGCGAAACTTTCTGCCATACAACATCTCGAAAGGAGCACACTTGATACTTGCGTGCCAACTATTGTTGTATGCAAACTCCACCAAACAGATATAATCGTCCCAATCACCCGTCCATTCAAACGCACATGACCTCAACATGTCTTGCAATGTCTGAATCGTACGCTCCGACTGCCCGTCTGTTTGAGGATGAAAAGCCGTACTAAGCTTAAGTTGTGTACCCCAAGATTTCCGCAGACTTTTCCACAATCGCGAAGCGAACCGAGGGTCTCTGTCTGAGACGATGCTGCACGGAGCACCATGAAGTCTCATGATCTCCTTTCTATAAGTATCGGCGAGTTTACTGACCGAATCTTCCTTGCGGATCGGTAAGAAATGAGCTGATTTGGTAAGTCGATCAACGAGAACCCAAATTGCATCGTGCTTCTTCTTTGTCGGCGGAAGACCCGTAACAAAATCCATGGTGATCTTGTCCCACTTCCACTCTGGAATATCTAACGGTTGATGGAGACTGCCAGATCGCTGATGCTCGATCTTAACCTGCTGACAGATAAGACATTTGGAAACGTAGCTTGCAACATCCTGTTTCATACCACTCCACCAAAAGTACTGCTTGATGTCATGATACATCTTGGTCGAACCAGTATGGATAGAGAATGGGGAGCTATGAGCCTCATCTAACAATGCTTCCTGGAGTTCTTGATCATCAGGAACACAAAGTCTTGTGCCCTGCCATAAGAACCGTCTGCGTCTACTCGGAATTCTGTCTGCTTCTCCAAATTCTGAATTATCGCCCAGATTTCTCCATCATCTTTCTGAGCTTCCTTAATCTTAGAGAGTAACTCATATTCTACTCTAAGATTAGCCCAATAACCATGTTGTCCACGTACCATGATCTCTATGTCTAGTCGTTCCAAGTCTCTTATGATTTCCTCCTCAATTTTAATGTCGTTTATCATTCCAGACTTTCTGCTAAGTGCATCTGCCACTACATTCGCCTTGCCGGGATGATACTGCAGATTAATGTCATAATCCTTCAATAGCTCTAGCCATCTCCTCTGTGTCATGTTCAATTCACGCTGAGTGAAGATATACTTCAAGCTCTTGTGGTCCGTGAAAATGTCACATGATTCTCCATACAAGTAGTGCCTCCATATCTTCAATGTAAACACGACTGCTGCAAGTTCCAAGTCATGCATAGGGTAATTTTCTTCATAAGGCTTAAGCTGCCATGAAGCGTACGCGATCAGTTTCTCATGTTGCATGAGAACACAGCCAAGTCCCTTCCCCGATGCATCACTATAGATCTAAAATCCACCTGTACCAGATGGGAGAGTAAGAATAGGTGCATATACTAACTTCTACTTTAAGTCTTCAAAGCTCTTCTCTCATTCTTCAGTCCAGACGAATTTCTCCCCTTTCCGCATCAGTTTGGTCAATGGTAGTGCTAAACGGGAAAAGTTCTCCACGAACCTACGGTAATAACCAGCTAAGCCTAGGAACCTGCGGACTTCAGTCGCTGATGTCAGCCTTGGACACTTGGTAATAGCCTCAACCTTCGCTGGATCCATCATGATTCCTTCTGCTGATACAATGTGACCTAAGAATGCCACATTGTCTAACCAGAACTCACACTTGGAAAAATTAGCATACAAATGCTTCTGGCGAAGAATCTGTAGTACTGTACAAAGATGGTCTTCGTGTTCCTCTTTGGACTTAGAGAAAATCAGAATGTCGTCAATGAAGACAATGACGAACTTGTCCAGAAATTCATGAAAGATTATGTTCATCAAATCCATGAACACTGTTGGAGCATTGGTAAGGCCAAATGGCATGACTACAAATTCGTAGTGGCCATAGCGTGTACGAAAAGCAGTCTTGGCGATGTCCTGCTCTTTAACCCGTAGCTGATGATAGCCCGAACTTAAATCAAATCTTGGAGAAATGTTTGGCCCCTTGGAGTTGGTCAAACAAATCGTCTATACGTGGTAGTGGATACCTATTCCTGATGGTAATCTTGTTGAGCTCGCGATAGTCTATTCAAAGACGCATACTGCCGTCCTTCTTCTTGACGAATAAGACCGGTGCGCCCCATGGAGATGCGCTCGGTCGAATAAAGCCTCGTTCCAGAAGTTCTTGCAGTTGATCCTTTAGCTCCTTCAACTCTATGGGAGCAATGCGATAAGGAGCCTTGGAGATCGGCTCAGCTCCTGGGATGAGCTCGATATTAAATTCTACTTCACGTGCAGGTGGTATGCCCGGAAGTTCTTCTGGAAATACATCTGGAAATTCTGATGCTATCGGTTGATCCTGAATTGATGGGGATTCAGCATCCATGTCATGAACAGTAGCCAGATAACCCTCACAACCATGTGAAAGTAATGCACGTGCTTGTAGGGTTGATATGATTTGTACAGACCTTCCGGGTACGACCCCGTTGTGAATGTACTCTGGTGCATTAACATCACCGAAGATGACTCGATGTGAATGGCAGTGTATGGTAGCATGATGCTTGGATAGCCAATCCATGCCCAAAATCATGTCAAAATCATTCATGTCCAGCGGAAGTGCGTCAACAGGACGAATATTGTCGTCAAACTCTAGGGGAAGGCTCTTGTACACATGGGTTATGCGTACAGAGTCTCTCAAAGGCGTGGAAATACTCAGTATATTCTCTAGTGGCATGGGGAGTATCCTAACATTCTTGGCATAAGCATTAAAAATGACCGAGTGAGCAGCACCCGTATCAAATAGAACACATGCAACTTGACCGTAAATATACAAGATTCCAGTGATGGTACCTGTAGACTTGTTGGCCTGATCGCGAGATGTCGTGTAAACGCGTCCACTAGTAAGAGGCGGCTTGGTATCAGCATGTCCTGATGTACCCTCCATCTCGCCCTTGCGGCAATCCTTCATGCAATGGCCAGGAAGACCACACTTGTAGCATGCGTCGCTGTCACAGCGACATGGCCCTGGGTGCCTACGGTGGCAAGTAGAGCAAAGAGGATGATTATATCCTCCAGCAGGTGTCCTGACTGGCTGAGAGCCTGATAAGAATAATATACATAAGACATGGTAAAAAGGTACAAAGGACAATGCGGATAAATCGTAAGATGGGATACCAGTGATAGCTGGACGGTTAGGCTGTGAACCTCTCTAGTTCTGGTCCCTCCCTTTACCATGATTCCTGGTAGAAGATTTGCTAATGTGTCAGAATTAAGAATTTTAACATATAATCATGAGAAAAATGATTAAGTATAAGGACCTGCTGCTGTTGGAGTGTCCAGCATTGTTACGGTAATTATCATTACCTCCACGCCTATCCGTAGCATAACGGTCGTGAGTCTGACCGTTTCCCTTGGGCTGATTAGGTTGTTGCTGAGTAGCTGGCTGAGACCGGTCCCCAGTCTTCTGCCTGGAAGATACAGTTTAAAGATATGAAATATAGACATATACTGAAAGAATATGGATTGGTCACCGTTAAATACGAATGTTTACCTCTTATCGGGTCTCTCTGCTTCCCCGAACTCATCTCCTTCCTACAGCATCTCCAGCTTACGTGCTGCATCAGCCACTTGTGCCATCGTGTTTAACGGAGCACCTTCTAAGTTATTGGCAATCATTGGAGAAATGGCCCAACGAAAATGTTGTGCCTGCTCTTCAGTGGTGCCCGCGGCTGCTCTCAGGACACCAGCGAATTGAAGGAAACGTTGCATGAAATCATTACTGTTTTCCTCAGGTTGCTGTCTAATGGTGTAGTATTCTCTCATGAGCCTATTCCTTCCTTATGTGGGAAAGATGTGAGGTGGGGGAGGATGGTTGTCGTTCTTATGAAGGATGTCTTGCAAGTCTGCATTGGCAGCTGCAACCATCTCCCGAAAATTGTGTGTTTGCCATCTGACAGTATAACATAAAATACATGATAAAACTGATTAAAACATAAACTATATACATGAAAAAAATTTATACCAATAAATCATAAGAAAAATTTTATGCAGGAAAACTAGTACATGAATGCATGATGCAGTTTTATGAAAACCTTTTGTATGCGCGAGAGTGAACGCCTATGGTCAGTTCACTCAAAACAAAAGACATGGCGAGGGGACGCCAATGGTTCGGTCCCAAATTTAAAAGTTTTGATAAAACACATGTGACTAAATAGGGCCAGTCCTGTACCAACCATTACTTAGTCATAAACCTGCGACAATGACATATATATGTATGCATGAAAATTATAAATGCATGAAAACCGACTGTCAGTTCTAGGAAGACCATAGTGACTACCCACTAATCACAGGTCGTGTTTTGAGAGCCTACAGGTCGAAGCCTTGGCACTGATACCATAATTGTAACACCCCATTTTGGTAAATAGAATGTCACACGTGATTATGGCGTGTCATCAAAGCATACAAGGATAAATGTATAAAACATCACATGACCATAAAGGAAATACCGGAATCAAACATCAGTACCCCAAAAGTAGAACTCGTTACGCACAAACATAAAAACTGTAATTAATGAAAAGGACTAAACAATGTCCATGAAAATGAGTATCAAATTATAAAGAAATGCATAAAGTAAAGAAGGCTAGGAAGCTTCCAATCCATATGCACGTACGCTTAAAGTCTACGAGCGTCCTTGAGTACCTGCCGTTTTGGGAACATGAAAAGGAAAATGGCTGAGCATAACGCTCAGTGCACGGATATACAAGTAAAGCATGAATAATATAAGCATAAAAGCATGAAGCAGCGGAAAAGACTAAGTCCTGGATAACCTGGTATATCTTATTAAAACTGGTTTTATAGTTTGAAAAGCCTTATGTTTATCTTTTAAAAACTGTTTAACATGTTTACCATTAGCCAATATAGGTCATGAATTATCCACTTGCATGAATACTTGGAGGGGTGACCTCGTCATGCAAATTAGAGGGGCTGCCTCTAACTTAATATACTGGTTTGGGCAGGAGGGATCAGCTCCTTGTGAATGATGCAAGGCACACACCACATTCACCTGAATAATCTACTGAAAACATGTAAACTAGGATGCACCCATACGCCCCACCTGATAATAATAATATGGCCAAAAGCTGAAGGGACGCCACAACTATCACTCCGTCGTGGTGGAGTCATAACACTGGTGCCTCCAGTGTTATGGTTATGGTACCTCCATAACTAGGTGAAACTGGTCATGCATGTATATGGCTTTAGGTATTCTAATTAAACATAAGCAATTCAAAAACATATAAAACATATACTGGGAAAACAGTTAACTGCATACGAGGAATCCTAATAAGGAAGAATGTCCATACTGAAAGGACGGCGAATCCGTACCTTGTGTCCAGTAAACGAAGAAGACGAACGGAAGAGAGTCCTACTTCGGTATCACTAATGCTACATAAATACATACGTGTATAAGTATCTGATTACTGAGTATGTAACTAGTTTTATATCATGTCATAGCTTGTTTTATATGTTCATGTCATGTTTTACTGATTAAAGCTTTATATTGTGTTTATCATGTATTATGTCTATTCTGATTAAGTATTACTTGTATTTCTTTTATTATTAAACTTTGTGTGTAATAATAAGTAACTTTCTAAAAATAGCAGGTTTCCTAAAATAGAAAGTTTCCAAAAATAGGAAGTTTCCAAAAATAGAAAGTTTCCATAAATAGATTAGCTGCCTTAATTGAATAAGTTTCTAAAAATATAAAGGTTCCATAACTAGAAATAAGCTGGATTATTAAGCTAATTATATAAGCTTAAGTGTTTACTGATTAATATTGTAAGTCATGTAGTTAATTAGTATAGTTTGTTAATTATTTTATTTAAATTAAATAAACTATAGGTTAAAGTATTTAATTAAATATAACATGATTTAATTAAATAAAGGTAAAAATACTTAGGTTAAAACATGTATTATTATCTATTAATAATGTAACCTAAGTCATGCCAATTAATTAATTATAAGTCATGATTTCAATAATTAAGTAATTATATAGTCTAATTAAAATGATAATTACTTAGGTTAAAATTCATGTATTAATAATAATATAAATAACCTAAGTCATGTATAAATTAAATTAATCATGTACATGTTTTAATTAATTTAATTTAATCTTGCTAAAATAAACTTGTAAAAATAATTAACCTTGTAAAATAGTTAACTTGCAAAAATGACCCATGAACCGAACCCGTGGTTTAATCTAAACATGTTGTCAACCGGACCGGTTTAACCCAAGAACCGGCCAACCCAAATGCACCCTTGGTCTTGTCTAGCCGCCGGCTAGCAAAAGTTCCCACCGGCTAGCCGGTGGTTCCCCTTGCTGCCGGGACATGGGGGTTCCCCCTACTTTCTTTATTTAGCCACCGGCATAAGCCGGTGGTGGTTCTTGTTCTAGCCGAGACCCACCCGAGCCAAAACATACCCCGACCGAGGTCGGGGTTCCCTTTTCTCCTGTTGCCGAGACACACCACACCACACCGAGACCTTGAGGTCTCGGTTGGTGCGAAACATAACAAGTCGAGACCCCCCTTGGGGCTCGGTTCCTTGCGTCGGCCACAAACAAACACCCCTTAACCATGATTTATTTTACCCTCTTGATTTTGTTACATGTAATTACTTGTTTTAAAACATTCATGATTCATGTGTTCTTGATTAAGTAAAAACATAAAGGAAAAGAGGTTTAAAGATATACCGATTACGTGAATCAAAAGAGAACGATAACAACAACCACCTTGCAAGAGATCGATCACCAAAAATCACAAACACACCCCCTTTGGTGTTCTTTACCCGGCGGCCAAGAGGAGACAAAAAGGAAGAAAATATTTTTAGGGTTTTGATTATTTTCTAATTCTTGTAATTATGAAAATAAGTTTTCCTTTTTTCTTGTTTAGTGAAATTGCATGGGCTTGGACCTTTTCTTTGTGTTTAGCTGCGGGTAAGGGGGCCCACATGGGGTAACCCGAATGTTTTTCCGTGTCTAAAATTATACTTGTTCTCGTGTTCGTGTTTTACGTGATTAAAATAGTTATCGTTCGTGTCTTGTTATATTTATTCATGATCTTAATAAATATACATAAATACGTAATACTAAGCTCGTTATTATTTACGTTCATGATTTCATGTTCGTATGTTCGTGATTATAATTATTATTGAAATAATTATCATGTCTTAATACGTATTAAATACTTATCGTGTTATCACATGTACGTAATACTTGTAAATCTTGTTCGTGAAACGTAAACATGCTATAAAAGGAAAGTTCTAATCATGTACGTACGATCATAAGGGTACTATTCATGGTAAAAGCATGCAGGTTTTACAGTACTTCAAACGATGCTCAAAGATAAAAATTTTTGGGAAACTATGAAGATTGCCAAAGATGAGGGCGAATATCACACCAATGAGCTCATGAAAGCAATGAAATCTAAAGCTTCAGGTGAACAAGCTCCATTACTTCTTCCACTAACAGCTTCTGTCATTGTTGCAGCCAAGCATCTTTCAATGGAGTACTTTTTCAACCGTGACCTTGATTACTTAGAAAAAGGCGTAAACAAATACGCCACTTCGTTAACCATGGGCAAGGCAGTGAACTTGGAGAATGTCCCTTGGATTGAATATAAGATTCCAAACCTATAGAGTAGAAAGATTGTTAAGGCATACGATTCATTTGCGGAATTAGGTATCTCTCATTGGTACGGCAAGAAGAGGTTGGCTTACAACTTCTTTAATCATGAGAAATCAAGTAAACTCATAACTTCAAACCGTCGAATCACAAGCATACAAGGAGTTACTTTTCTACATATATTCGGGTATTCATACTTGAAAGAAATCAAATTTAAACGAGATGACGGTAAGATTTATGCTGTAAGTGAAGGATATCTCCAATTTCTACGCCTTGAAGATATAGAAGATTTTCTACTTATCCTGGCTCAAGGGAAGGTCCCTCACTTATAACCTGAAGTTGCCATTGCCTTAAGCTCCAACATTTGCCAATATACTCGAAAAGATGTGATCAAGCGTCGGGTTGAAGACTTACAACTTGGTGTGGAGAGTTATCAATCCAGACTAAATCTACAACGTCCTGACACAACGCCTTTGAGTCGTTATCACCAAGACAAGAAGCCATATATGGGTACACTCAAACCGGAGATGGGCATATTCTACCTGAATGAAACAAAGGTCAAACAATACATGAGAATATCAGAACTGCACAAATTCAGCGATGGTACTCTCAAGCATGTTCGTGACAAGCTGTTGATGCTCAACTCAAATCAAGCCTTCAATAAGTCAAGTATGATTGGATAGGCAGGTTTATCAAGAGTGCCAACTACACCATCCAGAAGATTGAGGAGAAGTTAAGGAAACGACGGTTGATCCGCAGTCTGGAGCGATTCATGGGTGGCAGACCATATGGAGTTCACCATAGGCTTATGGAACGATCCATTTAAACATGGTGATCGTACTACATTAGTTCAACTCCATACGCTCACTTGTGAATATGTATATATAATATGTGCATTAGGATTTTGTGGCTTGTTGTAGTGTGAAAGTATGATATTTTTCAAGAATTTCTCACGAGATTCTAAATCTTTCAAAATATATCGTACTCAAGCACTACAACTAACCCTCATTATATTGAGGGGGAACATTAATATGTTCTATGGCCAACAACCGATTTCGTTTTGTTACCCAAAGACCGGTTAATCCATTAATATCCAAAATATTAATGGTTAACATTTTGGATAAGGGGAGAAATGGGATTAAGGAGACTTGTAAATATACAGGCTAAAAATGAAAAAGTCTTAATAGAAAATCCAACTTGATATGTGCTATGCATATGTTAAAGGGGAGCATTTTGTTGTCAAAAAACGCTGAAGGTACAAAAACTCTTATCACAAGTACCTAAGTGATTTTTTAAGGAATTTTCATTAAGACAATAACTTACCCAAAACACACTTAACTCACGACGGTTGTGGTGACAAAAGGGTGGTAGGATAAGGTACTAGTCGAATGATTCTTCCAGAACTAGAGGAATATTCCCAAGGACAATTTCATAGTTAGAAAATAGAAGTACTTAGGAAAGATGGGGAATAGATTATGAACGTAGCTAAATGCCGACCAAGTACTGACGCTAGCACTAGAACAATCACAACAAGGTGCTAGTGATGATGTATTGGTAAGCATTGAAGGGGTTGAAGAATGAAAAAGAAATATAAAGATAAAGGGTGTAAAGAAAGAAGCCCTCCTTACAACTTAGACAGAAACCGGGTCAATTCATCTTGAAGACGAAAGTATCATGAACCCAGTGATGCGATGCACAACCCCTCCCAACCAACTCAAATATCTCTCAAAAGATATTTGTTTTAATGTCACGGAGTTCAACAAATTATCTATTGGTTTATTCACTCCGAGTAAATTAATATTGAAAAGGTGGCAATCCTCTCCAGCCTCCGCTCACCAAAACAAAATGCACTATTGAGTCTAGAGCCACGAGATCATCAAACGTCTCACTAGGACACAACTTTTATAAACAAGAAAGATTTTTATGATTCCTACGCAATATTCTTGTAATATTGCCAGAACATCTAAGTGATACGAAAGTATTACAATGAAGATGGAAATCCTGCTAGAGCCAACATCAAACAAGCTCATGGTAGGTGACACGTGCGGTTCTTTAAGAACTAATCTTGTGATAACTGGAAAGAAACGATGGTTTGACTCTTAATTGAGATTAAACTTGTTCCAGGGCCTCTACGCAAAATCCAAGTGATCTTGTCAGAACACTCAGAGTGGCACTCTTTAGTGTTCACAATGAAGAGTGGAAATCCTTCCAGTGTCAACATTAAACAGCACAGCGGTAGGTGACAAGCAAGATTCTATTAGAATCGAGCTCGTGACAACTGGAAAGCAAAGATGGTAAAAATCTTAATTGAAATTCACTTGTTCCAGGTTCATGAATTAGCGGCTTCAATCATAAGGATATTTCTTATCCAAATGATTCACTCTTTATGTTCGCAGTCAACTTTGGACGATCGAATAAAGAGAACGGGTTTACCCGCAAAATCTTGTCAAGGAGATCTTTAATTATTGTCACAAGGCTGGTAGTTATTATCGTCCAACGGTCTTCACCGACCGGAGGTAAAATGCTACTGAATCAGAATAAAATGTCAAAGCCATTTTATTCGTGTCTTATTATGTTGCTGCATTTGAAGACGGTGGCGTTGCGGTGTACCAGATGAAGTCGTCTTCACATACTTATGCCTTCTGCGTCAAATATTTCAGCAAAACTCAAGAAAGTCTGACATAAAACTCTTCTGTTGTATCAAATCTGAAACTTTCAAAAATTCAACAAAGGATAGGTATGTGGGACATGAAGTCACGAAGAGGTGAACATTACAAGAAGGCAAAGACTGCACGTGAAAGGCCAAAAGAATATGCTCTAAGCCAAACCCTAATGGTAATCAAAACATATTCACAAGAATGAAGAAAAGAAAATGAAGTAAAGAGAAAGTGGACTACGAGCACGAGAACGAAGATCTAACATGCTAGATTAGGACATTGTAATTTGGAGTGACCTCCCTTTAGGGGGAGATTGTTGGAAATACGTTCTTCGTATTTAGAAAGTCTCGGTCACTCCAACTATATAGTTAAGGGCTCGTAGCATAAGTTAGTTACATATTATATTAGCCCGACCCATGAGCATGTTCATGGGCCGGAGGCCAAATTCCACTAATGGACTTGGGTATATAAACCCCTTTCCTTCATGGAAAGGGGTGTTGGTTTCATTTATTTTCATATATTACACACATTTTCTCTCATCTTTCTCTCTCTACTTCCTCTCTCTAGAAACATCAACCCTCTTGGTAGCTCATAGATTACCAAGGTTCTACAAATGCAAATATGAAAAAAAATCGTACAAAAATCTTCACATGAAATGCAACAAACAATCAAACGGTTGCAAGCTCAGCTAGGAGGTGTTAAGGGAAAGAATCTGGCTTCTTCTAGGTTAGAGAAAGCCAGTGATGGGAATGTTCAAAAGCTTAAGGCTAAGATTGTAGATTTAGAATATGAGGTTGTTTCATATAAGCCGGCTGTAGAACACGTCAAGTCCGTCTATCAAAAACTCATCGATAAAATCTGTGAAAACTGCAAGTTAAAGGCCTTGTTAAAAGACAATAGTTCTGAGCCTAGTACGAGTGAGGATACTATGATTGCTAAACCATCAACCTCGGGAACTACACGTATTGCTGCAACACCTTTTCCCAAGGTTGTTGTGACAAAAGGTGCGGTGATTGCCCTAGGACTGTTTCGAGTTAGCCCTTCCTCTCAACCTAGGGTAGATATCTTTGTGCCTAACAAACAATGAAGTTGTTGATCCCAAACTTAGATCGATTTAGCTTTATGTATACGAGATTAGATTAAGTTATACACGTAGAGAAACCTTTGTATATGTATAATGTAATCTAAGTGTTATGCGGAATTAACACTTAAACAAGAACACACAAAGATGTAAACAAACTTTCACTTGATTGAATATAACGAACTTGCTTACAATGAAAGTGTTTTAACGTATGAAAACTTATATTGAACAATAACCTAAAGGTCTTCTTTTATAGACATAAGAAGCCTTGTACAAGAGTCTACGTATCAACTATTCTAGGTAAAGATAATTATAGAAAATACAAAGTTGAACTTATCTTTACTAGAAACAAACTAGAAACAATATACGCGTAGACTAAATCTTTCCATCAGTGCTTGTCTTCACCTATCAACGCTTGACTTCTTCTTGTCAACGCTTGATCTGTCAGCGTTTGTTTTCTTCCTATCAACGCTTGTTTTCCTCTTGTCAGAGCTCAAGTGGACTGGCTATATTTTATTCCCAACAATCCTCCCCTAAACTTGATATCTACTCTAGTAATCAAGTTTCTGAATAAACATTAAGAACTAGGAGGAATCTTACAAACTTGATCATACTGGTAATAAATATGTCTGATCAAATCTTTGGCCACGTCACTTGAATAATCAATCTCCAGCTGAGTTGTCTTCATCTTCTCCAAGACATCCTTGGACATGGAATACTGACCATCTACAATTAGATACTCAGCAAACTTTGTAGAACTCAAATAATATACACCAGCAGCTGAATACAAACGCCATTGAAGACCACTGAGGTCATCTTCAAGATCCTTCCAAACAGCAGGATCTTCATTTCTTGGTCCACACATTCTCTTGAATGTTGACCAAAGTTTTATTGCATTGACTGAAGTAGGAGCTTCAGTCTCATACTTGGCCTCTAACAACCTCCAAAGGTCTACCAAGTCTTCTCTATCAAAACTTGCAAAAAGAGATATAAGTGTGGTAAAAGTGTGAACCTCTTTCCCATACCTGCCAATCTTCCAAAACCCACATTCATCTTCTTCATAGCTTATAATAGGGTTTCTAGAATCAAGAGGTAACACTTGTACCATATCTGAAGCTTCCAATGGTGATTGCTTGATGCTCCTTCTTATAACAGCTTCACTAGGCACCAATCTATCCATATCTGTAGGAAACTTAAGAGGGACTCCCTTCTTCAAAGGTCTTGGAACAATCATTGCCTTCTTAAGCTCCATCTCTTCTGCAAGTTCTTCTTTCCTTTCATCAGAAAGAAGTCTTAGAGTGTTTTCTTCCTACACTCTTGCCCAAATGGGATAAGCTTTAAACTCTAACTCTTCAAAGGATAATCCTATCAATTTCTTATAGGTCCATCCTGTTCCATGACATCTGAGTAGCATGTAGTACAGCTCCCTTCTATCCCTTTTCAGCATTGAGAGAATATTGCTAGCTCTGTGTTTCAGAATTACCTTGCAGTCCTTTTGTACTCTTAGAAGAATCTCCAAACCCCATATCTGGTCTGAAATAGTCAAATGTGGATTCTCCACACACCTATCTTCCCAAGCATGGTACATCTGAACAACTTATGGCATATCAAAATCTACTTGCAATTTCATTTCATTCAACTTCTCTCTTGCCAAATCATCACCATACTCAAGTCTTTCTAGTTGTTCTATAATCATCACACTTGAGTCTGAACTGGCTTCATCACTTCCTTCTTGTTCTTCTGAAGTGACAACAAAAGGTGATTCACCAATCTTCTTTCTTTCTTGTTCCATAATTTGTGCAGCCAACCCTCTATCAAACTCAACCTGTGTTGCATCCTTTGGAACTTCTACTTCTACCATTTTTACTTTACCCTTATCTAATGGATCAATGGTGGGTAAGGATGATGGTAATACCTGTGAAGAAACTTCTTTGATGATGGATGATGACTGGAATACATCAACCTCATCTGCAGGTCTGTCAACGCTCAAATTTGCTTTGTCAGCGCCCAATTTACTCATGTCAGCGCTTGATGTATCAGCGTTCAAATTTTGCTTGTCAACGCCCAAATTACCTGTCTCAGCGCCTCTTGTAATCTCTTCCAACATGGCTGTAAAAGACAAGTTTAAGTTTGTAGGAGTAACTAGAGACGTATCAAAACCTGTCTGTTTCTTCAACTCAGTAAGGGCTTCAGCAACACCCAAAGATTCTTCATCATATGAACCTTTTCCACTCAAGTTAAACGGTTCTGTAGCAGCTTCATGTGAGCCTTTATCACTCCAATTAACAGGCTCTGTAGCAGACGTTGTGGTGGTGGTTCTCTCTGCGACATGGCTAGGACCACTAGAGGAGAACACTCCAGTAGTCCTTTGGCGTTTTTGCAACCTATATTGTGGTGGGGTAGAAGATGATGTGGATTGGGTGGATGTGGGTTGGTTAAGGGGTGTTTGGGTCTGTGAAGGATTGGTGTCAACGTTTGGATTAGGTGTATCAACGCCAACATTTAATGTGTCAGCGTCAAAGGGTTCTTGGTCAATTTACATGTGTTGTGGTAAAGGTTCAGGTATTGGGTCAAGTTGGGGTTGTGGGTCTGGTTGGGGTTGTGTTGCTTCAATGACAGCAATCATAGCTGGGGTGAGGGGTAAGTCACGGTGAGGAGGTGAGTTCATCTTTGTAAAAATAGCTTTCTTTTGCACAGGGATCTCATAAAAATCATCATGATCCCTTGTGCAGTAATTTTGCACATCAAAAACCATTTGTAAAAATCTGGGATAAGCTAAAGTCATTTTATTCCCTTTGTTTTTACATATGCCCTCAAAAATCATTTTTGAATAATTAAACTTTTGCCCAGTAGCAATGCACACAATAGCACTAGCAATGGATCTATTAATCTCATTGTGTGCAGTACACTTGGGACTCAAACATTGCAAGAGGACATGTATTAGGTACTTCCAGGCTGGGGGAAACTCCTGTTTATGATATTTTTTTAAAGTTCCCTCATTAGGGAAAGGATAACCCAAAGCCCTTAGTCCTTGTTCTATTTCATAAATGGGTAGGGTGGTTATACCATCTGCATCATCAAGATGCAAAGCCTGGCAAACCAAGGCTTCAGTAACCACCCATGTACGCCCATGAACAATAGAGGATAATGTAATCACATTATTAACTGTTGAGGAACTAACACTGTTCCAAAACTGCTTAATATGTGTGACAAAGATGAGAGGAGCATGAGAAAGAGCATACCTAATTGGGGATGCATTCAAATACGCCACCATCTGTGTGTATTGGGGAAACAGAGTATCATCAGCGTCCAAATATGCTATCATGTTGTTTTGACTCCTGAATCCCAATACCAAATCACTTGGTTTAAATTTTGGTGCCATTGAAGAAGAAAGTTGTTTGAATGATTGATAAAGATGAAGTATAGGAGAAAATTTTGTTAGACAAGAATGATAGGTACCCTGTTTAAAAATAGGAGCTAAATATATAGGAGAGAAATATGCATGTGATTGGTCAAAAATGAGGCAACTATTTTCAAAATACAATCATGAAAATATTGAAAAGAAAATAAGTTATCTCATGCATTAATTGAAAGTTATCTGCTCCCAAAATTACGGCCCCAAAATTCGTCAAAAAATAACAACTGGGTAGGTCCCATTAAGTGTCAACGGTCAAAAATAACCCATCAACGCCCAACGGCTATATTCTTGTCAACGTTTGCCAAAGCCATGTCAGCGTCTAAATTGGTCACAACAACGCTTGGAAAAATACTTGTCAGCGTCCAAAAATAAAAATATTAAAAATGAAAAAGGACCTTAACAAAGTAATTTATCCTAGTGAAGATAACCTATAAGTTGATAATTATTATAGGGCGGCAAGCACTGTCCAATTATGCACACTTGCTTATGCAAGATAGACATATCAGTCCTCTAGTATCCCTTGCTAACCAAAACTCTTAACAACGAAGTTATCTCATAAAATTCTTTGTTACTCCCAGGGAAAACCCATTATAAAATCATTCCCAAGTCTCCAACAGACCACAACCAATTCTAGGCCAAATATGTCTTGGCAGCATGCATAGTATATCAACTTTGCATGCTACAGTGCCTCATGATTTAATAAAACTAACTCATACTCACCTGTGGACACAATCTAGAATTGTGATAAGAGTATCATAAGAATACCCAAAAGTCCTAAAGGTTCCTAAAACCTCCCCTTAAACTGTGATACATATGTTGCCAAAAATATGCATGAACATAAAAAATTTATGTCAAGATAGGAATAGAAATATTCCAACCATCATCCATAAATAAAAACATGCTCATATGAGTCTCCAAGGATCCATAAGCAACTCTGTATCCAATGGTATAATGCTAACACCACCTGCACATTTAGATGAAAAACCACAAAACTAACATTGTTGCTGACAACGTCCCGATAACACTTGTCAGCGTTAAGGAAACCTTTGTCAGCGTTAGACAAATATATTGCTGACAACGTCACAATAACACTTAATAGCGTTAAGGTAACCTTTGTCAGTGTTAGAAAAATATAGTGGAAAATGTAAATCCTCAACAAGACCAATAACAATGCATTATCATGTACATACTTTTACAAAAAGACCCCACAACACATATTATGTGAGATTGATCATTCCAATACTTGTTACCAAGTATTGAAACCTTCCAGCATCAAAAGGTTTAGTTAGTAAATCAGACACATTTTCTTCTGTGTCAACCCTATCTGGTTGTATTAAACCCTTTTCAAAACAATCCCTTATAAAATGGTGTCTAATTTCTATGTGTTTTGTTTTAAAATGATGTACAGGATTCTTAATAATGCATAAAGTGCTGTTATTGTCAACAAATATCTTGGTATGCATGAACTTATACCCATAATCGAACAGCTGGTTCTGAATCCATAAGACTTGTCCACAACAAGCAGCTACAGCTACATACTCTTCTTCAATTGTAGAATTGGCCACCACTGTTTGTTTCTTGCATTGCCAAGATATCAATCTGCTCCTAACAAACTGACATCCACCAGTTGTGGATTTTCTATCAAATGTATCACCTCCATAGTCACTGTCTGAATATGCAATAAGCTCCAATGGTGAATCCTTTGGGTACCACAAGCCAAGATCTGGATAGCATCTAAGGTACCTAAAGCTTCTCTTGACAGCATAAAGGTGACATTCTTTAGGAGTCACTTGATGGCGTGCACATGCACACACAGCAAACATGATGCCAGGTCTGGAGGCTGTGAGATACATCAATGAACCAATCATTGATCTATAGTGCCTGACATCCACATCTTTTCCATCTCCAATCTTTCCCCAAGGGTGTTCTCTATCCATAGGAGTAGTAGCCCTCTTTTCATGTGGAGAAAAGCCAAACTTCTTCAAGATCTCTGCTACATACTTATCCTGGGAGATGAAGATACCATCTTCTTTCTGCTGAACTTGTAACCCTAGAAAGAAGTTCATCTCCCCCATTGCGCTCATCTTGAATTTGTCTGTCATAAGCTTGGAGAAATCTTCACTCATCTTTGGATTAGTGGATCCAAAGATGATATCATCAACATAGACCTGAACAAGTAGAACATCCTTACCAGCCTTCTTTGTAAACAATGTCTGGTCTATGATGCCCTTTTTGAATCCATTTTCCACCAAATAAGTGGACAATGTACCATACCATGATCTTGGGGCTTGATGAAGTCCATACATAGCCTTCTTGACTCTATACACCTTGTCTGGTTTCTATGGATCCTCAAAACCAGGAGGCTGCATCACATACACCTCTTCAACAATTGTTTCATAGAGGAAGGCACTCTTCACATCCATTTGATAGACAGTGAAGCCCATGCAGGAAGCATAGGCTAGAAATATCCTTATAGCTTCAATCCTTACAACTGGTGCAAAGCCCTCCTCATAGTCTATCCCTTCCTCTTGTGTATATCCCTAAGCCACTAAACGTACCTTGTTTCTGACCATAATGCCTCTTTCATCTCTCTTGTTTCTTAGAACCCATCTTGTCCCAATAGGTCTGACATACCTGGGACAATCAACCAGCTCCCAAACATCCTGAATTGCAAATTGGTGAAGCTCATCCTGCATTGCTTCCATCCAACTTGGTTCTTTGAGAGCATCAAATATCTTCTTGGATTCCTGTTGTGACAGAAAACAGGCAAACAGGCATGATTGAACAAGAGGGGTATCAACCTTCTTGTGTATATTGGCAATGAATCCACCAAGATTCTGATGAGATCTTCTAGTCTGAACAGGAGTCATGACATCCCCAATAATTTGTGATGGGGGATGATTCTTCATAGTAGAAGTGAGAACTCCTCCTTCAAAAAGTATGTTTTCTTCAATCTCATTCTCCAAGTTGCCAATATCTTCTTCTTCAGACTCTCTTCCATCAATATTAGGATGAACCTCTTCATGGAAATTGGAAGGTTCACCTTGTACAAAATTAGAAGAGAAAAGATGCTCAAAAGTGTTGTCAACGCCTGAACCTTGGTTGTCAGCGTTTGGGTTATCAACGCCTAAAATGTTGTTGTCAACGTTTGAGCCATCAACACCTGAATTTGTCCTGTCAGCGCCAGATTTGCCTTTGTCAGTGCCTGAAGGACCATGCATGTTGTTAACTGGTGGTACTTGGGGACCACCATTTTCCTTTCCAGCAGCAGCAGCAGCAAAAGCATCTGTCCATATAGGGATAGTGACATACTCTTGTATGGGAGATGACTTGTCTGCTTGTGATCTAACCTATTCACTAACCTGTGTACCTGAAACATCAATAACTTGTTCTTCCACAACATTTAAAGTTACCTTCACAATGTCTGGATTAGTAACAGGCATATAATTTAAAGTCCTAGATAGAGGTTCCAAGTCAAACAACCAATTTGGACCACTTTCAGGATCACTAGGTTTACTCTCTAAAAACCTAACATGTACTCTTTCAAGTATACGTTCTTCCTTCTTAAGGTAAACCCTATATCCCTTGCTCTGCACTGAATAACCCATGAAATAGCCTTCATCACCTTTTGCACTAAATTTACCTAAGGCATCACTAGTATCAAGTACAACTGCATGACAACCAAAAGGTTTAAGAAAACCAATATTAGGTTTCCCTTCCCCAAAGTAACTCATAAGGTGTTTTGTTCTGTATCTTGTTGACCAATGCTCTATTCTGAACATAGCATGTTGTATTCACAGCCTCAGCCCAAAAAGCTATGGGAAAGTGAGCATCGGCCAACATAGTTCTGGCTACTTCAATTAGGGTTCTATTCTTTCTCTCAACAACCCCATTTTGCTGCGGGGTTCTTGCAACACTAAACTGCCTAGTAATCCCTTTCTTGGCACAAAAATCATCTAAAAGCTTATTTCTAAACTCACCACCATCGTCACTTCTAAGCATTTTAACTTTATTACCTGATTTCTTTTCTATCTGGGTAATAAAGTCAATTAAAGTGTCAGCAGTGTCACTTTTTATAGATAAAAAGAAAGTCCAAGTAAACCTAGAAAAGTCATCTGTGATGACAAAGCAGTATGATTTACCATTCAAACTCTCTATATTAGTTGGACCAAATAGGTCCATATGCAGCAAGTGAAGTGGTTTAGAACTAGAGTGCACCTGTTTAGACTTAAATGAGACCTTGTGGTGCTTGCCTTTAAGGCATACAACACAAGAGTGGTCATTGTGGAAAGCCTTTTCAGGCAAACCATCAACCAAGCCAAGTCTCACAAGCCTATTTATATTCTTAAAGTTTATGTGCCCTAGTCTCCTGTGCCATAGATTACTCTCATCTACTGAAGCTTTAGCATAAAAACATGACATATTATTATTCATCCTAATTCCATTAAGATTCACATTATAGATTTCTTTATGTCTAGGTGTTCTATAGTCAATATATTTCTCATCTGGGATTTATAATCCTTGCTTAACACCAAGCATTCAGTATCAGTAAACAGAACTTTATTTTTGTTATCACAAACTTGTGATACACTAAAAAGATTGTAATCAAGTTCCTTTACCAGAAACACGTTCTCAAAACGCAAGTTCTTGGTGAGAAGAGTTCCTTTGCCTGTGATAGTTCCATATCCGCCTCCAAAGTAAACCTTATCACCATCCTTGATGGGAGTGAAGTTAGTAAGATAATCTTCCTTCCCTGTCATGTGCCTGGAGCATCCACTGTCCCAATATCCATAATCATTGACCTGTTTTTGAATGCCCTGCACATAAAGAAAACAAGTTAGTTTTCTTTGGGAACCCAAGCCTTAGCAGACTTGGATTCATCTAGTTGTTCAACAAGAACAAACTTAGTTCTCATAACAACCCCTTGTTCATCCCTCTTTGGATGAAATACCCAGTTAACCCCAATAGGTTTTGTAATGACCTTTGAAATATAATTAAATCTGTTGCAGGTCATAGAAAGTCCATTAGAATTAGGATTTTGATCTTGCTTAGGTCTCCATGTCAAGCTTGAAGAAGCTTTAGACCCCTTACCCTGTGGTTGCAAATATTTAGGTCTGGCAACGTTTCTGTCAGCGTTGGATTTGGTCTTGTCAACGCTGAAATTACCCTTGTCAGCGTTGAACCTAGGGTTTGCTACAGAAACCCATTGCCTATTAGACCAAGTATTGGTCTTTTGAAATGGTCTTTGTCCATGAGTGTTAGACCCTCTAGTGAAGAAAGGGGCTGGTCTAACAACTTGTGAACTTTGCTCCACACAAGTTTTGGGTCTGAAAACGTTTGACTTTTTAACAGCGTTGACCTTGGAAGCGTTGACACACTTATATGCTAAATGTGAAAAGCTACCATAAGTGTAACAGGCTTTTCTAGACACAACTCTAGGTCTAGAAGAGAAGAAGCCTGTTCCATTATCACTAGCTTGGCTTTTAGGTGACCTAGTATTCCTATACATTTCTGCATACTTGATGCTAGGTTTTCTAACAGTGTTTGAGCCAAGGTCAACAGTCTTACTAGTGATTGGGTTTGTTACCTTAATAGGGGTTGACTCATTTGGACTTTCACATAACAAGCCACCCTTAACAAACAAGGTAGGGTTGGCTTTCTTCCATTCATTCAAGTCAGTCAGCTTTTGTCTATACTCTTCAACTGGGGTAATGACTCTTGGTGGAGGAATAAATTCCTCCTCTTGGAGTTCTAGTAAACCAGTCCAAGATAAGTCCTTTCTTTGGACACGATAGAAGTCCCCAGTTGGTGGTGGAACCACAGTATAGTCTTTCATCCCAATCCCAGTCATGTCCTTAGGATCCCTTTGTTTATTAACACATTCTCCTAGGTTTTGTGAGGCCTTATCAAATCTCTGGATTTTAAGGTCAACATTATCCTTATTCTTGATGGCCTCATCTAACTTAGCATGTATATCAGCATTGACCCTTTCCATGATGTTTCTAATATCATTACTAGCATTTAAATCATGTTTTAAGATATTAATTTTATCTTTTAGATCAAATTCCATTTTCTTGTACTCCTCAACTGTCTTTTCAGTTTGAGTGAGAGCAATTTGGTAGTTAGACAACTTGCATCTCTCAGCACTCACATCACTTAACAATCTTAAAACCTCTTTGTTAAGTTTCTCAGTATTTAACCTACAACCCTTACTACAAAAAGCATCATCGTATACCTTATTATCTGATGAAGAGGAGGAGTGTGCCATGAGAGCATATTGAACATGCTCTTCTTCTTCTATCTCAGCAACCAAATCTTTATCCTCTTCCCCATCCTTAGCCAAATAGCTCCAGTCCCATCCCATACCATCAACTTCTTGCACTGCAACCATGGCCTTAGGATCCTGAGCCTTAACAATTTGGCTTGAGGGTTTTCCAGCATCAGATCTTCTTGGAGATCTGCATTCCCTCATGAAGTGCCCCATACGATGACAATTGTAGCACTCAACCTTGGATTTGTCAAATCCGGCAGTGTCCTTTGCATTAAAGGTCATCTTCTTCTTAAACCTTCTATTCCACCTGTTTGCTCTTATACTAGCAAGAGCCATGTTCCACTTAATATCCATCTCCTCCAAGTGCTCATCACTTATTTGCTCAAGGTCCTCATATGTAATCACTGAACCATTGGGCAAAGAAGCAATGTATGCACACACAGTATCCAGATCCAAACCAACAGGCTTAACTCTTGGAGAATCACTTTTGTATGTGTCAGGGTCTGAATGTGAGGCGTTGACAGGATATGTTCCAGCGTTGACATATGTTGATCCAGTAACTGGGTGCATGTAAGAGTCCTTCTGATCAAATTGGCCTTTACTATGTAAGAAGAAGGCCATGTTGCTATTAGTAGACTTACTTCCATGCTCCAAAAGAGTTTTATCCTCCAACAGCCTCAGTTTGTTGTAGATATCATCAAAAGTAGAACTTTTGTGAGTGTTATTTGCAAGAATAGATCTTGCCTCAATCTTCCACGCATCACCAAGGCTTTTAAGAAAGGTGGCAATAATGTCGACATCACCAACTTGTGTCCCCATGAAGGACAGCTTGCTTGTAATGTCAAGCAGTCTGCTTCTCACACTGCTAAGCTTCTCATTAGGTTGAGCCTTGAAAACAGCATACTCATGCATGAGTTGCTTCTTCTTCTCTTCCTTAGTATCATCATTGCCACCATATGCAACTTCAAGAGCTGCCCAAAGGTCTTTTGCAGATTCATAACCTCTGTATTTATGCTGGTTCTCTTGTCCCAAAGAGAGTTTCAGAATGTTTAGG
This sequence comes from Glebionis coronaria, assembly GCA_025667525.1. NCBI lineage: Eukaryota > Viridiplantae > Streptophyta > Magnoliopsida > Asterales > Asteraceae > Glebionis > Glebionis coronaria. Next base: position 172,193,899 of record CM046881.1, read on the forward strand.
GTTTTCATATCAACCCTTCTCTTTGCTATGTCTTCAGCAGACACAGCTCTACCATCACCAAGTTTTTCTTTCTTATCTGCTTCTGGACATCCAGCAACAGCAGTTCTTGCAGCAATGGCATTAGCAATCTTTCAGCTTTATTGAATGTGTTTCCATATTCAATAATCTCCTAGAGAGTGTAGTCATAGATTCCCAGATATTGCTCAAAGTTGAACTTCCATAGCTCAAAGTTGTTTGCATCAAGCATAGGAATCTTGATGCTAGGGTTTGAGGGGGAGGGTTTTACTTCTGGATTGGACATGATGTTTTTAGGGTTTTGAGAAAATTAGGGTTTAGGTGATTTTAGGGTTCTTGTGTTCTTTAAGATCAAAAGTTTCTCAACAAGCTCTGATACCACTTGTTGATCCCAAACTTAGATCGATTTAGCTTTATGTATAAGAGATTAGATCAAGTTATACACGTAGAGAAACCTTTGTATATGTATAATGTAATCTAAGTGTTATGCGGAATTAACACTTAAACAAGAGCACACAAAGATGTAAAAAAACTTTCACTTGATTGAATATAACGAACTTGCTTACAATGAAAGTGTTTTAACGTATGAAAACTTATATTGAACAATAACCTAAAGGTCTTCTTTTATAGACATAAGAAGCCTTGTACAAGAGTCTACGTATCAACTATTCTAGGTAAAGATAATTATAGAAAATACAAATTTGAACTTATCTTTACTAGAAACAAACTTGAAACAATATACGCGTAGACTAAATCTTCCCATCAGTGCTTGTCTTCAACCTATCAACGCTTGACTTCTTCTTGTCAACGCTTGATCTGTCAGCATTTGTTTTCTTCCTATCAACGCTTGTTTACCTCTTGTCAGCGCTCAAGTGGACTGGCTATATTTTATTCCCAACAAAAGCAAGCGTTAGGACAAAACCAACCACTATATCTCAACCACAAGTCATCGATTTAAAAAGTGCTAATTCTAATAGACGTGTGTCTTCTTCTATTTGAATATAATGACTTTAGGCTTGCTATTCGGAATGAAAAATTTGAAGTTATTTGTGCTAAATGTAAGAAATGTTCTTTACTATTAGTCATGATGATTGTGGTTTGGCTATGAATGGTTAGAACTATGTTGGATACGCCCGAATTGATAAGCTTTCTATCAATGACAAACATAGCATTCCTAAGGCTAAAGTGTATCTTCAGAAAAGTAAGCACGTAGGGTCCACAGAAAGTCTTGCTAAGCCTAGTAGCCCAAGATTTACCTCTATGTGGTTGCCTACTGGTAGAAATTTTGACTGTGGTGGTAGAGTTATCAACACTAGTATATCTCATACTGACAGTGAAGTGTCGGTATGTGATAAGGCTTAATTATCTTCTAACTATACAGGAACCTATTTCATCGGTTGCCAAAATATTTTTTCTCTTATCATTGGCAGTCTATTGAAATTTGTCTCTGGTGCGTTGACTCGGTCTGTTCCAAGCATGTGACTGGGAATCGAAGTCTTCTCAAGAACTTTGTTTGGCAATTCATGGTAACTGTTCGATTTGGAAATGATCATGTTGCTACAATTCTAGGGTATGGTAATCTTCATTGGGGAAATATCATAATCACCAGAGTCTCGTTTGTTGATGGCTTGGGACACAACTTGTTCTCGATTGGACAATTTTGTGATTCAGACTTAGAGGTAGCCTTCATATTCATACATGTTTCGTAAGGGATCTTGAAGGAAGTAATTTGTTGAAAGGAACTCGTTCTGCCAACCTTTACACCATTGATCTCTTTCAAATGTCGGTTGCTTATCCAATTTGTCTCATGGCCCGGGCCACATCAACAAAGTCATGGTTATGGCATTAAAGGTTATCTCATCTCAATTTTGATGCCATCACCCAATTAGCAAAATATGATCTCGTTACCGTTCTTCCAAAGTTCAAATACAAAAAGGACCATCTTTGTCCATCATGTGAGCAAGGAAAAAGCAAGAAGAAGCCTCACAAACCCAAACATGTTCCTAACTCCACGAATAGGTTACATCTCCCACATATGGATTTGTGTGGCCCAATGAGAATCAAAAGCATTAATAGAAAGCGGTTTATCCTTGTAATAGTAGATGATTATTCTCGTTACACATGGGTTCATTTTCTTGCTTCAAAAGATGAAGCCCGTGGTTTAATTGTCAACTTCTTGAAGAAAACATCAGTGCTACTACAAGCCCCTGTCATCATTGTGAGAACGGATAACGACACCGAATTCACCAATCAGCAACTGAAGGCTTACTTTGAAGAAGTTGGGATCTCTCATCAAACCTCGACTGTAAGAACTCTAAAGCAGAGTAGAGTTGTAGAACGGAGGAAACGTACGCTAGTTGAAGCTTCTCGGACTATGCTTCTCTCCTCCATTGAGCTGCTACTCCTTTGGGCCGATGCTATTGCAACTATATGTTATACTCAAAACTGCTCCATTATTCACACCCGATTCAACAAAATACCTTACAAGATCATCAATGGACAAAAACCAGATATATCATTTTTACATGTATTCGGAGCGTTTTGTTATCCAAATAATGATCGTGGGATATTGGAAAACTTGAACCTAAAGGTGATATTGGTTTCTTCATGTGTTATTCTTCAACAGCTTGTGCTTACAGAGTTTACAATTGAAGGACAAGAAAGGTAATGGAAACTATGAATGTTACCTTTGATGAACTCTCGTGAATGGCGTCTCAAAATAGAAGTTTACATCCCAAGTTTCAAGACCAAACTTCTAGACACGTAAGTTCAAGACTCGCGCTTCCATATGCACCGTCAGCAATCTCATCTCTAAAGCCATCAAAACATGACTTGGAAATTTTATTTAGGCCAATTTATGATGAATATATGGAGAGTCCTTCAACATCAGATGTTACTTGAAATGCCCCGGTTGCACCTGCTACTGTGGTTCAAGAAACTCCAAATGCATCTACATCAACGACATCTACTTCTGTACCATCTACGTCAACCTCAACCATATTGACTCCAAATATTCCAACCACTTTTCAAAATGCTGACGTGACTTAACAACATTCTCAGCAACCTCCTAATCATGTTCATCTTCAGAATGAAATTGTTGCTAAAAATGCAAACAATGCAATGCTCAATGAACATGAGTTTGTTAACCCATTTGCGGCTTCCACAAGTACCACTCAGCCTTCAACACCATATGTAGATCCGTCGAGCTTGCATCCAGTTTCTCATACACTTCTACATGAATACAAATGGACTAAGGATCATCCTTTAGTTCAAGTGATTGGCGATCTCTTACGACCAGTCTCGACAAGATATCAGATGCGTACCGATGGCGATATGTGTATCTATGCACTATCGGTTAGCATAATAGAACCAACAAGTGTTAAAGAAGCTATGACCGACCCAGCATGGATTGATTCTATGCAAGAAGAGCTCAATCAATTCACTTGGCTTGATGTATGGGAGTTAGTACCACACCCGAATAATGTGGAACCCCTGACTCTACAATGGTTATTAAAAAACAAGACTCGTTTGGTTGTAAGAGGTTATAGACAACAGGAGGGAACTGATTTTGTAGAATTCTTCACCTCGATTCCTAAAATGGAAGCTATAAGGATCCTGTTGGCATACACTGCACATAAATTGTTCACAGTGTACCAAATGGAAGTGAAGACTGCCTTCTTACGTGGGTCGTTAAAAGAAGACGTGTACGTATGTCAACCTGAATGTTTCATCAATACCGACCATCTAAGCCATGTCAACAAGTTGAAAAAGGCAATTTATGGATTGAAACAAGCACCGAGGGAATATTACGACGAAGTATCATCATTTCTTCTCCAAAATCACTTCAGCAAAGGAACCATTGATCCAAGGTTGTTTATCAAGCACCATGACAGCGACATCTTGGTGGCTCAGGTCTACGTAGATGATATAATATTTGGTTCTACTAACCCAAAGTATTCCATACTATTTTCTAACCTTATGAAAAGCCGCTTCGAAATGTCTATGATGGGAGAAATTACGTTTTTCCTTGGTCTCCAAGTTAACCAATCCCCCGTGGTATTTTCATAAGCCAGTCCAAATATGTGCTCGAAATTCTAAAGAAATTTAGAATAGAAAATTGTGGTCCTATTGGTACTCCAATGGACACTAAACACAAGCTTGATTTGGATAAGAAAGAGATATTTGTATATGCTACAAAGTACTGAAGTATGATCGGGTCCCTTATGTATCAAGCAGACTGGACATTGTGCATGCTATTTGTTTATGTGCTCGGTACTAGGCTAAGCCAACTGAGAAGCACCTCAAAGAGGTTAAAAATAATATTTTGTTATCTCCGGGGAACCGTTCACTTGGTCTCTGGTATACGAAGGATTCTGGTTTTAATGTTTTTTCAGATGCCAACCATGCAGGGTGTCATGATACATACAAGAGCACCTATGGTGGAGCACAATTCTTAGGCGAGAAGCTAGTGAGCTGGTCATCAAGAAAACAAGATTGTACGTTGTTTTCCACCGCGGAAGCAGAATATGTGTCTCTATCCGTGTGTAGTGCTTATGTAACACCCCATTTTGATAATGGAAATGTCACACGTAATTATGGCGTGTCATCAAAGCATACAAGGAAAAATGTCTAAACATTACATGACCATAAAAGGAAAATACCGGAATCAAACATCGGTAGTCCAAAAGTAAAGCCCATCACACACAAACATAAGTATAGTAACGGAAAGGACTAAACAATGTCCATAGTAAATGTATCAAAAGAAAGATAATGCATAAAGTAAAGAAAGGCTAGAAAGCTTTCAGTCCATATGCACGTACGCTTAAAGTCTACGAGCGTCCCTGAGTACCTGCCATTTTGGGAACATAGAAAAGGAAAACGGCTGAGTAATACGCTCAGTGCACGGATGTACAATAAAGCATGAATAGGATAAGCATATAACATATAACAGCGGAACAAACTAAGTCCCGAGTAACCTGGTTAAGTCTTGATAAAACTGGTTTATAGTTTGAAAAGCCTTATGTTTATCTTGTAAAAACTGTTTATCATATTTTACCATTAGCCAATATAGGTCATGAAAAGCCACCGTGCATGAATACTTGGAGAGTGACCTCATCATGCAAATTAGAAGGGCTGCCTCTAATTTAATATACTGGTTTTGGGTAGGAGGGATCAGCTCCTTGTGAAGGATGCAAGGCACACACCACATTCACCATGAAATCCTGACTGAAAACATGTAACTAGGATGCACCCATACGCCCCACATGATAAATATAAAATATGGCCAAAAGTTGAAGGGACGCCACGAGCAATCACTCCGCCGTGGTGAAGTCATAACATCAGTGCCTCTAATGTTATGGTTATGGTACCTCCATAACTAGGTGAAACTGGTCATGCATGTATATGGCTATAGGTTATCTAAATCAAACATAAGCAAATCAAACACATAACTTATACTACGAGAAAACATTTGGCTGCATACGGGGAATCCTAATAAGGAAAGAATGTCCATACTGAAAGGACGGGGATCCGTACCTTATGTCCAGTGAACGAAGAAGACGAACTGAGAGGAATCCTACTTCCGTGTCACTAATGCTACATAAATACATACATGAATAAATATCTGCTTACTAATACGTAACTAACTTTATGTCATGTCTTAGCTTATTTTATATGTTCTTATCATGTTTTATTGTTTTAAGCCTTAAACTATGTTTATCTTATATTCTGTTTACTCTGATTAAGTATTTCTGGTATTTCATGTATTATTATACTTACTGTGTAATAATAAGTAACTTTCCAAAAATAGCAGGTTTCCTAAAATAGAAAGTTTCCAAAAATAGAAAGTTTCCAAAAATAGGAAGTTTCCAAAAATAGGAAGTTTCCAAAAATAGAAAGTTTCCAAAAATAGAAAGTTTCCAAAAATAGAATTACTGCTTAAAATAGATAAGTTTCTAAAAAAAGAAAGTTTCCATAAATAGATCAGCTGCCTTAATTAAATAAGTTTCCATAAATAGATTAGCTGCATGAAATAAATAAGTTTCTAAAAATAGAAAGTTTCCATAAATAGATTAGCTGCCTTATTTAAATAAGTTTCTAAAAATAGAAAGTTTCCATAATTAGATATAAGCTGGTTAAATAAGCTAAGTATATAAGCCTAAGTGTTTTCATGATTATTTTCTAAGTCATAAAGATATAATGTATAGTTTATTAATTATTTCATGTAATTAAAATAAACTATAGGTTAAAATATTTAATTAAAGTATATCATGTTTTTAATTAAATAAAGTTAAATATTTAAGTTAAAACATGTATTATTATTTATTAATAATATAACCTAAGTCATGTTAATTAATTAATTATAACCATGGTTTTTAAATAATTAATTAATTATAAGTCTAAAAATATAAAATACATAGGTTAATAATTTCATGTTTTTAATAATTAATATAACCTAAGTCATGTTATTAAATTAATCATGTCATGTTTATTAATTTAATTTTAACATATGATTATAAAAATAATAATCTTAACATACACCGTGAACCGGATCTTGACTAGAAACCATGAACCGGACATGAAATCGACACCATACCCCGAACCACTTTGGGGTTCCCCTTGTCTTGTTGCTTCCGTGGGACCCACACCAACCAACCAGGACCATATGATCTCGGTGGTGGTCGAGTAGCCAAACCGAGACCCCCTCGGGGTTCGGTTTAGGCGCCGGCCAACACACAACACCCCTAAACCATCCTTTTTGATTCTTCCATAAACCATTTTCATGTTAGGTCTATGTTTTAATTAGGTTTTAAAAAAAACACATCATGTTCTTAATTATTTAATAGATCAAATAAAAAAGAAAAAGGTTAAAAGAATTACTGAATGCGTGGATCTAAACAAGGATGAACAAACACGAATACTTGCACCAAAACCAAGATCAAAGATCAAATAAACACCCCCTTGGTGTATTTATGGGTGGCGGCCAAAAGAAAAGAATGAGAAGGAAGAACTTTTTTAGGTTTTGTAAAAATCTTCTGTAAAGTGAAAAATGAGTAGTGACTTTTCCTTTTACCCTTCTTTAGTAAATTTTAAGATGAGCTTGGCCCATCTCTCACTTGTTGCCGTGGGTAGGGGGGCCCACATGGGGTACCCGTACCGTTTTCTGTGTCTCGATGTTTAATTGTTCGTTCATGTTTATTTGAGTTCACGTTTAATGTGTTCTCGTTAAATAATTACCGTGACCTAATATATTTATTTACACTCGTAATAAATATATATACGTAATTAATAATAGTTCGTGATTTAATTACGTTCATGATTTCATGATCGCATGTTCGTGATTAATTATTGTCAAATAATTATTGCATGCTCGTGCGTAGTAAATACTTATCGTGTTCTAACACGTACGTAATACATAAAGTCCTCACACGTAATCGTAATCATGCTATAATAGGTAAGTTTTAATCTAGTACGTACGATCTTGAGGGTACTATTCATGGTAAAAGCATGCGGGTTTTACAACTCTTCCCCCCGAAAAAGAATAATTTGTCCCCGAATTATAGATAAAGTAAACTGGAAAAGAAGAAAATACCCGAATTCAAAATATGAAATGAGGGTAAGAAGCCCGGATAGACTCCTCTGTTTCCCAAGTAGATTCCCTCTCGGTATGATCCCTCCATAGGATTTTGACGAATGGAATCGTCTTCCTTCTCATGACTCGTTCTTGTCTGTCAAGAACTCGTTCGGGTTCTTCTATAAAAGTGAGATTTTCACGTATCTGTTCCAGTTGATACTGAACAATGTGAAGGGGATGATACTGGTACCCTCTGAGTAAGGATACATGAAACACATTGTGCACATGCGAAAGCTGCGGAGGTAACGCCAATCGGTAAGATACTTCACCGACTTGTTCAATGATATCAAACGGTCCGATGAAACGAGGACTGAGCTTCTCTTTAATCCCGAAGTGTCTAACACCACGTGCCGGCGAAACCTTAAGGAAGACGTGATCTCCTACGTTAAAATGTATGTCCCTACGATGCTTATCGGCGTAACTCTTCTGACGTGACCGTGCTTCCTGAAGTTTCTGCTTAGCTACAACGATCTTTTCATTGGTCATCTCTATGATTTCTGGTCCTTCAAGTGTTCGCTCGCCAACCTGATCCCAGTAGATTGGGGCGCGACACTTTCTGCCATACAACATCTCGAAAGGAGCACACTTGATACTCGCGTGCCAACTGTTGTTGTATGCAAACTCCACCAAACAGATGTAATCGTCCCAATCACCCGTCCATTCCAACTCACATGACCTCAACATGTCTTCCAATGTCTGAATCATTCGTTCCGACTGTCTGTCCGTTTGAGGATGAAAAGCCGTACTAAGTTTAAGTTGTGTACCTCAAGCTTTCTGTAGACTCTTCCAAAATCGCGAAGTGAAACGAGGATCTCTGTCTGAGACGATGTTGGATGGTGCACCGTGGAGTCTCATGATCTCTATTCTGTACGTATCGGCGAGTTTACTTACCGGATCTTCCTTGCGGATCGGTAAGAAATTAGCTGATTTGGTAAGTCGATCAACGATAATCCAAATTGCATCGTGCTTCCTCTTGGTAGGTGGAAGACCAGTAACAAAATCCATGGTGATTTTGTCCCACTTCCACTCTGGAATATCTAACGGTTGAAGGAGACAGCCAGATCGCTGATGCTCGATCTTAACCTGCTGGCAGGTAAGACATTTGGAGACGTAAGTGGCCACATCCTGTTTCATACCACTCCACCAAAAATACTGCTTGATGTCATGGTACATCTTAGTCGAACCAGGATGTATAGAGAACGGGGAGCTATGAGCTTCAGCTAACAAGGCTTCCCGGAGTTCTTGGTTATCAGGAACACAAAGTCTCGTGCCCTGCCATACGATACCATCTGCATCTACTCTGAATTCTATCTGTTTCTCCAAATTCTGCACTATCGCCCAGATTTCTCCGTCATCCTTCTGAGCTTCCTTGATCTTAGAGAGTAACTCGGGTTCTACTCTAAGATTAGCCCAGTAACCGTGCTGTCCACGTAGCATGATCTCGATGTCAAGTCGCTCCAAGTCTCTTATGATTTCCTCTTCAATTTTAACGCCGTTGATCATTCCGGACTTCCTGCTAAGAGCATCTGCTACTACATTTGCCTTTCCGGGATGATACTGTAGATTAATGTCATAATCCTTCAACAGCTCTAACCATCTCCTTTGCCTCATGTTCAATTCACGTTGAGTGAAGATATACTTCAAGCTCTTGTGGTCCGTGAAAATGTCACATGATTCTCCATATAAGTAGTGCCTCCATATGTTCAATGCAAACACGACTGCAGCAAGTTCCAAGTCATGCGTGGGGTAATTTTCTTCATAAGGCTTAAGCTGCCGTGAAGCGTACGCGATCACTTTCCCATGTTGCATGAGAACACAGCCAAGTTCCTTCCCCGATGCATCGCTGTAGATTTAAAATCCACCCGTACCAGATGGGAGAGTAAGAATAGGTGCAGATACTAGCTTCTACTTCAGGTCTTTAAAGCTCTTCTCTCGTTCTTCAGTCCAGACGAATTTCTCCCCTTTTCGCATCAGTTTGGTCAATGGTAGTGCTAAGTGGGAAAAGTTCTCCACGAACATGCGGTAATAGCCAGCTAAGCCTAAGAAACTGCGGACTTCCGTCGCTGATGTCGGCCTTGGCCACTTAGTAATGGCCTCAACCTTAGCTGGATCCATAGTGATTCCTTCTGTTGATACAATGTGATCTAAGAATGCCACCTTGTCTAACCAGAAATCACACTTGGAGAATTTAGCATACAGCTGCTTCTAGCGTAGAATCTGTAGTACTGTACGAAGATGGTCTTCGTGTTCCTCCTTGGACTTTGAGAAAATCAGGATGTCATCGATGAAGAAAATGACGAACTTGTCCAGAAATTCATGGAAGATTCTGTTCATCAAATCCATGAACACTGCTGGAGCATTTGTCAGGCCAAATGGCATCACTACAAACTCGTAGTGGTCATAGCGGGTACGAAAGGCAGTCTTAGCGATGTCCTTCTCTTTGACTCGTAGTTGATGATAGCCTGACCTAAGATCAATCTTGGAGAAGTATTTGGCCCCTTGGAGTTGGTCAAACAGAGCGTCTATACGTGGCAGTGGATATCTATTCCGGATAGTAATCTTGTTGAGCTCGCGATAGTCTATGAAAAGACGCATACTGTCGTCCTTCTTCTTAACAAACAAGACCGGTGCGCCCCATGGAGATGCGCTCGGTCGAATGAAACCTCGTTCTAGAAGTTCTCGCAGTTGATCCTTCAGCTCCTTCAGCTCTATGGGAGCCATGCGATAAGGAGCCTTGGAGATTGGTTCAGCTCCTGGAATAAGCTCGATACTGAATTCCACTTCTCGTGCAGGTGGTATGCCCGGAAGTTCTGCTGGAAAAACATCTTGGAATTCTGACACTATAGGTTGATCCTGAATTGATGGGGATTCAGCATCCATGTCGTGAATCGTAGCTAGATAACCCTCGCAGTCATGTGACAGTAGTGCACACGCTTGCAAGGTAGATATGACTTGTACAGACCGTCCGGGTATGAACCCGTTATGAATGTACTCTGGTGCATTAACATCACCGAAGATAACTCGATATGAATGGCAATCTATGGTAGCATGATGCTTGGATAGCCAATCCATGCCCAAAATCATGTCGAAGTCATTCATGTCCAGCGGAAGTGTGTCAACAGGTCGAACCTTATCGTCAAATTCTAAGGGAAGACTCTTGTATACATGGGTGATTAATATAGAGGCCCTCAAAGGCGTGGAAATAGTAAGCCTATTTTCTAGTGGCATGGGGAGCCTCCTAATGTTCTTAGCATAAGCAGTAGAAATAACCGAGTGCGTAGCACCCGTATCGAAAAGAACACATGCAGCTTGACCATACATATACAAGATTCCAGTGATGGTACCTGTAGACTTGTTGGCCTGGTCTCGAGATGTCATGTAGACACGCCCGATGGTAGGAGGCGGCTTGGAATCAGCATGTCCTGATGTATCCTCTATCTCGCCCTTACGGCAATCCTTCATGATATGGCCAGGAAGACCACACTTGAAGCATGCGTCAGTGTTACGGCGACATGGCCCTAGGTGCCTACGGTGGCAAGTAGAGCAAAGAGGATGAGTAAATCCTCCAGCAGGTGCTCTGGCTGGCTGGGAACCTGATAAAATATTCTACATAAGACATGATAATAGGGTACAAAGGACAATGCGGATAATCGTAAGATTGAATACCAGTGATAGCTGGACGGCTAGGCTGTGAACCTCTCTGGTTCTGGTCCCGACCGTTTCCATGGTTCCTGGTAGAAGTTTTGCTAAAGTGTCAGAATATGAGTTATAACATGAAATCATAAGGAAATGCGTAAGTATTAGGACCTGTTGCTGTTGGAGTGTCCAGCATTGTTACGATAATTATCATTACCGCCACGCCTATCCGTAGTAGAACGATCGTTAGTCTGACCGTTTCCCTTGGGCTGATGAGGCTGCTGCTGAGTAGCCGGCTGAGACCGGTCCCAGTTTTCTGCCTGGAAGATACATTTAAAGAGATGAATAATTGACATATATGGAAAGAATACGGATTGATCACCGCTTGAATACGAATGTTTACCTCTTGTCGGGTCTCTCAGCTTCCCCGAACTCATCTCTCTCTTGCAGCATCTCCAGCTTACGTGCTGCATCGGCCACTTGTGCTACAGTGTTGAACGTAGCACACACCAGATTGTTCGCGACCGATGTGCGAAGAGCCCACCTAAAGTGGTGTGCCTGCTCTTCAGGAGTACCTGCAGCCGCACCAAGGAAACCAGCTAAGCGAAGAAAGCGCTGCATAAACTCGTTGCTATTCTCCCCAACTCTCTGTCGGATCCTATGGTACTCTCTCTTGAGCTTGTCTTGCTCAGCCTTGGGAAAGAACTGCTCCATCACCCAGTCCTTGAACTGAGTCCAAGTCAAACCAGCAACCCACTCGTCACCACCCTCAGACTGCATCAATGCTAACCACCAATTTAGCACATCGCCTTCGAACCGATAGCATGCCAACCTCGCCTTGTACGCGGGGTCACAACCCATAGCATTGAAAATCTTCTTGATGTGAGCCAACCAGCTTTCAGCATCACTGGGGCTATCTGTCTTCTCAAAAGATCGAGGACGGAGCTTGTTGAATCTCTCCAACCATACTGCTAATGTCATGGAGGAGGAGGAGGAGGTTCCTGATTATGCTGCTGATTGTTGGCAGCTTGAACTTCAGCCCTGATGTCGTTCCTCAGTTGAGCAAGCAAAGCTTGCATAGCAGCTTGAATTGCAGCATTGAGTTGTTCCTGTTCGCGTGTGAGAACCATCTGACAGTATAACATAAAACATATGATTAAACATATCAAAACATAAAATATATATACATGAAAAAAAATTATACCAAAATTTCAAGAGAAAAATTTTATGCAAGAAAACTTTGTGTATGAATGCATGATGCAGTTTTATGAAAACTTTTGTATGCTCGAGAGTGAACGCCTATGGTCAGTTCACCCAAAACAAAAGACATGGCGAGGGGACGCCTATGGGTCGGTCCCAAATTTAAAAGTTTCGATAAAACACATGCGACCAAATAGGGCCAGTCCTGTACCAACCATTACTTAGTCATAAATCTGCGACAATGACATATATATGTATGCGTAAAAATGATGAATGCATGAAAACAACTGTCAGTTCTAGGAAGACCGTAGTGACTACCCACTAATCACAGGTCATATTTGAGAGCCTACAGGTCGGAGCCTTGGCTCTGATACCATAATTGTAACACCCCATTTTGATAATGGAAATGTCACACGTAATTATGGCGTGTCATCAAAGCATACAAGGAAAAATGTCTAAACATTACATGACCATAAAAGGAAAATACCGGAATCAAACATCGGTAGTCCAAAAGTAAAGCCCATCACACACAAACATAAGTATAGTAACGGAAAGGACTAAACAATGTCCATAGCAAATGTATCAAAAGAAAGATAATGCATAAAGTAAAGAAAGGCTAGAAAGCTTCCATTCCATATGCACGTACGCTTAAAGTCTACGAGCGTCCCTGAGTACCTGCCGTTTTAGGAACATAGAAAAGGAAAACGGCTGAGCAATACGCTCAGTGCACGGATGTACAATAAAGCATGAATAGGGTAAGCATATAACATATAACAGCAGAAGAAACTAAGTCCCGAGTAACCTGGTTAAGTCTTGATAAAATTGGTTTATAGTTTGAAAAGCCTTATGTTTATCTTGTAAAAACTGTTTATCATATTTTACGATTAGCCAATATAGGTCATGAAAATCCACCGTGCATGAATACTTGGAGGGGTGACCTCATCATGCAAATTAGAGGGGCTGCCTCTAATTTAATATACTGGTTTTGGGTAGGAGGGATCAGCTCCTTGTGAAGGATGCAAGGCACACACCACATTCACCATGAAATCCTGACTAAAAACATGTAACTAGGATGCACCCATACGCCCCACATGATAAATATAAAATATGGTCAAAAGCTAAAGGGATGTCACGAGCAATCACTCCGTCGTGGTGAAGTCATAACATCAGTGCCTCTAATGTTATGGTTATGGTACCTCCATAACTAGGTGAAACTGGTCATGCATGTATATGGCTATAGGTATTCTAAATTAAACATAAGCAAATCAAACACATAACCTATACTACGGGAAACATTTGGCTGCGTACGGGGAATCCTAATAAGGAAAGAATGTCCATACTGAAAGGACAGGAATTCGTACCTTATGTCCAGTGAACGAAGAAGACGAACTGAGAGGAATCCTTCTTCCGTATCACTAATGCTACATAAATACATACATGAATAAGTATCTGCTTACTAATATGTAATTGATTTTATGTCATGTCTTAGCTTATTTTATATGTTCTTATCATGTTTTACTGTTTTAAGCCTTAAACTGTGTTTATCTTATATTATGTTTACTCTTATTAATTATTTCTGGTATTTCATGTATTATTATACTTACTGTGTAATAATAAGTAACTTTCCAAAAATAGCAAGTCTCCTAAAATAGAAAGTTTCCAAAAATAGAAAGTTTCCAAAAATAGAAAGTTACCAAAAAATAGAAAGTTTCCAAAAATAGAAAGTTTCCAAAAATAGAAAGTTTCCAAAAATAGAATTACTGCTTTAAATAGATAAGTTTCTAAAAATAGAAAGTTTCCATAAATAGATCAGTTGCCTTAATTAAATAAGTTTCCATAAATAGATTAGCTGCCTGAAATAAATAAGTTTCTAAAAACAAAAAGTTTCCATAAATAGATTAGCTGCCTTATTTAAATAAGTTTCTAAAAATAGAAAGTTTCCATAATTAGATATAAGCTGGTTAAATAAGCTAAGTATATAAGCCTAAGTGTTTTCATGATTATTTTCTAAGTCATAAAGATATAATGTATAGTTTATTAATTATTTCATGTAATTAAAATAAACTATAGGTTAAAATATTTAATTAAAGTATATCATGTTTTTAATTAAATAAAGTTAAATACTTAGGTTAAGATATGTATTATTATTTATTAATAATATAACCTAAGTCATGTTAATTAATTAATTATAACCATGGTTTTTAAATAATTAATTAATTATAAGTCTAAAAATATAAAATACTTAGGTTAATAATTTCATGTTTTTAATAATTAATATAACCTAAGTCATGTTATTAAATTAATCATGTCATGTTTATTAATTTAATTTTAACATATGATTATAAAAATAATAATCTTAACATACACCGTGAACCGGATCTTGACTAGAAACCATGAACCGGACATGAAATCGACACCATACCCCGAACCACTTCGGGGTTCCCCTTGTTTTGTTGCTGCCGTGGGACCCACACCAACCAACCGGGACCATATGATCTCGGTGGTGGTCGAGTAGCCAAACCGAGACCCCTCGGGGTTCGGTTTAGGCGTCGGCCAACACACAACACCCCTAAACCATCCTTTTTTATTCCTCCATAAACCATTTTCATGTTAGATCTATGTTTTAATTAGGTTTTTTAAAAAAACACATCATATTCTTAATTATTTAATAGATCAAATCAAAAAGAAAAGGGTTAAAAGAATTACCGAATGCGTGGATCTAAACAAGGATGAACAAACACGAACACTTGCACCAAAACCAAGATCAAAGACCAAATAAACACCCCCTTGGTGTGTTTATGGGTGGCGGCCAAAAGAAAAAGAAGGAGAAGGAAGAACTTTTTTAGGTTTTGTAAAAATCTTCTGTAAAGTGAAAAATGAGCAGTGACTTTTCCTTTTACCCTTCTTTAGTAAATTTTGAGATGGGCTTGGCCCATCTCTCCCTTGTTGCCGCGGGTAGGGGGCCCCACATGGGGTACCCGTACCGTTTTCCGTGTCTCGATGTTTAATTGTTCGTTCGTGTTTATTTGTGTTCACGTTTAATGTGTTATCGTTAAATAATTACCGTGAAATAATATATTTATTTACGCTCGTAATAAATATATATACGTAATTAATAATAGTTCGTGATTTAATTACGTTCATGATTTCATGATCGCATGTTCGTGATTAATTATTGTCAAATAGTTATTGCATGCTCGTGCGTAGTAGATACTTATCGTGTTCTAACACGTACGTAATACGTAAAGTCCTCACACGTAATCGTAATCATGCTATAATAGGAAAGTTTTAATCTAGTACGTACGATCTTAAGGGTACTATTCATGGTAAAAGCATGCGGGTTTTACAGCTTAAGTCCTTTGGATCAGAACACAACTCACGGTTAACAAAGTTCCTACTTATTGTGATTCACAATCAGCCATAGCCATATGCTGCAACCCGGTCCAACACTCCAAGACCAAGCACATAGCTGTCTGATTCCATTTCATCAAGGAGCACGTGGAAAGAGGAACGATCGAACTGTATTTTGTTAAGACGGACTACCAACTGACCGACATCTTCACTAAAGCTCTTCATCAAGATAGATTTAAATTCTTGATTCGTAGACTTGGTATGCGTAGTTTCACTCCCGATGAGCTTGAACATCTTGCACAATTCCAGTAACCTTATATATCTATCAGAAAATCAAAATACAAAATATAAAACCTATAAAAACAAAATAAAAAATGAGAAAATCTTTCAAAATACCCAAAATATTCTTCTTCGACATGTCTCTCAACATTGATAATATGGACGTACGTAGAAATGTCGCTCTATAACGACACGGGTATGTACATAAAGTTCTAATTTGAGTTTCAAAGGTTTTCAAAACATGTATTTTCTATATTTCTCAAAATGGCTTATAGTCACATGTCATACTATACCCCGGTCCCCTTAGAAAGGAAAGTCTATGACTTATCCTCAACAACGGGAAATTAACTTTTCTCAGTCATGGGCTTATATCAAAACATTCAAAGTTTTAAGCTCATGAACACAAGGAAAATGTTCATTTAAGTACATTTATCCTCAACAACGGGAAATTAAGTTTTCTCGGGTTTTGAGCACAATTTTCAAGAAATTTTCGAAAGAAATATTCAAATTCTTTCAAAACTGTGTGCTCATATACTCCCCTATTTTTCAACAGAACTTTTATCCGAGGGGAGTATAAAAATCTCATAATCTATAGTTCCAAATTTTCATGAAATATTATTCTCTCCATGTTACATCACTAGTATATCAAAAATTTCACAAACACATGCAATTTTTGAAGGGGATAATAGTGATTAAAATGTGATCAAAATGTTTTATTTTGAATAAGATCTTTGATATAAGTGATTTCTCGTCATAATATGTGCAAATATCTTTCATTTTATGATGCACATATGTAGGGGAGCATTTTTGGTGATATAGAAAACTATCAAGGTGTAAACATCGATGTCATTAACACCTTGATTGCTTTTTCAATCGATTTTTATGGTTGCAATATCTATACCCTTCAACACATTTATTCACGACGGTATTGGTGTCAAAAGGTGGTTAGGTATTCGTCCTATGATCCAACCAGAACCGGAGGGATCTTCCCAGGGACAATCCATTAGAACTTAGAAGTCCTTAGGAAAGATGGAGTAGTTGAGTGTATGAAAAAAAATCCGACTAATGACTTAAGCTAGCACTAGAACAATCACAACAAGGTGCTAGTAATGACGTCTTGGTAAGCATTGAAGGTCTTGAAGAATGAAAAAGAAATGTAAGGATAAAGGGTGTAAAGAAAGAAGCCTTCCATACAACTTAGGTAGAAACTGGGTCAACACATCTACCATCAGAATCACTTAGATGATTTCCGGTATTAAAGACAAAGCATCATGGACCCAATGATGCAATGCACAACCCTTCCCAGCCTACTCAAGCTTCTCTCAAAAGAAGTTTATTTTATTGTCATGGAGTTCAACTCATTTCTATCAACTTTCTCACTCCGAGATCGTAGATATTGAAAAGGTGGCAGTCTACTCTAGCCTTCGATCATCAAATAAATGTGCACTTATAGAGTCTAGAGCCAACGATATTCATCAAAAATCTTAATAGGACACAAGTTTCATATATCAATTGTTGTTCATCATTAGAACACAAGCGATAATTTATAGAGTCCTACGCTCTATCCTTGTGATATTGCTAGAACATTCAGAGTGATACTCTCTAGTAGTCACAGTGACGAATTGAAATCCTTCTAGTGTTAACATCAAACAACACTGCAGTGGGTCATATGTAAGATTGACTTTGACCTAAACATATGCTAACTGGAAAGCGATAGTGGTTTGATTCTTAAATGATTCAAACTAATTCGAGGTCTCGACGCAATATCTTTATGATCTTGCCAGAATATTCAAAGTAATACTCTTTAGTATTTACATTGACGAATGGAAATCCTTCCAGTGTCATCATCAAACAACATTGCGGTAGGTAACTTGTAAGATTCTGTTGAATCAAACTTGTGTCAACTGGAAAGCAACGATGGTTTGATTCTTAATTGACTCAAACTTGTTCCAGGGAAATGAATTGACGACTTAGTCAGCAGAATGGAACTGCTTGATTCACTCTTTACTATGAATTATCTTTCGAGATGTTCAAGTATTGAGAACGGCTACCACAGCCGGAAATCCTGTCAAGGAAGCTCTTTGAACTTACCTAATCACATGTACATTATTCGTACTGTATAACGGGAAACCGGAGGAATGCAAATGGTGGTTAAATCTCAAGAGTCGCAATTCAATACCACATACTTAAGTAAATGAAAAAATCTCAAGAACATCTAAAGACAAAGACGTCCGCTACTCTGATGATCAAGAGAGATTTTTAGCAAGCTTTCAACACAATGCATCAAATGAGTATGTGGGGAAAGACACAAGATCACAAGATGGCAAATTTTCAAGATCAAGTCAAGGAAAAGATCAAAGATCTAAGATCACAAGTCATGAAAGGAACTACGAAGGAACTCTCAAGACAACGAGCTTCAAAAGTTTGCAATAACAAAGAAGTGAAGTCACATATACATAAACACCCCTTATGGGGAGATTGTTAGCCGTATTTAAAGTGGTGTTCATATAGTATACCGTTGTGAAGCTCCTGGAAAATGCTATTTAATGGTGTCGAGAGTTCTAAGATATTACTGTTTATGTAACGGGATTTAGTCCCGAACACATAAATAAGGAAGGCCTCCTAAACATGTTTCCCTTAGTATAAAAGGCCTCCACCACCTCATTTGTGTGTGTGTTTTCCCATTTGTTTGTTTTAGAGAGAGAAATTCCTATGTTTTTCTCTTAATAGGAATTCACACACACTTTGTACTTTTTCTTCTTTTTTCTTTCTTAATCTAATCTTTCTTTTTTGTTAAATCTTGTTTGTTCTTCATCTCTTTTATATTTCGTATCATCTCATTTATTCATCCACAACCTTACGCCACATATATCATAGCAATAAATCGACCTTGTTTTCCGTGTGTACAAGTCTTACAAATGAATATTATAGGCTTGAAGTAGAATAGGAATGATGTATGGGGTGTAAGAAGGCCACGACAAGAAGGAGAAGAAAAAAGGGGCTGAGGTGGTGAAAAGTAGGTGATGGAAGTGTTAGGGATCATGCTTGAGCTGCTTAAGGTGCTAGGTAGTTTAGTCATTGAGGTTCTTAGGTTTAAAATGGATTTTGGAAGTGTTTCATAGCCAGATTAGGGTTTTCAAGTGAATTAGGGTTCGAACCTTATGTTTGGGTTTGTAATTAGTGTTTAATGATAACATAGGGTGAGTGTAGTGCTTATACATTGCGCTTTACGTGGTCTCAAAGTTGGTTTAAAAGGTTGTACAAGTTTGAAATGGTTTTGGAGGGAAAATGGAAATTCTAAATATTTATGCATTAATGACTTGTACCATGCCTTTAGGAATGTTTTATCATGATTTAAGATGAAAATATAGCTTAAATATTATGCTGTGTAAGTTTGTACTCTTTGTTTAAATGGTAATACATGGTTTTGGTGGGAAAGAGTTGATTTTGAATATTATGCATCAATGAGTTGTACATTGAGCTTTAAGGAGTTGTTTTATGTTTTTGCAAGGAAAATGTATTCAAATATATGTATTGCATTTTGTACACATTCTTTGAAAGCTTGTACATGTATTTTGAATAGTATTATATCATGAAATTTGGGTTTTGATGTAAATATTAATGTAATATGTTTATTTCATAATAAACATTATAAATGGTATGTTAATCACGTATGAAGAAATGCTGATTTTATAACATAGACTTGACATATTGTAATGTTTGTTTAAAAGCAATGTTGATATAGCTGCCAGTAGTGGTTGCGTGTGTCCGTTTACTTTGGTATGTAAGTCACAATACATAGTTGATAGCATGAAATAAGGCAAAAAAAATTCTCCATGAAAATGGCTTATCTATATCATAAGAGTAATGTACATTGTTGAAAAAAGTGGGTTATTATAAAGAAGATATATACAAGCAATACAATGTGCTAGTACATTGTGTTAAACCCTTATTAACCAAAACCACTTGAACCAAATCAACACAAGAAACCCGTGCGGTTTCTTTCTTTCGGTTAAACAAAAACAAGCACCGAAAACCCCATGTGGATTTCGGTCGATCGCACCAGGGAGAGAAAAAGGCTATTTCGAGATTAGAATATGTAAATGAATAATGAATACCTAAACTCTTTATGTATCCTAACACCTTAATAATTGAAGGTAACTAATCCCACTCTTTAGTGAGGTGGCCTTTTCGGGCTACTAACGAAACAAATGGGAGAAAACCTTTGTTTCTTATTTCCTGACTTTTCTTTTGTGCATATCCTTAGGTCCAAGACGACTTCTAGACATATATATTATTTCTAGGTTCATATTCCTATAACCCCCACTTAGACATATATTATACTATAATATAATAACAATGGTTAGCGTTTAACAACACGTTAATGCTTCTGGAAAGTCTCGATGTAGTTTCTCCAAGATTTATTCATTTACAATTACTTTTTTTCAAACACCGTGTTAATAATTGATATGGATAAAGGTCATTTAAACTATAAACTATTATGTTTCTCGTTCTATTTAATTAATCAAGATTACCAATCTAATTGCGACATTTCTAGATTACATTTGGGTATGGTCGTACAAAATATGATTAATCCAACGAAGGGCCCAGTTGCATCATACATTAACATTTGAAGGAACAAATTCTTTTTTCATTACACGTGTCTCTCACATGCTTCAATACCTTTGACATATAGTCCTTATTACTACATAATTAAGGATAACGTTAAATATATAGCAAAAAAAACTATCCTATGTAAGACCTAGTTGCATCTCAAGTCTAAGGATTAAGTAAAAAATCATTTACAAATATTGCTTAATGACAAAGATTTAAAGTGATAACCTTGTGAATACGAGATGTGCGATAAACAACCCACAGAATATCATGTGAGTTTGGCGAACCGTTCTTTAGTATTCTACAATATTGCCAATCCCTCACATATGTGTTAGTTAAAATTCCCGTATAACTGATCGAAAATAGACAATTTAGAATAACATATTATTCTAGGATTTGAATATGCAAAAATAGGTTATAATAAATATTACTTAAAACAAACACACCTCGTACTTCAATTCATTATAAATAAATATTGATTGAATATCTTTTATCAAAATACTAATTAGATTAATGTATAACGATCCTAGTTGAAGAATCATGCTTGAAAATATGACAATCATACTTGTTAACAAAACATATATTTCATTAAATTCGTCTAGATTTTAATCTTTTGAAATTTTGAGACTACCTTTTCAAATTCACAATAGTGAAAATCTCTCAACATATATGATGACTGTACCTTTGTACTCATTAACTTGCAACATAATGGGAGTATTGTTGTTGTACATTCCATAAGGTGTGTAAGTCTGTCACACGTACTCCCAAATTATCAGAGTCCACGAGTCTACAGGGTATGTGAATTCATGACTATCATAAGACATAGTGATAAAGAACGACTATTAATAAACCGTTTTTAATTGATTAAAAATATCATGGTTTAGAAGTATTCTAGTACAACAAGACAACTTAGATTAGAGTTTTATATGACATAAAATAGATAGTTTCGAATCATAAGTGATAGTCATATTTTATTATCTCCCACGACACATCAAGTCACTCTTCTGTCTTGATACTTGAGAAAAAAATTGTAGAAATCTATCAAAAATAATGCTGACGAGTTCATATATTTAAGTTTAAATAAGTGTGATAAACAATAAGATTTTAATAAGGCAGACGACATATAATAGTGTAATGAAACTAAGCTATACTCAAAATAGTATACGTTTACACCTATGTCTAAGCTTATGCAACCAAAGTGTTAACCAAAACAATTGTAGCATATAATATGGCCCTTTGTAGATGCCTATCTAGGAATATTCGTGAGGAACCAAATGTAAGTGTACCTAACTTGGCCACACAACCAAAGTTAGGAATGGGTGTCAACTCCAATAGATCTATCCATAACGTTCACACTTACCTTATGTAATTTACGGTTCATGAGTACCTGACTTCAAAGCATTTAAGACATACAAGACTTAGACCTTCAGTAGGTAAATATATCATATATTTTCGCCTTATGTTCATCTGTATAACAAGAATTTTCTCACCCCAAAAGTATATAAAACATGTAAAGAGTGGGGCAAAACTCACCATGAAGTAATAGCAAAGATATAATATAACAAACGTAGCTACGGGAAAAATAATAGTTCAAAATAATCCGTAACCTAGATTAAATTAAGTGTTCATTACTACGTCAGTAAAAAGACAATAATCATAGCATTTAGTACCTTAGTATGTGCTTGTGTGGAAATCATAAGTTAAATCATCAATTTAATAAAATATATTATTTATCATCTAGAGAGTCAATGTTGACTAATTTTTACGTAACTGACATTTGTCGAATCTATAAGTCAAATATATCATTTTTCATAATCGGACCGTCCCATGGTTTTATTCTTAAACGGGTCAAATAATTATGTAAAAATACGTAATTAAATTAATTAATGTGACATAATAAAATCCATAAAATATACGCCGGTCATGGTTTTTACAGATTTATTGTGGGTCTGACGTCATATTATAAAATAAACCAAAACTACGGTTACAAACTAGGCCGAGAGCTCTACGAATTTTGTTAAGGGTGAACTTTCGTATCTTAAACATAAAAGTCTTGTTTTGGTGAAGATATTGAGCGATCTATAACATAAATATCTAAGCAATCAAAATACTCAAAATCTAAACGAATTACTAAAATTAATCAAACAATTAAAAGCGCCAAATTATGTTTACTCGTGCCTCAAAAAGTGTTTACTGTTATAACTTCAATTTTCTCTTTATCTGCAATACAAGTCAATCATTATATTCATGTTTTGAAATTAATGAAATTAACTATTCAACGATTAGTAGTTACACATATAAAATTTGCGTCATAAACATAAAACGCTTGCTTCAATTACTATATGCTTGAGCCACCTATGAAAACAAATCTAAAACCAATGACAATACTCAATATGTAAATTAGTTACTAAAAGTTATTGACTAACTAAAAGCACAAAATTTTGTATACTCGTGCCCTATTAATAGTTTTATTGTTAGAACTTTAATTTTTTTTATCTTCAATTACAAGTTAGATCATTATATCTTTATTTTCATGTTATCGTTATTAGCTATCCGACACTTAGCAGTTATATAAACTCTTGCGTGCTAAACATAGAAAGCTTGTTTGAGTGACGATACGCTTGAAAAAAGTATCAAATCAATACAATACTCAAAACGTGAATTAGTTACTGAAAATAATCAAGCAACTAAAATCACCAAGTGCTATATAGTTGTGCCCAAAAAAGCCTTTGGTTGTTACATATTTAAATTTCTCTTCATTTGTCGTTCCAAGTCTGCCATTAAGGGAGAAAGAGCATTATAAGAGAAAGAAAGAGCGCCTGGAGATGATAACTTCCCCCGAATTGACAAAAGGATACATTTGCCTTTTCATATTAACATTGTTAACTATTAAAGTTTAGTATTAAATCATTTACATATATAAACTCTTGCGTCTTAAACATAAAATTCTTGCTTCAAGATGATATGCTTGAGCCAACTATGAAAACAAATATAAATCAATCACAATACTTCAAATATAAATTGATAATAAAAATAATCAAGCAATAAAAGACAACGAACTTTGTATACTCGTGCCCTAAAAATGAATTTATTGATAAAGCTTGAATTCTCTATTTTATCTATAATTATAAGTAGATATTTTTGCATTTATATATAAACATTATTAACTATTCAACAATTAGTAGTTGCATACACAAACTTTTGCGTAATAAACTCGCACTTACGAAAACAAAGATCATACCAACCATAAAATCAAATGTAAATTAGCTACTATAAATAAAATCAATTAAAAGAACTGACTGGCATGCCCTAAATATAGTTTACTTAGAGCATCCACTATGGTAGGTTTATGAATATGTTTATAAAGCTATGAAGAGGTTTAATAACTTGTTAACCATAGTGAAGAACTATTTCATGCTTATGTGGCATGAAGAGGTTTATAATATCAGTCCTCTTCATAATAAAGTGCATTTGATTAATTTTTGAGGTTTATAAAATTTTATGTGAATTATACATAGTGAGGATACGTTCAAGGTTCATAAATTAATGCTATGATACAACTATAAACCTATTTATAAAAGTTTATCATAGGAGATGCTCTTAGAACTTCAACTTTATCTTCATATACAATTACAAGTCGATTACTATATTTGCGTTTTCATATTAACATTGTTAACTATTCAAAAGTTACATGTTACATATAAACTCTTGTGCCTTAAACATAAAAGGCTTGCTTACATTGAGCCATCTATAAACAGAAATATCTAACCAATGACAATACTCAAAATATAAATCTAAATACTAAAATTACTCAAACAATTAAATGCACTAAATTATGTTTACTATTGCCCTAGTTTACTATTATAATTTCAATTTTCTCTTTATCTGCAATAACAAGTCAATCATTATATTCGCATTTTTAAATTAACGTAATTAACTATTCAACGATCAGTAGTTACATATATAAACTTTTGCGTCATAAACATAAAACGATTGCCTCAATGACTATATGCTTGAGCCACCTATGAAAACGAATTTCAAATCAATGACAATACTCGATATGTAAATTAGTTACTAAAAGTAACCAAATAACTAAAAGCACATAATTTTGTATACTCGTGCCTTATAAATCGTTTTAATGTTAGAAATTTAATATTATTTTTTAATTTGCAATTACAAGTTGATCATTATATTTTCATTTTCATGTTAAAGTTATTAGCTATTTGATACTTAGATGTTACATATATAAACTCTTGCGTGCTAAACATAAAAGGCTTGTTTGAGTGATGATATGCTTGAAAAAGATAGCAAATTAATTACAATATTCAAAATGTAAATTAGTCGCTAAAAACAATCAAGCAACTAAAATAATTGAGTGCTATATAGTCATGCTCAAAAGAGTGTTTGGTTGTTAGAGTTACAATTTTCTCTCATTTTGTAGTTACAAGTCCACCATTAAGGGAGAAAGAGCGTTATAAGAGAATGAAAGAGTGCCTCAAAAGGATAACTTCCCACGAGTTGACAAAAAGATGTATTTGCCTCTTCATATTAACATTGTTAACTATTAAAGTTTAGTATTCAATCATTTACATAAATAAATTCTTGCCTCTTAAACATAAAATGCATGCTTCAGTGACGATATGCTTGAGCCACCTATAATAACTAATATAAAACCAATCAAAATACTTCAAATATAAACTGATTACTAAAAATAATAAAGTAATAAAAAACAATGAATTATGGATACCCGTGCCCTAAAAATCATTTTGCCGATAGAGCTTAAATTGTCTCTTTTATCTGCAATTCCATATAGATATATTTGCATTTTCATATAAACATTATTAACTATTCAACTATTAGCAATTACATATACAAACTCTTGTGTCTTAAACCTAAAACGCTTGTTTTAGTGATGGTATGCTTGTCGCACCTAGGAAGACAAATATCATACCAATGATACACTAAAATGTAAATTAGCTAATATAAATAAAAGAAATTAAAAGAACTAAGTTATATATACGCATGCCCTAAATATAGTTTACTGTTAGATCGGCTTCAATTTTCTCTTCACATGTAATTACAAGTCGATCACTATATCTGTGTTTTCATATTAACATTATTAACTATTCAACATGTACTCGTTGCATATAAACTTTCGTGTCTTAAACATAAAAGGCTTGCTTTAGTGGCGATAGTAAGCCATCTATAAATAGAAATATCTAACTAATCACAATACTCAAAATATACAAGTAATTACTAAACTTAATCAAACAATTAAAAGCACTAAATTATGTTTACTCATTGCCTGAGAAGTGTTTACTGTTATAACATCAATTTTCTATTTACCTCCAATACAGTCAATCATTATATTCATGTTTTGAATATAACGGAATTAACTATTCAACGGTTAGTAGTTACATATATAAACTTTGTGTTATAAACGTAAAACGTTTGCTTCAGTTACTATATGCTTGAGCCAACTATGAAAAAAAAATTAAATCAATGACAATACTCAATATGTAAATTCGTTACTAAAAGTAATTGACTAACTAAAAGCACAATTTTTTGTATACTCGTGCCCTATTAGTTGTTCTATTGTTAGAACTTTAATTTTGTTTTTATCTGCAATTACAAGTTGATCAATATATTTTCATTTTCAAATTAACGTTATTAGCTACTCAACACTTAGCAGTTATATATATATATATATATATATATATATATATATATATATATATATATATATATATATATATATA
This sequence comes from Glebionis coronaria, assembly GCA_025667525.1. Lineage (NCBI taxonomy): Eukaryota > Viridiplantae > Streptophyta > Magnoliopsida > Asterales > Asteraceae > Glebionis > Glebionis coronaria. Next base: position 172,220,386 of record CM046881.1, read on the forward strand.
TATATATATATATATATATATATATATATATATATATATATATATATATATATATATATATATAATATATATATATATATATATATATATACTCTTGTGTGCTAAACATATAAGGCTTGTTTGAGTGACGATATGCTTAAAAGAATATCAAATCAATTACAATACTCAAAATGTAAATTAATTACTAAAAAAATCAAGCAACTAAAATCACTGAGTGGTATATAGTCGAGCCAAAAAAAAGCGTTTGGTTGTTAGAGATTCAATTTCATCTTCATTTGGACAAGTTCACCATTAAACCAGAAAGAGCGTTCTAAGAGAAAGAAAGAGTGCATCAAGACGATAACTTCCCCTAAATTGACAAAAATATGTATTTGCCTTTTCATATTAGCATTGTTGACTATTAAAAGTTTAGTATTAATTCATTTACATATATGAACTCTTGCGTCTTAAACATAAAATGCTTTCTTGAGTAACGATATCCTTGAGCCACCTATAATAACAAATATAAATCAATCATAATACTTCAGATATAAATTGATTACTAAAAATAACCAAGCAATAAAAAAACAAATTATGTATACTCGTACCCTATAAATCATTTTACTGATAAAGCTTGAATTTTTTGTTTTTATCTGCAATTACAAGTAGATATATTTACATTTTCATATTAACATTATTAACTATTCAGCAATTAGTAGTTGCACATGCAAAACTTACGTCATAAACCTAAAACGCTTGCTTTAGTGACAATATGCCTGTCGCACCTACGAAACAAGTATCATACCGATCATAAACTCAAATGTAAATTAGTTACTATAAATAAAAGGATTTAAAAGAACTAAATGGCTTGCCCTAAATATAGTTCACTGTTAGAGCTTTAATTTTCTCTTCATATGCAATTACATGTCGATCACTAGATTTGCGTTTTCAAATTAACATTGTTAACTATTCAAAAGTTACACGTTACATATAAACTCTTGTGTCTTAACCATAAAAGGCTTGATTCGATGACGATATTTAGCCATCTATGAACATAAATATAACAAATCACAATACTCAAAATATAAAACTAATTACTAAAATTAATCAAACAATGAAAAGCACAAATTATGTTTACTCTCGCCTTAAAAAGTGTTTAAGGTTATAATTTCAGTTATCTCTTTATCTGCAATAATAAGTCAATAATAATATTCGCGTTTTCAAATTAACGTAACTAACTATTCAACGATAAGTAGTTACATATATAAACATTTGCTTGATTAAATGACCATGCTTGACCACCTATAATAACTAATATAAAACCAGTCACAAAATTGATTACTAAAAGTAATCAAGCAATAAAAAACAACGAATTATGTATACTCGTGCCCTAAAAATCATTTTACTGATAAAGCTTGGATTTTCACTTTTATCTACAATTACAAATAGATATATTTGTATTTTCATATAAACATTATTAACTATCCAACTAGAATGCATGCTCAATTCTAGTGTAGATATAATTTGCTGCTCTGATCATGTGTTCTTGATTTGTTTAGGTATAATTAGCTTGTTATGATAGCTTGTTAGCAGTTTGATTGATTCTAGTCTGTTTTACTTGTTTTCAGCTTTGTGTTCATCAGTTATAGTAAGTAGAGTGCACTTTGAGTTTTAGTTTGCTAGCAAGTCTAAATTTGTGCTTAAAACTCTTCATTTTGCTCATCAAACATGTTTTGATATCAGTCTTGGTTCATTTCAATCAATTACTAAAAATCTCTTCATAAAAGTTTAAATCAGTCTTAATAACTGGTGTTTAGATCTGTTGAGTTTGTGTGATTAAAGGTTGTTAAAATTGTTAAGTTTTGTTCATTTTTCATTTAGTAGTCATTTGGAACAAGTTTGGTTAATTTTGAGGTCAAAATTAAAGTCAAACAGGCAATTGGCTAGAAATAGTTTTGGGTCAAGTCTTTGTTAATTGTTCTTCAAAAAACTAGCTGTTTTCAATCTCTTGTAATCTGTTCATTTCTAAACCAAATTTCTTGAATTCAGTTTCTATTTGTGCCTTAACGTCCAAGGATTACTTCTGTAAAAGGAATTTCTACAGTATTCATGTTTCAGCTAGAATTCAGCTTTTTTATAAGCTCTTAGGCAAAGCCAAGTTTCTGTAATATTGTAGAGGTCTGTTTTCTTAGATAGTCAAATCCACTTCACAAAAGTTATAATTTTCTTTCATATTCTTGTTTAGAAACATGTCTTGAGTAAAATCTGAGCTTTTGGGCTTTTCAACTTTTGGTCAACAAAAGTCAAATAAGCTACGTTTCAGCTTAATTGCATTTTCCTGCTTATTCACTTGATCATTTTCCAAAAGAAAAGACATTCCACACTCTCATTAAGCTGTTTAACAAGATTGAGCTTAAAAATCTGAATGTGCATGTCTGGATTTTCATTTAGCTTATTCATGGCTTATTGGTTTGAGCTTATTTAAGTTTTACTGTGTTTCAAGCATTTTCCTTATACAAGTCTAAGTGATTTTCAATTTTAAGCATTTTGAAACTTGTTTGAGCTTATTTGGTTCAGTATTAAGCTCATACGAGCTTATTGATTACTTATGCCCGTTTTTGTTTAGAAGTTTTTGTTAATTGCATTTTGATCCTCATTGTTTGAATTTGTTTTCATTTATGGCCAATCTTTCAAGTAATTAGGGTTTGCATAGTTTCAATCCTTTAACTTTCAACTGCTTGTCATTTTCAGTTAGTTTGTTAAATTTAGTTAGAAAGTTGTTAGAATTTACAATTTTGGTCCTTTAACTTTCTGAATTTACATTTCAATCTTAGAACTTTCATTTACTTTACATTTTTGGCACATTACTTTCATACTTTTACATTTTGTCCTTTTGTGAATAAAAATTTGGTAATTACTAAGTGTTTTACGGTTACGTAGCTTAATATTTTTCACCATTTTTACGTGTTGTTTTAAATAGAAATAGAATATCCAAAAAACCCTATCAACAAAAAACAATAATAAACTTGATATTGTTAGGACTTTCAATTGGTTAAGAATCGAGAGAAACGAACTTCAATTTACTTAATATTAAAATACCGCCGCTGCCGGTTCTTTGACTTTACAGGAGACTATCGATTGACGGTTTTCATTGGCTTTTGGGATCCGTTCACCTCGTGAACGTTATTTTTACGTATCATAAATCAACAACACAAAAAAATAAAAAAAATAAAAATATAAAAGCTAAAAAATAACAAAAACAATTCTTTTCCTAAAGAATTGACCAAAAAAATAAAAAAATTCAAAAAGCAATCTTTTTCCAAAGAGATTGCACCCAAAAATATATATTATTGGATTTCCACGATTTTTATGTACATATAGTATTTTCTTTAAAAAACCCCACTAAATAAAAAAATATTTTCTCCATATTATTATATGTAAATACGTATACGTATAAGAACAACCAATACACATATCTTCCATAAGTATTGCCAAGGCAATACACCGTGTTAGGGGGCATTCCGGTCCTTGACACGTGTATTGATCAAATTCAATAAAGCAAGAATAGATAAATACTTCCAATAGGCAATAATTCGAAGAATACAAACTACAAAGTGAATAGAAAGGCGATGTGCTACAAAATGCCATCTAAGGGTTAATAGGTACTTAAGTGCTTCGCGCCACCTAACCCCCCGTTCACTAGTGCGTATTCTAAGAAGGAAGGCTTGATTGGGGGTCTTGCACCCAAGTAGTACATACGTATATTATACTTTCTTGTGGATATTTCATATTGAATCTCGAAGAGGATAATCCCTTCTTCTTCAAAGTCGAACGAGAGCTTCTCTCTCATTCCTTGTATTGAGTTGCATGCTCACTCGCGGGCGTGCACAAATACCAATTGGTGTACAACCCCTTCCTCCGAAAAGGAAGAAAAAGAGAAAGAGTAGGAACACCACCGTCCATCAAGCCGATCCCGAGAATCGTGCTTTGATCCACACACCACAAGAAGCCATGGCAGGAGTTGACACTCGACCTTTGATGGAGCACTTGCAATCCAATGTGCAAGGATATGCCTATGCTATCAAGATACCTGATATTCCCGCGAACACATTTGAGCTAAAAACATCCATGATTAACTTGGTTTCAAACACACCATTTTTTGGGAACAAGAATGATAATCCACATGATCACCTTAAGAAGTTTCTTGCTCTTTGCAACACCATTAAGTACAATGGAGTTCCCCATGATGCCATTAAGTTGATACTGGTACAATTTTCACTAGAGGGTAGTGCTAAGCATTGGTTAGATACACAACCACCCGAGAGCATTACCACATGTGATGGTTTCACTAAGAAGTTTTTGAACAAGTTCTTTCCCCCATCTAAGACCACGGCTTTGAGGAACTTAATTATAGGCTTTCAACAAAAACCTAGTCAAACCTTTAGTGATGCTTGGGAGGAGTTCAAGGAGTTATTAAGGAAATGCCCAAATCATGGATTCGATGAAGTTTACCAAATCAACACTTTCTATAATGGACTAAGACCTCATCACCAAGACTCACTCAATGCTTCCGCGGGAGGAAATATTCTTGCTAAATCCATTCAAGACGCTTGGGACATTATTGAAACCAAATCAATGGTGCAAACTAGCACACAATTTGATGAGAGAGTACATGTCATTCAAGAAGGACGTTCCAAACCATTTGAGACTCAACTCATTTCATCAATACAAGAATTGACTCAAGCTCAAAAATAAAGTCAAACAATTTTGCAAAACACCCAAAAGATGCAACAAACCATGATGAATGACTTTATGAAAATCTCTTTGGGCAACAATTCCACCAATGATGTGCATGCTATTACTCTTTCATGTGAGACTTGTGGAGGTCCCCATTCCTACCAACAATGTGATAAGGTGCAAGGTTATCAAGGGGAGTGGTATGCTTACCAAGATGAACGTCGAGAACATTTCAAACCCAACATCAATCCAAACAATCTTTCTTACAAGTCTCAAAACTACCTTGCTCCACCGGGATTCCCATCCCAACCACCCACCCATCCTCAACAAAATCCTCCTCAATTGTTACAAAGGAACCAAGGGTCGAGGCCACAATACCAAGGGAACAACTATAGACCACCAAATACCTTTCACAATCAAGAAAATACCTTTCAAGGCAACAACCAGGGGTTTTACAATCAACCTCCACCTTTTCAACCCCAAGGTTTTCAAGGGAATGTGCCACATGATTATAACATAATTGAGCTTCTTCACAAAATGAATCAAGAGAATGAAAGGAGGTTCCAAGCTAATGAGAAGAGAATGAAGGAAATGCATCAGGAAACAAACAAGAAGTTTATGATGCTTTTAAATCAAAGACAACAAGGGGCTTTACCATCTAACACACAAACATACCCGAGGGCAAATGTCAATGCTATTACAACAAGAAATGGAAAAATGACCAATGATCCTTCACCTCTTACACCTTCTATTGCTAAGCCTACTTTGGTTCCCACTTGTGATAAGCCTTCTACATCTTCTTCACCACCTCCAAGCTCTACTACTTCATCACCAACACCTTCTAAACCTATACCCACTTCTCCTTTACCTTCCACAATTTCCAATGAAGAAGCTAACAAAGAACAATCTTCCACTACAACACCTACTCCACCTACACCTAAACCAAACCTTCCTTACCCTTCAATACTAAAAAGGGACAAATTGAAAAACAACGATGATATACAAGTCTATAATTTCTTAAGGATGTTTAAGCAACTCAACATAAACATCTCCTTTGCGGAAGCTCTTGCTTACATGCCAAAATTTGCTAAGATGTTCAAGGATCTACTCTCCAACAAGGAAAAATTGGTTGATTTGCCCAACACATCCCTTAATGAAAATTGTTCCGCCGTGTTACTCAAAACCTTACCTACAAAACTTGGAGATCCGGGGCGCTTTTTGATCCCTTGTAATTTTCCTGGGGTGGAAAATTGCATGGCATTGGCGGATCTAGGGGAAAGCATAAATCTCATGCCTTTAACGGTTTGGAAAAAACTCTCTCTTCCCGAGCTCACTCCAACTAGGATGACACTTGAGTTAGCCAACCATACCATAGCTTACCCGGTAGGTATGGCGGAGGATGTGTTTGTAGGTGTGGATAAGTTTACCTTTCCGGCCAAATTTGTAGTGGTTGATTATGACATGGACCCGAGAGTTCCTCTGATTGTTGGTAGACCATTTTTGAGAACGGGTCATACTCTAATAGACGTGGCGGAGGGAGAACTAATTATGAGAGTTGAGGATGAGAAAGTGGTGTTTAAGTTAGGAAAAGTGTGTGATGAGAAAGTGACTAAGAAGTCTAAAGCTTGTGAAACCATTAACATAGTTGATGTACTAGATGAGGTGTGTGATGAGCATTTTCATGACGCTTGCAAGAGTAATAGTGAAGACATGCCCCATGTTGAGACCATGGCCTCAATTGCTCCCTCTTTAACACCATTTGGAGAGAGTGATTTCCTCTTGGAGGAATTTGAGTCCAACTTCTTTGGTAATGATGATTCTCCCATCAATTGGGAAGAAGACATACTCACTATCCAAAAGTTGCTCAATGAGGACCCCATTCTTTCACCCATTCCACAAGAAGTAACCAATGATGATCCATCCATAGTGAAGCCTTCCATAGAGAGTCCACCTCCACTTGAACTTAAGTACCTTCCATCCCACCTAGAGTATGCTTTCTTAGAGGGGAAAGACCAATTACCCGTGATCATTTCTAAAGATTCGAAAGAGGATGAGAAAGAGAAACTCATAGAAGTTCTTAAGAAACACAAGCAAGCCATAGCATGGAAAATATCTGACATAAGGGGAATTGATCCACATTTTTGTACACATAAAATCCTTATGGAGGATGATTACAAACCCGCTATTCAAAGCCAAAGAAGGGTTAACCCTAAAATCTATGAGGTCATTAAGAAGGAAGTTATCAAACTCCTTGATGCGGGCATGATTTACCCCATTTCCGACTCTCCATGGGTTAGCCCGATACATTGTGTTCCTAAGAAGGGTGGAATCACCGTATTGCCTAATGAGAACAATGAGCTTATTCCTACGAGACTTGTTACGGGTTGGAGAGTTTGTATTGATTATAGGAAGCTTAATGATGCTACTAGGAAAGATCATTTCCCATTGCCTTTTATGGACCAAATGGTTGAACGTCTAGCGGGAAATGAGTACTATTGCTTTCTAGATGGATTTTCGGGTTATTTTCAAATACCCATTGACCCTAAGGATCAAGAAAAGACCACATTCACTTGTCCCTATGGTACATTTGCTTACAAGAGACTGCCTTTTGGCTTGTGTAATGCACCGGGGATATTTCAAAGGTGTATGATGGCAATTTTCCATGATATGATTGAGCAAACTATGGAAGTTTTCATGGATGACTTCTCGGTTTTTAGAGATTCAGTCACCTCTTGTCTCTCCCACTTAAAACATATGCTAAAGAGGTGTGAGGAAACACGTCTTGTTCTTAATTGGGAGAAGTGCCATTTCATGGTAAAAGAGGGGATTGTCTTGGGACATAAGATATCCAACAAATGATTAGAAGTGGATCGTGCTAAGATAGATGTGATTGCTAAGCTTCCCCCCACCCATCACGGTGAAAGGAGTTAGGAGTTTTTTGGGTCATGCGGGGTTTTATAGACGTTTCATACAAGATTTCTCTAAGATAGCAAGACCGATGACCCACCTCTTGGAAAAATAGGCTCCTTTCATTTTCAACCAAGAGTGTTTGGATTCTTTTGAGATTCATAAGGATAAATTGACTAAGGCTCCCGTTTTGGTCTCTCCAAATTGGGAATTGCCTTTTGAGCTTATGTGTGACGCTAGTGATTATGCGGTGGGGGTCGTGTTAGGACAAAGAGTGAATAAGCATTTTCAACCTATACACTATGCTAGTAAAACCATGACGGGTGCACAACTTCTTTATACTACCACGGAGAAAGAGTTGCTTGTTATAGTCTGTGCCTTTGAGAAATTTAGACCTTATCTTGTGCTATCCAAACCATAGTGTATACGGATCATTTCGCTCTCAAGTATCTTATGACAAAGCAAGATGCTAAGCCTAGCCTTTTGAGATGGGTTTTATTGCTCCAAGAGTTTAAGATAGAGATTCGTGATAAGAAAGGAGCCGAGAATTTAGCGGTGGATCATTTGAGTAGACTTGAGTATCCTTTTCAAGGAGATTTGCCTCATAAGGAAATCAATGAATCCTTTCCATTAGAGGAGCTCATGTCTATCTCTTCTCAAGAGGATGCAACCCCTTGGTTTGCGGATATTGCAAACTATCTTGTGGGGGATGTACTAATAGAGGGTCTCACTTCCTAACAAAAGAAGAAATTTCTTAAGGAAGTGAAGTATTACTTTTGGGATGACCCTTACCTCTTTAGGCAATGTGCGACCAAATCATTAGACGGTGTGTAGATGGGCCCGAGGCATTTAAGATTTTGGAAGCTTGTCATAAGGGACCTACGGGTGGACATTTTGGGCCCAACTATACCGCCAAGAAAGTCTTTGATTCGGGTTACTATTGGCCTTCCATATACAAAGATGCCCAAGAGATGGTGAAATTTTATGATGTATGTCAAAGACAAGGAAAAATTACTCAACGTGCTGAGATGCCACAAAACTTCATTCAAGAGTGTGAGATTTTTGATGTGTGGGGAATAGATTTTATGGGACCTTTTCCATCTTCCAAGAGGAATAAGTACATACTCGTAGCGGTGGATTATGTGTCAAAGTGGGTTGAGGCCAAAGCCTTACCTACTAATGATGCTCGAGTTCTAGTGAAATTTTTGAAGCAATTGTTTGCTAGGTTTGGTGTGTACCTCGGGCCATCATAAGTGATCGTGGTACTCACTTTTGTAATGATCAATTCACGAGAGTTATGAAGAAGTATGGAGTTAATCATAGACTTTCTACCGCGTATCACCCTCAAACCAATGGTCAAACCGAGGTCATAAATCGTGGTTTAAAGAGAATTTTGGAAAGAACGGTGGGAGAGCATCGAGCTTCTTGGTCGGATAAGCTTGATGATGCTTTGTGGGCTTTTATGACGGCTTTTAAGACACCAATTGGTTGTACTCCATATAGGCTTGTCTATGGAAAAGCATGCCACCTCCCATTCGAGTTAGAGCATAAGGCTTCTTGGGCTCTCAAGTGGGCTAACTTTGATTTAAACCAAGCCGGTTCACATAGAAAGGACCAACTCAATGAAATGGATGAATTGAGAGCCAATGCTTATGAGAACTCATTGCTTTATAAGGAGAACACTAAGCAATTGCATGATGCTAAGATTAAGAACCGTGAGTTCAAAGTTGGAGAGTCGGTTCTCCTTTTTAACTCAAGGTTGAAACTCTTTGCGGGCAAGCTTAAGTCGAGATGGTCCGGTCCATTCACTATTGCTCAAGTATTTCCATATGGAACTATTGAGTTGTCACAACCCGATGGTCCAAATTTTAAAGTGAATGGTCACCGTGTTAAGCATTATTTTTGGGAGGACATTTCCGTAGAAATGGTCCAAGAGATCCCCATTTTCCCCAAGAATTAATTTATTGTGGGAAGAGTCGAGCTAGAGACTCCTTAAATCAAGCCTGAATAACTAGGTTTAGAAGTTTTAGACTTAGAGTGTTGTAGGATAGAAATAAGGATGGAGAGTTGATGAGAAGTGTAGGGGAGACCTTCTTTTGTCTTCATGTTGTTTGTAGGGTTGCTCACTCATCATGTGTTTTGGAGCTTATGGAGGAGGCCCTTGTATCCGGTTCACTTCGTTACTATTGTGATTTTTCATAGACACATTGTGCTTTAAAAATAAATTCAATATAGTTGATCTTTCCTTAACTTGGGTTAAGCAAAGTCTATTCATTGTCATAAGTGTAGGGGAAGTTTTATACTTCCATGCTCTTAAACATTGAGGACAATGTTTAACTTAAGTGTAGGGGGTCTTCTATCGAAGTGACCTTACCTAGACTTTGTCATTGATCTTCATGATAACACGGAAAATTAATTTTTCAAACATTTTTCAAATTTTTGATCTACTTTGGCCACTAAAAATATGCATTCATAATTTTTGCATAAATCATTTTTCATTTGCATAACACATTTGCATTGTATATAATTTTTCTTTTGTTCTTTATGAAAAGTTGGAAAAGAAAGAAAAAAAATTTAATAAGGACATGGTTTAACAAATTTAGACTTCTTTGAGATATTAGGCCCGCCATGGATATTTTGACTCAACCTGAGTTTGCTTATCTAAGCATTCTATAGCTAGTATCCTTAACCATGTAGTCCTTCATTGGTCTATTAGGCTAAGCATCCGCCAATCTCATTATTTGAGATTTTAAATTTATGGAGAACGGGAAATGATAGAGTTGAAGCAAGTATAAAAGGGCTAGATAAACTTCATGATAATTACTTGTGGCTAAACCATTCTCTTCTTTACCTCTATTTTCTTCGCATGTATATATGTTAATAAATAATCAAGAACGGTTTTAATCGGTTTGTAGTCTCTTATGCATTCTTGACTAATCATTCATGGTTGGTATAAGTACGTCTTAAGATTCTAAGTTAGAACGTTTTATATGTACTAGACTTAAGTCATGCTTAATACTTAGCGGGTGTTTTTCCTTTATTCTTTTCAACTTTCTTTGTGAGGAATAAAGAAAAATAAGAGCGGTCTACAAAAAAATGAGCGGCTAGAAAAAAAAAAGAAAAAGAAAAAGAAAAGAAAAAAAATAATAATAATACAAGACTCCCAAGAGGGGCAGTGAAGTGTTAATTATAGTAACTATTAGATTCCAATATTACCTTGACGGGTTGCGGCGATTTAATAGTTGCTCCAATCCAATATTACCTTGACGGGTTGCGGGAATGAAGATCCAAAGTCTCAAAAAGGCGGAGGATGTAAATTATTGCGTGAGTTTTATTTTTCTTTCCTTAGCGAGTGTGTAGCTACTTATTAATGTATGACATGAGGATTTTACACATAAGGAGAATGACTTATTACTCTTGAAACGGACTTATATTAATTGTGAGCGGTTTTTTAAGTAATGAATGAGAGGATTACTTTGGATTAAAACCATTCTTCCTTATTTTTGGATTTTACATTTCTTATATTCCACGCTTTAAATAATGACAAATTTGCCCAAAAGCAATTTACTCAAATAATAACCGCTTCCACATTTAATTGTCATGAATAAGTTGATGCACCTTTTTACTTGTGACTACAATGATCCCATTTCTAAGCTTGGTATGGGGAAAGTGAAACTTGAGGGTGATAAGTATCCATGGTACCAAAGCCCTAATTTAAGTCATTGACTTCTTTATGAGTTTTTCCATCAAAGCCATTTCAAGAAAAATAAAAAATATATAAATAGAATTGTTTTCTTTGCATTGCAGTGTACAAAATCAAAATCATGCATCATATAGAATATCATAGTATAATAGCATTCCATATTGGCCAAGGTGGGTTAATTATGAGGAAAATGTAAATTTGTGCTTTAAAATATAGCATTGCATGAGGTCATGGCAATGTTCAAGTGTAGGGGATTTGATATGAGCAAAATCTCATATCAATTAATCAACAAATCACCCTAAAACACATGGAAAATACCTAACTTTTGTGCTATAAAGCGGAATTATGTGGTATGTTTTGTGTTTGTGCTTAAATAGGTAACATGGATATATTTTCAAGCAAACAAGAAGAAATCAAGCTTATTTGTGAAGAAAAAAACAAAGAAGGATCAAAGATGACAAGTCAATTGAAGATGAAGGACCTATCTTGACAACATTCTAAAGTTGAGGTACTTAAAGTGTAATTTGGTCAAAGTCAAGATTCCAGTCAAACCTGGTCAACTCTTAAGTCAACCAAGTCAAAGGGCAAAAATTAACAAGAATGCAAGTTGAAGGACTGAAAATGACACTGGAATGAAGATTATGGCTTATTTTGATATTCTGCCAAAGTTAAGGGGTTGAAAGTGTCAAAACTACTTCAAATTTGGACATGATCCGTGTGTACAAGTTATTAGCCAATGAAATTGCTTGAAAAATTAGACAAGGATCGCCAACTAAGTGGCCAGCTCACCATCACATTAAATGAGCCGTATCTGCTACAGCAAAGTCCACTATCTATTTTATGAGCCAATCAGAGAACGCCATGCAATAATCCATATTATCCAATATGGATAACAATCCGTGTGACATGATAACAACCAACCACATCAAGACACGTATCATCTCCTTCTTCAAACGAACCCAGAACTTGGATTCATCTACAATGTGTTTCAAGAAAAGTTGTCAACATGAAAATTGCTCTAAATCAAGCAACGAATTCGTCCCACGTGCTCAATTAGCTTGAAAGGCAACCAATCAGAAAATCCCAAATTCAAGTTCATAACGGCTAGTATCAATCAAGAGTATGAGGACACCTGGCAACCTCTAATTGGTGGGAACACGTCACTAACACTCACCTCACTTCATCTCAACCTCTATAAATAGGGCTCTAGACTCTCCTTTGTAACAGTTAGCAAAAGTGTGAAAACACACACACTTTTCTTTTCTCTTTCAATTCAGTAGAGAGTAGTTACCAACTCAAGAGATTGACAACCTCTTGAGTCTGTTAGTAGTTGTAACTGCTTTACCTACCTTTTGTAACAACTTTTACTTACATCAATAAAAATTCACAATTCCTTCTTCAATCTCCATTCTGTTCATCACATTCTGTTAATCCTGTTACTGTTCTTAGTTTCTGTTGATCGCCATTGATCAATGGAAGCTTTGTGAAGAGTTTGTTGTTGTTCAGTTCATTCCAAGTAGAAGTTAAGAAGATTGTAGCTGTTTTGGGTAGATTGTGATCAGACATGGTGATTTGGGGTTGTTGATTGGTGTATGGTGATGATCTTATGGTGTTTCTGTAGTTATGAGTTGGTTCAGCACCACACTCCTCCATCAAAGGAGGCCTAAGCTCACAAGTTTGCAAAATCCTGTTTTTAAATTCCACTAAATTGTTGAATGCATGCTCAATTCTAGTGCAGATATAATTTGCTCCTCTAATCATGTGTTCTTGATTTGTTTAGGTATAGTTAGCTTGTTATGATAGCTTGTTAGCAGTTTGATTGATTCTAGTCTGTTTTACTTGTTTTCAGCTTTGTGTTCATCAATTATAGTAAGTAGAATGAACTTTGAGTTTTAGTTTGCTAACAAGTCTGAATTTGTGCTTAAAACTCTTCTTTTTGCTCATCAAACATGTTTTGATATCAGTCTTGGTTCATTTCAATCAATTACTAAAAATATCTTCATAAAAGTTTAAATTAGTCTTAATAACTGGTGTTTAGATCTGTTGAGTTTGTGTGATTAAAGGTTGTTAAAATTGTTTCGTTTTGTTCATTTTTCATTCAGTAGTCATTTGGAAAAAGTTTGGTTAATTTTGAGGTCAAAATTAAAGTCAAACAGGCAATTGGCTCAAAATAGTTCTGGGTCAAGTCTTTGTTAATTATTCATCAGAAAACTAGCTGTTTTCAATCTCTTGTAATCTGTTCATTTCTCAACCAAAGTTCTTGAATCCAGTTTCTATTTGTGCCTTAACATCCAAGGATTACTTCTGTAAAAGGAACTTCTATAGTATTCATGTTTCAGCTAGAATTCAGCTTTTTATAAGCTTTTAGGCAAAGCCAAGTTTCTATAATATTGTAGACGTCTGTTTTCTTAGATAGTCAAATCCACTTCACGAAAGTTGTAATTTTCTTTCATATTCTTGTTTAGAAACATGTCTTGAGTAAAATCTGAGCTTTTGAGCTTTTTCAACTTTTGGTCAACAAAAGTCAAATTTACTGTGTTTCAAGCATTTTCCTTATACAAGTCTAAGTGATTTTCAATTTTAAGCATTTTGAAACTTGTTTGAGCTTATTTGGTTCAGTATTAAGCTCATACGAGCTTATTGATTACTTGTGCCCATTTTTGTTTAGAAGTTTTTGTTAATTGCATTTTGATCCTCATTGTTTGAATCTGTTTTCATTTCTGGCTAATCTTTCAAGTATTTAGGGTTTGCATAGTTTCAATCCTTTAACTTTCAACTGCTTGTCATTTTCAGTTAGTGTGTTTGTTAGTTTGTTAAATTTAGTTAGAAAGTTGTTAGAATTTACAACTTTGGTCCTTTAACTTTCTGAATTTACATTTTAAGCTTAGAACTTTCATTTACTTTATATTTTTGGCACATTACTTTCATACTTTTACATTTTGTCCTTTTGTGAATAAAAATTTGATAATTGCTAAGTGTTTTACGGTTACGTAGCTTAATATTTTTCACCATTTTTACGTGTTGTTTTAAATAGAAATACAATATCCAAAAAAACCCTATCAACCAAAAACAATAATAAACTTGATATTGTTAGGACTTTCAATTGGTTAAGAATCGAGAGAAACGAACTTCAATTTACTTAATATTATACATATACAAACTTTGCGTCATAAACCTAGAACGCTTGCTTTAGTGACGGTATGCTTGTCGCACATATGAAAACAAATATCATACCAATCATATACTCAAACGTAAATTAGTTATTATAAATAAAAAGCAATTAAAAGAAATAAATTCCATATACGCATGCCCTAAATATAGTTTACTGTTAGAGCTTCAATTTTCTTCATATGCAATTACAAGTCAATCATTATATTTGCTTTTTCATATTAACATTATTAACTATTCAACGGTTACCCATTACATAAAATTTTTGTGTCTTAGTCATAAAAGGCTTGCTTCAGTGACGATATTGAGCCATCCATAAACAAAAATATCTAACCAATGAATACTCAAAATATGAAACTAATTACTAAAATTAATAAAACAATTAATAACACTAAATTTTGTTTACTCCTGCCCTAAAAAGTGGTTACCGATAAAACTTCAATTTTCTCTTTATACGCAATTACAAGTCAATCATTATATTCACGTTTTCACATTAACGTAATTAACTATTCAAACATCAGTAGTTACATATATAAACTTTTGTGTCATGAACGTAAAACGCTTGCTTCAATGACTATGTGCTTGAGCTACATATGAAAACAAATTTCAAACCAACGACAATATTCAATATGTAAATTAGTTACTAAAAGTAATTAAGTAACTAAAATCATAGAATTTTGTATACTCGTGCCTTACTATTCAAAGATCAGTAGTTACATATATAAACTTTTGCGTCATGAACGTACAAACGCTTGCTTCAATGACTATATACTTGCCCTAAAAAGTGTTTACCAGTAAAAATTTAATTTTCTCTTTATATGCTAACAAGTCAATCATTATATTCGCGTTTTGAATTAACGTAATTAATGATTCAACGATCAGTAGTTACATGTATAAACTTTTGCGTCATAAACATATATAAAACGATTGCCTCAATGACTATATGCTTGAGCCACCTATGAAAACAAATTTTAAACTAATGACAATACTCCATATGTAAATTAGTTACTAAATGTAATTAAGTAACTAAAAGCATATAAAATGTATACTCGTGCCTTATAAATCGTTTTACTATTAGAACTTTAATTTTCTTTTTTCCTGCAATTACAATCACTATATATTCATTTTTATTTTAACGTAATTAGCTATTCAACACTTAGCAGTTACATATATAAACTCTTGTGTGCTAAACATAAAAAGTTTGTTTGAGTAACGATATGCTTGAAAAAAATATCAAATCATTTATAATACTCAAAATGTAAATTAGTTACAAAAAATAATCAAGCAACTAAAATCATTGAGTGCTATATAGTCATGCCCAAAAAAAGTGTTTGGTTGTTAGAGATTCATTTTTTTCTTCATTTGTAGTTACAAGTCCACCTTTAAGGAAGAGAGAGCGTTATAGAAGAAAGAAAGAGTGGCTCGAGACGACAACTCCTCTCGGATCGACAAAAATGATGTATTTGCCTTTTCATATTAACATTGTTAACTATTTAAAGTTTAGTATTTAATCATTTACATATATAAACTCTTGCGTCTTAAACATAAAATGCTTGTTTTAGTGACGATATGCTTGAGCCACCTATGATAACAAATATAAAACCAATTACAATACTTCAAATATAAATTGATTACTCAAACTAATCAAGGAATAAAAAATAACGAATTATATATACTCGTGCCCTAAAAATTTGTTTTGTTGATAAAGCTTAGATTTTCTATTTTATCTGCAATTACAAATTGATAATTATATTTACGTTCTTAAATTGGTGTTATGAACTTCAACAATTAGCGATTACATATATAAGCTTTTCCCTTAAACATAAAACGTTTGTTTGAGTGACGACGTGCTTAAGCTACCTGTAAAAACAAATATGTGATCAATCAAAATACTCAAAACTCAAATTAGCTGCTAAAAGTAATCAAGCAATTAAAACCACTATTATACATATTTATGCTTTAAAAACTGTTGTACATTGAGAGTTTAGTTTTTTTTATCTTTATCAACAATTACAAATTGATCATTATAACATTTTTATTCTAACGTTATTAGAGTATTTACGATGCATCAAATCTTAAAAATTTGATGTATTTATTCTGATTAATACTAAATTCATTTAGTAAGAGTATCTCCAATGCAAGGTTTGCAAAATGACTTTTTACTATTTGAAAAAGTCTTTATATCACTTTTTTGCATTGGATCAATGACTTGATGAAAAGCTTTTTACTCAAAGACTTGGTAAACTAAAAGTCTTTGAGCAAAAACTTTTTGCTCTATTCTAGTGTTTTTTAAACAAAAAGCTTTTAATAATAACTTTATGCATTGGACTAACTTTTATAAATGACTCTGTAACATATAATATATGATAAAATTTATTTCAAAAAACCATTGAATATGTTTGTCATTGGAGATGCTTTAAGCTTTTTCAAAAGCTTTTCACTATTTGCAAAAGTTTGTGTAAGACTTTTTAGCATTGCGAAATATAGCTTTTTGAAAAACTTTACACAATAACTTTTATTTCTTCAAGTGGTTTGAAGAAAGCTTTTACAATTAATGCTTTATTAGTTTACTTTTTTGCAAGAACTTTTTTCTTTTCCAAAAATTTTTGTAAAAAATGTGAGATTGAAGAAATGACTTTTAAAAAGATAGAATTTATTAAAAAAAGAATTAATATCATAAATAAAAGAAGTCTTTCATCGTTTCAAACATTCGAGATGCTTTATACTTGGTATAAACCAAGTCTTTGTAAAAAACATCTTCAAAATATTATTGTTACAATGCTAAGAATCACTCAAAATGAATTAGCTAACTATTCGACAATTAGCAATTACACATATAAACTTTTGCCATTTAAAATTTAAATACTTAATTTAGTGATAGACTATTAGTTTAGCATATACTCAATTAACCAATCATAATCACCTATTTTTATCATATAACAAAAAAACTCATTGTTAAAAAATTAAATATCTCACAAACCGTTCATCCTTACGTAAAACAAAACATATCATCGCGACGAGAATTAAATCATCTATCTATCGAGGGGCACATGTATATACTTTCGACGAACTTTTTGTTCGATTTTTTTCTTAAGTCACGTCTGAGATAATCATATATGATTCGTCACGAAACATATGTGATTTTCAGAAAATCATATATGATTCATATCACGAGTCATATATGTTTTTCTGAAAATCATATATGTTTCGTGACGAATCATATATGATTCTCTCAGATGTGACTTAAGAAAAAAATCGAAAAAAAAATCGTCAAAAGTATATACATGTGCCCCTCGATAGAAAGATGATTTATTTCTCGTTGCAATGGTGTATTTTTTTTCGTTTGACGATTTACCATTTGTGAGATATTTAATTGTTAAAAAAGTGGTGAGAAATGGGTTTTTTAAAAAATGAGTGATTATGATTGGTTGAGTAGATATATATTAATTTAAGAGTTTACATACATCTTAACTCATGCTTAAAATACCACAAGGGTGTTTTTTTGGGCACAAGATAAAAAATAAAAAAATTGCTCCGAAGTATAAAAAACACTACTTAAAAAAGCAAAAAATAAACATATAAAAAAGTACTCAACAATCGCGAATGGTTAGAGATGTTTTTGTTACCAGGGCCGGATTTAAGCATGTGCAGGGTGGGCAACCGCACAGGGCCTCCGATTTTGAAGGGCCTCAATTTTTAAAATGTACAGATTAATATTAACTAAACTTGAGATGATTTAAGACTTGTAACTGGCGTTTTACTAACATAGAAATTACAGTGTAAGCCATTGTAAAGAAAACAAAGCTTGAAAGCATGTTTTAATAGCGTAAAACACTTCTGATCTTTTGTTGGTTTTGGTTATGAAGAAGATAAGCCACTTGAGGTTTATGTTGATATCACCCCTCCAAAATTTAATAGTTTTTCTTTTGTACCCTCATCATTACTCAAAGTTATATGTTACCCCTTTAAATTTATATTCTTTAACTAAAAATGGAATAGGACTTTTAGATCAGTGTGTACTTCAAAATACTTTGTTATATGTGTGAAAACTATACCAAATATTCATTTCTTTTTTTAGCTAAATTTTATAAGAAAACTTGTTTCACATGGATCTACTGTTGTTATATAAGGAATGTTTACCTTCGTATGCTTAAGAAAAAATTACAGCGAAGGAGCTTCTACAAATTTGATACGTTTTACTAAAAATATTGATGTTAACCAAAAAATATTACGGGCAAGGAGCTCTTGCAGATATGATACTTTTTAATTATAAAAAACTGATGTTAACCGAGAATATTTATATGTACTGTTAGGAGTGAGCAGAAACCAAACCGTGAACCGCAAAACCGCAAAACCACAAAAAACTGTAAAAATCGAACCACATAAACCGCACCACGACAAAATCCGACGGTTTGGTTTTAAGAAAAAGAAAAAACCGCAAATGCGGTTCGGTTGCGGTTTTCGCCCGTAAAACCGAACCGTAAAACCGAACCGCAAAACCGAACCGCACCACACAATAATTATTTTATAATGAAAAACGTCATATCGATTATTTTATGTGAGTTATAAGACTTCTCGTGCATATTATCATTGATATTCATATAATTTATTAGTAAAGTGTTTGTTAGATTTAATTTATACATTGTTATAACCGAAAAAATCAACATTTTAAACAAAAAACCGCAAAAGTCGCAATTATTATATAAGTCACAAGTAATGGTTCGGTGCGGTAAACCGTAGAAACCGCAAAAAAAATCGCAAAACTAATACTGGGTTTTTGGTTCGGTGCGGTTTCTATTTTATAAAAAGTGCAAGTGCGGTTGCGGTTCGGTTTTAGTCAAAAACCGCACCAAACCGAACCATGCTCAGCCCTACGTACTGTTAAGACTATAATATTAAGCATCGAATATGGGAATTCAAATTAAGTCGCTACTCGCTGTACATTTAACTTTTGATATTAAGGGCCCATTTTGAGATTTTCGCCCAGGGCCTCTCAAATTAACGAGACGGCCCTGTTTGTTACATTCGTAGACGTGTTGGTATCTCCGTAAAAAAAGCATTTGTGAACTTTCTGATTGACTCGCTAGATAGAAGATCTACACCCAGACAGGCGAATATTTTGATTTTTTTGAATGAGTTGGAGCGTAAACATGTGTGTGTGGACCTAACTGGGGTTTGGGGGTTGAGTACCGAAGTTTTACAGCGTGTCAGACTGCTTTGAAAACCGCCTCATACAAAATAACAAAATACGGAAAAACCTGTATTGAAAATCTACACGTGTTTATTCTTTTTGCATTTGATATCTTCGATTTTCTTTGCAGCTTCTTGTTCGTTTACCTTCTACACCTATATAACTAAAATGAAAGATTAAACTTTTTACTTTTTATTAAATACTTATTGTAGACACAATGACACAAGTTAATCTAAACATAAATAAATTACTAAAAATGATCAAAAGCAATTAAAAGCACTGAAATCAATATTCTCGTGCCCTAAAAGCCTAGTCCTTTTTGTTCAAAAAAAAAAAAAGCCTAGTCCTTTATAAGTCATACACTACTAGTTGAAAAAATTTCATCACTTCTTCTCTCATACTTCATTTCATTCTCCCATACACATATATTTGTATCTATACCTCTGCAAAAAAAAACCCATAATCTGATCATCCTTAAAAACCCCATAACATGACAGCAGATTCTTGATGCTCATCATCAAAGGTAAAAAAAAGAAAAAAGTTACAACTTTATTTTGTAACAACAGCAACCCTTTATCTGAAATGTATTTATTACTCATACAAGTCAGTCTTTGACTTTTTTTTATATTATATCATGACATGGGTTTGCTTTAGTTTCTTGTATCATGTATATATGTCTTAAATTTCATTTCATAGATAGATATACAGCCTGTGTGTGTATGTGTGTTTTTTCTTTGGGTTCTTTTATATTTTTTTTTTATAAAAGTTGGGATGATGAAGATCTGGGTTGGTTTTAATTTAAAGGTTATGTTTTTTTAAGTCTTTTGTTGGAAAGTAGTGACTTTTATGTTTTTTTTTTATGTTTTTAGAAGTTTAGTTGATTGGCTCTTTTTTAAGGAATGTTAAGATGCTTTTTAGTGATTTTTGGAATGTTTTTATTTTTTTATAGTGTATGGAAATTTGTGATTTTGATGCTGTCAGTGGTTATTTATAGGCTTAGATGATTGAAATGGTGTATAATGGGTAAGAAAGTATTTTTGGCAATGGTGTTTGGTGATTTATGCGGAGCCAAACCTGTAGGTTGGAATGG
Organism: Glebionis coronaria; assembly: GCA_025667525.1. Taxonomy (NCBI): domain Eukaryota; kingdom Viridiplantae; phylum Streptophyta; class Magnoliopsida; order Asterales; family Asteraceae; genus Glebionis; species Glebionis coronaria. Next base: position 172,241,161 of record CM046881.1, read on the forward strand.
CTCATTAATTAGAAATCTCGTTATTCGTTAATGAGTTCGTTACTTGGCTTTATTTAGACGTGTCGAATCACATGTTTCTTGGGAAAACTTTTTCTAAAGATTTTTGTATCCGGTATGTTATATCTTTAGTTTAGACGGTATATGAATCTTTTGGTACAAGTATGGATTTTAACGTGTTTTTCTGAAGTTTTTCTAGTTTGTGTTGGATGGTTTTATAAAATTGTTTATGTTTTTGTGAATCAGGTTATCGCCTTGACTTGACTAGTTAGGCATATCACATTATGCTCGTGGGGAGGTGAAGTGTATATAATTCAAAGTTATAAAGGAGGTGGTATTGATTGTGACAGCTAGTGTCAAAATCACACTAGGACAGCAGCTTTCATGTGACTGATACCATCGTGGCAAAGCTTTTTGCTATCGATTTCTGATGATTCATTTTCTTAGCTTTGAGTTAGGTGTTATTAGATACATAAATATTTCCATTCCATAAGCTGCCACCGAATCAAGATCCTTTTGTCCAGTAGGATTGCCTATTGATTGATTGATCATCAGGCGTTTGGAAAAAGCTATTTATTTTCTTAGTAAAGTTTCTGAGAATGGAGACTGAAGCCTTAATCTCTAAACCTCAACCAAGCGTCACACACAGAATGTTCCCGGCTGTTTTACCGGTGCTTTTCATTGCAATCACGTATGTTGATCCAGGAAAGTGGGTTGCAGCAGTCGAAGGTGGGGCCCGTTTTGGCTATGATTTGATCTTATTGATGTTTCTTTTTAGTTTGGCTGCTGTTCTCTGTCAATATCTATCAGCTTCTATCGCTGTGGTCACTGAAAAAGATCTTGCTCAGGTATTACTAACTACACGATCTTTTTCTAAATTTGTAATTGTTACTAATCACACAATATAACTTTTTGGATTGCGGGTTAATTCTGATAAAGTTGTTTTCTTTATTTGTACTTTTGTAGATTTGCACTTCAGAATATGGCTCAGTCACATGTATCTTTTTAGGGATCCAAGCCGAACTATCCATGATTGCATTGGATCTTTCTATGGTACCCTCCACTCGATAATTATATGTTTCTTTTCAGCGTTCTGGCATTATTCTTGGAACTTATAAATGCATCTATTTTGATAGATTTTAGGCATTGCACATGGGCTTAACCTGATGTTCGGCATGGGCTTGTTCACTTGTGTCTTCTTGGCTTCTTTCGATGCTTTTCTGTTTCCTATATTCTCTAATTTGTTGGTAAGATTAATCTCCTACTTTCTTGTTTTGTTTATATAAATTGAACCAAAACTAAATTGGCGTCGGTTTATTTGTTATTCAGGAGACCGGTAAAGCAAAGTTCGTTTGTGTACGCTTGGCAAGCGTTGTTTTGCTTTCTTATCTCTTTGGTGTGCTTGTGAATCAACCAGATACATCTGTTTCCATGGGTGGTAGTATGCTAACAAAGTTCGGTACCGAAAGCGTGTTCGCGTTAATTAGTCTTCTTGGTGCAAGCATTATGCCTCATAATTTTTATCTCCATTCATCTCTTGTGCAGGTATCTCATTGAATTTGCGAGTTTCTACGTTATCATGTGAATTACTTATCTTTTGGATATTAATTAACTTTTGCTTGTTCTCATCAGCAAAACCAGGGACCCGAACAAGTTACAAAGGAAGCCTTATGCCTTGATCATCTTTTTGCTGTTTGCGGTGTTTTCAGTGGCATTTTTGTTGTGAATTATGTTCTAATGAACTCAGCAGCAAATGTTTTCTATAGTACCGGACTTGATTTGCTTACTTTTCAAGATGCATTGACTTTAATGGATCAGGTTTGATGTTATAAAACATTCCAAAAACAACCCATTTAGTAATCGCCATCTTATGCAAACTAACACTTTTCTTGCAGGTGTTTAGGAGTCTAGTGGGTCCCTTCGCTCTGATACTGATTCTGTTGCTTTCGAATCATACGACAGCATTGACCTGGAAATTCAGTGGTCAACCAATCCTTCTTAATTTCTTCAAAATTGACATCCCAGGCTGGTTTCATCATTCAGCAATCAGATTTATTGCCGTAGTCCCTGCCCTCTTATGTTCATGGTATTCTGGTGCCGAGGGTACATATCAATTGCTGATCTTTACTCAGGTTCTGATTGCCCTTTTGCTTCCGTCATCTGTTATCCCTCTTTTTCGGATTGCAACAGCAAAGTCAGTAATGGGAGTACACAAGGTTTCCCGGTTTGTTGAGTATTCAATGCTGATCACATTTATTGGAATGCTCGGTCTATCTACCATATTTATAGTTGAATTGGTGTTTGGGAACAGTGATTGGGCAAGTAATATCAGATGGAACACAGGCAGTGGTGGCAGCCCTTATACGATACTAGTTATGACTGCGTGTATTTCGTTCTTTCTGATGCTTTGGCTCGTTGTAACGCCTTTAAAATCTGCAAGTTTTAGATCAGATGTACTGGAGTCGTCAGGTGAATATGATCAAATTGAAGAATCCACACAATATCAGGAAGCAGCGCTTGAATCCAGGCAATATCAAGAAACAGCGCTTGAATCCAGGCAATATCAAGAAACAGCGCTGGAGACCCATTCGGATTCACCAAGTTTGCAGTTTTCTGAGGAAGTTAAGGAACCTGAGAAAGGGGCTCGTTTAACTCCCATCGAAGAAAATTTGTCTGTTTCCATACTCTCATCTCCAGCAGAGGAACCAGCAACGGCAGCGCCAGCTGTCGAAGATTTGAAGAAGGTCGAGTCTGAGTCTGTTGAAAAGACGATCGATGGGAATATACACGTTGTAAAAGAGAAAGACCAGAAGATAGTGTCGGAAGATGGGCCGAGTTCATTTAGGAGTTTAAAAAACGATGATATAGGGAGTGGGACTGGGAGTTTGTCAAAGTTAGCAGGATTAGGCCGTGCTGCAAGGCGCCAATTAGCTGCTGTTCTTGACGAATTTTGGGGACAATTGTTTGATTTTCACGGAGAACCAACACAGGAAGCTAAGTTAAGGAAACTTGACAAGTTACTTGGGATAGATTCTAAAGTAAACCCCAAAGCATCGTCAAACCCCAAATCGTTGCTGAATGTGGATAACCAAAGTGTGCATACTAGTATCGAGTCTTCTTATGGGCTACACAGGAGCCCATTGTCTAAACAAATGCAACTACTAGACGCCTATGTGCAGCGGTCAAATCTTAACGCGGTTGATGCTAGTGAGAAACGCTACCATAGCTTGCGTCTTCAGTCATCTTCCAACGGTCTAAGAATCCCCCAATCTCGTGGCGGGTACGATGATCAACCAGCTACGGTTCATGGGTATCAAATGAAGTCTTATACTAATCAAATGGAACCGCTAGCAGCTCCTATGTCTCCGTCATTTGGTTCGTCAAACTACAAACCTCCATATTCTTTGACGAAAGGCCTTCCAAACGGTACGAGCCCGGCTAAGCCTCCCGGGTTTCCGGATCCCGTGGTGTCTAGGAATACCTCCATGCAACCGGACAGATCTTACTATAATCACTCTGCTGAAAGTATGAATAGTACTGTTAATGAGAAGAAGTATAATAGTATGCCCGATATTTCCGGGCTGGCTCTTGCTTATCGGGAGGGAAATTTGGGTCAGAAAATGAACGGGCTTTCTATGTATTCAGGCCCGTCATATAGATCTGGGACTCCTTCGGGCTATGTTAGTCCATACCAGTTAAGTTCAGGGTCTGACACATGGTCCATGTGGTCTCGACAGCCTTTCGACCAGTATGGTGTAGCCGAAAAGATGAATAATAGTCGGCTAAGTTTAAACACTCAAGATTCCGGATCCGGGGTAGATTTAGAAGCAAATCTTCTAAAATCTTTAAGGCTTTGTATTGTAAAGCTTTTGAAACTTGAAGGGTCTAACTGGTTGTTCCAGCAGAACAGTGGTCTTGACGAGGACCTTGTGGACCGTGTAGCTGCTAGGGAGAGGTTTCTTTATGAAGTTGAGAGCGATGAGATGAACGGGGCGGCTCATGCAAGTGACTCAGGAATGAAAATTGATCTGGTGACATCAATTCCTAACTGCGGGGAAGGTTGTGTGTGGAGGGCTGATCTGATAACTAGCTTTGGTGTGTGGTGTATACATCGGGTTCTTGAGCTTTCACTCATGGAAAGTCGACCTGAGCTTTGGGGAAAATACACTTATGTTCTTAATCGTCTTCAGGTAATACTAATTTTGTAATTAATGAAACATAATAGTGTGGTTAATTACTTAATTAAGAGTGTTTTTTACTAATTGCTGTAACATGTGATAGGGGATAATCGAGCTAGCATTTTCTAAGCCACGTGCAGCTATGAGCCCATGTTTTTGCCTCCAACTTCCAACATCTTACCAACAGCAGAAGGCGTCTCCACCTAAATCAGTCACCAGTCTGCCACCACCAGCGAAACAAAGCAAAGGGAAATGCACAACAGCAGCCAGTCTCTTGGACATGGTCAAAGATGTGGAAATTGCAATCTCGTGCAGAAAAGGTCGAACGGGCACTGCAGCAGGTGACGTGGCGTTCCCAAAAGGAAAAGAGAACTTGGCATCCGTCCTCAAGCGCTACAAGCGCCGGTTATCAAACAAGCCAGCGGTCACTCCAGATAAGTCATCTGCGCTACCAACATCTTATGGATTGTAATTGACCGTTTGAATGCCAGTTTTGTTTGACAATGTGGGAGTTGGAAAGAGCAAGAAAACAACGACTTTCTTCTTCTTTTTAAGGTAGATGTTCTCCACACATGTCGTTGTCGTCGTTATGTGATCTGTAAATGTTTTTCCGTTGATCTACGGCGATTGTGGATTTTATTTATTTCAATCTGGTTTATTGGTGGAATGAGAATGACAGATTACAAAAACGATTATAAACAGAATTCCAAACAAAGTTATGCAATCTTTTTGCTTGTTCTTTTGGTGATTAATCTATAATCTTGTGGTGTTACTTATACTGTAGTAATTGGTTATCGATATTTTTCAATGAACTAATGTTAGACAAAATTAGTGAGTTTCAAATTCTCAACAAAAATTGGGATTCATTTTATGTTGGACTGTTTGGCTCTACTCGAGCATTTTCAAATTCATTTTTTTGAAAAAGTTTTTTTATGCGATAGCAAGTAAAATTCTATGTTGAATGATCTTTTGATTATTTTTCAGACATTTACCAGAGTTTTCATTACTGTAAATCAGTTAATAAAAGAGCCAGTCTTTTTCCAGCTAATAGTTCCGTATGTTTTTTTCACTCAATTAATATACGTGTATTTCCTCATAGTAGTATTATATTAGCATCTATGAATAATTTAATTATTTTAAATGTGTCTATTATCGATTAACGATACGAGAGTATTGTTACATTAAAATTTAAAACAAATGTAACTGTTCGGTTATATTCATTGAATATAAAGATTGTTCCTCGTCATGTTATTCATGAGTGATGCATATTTGACTTTTTTTACCTACGAGTGTTCACTTTATGTATATTTGTTATAAGTAAATAAGTAATACATTGTATTAAATCGTTTATAAAGTCGAGATGCAAGTAGGTTTTGTATGTGTGAATATCAATTTTTTGATTATCGTTAAACGTGATCTTGAATGGTAGTTATAAAGGCTATTTATGAAGTGATGTGAAGTACATGAATAACACGAGCGGTCAATACAAAATTTGTTCCTCCACGTGTTTTCTAGAGTTAGATGCTATTGGGTCTCTCATTGAATTGTTCAGATGTTTGCATGATCGTTCCCAAAAAGTAAGTCATAAATTATTCTTATTTACATTTGGTTATCTTGATTAATATCTACACGAGAAACAGAATTATTAACAAACATGAAATGAGTTAAGATTCATATCCACAGGCTCTAGGTGCACACGATAAAAAAGAAAAAAAAATACAAAAAGTATTTTGGGTCTTACAGTAAGGTGCAAAAAATTACACTTTGTAGTCCTAGTGTAGTATTATGTAGGTCCTCTTCCTTCTTATCTTGTTCCTCTAGGGCACAAGTTAGAAAAACTTTTTTTATAATTATACGGATAAAAATACCGCGAGCTTATCGGAAAACACACGTATACACAAAGGACACATATATTAATGTGATTAATATATACATTGTATACTTATTAATTATGCTAATTTAATATGTTTCACGAAATGATTTAACGGCCGTTACAATGAGTTAACTAACAAGGTTACTAATTAATATGTAATAGAGTAGTTAATTTGATATGAAGCCGAAATCAACTCATTAGTCCATCTAGTGCCCATAGTCGGCCGATCCAGGGGGTTTAGGTTTGTTTTCGTGTCGCCAAAGTTTTGTTAAACTATATAATAAAACACTTAGGTACGTTATCTACTTATATTATAAAACAAAAGAAAACACAAAACCTTAATTCTCTACCATTGCTTTTGTCAAATAATTTCTGCCTCCCATACCCTTGGGGGTTTGGCTCAAATCAAGAACAAGCAAAAGGTGGTTATTTGTTTATTTGTGAAGCAAGAAAGAACATCCTAATGTTATCCCTTAATGTGTAGTGAGCAACCTTTATAGGTGGTTATTTTAATCACTTTTAGGGTTTCAAGATCAAGAAAACACCAATTTTCGTAGTAATTCAGTTGATTCGAGGTTGGTAAAATCATATGTAATAATTTTTTTTGTTAATTCATATACATCAAATTAGATACATCCGTTGCGTACTCGTAGTGTTAATGGTCATATAAATACTAAATCCCTCTAGTTGTCACATAACTATATATATTATGATCTCAACCTCGTTGTTCACGAAAAGTTGGGTAATGGCTCATATCATTATGTTTGTAATTATCATAAAAACTTATCTAATGTCGACAATATCTCTTCTCGATATTTAAACCTTATTAGCTTTCAACTAACCAAAAGTTTACCCACGCTTTTAAGTACCTAATCTAATGTAGGCGGTGATATGGATAACTCTAGGGATGAGCACGGTACCGGTCCCGTCCCGAACCCGTCCCGAATTAGTGGTACCGATTATTTCCCGAGCATAAAATTATGGTACCGGTACCGTACCGAACGGGATTCGGGTATCGGTACCGGTACGGGAATCGGTACCGGTACCGGGAAATCGGGATTTTCCCGTTCTTTTTCGGGAATTTCCCGATTTGGTACCGGTCCCGTCCCGAATTAGTGGTCCCGAATTTTTTTTCACCTTATTTCGTAGTCCCGGTACCGTACCGAACGGGATTCGGGTATCGGGAATCGGTACGGTTCCGGGAACGATTCGGGTTCAATTCGGGATTCGGGTCCAAATGCTCATCCCTAGATAACTCATACAAATGAAATAGATACCATCCCATCTCGAGTAACCTACTAGACTAGATTTCAGTTGTTCACACCTACTAACTAGCTAATATGATTTACACACTATCCTTAGTACTACCAAAATGTTAGGATCAATAAATAAGCAATTAAGATATCCATATAAAACGATAATTAAACGAAGAAATAGAAATCAATGCATTAATAAATACATAACTAGGATAAAATCTGAAGTGTTTAGCCACTCATACTATAAATTACGGAAAACATAATGTAAGTAATCATGGATGGATTAAACATTAAATTCGATATAATTTACTTGATAAATAACTAATACAAATGATGAATCAAAGTGAATTCACCGTTGGAAAGTGGTTGAAGAGTATTGTAAATTGCCTTTAGTGGAACCCCAATTATCCTTGAAGAGTTGTGCGGAGTGGGAATTACAAAATCAGTTAAATCACGACTTGTATTTATAGGCTTGATATATTTACAACGTAACCATAAGTAAGGAGTTACACCGTAACCTTCTTAATGCTTGTATAACTCAATAGACGTAACATAGTTACGGCGTAACCAAAGGTACGAGTTACATTGTAATCTTCTTCTGAACTCATAACTTTTATTTCTTCCATAATTAAGCGTAACCATAACGATCCAGTTACGCCATAGTCTTGACGTCAACAAGTTTCTTCCTTACCACGGTGCAAGTTACGACGTAACCTGAAGGGGTTATTACACCGTAATTCCTTATGACTACAATTCGTGGCTTTTAGTAGTAATGATGGTTACGTCATAGTTTTATCGGCTCAACCACGTTATAAATTAGGTCTAGTCTAGCAAGATATGTGTATTTATTCAAGACGCCCTTAAATTCATGTCTTTTCGCTTCAATGCTCAAGTATTACCTAATAATGAAATATGAAACAATTAAGTACACATTATGATAAAACCACTCTTTTTTATGGTCATCTTCCATGGTTCTACATAACACTCGGGCTCTCCCCCATTAGTGAGTAAAACATACTCATTTGCAGAATAGCGTGTGGAAGGGTAATGATCTCTAGTGGACCACCTAAGTGGAATGAGTGGTGGCATTGGCACTAGTAACTTAGGATGAGCGTCTTCATCTAACTGCTCTTCAGTATCAACATCATCAACACCCTATTCTTCATCATTTTGAATATCATCTCTACATTGTGCGTCAAAGTGTTTTGGAGGAACTTGATCTAAGTCAATAAGATCATCATTTTGTTGAGGAATGTCTCCCTCTTAGTCTTCTCAACATCTTTCAAGGTTTATCTTCCTCAAACTCTACATCTCAGTTGTGAACAAGATTCTTTTGAACTGGGTCATACACCTTATACCCAAGTTCATTTTAACCATACCAAGGAACACACATGGCTTGTTATTCACATCAAGCTCTCATCTTTCATCTTTGGGAATATGTAAAACGCATTGCATCCAAAGACTCATAAAGTACGGTATGAAACATCTTTTCTGCTCCAAACCCTGTCGACAACATTAAAACGCAAAGGAACACAAGGGGTTAGATTAATAACATGCACCATCGTATTCAAATCCTCACCAAAAAAAGTAGCAACAAACCCTACATGTGAAAGCAAGAATCTGACTCTCTCAACAAGAAACCTAGTCATCCGCTCCGCTAAGCCATTCAACTGCGGTGTCTTCGGTGGAGTCTTTTGATGCCGAATTACATGCTCTATACAATAAGCATCGAAGGGTCCAATGTATTCACCTCCATTATCACTTCGAATGCTATTTAGTTTCTTCCATGTATGCCTCTCAACTAAAGCATGAAACTGCTTAAACACATCAAATACTTTATCTTTAGTCTTTAAGATGTAAACCCAAACCTTCCTTGAATGATCATCTATGAAGGTGACAAAACAAGAACACCCACTAAGTGTCTTAGTCTTAATAGGAACACAAATATCAGAATTACCAGATCAAGTATGTTCTCCATTATGAAAGAAGGACGACTCTTGAAAGCACGTCTAGTATGATTTATTGCCAAAAATTAAGAACACTTCTTCAAGTTAATATCATGCACACCGGATAACACATTCTTATTAGAAAGAATAGACATCCTTTTTTCACTCATGTGACCAAGTCTCTTATGCCATAACTCGGTCATATCATCATTGTCTATAACATTGACAATGCTCTTGGATATCTTCGGATGTGTCACGTATAACTTGGATTCCCTTTTACCTCATGCGACAATCAAGGATCCGAGAGTTACTTTCCACAAGCCATTTCCAGAAGGTTGTCGTAACCATCTTCACCAAGAAGACCTGTTGAGATAATACTAAGTCTCATATCCGAAACATGTTTCACATTACGCAAAACCAATTCCATCCCTATGTTAAACTTCAAACAAATATCTACCATATCAGCAATCCTAGATAGCCCAGTATTACCCATCCTAACAAAACCATAATCCGTTAGTGTGTAAGATAAAAAGTATTCTTTTCGTGTTTCAACATGACATGTAGCACCACTATCAAGAATTTAAATCTAAACATCATTAGCAAGGTTAACCATATCATAATAAAAGCAAACAAACAACTCATCTATGGTGGCATTTACTTGAGTACTATCATCGCCATCATCATCTTTCTTGTGCTTGTTTTTTTGATTATAGTAGTCCTTATTCTTGTTCTCCTTCTACCAGTGTCTGCAGAACTTCATCGTGTGACCCTTTTTGTGGCAATGATAACACTCAACATTAACAAATTTTCCTTTGTTGTAACTGCTACGATGATTACCTCTGTTACTAGGGCCTCTACTTTGGCTTATCCTCTGCCTTTCCGTGACCAAGACATCTGCTGTGAAGAGGAACCTTGTGACTTTCTTCTCATCTCTTCATTCAAAATACCACCTTTAGCCAATTCCACGATGATAACACCATGTGTGCAGAATGGGACAAAGATGTCCTAAAAGTCTCCCAAGTATCCGGTAAAGTACTAAGAAGCCACAAGCCTTGAATCTTGTCTTCAAACTTGATACCGATTCTTGCAAGCTGATCTATAATACCCTGACAAACATTAAGGTGATAAGTAATAAGGGACCCATCTGTATACTTTCATCTCATCATTTTCTTAATTAAGACAATTTGTTGTTTCCATTCTTTCAAGCATATAAATGTTCAAGTTTGTTCCAGAGAGTGGGAGCATGTGTCTGTTCACAAATATGGTTCAAAACATTATTATCAATCCACTTCCTAATATACCCGCAAACCTGTCTATGCAAAATAGTCCATTCTACATCTGTTTGTTTTCAGGTTTCTTAGTACGAAAAACAGGCAAGAAGTAGTCTTTAACATAAAGGAGACCCTCCATCTTTCCTTTCCAAATATGATAATTAGAACCATTCAAATTAACCATATTACTTGTATTAGCTTCCATCGTTTAAACAGGTAAGTCCCCAACCAAGAGCCTATATCCCTGATAACAATTTGGCGTGTAAAGTGTAATGGGTCACAATTACGCGAAAGCAAAACCTTGTTTGACAACACTTACCCAAACCAATATGAACTTATGAGGAAGGAAACAAATAAGAAAAACTAAAAGAAACTCCGATCAGCCCCCAAGCAATATCAAACCAACTCTAATCAGATACTAAAGTAATCAAACACACAACAAGAACACCAAACTTTTAGCCTAGAAAACCCAAAATGGGTAAAAACCACGTGACACCTAGTGTCGCTTAAATCCACTATCAAGGAAGAGAGGTACACAAAGTATTATCTAGATTTCATTAGAGGCATACAACAATCATCATATATCTTGGAATCAACATCAAAAATATATGGAAACAAACAAAGAACTAGAAAGGAAGAATGTCACAAAATCTGATGCAATCTGCCCGAGCAAGAAAACAGGACTTCCATGTCTCAAAATCAAGATCCCAACACTCATAACCTTCCTTTATATGTAAGGAAGCTACATCCCAAAAATCGTGACGATCCAGCGGTGAAAACTCTAAGAATCGACGAAACACTTCTGTTGTATTTTGAGTAATAAAACACTCCAAAAATCTTATCTTTTTCTTGAGTTTCTCTCACATATTTCTTGCCACACACACGTCTTCATCAACTGAAGAATACAAGGACTAAATGGACCCAAGATGGGCCTCTGAATATTGGGCTCTTAATCCTCATAAACTAAGAAACAACCCAACAGAAGCATTATTGATATGTTATACATACTCAAAATTATCTCTTTTTATCAGCTTTGATGGAGCCTGATTCCAATCTACTAATCAGGATTACAATTTTATCTTAAAGTAAATACAAAATCTTAAACAAACTAACCTGTGAAACCACCATATAACTACTTTACTCTGCTAATGGAGACGACAACTTCATATTCAAATTTTATACTCCTTCCATCTCAAAATTATTGTCTTCTAACAAGAAATACAAAATTAAAAAAATACATTTATTACAGCTTTTTCTCTTACTTTTTAGCTCAATGACAGTTTTACCATTAACTATTTAATTAAATTCGTTTGTAAAGTTTGTAATAATAATTTCATGCAAGGGTAATCGATAAACTTAATTATTCTTTTATATCTATTTTTAATAGTGGACAATTAATCGAGGACGTCTAAAAAAGAAAGCGTAGACATTAAATTTAAAATGGAAAGAGTATTAGATTAAAATTTTTGATGATTTTAGATCTGAGCGAATGTTAGTGTTTTAATATGACTAGACGAGTACCCGCGCATAACGGTGGAGATTCTTAGCGGCAGATAATTGACGATAGAAATTATGATAAATATTTCGTGTAACATTTAAAAATGAAGGTGAAAATATAAAAATGAATGACGGTATAGATATAGATAGATATAGATACACTCAAGACCGCTCGTATTAAAAATCACCATAATCAACAAAATATAAGGGCCCGTTTAGTAAGAATCCGAAATCTACCGTAGGCGTGGATTAATAAGTCGCTGCTTTAGGATTATACTTTATCGCTTGCAAACCTATGTTTGGTTTCTCATAAAACTTTACATAAGGCTGGTGGGAGTGGGTTGATACCCACGAGCGAGTTACACCAACTCACTCGTGACTCTCATCCCTCCTAAAATTGTCGCGCGCGAGTTAATCCCTAGAAAAAAAAGAGGGCCAAACTCACCTGGGTGAGTTTAAGTTTTGTGGTCTCAAGTGTTTTTATTTTTTGGGTTAGGTTTATTTGTGGGTGTTTTTTGTGAGTGGGGTGTGTTTAAATAATAAAACTAGGTATGAAAGGTGAGTGTGGGTGAGTGTCATTATCTCCGTAGATGAGTTTTTGTGAGTTTATTAAAAGTTGAGGTAGCACTGACGTGGAGACGAGTGAGTTTGCCTCCACTCTCACCAGCCTAAGGACAAAGGCTGTTTTACATAAGAACAAAAAATGGCATAGACTATATTACATAAAGACAAAAAGTCATAAAAAGAATAAGAAAAATTACAAGCGGGAAAACAGATTATATTCAATATGTATATAACCCCGACCTGTTTAGTGGGTTTTGCTGCAACCCTTTATTGGAGAGGGTGAGTCCTATTTTCAAAACCAATATACACAAACCAAATGATTATTTTTACTTTAAGTCCACTCCACTGAACCTAAAACCTCATAATAAACGCACCCTATGTTGTAGTACATTTTTATATAGAATATTTCTCAAATAAGTTTAACATTAAACATAAGTTAGGCCTCTAAAATTGTGGTTACTTTAATATGAGCCACTAACATTCAAAATCCTTCATATGTTTTATATAAGAATGATTTTGATTTTAAGTGTGTTTGTTGAAATGAGCTAGTTATGAGCAGTAGCTGTGAACAGGAGTAGCGAGAAATAGCTGTGGGTAGTAACTGTTATAACTCGTCGCTTATTTGTTTACTGCTCATTTGTCATCGCTCGTTAAATGAAGTATTAAAAAATTAGCATTTTTAAAAAGTAGCACCGCTCACCGCTGTTTTACCAAACGACTAAAAAGAATCACAATGCTCACCGCTCATTTTGCTAAACAAGCATTAAAAATTAAAATGTTCTTTTTTACTGCATACTGTTCTAAAAAAATTCAAAAAAATTCACCACTGCTCCTTGCTAAACACAGCTTTTGTAAGAAAAAAAAAACCATCCATTTGTAAGTTTCCAAGTTTTTAAGTAAAATCGAATTAAAGTTCGACAATTACTTAGATAAAGATACTGACAACGTAGCGGTCATACGTTCCTCTCGAGTTGTTGTCACAAAACTTAAGACTCGATGATAAATGAACACGTATCTACTACTTCTTTTAGATGTATCCCAAAAATAAGAAAAGGTTCATTTTGAGTGTAAATGAAAGAAAAAAGATAGTCCACCGCAGAAACGCATCACTTGAGCTAGAAGCATCTTTCCTTTACAGTTATATCCCCGGTCGATCACTTCTCTAACACACATAGTCACAAAACTGCTGACTAAATCTTGAGGTACCACTTATAATCTCTTTCTTTGTTTATCTAGTTATGATTCACTTTTTGTACTATTATCTCCTCGTATATATCTGTGTTTTTCTTAATATTCGGTATGTTTTTCATCTTTCTGTTTGCTTATTTGTTGAATTATTATTACAAGTTTAAGATTTAAGTGAATTGATTAGCAAGTTGAAGTTAATAAATTGTTTTCTGAAGTGGACCTTTGAGTTCTAAATTATTGATGCCCTCAGTCTAAGACATGATCATGATGTTACATGTATAAAATATTCCCACAAGTAATGAAATTAAACTAAGTGGAAGTTTTGATTAACATATTTTCCTAACTTACATGCTTAATTATTTGAATTATAAGAACTTATTAACTTGACCTTGTTATGATACAATTTGTTGACATGGTTATAATGTTATTTGATAATTGTTAAGATGCTTACACGTCCAAATCTACCGTATTGAAATGGAATTTGGAAGTTGGATATGTAAACCGTAAAAAAAAAGGTAAAGATTCCATTTCAATACAAAAAAACAAGAAACGAAAAATTGTTATATAGCTTTAACCCATATTAAATACTTTATCAAGTGGAAATTATTGATATGCTTGAAAGATTTCGGTTATGATTACCATGAGCAATATATGACACTCGTAACTACGAGTTACTTGTTTAGATCGGCGTATTTACTTAACTTATGGGTTTGTATTAGAGATGCAAATTATAACCGGATTTTTGGAAATCCGGTTCAAAAATCCGAACCGGTTTTTTCAAAATCCGGTTTTCCAAAAATCCGGTCCGGATTTTTCTATCCGAACCGGTTAGACCGGATTTTCAGATTTTAGGAAAGTCGGATAAAAACCGGATAAATTACCGGATTTATCTGGATTTTAAAAAAACCGGATTTAACCGGTTTTAAAAAAAACCGGATTTAACCGGTTTTTATTTTTTTTTTAACTTTTTTAAATTTTTTTTTTATTACTAGGTTAAAAGAACCGGTGTTTATAAATCTGGGCTTTTCTTTTTGGTTTCCTTGGCTTTTGTTGGTTTTTTTATTTTTGTGGTTTCTTTGGGCTTTTGTTGGTTTTTATTTTATTTTTTTGACTTTTTATAAAATATAAAAGTATTATGTGTATAATTTATTTGAACTTTTAAGTGAAAACATTAAAAATAATAGTTTTAAGAAAATAGTTTTATTTTTATTAACAAGTTTATTAAATAAATGACGAAGTTTTAAATTTCGAAAAAAAGTGATAATGTAAAAAACTGATAACGAACATTTTAAACTGAAAATCCCTCGATCCAAAGATTTTTAACCGAAAAAACTGATCCGAAAAAAAATACGATAACGAAAATTTTTATCCCAAAAAAATCCGATACGAACATTTTTATCCGAAAAAAACCGATTCCGAAAAATCCGAATCCGGATTTTTGAAAATCCGGTTTTTTCAAATCCAGATTTTTAAAATCCGAATCCGATTTTATCCGGTTTATTTGCACCTCTAGTTTGTATGGGCTTATATGAATTTAAAAACACCCCAACGCGCGTTGGTGGGTTAAATACCCGCTCAAACGGCATTGGCTAACGCTGCTCGGCGGTCCGAGTCCACCTCAGCAATAACGCTGGTGCTGCGTTACCACGCCGAGCACTCTTAATAGATTGTTATGTAAGTTCCTAATCCTACAAGGGCATATTCAAAATTTGCCCAGCAACCAATAAGCCAAGAAAATAAGCTAATTAAATCAATTCCTAAATTGTCCATTAACTAGTTGTTGATAAAATACTATTGTTATACTTATTGCAATTGTGTGGCGCCCAAGTTCGTTTAAGCTTCAACCATTGTCATGGGCTATGCCATTATCTTAACTAGTTGTTGATGAATTGTTGTTTTTATTGCAGTTGTGTGGTACCGTGTTTGGTTTAAGCTACAAACGTTGTCATGGGCTATGTAATTTTCATATCATTGCCTATGATACTACTCTTATTTATTATTGGCATCGGGTGTTACCTTTGTGGGAAAAATCGTGGTCGCAACGAAGCAACAATTCCTCAATATATGGGACCTCCTGCACCACCATACGGAGTGCAGTCTGCTCATACACAAGCCCCTCCCAAACTTTAAGTAAAGTCTATTACATAAGTTGTAAATGTTTCTTACAGTTTTCATGAATTTGCAAGTATGTGTTGTTATGGTTGGACTATTCTGTACCCTTAACTCTGTTTGGAATGGTTCTTACAGTTTTTTTTTTAAAATATACTATTTGGTTGTGAACATGTGATTTTTTTTATATAAGTTGATACTTTCTGCCTCTTTTGATTAGATGGCTATCTATGTTTAACCTTTCAGATAACTTGAAATTAGACACATTGATAATATTTTTCCATCTTATGGATTGCAATCGACAATGCCAGTTCTGTTTGACAAAGTG
The DNA here is from genome assembly GCA_025667525.1 of Glebionis coronaria. Classification (NCBI taxonomy): domain Eukaryota; kingdom Viridiplantae; phylum Streptophyta; class Magnoliopsida; order Asterales; family Asteraceae; genus Glebionis; species Glebionis coronaria. The sequence goes on from CM046881.1 coordinate 172,257,368, forward strand.
GGAGTCAAAGTTTAAGAAAATACATGTCGTTTTCGTTGTTATGTCATCTCTAAATGATTTTTTATCGGCATTCGACGCTTGCGGCTTGGTATTGATGTTGTAAGAGGATATTGGAGGAATGAGAAATGACGATTTACAAACGCAATTGTAAAACAAGATCATGTAATTTTTGCCTGTTTTTCATTCTTTAACTCATGATTTCATTGCCTTTACTTGCCAAGTTATCAATAACGATACCAATGTCGGAGCCAGGACTTGGGATGTTGGGTGGGCCAAAACAATTCTTCGCAACCACAAATTTCTTTTAAAAAACTTGCTACATTTGTCACTACGTATATGAACCTAAATGTAAACTTACATAGATCATCTCTACTATAGATATATATAGATCATCTTTGCTATGTATAAAGATGTATAAAGAGTGTTATCATTTTTGTTGAAAAGTAAAAAATTTCCATATTTTCGAGTATATATTTTAATCACTGTCGGTTGATTAGATCAATAAATTAACCCGATCGAGTTATTCGGAAAAAAAATAATGTTCAATGAAATAACATATATAGGTAGTCTAATAAATGAAATGAGTACCTTCTATGTTTGCTTTTTCTATATTAAGGAGACATTTCTTTATCCACATTTATGTAATACTAGTATTGTTTATGTGAGTAAACGCATACTTTGGCAAAATGCATCACACTACATAAATGAAATGAGTACCTTCAAAACATATGACAATTTTAACGCACAAACATATACACTTGCAGAGCTCCTTGGAGAATCTTGAGGTACATAAATCATACACATACTTTTTGCATGATCGGTATGTTTTTTGTTTTGTTCTTGTACTCATGTGTAGAAAGAAGTTATATTACGGTATATAGTCATGCATGCAGTGACCCAAAACCAATCCATTATTAGAGCTTTTTGTACACTTATTGTACACTTAGAGCTTTTTTTGAACGGCGATTTGATTAGAAACTAGTAAGATGCTAGAAAAGCAATTACAAAAGGGCGGATAGAGTGTTACATGGATTATGAGTTAATCTAGTAACGATAAATCTAACCAATCAATGTGATTTTAGAGTACGGTGTTTAGAACACGAGTGGGTTCAGGTCAGCATTGTTGATTTGAGTCGAGTCGAGTTTTTTTTAAATTAAACGGCAAACAAAATTTCCGCTTCTTTTACGAGTTACAAAGTTGGTATAAATTCCATATTTCCCAATCTTAAAATCAGAATATCGTATTTACCCAAACCATGTTTTAACTTCATGACCAAACAAAAGTAAAAGTCAAAAACTCGCCCGCCGGAAAACCTAAACAAGGAGAGCCCCTCCGTTTGGACCATATACAATACAGCGATTTTTTTATATGTGACAATATTGCGTTTGTAAGCAATTAGTTGGTAAAAAACTCAAAATTTTCATTAGCTAAAGTTATATACGGTTTATGTTAATTGCAGAACCATTCCTGGCGTATTTGGTTTAAGCAACAAAAGCAGTGATGGGCTTTGCTGTCTATACATCGTTGGCTTTAACTTTTATCTTAATGGGTATTAGTATCGCGTTTTGCTTTTGTAGAAATTCTCAGGGACAACCCCAAGCGACGACAATCCCTCAACATACCGCACGACCTCCTGCACCACAATATGGAGCGCAGCCTCCTGAAGCACAAACCCTTCCCAAATAATAAAAGAAGATTATAAAATTTGCAAGTGCTGTTATGGTTTGATTATTGGTTCCCCTTAAACTCTTTGTTTGGAATGGTCTTTTGTTGGCAAGTGTTTAAATTTGTTTTTAACTTACGGGACTTGTAAATATTTTGTATTTGACGTTAAAAGTTTGGGTCTCCCTACCTCTTTGGGTGTGTATAGATTGCTATGTATGTTTTTAATATTTATGATGAAATGAAAGTGTTTTGAACTTTTGATGACTCTCTAAATATGTATGGGTTAAGTCCATATATTGGTAATAATTATCCATCATTTATACATATAGGTAATGTACTATTTTTATTACTAATATCGCTATAAAAATCAGCTAAACTTTTCCAATATAGGTAATGTGACCAACTAGGACATGTTACAACTCGAAATTAGGAACAAACGCTTCATTTTTTCATCTCCTTCATCTTTTCATCTGGAACAAACGTTTCATTTTTTTCATCTGGAACAAACGTTTATTTTATTTTTTTCAAAAAATCTTTAAAAAACAAGTATCTATACTCGGATATGAAACCAATAACCGATATCTATGTAGCTGCATTTACCATCTAAATGTTCACGAATGGTTCCGTTAGTAACATATTTTAGCATGATAATACGCTCAGCAGCATGATCGATGTAACCATAAAATCTGACCAGATTTAGATGCTCAATCTGTGATAATATTGTAATTTCATTTTTGAACTCCATGGAGCCCCGTGGTCATGATTGTCCTGCCACAGAAAAACGTACATAATTAATAGATACTCTTTAATACCCTATGAAATTTGAATTATAATGTTTTTCTATATAAAAACTTTTACATATTCCAAATATCATAATGCTGATAACTTGATCGTGTTGCTTTAGAATCACAAGAATCACAAGCTAAGAATTTGTTTAGGAGTATATTTATTTTCAATTTATCGAGGTAGTAGTTGTTTTGTTCTGAATTTCGAGTTCTAACCTGTCATAGCCGGTTACATTAGTTATATTAGAAAAGTTTAGCCGGTTCGTATAACGATATTAGTAATTAAAATAGTACATTACCTAGATGTGTAAATCATGGATAGTATATTACCAATATATAGATAACACGTTAGATGTGGAGAATTTGTAATATATAATGGATATGAGGATATCGTTCGTGAAATATTTCTTAGGATGCCTTTAACTGCAGTACTTCAAATTTTCTTCCTCTTTTTGATTTAGAATATGGTAAGACATCGTTAATGTACGGGTTTTGTAGATTTCGTATATTTCATAAACATCGAATGACTCAAGGCCAGAGCCGATGATTAAGGGGTACCAAGTGTGGTAGCACAGGCCGCCACAGGGCCACCCTTTTTGAAGGGTCTCCTGTTTTCCAATTTCGTTATGTAAATGGTAATGTTTTGGTAATACTTCCAATCTGTATAGAGCATGCGGTTCAACATCATCCACTTTGCATATTAATTGTCATCCTTATTTTCATGAAAGAGGTTTTAATATGTTTTAAAAACTGGTTCGACCCGCAGGTTGGACCAGTTGGACCGCGAACCGATGTGTCGACCAATTCGTTGCAAGCCGGATTTTTGTTGCAGTTTAAATCGGATTAAACCGTCGGGTTTTGATCGATCCAGTTTGAACTGGCGAACCGAAAATCGACCGGACGGTTCAATCTATAAGAAGGGAACAGAACAAGAACATGTACATGGATGATTTTAAAGAGGCGCCGGCTATGTAACTAGACCATGCACATATTAACTTTTTTGTCTACTTGTAACAGCGACTTAGTGTGATCTTCATCTTTTCTGCCACATCAGCTTTCTCTTTCCGATGACCTACAATGACCTATTTGTCCCAAAAAGACGACCTAGTTTAATTCTTTTATTCTTTTTATTCAATAAAAAACATTACATAAAATAAAAAACGTTACTTAAGAAAAACATTACATAAATAAAAAAAAACGTTACTTAATAAAAAAAAGTGTTACTTAATAAAAAAACGTTACATTTAAAAAACACATTACATAAAATAAAAAAAACTTAAACTCCAAATAGTGGCACTTCGATCTCGTTCCATGGGAAAATTCGTTTCAAAATTTTTCAACATTCATAGTATGCAAAATCCGAATGACGAAGAGTGCGAAATTCAAGTGTGGCTTCTTGATAAAGAGTATCTTCAGAAGTCTCATTTGGATGCCTATGTAAGTTGTCCCCGTAAATCGAAGAAAATTGACCAAATTGAGTACGAATCGCACGTTTCCATTTGCTGATAATTGAGTCATAACCTCTCTTTTGATCACCGATTTTGGTATGAAAGTACTCAAGTACCTCCATCCAAAACCCTTCCGCCTTCTGATGTCAACCTGGATGGGAATTCTCCGAAACGTGTACCCAAGTTTCACTCAAAGCTACCTCCTCCTCGATAGTCTACGAAGGTTTGGAACTCATTATTTTTTATGGTATAAAAATTGTAAGTTGGAGAATTGTAGGTTTAATGTGTGTGAAAAATGGTTGAATAAATGGGGTTTTATATAAAGATAAAAGGTTAAATTTAAAATTAAATTTTTTAAAAATCCAACGTTTACTTATTGATTTTTTGTATAAACATTTATCATTTCTTATTTTTGAACCCGATCGTCCCTACTACACCTTATTGCCTCGGTCGAGTTCGGTGATTCAGTCGCCGCAACAGAAACGATCGTGCTCGACCGAGACATCGTTGCGTTTAGCCTTAAAGATCTGAAGACTACGGGCTTCAAATTCATTTATGGTGATAGACCATTTTGCTTTTATGTGATCCACGTACTATTTTTTCTCTTATTAATTTTGTCACTATTTACGACTTCAGATTCATTCTAAAGAGTAGTATGCTTTTAGGGGTGGTCACTGAAAATGATGATAGATCGATAGGTATGTATGGGTGAAAGGATCTGGCTATGTAGTATTCTTTGAGGGGTGGTCACCGAAAATGATGATAGACCGATAGGTATGTATGGGTGAAAGGATCTGGCTATGGGTGATAATGTTTGGGCTTTGTGATACTTTATTTGATTAAAACAATGGGAGAATAATAGAAAAAAATATTAAGAGTTTGGTTTGAGAAGATGATGTAGGTTAATTCTGTTAAGTGGTGATATGATATGATATGATATGGTACCACTTTTGAATACAGTGCATTTACTTTTTAATATAGTGAGCTAGTAAAATGATTTTACTTTATAATTATGAGATTTGCTAGCCATCAAGGATGGTTTTTAAACATACCAAAATTAATAAATTTGTACTAATAAAATAATATATTCTTTAATTAACTGATTATAAATATGAAAGGTGATGTTAAACATGGTATGTATGAGATTCATTCATGGATAATTATTTATTATAAATATGAAATATGGTATGTATGAATTCATTTAATGCAAATTAGTTAATTTTGGTATGTTTAAAAACCACCCAAGGGTGGTGGTTAATAAATCTCAAATACAAATACACTCGTACATTCCTTATAAGAAAGATTGATTTCATATTTTATTTCCTTACCTTTTAAATGAAATTGAAGGTGCGTAACATTTTTGCACATCGTGAATAAAGGCAGTTTCCAGTTTAGCATAAAACCGGTTTGACCTGACGGTTGAACCAGTGACCCGATGAACCGATCATTCAACCGGTCAACTAAAAACCTGAGTTTTAAAACATTGGGTTTAAGACTTTTATCATTATAGAGTTTTATTTTAGTGCGGATGATGAACTTTATGTTGACCCGGAGGGGGAAGTTTTCTTTGTTCATGCACGATTTGAAAATCTTTATAATCTCTCTCCCACCACCCACGACTTAAATGTGAGAATCTTTAGTGTACCTAATATCATTTTACAAACACCGAATGTTTTTTATTTGATAAATGGAAAATCGGGTTTTCATAATAGAGAGTTTAAAGATGAAAAAGGGGAAATTTTGAACTTAATTTAAACAATGTCCCTAATTTAACCTCGTCATCACCGCGTTTATTGACTACTACCACCTCGTCTACTCCTTTTGACGATGGTGTGTGGGATTAAGTGTTGGGAAGCCCCATTTGAGTCCTCTCGTATTTCCACCGAGGACGAAATATTTGATCCCGGAATCGCAATTTTAGGAAAATCTCGGTCTTCCACCGATGCAATAGATGGAAATTCTTCTCATTTGCTTGGTGTGAGTGTACCTCTAGTAGCTCAATATTTTAGCCTACCCATTTTCCCACCCTTCTACTTCTTATCTCTTTTCTTCTACCCCATTGGGGTCTTGATTGGAGTGACGTTGTTTCGTTTATCATCTGAAAACGAAGATGTCATCTTCCACACCAGCATATGCAACATCTAAGGACAATGTCCTTAAAATACCGGTTGTTTTGGGGCCTTGTTTATCATGTAAGACCCATATGACGATTACCATGATAATCAATAAATGATCACATTTATGGGGATTCGAGTCGAGCTCAAGACTCGGTTATAAAAAATGAGGTGCCTCGTGGGGGAATCTCATGCTTATCCTTGTACATATTATCGCTTTCTTATGTAGTTAACGTGAGGAGACTCGTACTCTTCCGATCCTTGTTTTCTTGGTTGTCTGTGATTGTGATTATCTATTAATCTTCGTCATCATTGAAGCCTCTCGTGTAAGTTTTACGTATCACTCGAGCTTCAATCGTTTGCTTTGAATAACTCGATATCCGATGATATCCTTTTGATACTAATGTTTATATTTTAGCATACTTTATAAACGACTTTTAGATCATTTGTTATACCCTTTCCATGCTCGAGATTAAGCATTCGACTCTTCGTCTCTAGTATGGGGGTGTTTCACCCTTAGACTCGAAACATTGAGGACAATGTTTAGTTTTAGTATTGGGGGTGGGGGTGGGGGTGGGGGGTTAATAGATACTTTGCTTTGCTAAGTATTCGCGCAATCTATTTTTCATCATTTTGTTGCTAATAAGTGCCAAAAATGGCCAAATTTTAATAACTTTCTTCTTTTGCATAAATGTTTAAGAGACGGGTGTATATTTTCCGTTGGTGAGAATAAGAGTAATTTTTTACTCAACCGGGCGTGTTGAGCCTTTAGCTTCGTTCCTTAACTAATTTGGGCTAAGTCTCATTAAATTGAGGACGAGAAATGATAGAGACAAATTATCGCTTGAAAATAAATAAATTGTTAGTAAATATTGTTTTTGCGGTTTGAACATTATTGTTGGTTTTTAGCTAATTCTAGTAGTTTCCATGTTATTAAATTTGGAAGACATTAAAGGATCAGCAGCGTCATGGATTTGAAGTATTGACAACCCGAATAATCGAAAGCTTTCCAATAATAAGTTTAACTTCATCTCACCCAAAATTAGCAAAAATTTGAAGCTCATAAGGCTAAAAATCAATGCAAAATCAAAGTGAATGACTTGAAACCTTAAAGCTTTAAAGATCCAAAATTACCTTTCGAGGATGAGGATATACGTCATTAGCCCTAATAAACACCTCATGACGAGGTTAAATAAAAGGCAATGTAAGACTGAAGGCCCTAAAAAGCGGAGGCAAACCAAAGATAATAAAGCCCACCTGGTAGGGGGCATATAAAAGTCTTGGTATTAAGTCAAATGTTCAAATCCGTTATAAAACCGTGTTTATCGAAACTTTCTCTCGACTAAATTTTTTGACATCGATATCTAATAGGAAAGGCTACTAATTCAATGATTTTGTTTACACCGTTTCGACTTTATTTTTAGACCTTAATCTCTATTCACATAATTCAAAAATGCATCCTTGTGATCCTTAAGACAAAAATAAAACATGAGAGATACCCATTAGGAATAAGAGAGTCTAAGTACGTTATTAAGGCATATAAGTAGTGTTAGCGTTACTAACTTATAAATGACAATGATCTTGTTTCACGCTTAGCAAGGGATTTAGTGAAAATCGGGGACGACGAAATTATTTCTATGAGGCATTCACGTGTTCTTATTCTATGACCCTGAAAGTCACATTTGCGTGATGAAAATAATATATTATGTCCAAAACGCATCTTGATAAGTTTATTTTGAATAAATGATGAATAAAAAGGAATTTTAGATGTGCTACGATACTTAATTCTAGCATTGCGTGAGGACACGACAATGGCTTAGTATGGGGGAGTGATGAGACTCGTATTATACGTGTTTTCATTACCCAAAACGGACTAAAAACGAATAAAATATCATCAAAAACATGCAAAATACCCTTGTATTGCTTAATTGTGTGTTTGCAGGCACATATATCGAGAAATGACTTGGAAATCATAAAATCAAGCAAAAACGAATACAAGAAATGAAGTTGTACAAAAGAACTAGACTTGGATGTGAATTTCCAATAATACCCTTGAAGAATTGAAGATTTACAAGAATAATCCCTCAACAATTGAAGATTGGCACCTTATACCCTAAGTATCTCAAAAATACATTAGGGTCCCTAAAGTTTCATGTTTATACAAGATACACCCCTCAAGTTTCACGAAATTACAAATGAAGTCCTTTTACAAGTTTTATAAAAACATAAGGGCCAAATCTGCCAAGTTTGAAACTTCAGTGAATGGTAATAACTGCTGATGAATGTTAACTAATGTCAAGGTATGTCTTGATATTAGCTCAATGTTTGGGGATTAAGACTACTGTTAGCCTCAAAATATTGAGCCAAACAAGAATGCTCGGTCATATGTTTATTATGTATCGCATTTTAGAACGTTGTAATAGGTAGTATATTAGTCGTGTTATTACGGGCTTAACTTTAAGCTAAGGTTCATTAATAAGTAACCAAAGCCCAAAAGGAAAGCCCGGCCCATGATCATATAGCCCATTTAGCCACATGTAGGCAAGGCTATATAAACCTCTCCTTGCATGTAAGGAGAGGTTGGTTGGTCATTTTATTTTTCTCCTAATCTAATATTCCACAAGTTTCACCAACCATTTTCTCTCTACTTTCTCTCACTACTTTCTCTCTCTAGAATTCTTCTCATATCTACCTTTATTTCTTTAATTCGTGTATTACAATCATCATATATTAGGGACAACAATTGGTATCAATCGCCATGGGGTAGTTTTATGATTGGTTATTGTGTTTTTCATATGATTCGTTTGATTTGATCCTTATTTCTTCCTCGTATTCAAACTTTTTTTGTGTTTGATTGTGTTTCTTAATCGTATAACTTCTTTAATCATGTTGTAGTGATTTCGGTATCTTGGTTTTGATTAAAAACACAAACTTTCTTGGATCAAACGTTCAAAAATCCTTGGTTTTTCATCTTTCCGAAATTCTTGCAAAGGTACCCATCGGAAAGTACAAGTATTTTGAGGTCAGATCGCAATAACCACTAGGTTCTACTTTGCGATCTAAGGATTCCGATACCTTATTCCGATCTGGACATTCCGATCGTACATTGCGATCTAGGATTCCGACGGTTTCAAGGGACTTTTGAGTCGTTACTCTGCCAAATTTGTTTTAGACACATTCCGATCTGAACATTCTGATCTGAACATTCCGATCTGAACATATTCCGATCTGAACATTGCGATCTGGGATTCCGACAAGTATACATTGCGATCTGGGATTACGACAGTACATTGCGATCTGGGATTCCGACAGTGCATTGCGATCTAAGTCACATTCCGATGGACATTCCGATGGCACATTCTGATGGACATTCCGATGGCACATTCCGATGGACATTCCGATGACTTGTTTAGCTAATTTTTGTTCGAGTATTTTTTTTCAACTTAGCCACCATCTAGACTAGTTTCGTAATATCGTTTACACGAAGATTAAAAAAAAAAAAAGTTTTTTGGCGGGAAAACCATTTTAAAATTTATTTTTTCCTAGACCATTTTTAGGCCATTTATGCTTCGATTTCAAATTTTGGCGATGTGAAAAATTTTTCGACCAAAAATTCAAATTTTCGGACCAAAATTCAAATTTTTAGGCCATTTTTAGGTTTTATTTTTGTCAAAAATTTTCATTTTTCAAAATTTTTTCCTATTAGTTTTCGGCTATTTCGGACTTGATTTCAAAATTTGGTAAGACAAAAATTTTAGTTTACCCTTTTGTCGGACTGAGGAATTTATTGTCGGACTGAGAAAAAAAATCGGAATTTTCAAAATTGCAACCACAAACCAATCACACCATATCTACTTAAGATCCAAAGTCAATTCATCAACTGTGTCACCCATTATGGATTCCGTAACACAAGATGTGCATGCACTCAAATCCAAGATGTCGGTTGCAAAAGAACGATGCATGACACACTTTAGATCACTCCAGTCACACCTTCAAGTTATTTCAAATGACGATTTAAAAGGCACTCGCGTCGAACTTAGATTCAAACGGGTATTCATGTCACTAACTGGTCAAGATGTTGAGACATTCACAAGAACAATGTTACTCAATGCAGCTCACCTTGAACAACAACTTGCCAACGATGAATTTCAAGAGGTTGAATCCATAGATGCCGTTTTGGTTCTCGAAAATCAGTTTCAGCAATTCATTGGTACACAGGTGTCTGTACACTATGATCGAGAATTCATAAACAATTACTTCTATAAATATACTCGGTTAGAAGTTCAAGAATTCAAGGAGACGTTTCTTCAACACATGAGAGATGTAAGGAAGTTAATTACCGAAAGAACACGTCATAAACTACCAGTTGAAAGACGGGTGAATGAAAGACTGATGCAGACGAACGAGATCAATGTCGATGATGATCAAACATTGGATGATTGTTCAATTATCACAGAAATCAGCGGGATAGAATCAGAACAGCAACTAACCATCCACAGCTCAAGGAATGATCCAACAACCGATGATGCAGATATCAGACCCATTTATGATGAAGAGCCAATGGCTGAGGTACAATTAAATGCTGTGTATGATGATCATCAATATATTGATTCTAAGATTCATGAGCTTGAAACTATGTTAGCTCAAAAGACAAAAGATTTTGAGGATGCCAAACTCGAGTTTTTAAAGAAAAATGACAAATTTGAATCTTATTTTGAAAAACTTGAAAAAGCAAACGTTGTTCTTGAACAAAAACTGGATCGTAAGATTCAAGATTCTAATGTGGAAAAAGAACATTTTGTGAAACAAATAAATTTGTTTGAATCAAAGTTGGCTTCTCAAAATCCAAGTCCTCCGCCTGCTTCAGTAAGTGAAATATCTGTGCAACATATCGACACTGTAGATAGTAATGACGCGAATGTTGATAACGAAATATTTGATAATATAAACATTAAGTTAGAACAACGTGTCGCTCAATTACTTCTACAAAATGAGCAATTGAAAGCTCAGATTCAGGAAAAGGTTTTTGCATTAACAGCAGTGAAAAATGAATTAAGGAAGCTAAAAGGAAATAGTGTGGATACTAAGTTAGCAAATCAGTCTATCTTGGAGAAACCTCCTACTCAACCATTCAGAAACCGCTCAGTTGCTAGACAACCGAATGCGTTTAAATCTGAACGACCCAAAACATCGAACTCGAGGTTTGCATCCCAAGTTGACATGCGTAGCAATTTGCCAAACACTGTCACTCCACAATCTAGATACTCCTTAAGATATTCTGCCTATGTAAAACCCAATCACATGAATGATTCAAGCAACTCTAGCAATAGCCACAAGAACATGCCTAGGCGAAGTTCAAATGACACGGGTCATAAAAGCTATCTAGAGGATGCTAAGATAAAGACACAAGCAAGAGATAGGACCCAACCGAAACCTAGGAGCGCTAATCACACATCTAAGAATTCTAGACCCTTCTATGATGTGCCCAAATCAGCCTATCCTAGGAACACTAGATCCTTCTCAGATGCTAAGCACTTTGTTTGCACGAAATGTAATAAATGTATGTTTAATGCCATTCATGATGATTGCATCACTAAAGTCCTAAACAAGGTGGACCAAACAGCTAGAGCGTCTCAAAGATGGAACCCTATAGGAAATAGTTTTTCTCCAACTAAGTCTTCCGCGGTGCATGAGAAAGCTAAGTTTCCTAGACCCTGTCTTAAGTGGAGACAAACAGGTAGAATCTTCAAAACAACTGGTCTTAAATGGGTTCCTACTGGAAAAATATTTCCCTCTAGCACGACAAAGGTTCACTGTGAACCCCCACATGGTTCTCACAAAGATATCACTAACAAATATGCAAGCATACAAACTACTGATAAAAGTGCAGGTAATCAAGTAAAGGTTCAACAAGAACATAAAGGTTTTCCTTATTTATACCGTTCAACAAAAGACACTCTCAGAGTTTGGTTGCTGAAGAAACAAATATCAGAGAAATATGTGTCTCAGGGTTTTCACAAGTAAGCAACACAATGGCACTTGAACAAAGCAGTTTAAGTCCCGATCCACAACGACAAACGACTTCCGTTCACAACCGCAAGGAACTCGTAACTCAAGACCACAGCAATGAACCGTCAAGTTCAAAGCTGGTTCCTGAACATGTTCCTAGAGCAGATATGACAGTGGACACGACACTTGAAGAGTTGGAAATGTTATATGGACCAATGTATGATGAATATTTCACGGGGGAGAAACAAGTTGCATCGAAGTCTTCCGCTGTCACTCATGATACGAATGATGATACCGATCATCATCAACAAAAGGATACAACTTCATCTACTTCAACACGGGTTGTTGCAGATTTACCTCCTCAGAATATCACTTCAACAATCGATCCTACAACATCCACAACTACTGTCATTGCTCCAGTGAACACAAATCAAGCAGACGATGCATTATCTGACGAAGACGAATTTATCAACCCATTCGGTACACCGGTACACAAAACTGGAGAGTATTCTACTCGCCATGTTGATCCGTCAAATATGCATACGTTCTACCAGCGACATCCTTTAACACATCATTGGACCCGAGATCATCCTTTGGTTCACGTAATTGGAAACCCTTCACATCCCGTTCGTACAAGACGACAGCTTGAAACCGATGGCGATGTTTGTGTGTTCGCACTCACTGTGAGTACTGCTGAACCAAAAAACATCAAAGAAGCCATGGCTGATCATGCTTGGATTGAATCGATGACGGATGAACTTCAACAGTTTGAAAGACTTAAAGTCTGGGAACTTGTTGACAGACCATACGATGTAACACCATTAAATCTTCGATGGATCTGGAAAAACAAGATGGATGAAGAGAACACGATCATCAAGAATAAATCTAGGCTAGTGGCTAAAGGGTATGGACAGAAAGAGGGTATTGATTTTGAAGAATCATTTGCACCAGTAGCTCGAATGGAAGCGGTCAGGATTTTCCTTGCCTATGCTGCACATAAGGGATTCATTGTATATCAAATGGACGTAAAGACGGCGTTTCTTAACGGTCCTTTGAAGGAAGAAGTCTATGTCACGCAGCCGGAAGGATTCGTCGATCCTCATTATCCTGACAAGGTGTATCGTCTCCACAAAGCACTTTATGGACTCAAGCAAGCTCCAAGGGCGTGGTACGACGAGCTCTCGAAATTTCTGGTCTCCAAAGGTTTCTCAAAAGGTTCCATTGATTTAACTTTGTTCACTTATAAATATGGGGATGACATTCTGCTTGTGCAAATTTATGTTGATGACATTATTTTCGGGTCTACAAACCCAAAACTTTCAAAATGGTTTGAAAAAGTAATGCACAACAGATTTGAAATGTCTATGATGGGCGAACTAAAATTCTTTCTAGGAATTCAAGTTCACCAATCCCCAAGTGGTATCTTTATAAACCAAGCTAAGTATTGTCAAGAGATAATCAAAAAGCATGGTATGACTTCTTGTGACCCCGTTGGGACACCATTATCAACCACATCGCTAGATGCTGACTTGGAGGGAAATGTCATCGATCAAACGAGATATCGTTCCATGATTGGTTCCCTCATGTACTTGACAGCAAGCAGACCAGATATTCATCATGCTACATGCTATTGTGCACGATATCAAGAACGACCCACTGAAAAGCACCTCAAGGAGGTTAAACGGATCTTTCGGTACCTTAAGAATACCATTCACATGGGACTCTGGTATCCGAGGGAAACCGGTTTCTTTCTAACGGCCTATTCAGATTCTGATCATGCAGGGTGTCTTGATACACGTAAAAGTACTTCTGGTGGTGCACAATTTCTAGGACAAGATAAGCTTGTGGGATGGTCTTCCAAGAAGCAGCATTGCACGTCACTTTCATCAGCCGAAGCGGAGTATGTGTCTCTATCTGCCTGTTGTGCTCAAGTTCTTTGGATGAGAACCCAACTCACGGATTATGGTTTCCACTTTGATAAAGTACCTATGTACTGTGACTCTAAGTCGGCCATAGCCATCTCCTGCAATCCGGTACAGCATTCCCGCACGAAGCTCATCGATGTCAGATACCACTTCATAAAGGAACAAGTTGAAAGAGGTATCGTTGAATTATACTTTGTTGGAACGGATTACCAATTAGCCGACTTGTTTACGAAAGCTCTGTCGAAAGATAGGTTTGAGTACCTCGTTAGGCAAATTGGTATGAGATGTTTGACTCCAGCAGACCTGGAGATTCTGGCAAAGGTGCCTGCTTGATTTATCTATCAAACATCAACTTGTAAATATCTTTGAAAAAGCAAAATACAAAAATATAAAACACATAAAAGCAAAACACAAAATTAAAAATCTTTCAAAATCCAAAAATATTCCTCTCGACATGTCTTTCAGTATCGATAATATGGACGTGCCTAGAAATGTCGCTCAATAACGACATGGGTGTGTACATAAAGCTCGAATGAAAGTTGTAAATATTTTTCAAAACATGTCATTTCTTCTTTTAATAAAGGAAATTGTCTATTTTGGACAAATATTTCCAAACAACGGGTAGAGCAATCTATCACGGGTTGAGCTTGTCACAAAACATTCAACGTTTTGAGCTCGACACAATGGCTTGTAATCACTTTCAGATTGCAACCCGGTTCTATATTCACGGGGGAGTGTACGATTTCGTGCCCTTACCCTTAGCAAAAGAAGAGAAATCTTCTTACACTTGAGTGGATTTGTCAAGACATTCAAAGTCTATGAACTCAAGTTTATGCTTCAGAAAAACCTCTTCGACAAAAAGAAATAGGATTTTTCAAAAAGCGTTGAACACAATTTTTTCAAGAATTTCTCAATGATTATTCAAAATCTTTCAAAAATTGTGTGTTCAACAACTCCCATCCTCAAAAAGCGAAATGTGGATCATATCCTCACAATGACAATTCAATTGGATCAATTTTTGAGGGGGGGCATTTTAACTTCATGCAAAAGATTAACACATCTTTCTCCTGGAGATTTCAAGACTATTTTTCAAAATATATTTTAATCAAATTTGGTATCTCTAATATCAAAAGATTTTATATATTAGAGATAGGGGAGAAAATGTGATTAAAATGTGATCTAATATAAGACTCAAGCACTTTAACTCTTACCTACATGTGCGAAACACTTTCGATTATCGATGCACATGTGAAGGGGGAGCATTTCTGAAACGACAAAACTAGCAAGGTGTTAAATGTTTTTCAAACACTTTGTTAGAATTTAAAGTGGTTTTCATGGTTACGATCAAATACCCACAACATCTTTAATTCACGACGTTATTGGTGTCAAAAGGGTGGTTAGGTTTAAGTCCTATGATCCAACCAGAACCAGAGGGATCTTCCTAGGGACAATCCAATAGATTATTAGAAGTCCTTAGGAAAGATGGAGTAGAATGTGAACGTAGCTGAATGCCGACTAAGTACTGATGCTAGCACTGGAACAATCACAACAAGGTGCTAGTAATGATGTCTTGGTAAGCATTGAAGGGGTTGAAGAATGAAAAAGAAATGTAAGGATAAAGGGTCTAAATAAAGAAGCCCTCCATACAACTTAGGCAGAAACCGGGTCAACTCATCATGAAGACAAACTCATCATGGACCCAGTGATGTGAAGCACAACCCTTTCCTAGCTACTCAGGCTTCTCTCAAAAGAAGTTTGTTTTATTGTCACGGAGATCAACACGACTTCTATTGACTTTCTCACTCCGAGATAGTTGATATTGAATAGGTGGCATCTGCTCCAGCCTCCGACCACTAAAAGTGCACAAATAGAGTCTAGAGCCAAGAGATCAATCAAATCTCGTTAGGACACACGGATGAAGATCAAGAGAGTCCTACGCTATATCCTTGCGATATTGCTAGAACACTCAGAGTGATACTACTTAGTATTCACAATGATGAGTGGAAATCCTTCCAGTGTTAACATCAAACAGCACTGCGGTAGGTCATATGCAAGATTCTTTATGAATTGAACATATGTAAAACTGAAAAGCAACAGTAGTTTGATTCTTAATTGATTCAAACTCGTTTCAGGTTTCTACGCAATATCTTTATGGTCTTGCCAGAACATTCAGAGTGATATTCATTAATATTCACAGTGACGAATGGAAATCCTTCTAGCGTTAACATCAAATAGCGCTACGGTAGGTGACTTGTGAGATTCTTATGAATCAAACTTGTGTCAACTGGAAAGCAACAATGGTAAGATTCGTTAAGAATCAAACTTGTTCCAGGAATTTGAATTGACGACTTTAATCAAGCGGATATCTATCCAATTGATTCACTCTTTATGTTCGCAGTCTTGCTTTGAGACGGTCGAGTAAAGAGAACGGCTAGTACAGCCGCGAAACCCTGTCAAGGAGATTCTTAATTGAATCTACCTGATCACACATACGATATTTAATATCGTATAACGGTCTTCACCGACCGGAGGTAAAACGCTACCGATTTAGGACGAATGTCAAAGCCATTCTGTCCGTGTCTATGTTTTGTCTCGAGAAGGTGGCGTCACGGTGTACTCAGCAAAGTCAATGATTCAGAAACCACATACTCATGCCTAAAGACATATTCAACAATTAATAGTGTGAGCATGTGGATGAAGACACAAGATCGCAAGATGGCAAAGACAAGTCAAGGATGATTTGAAGATCTCAAGCTTAAAGACAAAGTCGGAAGACAACGACAAAGGCTCAAAGATCACAGCATGAAGGAACAAGACTACTATTACACGTTCAAGACTCATTTATGGCGAGATTAGTAATCTCTACAAATTTCCTAAATGACTAAGGTTTATGACCTCTCATTGGGGGAGATTGTTAGCCTCAAAATATTAAGCCAAACAAGAATGCTCGGTCATATGTTTATTATGTATCGTATTTTAGAACGTTGTAATAGGTAGTATATTAGTCGTGTTATTACGGGCTTAACTTTAAGCTAAGGTTCATTAATAAGTAACCAAAGCCCAAAAGGAAAGCCCGGCCCATGATCATATAGCCCATTTAGCCACATGTAGGCAAGGCTATATAAACCTCTCCTTGCATGTAAGGAGAGGTTGGTTGGTCATTTTATTTTTCTCCTAATCTAATATTCCACAAGTTTCACCAACCATTTTCTCTCTACTTTCTCTCACTACTTTCTCTCTCTAGAATTCTTCTCATATCTACCTTTATTTCTTTAATTCGTGTATTACAATAATCATATATTAGGGACAACAACTACCATAATCAAAACCTTTTTACCCGTTTTACCACTTATACCTAGTCTATACCCAACATTCAGCCCACTCTTTTTTAACCGTGTTGTTTATCATAAACCCTAAATCACCATTCATCAATAAAGTAAAGGGTTTTGGGAGAGGCTTTCCAGAATTGCTATTGAGACCATAGTGGGCACACCCATGTGATCTAATCAGAGTCATGTCAGTTGAGGGACCATCTATGCCAGCTTGAAGAATCACGGGTTACCACAAAACAACAAATTGATTGACCAGATTGAGGGTTGTGATCAAATGAGTGCTCAACACTCAAATCCAACGTGTTGATATCATCTAGTACACTAGCAAACCAAGAAGGACGTAGAATCATTTTTCCAAAATTTGGCATCTTGAAGAATATGCTTAAAGATCAGCAAGGGTAGTTCAAGCAATTGTATCCGAACTAGGGTTTTCTTTGTAGTCTCATAGATGTAGTATATATAGACTATCAGTTGTAACATTTGCTTTATTCCAGCTTTTTGTAATTTTTAGTTTTCAAATTAATGTAGTGAGAATTTTTTAAACCATGCAATATAGCTGAGTTCCATTTTATTTTTCTTGTCTTTACATTTTCGGCCCATTTAAATTCATTGCTTGTCCTTGAAATTTTATCAAAAAGTTTTTACAAGATTTATTTTGTTCAAACTCTTTTGATATCCAACTTTAAGTAGCACATTTAAGATAAACTGACAATTTAATCTTGGATTGGTTATTGAGGGTTGTTAGTTTTCTGCTCAATTCAATTTTGCTTAATGTGTTTCACAAGTTTTCAAAGATTTTACAAAAATTAGTCCTTTTCTTTGTGTATGCTTAACCACTATAGCACAAGTTTATAATAAGCTAACCTGACAAATTAGCTTATTGTGAAGCTTGTGGTGTAGTTCACAAGTTTATTGTTCCTTGTGTGTAGGGTAGAAGCCATAACCTTGACTATTGTAGTCTTGGTTTTGGACTGTTGTAATCCAAGTATCATAAGCCATATCATAATCTTACTCATAAGCCCTTTTACTCTGATAAACCATAAGGCTGTATCAGCTTATTTTCTTTGACCTGAATGTATGTTAAAGCAGGTAAAGCTTTGAACTGACTTTATGGTCTTATTTTTTAGTAATATTGAGTTTATGTGTTATCTGCTTAGGCTTGTTCAGTTTAGTGTTTAAGTTTGTCTATTTGTTGCTTTAGATCTTTTAATGCTTGGTTTTGACTTCTGTTTAATTTAAATTAGTTAAATACTTAGTTCAAATTGGATACTTCCTATTAAAGGGGTGTTTGGTTGTAACTGTTCTAGGGCTTAATTTTTGTCTGAACACTGATAGACTTAGGTTTAGAGTTGCCAGATATGCTTTTGTTATTTAATATGTCTGGTGTAGAGATATGCACTTAGGTGATGTGTTTGAGCACTTGGCTTGACCAAAAATTGGCTTTAAGTGTGCAAATCACATCAGTTGGTTTTATTTGTTTGTTTTGAATTATCAGCCTGTCAAACTTAGGAGATAGCTAGTTTAGGTATTTAGTTTGATCTGTTTCTAGGTTGTTTGGGTTTTAGACTGCTTGATAAGCAGATATGATAAGCCAAATTTGGCCGTATTGCACCTAAGGTAGAACAAAGTTAGTTATGTTTGCACTGATAGTTTAGTTCTTTATTTCCTTGCATGCTAGTTTAAGTTGCCTTATACTTGTGCCATGTGTATGATTTTTGGTGTGTTCTGCTTATTCTTGAACTACCTTAACCCTCAATAAGCTTAACTGCTTATTGAGGGCTTATCTGTCCAAAATAAGAATAAAAGGCCAACTGCCTAAACAAATCAATGTTTTTGTCCTCAAAACCAACACCACAACATCACTTGTATCATATTTTTAGCTTATTCAAGTCCATGTTTTAGTTTTCAGCTTTTTTTTTTAAAGTTTGACTTTTGTTGACTTTTGTTCATAATAGGCCAAAGTGCTTATTTTTATTTTCTAGCTTATTTAATCTTTGCATAACTTTAATTTTCTAGTCAACCTTGTTTTTCTCAGCTTAATTTTGTGTTTTATAAGTTTCAGATCTTAAAATTAGCTTTTCACTTGGAAACAAGCTTATTTGCATTTTAAGAAAGTGCTTATTGGCTTATTTCTCACTTTCTGTTTAGCTTATTGGCTTTTTCTTCATTGATTAATTTTATTTAACCTATTCTTGAGCTTTTGCAATAAGAATCAAGTTTTGTAGTGGCTTATTTCACAAATTAGACTATTTTTTTTTTTTTGAAATAAGCCCTTTGTTGATTTTAGCTTTTATACTTGATTTTTTTCAAAATTTCTTTTTGCAATCTTCTTATATGTCCATAATAATTAGGTATTCCAAAAAGTAGGTAATAAGCTTTTGTTTTGAGCTTATTGGGCTTATCAGGCTCATTAAGCTAGCTTATAGCTTATTTCTGGCGTTTTACGTAGGATTCAGCTTTTGAGACTTTGGAAAATTGTGTTTAAAATTTAATTTTAGATCAAATAAGGCCTTTCAACTTATTTTTCTAACTTTTTCATTATGGGCAAAAATCCCATTAATTTAGGACTGTTTTAGGTTTGTGTTTGTTTTAGGGCCCATTAAGGGTTTTTTTAAGTTTTTTTTTTTCATTTTGATTCACTTAAGTAATTTTAAACAAGTTTGCAACTTTTTAGAACTTTTTAAAATATTGATTATTTTAATATTATTTCGTCTCGATTTGCGTACAAACGTAATTCGTCGTAGTTTAATCCGTCGTAGTGTAATTCCGTCTTTACTTTTAAACCCTTTCTTTTTTAAAACCGTATCTTTGGCACATAATAACCCTTCCACGGTGAACGAACTCGACTTTCGGTTTTATTCGTTTTACGTTTAAAACATAATACTTACCATTCATTTTAAACTTTTCCTAAAGTGTGGTGAAAAATAATACATCAGTATGTTTAAAAAATAGATTATTTTTTAATTAGTACTAATATTATTTTAAAATTAAATATATTTTTTAGATTTTGAGAAATAAGAAAAATCTAATTATTTTTCAGATTTGGTTAAAAAATAAAAGAAGATGTGAGGAATTAGTGGAAGAATTTGATAAAGAAAAAAATAATATAAAAGTATGAGAAAAGTTTTATAAGAAACACTCTAAAAAAAGTATAAATTCTTCAATCTCAACCATCAATTCAAATATTATCAAATGACATATATTAATTATTTTTAATTTACTTAAAAAAATCCACTTTCATTCTAAATTTTAAAATTAGATATAATCTCTCAAACCGTTAACCGTTACGTAAAAATAATTATATCATCGTAACGAGAATTAAATTATCTTTCTACAGATAGGCACTTGTATATACTTTCGGCGATTTTTTTTAAATTTTCGCACAAAAAAATCACTTGTGATTCTAAAAAAATCAAATGTGATTTATTACTTTGAATATCACACTTGAATTTGTAAAATCACATGCGATTTGTGGGACTTATAAAATCACATGTGACGTGTTACTTTCAATATCGCTTATGAATTTATTAAATCACATGCGATTCATGAAATCACACATGAATATTAAAACAAAAAATTAAAAATGATTTTACAAATCACGTATAATTTTTTGGCAAAAGTTTCAACATTGTAAAATCGTCAAAAACAGATGAAAATTGTCGTCTACTAAATGAAAAAAATATTCTCGTCATTACTTTAAAATCACATGTGATTTTGTGAAATCACATATGATTTTATGAAATCACATGTTATTTTTTTAGTCAAAAATTATACCATCGCGAAAAAAAAATTAAATTATCTTTTTATAGATATGCACTTTTATATACTTTCGTTGAATATTTTTTTTCAATTTTCGCATACATGAATCATATGTGTTTCAAAAAAAATCACATGTGATTTATTACTTTAAAAATTACACGTGAATTTGTAGATCATGTGCAATTTATGGATTTTTGAAATCACGCGTGATTTGTTACTTTATATATCACATGTAAATTTGTGAAATCACATGCGTGATATAAAATCACACATGTATTTTAAAAAATATATATAACATAAGGAATAAAATTAAGAAACTATTTGTGAATATAATATTTTTTATTTTTATATAAAAATTATAATTTTTATTAAAATTAAATTTAAAATAGTTTCAACGGATCTCGTTTTATCGCGACTTATTACGTTTTTCACTTATCGTATCACTTTAAGCCTTAAGCTCAAACTTTAATTTATTACGCGGCGTGAAGGTCTCACGCTTTTGCGAGTTTTTTAGAACCTTAAATGTTATTGGTAGTTTAGGAGGTGTTTGTTTCCGCTTAGCCGGCGTGTGTCTTATCTGGTTGGAGGTTTACATTTCATAAGTTTACATCAAGGAAACATTCTTCTATGTACAACTATATGCAATTGCTTGACATAATGACATATCCTGTTTGTTTTTTTATATCAAGGAAACCTTTTTCTATCTGCAACTATGCAATTGTTTATTTCCCATAGAAGTAAACGCATACGTTGAGAAATAAAAACAAAAGAGAAAACCGCGTAAGTGTACTGCACGAATTGCATCACTACATAAACGAGTACCTTAAAAACATATGACAATCCAACACACAAAGACATACACTTGCAGAGCTCCTTGGAGAATCTTGAGGTACAAAATTACTTTAAGCTATCCATATAATTACTTTTCATAATATATCGTTATAAAGTGTTTTTTTGAACGTACTGCGTTATTCATATGAAAAGATATCCTTTGTTTTTGTACTTATGCGATAGAAAGAAGTTAGATTACGATATATAGTTCTACATGGAGTGACCCAAAACCAATCCATTATTAGAAGCTTATCTATTGTCACAATTAGATCGAGTCAAAGTTAAATGTTTAATGACGACCTAGAGCATATGAGTTAACTAAGTTGCACGGGTACGGAAACGGGGAGGGGGGCGGGGACGGGTACGGGTACCGGGAAACGGCAACATCTTAAAATTCAAGATACGGGTACGGTGAAGAAACGTCTATTTATCTTATAGTACTTTAGTATATGAGAAATTGTCATAAAATATATTATAAAACATTCAAAAAACCCAAAAGATGTTTCTCATAATCATAAATTAAAAATTCTTAAACGTGAAATTGTAACTGAATTATAGATCATACAATTACGAGTTTATGTATTATAATGATATAGAATCAATCAGTTACAGATTTTTACTAAACCTGAGATACATCACTTATTGTCATTTCTCAATTGGTGAAGAAAATGAAGATGAAGAATCAGTTTCTCGAGGGTTTAGAAAGATGAGTCGTCACTTATGAAAGGATTTATCTACTAATTATACTGGTTAATTAAAAATAAAAGGGTTTTATTTAATTGGCCAAAGGAAACGCCATTTTTTTTTGGCCGGAAACGTTTCCCAAAACGTTTCCCCTATACTGTTAGGAGTACCACAATTTTAGAAACGTTTCCACTTCTCCCGGAGACGTTTCCCCGGCGTTTCCCCGAGTTTCCCCGCGTTTCCCCGTTTCCCCGAGTTTCCGATACGTCATACGGCATCCCGGCGGAGTTTCCGTGCTTCCTAGTGAGTTAATCTACTAACGATAAGTCTGATCAATATCTGTGATTTGTGAATATTGTTAAGAACACGAGTGAGTTCGGGGTCAACATGGTTGATTTGAGTCGAGTCATCAATCCGCAAATCAATTTTCGGTTTTTATACACAAAAACTTTGTTTATGGTTAGTGTCAAATTCAGTTACCCAATTTAAAAATCAAGACGTTAAAACTCTCAGACTCGCCCACTCGAGAACCTGAACAAGAAAAATCTCTCCGTGACAAAAATATCGCATTTGAAAGAACTAGCGCAAGTAACAAAACAGGATACAAATTTTCGTTAACAAAATTATAATGTGTTTATGTTTATTGCAGAACCATTTCTTGATACGGTATCTGGTTTAAGCGACAAAGCAGCGATGGGCTATGTCGTTTATATATCATTTCCTCTGCTTTTTATCTTAATTGGTGCTGGTATCGCGTGTTACTTTTGTGGAAAGTCTAGTCGTCAACCCCAAGCGGCGACAATCCCACAATATACTGCACGACCTCCTCCACAGTATGGTGAACCACAATATGGAGCGCAGCCTCCGCAAGCACAGAACTTTCCCAAATAACAAACGAAGTTTATGAAATTTGCAAGTGCTGTTATGGTTTGATTATTGTTTACCTTTAACTCTGTGTTTGGATTGGTCTTTTCTTCGTAAATGTTAAAAATCTGTTTTTAACTTATGGGACTTGTAAACATTTTGTATTTGGCGTTAAAAGTGTTTGAGATTAATGTCTATTTTCAATATTTTGGATTAAATGAAAGCGTATTGATACGACTTAGCAATTATAGTAATAGAAATAACCATGGTTATAAATAGCGTAAGGCGTGGCGTAGCGGCATGTCCAAGCTATACACTTTAACGGTTATAGCGAAGCTTTAACGTTTTTAAAACGTGATTTATGGCAGCACAATATATAAAATTATTTATGTGTTTTATCATATTTTCATATTATATTTATCTTTAGTTCATAATAAGTGTTGTAAATAATAAATAAAGTTAAAAAAACTCTCATTACATGCAATAATAATCATTTTTTGGAGTTAAATTTAAAAAATTAACGCATTTCCTGTCATAGCGCGTTTTGACCTATTGCGTAGCGTGGAGGCCGTGCCTCAAGTTTTAGCGCGCCTTAAGGCGTGACAAAGCAAGCTCTTTAGAACCATGGAAATAACACGTTGGATGTAGAAATTGCATATATATATTTGACATATCGACATAAAAGGCTTACAGCTACTGTTGAAAGGTCTAGGTGACTAGGTCGACATGTGTGTCGACTAGTCGAAACTTTCAAGATAGTGCAACTTTAATGTTGACGTACGCGTACCCAAGTGTGTTGACCCAAGATTAACAAGCAACAGCCATAATAACTCTAAAAGGACCACCCAAGATGAGTAAATGCAATGTTTTAAAACCCGGGTCTAAGATTGACCCGGTCGAGTCGTCGGGTCCGAGTCGATCCGGGTTAACCTGGTTTTCTAAAAAAATATATTTTTTTTTATATTTTTAATAATTAATAAAATTATACTTATAAAAACTATAAAAACTTACGTATATTGAAAAAATAATTTGTTTACCAACCAATATAATATATAAAAATAAAATTTCGTCGCAAATACGTAAAATTTAAAAATAAAAATAAAAAAAACCCGAAAAATTCAGAACCGGCCGGGTCTTGAGAACCGGGTTGACCCGGGTCACCCCAAACCCGTCGGGTCAAGCCGGGTTTCGAAAATATGAAACCCGGTCAATATGACCCGTTTTTTCGGCCGGAACCGGTTCAACCGGTTGACCCGGCCGGGTCGACCCGGGTCTGAAAACATTTAGTAAATGTTTCATGTTTATTTATTACGTACCTTTCATCAAAGGGAAAAGACGAATCCGATCAAGTTGAGCATTTACCATCTATTATATAATCAAGTCAAAATATTTTGACAAATATGGTCACCACTATAAATGCTCAATTTTGCAGTCCAAGTGCTCAACAGCAAGTGATCAACTTACGGTACTCAACCATAAAATGCTTAACTTTGCACCATAAAATGCTCAACATTACACCATAAAGTGCTCAACTTCGCAAACTTGAGGATTTTTTTATTTTTTTTATTTTTTTTTTATTTTTTTTTGCAAAGTTGAGCACTTGGGGGTTGAGCACCGTAAGTCGGGCATTTCCATAAGACACTTGTCATAAATATAATGGAGTTGAGCAGTTGTGCATTTGTGCATAACCATATATGTCAAAATCTTTTGACTTGACCATTTAGTGGATCATAGGGGTTGGATTTGACCATTTTGGTCTTTTTCTCTTTTTCAAAAGGGGTTTTCTCGTAAATTAATTACTCTACACGTTAGAGCCACTTGTGTAATATCTTCTACTCAAACCACAATATTGTCTGTTTTGTTCATAAGCTCACAACGCGTTTTGTGGTCTAATAGGCAAATCCTACATCAGCTGTGGATAGGAGAGATCTTGGTTTATAAGATAACATTCGTCTTACCATGACACAACGCGTTTTGTAATCTACTTCAAGTGGGATTCTTAGAAACTGACAGTTAAACGTGCTCATGTGAGAGTAGTACTGGCTTCGGTGACCTGGCGAGAAGTACTCACATGAGGGCCACAAAGCAAAGCCGTGAGCCTGCGGGCAAAGCGGAAAATATTGTGGTATGAGTATGCGAGATGTTACAGGTGGTATCAGAGACAGGTTGAGCTGTTCGGGATGGTGGGAAAAACCTCATCGAGGACGATGACTCCCTTAGGGGGCGGGGGGGGGGGGGGGGGGGGGGGGGTGTGTGATTGTGACACCCTAGGAAAATCTCACATCTGTTGTGGCTAGGAGAGATCTTGGTTCATAAGATAACATTCGTCTTACCATGACACAACGCGTTTTGTGGTCTACTGCAAGTGGGGTTCTTAGGAAAGGAAAGTTAAGTGTGCTCATGTGAGAGTAGTACTGGCTTGTGTGGCCTGGTGAGAAGTACTCACATGAGGGCCACAAAGAAAAACCGTGAGCCTGCGGGCAAAACAAACAATATTATGATCTGAGTAGACGGGATGTTACAACTTACATAGACAAAATATTTCAACAAGGAATGTACAATTAAAGAGTAGTGTCTAGTGATAAACATACCTACTAAATAAACGTATAAATAAGGTTGCTTCATTGTGTTATACACTGATTATTTTTAGTCATTAACCATTAATTAATTTTTTATTTCCATCAATTACATTTGTATGTTTATCATTACGTCTATTACAACAACAACCATACTCAAATCCGCCAGAGCATGGTATAAAGCAGATGAGATGTAGACATATAATACCTCTACCTGCGAGAAAATCCGACAGTAAAGAGTCTGCTTTCGGATAAATCTCCGGCTAAGAAAAAGGAATAGGGAAAACGATAGAACCCCAAATCAAATTTATTTATTAGCTTTTTTTATTCGACATCAAGATAGGAAGAAGAGCACAAGGCATGAGAAAAAACAAGATATAAAAATTGAGTAAAACAAGAAAACACATGGTAAACAAAAACGAGCCCCAAAAGGGCCCATAAAGCATAAGAAGAGCATAAGGCACAAAACTAGCATGCAAACAAAACGAGTGCAAACATAAAACCAGACATGGGTCAAAGATGATAAAACCTATAAATATGGGGAGCACACCGAGCCACAAAGCAGAAAACATAAATACAAAGCATATCAACAAGCTAAAGAGAGGCCTAATGAGCCAACCAGGAACGATAAAGCAGAAACACGTAAGCTAGGCATAAAGACAAACCACGCAAGACACTAATAGATCAAACATGCAAATAACCCTATCATGCAAAGTACTACAATATCATGCAAAGTACTAGAAAGCATAGGAAAGCAAGACGCAAACGACCCGCAAAACACTAGGCGGCAAGCATAACATGGCAAGTACAAGACATACAAAAACAAGCAAATAACGGGTCTACAATGCTCCTAGTAAAAGGGCCAAGAACCAACTACATTTCTAATTCCACCGTATAACCCCTAAACAAAAACATAAACGCTACACAAGTCAAATAGTAGCTAGCGTAAAAAAACATGGTAAACAAAGAAAGCAGATAAAACCTTAACCAAGCAACGAAAAGTTCATAGAACCAAATATCTTATCACCTACCCACCTAATCTAATTCTAGCTCTCCACTCATTTCTATCTGAGATCATGTCCTCGGACAAGAGAAGCTCATTCAAGTCTTGCTTCACTCTATCCTCCTACCTAAGTTTTGGTATACCCCTTCTCCTCAAGTCGTCGACTACCAAAGCTTCCACTCTCCTAACTAGTGTTGATTGTGGCCTTCTCCTAGCATGTCCGAACCACCTCAACCGTCCTTTCCTTATCTTGTTGATAATGGTATCGCCTTGAAGTAGCTCTCTAAACACTCTATTCGGGATCATGTCACGTATTGTTTTACCACATATACACCTCGTCATTCTCAATTTTGCCACTTCCACCATGTTAGCAAGGGCTTTCGTAATAGGCCAACACTTTGGCCCATACAACATGACAGGTCTAATAGCGAGTCTATAAAATTTTCGCTTCAACTTGAGGGAGAAATTTCTATCACAAAGGACCCCTGCAGTCGCCCTCCATTTTGTCCATGCTGCTTTAATACGACGTGATACGTCTTCGTCAATCCTCTTGGACTTGTGCAATGTCGATCCAAAGTATCTAAAAGACTCCTTAGATTGAAGGATCTCGTCTTTAATACAAATATACACTTCATTATTATGGTCGATAATAGCATTACTAAAGTCACATCTTAGGTATTCGGTCTTCTCTTAGTTGAACCTCAAGCCGTTGTTTTCTAGCGCTACTCTCCAGTTCTCAAGTTTGTTGTTTAAACCTTCCGCTGATCTCGAGACTAGCACAATATCGTCTGAGAAAATCAAGCACCATAGGATGTCTTCCTGAATCCCTCTCGATAGCTCATCAAGGATCAAAGCAAATAAATATGGGCTATTTGTCGATCCTTGGTGGAACCCTACTTCCACAGGGAAAAAAAATGTGTTTCCAATGGCGTCTACACACGGGTTTTGCACCCTCATACCTATCCCTAATCATCTGAATGTATCTTCTTGATGCGCCTCTATCGACTAGGGTCTTCCAAATCAACTCTCGTGGTACGCTATCATACACCTTTTCCAAACCTATAAAAGCCATACGTAGGTCTCTTTGCCTCTCCCTCTACTTCTCCATAAGACTTCTAATCAGGTGTATTGCCTCAGCTTAACATCGCCCTGACATAAAACTGAATTGGCTCTCCGACACTGGTGTCTTTCTTCGTAGTCTTCTCTCTATCATCCTCTCCCAAATCTTCATGATGTGGCAGAGAAGCTTGATACCCCTATAGTTGTTCAAACTTGCGCATCACCTATGTTTGTTAATATTGAGATGACTTCACTGAGTCTCCACTCTTCAACATCTTCGCGCTAGTAAAAATATTGTTGAAGAAGCGAGTTAGCAAGTAAATACCCTTGTCACCTAGGCTTCTCCAAGCTTCTATGGGTATTTGATCGGGACATAGGGCCTTATTTTTCCCCCTCTTTCGTAAGGTATTCCTCACTTCCTCCTGGATGATCCTCGAGTAGTAGCAGTCCTTCCTAGGGTCTAACACCTCTTCGTGCCTCGCTAATTCACTCACATTAAAAAGAGGAGAGAAGTATTCTCCCCCATCTTCTCCTATTTCTTCTTATTCTGTAATGGTACAACCTTATTCATGTTTTATAAAATGTAAATCCCCTAGATCTCTTATTCCTCTCTCTCAAGCTCTAGAAATCCTGAAGATATTGTTTGCTCCCTTTTTGGAGTCTAGTCTCTTGTACAAGTCTTCATACGCCTTCTCTTTTGCTTTGGCTACAGATTTCTTTGCGTCTCTTTTAGCTTCTTTATACTTATCTTGTGCATTTATGCGCTCCTCTTCGTTATCCTCCATACACGAGAGTAGGTCTCTAAACCTTGCTTGTTATTCCACGACTTTCGGTTCACCTCTTTAGAGAACCATCAAGATTCCCTTAGGACGATATGCTTCTTCGATGTCCCAATAGCAACCCCTAGGGTTTCTTTCGCCATAACTTTGATGTTATTTGAAAGGATGTTCCACATACAGTCTGCGTCGCTAGCAGATAGGAACTATAATTGTGTATAAACCCCCTCCATAACTCTAGCTCTAAACAACACCGTTACGTACTCGTTGAGGTTCTTCCAAAATATTCTCGGTTAGGCACTCCCCTCGCTTCTACATTGCACACTCTTAAACAGAGTTTCAAGTGCTAGCAAGTTGTGTTAGGAGGAGCATGCTTCTCTTGCAAAGACTCTATAGTCTTTACATGCCTTGATGTCTCCTCTTCGTACCAACAAGAAATCAATGAGGGTGCATTGCCCCTCGCTCTAAAAGGTAATCAGGTGATGGTTTTTCTTCTTGAAGTACGAGTTTACAACAACCAATTCGTGAGCACTAGCAAAATCCAAAATCACGCGACCTGTTTCGTTGATCCGACAGGCTCTCATGATCCATATCCAACCCATACCAGTTTTGATGTCACATAACTTGTATTTTCATTATTAGCTGGTTCAGCTTCATCCTTGCTAACTGTATTATCTGAATAATCAACATTCTCAAGAGGTTTTCCAACACTATCCACAAACACAAATTTACCTAAATAATGACATTCTCAAAAGGATTTCAAAGACATTAATCTTTTCTACTAGAGGGGTAAAACTTTGCCCCCTCTTACGTGCCAGACGTAATAGCCTTATTACCCATCGATACTTCCTTAATAACCGGATTTTCAACATTTAAAGCCTACTTCTAAGAGAAAAAAGACTCGCATCAGTAAAGTCTATTGCCTCTTGGTGACTTAGTGCAAAATTGTTGTAAGAAGATGTTGAAGCATTATTTGTACCAATAAAAGGAGTTGTCTTTGGACAGTTATTCGTCCCTTCGATCGATTGCTTTGCTTCTGGAAGATAAAGAGTTTTCCGTTTCATTGAAACCGTTTGAAGATTTTTCCTCCATTGCTACCACATGATTTCTTCCTTTACACTTCAATAAAACCTTCTTAATCAGCCCCGAAGTCTGACCCTTACCTTTATCCAATTCGTTTAGAAGATTTTAGACAATCAACAAATAGGTGACTATATACCAAGCATGTCCTACAACGAGGAGGTTTCCACTCCTATTTAATACAATTTTTTTGTTTCATATATCCATTTCCTTCATGGTTTGAAACAACCATCACAAGAGTATCATAAAAACCATTACAATTATGAATTTTAATGAAAATTCTTGCATAGTTGCCATGCCTTCTTGATTTCGAACAAATTTTGTTAGTATATAAGTTAAGCATCACTTGGTTACCAATTTCCATCGCCATCAAGCTTAACCAATATAATGTGTATGTAATCAGCTAGTACATCATGGAATTTTTCATAAACAAGAACATGTGACAATTCTTTTTTAAGAAGACATGGAGCGTGACCATTTATTAACAAAAATAGAAATTACATGAATCATACATGGACCATCTCGAAGCACCAAATTCAAGACATTAAATAGATGAGAACTTAGAAAAAAGAAAACTTTTTGCCATCGTACTTTCTTGAATCCATAATTTCCCTGATTATTGCACACATACCATTTTACGACGAGAAATGCAAGCCTCTTACTGATATAGTGCCCATAAGTCGGATTCTTTAGTCTATCATTAACCTCATGAACCGAGGCCAAAGGTAGCTAAAATGCATAATTGGCACCATTAGGCATATTAACTTCAAGTTTTCGAAGATTGGCCTTAGTAAAAGACGTAGGGTCAAGCTCAATAGTGTATGATGGGGGATCTTCCATTACCAACCTGTACGCCTCTATTATTTGGGGACAACATTAGTATATGAGATCGACTTAGATTCCCTACCATCCTGTTCGCCATAATTCTTGTTAAGGAACGTAGCTTGTACACCATTATTCATATTTGAAGAACTAACACTCGCCTTCTACACACTTGTACCATTCATATGCATCTCCTTAGTAACATCACAAGGCTCAACAATATGATGTCCAACAGAGGATCCTAAAATAAAAAACTTAATTAAAGAAGCCCTAAATGGACCAACACTTCACACCATATTTATGGTACTACAACACCATCTTGATTCCTACGGTTAGTCTGTTTAAAAACCCTCCCACCGACATCAAAATCCCTTCTCCATGTATCTACATGCACTAAAACCCTCTAGATCAGTTCGAACCAACTAATCAACAAACAGCGAGGATAAAAAGAAACCTTAAAGAATTAGGTTTATGTATACAATGAACAAATATCGTAAAACACCACACATCACTCATTCAACAATAATATAATCTTTCATTAAGTTGTTCAAACATGTAATATCGCAATGAAAAGAAAAAAATTATGTCATTAACGCGGTCAAAGGAGAAGTTATGAGAAGACAAATGAAGGTTTTTGCCCTCAAAGAATTTTTAAATTTATAGTATAACACTAGAGTTATATAATATATTTAAATTTATACACATAAAATATGGTTTAGCTATCCTTACTTTTATAAGTTATTGATAGGTGTGAAAACACCCATCCTTTTACCACTTATTTCTTGCTAAAACAAGACCAAAACGCGTATTTAATGTCATTTGTTTGGAATTATACGTGGTTTGTGTTTTTGTTGTGATTTTAGGATCAAAATGTTAAAAGGGGAGAAAACACGGCTTTCACGGGCTTTTATCGAAGAAAAAGACAAAAGACGAAGTCGAAAGATCAAAAGTGCAAAAAGAACGGAAGTCCAAGACCAATTCTGAAGATTTATCGAAGAAAAAGTCAAAAGACGGAAGTGTATTAAAAGCCGAAGAACTCAAGTCTAATCTATTGAAGAAATTACAAGACGAGTTTATTAATCCCGAGACAAAAGTCGAAGACTTAAGGACTAAAGGATAATTAGAGAAAGAAGAAGAGAGAGGAAGAATCCAACCTCATCCCCTCTCCTATAAATAGGATAGATAGTTCATTTGTAGTGGTTGTTGGGTGGCTTGACAAACCACCACTTCCACCATTTTCATTTATCTTGCACCTTAATTCTTGCACTTTAATTTCTTGTATTGCACTCTTTAATTCAAGTAAGTTTACCTTTAATGTGATTGTATCTTTACTCTTCTTGTTGATCTCCTTTCTACCTTTCTTGTTTATGTTTAATCTTTGTGGTTGTGTTCTTGATATTTTTATGGTTTTCAATCAAGTGGATTTTGATTGATTTGGATTTATTTGTTAGTTTTGTTGATTTGTTTTGATTGATTCTTGTTAGTTGATGTTTATTAGTTGTTTTGGTTTAATCTTTTGGTTTATCTTGGTTAGATTTGGTTAAATTCGTGTTTGGTTTTCATCCCCTGTTCTTCGTGTTCATCTTACTGCTTTCCCCAGATATTCAGAATCAGACTTTCATTCCGAATCAAAGTTTTCTTTTGTTTATTCCGGATCAAGTCTCCTTATTCGGAATACTTTGTTATTCCGGATCAAGTCCCTTTATTCGGAATATTAATTTATTCCGGATCAGTTATTTCATTCGGAATATTTGATTATTCCGGATCAAGTGCTTCATGCGGAATACTTGTTATTCCGGATCAAGTGTCTTCATGCGGAATGTTTGTTATTCCGGTTCAAATCTCTCATCCGGAATGTTGGTTATTCCGAATCAAGTCTTCCATCCGGAATAATATTCAGGATCAAACTCATTTATTCCGCATCAACCATTTTTCCCTTTTTTATTCCGGATCAAAACCTTATTCCGAATCAAATAGTTTATTCCGGATAAGTGACATATTCCGGATGAAATGTTTTATTCCGAATGAGTGTTTTTCAGTTTTTAGTTTTAAGCTTTATTTTTCTCGTCTTTTTCTTTATTTGCATTTTTACTTGCCTTCCTTTTAGTTTAAGTTTAAGTTTGCGTCATTTACTTTATTTCCTTTTTAATTTCTCGTGATTTACTTTTCGTCAAGTTTTAATCTTTCAGTATTTCTTTTTACCGTGTTTACTTTATTTTTATTTGTTTCAAGTCTTTATTTTTAATTAGTTTTAGACAACGACACCCTTTCTTTCGATTCACCAAGAACAACTGAGTCGCACAATTAACCGGAAATCAATTCGAGAAGATACCGAGAACGAAACTTTCAACCTAGCAAAATCTTTATATTAAAATGGCGCCGCTGCCGGCTCTTTTCGTGAGGATTAACGGTTTTTTGTGAGAGACGCGTTGGCTTTTGGGATCCGTTCACTCGTGAACGTTATTTTTCGTGTCCAAAATTTTCAAAAATCCAAAAACATTTGAAAAATCATAAAAAGCATTTTTTTTTTCAAAGTTTTGCACCAAAAATATTCTTCTTGCTTATCTATTTTTCTTTATGGGTTCTTATGTCCATTGCGTCGGGTGTGGGAAACAATTATCTGGGAACGACTCATGTCAATGGTGTACATGTGAGCGGTGCGGAAATGATATCGACAATACACAATTCAGATTCGGATTTTGTCCCTTGTGCAACTCGACTAATTCGTCCTTTTTGAATCCACCTCCTGTTCCCCCGTGCATCTATTGTGGAAGCGATTCTCATTGGCATGTTTCGTGCCCGGTTCGATACCCGTATGATCACGGGCAAGAACCGGGGTACAATTATGACAATGATAATAGCTATCCACAAGACGCACCCAGTCTTTCTCCTCACCTGTTTTGCAAAAACTGTGGGGGCCCTCATGATCCTTCTTATTGTCAGCCAATGAATTATTATGAACCAAATCCGTGTTCTAATTCTTCTCAACCGATGACTTACTATGAGCCACATCTGTGCTATAATTCTGGTTTTCATAACTGTGAGCCCCCACATCCCAACCTCAATCATCAATCCTCTCAGAGAATTCGTATTGCCCAACAACTCACTACTTTGAATGAAGAAACAAACTCCATTGTTTTGCAACTTCAAGAAGCCGTTGTTCAGCTTAAAGAAGTTAGGGAGGAGGAAAAGCGACAGCAACAAGAGCAAGTATCTAATCTTAGTGATTATACCCCTCCTCTTGTGCGTCAATACTATTATGATGATGATGACGATGAGAATACTATTTCTTGGAATGATCTAGTTGCTCAATGTCCTAGCGCAATTGTACTTCCCTCTCTTAATATCCCCAATGCCTCTAAGGATTGTGATACTTCGAGTGAGATTAGTGATTTCGGTCTTGATAAATTCTTTGATGAGGTTTGTGATGTGCTAACTTTTGAGGAGATTACGGATGAGGTCGCTCTTAATGATGATGTTCCTTCCACCAACACTTTGGGAGATGATTCTTTGGCTTTCTCTAATCCTCTTTTTGATCAAGATGATGATTTTACTTCTAGTGATGACGAGTCACTATCCAATGAAGACGTTCTGCATGAAACTTTCAAGATTTATTTGAACCCTTTATTTGATTTTGATGACGCCTACATATCTAGTGAGGTGAATCCCCTCTTTGACGAAGGGATTGAGGACATTGATAGCGTTGATTCCCTTGCTATTAATGAGCATACTTTGTTAGCCATACCTCTTTCTATCGCAGAGGTGGAAAGACTTGACTCTACTGAAAAAGGGACGCAGGTGGAAGGTAATTGTTCTCATACTTCTCATATTATATTACCACCTCATCCTACCGCGTGCACACCCAAGTGGGTGATGTATCGCTTTTACTCTCCTCGTTTCATACAGGGAAATGAGGATGAGTGCTTTGACCCGAGAGGTGACAATGACAATTCTATAATTGATACCATTACGGCTTTGTCGAGTGCTCAGCATCTATTGTCTTTGGGGGATGACAATGTGCTTACTTTACCCACCCCACCTCCCGTGGATCTTGATTTCAATACTTCTCGTATGTTGAAAGGACCTTTCTCCCATTCAAGACTTATCCCCCCGCCTCTCCTTTGTTGATGTCAACCGGGAACGAGGACAAGGTCTTTGATCCCGGTATTACATTCGAGGCTTCCCCATGAACCATTTAATTCGGGGAGGAGTCAGGCTCGTGACTCGGTTAATAAAAACAAGCACTCTTCGGGAGGCAACCCGATTATCTATCTTCA
The DNA here is from genome assembly GCA_025667525.1 of Glebionis coronaria. Classification (NCBI taxonomy): domain Eukaryota; kingdom Viridiplantae; phylum Streptophyta; class Magnoliopsida; order Asterales; family Asteraceae; genus Glebionis; species Glebionis coronaria. The sequence continues at coordinate 172,292,378 of CM046881.1, forward strand.
TCTGTTTTCAGCATAAGTGTAGGGGGGAGCCTCGTGGTGTTTCTTGTTCTCTTTCTTATCATGTGCAGGGATTAGAGCTTCAAAGACACACTCTTGATGACTTTTGACGAACCATGATTCCGTGTTCCCGTCTCCCCGGTTCTATCCTAAACTCTTTTCGATTCACTATTTTATATTTCTTAATATTAAAATAGGAATCTCTTTAGTTGTCTCTTCATTAGCGAGATTTAAACAACGTGCACAATGTCCTAAGTGTAGGGGAGACTTTTCCCACATGCTTAAACATTGAGGACAATGTTTATATTAAGTGTAGGGGAGACTTCTATCGAAGTTTTAAGTGGACTTTTCCATGAAAATGCCTTCATTTAACCGGAAAATCATCTTTTTCAGCATTTTTAAAATTTTTAATTAACTTTGGCCATTTAGTCGTAATTTTTAAATTTTTATCGTTGCTTTCATATGTATATATCCCGCAATAAAGTCAAAAAATTAATAAAGTGGTGTAGCTAGTTTTGAAATCTTTGACATATTAGGCCCGTTGCGATTATTTTGACTCAACCCGAATAGACTTATCCAAGTTTATTCTAGCTAGTATCCTTAACCATGTAGACCTTAATTGGTTTATTAGGCTAAGCATCCACGAGTCTCATTACTTGAGATTTTAAATTGTGGAGAACGAGAAATGATAGAGTCATTTATAAGTCGGCATTCTTGCACAAGCACACTTGGTGTGATTATTTGCCTATTCTCCCATCACTTGCTAATAATTTATCTGCAATAAGTAAGGTCGTACGATTTTATTGAATAACTTAGCTTCTAGCCCAAGATCGTTTAAAAGTTGCTCGGTAATGATAAGAGTTCATAGCCAAGGCATAACTTATGAAGCGGGGCGCGAATATTGGCGAGTCCGAAAAGGCCCTAACAAGGCATGAGGATTCCATTTTATTGCTAAAGATCCAAGGTGATGTGAAAAGCATTATTCCCAAAATCAATATGAAGGATCAAGACTCACGACGAAAAGCAATCAACTCCCATAAAGATCATGGAGAAGTCTATCCGAAAAGACCCTAACAAGGTATGAGGATAAATAGATCCAAGTCCGAAAAGGAGGCGGATCGTTGTATCTCAAAATCCCAATTAATGATTGAAGAAATAATGATGAAGTCGTGGTCAACAAATTTGGAGTACCCCTCAAAAGTCTCCAAGTGAAGAAACTCTATTAACGAATAGAAGACCATTATCTCAAGAACGTCTCTCAAGATATGAAGTATGAAGTACATGCCAAATATCGGCCCGAGAAAGGTCTCAAATCATGAAGCGAGTTATGCCAAGATATGAACTTTTTGATATCCCGAGAAGCAGTTTTAAGAGATTTTGTCCTTTAGCTAACTATTAATCAAATCGTCCTACTTTGCTTTCAGCCTAAATAAACTATCGCAATAAGTCCAAAAATGCATCTTCATGATCATTCTAAGACAAAAATAAAATATAAGAGATACACCTAGGAATAAGGGAGTTTAAGCATATAATTAAGCCATGTGTGTAAGTGTTTATTTTGCTAACTTATAATAACAATGATCTCGTTTTTAAGCTTAGTTTGGGGAACGTGAAACTTGAGGGTGATGAATCTTCGCAGCACCGAAGCCCTAATGTAAGTCTTAGATCTCTTCGCAAGTTATTTCCATGTAGCTATTTTCAAGTGAAAATGGTTTTCTATCCTTTTGTTTTAGTAGTATGTTAATAAGGCCAAGGTTGATTGATTATGAGAAAAGTGTAAAATTGCTTTATCACTAAGCATTGCATGAGGGCATGGCAATGGTTAAGTGTAGGGGATTTGATAGGTGTGAAAACACCCATCCTTTTACCACTTATTTCTTGCTAAAACAAGACCAAAACGCGTATTTAATGTCATTTGTTTGGAATTATGCGTGGTTTGTGTTTTTGTTGTGATTTTAGGATCAAAATGTTAAAAGGGGAGAAAACACGGCTTTCACGGGCTTTTATCGAAGAAAAAGACAAAAGACGAAGTCGAAAGATCAAAAGTGCAAAAAGAACGGAAGTCCAAGACCAATTCTAAAGATTTATCGAAGAAAAAGTCAAAAGACGGAAGTGTATTAAAAGCCGAAGAACTCAAGTCTAATCTATTGAAGAAATTACAAGACGAGTTTATTAATCCCGAGACAAAAGTCGAAGACTTAAGGACTAAAGGATAATTAGAGAAAGAAGAAGAGAGAGGAAGAATCCAACCTCATCCCCTCTCCTATAAATAGGATAGATAGTTCATTTGTAGTGGTTGTTGGATGGCTTGACAAACCACCACTTCCACTATTTTCATTTACCTTGCACCTTAATTCTTGCACTTTAATTTCTTGTATTACACTCTTTAATTCAAGTAAGTTTACTTTTAATGTGATTGAATATTTACTTTTCTTGTTGATCTCCTTTCTACCTTTCTTGTTTATGTTTAATCTTTGTGGTCGTGTTCTTGATATTTTTATGGTTTTCAATCAAGTGGGTTTTGATTGATTTGGCTTTATTTGTTAGTTTTGTTGATTTGTTTTGATTGATTCTTGTTAGTTGATGTTTATTAGTTGTTTTGGTTTAATCTTTTGGTTTATCTTGGTTAGATTTGGTTAAATTCGTGTTTGGTTTTCATCCCCTGTTCTTCGTGTTCATCTTACTGCTTTCCCCAGATATTCAGAATCAGACTTTCATTCTGAATCAAAGTTTTCTTTCGTTTATTCCGGATCAAGTCTCCTTATTCGGAATACTTTGTTATTCCGGATCAAGTCCCTTTATTCGGAATATTAATTTATTCCGGATCAGTCATTTCATTCGGAATATTTGATTATTCCGGATCAAGTGCTTCATGCGGAATACTTGTTATTCCGGATCAAGTCTCTTCATGCGGAATGTCTGTTATTCCGGATCAAATCTCTTATCCGGAATGTTGGTTATTCCGAATCAAGTCTTCCATCCGGAATAATATTCCGGATCAAACTCATTTATCCCGCATCAACCATTTTTCCCTTTTTTATTCCGGATCAAAACCTTATTCCGAATCAAATAGTTTATTCCGGATAAGTGACATATTCCGGATGAACTGTTTTATTCCGAATGAGTGTTTTTTAGTTTTTAGTTTTAAGCTTTATTTTTCTCGTCTTTTTCTTTATTTGCATTTTTACTTGCCTTCCCTTTAGTTTAAGTTTAAGTTTGCGTCGTTTACTTTATTTCCTTTTTAATTTCTCGTGATTTACTTTTCGTCAAGTTTTAATCTTTCAGTATTTCTTTTTACCGTCTTTACTTTATTTTTATTTGTTTCAAGTCTTTATTTTTAATTAGTTTTAGACAACGACGCCCTTTCTTTCGATTCACCAAGAACAACTGAGTCGCATAATTAACCGGAAATCAATTCGAGAAGATACCGAGAACGAAACTTTCAACCTAGAAAAAACTAAGATGGATGAATTGAGAGCCAAACTATCTTGTGTAGACTTGAGCATCCTTTTCAAGGAGATTTTCCAAATCAAGAAATCAATGAATCCTTTCCAATAGAGGAGCTCATGTCTATCTCTTCCCAAGAGGATGCCACACCTTGGTTTGCGGATATAGCAAACTATCTTGTGGGGAATGTGCTTATTGAGGGTCTTACTTAGCAACAAAAGAAGGAATTTCTTAAGGAAGTTAAGTACTACTTTTGGGATGATCCTTATCTTTTTAGGCAATGTGCGGACCAAATCATTAGACGGTGTGTAGATGGGCCCGAGGCATTTAAAATTTTAGAAGCATGTCATAAAGGACCTACGGGTGGACATTTTGGGCCCAACTATACCGCCAAGAAAGTCTTTGATTCGGGTTACTATTGGCCTTCTTGTGGAGTCCATTGATCGTTAGACTCAATGGTTATGAACCATTATATCTAGGTTGATCATCGTTCATATGATAACATAGCGGAAAAGAACAATGATCATAACAAGGTGTTTAGGCACAAGACACATAAAATACTCAACGATTGTTCATTATATTAATAATAAACAACCACTAGACGTGTATACATTGAATCCCACGTCTAGTGCGACACACACTTTAGGTTTACATTGTGAATGAATGATATGAATAAAACCTAAGACTCTTGTTCCTTTTATAGTGGAAGGAACAGAATCTACAAGAGATCAAATCAAATAAATATCTAAATATTCTATTTAGATAAACTATATATTGTGTATATCATAAATAATATACTCAATATATTCCCTAAATAGAATTCTCCATCAAATCTTCAATATTCATCAGCGTTTGACTTTTTGACTGCGTTTGACTTTTGTTGACTTTCTGTCAACGCCTGAATTGCTCTTGTCAACGCCCAGATTGCTCTTGTGAACGCTTGAACATATTACTTGATATTTTCTTCGATTTTGAGTTTCTGCCACATCAACTTTTTGACCCAACAATCTTCCCCTCGTTGATAGTGGCAAAACTCTATGTGTATCTCTTGTAAGTTGTACATGATCTTCAGATTGCTTCCCCTCAAGTGTAGCACGTATTTTCTTCCCCTTTTTGTCACATCAACAAGGAAGTAAACAATGTATGCAATCTTTGAAGATTCTCCAAAAGTAGACTCTGTGTAATGATCCTGAAGAAAAATAAATAAAGTAGTCTTGATGCAGAAGTAGAATAACCCAAACCTATGTTCCATATCTTGTACGATGTGATGAAGTGTGTAGCTGATACAAAAATCCTCATCCTTTGTGAGACACTGAGCACGATAATGTAACTCCTTCAAGTGATAGAAAATATGTGCATAGAGAACCATAAGAAAAATCACATATTCCTAGATCTTGTATCACTTCATCAGTAACCATGTAAGCACAAACAAGTTACCTTAAAAGTCAGTGGCTGGAAGTGCATGACTTTAAGATATGATAGAACACAAACTCGCGAAAATCTTCTTCAATCATCAACCTTACCATAAGAATTCTTCCCCTTAAGCTAACACCTCTTCATGACAAGTCAATATCTTCATATGTAAAAGATGTTAACGAATAACTCTTTAACAAGGCTATCCCGATTACATACTCCAATAAATTACTTCATGAATCGTTGCTAACTCGCCTTAAAATCATTAATCCCTTTCAAAAGTATCCGAGCCATAAATATCAACATGATATTCTAAATTAGAACGGAGATTCCATGTACCTTTGTGTGTATTTTCCTCCTTTTTGTGTGCTTAAAAACGTCCAATTTTCTCAAACAGCAGCAATCAGTGTGTTGTCCAATATCCAATTCTGTCCAATATCTTCATCAGATGCATTGTCCGATATCGGACGACACTTATCAGCGTTGAAATAGCATATATCGGACAACACTGTCAACTTGACAGTGTTGACTTATTCCTGTCAGCGTCGAAATCCTTCCTGTCAGCGCCTAAATAACAAACATCAGCGTTAATCTTTGTCAGCGTCATGTTTCCTGCTGACGTCATCTTTGCATCCAAAAGTGGCATATTCCATGTCTTGCATTCTTTGATGCACCGTGTGAACACACTCAATAGCCAATCAAAAGCTTTTGGTCGTGTGAACACAGAATGAATAGACAATCGAACACCAATAGGAATTAAGTAACCGTGTGAATGCAAAGTAAGGCACTTGCTTGATCCTTCATGTGAACACACATTAAATATATCGTCACCATCACATGTTTCATCCAATCACATGTTACATACCGTGTGAACACAAATACACAAATCAAACTTTTGTATTTGCATCATGTGAACAGAACCGTTTTCCACCAATAGGAATGAGTGACTCACGGGAACATCATGAACTAGCATGTAGAGGATTCACAATTTATATAACGAATATTTAGGGTTTATCATATGGCCGTGTAAACAGACATGTCATCCAAACCGTGTGAACGCAATTGTTCTCTAGCTACCCTTGGACGTACAACATTCGTAGCAATGCATACGTTATCAAACAGTAACCAAATTTAGGACCATTCAATAGCAGCTCACGTTCATAGATGTAAACTTTCTTCACATCCCATCACATCAGCAATGATTATTCTAGGGTTTATATAAAACCCTAAAATCGAAGATCATGTACAACTTACAAGAGATACACATAGAGTTTTGCCACTATCAACTAGGGGAAGATTGTTGGGTCAAAAAGTTGATGTGGCAGAAACTCAAAATCGAAGAAAATATCAAGTAATATGTTCAAGCGTTGACAAGAGCAATCTGGGCGTTGACAAGAGCAATTCAGGCGTTGACAGAAAGTCAACAAAAGTCAAACGCAGTCAAAAAGTCAAACGCTGATGGATATTGAAGATTTGATGGAGAATTGGTAATGGACGCTGACAGTCTTATGTACAGGATTTTTAATAATGCATAAAGTACTGTTATTGTCTACAAAAATCTTGGTATGCATGAAATTATACCCATAATCCAACAGCTGGTTCTGAATCCATAAGACTTGTCCATAACAAGCAGCTGCAGCTACATATTCTGCTTCAGTTGTAGAGTTGGCCAACACTGTTTGTTTCTTGCATTGCCAAGATATCAATCTACTCCCAAGAAATTGACATCCACCAGTTGTGGATTTCCTATCAAACTTGTCACCACCATAGTCACTGTCTGAATATGCAATAAGCTCCAATGGAGAATCTTTTAGGTACCATAAGCCAAGATCTGGATAACATCTTAGGTACCTAAAAATTCTTTTCACAGCAAAAAGGTGACATTCTTTGGGAGTCACTTGATGGCGTGCACAAGCACACACAGCAAACATGATGTCAGGTCTTGAGGCTGTAAGATACATCAATGAACCAATCATTGATCTATAGTGCCTAACATCCACATCCTTTCCAGCTCCAATTTTTCCCCAAGGGTGTTCCCTATCCATAGGAGTGGAAGCACTCTTTTCATGTGGAGAAAAACCAAATTTCTTCAAGATTTCAGCTACATACTTGTCTTGGGAGATGAAGATACCATCCTCTTTCTACTGAACTTGTAATCCTAGAAAGAAGTTCATCTCACCCATTGCACTCATCTTGAATTTATCTGTCATAAGCTTGGAAAAGTCTTCACTCATCTTTGGATTAGTAGATCCAAAAATGATATCATCAACATAGACCTGAACAAGTAAGACATCCTTACCTTTCTTCTTTGTGAACAATGTCTGATCTATGGTGCCCCTTTTAAAACCATTTTCCACCAAGTAGGTGGACAATGTACCATACCATGCTCTTGGGGCCTGATGAAGTCCATACATAGCTTTCTTCACTCTATAAACCTTGTCTGGATTCTCAGGATCTTCAAAACCAGGAGGTTGCATAACATATACCTCCTCAACAATTGTTCCATAGAGGAAAGCACTCTTCACATCCATTTGATAAACAGTGAAGTTCATACAAGAGGCATAAGCTAGGAAAATTCTTATAGCTTCAATTCTTGCAACAGGAGCAAAGACCTCTTCATAATCTATACCTTCCTCTTGTGTATATCCCTGAGCTACCAAACGTGCCTTGTTTCTGACCACAATACCCCTTTCATCTTTCTTGTTCCTTAGAACCCATCTTGTCCCAATTGGTCTCACATATCTAGGACAATCAACCAGCTCCCAAACATCCTGTATAGCAAATTGGTGAAGCTCATCCTGCGTTGCTTCCACCCAACTAGGTTCTTTGAGAGCATCAAAAATCTTCTTGGGTTCCTGTTGTGACAGAAAACAGGCAAACAAACATGTTTGTACAAGAGGGGTATCAACCTTCTTGTGGATATTAGCAATGAAGCTATCATGAGTCTGGTGAGATCTTCTAGTTTGAACAGGAGTCATGATATTCCCAATGATTTGAGAGGGAGGATGATTCTGCAAAGTAGATCAAGGAATTCCATTTTCAAGAATTCTGTTGTCTTCAATATCATCCTCCATGTTGCTAATATCTTCTTCAGACTCTCTTCCATCTTGAACCTCTTCATTTATTCTTGAAGGTTCACCTTGTTCAAAAGTGGAAGATACAAAATACTCATAAGTGTTGTCAATGTTGGATTTTTGCTTGTCAGCGCTGGAATTACTTTTGTCAGCGCCAGAATCATTGTTGTCAACGTTTGAGCCATCAGTGTCTGAAGTGGTCTTGTCAGCGCCAGAATTGTTGTTGTCAGCGTCTGAATGACCATGCATGTTATCAACTGGTGGTATTGAAGAACCACCTTTATCCTTTCTAGCAGCAGCAACAGCAGCATAATACTCATTTGTCCATATAGGAAGTGTAACATATTCTTGTGTGGGAGATGACTCAACTGCTGGTGGTCCATCCTTCTTAGCAACCTGTGTACCTGAAACATTACCAATTCTCTTTTCCAAAACACTTGAAGTTACCTTCACAATGTATGGATTAGTAACAGGCATATAATTTAAAGTTCTAGATAAAGGTTCCAAGTCAAACAACCAATTTGGACCACTTTCAGGATCACTAGGTTTACTCTCTAAAAACCTAACATGTACTTTTTCAAGTATACGTTTTTCCTTTTTAATGTAAACCCTATATCCTTTGCTCTGCACTAAATAACCCATGAAATAGCCTTCATCACCTTTTGCATCAAATTTACCTAGGGCATCACTAGTTTCTAAAACAACTACATGACAACCAAAAGGCTTGAGAAAGCCAATATTTGGCTTCCTTCCCCAAAGTAACTCATAAGGTGTCTTATTGTGTATTTTGTTGACCAATGCCCTATTTTGAACATAACAAGCTGTGTTAACAGCTTCAGCCCAAAAGGCTATAGGAAAGTGGGCATCAGCCAACATGGTTCTAGCTGCTTCAATTAGGGTTCTATTCTTTCTTTCAGCAACCCCATTTTGCTGTGGGGTTCTAGCTATGCTAAACTGCCTAGTAATCCCTTTCTTGGCACAAAAATCATCTAACAACTGATTTCTAAACTCACCCCCATTGTCACTTCTAAGAATTTTGACCTCATTACCATTCTTCTTCTCAATCTGGGTAATGAAATTAATCAAACTTTGGGCAGTTTCACTTTTCTTGGCTAAAAAGAAAGTCCATGTAAACCTGGAAAAATCATCAGTGATGACAAAACAATATGATTTACCCTTCAAACTTTCTATATTAGTTGGACCAAAGAGGTCCATATGCAATAAGTGAAGTGGTTTAGAACTAGAGTGCACCTGTTTAGATTTGAATGAGACCTTGTGCTGCTTGCCCTTAAGACATGCAACACAAGTGTGGTCATTGTGGAAAGCCTTTTCAGGCAAACCATCAACTAAACCAAGTCTCACAAGTCTATTGATATTTTTAAAGTTTATGTGCCCTAATCTCCTGTGCCAAAGATTACTCTCATCTACTAAAGCTTTAGCATAAAAACATGACATCATTCTATTATTCATCTTAATTCCATTAAGATTCACATTATATATGTCTTTATGCCTTGGTGTTCTAAATTCTATGTATTTCTCCTCAGGGAGCTTGTAATCTTTACTTAACACCAAGCACTCAGTATCTGTGAAAAGAACCTTATTTTTGTTATCACACACTTGTGATACACTAAACAAATTATAATCCAGTTCTTTTACCAGGAAGACATTCTCAAAACGTAGATTATTGGTGATAAGGGTTCCTTTTCCTGTGATGGTGCCATAGCCCCCTCCAAAGTATACCTTATCACCATCTTGAATAGGAGTGAAGTTTGTCAGATAGTCTTCCTTTCCTGTCATGTGCCTTGAGCATCCACTATCCCAATATCCATAATCATTGATCTTCTTTTGAATGCCCTGCACATAAAGAAAACACATTAGTTTTCTTTGGGAACCCAAGCCTTGGAAGACTTGGATTCATCTGGTTGTTCAACAAGAACAGACTTGGTTCTCATAACAACCCCATTTTCATCCCTTTTTGGATGAAATGCCCAGTTAACCCCAATTGGTCTTGACATGGCCTTTGAAATATAATGAAACCTGTTGCATGTCATAGAAAGACCAGTAGAATTAGGGTTTTGGTCTTGTTTTGGTCTCCATGTTAAGCTAGTAGAAGCTTTAGACCCATTTCCCTGTGGTTGCAAATACCTAGGTTTGGCAGTGTGTCTGTCAGCGCTGAAATTGTTCTTGTCTGCGCCCCGATTGCCTTTATCAGCGTTAAACCTAGGGTTTGCTACAGGAACCCATTGCCTATTGGACCAAGTGTTTGACTTTTGTAAAGGTCTTAGGCCATGTGTGTTAGACCCTCTAGAAAAGAATGGGGCTGGTCTAACAACTTGTGAACTTTTGTTCACAAAGGTATTGGGTCTAACAGTGTTTGACCTATGTTGACTTTTGTCAGCGCTGAAATGGTTCCTATCAGCGTTGACATTTGAAGCGTTGACACATTTGTATGCCAAATGTGAAAAGCTACCACAGGTGTAACAAGCTTTTCTAGACATAGTCTTAGGTCTAGAAGCAAAGAAGCCTGTTCCATGGTTACTAACTTGGCTTTTTGGTGACCTAGTATCCCTATACATCTCTGCATACTTAACACTAGGTTTTCTAACAGTTTGTGGGCCAAGGTCAACAGCTTTGCCAGTGGTTGGGTGTGTGATTTTAATAGGTGTAGGATCATGGCTCGTGATTGGTGTGGGCTCATTTGGACTTTCACACAACAACCCTCCCTTAACAAACAAAGTGTGGTTAGCTTTCTTCCACTCATCTAGGTCAGTCAGTTTTTGTTTATACTCTTCAACTGGGGAAGTCACTCTAGGTGGAGGAATGAATTCCTTCTCTTGAAGTTCTGGCAAGCCAGTCCAAGATAAGTCCTTTGATTGGACACCATAGAAATCCCCAGCTGGTGGTAGAACACCAGTATAATCTTTCATCCCAATCCCACTCATGTCCTTAGAGTCTCTTTGTTTACTAACACACTCTCCTAGGGATTGTGTGGCCTTATCAAATCTCTGGATTTTAAGACTCACATCATCTTTATTTTTGTTAGCCTCATCTAACTTAGCTATCAAATCAAGATTAACCCTGTTTGTGATATCTTGAATATCTTTACTTTGATGTAACTCATGATTTAAGATATTTATTTTATCCTTTAAATCAAACTCCATTTTCTTATACTCAGCTACTGTCCTTTCTGTTTGGGTGAGAGCAATTTGATAATTAGATACTTTGCATCTTTCAGCACTTGCCTCATCTAATAATTTTACTATCTCTTGATTTAGTTTTTCAGTATTTAAACGACAACCCTTAGAACAGAAAGCATCATCATATACCTCATTATCTGATGAAGAGGAGGAGTGTGCCATGAGAGCATATTCAACATGCTCTTCTTTAACTTCAGCAACCAAAGCTCTGTCCTCTTCCTCATCCTTAGCCAAAAAGTTCCAGCTCCAGTCCCATCCTCCAACACCATCAATTTGTTGAACAGCTACCATGGCCTTGGAATCTTGGCTCTTAACCATTTGGCTTGAAGGCTTACCAACATCAGATCTTCTTGGAGATCTACATTCCCTCATAAAGTGCCCCATCCGATGACAATTGTAGCACTCAACTTTGGATTTGTCAAATCCAGCAACATCCTTAGCATCAAAGGTCATCTTCTTCTTGAACCTTTTATTAAACCTGTTTGCTCTTAAACTTACAAGAGCCATAGTCCACTTGATGTCCATCTCTTCCAATTGCTCATCACTTATCTGCTCAAGATCTTCATATGTAATCCTTGAATCACTGGGCAAAGAAGCAATGAATGCACACACAGTATCTAGATCTAAACCAGCAGGTTTAATTCTATCAGCGCCAAAGTTGTGAGTGTCAACGCTTGAGTATGAAGCGTTGACAGGATATGATCCAGCGCTGACAGACTGTGTTCCAACGCTGATAGGATGTGATCCAGCGTTGACACATTGAGATCCAGTGACTGGATGTCCATAGGAGTTCATGGAATCAAATTGGCCTTCACTTTGTGAGAAGAAGGCCATGTTGCTACTGGAAGATTTATTATCACTCTCCAAAAGCCATTCATTCTCCAACAGTCTTAGTTTGTTGAAGATGTCATCAAACCTAGAGGTTTTGTGGGTGTTATTGACAAGAATGGATCTTGCCTCAATCTTCCATACATCACCAAGGCTTTTGAGAAAAGTAGCATTCAAGTCAGGGTCATCAATTTGTGTTCCCATGAAGGAAAGTTGACTTGTAATGTCAAGCAGTCTACTTCTCACACTGCTGAGATTCTCATTGGGTTGAGCCTTAAAGACAGCATACTCATGCATGAGTTGCTTCTTCTTTTCTTCTTTTGTGTCAGCATTGCCACCATGTGCTACTTCAAGAGCTTCCCAAAGCTCTTTTGCAGACTCAAAGCGTTTGTACTTGTGCTGATTCTCATGACCCAAGGCGTGTTTCATGATGTTCAAAATTTTCATGTCCACCCTTTTCTTGGCTATATCTTCAGCAGATACAGCTCTTCCATCTTCAGGCCTTTCCTTTTTATCAGCTTCAGGACAATTAGGAACAGCTACCCTTGCAGCAATAGCATTAGTAATCTTTTGAGCTTTGTTGAATGTGTTCCCATATTCAACAATCTCCCAAAGAGTGTAGTCATGGATGGCTACATATTGCTCAAAATTGGACTTCCAAAGCTCGAAGTTCCTGGCATCAAACATGGGAATTTTGATACTAGGGTTTGTGGTGTTGTTTTGAAGCAAAACAGGAGCAGGAGGTTGTTCTGAGCCAGACATGATGTTTTTAGGGTTTTGAGAATTTTAGGGTTTTAGGTACACAGGTTGCTAAGAAGGATGGACCACCAGCAGTTGAGTCATCTCCCACACAAGAATATGTTACACTTCCTATATGGACAGATGAGTATTATGCTGCTGCTGCTGCTGCTAGAAAGGATAAAGGTGGTTCTTCAATACCACCAGTTGATAACATGCATGGTCATTCAGACGCTGACAACAACAATTCTGGCGCTGACAAGACCACTTCAGACACTGATGGCTCAAACGTTGACAACAATGATTCTGGCGCTGACAAAAGTAATTCCAGCGCTGACAAGCAAAAATCCAACGTTGACAACACTTATGAGTATTTTGTATCTTCCACTTTTGAACAAGGTGAACCTTCAAGAATAAATGAAGAGGTTCAAGATGGAAGAGAGTCTGAAGAAGATATTAGCAACATGGAGGATGATATTGAAGACAACAGAATTCTTGAAAATGGAATTCCTAGATCTACTTTGCAGAATCATCCTCCCTCTCAAATCATTGGGAATATCATGACTCCTGTTCAAACTAGAAGATCTCACCAGACTCATGATAGCTTCATTACTAATATCCACAAGAAGGTTGATACCCCTCTTGTACAAACATGTTTGTTTGCCTGTTTTCTGTCACAACAGGAACCCAAGAAGATTTTTGATGCTCTCAAAGAACCTAGTTGGGTGGAAGCAATGCAGGATGAGCTTCACCAATTTGCTATACAGGATGTTTGGGAGCTGGTTGATTGTCCTAGATATGTGAGACCAATTGGGACAAGATGGGTTCTAAGGAACAAGAAAGATGAAAGGGGTATTGTGGTCAGAAACAAGGCACGTTTGGTAGCTCAGGGATATACACAAGAGGAAGGTATAGATTATGAAGAGGTCTTTGCTCCTGTTGCAAGAATTGAAGCTATAAGAATTTTCCTAGCTTATGCCTCTTGTATGAACTTCACTGTTTATCAAATGGATGTGAAGAGTGCTTTCCTCTATGGAACAATTGTTGAGGAGGTATATGTTATGCAACCTCCTGGTTTTGAAGATCCTGAGAATCCAGACAAGGTTTATAGAGTGAAGAAAGCTATGTATGGACTTCATCAGGCCCCAAGAGCATGGTATGGTACATTGTCCACCTACTTGGTGGAAAATGGTTTTAAAAGGGGCACCATAGATCAGACATTGTTCACAAAGAAGAAAGGTAAGGATGTCTTACTTGTTCAGGTCTATGTTGATGATATCATTTTTGGATCTACTAATCCAAAGATGAGTGAAGACTTTTCCAAGCTTATGACAGATAAATTCAAGATGAGTGCAATGGGTGAGATGAACTTCTTTCTAGGATTACAAGTTCAACAGAAAGAGGATGGTATCTTCATCTCCTAAGACAAGTATGTAGCTGAAATCTTGAAGAAATTTGGTTTTTCTCCACATGAAAAGAGTGCTTCCACTCCTATGGATAGGGAACACCCTTGGGGAAAAATTGGAGCTGGAAAGGATGTGGATGTTAGGCACTATAGATCAATGATTGGTTCATTGATGTATCTTACAGCCTCAAGACCTGACATCATGTTTGCTGTGTGTGCTTGTGCACGCCATCAAGTGACTCCCAAAGAATGTCACCTTTTTGCTGTGAAAAGAATTTTTAGGTACCTAAGATGTTATCCAGATCTTGGCTTATGGTACCCAAAAGATTCTCCATTGGAGCTTATTGCATATTCAGACAGTGACTATGGTGGTGACAAGTTTGATAGGAAATCCACAACTGGTGGATGTCAATTTCTTGGGAGTAGATTGATATCTTGGCAATGCAAGAAACAAACAGTGGTGGCCAACTCTACAACTGAAGTAGAATATGTAGCTGCAGCTGCTTGTTGTGGACAAGTCTTATGGATTCAGAACCAGCTGTTGGATTATGGGTATAATTTCATGCATACCAAGATTTTTGTAGACAATAACAGTACTTTATGCATTATTAAAAATCCTGTACATCATTCTAAAACCAAACACATAGAAATTAGACATCATTTTATAAGAGATTGCTTTGAGAAAGGTTTAATACAACCAGATAGGGTAGACACAGAAGATAATGTGGCTGATTTATTAACTAAACCTTTTGATGCTGGAAGATTTCAATATTTGGTAACAAATATTGGAATGGTTAATCTTACTTAATATGTGTTTTGGAACCTTTTTGTAAAAGTATGTACAAGATAATGCATTGTTATTGGTCTTTGTGATGATTTAGACTTTTTTCCACTTTATTTTTCTAACACTGACAAAGGTAAATGTAACGCTGACAAGTGTTATTTTGCCGTTGTTAGAGATATTATTGTCTAACGCTGATAAGTGTTGTCGGGGCGCTGTCAGCAACAAATGTTAGTTTTGTGGTTTTCAATCTAAATGTGTAGGTGGTGTTAGCTTTATGCCATTGGATACAGAGTTGCTTATGGATCTTTGAAGAGCTATTTGGACATGTTTTTGTTTATGGATGATGGTTGGAATATTTATATTCCTATCTTGACATAAATTTTTAATGTTCATATATATTTTGAGAACCTCATGTATCATAGTTTAAGGGGAGGTTTAAGGAACCTTTAGGACTTTTGGGTATTCTTATAGTACTCTTATCACAATTCTAGATTGTGTCCACAGGTGAGTATGGGTTAGTTTTACTAAACCATGAGGCACTGTAGCATGCAAAGTTGACAAACTATGCATGCTGCCAAGACATTTTTGGCCTAGAATTGGTTGTGGTCTGTTGGGAGACTTGGGAATATTTTTGTTATGGGTTTACCTGGGAGTTACAAAGGATTTTATGAAATAACTTTGTTGGTAAGTATTTTGGTTAGCAAGGGACACTTGAGGACATTTGTGTCTATCTTGCTTAAGCAAGTGTGCATAAGTGGACAGTGCTTGCCGCCCAGTAATTATTATCAACTTGCAAGATATTTCCCTTAGGATAAATTACTTTGTTAAGGTCTTTTTCTTTTTAAAATATTTTTATTTTTAGACGCTGACAAGTTTTTCTCCAAACGCTGTTATGTCCAATCGTGACGCTGACAAGGCTTTAGGCAAACGCTGACAAGAAAATATAGCCGTTGGGCGTTGATGGGCTATTTTTGACCGTTGACACCTAGTGGGCCCTACCCAGTTGTTATTTTTGACTAATCTTTGGCCGTAATTTCTGGGAGTTGTTACTTTTAATTAATGCATGAGATAAGTTATATTTGATTCAATATTTTCATCATTTCTCTTTGAATATAACTGCCTCATTTTTGACCAATCAAACTCATGCATCTCTCCTATAAATTTGGCTAACTTTTTATTCTGGGTATTCATATTTTCTTGTCTAACATTTTTCTCCTAGATTTTTCCATATCACATAACCTAAACAGCTTTTAACATGGCACCAAAGTTCAACTCAAACAATCTGACATTGGAGTTCAAGAGCCAACATAATATGGTAGCTTACTTGGCCGCTGATAATGATTTGTTCCCTCAGTATTCACAAATGGTGGCATTTTTAAATGCATCCTCAATAAGGTATGCACTTTCTCATGAACCACTAGTCCCTGTCGCACACATTAGACAGTTTTGGAATAATGTTAGTTCCACAACAGCTAATGGAGTGACCACATTAACATCTACTGTTCATGGACGAACATGGGTGGTCACTGAAGCCTTGGTTCGCCAAGCTTTGCGTCTTGATGACGCTGATGGTGTGACTACCCTTGCCATTGCAACAATAGAACAAGGTCTTAGGGAATTGGGTTATCCTATTCCTGCTGGTAAACCTTTAAATAAATATCATAAGCAGGAATTTCCCTTGGATTGGAAATATTTGATACATGTCCTTCTTCAATGCTTAAGTCTAAAATGTACTGCTTTTAATGAAATAAACAGGTCCATTGCAAGTGCTTTGGTTTGTATGTCACGTGGGCTTAAGTATAATTTTTCAAAAATGATTTTTGAAGGGATGTGTAAAAATAAGGGAAGTAAAATGACTTTGGCTTACCCAAGATTTTTGCAAATGGTGTTTGATTTACAAGAATATTGTACTAGGGATCATGACACTTTTTATGAGATCCCTAAGCAAAAGAAAACCATTTTTGACAAAATGAGCTCCACAAACAGATCTATACCTCTTACCCAAGCCATGCTTGAAGTCATTCAGGCTGACCAACCACAACCAGACCCTGCACCTCAACTTGAGCCTGTCCTTGAACAATTACCTTCACCTGACCACATGGACGTTGACCAACCCAATGTCAACGCTGACACTCAAAATGTTGGCGCTGACACAGCCAATCCCAACGCTGATGACATCCCTGCACAATCCCAAACACCCCTTAACCAACCAACACCCACACAATCTACCTCATCTTCCACCCCATTACAATCTAGGTTGAATAAACGCCAAAGGACTACTGGAGTGTTCTCCTCTAGTGGTCCTAGCCTTGTTGCAGAGAGAACCACCTCCACAAGTGTGGCTGGTGACATGGATGAGGCTGGGGCTATTGGCACAAGCTTAGATGCTGGTCAAGACAGTCCCAACATCATTAAGACCTCATCCATGCCCTATGATTCTATTTTGGGAGGTCAAATCCCCATTCTAGCTGAGGGCAGATTGGAACCTATGACATTGAATGAATTGACGGCTGCTGTCATTAGCTTGCAAAAGCAAAATGTCAGCCTTGTACAAATTGTCAATAATCAGGGCCGTGAACTCCAAGTGTTGAGGGAGCGGGTAACTGTTTTGGAGAATCCTAGTAGCAGGAGTAGAATGGAGGAATCTTCCAAAGGGGAGGATGAAGAGGATGAGCTGATTCATACAGCCAGTGAGAAGAGTTCACAATTTAGTGAATCTTTAAGTATTGCTGAAGCACTCACCAACTTGAAGAAGCACCCAATTCTTGATACATCCAAGGTAACTCCATTGAACTTGGAAGGATCTTTCACAGCAACAATGGGCGCTGATACAGGTTTGAACGCTGACACATCCAGCGCTGACAAAGGTAATCGGGGCGCTGATAAAGGTAACTTGAACGCTGACAAAGTTGCAGGTGGTGTTGATGTATTCCAGTCATCAACAATCATCAAAGATGTGTCTACACAGGTATCTTCATCTACTTTACCTATCATTGATCCAAAAGACAAAGGTAAAGGAATTTTGGTTGAAGAAGATGTTCCAAAGAAAGATGCAGCACAAATTGCATTTGATGAACAGTTGGCTGCACAACTTTTGGAAAGAGATTTGAAGAGGAGTGGTAGATCACCATTTGTTGCCACTTCTGAGAGTGAGGAAGAGAGTGGTGATGAAAAAGAAGGAGATATCTTATATTCAAGTGTTCAAATCATTGAAGATCCAGAAAGACTTGAATATGGGGATGAGTTGGCAAAAGAAAGATTGAGTGATTTGAAGAAGCAGGTTGATTGGGACCTTCCAGAAATCACCAGAATGTATCATGCTTGGGAAGATAAGGTAATGGACAACCCAGGGATGAGCTTATCAGATCAAATTTGGGGGTTGGAAATTCTTCTCAGGGTACAAGATGATATAAAGGTGATTTTGAGGTATAATGCACAAGAGGTCAAGACTTGGCTTAAAAGAGATAGAAGGCAATTGTATTACAAGTTGCTTAGATGCCATCAACCTAGATGGACATACAAGAAGTTGCTGGCTTTATCTTTTGAGGAGCTAGAGTACAGGGCACATCCTATTTGGAGGCATGTGCAAGAAAATAATGTCTTACAGTTTCTTTCAGAAGAAAGGAAACAAGAGCTTGCTGAGGAAATGCAGATTGAAAAGGAGATGAGGATTGCTCAAAGACCAGTGAAAAAAGGAGATCCTCTCCAATTTCCCAAAGATATGGATGTGTATTATCCAAATGAAACTGTCATAAGGAAGCATCTCAAGCTTTCTCCATTGGAAGCTTCAGATTTGGTTAATGTAGTACCTTTAGATGACAGAAATCCAATCATAAGTTTTGATGAAGATGAGTGTGGATTTTGGAAGATTGGCAGGTTTGGGAAGGAGGTACACACTTTCACTTCAATTATTTCTATCTTTGCAAGCATAGACAGAGAAGACTTGGTGCATCTATGGAGATTGATAGAGGCCAAGTATACAGCTGAAGCACCTACTTCAGCAAATAGAATAAGACTATGGCACACATTTTTGACTTTGTGTGGTCCAAGGGAAGCAGATCCTGCCATATGGAAGGATCTTGAAGATGACCTTAGTGGTCTTCATTGGAGATTTTATTCTACTTGTGGTGTGTTTCATTTGAGCTCTACAAAGTTTTCAGAGTATCTACTTGTGGATGCTGACTATTTCTTGTCCAAAGAAGTGTTGGAGAAGATGAAGGAGACACCCTTGGAGATTGATTATACTAGTGACGTGGCCAAAGACTTAATTAGATATGTTTATCACCAACATAAGAAGTTTTTGTAAGATTCCTCCTAAGTCTTAAGTTTTTATTCAGAAACTTGATCATTGGAATAGATATCAAGTTTAGGGGAGGATTGTTGGGAATAAATTATGGGTCAGTTCATTAGACGCTGATAAGAAGAATTCAAGCGCTGATAAGATGACATTGGACGCTGACAGTCAAGCGTTGACATTTGAAGAAGTCAACGCTGACAGCCTTGAAGACAAGCACTGATGGAATATATCTTCATATGAATCTTTTTGTTTATTTGTTTCTTTATTTGTGTATGGTAAAGATAAGCTCGACATTGTATTTTCCATTATTATCTTTGCCTAGAATAGTTGATTCGTAGCTTATTGTACAAGACTTCTTAATCTATAAAAGAAGATCTTTTAGGTTAATGTTATTTATCAGTTATCATAAGTTTTCACAAGTTAAACCTCTTTCATTGTAATCAAGTTCGATCATTCTAATACAAGTGAAAGTTTGTTTAACATCTTTGTGTTTTAGATTAAGTGTTAATTCCGCATAACACTTAGTTACTTTATTCATAAGCAAAGGTTTCTCTACGTGTACTACTTGATCTAATCTCGTATACACAAAGCTTAATCGATCTAAGTTTGGGATCAACAAGATCTTGTTGATCCCAAACTTAGATCGATTAAGCTTTGTGTATACGAGATTAGATCAAGTAGTACACGTAGAGAAACCTTTGCTTATGAATAAAGTAACTAAGTGTTATGCGGAATTAACACTTAATCTAAAACACAAAGATGTTAAACAAACTTTCACTTGTATTAGAATGATCGAACTTGATTACAATGAAAGAGGTTTAACTTGTGAAAACTTATGATAACTAATAAATAACATTAACCTAAAAGATCTTCTTTTATAGATTAAGAAGTCTTGTACAATAAGCTACGAATCAACTATTCTAGGCAAAGATAATAATGGAAAATACAATGTCGAGCTTATCTTTACCATACACAAATAAAGAAACAAATAAACAAAAAGATTCATATGAAGATATATTCCATCAGTGCTAGTCTTCAAGGCTGTCAGCGTTGACTTCTTCAAATGTCAACGCTTGACTGTCAGCGTCCAATGTCATCTTATCAGCGCTTGAATTCTTCTTATCAGCGTCTAGTGAACTGACCCATAATTTATTCCCAACAATCCTCCCCTAAACTTGATATCTATTCCAATGATCAAGTTTCTGAATAAAAACTTAAGACTTAGGAGGAATCTTACAAAAACTTCTTATGTTGGTGATAAACATATCTAATTAAGTCTTTGGCCACGTCACTAGTATAATCAATCTCCAAGGGTGTCTCCTTCATCTTCTCCAACACTTCTTTGGACAAGAAATAGTCAGCATCCACAAGTAGATACTCTGAAAACTTTGTAGAGCTCAAATGAAACACACCACAAGTAGAATAAAGCCTCCAATGAAGACCACTAAGGTCATCTTCAAGATCCTTCCATATGGCAGGATCTGCTTCCCTTGGACCACACAAAGTCAAAAATGTGTGCCATAGTCTTATTCCATTTGCTGAAGTAGGTGCTTCAGCTGTATACTTGGCCTCTATCAATCTCCATAGATGCACCAAGTCTTCTCTGTCTATGCTTGCAAAGATAGAAATAATTGAAGTGAAAGTGTGTACCTCCTTCCCAAACCTGCCAATCTTCCAAAATCCACACTCATCTTCATCAAAACTTATGATTGGATTTCTGTCATCTAAAGGTACTACATTAACCAAATCTGAAGCTTCCAATGGAGAAAGCTTGAGATGCTTCCTTATGACAGTTTCATTTGGATAATACACATCCATATCTTTGGGAAATTGGAGAGGATCTCCTTTCTTCACTGGTCTTTGAGCAATCCTCATCTCCTTTTCAATCTGCATTTCCTCAGCAAGCTCTTGTTTCCTTTCTTCTGAAAGAAACTGTAAGACATTATTTTCTTGCACATGCCTCCAAATAGGATGTGCCCTGTACTCTAGCTCCTCAAAAGATAAAGCCAGCAACTTCTTGTATGTCCATCTAGGTTGATGGCATCTAAGCAACTTGTAATACAATTTCCTTCTATCTCTTTTAAGCCAAGTCTTGACCTCTTGTGCATTATACCTCAAAATCACCTTTATATCATCTTGTACCCTGAGAAAAATTTCCAACCCCCAAATTTGATCTGATAAGCTCATCCCTGGGTTGTCCATTACCTTATCTTCCCAAGCATGATACATTCTGGTGATTTCTGGAAGGTCCCAATCAACCTGCTTCTTCAAATCACTCAATCTTTCTTTTGCCAACTCATCCCCATATTCAAGTCTTTCTGGATCTTCAATGATTTGAACACTTGAATCTAAGCTATCTCCTTCTTTTTCATCACCACTCTCTTCCTCACTCTCAAAAGTGGCAACAAATGGTGATCTACCACTCCTCTTCAAATCTCTTTCCAAAAGTTGTGCAGCCAACTGTTCATCAAATGCAATTTGTGCTGCATCTTTCTTTGGAACATCTTCTTCAACCAAAATTCCTTTACCTTTGTCTTTTGGATCAATGATAGGTAAAGTAGATGAAGATACCCGTGTAGACACATCTTTGATGATTGTTGATGACTGGAATACATCAACACCACCTGCAACTTTGTCAGCGTTCAAGTTACCTTTATCAGCGCCCCGATTACCTTTGTCAGCGCTGGATGTGTCAGCGTTCAAACCTGTATCAGCGCCCATTGTTGCTGTGAAAGATCCTTCCAAGTTCAATGGAGTTACCTTGGATGTATCAAGAATTGGGTGCTTCTTCAAGTTGGTGAGTGCTTCAGCAATACTTAAAGATTCACTAAATTGTGAACTCTTCTCACTGGCTGTATGAATCAGCTCATCCTCTTCATCCTCCCCTTTGGAAGATTCCTCCATTCTACTCCTGCTACTAGGATTCTCCAAAACAGTTACCCGCTCCCTCAACGCTTGGAGTTCACGGCCCTGATTATTGACAATTTGTACAAGGCTGACATTTTGCTTTTGCAAGCTAATGACAGCAGCCGTCAATTCATTCAATGTCATAGGTTCCAATCTGCCCTCAGCTAGAATGGGGATTTGACCTCCCAAAATATAATCATAGGGCATGGATGAGGTCTTAATGATGTTGGGACTGTCTTGACCAGCATCTAAGCTTGTGCCAATAGCCCCAGCCTCATCCATGTCACCAGCCACACTTGTGGAGGTGGTTCTCTCTGCAACAAGGCTAGGACCACTAGAGGAGAACACTCCAGTAGTCCTTTGGCGTTTATTCAACCTAGATTGTAATGGGGTGGAAGATGAGGTAGATTGTGTGGGTGTTGGTTGGTTAAGGGGTGTTTGGGATTGTGCAGGGATGTCATCAGCGTTGGGATTGGCTGTGTCAGCGCCAACATTTTGAGTGTCAGCGTTGACATTGGGTTGGTCAACGTCCATGTGGTCAGGTGAAGGTAATTGTTCAAGGACAGGCTCAAGTTGAGGTGCAGGGTCTGGTTGTGGTTGGTCAGCCTGAATGACTTCAAGCATGGCTTGGGTAAGAGGTATAGATCTGTTTGTGGAGCTCATTTTGTCAAAAATGGTTTTCTTTTACTTAGGGATCTCATAAAAAGTGTCATGATCCCTAGTACAATATTCTTGTAAATCAAACACCATTTGCAAAAATCTTGGGTAAGCCAAAGTCATTTTACTTCCCTTATTTTTACACATCCCTTCAAAAATCATTTTTGAAAAATTATACTTAAGCCCACGTGACATACAAACCAAAGCACTTGCAATGGACCTGTTTATTTCATTAAAAGCAGTACATTTTGGACTTAAGCATTGAAGAAGGACATGTATCAAATATTTCCAATCCGAGGGAAATTCCTGCTTATGATATTTATTTAAAGGTTTACCAGCAGGAATAGGATAACCCAATTCCCTAAGACCTTGTTCTATTGTTGCAATGGCAAGGGTAGTCACACCATCAGCGTCATCAAGACGCAAAGCTTGGCGAACCAAGGCTTCAGTGACCACCCATGTTCGTCCATGAACAGTAGATGTTAATGTGGTCACTCCATTAGCTGTTGTGGAACTAACATTATTCCAAAACTGTCTAATGTGTGCGACAGGGACTAGTGGTTCATGAGAAAGTGCATACCTTATTGAGGATGCATTTAAAAATGCCACCATTTGTGAATACTGAGGGAACAAATCATTATAAGCGGCCAAGTAAGCTACCATATTATGTTGGCTCTTGAACTCCAATGTCAGATTGTTTGAGTTGAACTTTGGTGCCATGTTTAAAGCTGTTTAGGTTATGTGATATGGAAAAATCTAGGAGAAAAATGTTAGACAAGAAAATATGAATACCCAGAAAAAAAAGTTAGCCAAATTTATAGGAGAGATGCATGAGTTTGATTGGTAAAAAATGAGGGAGTTATATTCAAAGAGAAATGATGAAAATATTGAATCAAATATAACTTATCTCATGCATTAATTAAAAGTAACAACTCCCAGAAATTACGGCCAAAGATTAGTAAAAAATAACAACTAGGTAGGGCCCACTAGGTGTCAACGGTCAAAAATAGCCCATCAACGCCCAACGGCTATATTTTCTTGTCAGCGTTTGCCTAAAGCCTTGTCAGCGTCACGATTGGACATAACAGCGTTTGGAGAAAAACTTGTCAGCGTCTAAAAATAAAAATATTTTAAAAAGAAAAAGACCTTAACAAAGTAATTTATCCTAAGGGAAATATCTTGCAAGTTGATAATAATTACTGGGCGGCAAGCACTGTCCACTTATGCACACTTGCTTAAGCAAGATAGACACAAATGTCCACAAGTGTCCCTTGCTAACCAAAATACTTTCCAACAAAGTTATTTCATAAAATCCTTTGTAACTCCCAGGTAAACCCATAACAAAAATATTCCCAAGTCTCCCAACAGACCACAACCAATTCTAGGCCAAAAATGTCTTGGCAGCATGCATAGTTTGTCAACTTTGCATGCTACAGTGCCTCATGGTTTAGTAAAACTAACCCATACTCACCTGTGGACACAATCTAGAATTGTGATAAGAGTACTATAAGAATACCCAAAAGTCCTAAAGGTTCCTTAAACCTCCCCTTAAACTATGATACATGAGTTTCTCAAAATATATATGAACATTAAAAATTTATGTCAAGATAGGAATATAAATATTCCAACCATCATCCATAAACAAAAACATGTCCAAATAGCTCTTCAAAGATCCATAAGCAACTCTGTATCCAATGGCATAAAGCTAACACCACCTACACATTTAGATTGAAAACCACAAAACTAACATTTGTTGCTGACAGCGCCCCGACAACACTTATCAGCGTTGAAGGAACTCTTGTCAGCATTAGACAATAATATCTCTAACAACGGCAAAATAACACTTGTCAGCGTTACATTTACCTTTGTCAGTGTTAGAAAAATAAAGTGGAAAAAAATCTAAATCATCACAAAGACCAATAACAATGCATTATCCTGTACATACTTTTACAAAAAGGTTCCAAAACACATATTAAGTGAGATTAACCATTCCAATATTTGTTACCAAATATTGAAATCTTCCAGCATCAAAAGGTTTAGTTAATAAATCAGCCACATTATCTTCTGTGTCTACCCTATCTGGTTGTATTAAACCTTTCTCAAAGCAATCTCTTATAAAATGATGTCTAATTTCTATGTGTTTGGTTTTAGAATGATGTACAGGATTTTTAATAATGCATAAAGTACTGTTATTATCTAAAAAAATCTTGGTATGCATGAAATTATACCCATAATCCAACAGCTGGTTCTGAATCCATAAGACTTGTCCACAACAAGCAGCTGCAGCTACATATTCTGCTTCAGTTGTAGAGTTGGCCACCACTGTTTGTTTCTTGCATTGCCAAGATATCAATCTACTCCCAAGAAATTGACATCCACCAGTTGTGGATTTCCTATCAAACTTGTCACCACCATAGTCACTGTCTGAATATGCAATAAGCTCCAATGGAGAATCTTTTGGGTACCATAAGCCAAGATCTGGATAACATCTTAGGTACCTAAAAAGTCTTTTCACAGCAAAAAGGTGACATTCTTTAGGAGTCACTTGATGGCGTGCACAAGCACACATAGCAAACATGATGTCAGGTCTTGAGGCTGTAAGATACATCAATGAACCAATCATTGATCTATAGTGCCTAACATCCACATACTTTCTAGCTCCAATTTTTCCCCAAGGGTGTTCCCTATCCATAGGAGTGGAAGCACTCTTTTCATGTGGAGAAAAACCAAATTTCTTCAAGATTTCAGCTACATACTTGTCTTGGGAGATGAAGATACCATCCTCTTTCTGCTGAACTTGTAATCCTAGAAAGAAGTTCATCTCACCCATTGCACTCATCTTGAATTTATCTGTCATAAGCTTGGAAAAGTCTTCACTCATCTTTGGATTAGTAGATCCAAAAATGATATCATCAACATAGACCTGAACAAGTAAGACATCCTTACCTTTCTTCTTTGTGAACAATGTCTGATCTATGGTGCCTCTTTTAAAACCATTTTCCACCAAGTAGGTGGACAATGTACCATACCATGCTCTTGGGGCCTGATGAAGTCCATACATAGCTTTCTTTACTCTATAAACCTTGTCTGGATTCTCAGGATCTTCAAAACCAGGAGGTTGCATAACATATACCTCCTCAACAATTGTTCCATAGAGGAAAGCACTCTTCACATCCATTTGATAAACAGTGAAGTTCATACAAGAGGCATAAGCTAGGAAAATTCTTATAGCTTCAATTCTTGCAACAGGAGCAAAGACCTCTTCATAATCTATACCTTCCTCTTGTGTATATCCCTGAGCTACCAAACGTGCCTTGTTTCTGACCACAATACCCCTTTCATCTTTCTTGTTCCTTAGAACCCATCTTGTCCCAATTGGTCTCACATATCTAGGACAATCAACCAGCTCCCAAACATCCTGTATAGCAAATTTGTGAAGCTCATCCTGCATTGCTTCCACCCAACTAGGTTCTTTGAGAGCATCAAAAATCTTCTTGGGTTCCTGTTGTGACAGAAAACAGGCAAACAAACATGTTTGTACAAGAGGGGTATCAACCTTCTTGTGGATATTAGCAATGAAGCTATCATGAGTCTGGTGAGATCTTCTAGTTTGAACAGGAGTCATGATATTCCCAATGATTTGAGAGGGAGGATGATTCTGCAAAGTAGATCTAGGAATTCCATTTTCAAGAATTCTGTTGTCTTCAATATCATCCTCCATGTTGCTAATATCTTCTTCAGACTCTCTTCCATCTTAAACCTCTTCATTTATTCTTGAAGGTTCACCTTGTTCAAAAGTGGAAGATACAAAATACTCATAAGTGTTGTCAACGTTGGATTTTTGCTTGTCAGCGCTGGAATTACTTTTGTCAGCGCCAGAATCATTGTTGTCAACGTTTGAGCCATCAGTGTCTGAAGTGGTCTTGTCAGCGCCAGAATTGTTGTTGTCAGCGTCTGAATGACCATGCATGTTATCAACTGGTGGTATTGAAGAACCACCTTTATCCTTTCTAGCAGCAGCAGCAGCAACATAATACTCATCTGTCCATATAGGAAGTGTAACATATTCTTGTGTGGGAGATGACTCAACTGCTGGTGGTCCATCCTTCTTAGCAACCTGTGTACCTGAAACATTACCAATTCTCTTTTCCAAAACACTTGAAGTTACCTTCACAATGTCTGGATTAGTAACAGGCATATAATTTAAAGTTCTAGATAAAGGTTCCAAGTCAAACAACCAATTTGGACCACTTTCAGGATCACTAGGTTTACTCTCTAAAAACCTAACATGTACTTTTTCAAGTATACGTTTTTCCTTTTTAATGTAAACCCTATATCCTTTGCTCTGCACTGAATAACCCATGAAATAGCCTTCATCACCTTTTGCATCAAATTTACCTAGGGCATCACTAGTTTCTAAAACAACTACATGACAACCAAAAGGCTTGAGAAAGCCAATATTTGGCTTCCTTCCCCAAAGTAACTCATAAGGTGTCTTATTGTGTATTTTGTTGACCAATGCCCTATTTTGAACATAACAAGCTGTGTTAATAGCTTCAGCCCAAAAGGCTATAGGAAAGTGGGCATCAGCCAACATGGTTCTGGCTGCTTCAATTAGGGTTCTATTCTTTCTTTCAGCAACCCCATTTTGCTGTGGGGTTCTAGCTATGCTAAACTGCCTAGTAATCCCTTTCTTGGCACAAAAAACATCTAACAACTGATTTCTAAACTCACCCCCATTGTCACTTCTAAGAATTTTGACCTCATTACCATTCTTCTTCTCAATCTGGGTAATGAAATTAATAAAACTTTGGGCAGTTTCACTTTTCTTGGCTAAAAAGAAAGTCCATGTAAACCTGGAAAAATCATCAGTGATGACAAAACAATATGATTTACCCTTCAAACTTTCTATATTAGTTGGACCAAAGAGGTCCATATGCAATAAGTGAAGTGGTTTAGAACTAGAGTGCACCTGTTTAGATTTGAATGAGACCTTGTGCTGCTTGCCCTTAAGACATGCAACACAAGTGTGGTCATTGTGGAAAGCCTTTTCAGGCAAACCATCAACTAAACCAAGTCTCACAAGTCTATTGATATTTTTAAAGTTTATGTGCCCTAATCTCCTGTGCCAAAGATTACTCTCATCTACTGAAGCTTTAGCATAAAAACATGACATCATTCTATTTTTCATCTTAATTCCATTAAGATTCACATTATATATGTCTTTATGCCTTGGTGTTCTAAATTCTATGTATTTCTCCTCAGGGAGCTTGTAATCTTTGCTTAACACCAAGCACTCAGTATCTATGAAAAGAACCTTATTTTTGTTATCACACACTTGTGATACACTAAACAAATTATAATCCAGTTCTTTTACCAGGAAGACATTCTCAAAACGTAGATTATTGGTGATAAGGGTTCCTTTTCCTGTGATGGTGCCATAGCCCCCTCCAAAGTATACCTTATCACCATCTTGAATAGGAGTGAAGTTTGTCAGATAGTCTTCCTTTCCTGTCATGTGCCTTGAGCATCCACTATCCCAATATCCATAATCATTGATCTTCTTTTGAATGCCCTGCACATAAAGAAAACACATTAGTTTTCTTTGGGAACCCAAGCCTTGGAAGACTTGGATTCATCTGGTTGTTCAACAAGAACAGACTTGGTTCTCATAACAACCCCATTTTCATCCCTTTTTGGATGAAATGCCCAGTTAACCCTAATTGGTCTTGACATGGCCTTTGAAATATAATGAAACCTGTTGCATGTCATAGAAAGACCAGTAGAATTAGGGTTTTGGTCTTGTTTTGGTCTCCATGTTAAGCTAGTAGAAGCTTTAGACCCATTTCCTTGTGGTTGCAAATACCTAGGTTTGGCAGTGTGTCTGTCAGCGCTGAAATTGTTCTTGTCAGCGCCCCGATTGCCTTTATCAGCGTTAAACCTAGGGTTTGCTACAGGAACCCATTGCCTATTGGACCAAGTGTTTGACTTTTGGAAAGGTCTTAGGCCATGTGTGTTAGACCCTCTAGAAAAGAATGGGGCTGGTCTAACAACTTGTGAACTTTTGTTCACAAAGGTATTGGGTCTAACAGTGTTTGACCTATGTTGACTTTTGTCAGCGCTGAAATGGTTCCTATCAGCGTTGACATTTGAAGCGTTGACACATTTGTATGCCAAATGTGAAAAGCTACCACATGTGTAACAAGCTTTTCTAGACATAGTCTTAGGTCTAGAAGCAAAGAAGCCTGTTCCATGGTTACTAACTTGGCTTTTTGGTGACCTAGTATCCCTATACATCTCTGCATACTTAACACTAGGTTTTCTAACAGTTTGTGAGCCAAGGTCAACAGCTTTGCCAGTGGTTGGGTGTGTGATTTTAATAGGTGTAGGATCATGGCTTGTGATTGGTGTGGGCTCATTTGGACTTTCACACAACAACCCTCCCTTAACAAACAAAGTGTGGTTAGCTTTCTTCCACTCATCTAGGTCAGTCAGTTTTTGTTTATACTCTTCAACTGGGGAAGTCACTCTAGGTGGAGGAATGAATTCCTTCTCTTGGAGTTCTGGCAAGCCAGTCCAAGATAAGTCCTTTGATTGGACACCATAGAAATCCTCAGCTGGTGGTGGAACACCAGTATAATCTTTCATCCCAATCCCACTCATGTCCTTAGAGTCTCTTTGTTTACTAACACACTCTCCTAGGGATTGTGTGGCCTTATCAAATCTCTGGATTTTAAGACTCACATTATCTTTATTTTTGTTAGCCTCATCTAACTTAGCTATCAAATCAAGATTAACCCTGTTTGTGATATCTTGAATATCTTTACTTTGATGTAACTCATGTTTTAAGATATTTATTTTATCCTTTAAATCAAACTCCATTTTCTTATACTCAGCTACTGTCTTTTCTGTTTGGGTGAGAGCAATTTGATAATTAGATACTTTGCATCTTTCAGCACTTGCCTCATCTAATAATTTTACTATCTCTTGATTTAATTTTTCAGTATTTAAACGACAACCCTTAGAACAGAAAGCGTCATCATATACCTCATTATCTGATGAAGAGGAGGAGTGTGCCATGAGAGCATATTCAACATGCTCTTCTTTAACTTCAGCAACCAAAGCTCTGTCCTCTTCCTCATCCTTAGCCAAAAAGTTCCAGCTCCAGTCCCATCCTCCAACACCATCAATTGGTTGAACAGCTACCATGGCCTTGGAATCTTGGCTCTTAACCATTTGGCTTGAAGGCTTACCTGCATCAGATCTTCTTGGAGATCTACATTCCCTCATAAAGTGCCCCATCCGATGACAATTGTAGCACTCAACTTTGGATTTGTCAAATCCAGCAACATCCTTAGCATCAAAGGTCATCTTCTTCTTGAACCTTTTATTAAACCTGTTTGCTCTTAAACTTACAAGAGCCATAGTCCACTTGATGTCCATCTCTTCCAATTGCTCATCACTTATCTGCTCAAGATCTTCATATGTAATCCTTGAATCACTGGGCAAAGAAGCAATGAATGCACACACAGTATCTAGATCTAAACCAGCAGGTTTAATTCTATCAGCGCCAAAGTTGTGAGTGTCAACGCTTGAGAATGAAGCGTTGACAGGATATGATCCAGCGCTGACAGACTGTGTTCCAACGCTGATAGGATGTGATCCAGCGTTGACACATTGAGATCCAGTGACTGGATGTCCATAGGAGTTCATGGAATCAAATTGGCCTTCACTTTGTGAGAAGAAGGCCATGTTGCTACTGGAAGATTTATTATCACTCTCCAAAAGCCATTCATTCTCCAACAGTCTTAGTTTGTTGAAGATGTCATCAAACCTAGAGGTTTTGTGGGTGTTATTGACAAGAATGGATCTTGCCTCAATCTTCCATACATCACCAAGGCTTTTGAGAAAAGTAGCATTCAAGTCAGGGTCATCAATCTGTGTTCCCATGAAGGAAAGTTGACTTGTAATGTCAAGCAGTCTACTTCTCACACTGCTGAGATTCTCATTGGGTTGAGCCTTAAAGACAACATACTCATGCATGAGTTGCTTCTTCTTTTCTTCTTTTGTGTCAGCATTGCCACCATGTGCTACTTCAAGAGCTTCCCAAAGCTCTTTTGCAGACTCAAAGCGTTTGTACTTGTGCTGATTCTCATGACCTAAGGCGTGTTTCATGATGTTCAAAATTTTCATGTCCACCCTTTTCTTGGCTATATCTTCAGCAGATACAGCTCTTCCATCTTCAGGCTTTTCCTTCTTATCAGCTTCAGGACAATTAGGAACAGCTACCCTTGCAGCAATAGCATTAGTAATCTTTTGAGCTTTGTTGAATGTGTTCCCATATTCAACAATCTCCCAAAGAGTGTAGTCATGGATGGCTACATATTGCTCAAAATTGGACTTCCAAAGCTCGAAGTTCCTGGCATCAAACATGGGAATTTTGATACTAGGGTTTGTGGTGTTGTTTTGTAGCAAAACTGGAGCAGGAGGTTGTTCTGAGCCAGACATGATGTTTTTAGGGTTTTGAGAATTTTAGGGTTTTTAGGGTTTTTGGTGTTTTAGGGTTCTTGCGTTACTTAAAGATCAAAAGTTTCTCAACAAGCTCTGATACCACTTGTGGAGTCCATTGATCGTTAGACTCAATGGTTATGAACCATTATATCTAGGTTGATCATCGTTCATATGATAACATAGCGGAAAAGAACAATGATCATAACAAGGTGTTTAGGCACAAGACACATAAAATACTCAACGATTGTTCATTATATTAATAATAAACAACCACTAGACGTGTATACATTGAATCCCACATCTAGTGCGACACACACTTTAGGTTTACATTGTGAATGAATGATATGAATAAAACCTAAGACTCTTGTTCCTTTTATAGTGGAAGGAACAGAATCTACAAGAGATCAAATCAAATAAACATCTAAATATTCTATTTAGATAAACTATATATTGTGTATATCATAAATAATATACTCAATATATTCCCTAAATAGAATTCTCCATCAAATCTTCAATATTCATCAGCGTTTGACTTTTTGACTGCGTTTGACTTTTGTTGACTTTCTGTCAACGCCTGAATTGCTCTTGTCAACGCCCAGATTGCTCTTGTCAACGCTTGAACATATTACTTGATATTTTCTTCGATTTTGAGTTTCTGCCACATCAACTTTTTGACCCAACACTTCTATTTACAAAGATGCCCAAGAGATGGTGAAATTTTGTGATGTGTGTCAAAGACAAGGAAAAATTACGCAACGTGATGAGATGCCACAAAATTTTATTCAAGAGTGTGAGATTTTTGATGTATGGGGCATAGATTTTATGGGACATTTTCCATCTTCTAAGGGAAACAAGTATATACTTGTGGCGGTGGATTATGTGTCTAAATGGGTGGAGGCTAAAGCCTTACCTACCAATGATGCTAGAGTTGTTGTGAAGTTCTTAAAGCAATTGTTTGCTAGATTTGGTGTACCTCGGGCCATCATAAGTGATCGTGGTACGCACTTTTGTAATGATCAATTCACGAGAGTTATGAAGAAATATGGAGTTAATCATAGACTTTCTACCGTGTATCACCCTCAAACCAATGGTCAAACCGAGGTCACAAATCGTGGTTTAAAGAGAATTTTAGAGAGAACGGTGGGAGAGCATCGAGCTTCTTGGTCGGATAAGCTTGATGATGCTTTGTGGGCTTTTAGGACGACTTTTAAGACACCAATTGGTTGTACCCCTTATAGGCTTGTCTATGGAAAAGCGTGCCACCTCCCATTCGAGTTAGAACACAAGGCATCTTGGGCTCTCAAGTGGGCTAACTTTGATTTAAACCAAACCGGTTCACATAGGAAAGATCAACTTAATGAGATGGATGAATTGAGAGCCAATGCCTATGAAATTCTTTGCTTTACAAGGAAAAGACTAAGAAATTACATGATGCTAAGATCAAGAACCGTGAGTTTACAGTTGGAGAGCCGGTTCTCCTCTTTAACTCAAGGTTGAAACTTTTTGCGGGCAAGCTTAAGTCGAGATGGTCCGGTCCATTCACTATTGCCCAAGTGTTTCCATATGGAACTATTGAGTTGTCACAACCCGATGGTCCAAACTTTAAAGTGAATGGTCACCTTGTGAAACATTATTTTGGGGAGGACGTTTCCGTTGAAATGGTCCAAGAGATCCCCATTTTCCCCATGAATTAATTCATTGAGGGACGAGTCGAGCTAGAGACTCCTTAACTCAAGCATCGTATAACTAGGTTTAGAGTGTTGTAGGTTAGCAATAAGGGTATAGAATTGGAGATAAGTGTAGGGGAGACCTTCTTTTGTCTTCATGATGTTTGTACGGTTGCTCACTCATTTTATGCTTTGGAGCTTATGGAGGAGGCCCTTGTATCCGGTTCACTTCGTTGCTATTGTGCTTTTTCATAGACACCTTGTGCTTAAACATGAATTCACCAATAGTTGACCTTTCCTTAACTTGGGTTAAGCAAAGTCTATTCATTGTCATAAGTGTAGGGAAAGTTTTTATACTTCCATGTTCTTAAACATTGAGGACAATGTTTAGCTAGTGTAGGGGGGTCTTCTATCGGAGTGACCTTACCTAGAACTTGTCATTGATCTTCATGATAACATTGGAAAATTATTTTTTCAAACATTTTCAAATTTTTGATCTACTTTGGCCACCAAAAATATGCATTCATAATTTTTGCATTAATCATTTTTCATATCACATTTGCATTGTATATATTTTTCTTTTGCTTTTCATCAAAAATCCAAAAGAGTAAAAAAAAATATAATAAAAACATGGTTTAACAAATTTAGACTTCTTTGACATATTAGGCCCGCCATGGATATTTTGACTCAACCCAAGTTTGCTCATCTTAGCATTCTCTAGCTAGATCCTTAACCATGTAGTCCTTCATTGGTCTATTAGGCTAAGCATCCACCAATCTCATTATTTGAGATTTTAAATTTGTGGAGAATGGGAAATGATAGAGTTGAAGCAAGTATAAAAGGGCTAGATAAACTTCATGATAATTACTTGTGGCTAAACCCTTCTCTTCTTTATCTCTATTTTCTTCGCATGTATACATGTTAATAAATAATCAAGAACGGTTTTAATTGGTTTGTAATCTCTTATGCATTTTTGACTAATCATTCATGGTTGATATAAGTACGTCTTAAGATTCTAAGTTAGAACGTTTTATGTGTACTAGACTTATGTCATGCTTAATATTTAGCGGGTGTTTTTCCTTTTATTCTTTTCAACTTTCTTTGTGAGGAATAAAGAAAAATAAGAGCGGCTTACAAAAAAATGAGTAGCTAGAAAAAAAAAAATTTATACTAGACTCCCAAGAGGGGCAGTGTGGTGTTAATTATAGTGACTATTGAGTTCCAATATTACCTTGACGGGTTGCGGGGATTCAATAAATTGCTCCAATCCAATATTACCTTGACAGGTTGCGGATTTGAAGATCCAAGGTCTCAAAAAGGCGGCGGATGTAAATTATTGCGTGAGTTTTATTTTTCTTTGCATAGCGAGTGTGTAGCTACTTATAAAAGCATGACACGAGGATTTTACACATAAGGCGAATGACTTATTACTCTTGAAACGGACTTATATTAATTGTGAGCGGTTTTTCAAGTAATGGATGAGAGGATTACTTAGGATTAAAACCGTGCTTCCTTATTTTTGGATTTTACATTTCTTATACTTCACGCTTGAAATAATGACAAATTTACCTACAAGAAATTTGCTCAATTAATAACCGGTTCCACATTTAATTGTCATGAATAAGTTGATGCACTTTTTACTTGTGAATACAATGATCCCATTTTTAAGCTTGGTATGGGGAAAGTGAAACTTGAGGGTGATAAGTATCCATGGTACCCAAGCCCTAATCAAAGTCATTGAATTCTTTATGAGTTATTTCCATCAAACCATTTCAAGAAAAAAATCCAAAAAGATATAAATAGAATTGTTTCTTATGCATTGCATTGTTAAAAATCAAAATCATGCATCATATAGTGTAGAGTAGTGTAGATGCATTCCATAATGGCCAAGGTGGATTAATTATGAGGAGAATGTAAACCTGTGCTTTAAAATATAGCATTGCATGAGGACATGACAATGTTCAAGTGTAGGGGATTTGATATGAGCAAAAACTCATATCAATTAATCAACAAAACACCCTAAAACACAAGGAAATTACCTAACTTTTGTGCTATAAAAGCAGTATTATGTGGTATGTTCTTTGTTTGTGCTCAAATAGGTAAGAAGGATACAAATTCAAGCAAATAATAAGAAAATCAAGCTTAATTGGAATGAAAAAGACAAAGAAGGATCAAGAGTGACAAGACTTTGAAGAACAAGGACCTATCTTGACAACATTTCAAAGATGAAGGACCAAAAGTGTACATTTGCCATAGTCAAGATCAAAGTCAAACATGGTCAACCATGAAGTCAATTAAGTCAAAGGGTCAAAAGAAGCAAGATGGCAAGTTGAAGGATCATTTTTGCCAAAGGAATGAAGATTCTAGCTTAAATTAGCAATCTGCCAAGTCAAGGGGTTAAAACTGCCAACTTTGCAAAGTATTTTGAGGCTTAATCCATGTGAAATGGTGTGGACCAATGAGAAGCAAGGAAAAGGGTGACACGGATCACCACATCACCCCACTTACAGCCGCCACTCATTTATTACCCAATCACAACAGTGTGATCCACAACTCTTCCTTTTGGCCAATCAAATTTCAGAAAATGGATAATGATCCATGTGCATATTTTTCCACCAATCACAAACTGCCACGTGTCATCTTCTTCAAACAAAAATTGCCAGGAACGGGAATGAGCTAGAATGCATTTCTAAAGATGATATAAACATGAAAGTTGCTCAAAATCAAGAGACGAATTCATCCCAACAACTCAATTAACATGACAACCACTCAATCAAAAATCCCCAATTGAGTTCTTCACCCACAAATTTCAATTAGCAGAATTTTGACACGTGGAGCTAAATGATTGGATTGGACACGTCACTCTCTCCAACAACCTCACTTTCTCATTCTATAAATAGGCCTAGAGTCTCTCATTTGTTCATAGTTAGCTAGTGTGAAAACACACACACTAGATTTTAGTTCTCTCTCTCAATTCTGTTAGTAGTTGTAGTTAACAACTCTCAAAAGCTTGACAACCTTTTGAGAGTCTGTTAGGTAGTTATAACAAACTTTGTAACCACTTTTCACTCATAATCAATAAAATTCAAATTTCCCTCCAATTCTTTCACTGCTTATCTACTGTTCATTCTCCATTGTTCTTGCTTTGTTTCTAATGATCATGAGTGATCATTAGAAGCTTGTTGAAGATTGTTGTTGATTGAGTTCATCCTGTAGCTGAGTTCTTAGTTCTGATCATCCATTTTCAAGCATTGAAGGCTTTCTGATCATCAATGGCGTTTAAGGGTTGATTAGCTGTTGATTGGTTGTTGATTAGTAGTTACTAGTGCTAAGGTGGTGGTTTAGCACTAGTTAGATAGCTCAGCGCTACTCTACTCCCCAAAGGAGGCCTTAGTTAAAAGGTTTTTGATTTCTGCATTTTAATTCCACTCAATTGTTACATGCATGCTTAATTCTTAGTGTAACCTTGTTTGATATATGATCAAGTGTGTTACTGAGTAGAAGTTGTAGTTTGAGTAGCTTATTTGCAGTCTTGTACTTGTTCATTAGCTTAACTTTTATTCTTAGTTGCATATAATCAGTAATATTAGCTCATAAGTACATTTAGAGTATTCAACTGCTTCATAGCTTAAAATTGGTCCTTTTGCATTACATTTCATTCATTACACTTAGCTTGATAACTTTCTTTGATAATTGTAGCCTTTAACTCAAAATTCCTTTACAAAAAGTTTTAAAAGTTCAGTAAACTTGTGTTTGGGATTAGGATTTCAATTGTGTTCAAGTCTTGTTAGGTGGTTAATTCTAGCTTTCATTCAGTTGGTAAGTCATAGCAAATTAGTTTACAAAGTTTTCAAGTCAAGACTTTAGTCAAAAAGGCAAATGGCATCATAAAAAGTTTGGGTCAGATTTGATAAACTAGTTTTCAGAAAAGTCTTGATTTTCAATCCATTGCCATTTCTTTGTTACTTGATGGATTTACTTGAAATTTGTTTCTAGTCCTTACACAACATATGTAGTTTAAGTGTGTAGCGGGAAATTATACAGTATCAAGAAATAAGCTAGATATAAGCATTTGTTTAAGAACTTGAGCAAACTCAATTCCCTGTGATAAATAGGTTGACTGTTTTCTCATACTGGCTTATCCACTTCAGAAACTTGCTTATTTTCTTTCACAAATCACTTCAAAAAGTGTTCCTGGATAAGTTTTGAGATTTTTAGATTTTTGGATTTTTGGTTAACAAAAGTCAACATAAGCTCATTTTAGCTTATTTTCAGTTTTAGAGCTTAATAATGGATCATTTTCTTTGAAACAAGAATTTCCCTTCTTCTAGTAGGCTGATTAACAGGTTTCTTCAATAAAATCAAGTTGTGCATGTGTAGCTTAATAGATAGCTTATTTTGAGCTTATTTGAAATTACTTATTAGAGTTTTAGTGAGTTTCAGCTTATTTCCTTTGTCAAGCCTAGCTAAAGTAGAATTTTAAACGTTTTGAAACTTGTTTGAGCTTATTTGGTCAAGTAATAAGCTCATACGGGCTTATTGAAGTTGCTTTGCCCGTTTTGGTTTAAAAATGTTGGAAATTTGCACTTAGGTCCCTAGATTGTTAAACAGTTGCATAATTAGCTCAAGTTTCCTAATCTTTTGGAATTTGTAGGTTTAAGTCCCTGGAATTTTCAAGTTTGTTAATTAGTGGTTAGAAGTTTGTTAAATAGTTAAAAGTTAGTTACTTTGTTAGATAAATTTTCACATTTAGTCCATTTGGTTAACTGTTTTTGCATATATAGTCCCTAGACTTTTAGACTTTATATTTTTGGCATTTAATTTTCATAGAATTTACATTTTCAGTCCTTATATTTTGTAGAATTTACATTGGAGCATTTTAATTAAATAAATACTTGGTTTGTGCACTTTGTTTTACGTATAAGTAGACTTATTTTTCATTTTAGAAAGGATTTGTTTGAATTAGATATAGAATATCCAAATACTTTACCAACCAAAAACAATTAAAAACTCTATCTTGTTAGGACTTTCAATTTGTTAAGAACCGAGAAAACGAACTTCAACTATACACATTTCAAATGGCGCCGCTGCCGGTTCTTTGACTTTACGAGAGACTATCGATTGACGGTTTTCATTGGCTTATGGGATCCATTCACCTAGTGAACGTTATTTTTACATATCATAAATCAAAAACAAATAAAAAATCAAAAATATAAAAAATACATAAAAACTAAAAAATTAACAAAACAATTCTTTTCCTAAAGAATTGACCAAACAAATTAAAAAATTCAAAAAGCAATCTTTTTCCTAAGAGATTGCACCCAAAAATATATATTATTGGATTCTCTCGGTTTTTATGTACATATAGTATTTTCTCTTAAAAACTCATAAATACAAAAATATTTTCTATATATTATTATAAGTAAATACGTATACGTATAAGAACAACCAATTCACATATTCTCCATAAGTATTGCCAAGGCAATACACCGTGTTGAGGGGCGTTCCGGTCCTTGACACGTGTATCAATCAAACAAAATAAAGCAAGAATAGATAAATACTTCCAATCAGCAACAATTCGAAGAATACAAACAATTAAGTGAATAGAAAGGCGATTTGCTATAAAATGCCATCTAAGGGTCAATAGGTACTTAAGTGCTTCGCGCCACCTAACCCCCCGTTCACTTGTGAGTATTCTAAGAAGGAAGGCTTTATTGGGGGTCTTACACCCAAGTAGTACATACGTATATTATTATTTTCTTGTGGATATTTCATATTGAAACTCGAAGGGGATAATCCTTTTCTCTTCAAAGTCACACGAGAGCTTCTCTCTCATTCCTCATATTGAGTTGCATGCTCACTCGCGGGCGTTCACAAATACCGATTGGTGTACAACCCCTTCCTTCGAAAAGGAAGAAAAAGAGAAAGAGTAGGAACACCACCGTCCATCAAGCAGATCACGAGAATCGTGCTTTGATTCATCCACAACAAGAAGCCATGGCCGGAGTTGATACTCGTTCTTTGATGGAACGTTTGCAATCCAATGTTCACGTATATGCCGATGCTATCAAGATATCCGATATTCCCGCAAATTCATTTGAGCTAAAAACGGCTATGATTAACTTGGTTTCAAACACACCTTTTTATGGAAACAAGAATGATAATCCTCATGATCACCTTAAGAGATTTCTTGCTCTTTGTAATACCATTAAGTACAATGGAGTTCCCCATGATGCCATTAAGTTGATATTGGTGCAATTTTCACTAGAGGGTCCCGCTAAGCATTGGTTAGACACACAACCATCCGATAGTATCACCACATGGGATGGTTTCACTACTAAGTTTTTGAACAAGTTCTTTCTCCCATCTAAGACTACGGCTTTGAGGAACTTAATTATAGGCTTTCAACAAAAACCTGATCAAACCTTTAGTGATGCTTGGGAGGAGTTTAAAGAGTTATTGAGGAGATGCCCTAACCATGGATTGGATGAATTTCACTAAATCAATACTTTCTACAATGGCCTTAAACCTCATCACCAAGACTCACTACATGCTTCCGCGGGAGGGAATATTCTTCTTAAATCCATTCAAGAGGCTTGGGATATTATTGAGACCAAAGCAATGGTAAAAACCAACACACAATTTGATGAAAGAGTCCATGTCATTCAAGAAGGAAGTTCTAAACCATTGGAAACTCAACTCATTTCATGCATTCAAGCATTTACTCAAGCTCAAAAGGAAAGTCAAACATTCATGCAAAACACTCAAAAGATGCAAGAAACAATGATGAATGACTTTATGAAGCTTTCTATGGGAAATCATTCCTCAAATGATGTGCATGCCATTACTCTTTCTTGTGTGACTGGTGGAGGTCCCCATTCCTATGAACAATGTGATAAGGTGCAAGGTTATCAAGGGGAATGTTATGCTTAACAAGAGGAACATCGTGAACACTTCAAGCCAAATATCAATCCCAATAACCTTTCTTACAAGTCCCAAAATTACCTTACTCCACCGGGATTCCCACCCCAACCACCCACCCAACTTCAACAAAATCCTCCTCAAGTGTTACAAAGGAATCAAGGTCAAAGACCACCTTACCATGGGAATAACTATAGACCACCAAATACCTTTCACAATCAAGGAAATACCTTTCAAGGTAACAATCAAGGGTTTTACAATCAACCTCCACCTTTCCAACCCCAAGGTTTTTAAGGAAATGTGCCACATGATTATAATACAATTGAGCTTCTTCACAAAATGAATCAAAAGAATGAAAGGAGGTTCCAAGCTAATGAGAAAAGAATGAGAGAAATGCATGAATAAACAAATAAGAAGTTTATGATGCTTTTTAATCAAAGACAACAAGGGCCTTTGCCATCAAACACACAAACAAACCCAAGGGCAAATGTCAATGCTATTACAACAAGAAGTGGAAAGTTAACTAAGGATCCTTCACCTCCTCAACCTCCTATTGTTAAACCCACTTTTGTTCCTACATGTGACAAGCCTTCTACATCTACTTCACCACCTCAAAATGCTCCCATTCAATCAAACACACCTTCTCAACCTATTCCCACTTATCCTCTACCTTCCACAACTCCCAATGAAGAAGCTATCAAAGACAAATCTTCCACTACAACACCTACACCTAAACCAACTCTTCCATATCCTTCAAGGTTGAAAAAGGACAAGTTAAAGAACAAGGATGACATCCAAGTCTCAAATTTCTTAAGGATGTTCAAGCAACTCAACATCAACATATCCTTTGCGGAAGCTCTTGCTTATATGCCAAAGTTTGCTAAAATGGTCAAGGATTTACTCTCAAACAAGGAAAAATTGGTTGATTTGCCCAACACATCCCTTAATGAAAATTGTTCCGCCGTGCTACTTAAAACCTTACCAAGAAAACTTGGAGATCCGGGGCGCTTCTTGATACCTTGTAATTTTCCTGGTGTGGAAAATTGCATGGCTTTGGCGGATCTAGGGGCAAGCATTAACCTCATGCCTTTATCGGTTTGGAAAAAACTCTCTTTTCCCGAGCTCACTCCCACTAGGATGACCCTTGAGTTAGCCAACCGAACCATAGCTTACCCCGTAGGTATCGCGGAGGATGTTTTTGTAGGTGTGGATAAGTTTACATTTCCGGCCGACTTTGTAGTAGTTGATTATGACATGGATCCTAGAGTTCCTTTGATTGTTGGGGTAGACCGTTTTTGAGAACGGGTCGTACTTTGATAGATGTGGCGGAGCGAGAAATAATTTTGAGAGTAGAGGATGAGAAAGTGATGTTTAATCTAGGAAAAGTTTGTGATAGGAAAGAGGTTAAGGAGTCTAGACCGTGTGAGACTATTAACATAGTTGATGTGCTAGATGAGGTGTGTGATGAACACTTTCATGATGCTTGCAAGAGTAATAGTGAGGAAATGCCCCATGTTGAAACCGTGGCCTCAATTGCTCCCTCTTTAACACCTTTTGGAGAGAGTGATTTCCTCTTGGAGGAATTTGAGTCCAACTTTCTTGGTGATGATGATTCTCCCATTAATTGGGAAGAAGATATTCTTACTATCCAAAAGTTGCTCAATGAGGACCCTATTCCTTCCCCTACTCCACAAGAAGTTACCAATGAGGATCCTTCCATAGTAAAACCTTCCATAGAGAGTCCACCTCCAATTGAACTTAAGGACCTTCCATCCCACTTAGAGTATGCTTTCTTAGAGGGCAAAGACCAATTACCCGTGATTATTGCTAAAGAGTTGAAAGAGGATGATAAGGAAAAACTCATTGAAGTCCTTAAGAAACACAAGAAAGCCTTAGCATGGAAAATATCCGATATAAGGGGAATTGATCCACATTTTTGTACACACAAAGTCCTTATGGAGGATGATTACAAACCCGCCATTCAAATTCAACGAAGGGTTAACCCAAAAATCCATGAGGTCATTAAGAAGGAAGTGATCAAACTCCTTGATGCAGGCATGATTTACCCCATTTCCGACTCTCCATGGGTTAGCCCGGTACATTGTGTTCCAAAAAAGGGTGGAATCACCGTAGTACCTAATGAGAACAATGAGCTTATTCCGACGAGACTTGTTACCGGTTGGAGAGTTTTTATTGACTATAGGAAGCTCAATGAGGCTACTAGGAAAGACCATTTCCCATTACCTTTTATGGACCAAATGCTTGAACGCTTAGCGGGAAATGAGTACTATTGCTTTCTTGATGGCTTTTCGGGTTATTTCCAAATACCCATTGACCCTAAGGATCAAGAA
This sequence comes from Glebionis coronaria, assembly GCA_025667525.1. Taxonomy (NCBI): domain Eukaryota; kingdom Viridiplantae; phylum Streptophyta; class Magnoliopsida; order Asterales; family Asteraceae; genus Glebionis; species Glebionis coronaria. Next base: position 172,334,572 of record CM046881.1, read on the forward strand.
AAGACCACATTCACTTGTCCCTACGGTACATTTGCTTACAAGAGGATGCCTTTTGGCTTATGTAATGCACCGGGGACGTTTCAAAGGTGCATGATGGCAATATTCCATGATATGATAGAGCAAACAATGGAGGTTTTCATGGATGACTTTTCCGTCTTTGGAGATTCATTTACCTCATGTCTCACCAATTTAGAAAGAATGCTTAAGCGTTGTGAGGAAACATGTTTAGTGCTTAATTGGGAGAAATGTCACTTTATGGTGAAAGAGGGAATTGTTTTAGGACACAAAATATCCAATAAGGGATTAGAAGTGGATCGAGCTAAAATCGATGTGATTGCTAAGCTTCCCCCACCCACTACGGTTAAAGGTGTAAGGAGTTTCTTAGGTCATGCGGGGTTTTATAGGCGCTTTATACAAGATTTTTCTAAGATAGCTAGACCGATGACTCACCTCTTGGAAAAAGAGGCTCCTTTCATTTTTAACCAAGATTGTTTGGAATCTTTTGAGACTCTTAAGGAAAAATTGACAAAGGCTCCCGTTTTGGTTTCTCCAAATTGGGAATTACCTTTTGAGCTTATGTGTGACGCTAGTGATTATGCGGTGGGGGCCGTCTTAGGACAAAGAGTGAATAAGCATTTTCAACCTATACACTATGCGAGTAAACCCATGACCGGTGCACAACTTCATTATACTACCACGGAAAAAGAGTTGCTTGCTATAGTCTATGCTTTTGAGAAATTTAGGCCATACCTTGTGCTATCCAAAACCATAGTGTATACGGATCATTTCGCTCTCAAGTATCTCATGACAAAACAAGATGCTAAGCCTAGGCTTTTGAGATGGGTTTTGTTGCTTCAAGAGTTTAAGATAGAAATTCGTGATAAGAAAGGGGCCGAGAATTTAGCGGCGGATCACTTGAGTAGACTTGAACATCCTTTTCAAGGAGATTTTCCAAATCAAGAAATCAATGAATCCTTTCCATTAGAGGAGCTCATGTCTATCTCTTCCCAAGAGGATGCCACACCTTGGTTTGCGGATATAGCAAACTATCTTGTGGGGAATGTGCTTATTGAGGGTCTTACTTAGCAACAAAAGAAGAAATTTCTTAAGGAAGTTAAGTACTACTTTTGGGATGATCCTTATCTTTTTAGGCAATGTGCAGACCAAATCATTAGACGGTGTGTAGATGGGCCCGAGGCATTTAAAATTTTAGAAGAATGTCATAAAGGACCTACGGGTGGACATTTTGGGCCCAACTATACCGCCAAGAAAGTCTTTGATTCGGGTTACTATTGGCCTTCTATTTACAAAGATGCCCAAGAGATGGTGAAATTTTGTGATGTGTGTCAAAGACAAGGAAAAATTACGCAACGTGATGAGATGCCACAAAATTTTATTCAAGAGTGTGAGATTTTTGATGTATGGGGCATAGATTTTATGGGACATTTTCCATCTTCTAAGGGAAACAAGTATATACTTGTGGCGGTGGATTATGTGTCTAAATGGGTGGAGGCTAAAGCCTTACCTACCAATGATGCTAGAGTTGTTGTGAAGTTCTTAAAGCAATTGTTTGCTAGATTTGGTGTACCTCGGGCCATCATAAGTGATCGTGGTACGCACTTTTGTAATGATCAATTCACGAGAGTTATGAAGAAATATGGAGTTAATCATAGACTTTCTACCGTGTATCACCCTCAAACCAATGGTCAAACCGAGGTCACAAATCGTGGTTTAAAGAGAATTTTAGAGAGAACGGTGGGAGAGCATCGAGCTTCTTGGTCGGATAAGCTTGATGATGCTTTGAGGGCTTTTAGGATGACTTTTAAGACACCAATTGGTTGTACCCCTTATAGGCTTGTCTATGGAAAAGCGTGCCACCTCCCATTCGAGTTAGAACACAAGGCATCTTGGGCTCTCAAGTAGGCTAACTTTGATTTAAACCAAACCGGTTCACATAGGAAAGATCAACTTAATGAGATGGATGAACTGAGAGCCAATGCCGATGAAATTCTTTGCTTTACAAGGAAAACACTAAGAAATTAAATGATGCTAAGATCAAGAACCGTGAGTTTACAGTTGGAGAGCCGGTTCTCCTCTTTAACTCAAGTTTGAAACTTTTTGCGGGCAAGCTTAAGTCGAGATGGTCCGGTCCATTCACTATTGCCCAAGTGTTTCCATATGGAACTATTGAGTTGTCACAACCCGATGGTCCAAACTTTAAAGTGAATGGTCACCTTGTGAAACATTGTTTTGGGGAGGACATTTCCGTTGAAATGGTCCAAGAGATCCCCATTTTCCCCATGAATTAATTCATTGAGGGACGAGTCGAGCTAGAGACTCCTTAACTCAAGCATCGTATAACTAGGTTTAGAGTGTTGTAGGTTAGCAATAAGGGTATAGAATTGGAGATAAGTGTAGGGGAGACCTTCTTTTGTCTTCATGATGTTTGTACGGTTGCTCACTCATTTCATGCTTTGGAGCTTATGGAGGAGGCCCTTGTATCCGGTTCACTTCGTTGCTATTGTGCTTTTTCATAGACACCTTGTGCTTAAACATGAATTCACCAATAGTTGACCTTTCCTTAACTTGGGTTAAGCAAAGTCTATTCATTGTCATAAGTGTAGGGGAAGTTTTTATACTTCCATGTTCTTAAACATTGAGGACAATGTTTAGCTAGTGTAGGGGGGGTCTTCTATCGGAGTGACCTTACCTAGAACTTGTCATTGATCTTTATGATAACATTGGAAAATTATTTTTTCAAACATTTTCAAATTTTTGATCTACTTTGGCCACCAAAAATATGCATTCATAATTTTTGCATTAATCATTTTTCATATCACATTTGCATTGTATATATTTTTCTTTTGCTTTTCATCAAAAATCCAAAAGAGTAAAAATAATATAATAAAAACATGGTTTAACAAATTTAGACTTCTTTGACATATTAGGCCCGCCATGGATATTTTGACTCAACCCGAGTTTGCTCATCTTAGCATTCTCTAGCTAGTATCCTAAACCATGTAGTCCTTCATTGGTCTATTAGGCTAAGCATCCACCAATCTCATTATTTGAGATTTTAAATTTGTGGAGAATGGGAAATGATAGAGTTGAAGCAAGTATAAAAGGGCTAGATAAACTTCATGATAATTACTTGTGGCTAAACCCTTCTCTTCTTTATCTCTATTTTCTTCGCATGTATACATGTTAATAAATAATCAATAACGGTTTTAATTGGTTTGTAATCTCTTATGCATTTTTGACTAATCATTCATGGTTGATATAAGTACGTCTTAAGATTCTAAGTTAGAACGTTTTATGTGTACTAGACTTATGTCATGCTTAATATTTAGCGGGTGTTTTTCCTTTTATTCTTTTCAACTTTCTTTGTGAGGAATAAAGAAAAATAAGAGCGGCTTACAAAAAAATGAGTAGCTAGAAAAAAAAATAAAAAAAAATAAAAAAAAATAATTATACTAGACTCCCAAGAGGGGCAGTGTGGTGTTAATTATAGTGACTATTGAGTTCCAATATTACCTTGACGGGTTGCGGGGATTCAATAAATTGCTCCAATCCAATATTACCTTGACAGGTTGCGGGTTTGAAGATCCAAGGTCTCAAAAAGGCGGCGGATGTAAATTATTGCGTGAGTTTTATTTTTCTTTGCATAGCGAGTGTGTAGCTACTTATAAAAGCATGACACGAGAATTTTACACATAAGGCGAATGACTTATTACTCTTGAAACGGACTTATATTAATTGTGAGCGGTTTTTCAAGTAATGGATGAGAGGATTACTTAGGATTAAAACCGTGCTTCCTTATATTTGGATTTTACATTTCTTATACTTCACGCTTGAAATAATGACAAATTTACCTACAAGAAATTTGCTCAATTAATAATCGGTTCCACATTTAATTGTCATGAATAAGTTGATGCACTTTTTACTTGTGAATACAATGATCCCATTTTTAAGCTTGGTATGTGGAAAGTGAAACTTGAGGGTGATAAGTATCCATGGTACCCAAGCCCTAATCAAAGTCATTGAATTCTTTATGAGTTATTTCCATCAAACCATTTCAAGAAAAAAATCCAAAAAGATATAAATAGAATTGTTTCTTATGCATTGCATTGTTAAAAATCAAAATCATGCATCATATAGTGTAGAGTAGTGTAGATGCATTCCATAATGGCCAAGGTGGATTAATTATGAGGAGAATGTAAACCTGTGCTTTAAAATATAGCATTGCATGAGGACATGACAATGTTCAAGTGTAGGGGATTTGATATGAGCAAAAACTCATATCAATTAATCAACAAAACACCCTAAAACACAAGGAAATTACCTAACTTTTGTGCTATAAAAGCAGTATTATGTGGTATGTTCTTTGTTTGTGCTCAAATAGGTAAGAAGGATACAATTTCAAGCAAATAATAAGAAAATCAAGCTTAATTGGAATGAAAAAGACAAAGAAGGATCAAGAGTGACAAGACTTTGAAGAACAAGGACCTATCTTGACAACATTTCAAAGATGAAGGACCAAAAGTGTACATTTGCCATAGTCAAGATCAAAGTCAAACATGGTCAACCATGAATTCAATTAAGTCAAAGGGTCAAAAGAAGCAAGATGGCAAGTTGAAGGATCATTTTTGCCAAAGGAATGAAGATTCTAGCTTAAATTAGCAATCTGCCAAGTCAAGGGGTTAAAACTGCCAACTTTGCAAAGTATTTTGAGGCTTAATCCATGTGAAATGGTGTGGACCAATGAGAAGCAAGGAAAAGGGTGACGCGGATCACCACATCACCACACTTACAGCCGCCACTCATTTATTACCCAATCACAACAGTGTGATCCACAACTCTTCCTTTTGGCCAATCAAATTTCAGGAAATGGATAATGATCCATGTGCATATTTTTACACCAACCACAAACTACCACGTGTCATCTTCTTCAAACAAAAATTGCCAGGAACGGAAATGAGCTAGAATGCATTTCTAAAGATGATATAAACATGAAAGTTGCTCAAAATCAAGAGACGAATTCATCCCAACAACTCAATTAACATGACAACCACTCAATCAAAAATCCCCAATTGAGTTCTTCACCCGCAAATTTCAATTAGCAGAATTTTGACACGTGGAGCTAAATGATTGGATTGGACACGTCACTCTCTCCAACAACCTCACTTTCTCATTCTATAAATAGGCCTAGAGTCTCTCATTTGTTCATAGTTAGCTAGTGTGAAAACACACACACTAGATTTTAGTTCTCTCTCTCAATTCTGTTAGTAGTTGTAGTTAACAACTCTCAAAAGCTTGACAACCTTTTGAGAGTCTGTTAGGTAGTTATAACAAACTTTGTAACCACTTTTCACTTATAATCAATAAAATTCAAATTTCCCTCCAATTCTTTCACTGCTTATCTACTGTTCATTCTCCATTGTTCTTGCTTTGTTTCTAATGATCATGAGTGATCATTAGAAGCTTGTTGAAGATTGTTGCTGATTGAGTTCATCCTATAGCTGAGTTCTTAGTTCTGATCATCCATTTTCAAGCATTGAAGGCTTTCTGATCATCAATGGCGTTTAAGGGTTGATTAGCTGTTGATTGGTTGTTGATTAGTAGTTACTAGTGCTAAGGTGGTGGTTTAGCACTAGTTAGATAGCTCAGCGCTACTCTACTCCCCAAAGGAGGCCTTAGTTAAAAGTTTTTTGATTTCTGCATTTTAATTCCACTTAATTGTTGCATGCATGCTTAAATCTTAGTGTAACCTTGTTTGATATATGATCAAGTGTGTTACTGAGTAGAAGTTGTAGTTTGAGTAGCTTATTTGCAGTCTTGTACTTGTTCATTAGCTTAACTTTCATTCTTAGTTGCATATAATCAGTAATATCAGCTCATAAGTACATTTAGAGTATTCAACTGCTTCATAGCTTAAAATTGGTCCTTTTGCATTACATTTCATTCATTACACTTAGCTTGATAACTTTCTTTGATAATTGTAGCCTTTAACTCAAAATTCCTTTACAAAAAGTTTTAAAAGTTCAGTAAACTTGTGTTTGGGATTAGGATTTCAATTGTGTTCAAGTCTTGTTAGGTGGTTAATTCTAGCTTTCATTCAGTTGGTAAGTCATAGCAAATTAGTTTACAAAGTTTTCAAGTCAAGACTTTAGTCAAAAAGGCAAATGGCATCATAAAAAGTTTGGGTCAGATTTGATAAACTAGTTTTCAGAAAAGTCTTGATTTTCAATCCATTGCCATTTCTTTGTTACTTGATGGATTTACTTGAAATTTGTTTCTAGTCCTTACACAACATATGTAGTTTAAGTGTGTAGCAGGAAATTATACAGTATCAAGAAATAAGCTAGATATAAGCATTTGTTTAAGAACTTGAGCAAACTCAATTCCCTGTGATAAATAGGTTGACTGTTTTCTCATACTGGCTTATCCACTTCAGAAACTTGCTTATTTTCTTTCACAAATCACTTCAAAAAGTGTTCCTGGATAAGTTTTGAGATTTTCAGATTTTTGGATTTTTGGTTAACAAAAGTCAACATAAGCTCATTTTAGCTTATTTTCAGTTTTAGAGCTTAATAATGGATCATTTTCTTTGAAACAAGAATTTCCCTTCTTCTAGTAGGCTGATTAACAGGTTTCTTCAATAAAATCAAGTTGTGCATGTGTAGCTTAATAGATAGCTTATTTTGAGCTTATTTGAAATTACTTATTAGAGTTTTAGTGAGTTTCAGCTTATTTCCTTTGTCAAGCCTAGCTAAAGTAGAATTTTAAACGTTTTGAAACTTGTTTGAGCTTATTTGGTCAAGTAATAAGCTCATACGGGCTTATTGAAGTTGCTTTGCCCGTTTTGGTTTAAAAATGTTGGAAATTTGCACTTAGGTCCCTAGATTGTTAAACAGTTGCATAATTAGCTCAAGTTTCCTAATCTTTTGGAATTTATAGGTTTAAGTCCCTGGAATTTTCAAGTTTGTTAATTAGTGGTTAGAAGTTTGTTAAATAGTTAAAAGTTAGTTACTTTGTTAGATAAATTTTCACATTTAGTCCATTTGGTTAACTGTTTTTGCATATATAGTCCCTAGACTTTTAGACTTTATATTTTTGGCATTTAATTTTCATAGAATTTACATTTTCAGTCCTTATATTTTGTAGAATTTACATTTGAGCATTTTAATTAAATAAATACTTGGTTTGTGCACTTTGTTTTACGTATAAGTAGACTTTATTTTTCATTTTAGAAAGGATTTGTTTGAATTAGATATAGAATATCCAAATACTTTACCAACCAAAAATAATTAAAAACTCTATCTTGTTAGGACTTTCAATTTGTTAAGAACCGAGAAAACGAACTTCAACTATACACATTTCAAATGGCGCCGCTGCCGGTTCTTTGACTTTACGAGAGACTATCGATTGACGGTTTTCATTGGCTTATGGGATCCATTCACCTAGTGAACGTTATTTTTACATATCATAAATCAAAAACAAATAAAAAATCAAAAATATAAAAAATACATAAAAACTAAAAAATTAACAAAACAATTCTTTTCCTAAAGAATTGACCAAACAAATTAAAAAATTCAAAAAGCAATCTTTTTCCTAAGAGATTGCACCCAAAAATATATATTATTGGATTCTCTCGGTTTTTATGTACATATAGTATTTTCTCTTAAAAACTCATAAATACAAAAATATTTTCTATATATTATTATAAGTAAATACGTATACGTATAAGAACAACCAATTCACATATTCTCCATAAGTATTGCCAAGGCAATACACCGTGTTGAGGGGCGTTCCGGTCCTTGACACGTGTATCAATCAAACAAAATAAAGCAAGAATAGATAAATACTTCCAATCAGCAACAATTCGAAGAATACAAACAATTAAGTGAATAGAAAGGCGATGTGCTATAAAATGCCATCTAAGGGTCAATAGGTACTTAAGTGCTTCGCGCCACCTAACCCCCCGTTCACTTGTGAGTATTCTAAGAAGGAAGGCTTCATTGGAGGTCTTACACCCAAGTAGTACATACGTATATTATTATTTTCTTGTGGATATTTCATATTGAAACTCGAAGGGGATAATCCTTTTCTCTTCAAAGTCACACGAGAGCTTCTCTCTCATTCCTCATATTGAGTTGCATGCTCACTCGCGAGCGTTCACAAATACCGATTGGTGTACAACCCCTTCCTTCGAAAAGGAAGAAAAAGAGAAAGAGTAGGAACACCACCGTCCATCAAGCAGATCATGAGAATCGTGCTTTGATTCATCCACAACAAGAAGCCATGGCCGGAGTTGATACTCGTTCTTTGATGGAACGTTTGCAATCCAATGTTCACGTATATGCCGATGCTATCAAGATATCCGATATTCCCGCAAATTCATTTGAGCTAAAAACGGCTATGATTAACTTGGTTTCAAACACACCTTTTTATGGAAACAAGAATGATAATCCTCATGATCACCTTAAGAGATTTCTTGCTCTTTGCAATTCCATTAAGTACAATGGAGTTCCCCATGATGCCATTAAGTTGATATTGGTGCAATTTTCACTAGAGGGTCCCGCTAAGCATTGGTTAGACACACAACCATCCGATAGTATCACCACATGGGATGGTTTCACTACTAAGTTTTTGAACAAGTTCTTTCTCCCATCTAAGACTACGGCTTTGAGGAACTTAATTATAGGCTTTCAACAAAAACCTAATCAAACCTTTAGTGATGCTTGGGAGGAGTTTAGAGAGTTATTGAGGAGATGCCCTAACCATGGATTGGATGAAGTTTACTAAATCAATACTTTCTACAATGGCCTTAAACCTCATCACCAAGACTCACTCAATGCTTCCGCGGGAGGGAATATTCTTCTTAAATCCATTCAAGAGGCTTGGGATATTATTGAGACCAAAGCAATGGTACAAACCAACACACAATTTGATGAAAGAGTCCATGTCATTCAAGAAGGAAGTTCTAAACCATTGGAAACTCAACTCATTTCATGCATTCAAGCATTTACTCAAGCTCAAAAGGAAAGTCAAACATTCATGCAAAACACTCAAAAGATGCAAGAAACAATGATGAATGACTTTATGAAGCTTTCTATGGGAAATCATTCCTCAAATGATGTGCATGCCATTACTCTTTCTTGTGTGACTTGTGGAGGTCCCCATTCCTATGAACAATGTGATAAGGTGCAAGGTTATCAAGGGGAATGTTATGCTTAACAAGAGGAACATCGTGAACACTTCAAGCCAAATATCAATTCCAATAACCTTTCTTACAAGTCCCAAAATTACCTTACTCCACCGGGATTCCCACCCCAACCACCCACCCAACTTCAACAAAATCCTCCTCAAGTGTTACAAAGGAATCAAGGTCAAAGACCACCTTACCATGGGAATAACTATAGACCACCAAATACCTTTCACAATCAAGGAAATACCTTTCAAGGTAACAATCAAGGGTTTTCCAATCAACCTCCACCTTTCCAACCCCAAGGTTTTTAAGGAAATGTGCCACATGATTATAACACAATTGAGCTTCTTCACAAAATGAATCAAAAGAATGAAAGGAGGTTCCAAGCTAATGAGAAAAGAATGAGAGAAATGCATGAATAAACAAATAAGAAGTTTATGATGCTTTTTAATCAAAGACAACAAGGGCCTTTGCCATCAAACACACAAACAAACCCAAGGGCAAATGTCAATGCTATTACAACAAGAAGTGGAAAGTTAACTAAGGATCCTTCACCTCCTCAACCTCCTATTGTTAAACCCACTTTTGTTCCTACATGTGACAAGCCTTCTACATCTACTTCACCACCTCAAAATGCTCCCATTTAATCAAACACACCTTCTCAACCTATTCCCACTTCTCCTCTACCTTCCACAACTCCCAATGAAGAAGCTATCAAAGACAAATCTTCCACTACAACACCTACACCTAAACCAACTCTTCCATATCCTTCAAGGTTGAAAAAGGACAAGTTAAAGAACAAGGATGACATCCAAGTCTCAAATTTCTTAAGGATGTTCAAGCAACTCAACATCAACATATCCTTTGCGGAAGCTCTTGCTTATATGCCAAAGTTTGCTAAGATGGTCAAGGATTTACTCTCAAACAAGGAAAAATTGGTTGATTTGCCCAACACATCCCTTAATGAAAATTGTTCCGTCGTGCTACTTAAAACCTTACCAAGAAAACTTGGAGATCCGGGGCGCTTCTTGATACCTTGTAATTTTCCTGGTGTGGAAAATTGCATGGCTTTGGCGGATCTAGGGGCAAGCATTAACCTCATGCCTTTATCGGTTTGGAAAAAACTCTCTTTTCCCGAGCTCACTCCCACTAGGATGACCCTTGAGTTAGCCAACCGAACCATAGCTTACCCCGTAGGTATCGCGGAGGATGTTTTTGTAGGTGTGGATAAGTTTACATTTCCGGCCGACTTTGTAGTGGTTGATTATGACATGGATCCTAGATTTCCTTTGATTGTTGGGGTAGACCGTTTTTGAGAACGGGTCGTACTTTGATAGATGTGGCGGAGCGAGAAATAATTTTGAGAGTAGAGGATGAGAAAGTGATGTTTAAGCTAGGAAAAGTTTGTGATAGGAAAGAGGTTAAGGTGTCTAGACCGTGTGAGACTATTAACATAGTTGATGTGCTAGATGAGGTGTGTGATGAACACTTTCATGATGCTTGCAAGAGTAATAGTGAGGAAATGCCCCATGTTGAAACCGTGGCCTCAATTGCTCCCTCTTTAACACCTTTTGGAGAGAGTGATTTCCTCTTGGAGGAATTTGAGTCCAACTTTCTTGGTGATGATGATTCTCCCATTAATTGGGAAGAAGATATTCTTACTATCCAAAAGTTGCTCAATGAGGACCCTATTCCTTCCCCTACTCCACAAGAAGTTACCAATGAGGATCCTTCCATAGTAAAACCTTCCATAGAGAGTCCACCTCCAATTGAACTTAAGGACCTTCCATCCCACTTAGAGTATGCTTTCTTAGAGGGCAAAGACCAATTACCCGTGATTATTGCTAAAGAGTTGAAAGAGGATGATAAGGAAAAACTCATTGAAGTCCTTAAGAAACACAAGAAAGCCTTAGCATGGAAAATATCCGATATAAGGGGAATTGATCCACATTTTTGTACACACAAAGTCCTTATGGAGGATGATTACAAACCCGCCATTCAAATTCAACGAAGGGTTAACCCAAAAATCCATGAGGTCATTAAGAAGGAAGTGATCAAACTCCTTGATGCAGGCATGATTTACCCCATTTCCGACTCTCCATGGGTTAGCCCGGTACATTGTGTTCCAAAAAAGGGTGGAATCACCGTAGTACCTAATGAGAACAATGAGCTTATTCCGACGAGACTTGTTACCGGTTGGAGAGTTTTTATTGACTATAGGAAGCTCAATGAGGCTACTAGGAAAGACCATTTCCCATTACCTTTTATGGACCAAATGCTTGAACGCTTAGCGGGAAATGAGTACTATTGCTTTCTTGATGGCTTTTCGGGTTATTTCCAAATACCCATTGACCCTAAGGATCAAGAAAAGACCACATTCACTTGTCCCTACGGTACATTTGCTTACAAGAGGATGCCTTTTGGCTTATGTAATGCACCGGGGACGTTTCAAAGGTGCATGATGGCAATATTCCATGATATGATAGAGCAAACAATGGAGGTTTTCATGGATGACTTTTCCGTCTTTGGAGATTCATTTACCTCATGTCTCACCAATTTAGAAAGAATGCTTAAGCGTTGTGAGGAAACATGTTTAGTGCTTAATTGGGAGAAATGTCACTTTATGGTGAAAGAGGGAATTGTTTTAGGACACAAAATATCCAATAAGGGAATAGAAGTGGATCGAGCTAAAATCGATGTGATTGCTAAGCTTCCCCCACCCACTACGGTTAAAGGTGTAAGGAGTTTCTTAGGTCATGCGGGGTTTTATAGGCGCTTTATACAAGATTTTTCTAAGATAGCTAGACCGATGACTCACCTCTTGGAAAAAGAGGCTCCTTTCATTTTTAACCAAGATTGTTTGGAATCTTTTGAGACTCTTAAGGAGAAATTGACAAAGGCTCCCGTTTTGGTTTCTCCAAATTGGGAATTACCTTTTGAGCTTATGTGTGACGCTAGTGATTATGCGGTGGGGGCCGTCTTAGGACAAAGAGTGAATAAGCATTTTCAACCTATACACTATGCGAGTAAACCCATGACCGGTGCACAACTTCATTATACTACCACGGAAAAAGAGTTGCTTGCTATAGTCTATGCTTTTGAGAAATTTAGGCCATACCTTGTGCTATCCAAAACCATAGTGTATACGGATCATTTCGCTCTCAAGTATCTCATGACAAAACAAGATGCTAAGCCTAGGCTTTTGAGATGGGTTTTGTTGCTTCAAGAGTTTAAGATAGAAATTCGTGATAAGAAAGGGGCCGAGAATTTAGCGGCGGATCACTTGAGTAGACTTGAGCATCCTTTTCAAGGAGATTTTCCAAATCAAGAAATCAATGAATCCTTTCCATTAGAGGAGCTCATGTCTATCTCTTCCCAAGAGGATGCCACACCTTGGTTTGCGGATATAGCAAACTATCTTGTGGGGAATGTGCTTATTGAGGGTCTTACTTAGCAACAAAAGAAGAAATTTCTTAAGGAAGTTAAGTACTACTTTTGGGATGATCCTTATCTTTTTAGGCAATGTGCGGACCAAATCATTAGACGGTGTGTAGATGGGCCCGAGGCATTTAAAATTTTAGAAGAATGTCATAAAGGACCTACGGGTGGACATTTTGGGCCCAACTATACCGCCAAGAAAGTCTTTGATTCGGGTTACTATTGGCCTTCTATTTACAAAGATGCCCAAGAGATGGTGAAATTTTGTGATGTGTGTCAAAGACAAGGAAAAATTACGCAACGTGATGAGATGCCACAAAATTTTATTCAAGAGTGTGAGATTTTTGATGTATGGGGCATAGATTTTATGGGACATTTTCCATCTTCTAAGGGAAACAAGTATATACTTGTGGCGGTGGATTATGTGTCTAAATGGGTGGAGGCTAAAGCCTTACCTACCAATGATGCTAGAGTTGTTGTGAAGTTCTTAAAGCAATTGTTTGCTAGATTTGGTGTACCTCGGGCCATCATAAGTGATCGTGGTACGCACTTTTGTAATGATCAATTCACGAGAGTTATGAAGAAATATGGAGTTAATCATAGACTTTCTACCGTGTATCACCCTCAAACCAATGGTCAAACCGAGGTCACAAATCGTGGTTTAAAGAGAATTTTAGAGAGAACGGTGGGAGAGCATCGAGCTTCTTGGTCGGATAAGCTTGATGATACTTTGTGGGCTTTTAGGACGACTTTTAAGACACCAATTGGTTGTACCCCTTATAGGCTTGTCTATGGAAAAGCGTGCCACCTCCCATTCGAGTTAGAACACAAGGCATCTTGGGCTCTCAAGTGGGCTAACTTTGATTTAAACCAAACCGGTTCACATAGGAAAGATCAACTTAATGAGATGGATGAATTGAGAGCCAATGCCTATGAAATTCTTTGCTTTACTAGGAAAAGACTAAGAAATTACATGATGCTAAGATCAAGAACCGTGAGTTTACAGTTGGAGAGCCGGTTCTCCTCTTTAACTCAAGGTTGAAACTTTTTGCGGGCAAGCTTAAGTCGAGATGGTCCGGTCCATTCACTATTGCCCAAGTGTTTCCATATGGAACTATTGAGTTGTCACAACCCGATGGTCCAAACTTTAAAGTGAATGGTCACCTTGTGAAACATTATTTTGGGGAGGACATTTCCGTTGAAATGGTCCAAGAGATCCCCATTTTCCCCATGAATTAATTCATTGAGGGACGAGTCGAGCTAGAGACTCCTTAACTCAAGCATCGTATAACTAGGTTTAGAGTGTTGTAGGTTAGCAATAAGGGTATAGAATTGGAGATAAGTGTAGGGGAGACCTTCTTTTGTCTTCATGATGTTTGTACGGTTGCTCACTCATTTCATGCTTTGGAGCTTATGGAGGAGGCCCTTGTATCCGGTTCACTTCGTTGCTATTGTGCTTTTTCATAGACACCTTGTGCTTAAACATGAATTCACCAATAGTTGACCTTTCCTTAACTTGGGTTAAGCAAAGTCTATTCATTGTCATAAGTGTAGGGGAAGTTTTTATACTTCCATGTTCTTAAACATTGAGGACAATGTTTAGCTAGTGTAGGGGGGTCTTCTATCGGAGTGACCTTACCTAGAACTTGTCATTGATCTTCATGATAACATTGGAAAATTATTTTTTCAAACATTTTCAAATTTTTGATCTACTTTTGCCACCAAAAATATGCATTCATAATTTTTGCATTAATCATTTTTCATATCACATTTGCATTGTATATATTTTTCTTTTGCTTTTCATCAAAAATGCAAAAGAGTAAAAAAAATATAATAAAAACATGGTTTAACAAATTTAGACTTCTTTGACATATTAGGCCCGCCATGGATATTTTGACTCAACCCGAGTTTGCTCATCTTAGCATTCTCTAGCTAGTATCCTTAACCATGTAGTCCTTCATTGGTCTATTAGGCTAAGCATCCACCAATCTCATTATTTGAGATTTTAAATTTGTGGAGAATGGGAAATGATAGAGTTGAAGCAAGTATAAAAGGGCTAGATAAACTTCATGATAATTACTTGTGGCTAAACCCTTCTCTTCTTTATCTCTATTTTCTTCGCATGTATACATGTTAATAAATAATCAAGAACGGTTTTAATTGGTTTGTAATCTCTTATGCATTTTTGACTAATCATTCATGGTTGATATAAGTACGTCTTAAGATTCTAAGTTAGAACGTTTTATGTGTACTAGACTTATGTCATGCTTAATATTTAGCGGGTGTTTTTTCTTTTATTCTTTTCAACTTTCTTTGTGAGGAATAAAGAAAAATAAGAGCGGCTTACAAAAAAATGAGTAGCTAGAAAAAAAAATAAAAAAAAAATAAAAAAAATAATTATACTAGACTCCCAAGAGGGGCAGTGTGGTGTTAATTATAGTGACTATTGAGTTCCAATATTACCTTGACGGGTTGCGGGGATTCAATAAATTGCTCCAATCCAATATTACCTTGACAGGTTGCGGGTTTGAAGATCCAAGGTCTCAAAAAGGCGGCGGATGTAAATTATTGCGTGAGTTTTATTTTTCTTTGCATAGCGAGTGTGTAGCTACTTATAAAAGCATGACACGAGGATTTTACACATAAGGCGAATGACTTATTACTCTTGAAACGGACTTATATTAATTGTGAGCGGTTTTTCAAGTAATGGATGAGAGGATTACTTAGGATTAAAACAGTGCTTCCTTATATTTGGATTTTACATTTCTTATACTTCACGCTTGAAATAATGACAAATTTACCTACAAGAAATTTGCTCAATTAATAACCGGTTCCACATTTAATTGTCATGAATAAGTTGATGTACTTTTTACTTGTGAATACAATGATCCCATTTTTAAGCTTGGTATGGGGAAAGTGAAACTTGAGGGTGATAAGTATCCATGGTACCCAAGCCCTAATCAAAGTCATTGAATTCTTTATGAGTTATTTCCATCAAACCATTTCAAGAAAAAAATCCAAAAAGATATAAATAGAATTGTTTCTTATGCATTGCATTGTTAAAAATCAAAATCATGCATCATATAGTGTAGAGTAGTGTAGATGCATTCCATAATGGCAAAGGTGGATTAATTATGAGGAGAATGTAAACCTGTGTTTTAAAATATAGCATTGCATGAGGACATGACAATGTTCAAGTGTAGGGGATTTGATATGAGCAAAAACTCATATCAATTAATCAACAAAACACCCTAAAACACAAGGAAATTACCTAACTTTTGTGCTATAAAAGCAGTATTATGTGGTATGTTCTTTGTTTGTGCTCAAATAGGTAAGAAGGATACAATTTCAAGCAAATAATAAGAAAATCAAGCTTAATTGGAATGAAAAAGACAAAGAAGGATCAAGAGTGACAAGACTTTGAAGAACAAGGACCTATCTTGACAACATTTCAAAGATGAAGGACCAAAAGTGTACATTTGCCATAGTCAAGATCAAAGTCAAACATGGTCAACCATGAAGTCAATTAAGTCAAAGGGTCAAAAGAAGCAAGATGGCAAGTTGAAGGATCATTTTTGCCAAAGGAATGAAGATTCTAGCTTAAATTAGCAATCTGCCAAGTCAAGGGGTTAAAACTGCCAACTTTGCAAAGTATTTTGAGGCTTAATCCATGTGAAATGGTGTGGACCAATGAGAAGCAAGGAAAAGGGTGATGCGGATCACCACATCACCACACTTACAGCCTCCACTCATTTATTACCCAATCACAACAGTGTGATCCACAACTCTTCCTTTTGGCCAATCAAATTTCAGGAAATGGATAATGATCCATGTGCATATTTTTCCACCAACCACAAACTGCCACGTGTCATCTTCTTCAAACAAAAATTGCCAGGAACGGGAATGAGCTAGAATGCATTTCTAAAGATGATATAAACATGAAAGTTGCTCAAAATCAAGAGACGAATTCATCCCAACAACTCAATTAACATGACAACCACTCAATCAAAAATCCCCAATTGAGTTCTTCACCCGCAAATTTCAATTAGCAGAATTTTGACACGTGGAGCTAAATGATTGGATTGGACACGTCACTCTCTCCAACAACCTCACTTTCTCATTCTATAAATAGGCCTAGAGTCTCTCATTTGTTCATAGTTAGCTAGTGTGAAAACATACACACACTAGATTTTAGTTCTCTCTCTCAATTCTGTTAGTAGTTGTAGTTAACAACTCTCAAAAGCTTAACAACCTTTTGAGAGTCTGTTAGGTAGTTATAACAAACTTTGTAACCACTTTTCACTCATAATCAATAAAATTCAAATTTCCCTCCAATTCTTTCACTGCTTATCTACTGTTCATTCTCCATTGTTCTTGCTTTGTTTCTAATGATCATGAGTGATCATTAGAAGCTTGTTGAAGATTGTTGCTGATTGAGTTCATCCTGTAGCTGAGTTCTTAGTTCTGATCATCCATTTTCAAGCATTGAAGGCTTTCTAATCATCAATGGCGTTTAAGGGTTGATTAGCTGTTGATTGGTTGTTGATTAGTAGTTACTAGTGCTAAGGTGGTGGTTTAGCACTAGTTAGATAGCTCAGCGCTACTCTACTCCCCAAAGGAGGCCTTAGTTAAAAGTTTTTTGATTTCTGCATTTTAATTCCACTCAATTGTTGCATGCATGCTTAATTCTTAGTGTAACCTTGTTTGATATATGATCAAGTGTGTTACTGAGTAGAAGTTGTAGTTTGAGTAGCTTATTTGCAGTCTTGTACTTGTTCATTAGCTTAACTTTCATTCTTAGTTGCATATAATCAGTAATATTAGCTCATAAGTACATTTAGAGTATTCAACTGCTTCATAGCTTAAAATTGGTCCTTTTGCATTACATTTCATTCATTACACTTAGCTTGATAACTTTCTTTGATAATTGTAGCCTTTAACTCAAAATTCCTTTACAAAAAGTTTTAAAAGTTCAGTAAACTTGTGTTTGGGATTAGGATTTCAATTGTGTTCAAGTCTTGTTAGGTGGTTAATTCTAGCTTTCATTCAGTTGGTAAGTCATAGCAAATTAGTTTACAAAGTTTTCAAGTCAAGACTTTAGTCAAAAAGGCAAATGGCATCATAAAAAGTTTGGGTCAGATTTGATAAACTAGTTTTCAGAAAAGTCTTGATTTTCAATCCATTGCCATTTCTTTGTTACTTGATGGATTTACTTGAAATTTGTTTCTAGTCCTTACACAACATATGTAGTTTAAGTGTGTAGCAGGAAATTATACAGTATCAAGAAATAAGCTAGATATAAGCATTTGTTTAAGAACTTGAGCAAACTCAATTCCCTGTGATAAATAGGTTGACTGTTTTCTCATATTGGCTTATCCACTTCAGAAACTTGCTTATTTTCTTTCACAAATCACTTCAAAAAGTGTTCCTGGATAAGTTTTGAGATTTTCAGATTTTTGGATTTTTGGTTAACAAAAGTCAACATAAGCTCATTTTAGCTTATTTTCAGTTTTAGAGCTTAATAATGGATCATTTTCTTTGAAACAAGAATTTCCCTTCTTCTAGTAGGCTGATTAACAGGTTTCTTCAATAAAATCAAGTTGTGCATGTGTAGCTTAATAGATAGCTTATTTTGAGCTTATTTGAAATTACTTATTAGAGTTTTAGTGAGTTTCAGCTTATCTCCTTTGTCAAGCCTAGCTAAAGTAGAATTTTAAACGTTTTGAAACTTGTTTGAGCTTATTTGGTCAAGTAATAAGCTCATACGGGCTTATTGAAGTTGTTTTGCCCGATTTGGTTTAAAAATGTTGGAAATTTGCACTTAGGTCCCTAGATTGTTAAACAGTTGCATAATTAGCTCAAGTTTCCTAATCTTTTGGAATTTGTAGGTTTAAGTCCCTGGAATTTTCAAGTTTGTTAATTAGTGGTTAGAAGTTTGTTAAATAGTTAAAAGTTAGTTACTTTGTTAGATAAATTTTCACATTTAGTCCATTTGGTTAACTGTTTTTGCATATATAGTCCCTAGACTTTTAGACTTTATATTTGTGGCATTTAATTTTCATAGAATTTACATTTTCAGTCCTTATATTTTGTAGAATTTACATTTGAGCATTTTAATTAAATAAATACTTGGTTTGTGCACTTTGTTTTACGTTTAAGTAGACTTTATTTTTTATTTTAGCAAGGATTTGTTTGAATTAGATATAGAATATCCAAATACTTTACCAACCAAAAACAATTAAAAACTCGATCTTGTTAGGACTTTCAATTTGTTAAGAACTGAGAAAACGAACTTCAGTTATACACATTTCACACATCTAATAGGGTAATACTCTACTATACATGGTGTAAATTGGTTACAATCATAGTTGTTATGATTTCGATCATAATCTTATAATCTTACGATTTTACGATATTACAAAGAAAAAACAATCCAGATCCTACATAGGATGTTTGCATTTTTAGGATCTTATAGGATCTCGATTTTTACCATAGGATCTTAGGATCTATTACGATCTGGTCATAACCTTTTTTAACCACAAACTAAAAAGCTACAAATTTACAGGTTGTGTTTCGTATAATCTAAAAACAACATGTTAGTCTTCTTAAATATTTCATATCATAATTTAGGATAATATTTTTATGAAACATTCATATAATTTTGTATTTACGATGTATAATGATTTGTAGACTTGTATAATATTACAAAGACTATTAAGAAAATGTCACTATAGTAGGATCTTACGATCTCGATCCGACTTTACAATTACGATCTTCCAAAAACGAAAACGATCCTAAGTAGGATCCCGGTCTTGAAAACTTTGGTTACAACATTTCAGACGTTATTTATATTTGGCAGAAGTGTGTATCCATATAAATTTAAGCATTGCTAAATCATTCTACAAAATCATTCTACATATCCTCCTACACACATAATTATAAATATACATTTTTTCCACTCATTATTTTTCTAGATTTAAACCGTCAGTTCCGCCATATGTCAAGATCGTGTATGTAAAAAGACTTGTAGAAAGATAATTTAGGAGGAATTAGCATTTTTGTATAAATTTTATTGTAATTCATCGTAAGTCAGATACCAAATTTCTTGGTGGGTACAAGGTCCTGGCCCAATATAAAGTTGTAGATCTAAATAAATTTAATCGCTGCCCATGTAGATATATAAAAACAAGCCCTAAGGCCTAAACTGGTTCATCAAGAATACACTAGTTTACCTCAACAAAGTCCTTAACTGAACCATAGTATTTTTTTGTATGTATGAATAAATTATAAAAACTCCATTGCTCATATGTTTCTTAACAGTTTACACTTTTCTAGCTTCTTGTTTGAGAGATCATCATAAAGAAAAAAAAAGATATTTACCATTGTATTTAATCGACAACTTTAGTTGGGCAAAAGGAAAACAAGTTATTATTTAAGGAGATTGATTATGTTTAGCTGAAAATTGACGTTAGGTGTCTAAAAATAAATGACATATGAAGTTATTATTAAAGGATAGACATACAACTATCTTTTACTTTATAAAGCAAAACCCAAAATGAGGACTTTTTCAAGAGATTCTTTCCTTAGTAGGAAATAATTATTTTATTTATTCTTTTAAAAAGTGTATATGTTCCTTAATTTAGTAACAATTGTCTAATTTTCGTACTTATATTTATTAAATGTTAAAATTCGTGTTAAAAGTATACATGTCAAAAACGTAAAAGAAAAAACTTATAAGAAAAGCGGGTTGAAACTATTAGAACTTTAGGGTTAAAACTACCAGTTATAAAACTTTAAGGTTAAAACTATCAGTCGACGAAAATCAAAGTCATCAAAACCACAAAGACCCTGATGATAACAACACAAAAAGACACATCCAAACCAGCAGAATCAACCACCCTCACCGTTGCAAAAAAGATCAGTTCAAGCTTAATTAAGATTAATAGAAAAAAAGAACCAAACCCCTAATTTCTTTCGAATCAATAAATTTGGTTCCATAAAATCAGTTATCAATGAAGTGTTTCATCATCAATTGTTGTTTTCAATCTATCCAAGGTATGTTTTTTTGTTTTGAGTTATTCGTAATTCATAATGTATATTCATAATACTTTAATTGTTTATTGATTGAAAAAACCTAATTGCTAACGTTATATTTCAACCCAGTATTGTGAAATCATGATTTTAATTTTCGATGAATCTTTCGTGCAACCTTAATCTCTTTGTGTAACTTAAATTTTCGGATTAGGATTTTAATTAATTATTGCTTGATAATTGTTTAGATTCATGGACATACTAACCGTTTATCAATTTTCCAATTTATAGGTTGTAATGGAAGTAGCTACATTTATATACCCAGCGTCTTCAGAAATGGATAAAAGTTCTATGTAAGTTATACTGTAATATTTTATGTATACAAAGTGTTCGATGGAATTCCTGAATGAAGAGAAAAGGTTCTAAGTTCTAACCGAAGATCATTTATTTTTTACAGCTTCATATGATTTCCACTTTAAGCTGTGACTGGGAATGAAGGTATTCTCAAATACTGATCCACATATTTTTTGTTTCTAAACTCTTATGACTATTATAGTATTATATGTCAGTGAAGTGCCATTTTATGACCAGTTTCACATATACTATGTAGCTACTATGATCTATCCCTAAGATGGATATATTGCGACATATTGAGATAATTACTTTCAAAATGGAAATCCAAACACTCCCACTTGAAATGCAATTTTTGAAAATTTTGCACGAAATTTGAATGTTTTGATTATTTAACTCAATTACGTAAGTCTACGCAATGTCAAACCTTTGATACCGAAAGAGGGTAAACACGTTCACCTCACACTGGTAGCACTTTAAGAGTTCTGTTGGTTATTTGATTTCTAAGTCAGTCCATGAACATAAATAGGTTTACGTTACACCATTGTAGAAATTTAAGATTATGAACTTATTAGTTGGACACAATTTATTACTACTATATAATTTCATGTTTTAGTAACATATGTATATATGAAAACAGGGTGAATTTAATTTGTTGATGTTTTCTACCTGTTAATAATCGGCTTTTAGATATGTCAAACTGTTATTCATCACATAGTTTGTTAATAGTTTACTGGAATTGCAATTAGTTATTTGTTTTGATCATCAGCCTACGCATTATTGGATATGTATCATGCTTTGATTGTTAAAAACATTTCCTTGGATTTTAACAAGTGATACTAATTGTACAACAATTTTTAATTTATCAACAGATTGGAATCATGAAGTACAAGAAAGGAATTATAGTGGAAGTGTTAGTTAAGGACGAGTTCGATAGTTTCTAGGAACGACCACAATTACACAGTTAGTTACGACGTGTATCCTGGTTTTACTGACAAGGTAGACGTGCAGCATTTATCCGGGAAGTTTGTTACACTGTGTCCTCCTATATTGGGAGTTTTGGAACGTTGGTTTCCTGATGATGAAGATGTCTAGCATTTATCCGGGAAGTTTGTTAGACAATGTCCTCCTTTATTGGAAGTTTCGGAACCTTGGCTTCTCTGTGATGAAGTGGAAGTGTTTCACGATATTTCATGGAAGATGACAATTGTTTTGGAGTGGTGGCCAATAAGTATTTTTCCAATTCTGGATGTTTTGGTGTTTGTTTCTTTATAGTGACACTACAAGAGTTGTAGGGAAGACTTATACATGTTAAGAATTTGCGAGTCCAAATGGAGAGTATTGTGTTCACGTAAAGACTTTGGTACGCGCTCCACGAGGTTGGTTGAACCGGATGTAAATGGTGTTGAGAAGGGATTACTAAAGGATAAAAGCAGTATGAATAAACAGGATTCCAAATGGGACGCCGTTATGTCAGTTTTTCTTAAAAATTATCATTCGGGCAATTTTCGTAGCGGAGTGATATTCCTGAAGGCCCTTTGGGAAATCTAATAGCAGGTATGCAGTGAATATTAGTATGATCTCAACCATTGTTCGCACATATTCATTATCTTTACTTTGTTTACCATAATAATTGGTGTTTTTATCTTCCGTTTAGATTGTTGGGCAAAACCAGATCAATGACCAAACTATGAAGAAATCCTGTCACACTTAATAAGTTTTGAGATGCTGAAACAAATTATAGGATTACAAAAATGCATTGGCAGCTGATCAAAGAAGGGTTGTCTTTGATGTTGCTGCAATAGACGTGGACACTTACCTTGCTGGTATGTTGTGTCTTTCTTATTATAATAGATTTTTAATCAAGTACTATCTAACTTGCAAAGTATCTTACACTTCAGAATGATCCCAAATGGAAGTCATTCCTAAAAAAACTAGAATAATGGCAAGAAAGACACACATGCTCTAGAAGACATTTTTGAGATAGAGTGCAAGTTTCCTGCCCACATCAATATGAGAATGGCATAATGTGACTATGAGGTTGTGCACGTTAAACACACTTTTTGGTGACTTCCGTTCAATTTGACATGTTCCACCTATTTGTTTTTTAGCTAGGTTGTTTGGCACATGTGACCTTTAAGAAATACTACAAAACCCAAATTCTTCCTTCTATAGGTATAGTTATAAGTAAATGGTCAAATTTGCCACCTCATTTGTTTTTTTCTCTTTAACACTTCCATAGTTCCATCTCAAACATATATCCACTTGCTGATGCTTTTAAATTGAAATGCAACTATGTGTCAAAATTTCAACAGGAATGCATGAAATATATGTGCCCGATATGCCACCTTTTGCATAATTATCTTGCGTTGTCGTTTGTAAATGGTAGTGACAGTCACTTACCACTTATTCTTATTTTTTGCAAATGGAAAGGAAAGAGCCCAATAATGACTGATTTTTTTGAAATCTATCATAATCAGCATCAGTTGCATCAGAAGTATATATTAGGCATGCATGTGACGTTGTATTGGAGGTAAAACATTGGAAACTGCGTGTCATGCGGCGTGGGAGGGTATTGTTTATTTTGAATGGTGATGTCGTTATGGGTTTCTGTTTGTTTTGGGGCTTATAAACTTGTGCGTGTAATTAGACAGTCTGGTGGTTAAGTCTGGCGTCACATGTTTACACCATATTACACCAGAGTGGTGTGAAGTTATTTATTTGTTTATTTATTAAGGCAATAATGATACTTTTCTACATGTATATTTTTTCTAAGTGTATTTTAGGAGAGACCTGTATCTTGGCAAGGCAGAGTCGTATTGTGGTCGCAGTCATGGCGGATGTTTGTGCTACTTTTATATTTGTAAATCTGAGTTTGATACGACTTAGGCGTCGAAATAGTTTATACCTTGAACATAGCAAAGAATCAACAACGGGTTATAGGTTATTTTTTCTTCATAACACACTAGCAGCACTGAGTTGGATGTATTTATGAATGGACAGGTTCCATCTTCTATTAATGTAAAAGGTCGAGTTAGAATTAGCCATTAAGTAATGTGTCGAAGATCATAGCTGGACAACACACGGTAAGTACTCTTTTATGGTGTTAAATGTTAGACGATACATGTAGGAAGTGAATGTTAAAAGATTAGAAAGAATAAAATAAATAATGTGGTTGAAGTTGGAGCAGAACGTTTGATTAAGGATAATAAGTCATAGAGAACACCAAAGAATCCGCGCCCGAAGGTGGATAGATCAGATTATGAGTCTAGGCTTGATGCTATCTTGATGTAATTGCTGGTAATCTTTACTGCTATTTTATGGATTTATTGATAAATAAAATGGATTAGTCTCTTATAGGGTTTGTGATGACACACTTCTATCTTTTTAATGTTAGATATACAAATATGAGAATTTACATCAATTTATTTTCTAGGTTGGTCATGCATTGTCTAATTTGGCCGCTCATGGAGTTGGCAACTCTAATAACACTGCTGTTGGAGAAGAAGGGACAGATTCGCTTGATTATGAAGCCTTAAGACATGCAGATTCATTTTACATTATCAAGCCTTGAGACGTGCCCATGTCAGTAAAATTACAGATGATAAAAGGAACGTGGATTGAGCAATCTGCTACTGAAA
Organism: Glebionis coronaria; assembly: GCA_025667525.1. Taxonomy (NCBI): domain Eukaryota; kingdom Viridiplantae; phylum Streptophyta; class Magnoliopsida; order Asterales; family Asteraceae; genus Glebionis; species Glebionis coronaria. Next base: position 172,359,241 of record CM046881.1, read on the forward strand.
GAATGAAGGTAAATGATCTTCACTATTCAATAGTCCAACCACTAAAAACTTGGCAATAGTTTGTAGTTTATTTTTCTGATTTTACAGTTGCCTTTAGTTTAATTATGAAAGGTTGGAGATGAGAATGTCTGACAATTAGCATTTAACAGGAATAATATTATGCCTCTGCTTTTTTAAAGAACTTTGAGATCTGAAAAGAATCAGTGATAATATTATTCCTAATTGGTTGTACCAATTTCCTTTTTTTAATAAATTTTCTATATGATTTTCTATTAATGAAACTAATGTAACTGATGCAAATCAAGTGTTTGAAATATCTGAATGAAATATAAAAACTTATTTCTTTCCTACTCTCTGGGATATTGTAACGTACTTGAAAACAAACCAACGTTGTTTAACCGTACAAACAAAAATCATTACTAAAAAATTAGAAAAATACCCGTGCGTGCACGGGTATTATAACTAGTACAAGACTAAACAAATTAGAAAATTTTCCTAAAGTGATATGTGCCCATTACAGATAGTGCATCATCCCAAACCAAACACTAACAACGAAGTTATTTTTGGGATAATGCAATTTACTCAAGAGTAATGACTCGACTAAATAAACCAACATTACATGATACGTGGTCACAAAGGTTTCTATTAAATAGTTCACTAAATGAGTTGATATGGACAATACGATCATGTAGGATACTAGTAGGATCATAGCTTAAAGTTAATTATAGGCATATCTTTAAAACATTTGGAGGTTAGAGTGTTATTAAAGAAACTTGTATTTTGGTAGAATCCAAGGGCTAGATCTGAACCGTTCATTACTAAAAACCAGATCAAATGATAAAAAACACGAAAAGGTAAAAGTTGTCAATATATGAAACATTTGTCAGGGACTAAAACTGAAAATATCACTAAAACTTAAGAACTCAACAAATTTTAAGTTCAGATCAAAAAAATTTCTCTCTCTAAAATATTGAGCACTCTCATTTCTCTCTCTAAAACAAACAAGCCCTTACAATCTCTAAAATCAACAAAAATAACCAATCAAAACCTTCAAAAACACATAATAAAACACAAAAATGGAACAATCAAAGCACGAACGATCTCATACCGTAAAAAAAACGATCTAAATCGAACGAACAGAAACTATCGAGATGCTACGATTGTTATAATCCTTTATTTAGATGTTATATAACTATATCTAGTGTTTTTGTGCTTATAAACTAATCATTTTGTGTTTTTGATGATGTTTAAGAAGTTTATTTTGTTTTTCATTATTTTAATATGCTTAATTGTTGATTTATATATTATTTTGATGATTATATCCTTATCTTTTTTAGTTTGATTTGTGTATTTTAATGATTTTGTATAGATTATTGATGTATTGTAACTTTACTTTCTAATGATTGATTATTTTCATATATTATTCTGATTTTTGGCTTATTTTTGAAAGTTATTTCTTATTTAGAAGCTATTAAGGAAGATTTTTGTGAACTTTGTCGATGTTAGTTGTTTTTGTTGATTATGTGGCTTATCACCGGTGATAGGAGGCTTATCACCGGTGATAAAGTATATAGTAAACATGTTAAAAAATGGTTTTAAAAAACGGCGTTAGATATGCTAGGATTCTACTTTTTGAAACAAAAGAAACAATAATGTTGATAAATTAATGATTTATGACGTGAGGTTGTGATTGATGATGATAAGATGTTTGATGAAATAAAGAAATGACGTGAAATCTGATGAGGTAATGTTGTTGAGTCCTATTTGGGATCATTAGTGCAAGAAGATTTCAGATCATCTATGATTTATGTTGGCGAAATGAAAGTTGAAGAAGAAGATATATTTGTAAAGATGATGGTGATGATAATTGGCAGCGGATTGAGCAACGAAATTGGAGAAGAGGTTTGGTGCATCTATGACGTTTATGTGTTCGAAGAGTAGCGGTGAGACGATGGATAATGATGTGAATGTGGAGTTTTATGGGTTGCAAAAGGTTGCTAAGGAAGGTTCGCGTTATGAGCCGCAACCGATGGCTCTAAAGGTGTCTGCTTGTGCTAATTGGTAAGTGTCGGTGTGTCATAAAGTATGTTTTTTATTTAGGATATTGTATAAGCTAGATTGATAGTTATTTTATAGGCATGATCTGTAGGATATGTAAATCTATGCTTATGTTTTAGAGAGAGAAAGAGATAGAAAGATGGTGGATTTCACACTTCTAAAGAGAGAAAGTTTAAGAGAACTATGTGTTATTCAAATGAAATCACCACCCTCTCCATCAATGGAGAGGGTTTATATACCAAGCCCATAAGATGGGCTTGGGCTTACATTTGGGCCGGCCATACAAGCATGAACCGGGCTTTTCCTTGTTTAGTTAATTAAAAGATATCTAGACTACGAGCTACAACTTAATATATTGTCGGAGTGACCGAATCTTCCTAAATACGTAAAAACGTATTTCCAACAATCTCCCCCTAAGGGAGGTCACTCCAAACAAGGGCGTCACCCGAGTTACAATAATAAAATAAACCTAGCATACTATGCTTGTCTTGAGCTCGTAGTCTTCGTCTTTCTTTTCTTATGAACATGCTGATGTGATCTTTGATATCAATCTTTAGCATTAATCTCTTGCCTTGATCTTGTGCATCCATCACTTGTGATCTTCGCCTCTTCGTGACCTCACGTCCCACATACTTATACCTTAGTAATTCTTGAAAGCTTCAGAGTTCAATACAGCGGAAGACTTAACTTTTAGGCTTTCTTGATGTAAAACCCGCATGCTTTTACCATGAATAGTACCCTTAGGATCGTACGTACTATATTAAAACTTTTCTAATATAGCATGATTACGTGTTAGGAGTTTACGTATTACGTACGTGTTAGAACACGATAAGTATTTGCTACGTACGATCATGTAATAATTATTTGACGATAATTGATCACGAACATGCGATCATGAAATCATGAACGTAATTAAAACACGAACTATTATTAATTACGTATATATATTTATTACGAGCGTAATTAAATATATTAGATCACGGTATTTACGTAACGAGAACATTTAAAACACGAACACAAATAATCACAAACGTTTAACTTAACGTAGAGACACGGGAAAAGGTACGGGTACCCCAAGTGGGGCCCCTACCTGCGGCTACAAGGACAATAGGCCAAGCCCATTTGTTAATTTTTACTAAAGGGGGGTTAATAATTTTACACTACTCATTTTTAGTTTACAGAAGATTTTCAGAAAAACCTAAAACCTCCTTTCCCTTGTCTTCTTTGTGCCGCCACCCTACAACCACCACAAGAGGGTGGTTTGTGATCTTGGATCTTGGGAATTAAGTTGGTGATCGTGTTAGTTCTTCATCCTTTTGATCCACGAATTTTGTAAACCCTTTTTAAATCTTTTCTTTTGATTTAATCTTTTTATAAATCAAGAACATGTTATATTTTTTTTACAAAAACCTAATAATTAAACATGGATCTAACATGATTTGGGGTTAAATAAAATCAAAAGTGTGTTTCTAAGGGGTGTTTGTTTTGGCCGCAGGCTGCACCAAACCCAAAAGGGGTTTCGGTTTGCCAACCGACCACCACCAAAACCATACGGTCTTGGTTGGTGCGTGTGGGTCCCAAGGCAGCAGTAAAACACGGGGTACCCCGAGTTGGTTCGGGGTACGGTGTCGATTTCATGTCCGGTTCATTGTTTTTAGTTTAGATCCGGTTCATGGAGTATGTTTAGTTTTTTTTATGTTTATGATCTTATGTTAAAAAATTAAATTAATAAAATGATATGATTAATTTAATAACATGACTTAGGTTATTTTAATTATTATAATCATGAAATTAATTAACCTAAGTATTTTATATTTTAGACTTATAATTAATTAATTATTTAAAAACCATGACTATAATTAATTAATTAACATGACTTAGGTTATATTATTAATATATAATAATACATATTTTAATCTAAGTATCTAACTTATTTAATTAAAAACATGTTATACTTTAATTAAATATTTTAACCTATAGTTTAATTTAATTACATGAAATAATTATTAAACTATACATTATATCATATGACTTAGAAAATAATCATGAAAACACTTAGGCTTATTTAACCAGCTTATTTCTAATTATGGAAATTTTCTATTTTTAGAAACTTAATTAAATAAGGCAGCTAATCTATTTATGGAAACCTTCTATTTTTAGAAACTTATTTATTTCTGGCAGCTAATCTATTTTTGGAAACTTATTTAATTAAGGCAGCTAATCTATTTATGGAAACTTTCTATTTTTAGAAACTTATCTATTTTAAGCAGTAAATCTATTTTTGGAAACTTTATATTTTTGGAAACTTTCTATTTTTGTAAACTTTCTATTTTTAGAAACTTTCTATTTTTGGTAACTTTCTATTTTTGGTAACTTTCTATTTTTGGAAACTTTCTATTTTTGGAAACTTTCTATTTTTGGAAACTTTCTATTTTAGGAAACCTGCTATTTTGGAAAGTTACTTATTATTATACAGTAAGTATAATAACACATGAAATACCAGAAATACTTAATCAGATTAAACAGAATATAAGATAAAACACAGTTTAAGGCTTTAAAGCAGTAAAACATGGTAAGAACACATAAAATAAGCTAAGACATGACGTAAAACCAGCTACGTAATTAGTAAGCAGATACTTATTCATGTATGTATTTATGTAGCACTAGTGATTCGGAAGTAGGATTCCTCTCAGTTCATCTTCTTCGTTCACTGGACATAAGGTACGGATTCCCGTTCTTTCAGTATGGACATTCTTTCCTTATTAAGATTCCCCGTATGCAGCCAACTGTTTTCCCGTAGTATAAGTTACGTGTTTGATTGCTTATGTCTAATTAAGATTACCTATAGCCATATACATGCATGACCAGTTTCACCTAGTTATGGAGGTACCATAACCATAACATTAGAGGCACTGATGTTATGACTTCACCACGGCGGAGTGATTGCTCGTGGCGTCCCTTCAGCTTTTGGCCATTTATATTATATTTATCATGTGGGGCGTATGGGTGCATCCTAGTTACATGTTTTTATTCAGGATTTCATGGTGAATGTGGTGTGTGCCTTACATCCTTCACAAGGAGTTGATCCCTCCTACCCAAAAACCAGTATATTAAATTAGAGGCAGCCCCTCTAATTTGCATGATGAGGTCACCCCTCCAAGTATTCATGCACGATGGATTTTCATGACCTATATTGGCTAATGGTAAAATATGACAAACAGTTTGTTAGGACCATTGTAATAGTTAAATGTAATAGGTAGACTAGGAGGTATGTAGTTCCTCCTGGTCCTAGTAGTAGTAGGAGCAAGTCGTGCTCCTGGTCCTGGTCAAAGTCAAACTTTATTATTTGTTTATTATTCTGTTAGGATATGCATGAGATATGTTAGGAAAGGATATGCATATCAGTTTTACACGTTTTGTTTAATGCTGTATTAGGGTTTCCTTGTAGTATAAAAGGAACCTTAGGCAGAAGGGTTATGCACACCTTCACCAAACGTAGTTCTAGTCATTATCAATATTAGAAATCCTTAGAAAGGATCAAGTCTTTATAGTTATTATGTTCTTCTTTATTATATTTGTATTCTGCATTCATATTGTGTATAGAGTCTCTCTATGGATTGACTTGTGATTACAGAAGTCATTCACCGTTCCTGACAGGCTGCAAGATCTACATCTAGTAGATCCAACAAGTGGTATCAGAGCCTGGGAGGGTCTCTATACAAGAAGAATCAAGTTTTCTTATTTCTGACATTTTTGTTTTATCATGTCTGCCTCAACTTCTACCCAAACAGGAGAAGACAACACTCCTAAAATTGTGCAACCTTAGCAGATCGTTGCTACGGTTTCCAACACGAATGGTAAATTCCCTGATGAATATGATAGTTGGGCAATGAAGATGGAATGGTGGATCACCAATACTGATCAAGACCTTTGGAAGATTATTCTGAATGGGAACAGCAGGAAGCTAACTGGAAGAGACAAGAATGGTAATATTACTCTTCTTGACCCTAAATCTCATGAAGAAATCATAGCTATTCAGAAGGAGGTCAAAGCAAAAACGATTTTGCTTCAATCTCTTCCTGATGATCACATGGGTGACTTCTACCATTTGGATGATGCCAGAGAGATCTGGAATGGTATAAAAGCAAGGTTTGGTGGGAATGAGGAGTCAAAGAAAATGCGAAGATCCATGCTGAGAGATGAATTCACAGAATTCAAAATCTCAAAGACTGAAGGTTTACATCAAGGGTATGACAGGTTTCAGAAGATATTAAGCCAATTGAATCAACTTCGTTCAAAGCCTGGTGATGGTGATATTAATGCTAGGTTTCTTAAAGCCTTAACCTACTCATGGAATCAGGTGGTGATCTCTCTCAAAGCCAAAGGTGGGCTTGACTATCTCAACTTTGATGATTTATTTCATAAGCTCAGAACTTTTGAACCTCATGTGAGAGGATATTCAAGTGACTCTTTTCCCGCTCCTGCTAATTCTGCCTTTGTGAGTTCTATGGCATCCAGTCCCATGTCATATGCTAGTAGCCCAAGCAATACTGTGTCCTCTCAACATACTTTTCAGCATACTTCAGCTCCTGATCCTACTGCCAAGTATGGTAGTATGGTAGAAGCCGTTCTTCATTCTTTTGTGGCTGATGTTGATGCTCAACAACAACTTGCTTTTGATGACTTCAAACAGGTCGATAAACTTGACCTGGATGAAATGGATCTTAAATGGCAGATGGCCATGCTCACTCTTAGGGTTCACAAGTTTGAGAAGAAAGCAGGTCGAAAATTCAATTACAACCCACGGGAGCCAGCAAGATTCGACAGAAGCAAGGTCCGCTGCTACAACTGCCAGCAACAAGGTCACTTTGCAAGGGAATGCCCTAGCAAAAATGACCAGGAGAAGAGCAGGTACTCAGCCTTTAAGGTTCAGGAGATAAAAGATGACAAGAAGGCATTGGTATCTGTTGACTCTATGGTCAACTGGAATGATCATCAGGCTTCCACTCTAGAATCAGCTGCATCCTCGACTGACGTGTTTGTAATGATTGCTGGGAATCTCTCTGATGCAGAAGAAGCAGACGAGTTTGCTCTTATGGGCATCTCACCTCAGGTACAACATTGTCCTCTTGGTTGTCATGATAAATACTCAGAATTGTTGTCCCAATTTAATGAAGTAAATGATAAAAATGATAAGTACTTTTTAGAGGTTCAAGGCTATAAGGCTTCTTTAAACACACTGGAACAACAAAAGAGGTGGCTACAAGATACTCAACGTGAGTATGAGGATAAAATCCGGATACTAAGCATCGATTTAGAAAACACAACTAATATGCTTAAATATACAGAAAAAGTAAGAGATGCCAGTATCAAAGAAAAATAGGAGATGCAAGAAAAATTAGATGCTACAATGTTGAGATTTGAAAAATGGCAAAAGGCACCTAAAAATCTTTCAAAATTAATTGATAGTAGCATGTCTGGTATAACTAAAAGAGGGTTAGGATTTGAAAAGTATATTGATTCAGAAGATGTGTTTGATTTATCTTTTTCGAGTGTCTTTGATGCCGACAAAGAGGAAGAGGGAAAACCTAGTTACAATAGGTTTAAACCAGCAGCAGAAATGCATGCTGTCCCTCCCCCTCTTACTGGAACTTTTATGCCCACTTCATGGCATAATGACTTGGATGGATCACAGATGCATGAGTCCCCAAAAAGTTCTACTAATTCTAATGACTTTGTCTCGTGTACTTTCAGTGACAAAGCCAGTGACTCTACATCTAGTGGTTCAAGTGAAGAGTCAAGACCTACAAGTTCCAAGTTGAATGATCATGCTGCTACTGGTGCTAGGATGTGTGAAAAAAGAGTTGCTGTTAAGTCAAGTGTGTCTGGTCCTGGTTTATTGAGTCCTAGGAAGAATGTTTCTCCTAGAATTGTGTGTAATAATGTTGGCAGTATGAAACAATATCATTCTAATAAAAGGTCTATTAAAAAATGTTTTGTTTGTGGAAGTGCATTTCATTTAATTAAAGATTGTGATTTTTATGACACACATGCTTCTGTTAATCATGCATTTCCTGCTCCTGGTCCACCAGGAGCTGCCCCATATACTTCTAGAAGACTCAATCCTAGTGCTCAATTGTTTTCTTCTTCTAGAAGGTCCTCTCCTTTAGCTTCTGATCATCGGAGAAACATTGGATTACAAACCACCAGTAATTATTTTCAAAATTTTAATCCAATTTATCCACATAATTTGGACTACACGTATTTTGGTTTGGGAAGTTTGGGAACTGCTGTTAAGCCCTCAGCAGGTTGTTCTTGGTCAAATAATAATACCCATATGATGCATAGGCAACCAAGGAACAACGGTGGATCTCATCAATCTTCTTGGCACTCTACTAAAGATCCACAAGGCAGGCTCAAACCTGAAAAGGTTTGGGTCCCCTTAAGACACTAACTTTTGCATTTTTATTATCTTGTTGTTGTAGGTTACTCCATACCAAGATCCTAGTCTAGGCATTGTTGATAGTGGTTGCTCCAGGAGCATGACAGGAAATAAAAGTCTTCTCTCTAACTTTGTACCATTTCATGGCGGCAAGGTCTATTTTGGTGGGGGTGAAGGCAGGATCACTGGCAAAGGAACAATTAAGACGCCTAATCTAAATTTTGAGCAGGTCTACTATGTGGAAGCACTTCAGCACTTCAACTTGATATCTGTCTCTCAGATTTGTGACAAAAAGCAGTTTGTTCTCTTCACCGATACTGATGCACTTGTGCTCTCCAAAGACTTTCAGCTTCCGGATGACTCACAAGTTCTGCTCAGAATCCCTAGAAGACACAATCTCTATAGCATCAAGCTGAATGAAGTCAATCCTACTGGTCAACTAGCATGTCTGGTTGCTAAAGCCTCAGAAGATGAAGCCACTCAATAGCACAGAAGGATGGGGCATGTGAACTTCAAGACCATTCACAAACTAGCAAATATGAATCTGGTCTCTGGTTTACCTCCCAAGTCAATTAGGAATGATATAAACTGTATTGCTTGCAGCAAAGGCAAACAACATAAAGCATCCTTCAAGGCCATTACTGCTCTTAGTCTTATTACCGAGCCATTGCAGCTACTACACATGGATTTATTTGGTCCTACTTCCATTAGGAGCATTGACCACAAACAATTCTGTCTGGTGGTAACTGATGGTTATAGCAGGTTCACGTGGGTATTCTTCATGGCTGCCAAGAGTGAGGCCTACTCAATTCTTAAAGATTTTCTTACCCTTATAGAGAACCAGTTGTCCAAGAAAGTTAAAGGTATTCGTTGTGATAATGGAACCGAGTTCAAAAATAAAGACCTCATAGCACTTTGTAATGCTAAGGGCATCAAAAGAGATTATAGTGCAGCAAGAACTCCTCAACAGAATGGCGTGGCAGAGAGAAAGAACAGGACACTAATAGAAGCAGCAAGAACAATGCTTGCCGATTCCAAGCTTCCAACCATGTTCTGGACAGAAGCCGTTAATACTGCAAGCTATGTTTTGAATAGGGTTTCTATTACCAATCCTTACAAGAAGACTCCTTATGAGCTTCTAACGGGCAAAGTTCCAAATATTGCTCATTTGAAGCCTTTTGGGTGTCCAGTAACCATTCTGAATACTAGTGACTCTTTGCGGAAGTTTGATGGCAAGGCAGATGAAGGATACATTGTGGGATATTCAGCTCACTCTCGGGCTTATCGTGTCTACAATCTCCAAGCCAAGCGGATCATTGAAACTATAAATCTCAGGTATTTTGAAGAGAAGTCAAACATCCAAGGCAAGGGTCCTGAATGGTATTTTGATCTTGATTATCTTAGTGATTCGTTAGGATATTTTCGTTTCAAAACTAACAATGATGCAGGTCCACAAGTGTTTGCAACTTCTAGTACAGGTGTTCCTTCTAGTCTCTCTGATTCAGATGACGAGGATGACATTTTTGTGGTTCCATCCTACTCCACCACCGTCTCTCCTACTCCTCCTAGTGATGCAACTCCATTGGACGTACCGGATTCCCAAGTAGCTCTTGACACTTTACTCAAACAACAACAAGAAGCTACTACAACAGCTGATCAAGGTGGTTTTGAGTTTCCCTTGTATACGCCTACTGACAAAGCTGCTCCTGGTACCCCAGCTTCTGCTCCTAGTGCCAGCTTATCACCTATTGGTACTCCAGCTAGTGAGTCTGCTTCCAATACTCGTTTCTCCAGTCCTTCTGATTTGGGGAACCATCAAAAGAAGTCTTCTACCAAGCTGGATGATATTCATAAACAACTAGTAGATGGGATTTTCAACGCTGCTTCATATGATGTTGACTTTGTTGGTGATCTCAATAACTTGGCACCAGAAGTGGAGGTAGCTTCCAATCCAGTCTTGCAATCACACAAAGATCACCCTACCACTCAAATCATTGGAGATCCTGGTTCTACTGTCAAGCCACGCAGAATGCTGAAGAAGGCCTCGTCTGATGATCATGCTCTTGTGAGCTATATTGAAGATCAAAAGCGTAATAATCATACGGACTTTCAACACTGTTTGTTTGCTTGTTTTCTTTCACAGGTGGAACCTAGGTCTGTCTCTCATGCTCTTGAGGATCAAAGTTGGGTGGAGGCTATGCAAGAGGAAATGCAGCAATTCTTGTTTCAGAATGTTTGGATTCTGGTTGACTTACCAGATGGAAAGACAGCAATCAATACCAAATGGATTCTCAACAACAAGAAGGATGCACGGGGAATTGTCGTAAGGAATAAATCTAGGCTTGTCGCACAGGGCCACACTCAAATTGAGAGCATTGACTACACTGAAGTTTTTGCTCCGGTTGTAAGGATTGAGGCCATTCGTCTGTTTTTTGCTTTTGCTTATTATGTGGGCTTTACGGTGTTTCAGATGGATGTCAAGAGTGCATTTCTCTATGGCAAAATTGATGAGGAGTTTTATGTCACTCAACCTAAGGGCTTTGTAGATCCACTTCATCCCAAGAAAGTTTACAAGGTGGTCAAGGCTCTTTATGGATTACATCAGGCTCCTAGAGCTTGGTATGAGCGTCTTTCAACTTTCTTGTTAAAGAATGGCTATAGAAGAGGTACGATTGACAAAACACTATTTCTTCGGAGGAATACCAAGGACATTATCCTTGTTCAGGTTTATGTGGACGACATTATCTTTGGTTCTACTCGGAAGGAATGGTGTGATGAGTTTGAACACTTAGTGAAAGGCGAATTTCAGATGAGTGCGATGGGAGAGCTTTCTTTCTTCCTTGGTCTTCAAGTCAAGCAACAATCGGATGGGATTTTCATCAGTCAAGATAAATATGTTCATGAGATCCTTCAGAAGTTTGACATGGATCCTCTTAGACCAGCAGCAACTCCTTATGAAGTTGCTAAACTCAAACTTAAGAATGAGCCAGACCCCCCGGTCAATGTTCACATGTACAGGTCTATGATTGGCTCCCTCATGTATTTGACTGCATCACGCCCGGATATCATGTTTGCAGTATGTGCTTGTTCTAGACACCAGGTGACTCCAACGGTTTCGAACTTAAATGCAGTGAAGAAGATTTTCAAGTATATCAAGGCTCAACCTAAACTGGGCTTATGGTATCCTAGAGAATCACCTTTTGTTCTAGAAGCATATAGTGATAGTGACTATCCAGGTGCTAATAATGACAGAAAGTCTACTACTTGTGGTTGTCAATTTTTTGGTCGCTGACTTATTTCATGGCAATGCAAGAAACAGACAATAGTAGCCACTTCTTCAACAGAAGCTGAATACGTTGCTGCTGCTAGTTGTTGTGGACAAGTTTTATGGATCCAAAATCAAATGTTGGATTATGGTTTCAATTTTATGAACACCAAAATTTTTATTGACAATCAAAACACTATCTGCATTGTGAAGAATCCTGTTTTTCATCAGCGAACAAAGCATATTGAAATTCGGCACCATTTTATACGGGATGCCAATGAGAAGAAGCTGATACAGTTTCTTAAAGTTCATACGGATGATAATGTTGCTGATTTGCTGACTAAAGCATTTGATGGTCCTCGCTTCAACAACTTGGTGGTTCATATTAGGATGGTCAATCCTTGAGGTCCAGGATTGAGGGGAGGCTAAGCCTAAGGGGAGGCTTCGTGTACATATTACTTAGCATAGACTAACTATTGGTAGCTTTTAACAGCATATTGCATTGGTTCTGGTGGTGTGTGTTACTTCTGGTGGAGGATTTTGCTCACTTCTGGTGGTTATATTCTTTCATGACTGGTTTCTGGTCCTTATTGGTTAGCTTCTAGTCATAATTGGTTGGCTTCTGATGGGTCAAAATCCTTCTTTGTCAAGTAATGATTGGCTTCTGGTGCTGGTCTGGGACACTGTTCATTCTTATTGTCCTTTGTTGACCATATTTTGCTTCTGGTTTGACCATTGTGCGCTTTGACTTTTAGTCAACGCTTCCAATTCTGGTATTTACATTTTTAATTAACTTTGGTAAATTGGAATTTGGGAATTATGTTAAAAGGGGCAAGTGGTTACTATGTAATAATGTGTAATTTGAAAGGGCAACCCCCCATTAATAGGGGCCAATGAACAGTTACTACTTTCCTTATTTATGGTCAAATTAACCCCCTTGACTCAAGCATCAGAGTCAACCCATTCCGGAACGATTTATCTACCGTCCTACTCTGCGTGTGGTGACCACTTCTTCCCCTGCTGTTACTACTGGTCCTACATCTGATCCTACTCCTGGTTCTGCTGCTATTCCATCGGTTTTTGTTGCTACTTCAGTTGGTACCACCACTTCTCCTTTGGTTGCTCCTTTAGGTTCTTCTTCAGGTCCTGCTACCACCACCACACAGGCTACCACCACCACCTTTGCTACCACAACCACCACAACTGCTACACCTGCTATGCCATCACCATCACCACCAGTTCCTGGTCCTCAACCTATTCCTTCTTCTAGTGCAGCTCCTATTGATCCCTTGGGTGGGCAAACTAATGAGTCTACTTCTCCTGCTCCCACTGCTGCTGCTGAGGTAAAGGTAAAGGTTGAACCCTTGCCCAGTGATTCCACACCTCGACGTTCGCTTCGCCAGAAATCAGCTCGACGTGTTAGACGTGGCAAGACGGTCCCTTATGAGAAGCGTGATCCTGGAAATTTGATTGATGCCGCTTCTGACAGTGATTCTGATTTGCCTTTGGGAAATGGACATATTACTGGTTGGACGGTTGAGCGTTCAACGACTCTTCCTGGTATGGTCTCGCATAGAATTACTCTTAGTGATGGGTCTGTGCGGTTAGCTTCGGGTCTGCAGGGTGTGTTGTATTGGGCTGATCGTAAAGATCTTATGGCTTTATATGGGTTTGTGGATTCTGGCATGCCTTTTGATCCCATGGTTGTGTCTTCCTGGTCTGGTCTGCGAGTATGGGCTGATCTTAAGTTGATGCTTGATGCACCTCCTCATGCTCCTGTTTCTGGTATATGGAAGGATCAGATGCAATGGGTTATTCAGCGATGGAAGTTGTATGCGGGGTGTGGTGTGCATATGTTGGAGTTGTAATCTGGTCATATGGTTTTCATGCTCACAGACGTGGATTATCCTTTGACGATTGCTTCAATGGAGGCTATGTTGGCTAGTCACTTGCAAATTTCAAATGCTCCATCAGGGAATGAGTCCTCTATGGCAACAGCATTGGTGGAAGGCATCCAGGCTCGTTTGAAAGCTGATAAGAAGGCTGCTTCTGGTGTTTGATTTGGTTGGTTTGTAAGTGTTTATGTTTTGTATTTTTTTGTTCATTTGTTCATATTATCATTCTTTTCACCAATATGTAAAGTGATTGGTGAATTTCATTCTTTATAGTTAAAAAAAAAAATAATTTAAAAAAATATATATATATATATACTTTTTATATAATATCTGCTTATACTTTAAACACATCTTGGATTGTATACTCGTGAATATGATACCATTTGCTGCTTCACACTATGGGTTCTGGTTACTGAATTGTGCTTGTGCTGGTTACTGGTTTCACCTGGTGTTGGACTTGGTCCTCACAACAAATGGTTCTCAACTCACCATGTCTCATCGATAAGAAAGAGTTGATTCACCTTGAGGGTACGGCTCCTGGTGCGATTCTCAAATCCGTTGATGGTTGCCAGGTTACCCAAAACTGGATGGTTTTCACTTGCCATGGTTCTAGACTGAAAAGTGGCTAATCCAAGGGGGTACGGCTCTTGGTAAAGATTTTATCAAATCTATTGATAGCTGTAATAGCTTGCTTAAAGCTATAGGGTTTTCAACTCACCGATGTTTCATTGCTGAGAGTTGGCGAGTCCAGAGGGGTACGACTTCTGGTAAAGACATATCAAATCTGTTGACGGCTGTGATGGTTTGCCTAAAATCATCAGGGTACCCCCACTCACCATTGATTCACATTCTAAGAGTTGGGTTGGGTTCTAGTCTCCCAGGGTGATGCTTATTCCACCAGAAAGACTGGCTAGCCCAAGAGCGAGCAGCTACTTGGTAAAGGCTCATCAAATCTTCTCATGTTGCTGAAAAGATTCAACACGATGCTGATTTGTTCCAAGCTTTGAAGAAGCTTCTAGTGTTTCATGTTGTGGCGGTTCTTCTGACTCTTATCTTGCTGATGTTGCTCTCAGTTATGCTGATTCAATCCTCGAGCTTTATTGCACGTTTTCCAGGAATCTTGAACTCAACAGGTCAAATTCAAGTTTAGGGGAGGATTGTTAGGACCATTGTAATAGTTAAATGTAATAGGTAGACTAGGAGGTATGTAGTTCCTCCTGGTCCTAGTAGTAGTAGGAGTAAGTCGTGCTCCTGGTCCTGGTCAAAGTCAAACTTTATTATTTGTTTATTATTCTGTTAGGATATGCATGAGATATGTTAGGAAAGGATATGCATATCAGTTTTACACGTTTTGTTTAATGCTGTATTAGGGTTTCCTTGTAGTATAAAAGGAACCTCAGGCAGAAGGGTTATGCACACCTTCACCAAACGTAGTTCTAGTCATTATCAATATTAGAAATCCTTAGAAAGGATCAAGTCTTGATAGTTATTCTGTTCTTCTTTATTATATTTGTATTCTGCATTCATATTGTGTATAGAGTCTCTCTATGGATTGACTTGTGATTACAGAAGTCATTCACCGTTCCTGACAGGCTGCAAGATCTACATCTAGTAGATCCAACACAGTTTTTATAAGATAAACATAAGACTTTCAAACTATTAAACCAGTTTTATCAAGACTTAACCAGGTTACTCGAGACTTAGTTTTTCTTCCGCTGTTATATGTTATATGCTTATCCTATTCATGCTTTATTGTACATCCGTGCACTGAGCGTATTGCTCAGCCGTTTTCCTTTTCTATGTTCCCAAAACGGCAGGTACTCAGGGACGCTCGTAGACACTAAGAGTACGTGCATATGGACTGGAAGCTGTCTAGCCTTCTTTACTTTATGCATTTCCTTTCTTATGATACTTATGCTTTGGACATTGTTTAGTCCTTTCCTTTATTATACTATGTTTGTGTGTGATGAGCTTTACTTTTGGACTACCGATGTTTGATTCCGGTATTTTCCTTTTATGGTCAAGTAATGTTTAGACATTTTTCCTTGTATGTTTTGATGACACGCCATAATTGCATGTGACATTTCCATGATCAAAATGGGGTGTTACACTTGAATTAGATGAGGTATTAAGTGCATAAAGTATAAGCATGCGGGGACGAATTCTTCTTGGATCCCGCAATGCCACCGTCTTCAAATGCCGCAACATAAGTAGACACGAACGAAATGGCTTTGAACATTTCATTCTAATTCGGTAGCATTTTACCTCCGGTCGGTGAAGACCGTTGGACGATATAAAATATCGTACTTCTGACAGGTAGATTTAATTAAAAATCTCCTTGACAAGATTTCGCGGGTAAACCCGTTCTCTTTACTCGACCGTCCAAAGCTGACTGCGAACGTAAAGAGTGAATCATTTGGATAAAATTATCCGCATGATTGAAGCCGTCAATTCATGTTCTTGGAACAAGTGAAGTTCAATTAAGAACCGCACCATCGTTGCTTTCCAGTTGTCACGAGCTTGATTCATATAGAATCTTGCAAGTTACCTACCAAGTGTTGTTTGAGGTTAACACTAGAAGGATTTCCGCTCATCACTGTGAACACTAAGGTATCACTCTGAGTGTTCTGGCAAGATCACTTAGATATTGCCTAGAGGCCTGGAACGTGTTTAAGTTCAGCTAAGAATTAAACCACTGTTGCTTTCCAGTTATCACAAGTTTGATTCATAAAGAATCGCACAAGTCAACTACCATGATCTTTTTGATATTCGCTCAAGAAGGATTTCCATCTTCATTGTAAATACTTTCGTATTACTCGGATGTTCAGGCAGGATCATGAAGATTTTGCGTTGGACTCTTAAAATCTTTCTTACTTTTCACAGTGTGTGAAGAAGCAAGGAAATATGGACGTGTGTCCTAATGAGATATTTGATGTTCTCAAATGGCTCTAGACTCGATCGTGCATTTTGGGATTTTAGTGATCGGAGGCTGGAGAGGAGTGCCACCATTTCAATACCAATTTATTCGGAGTGAATAAATCAATAGATAACGTGTTGTCTCCGTGTGATTAAAACAAATACCTTTTGAGAGATATCTGAGTTAGCTGGGATGGGTTGTGCATTGCATCACTGGGTCCATGATGTCTTATCTTCAATATCAAGCATCATTAAAAATGATCTCAATAGCATATGTATTGACCCGGTTTCTGCCTAAAGTTGTAAGGAGGGCTTCTTTCTTTACACCCTTTATCTTTACAATTCTTTTTCATTCTTCAACCCCTTCAATGCTTACCAATACGTCATAACTAGCACCTTGTTGTGATTGTTCCAGTGCTAACTTAAGTACTTGGTCGGCATTCAGCTACGTTCACAATCTTTCTCCAACTTTCCTAAGGACGACTATTTCTAGCTATGGAATGTCCTTGGGAAGATTCCTCCGGTTTTGGAAGAATCATATGACTTAACCTATCCTACCATCCTTATGTCACCACAATCTTCATCGTCGTGAGATAAATGGGTTTTGGGTAATTATATGTCACCATGAAATCCATTTTGATATAGCAAATCCATTTTGCTCCCCCTTAACATATGCCACGATATTCGAAAACATTTCGCATATGTCGGGAAGAGCTAGCACATTAAGTCAAACTATTTGTGATAATATCCCATATTAAATCACATTTTCTCCCCCATATTAAAAATATTAACCCAATCGATGTTTTTAATATCAATTGATTAAATGAAGTTTTAACAAAGGTTTTGGGAAGAAAAATGTTAGTCCGTTTTATCTTCATGATACCAAATGTATGAGATATGATATCGTTTTATAACATGATCACATATTCACCATATTAGAAAAGAATTGAAAAGGTTGGACCTGATAGATGAGAACATCATATGATAAGATCAAATGGTTCTTGTCAGCATATGTTGGTCGCCTCGTCACGTCTGAAGTCATCTCTTGACACCACATGTACGATTGGTATTGTTGTCTTGACACCACTTAGTGAGCTTGGCACGTTTGGCATCGAAGATTCTGAATGCTTGACAATTGCTCCCCCTCAATTGTTGACCCGTGTTCTATTGAAAGAGCTGTAGTCGCCGGTTGAGTAGTCGGATCGTCGAGTATGTAGATACCAATTGTAGATAGCTATGGTTGTAGAGATGATAGCTTCATAAAAACAAGACTTCTCTTGTTTTAACAAATAAATGCACTCAAACGTACATTGATTTGTGTTAGACCAAGTTATAAAGTAAACTTGATCCCTTACAAGGTTTTAAAGTAAACCTTGCCCGAGAAAATTAATTCCCGTTGAGAGCCAAAGCTTTCATAAGAAATACTTGACTTTAATATAAAAACCGGGTTGCAGTCAGAAATAACTACAAGCCATTTAGGCATGTTTTATGGAATATTTACAACTTTTGTACGAACTCTATTTATGGCGCCGTGTCGATATTAATCAACCTTTCTAAGGCCGTAAATATTATCGTACCAAAAGACATGCCTTTGAAAAAATAAAGTAAAAATATTTTTGGATTTTTATGAAATTTTCAATTTTTATGGTTTTTATATGGTTTTATATTTTTGTATTTTGCTTTTGTGGATAAGAATATAAACAATATATACAGATGATCACCAAGGATACGGAGAATAGTTTACCATCACTATTCTTTCGCTTCATCTGCCAATTCCGTTAGAGTCTCAGGCGAGAAGGTTCTCATTCCTAGCTTGTCGGCCAAAAATTCAATTCGAGCGCGATCTAAAGCCTTTGTGAAAATATCCGCCAATTGATACTCAGATCGGACAAAGTAAAGCTCGATTACTCCATTTTCCACTTGCTCCTTGATGAAATGGTAGCGAATGTCAATATGCTTTGACCGAGAGAATTGAACGTTGTTGCAGCATAAGGCAATTGCACTTTTGTTGTCGCAGTACATCGGAATCTTGTTGAAACCTAGACCATAGTCGGTTAATTGCGATCTCATCCAAAGAATTTGAGCACAGCAACCGGACATAGCTATGTATTCTGCTTTCGTACTTGAAATTGCAGCGCTTTTCTGCCTTTTTGATGCCCAACTGATTAGTCGATCTCCTAGTAGTTGCAAAGTTCCACTCGTGCTACGCCTTGTGTCTTGACAACCCGCGTGATCCGCATCTGCATATGTCATAAGTGCAATCGAAGAGTTCTTCGAATACCAAAGTCCCCGATTAATGGTTCCTTTAACATATCGAAAGATCCGTTTCACAGTGGCTAAGTGTAACTCGGTAGGCCTAGTTTGATACCGAGCACACATGCATATAGCAAACTGAAGATCAGGTCGACTAGCTGTAATGTACAGAAGAGTACCGATCATTCCACGATACAGTGTTGGATCAATGGCAACTCCATGTGGATCTGCATCAAGCTTAGTTCGTTCCATCATTGAAGTATCCACGGGATCACAAGATTCCATCTTATATTTCTTAAGGGATTCAAGGGCATACTTGGATTGATTGATAAAGATGCCTCTAGGACTCTAAGATATCTGAAGTCCTAAGAAGAATGATACCTTGCCCATCATTGACATCTTAAACTTGGAAGACATGAGTGTCCCAAACTCATCCGATAAGGTTTGGGTCGAGGCAGCACATATAATATCATCAACATATATTTGTACCATAATCATATCTTTACCTCGTTTTTGAATGAACAGCGTGGGATCCACCTTGCCTTTAGCGAAGCCTTGCGTAATGAGGAATTGTGACTATAGATCATACCATGCGCGAGGAGCTTGCTTCAACCCATAGAGAGCCTTCTTAAGCTTATACACATGATTAGGATAATTAGGATTCACAAAACCATCCGGCTGTTGAACATAGACCTCTTCCTTGATTTCACCATTAAGAAATGCCGTCTTCACATCCATCTGATAGACGATCATATTCATGTGGGCTGCATAAGCGAGGAATAGTCTAATAGCTTCCAAACGGGCAACATGCACAAAGGATTTCATAAAGTCGATGCCCAATAATTGCTTGTATCCACGAGCTACTAGACGAGCTTTGTTCTTCAATATTCCGCCTAATTCATCGAGTTTCACCTTGTAAACCGATTTCAAAGTGAGTAACTTTACTTGATCCGGGCATGGGACAAGTTCCCATACTTCAAGACGTATAAATTCATTAAGTTCTTCTTGCATAGCTTCTATCCAACATGATTGAGTAAAAGCTTGTTGCCATGTCTTAGGTTCAACTTCAGTGAGAAAAGCATCAAAGTAACAAAACATTGCACTTTCTTGTAACTGACTTCGTGTGGATACCAGACGATTAGGGTCACCAATAATAGAATCTATAGGATTATCCTTTGTCCACTTGCTGTCATGTTTACGAATCCGTGGATTGGAGTAAACTGTAGAAGGAGCTTCCTCTGAGGTGGACGACCCGGCTTGATTAGGGTCGGGAATTGGTACACCAAAGAATGGAAGTTCACGCATTTGAGCGAATTCTAAATCGTGATCATCATCATCCTCTTCATCATCAATAGGCATGATATGGGTAGTTGAAACATGTGTTGGTTGAGAATTACTTGTTGATGGTATATCTTGACCAATTGTAGGTGCAGATGTGTCTGATTGTGCTTCGGTTGCTGGAACGACAACTTCGGTTACCAGAGCTATTACCTTAGGTTCTGGAGCAAAAATAGTTGGAGGAGTAAAGAATTCATCAAAGAACGGTTGAAACAACGTATCCCATTCAGTCCTAGAAGGTGGTGTAAATGATGATGAAGTAGGGTTGTTTGGGACAAGACCAGAGCTAATGTTACTGGGTCCCATTTCATGAAGTGCGGGTTCAGAGCTACTTTGCTCAGAAGTCATTGCTGTCAGCTCATCAAAATCAACATTCATAGTTTCGAGGATCTTGCGAG
Organism: Glebionis coronaria; assembly: GCA_025667525.1. Classification (NCBI taxonomy): domain Eukaryota; kingdom Viridiplantae; phylum Streptophyta; class Magnoliopsida; order Asterales; family Asteraceae; genus Glebionis; species Glebionis coronaria. Next base: position 172,379,806 of record CM046881.1, read on the forward strand.
AGTTACGGTTGTAGATTCGGTATGCCTTCTTTGCGGGTGCGTAACCAATGAAAATACCAATATCAGCCTTTGGTTGAAGTTTTCCCAAATTGTCACCATCATTATTTGGATAACAAAGAGAACCAAATACATGAAGATATGATAAATCTGGTACTTTTCTATGGAGAAGCTCATAAGGTGTTTTACCATGGCGTTTACGAATTAGTGACCGGTTTTGGGTGTACACTGCTGTAGATACTGCTTCTGCCCATAAAAACGTAAATTAACATCGTTCGAGCAGCTTCCATAAGTGTGCGATTTTTCCTTTCAACGACACCGTTTTGTGGTGGAGTGCGTGCAACGGATGTTTCATGAGATATGCCAACTTCTTCATAATAATCACGCAAGATTTGATTCACAAATTCGGTTCCATTATCTGTACGAATGTGTCGGACAGTAGTGTTGAGACGCACTTGAATCATCTTGAGAAATCCGATGATGAATTTAGGTGCCTCATTTTTTGCTTTAAGAAATTTCACCCATGTAAACCGAGAGTAATCATCGACGATGACGAGGATGTACTTTTTGCCACTAAGACTTTCAACACGCATTGGTCCACAAAGATCCATATGCAACAGATAAAGTTTCTCTTGGTTGGTGTCTTTCGTCTTGGGTTTGTATGATTTCTTAGTGATTTTCCCCATTGTACACGCGGAACAAAAATGATCCTTGTGAAATGATAGTTTAGGAAGACCACGAACAAGTTCGTTTTTCGCCAAGTGATTAATAGCGTCAAAGTTAAGATGAGATAACCGTCGATGCCATAACCATGACTTAGTCTTCGATGCTTTGGAGAGAAGACATACGGGAGAAGCGGCCATCATGTCTTGTAGAGACAAAGTATACAAATTATTCCCTCGAGTACCTTTCAATAAATCAACCCCTTCCAAATTACGAATAAAGCAGGTATGCTCTCGAAAAGCAACTTCTAGGTTTGCATCACAAAATTGTCCCACAGAAAATAAGTTGTGACCAAGACCTTCCATGTAATACACTCTTGAAATTATAACATTCCCAATATGATATTCACCGTAACCCATTATCTTTGCAATATGATCATTACCAAATCGAACCGGACCAAGAAACTTGCTGACGAAATTTCTGAGCTGAGAGCGATCTCCGGTCATATGCTTTGAGCAACCAGAGTCCAAATACCAGAGGACAATTTGGACCACTTGTTTTCAACAACAACAGTAGACAATGCATTGGAAACTATTGGTTCCGGAGTGTTAGCAGATACAGATATAAGATTATCAGAATTACTAGCATTTATGAGACCCTTAGATTTCCTGCGTTTTCTAATGTGAGTTTTAGCACTAACAGGTTTTACTGTGCCAACTTTCTTAGGTTTTGGATTATTCGCGGGCACTACAGTGGGAGTAGACCTATTTAAAGGACACTTAGTTCCTACAGTAGTGTCGGTGTTCCTAGTTAAAGGACACGCTTGTGTTTTGGTAGCCTTGGTACTCCTAGTTAAAGGGCACGCTTTCTTCGATGTAGTGGGAGTGATCCTAGTTAAAGGGCACGTATTTCTTACTATAGTGAAAGTTCTACCAGTGGGGCGCCACTTCCAACCAAATTGGGTTAACACTTTCCCAGTCGGTTTCCATTCTAATCCATTTTTCCGGGCACACATCTCATTTACATGGTCAATAAGGCAAGAATCGTGACGACTAGAAAACATACATTCATTTCAATTCCAACATTTCAAATTAGAATTCACAGTAGGCTTAGAACTCTACACAACCGCAGAGCCTTTAGGTTTAGCTACATGATTCTTTTTATTCAAAACAGAAATAACATTCCTAGGATGGGCTTCTACTTTCTTCTTCACTTGACTACTAGATAGGGGCAAGATCCTATCATTCTTCTTGTTTCTTTTAAGCTTAGATCTTTGAGCCTTAGTAGTGGTGCTTACTCCTATAGAAGGCAAGACGGGAATATTAGAAGCTGGTTTTGATTCCGCCTTATCTTTAGTGACCAAAGTTTGAGATGGTTTAGTCCTAGGGCCCTTGTTAAGTGGTGTGACGGCTATAAGGTTCCTTTTAATTGCACTAGAGGACGATGCTGAGACAGTGGCTGCGTTATCCACAACATTCTTACCTTTTAGAGTACGAAGTGTTTCCTTTAACTCAGCCAAGACCAGATTTTTATCACAAATTTGTTCCCTCAAATCAGATATTTCTGCCGACTTTCGATTCAATTGTTCAATCAAAGATTGATTATGTGCAATGGTATTAGTACATGCGGGCTTTACTGAATCAAAGAGTCGTGTATTTTTCTGTTTTAAGTTATCAACTTTGGACAAAATCTTGGAAACTCGGTTATCTAGATCAAGTTTAAAATTCTCAGCGGCCTCAAGTACGTTCACACAGTTAAGCTCCTTAGATTTCTCTATGTCTATCCGCAAAGATTGAGCAACCTTGTCACTTGGCTGACGCTGTTTTGATTGTAAATTCAATCGAAAATTCTTTTCAAAGTTTGCATCATCGATATTAACACCTTCGAATGACGTTTCAAAGATTTCTTGAATAAATTGTTGCTTGCATTCAAGCGAAATACAATGTGTTTGAATCTCATCAAAACGTTTTAAAAGCGAAGAATATAAATCTTGAAGCTTTAAAAATTCAGCGTCAGATTCGTGACAAGTACTATCTACCACATTATCCACAGATTCAACATTATGCACAATAGAATCATTATCAACACTTTTATTCACACAGACAGAAACTATATCATGAGACATCACTTGCTTCAGAAGCTGATCATTTTGGCGTGAAACCCGTTCTATTTCAAGTAAACTGTTTTCGTAAGCATCTTCCATTTCATTGAAAACACGTCTAACTTCTTCTATTTCCAAAAGCAAATCTTGATCAAGATTACTAAGACACGCTTTAACATTCTTTACAAACGGAACAATTTCGTCTCGAAATGCATCTCTAGTGTGCTCAAAGTTCCATTCACCTTTCGTTATGGCCGAGGCCGTCGTACGTTCCAAAATGACCTTGTCAAAATCGGCTAAGTGTTGGTGAACCGCATTTAAGTTAACGGACGCCTTGCTTACCGGTGGAATTAACGTTGTTAAATCCGTTTTGACAAGTGTAGGAGACTTACTAGGAATGTTTTCATTTGACAAACTTTGGGGCACAAGAACTGTCAATTCTGCTAATTCCTTTTGCAAGCAAATGCGTGTCTTTTTCGAAAATTGATCTTTGTTATGTTGATCATAATCAATTGTATGGAATTTTGAAAGCATTTTAGAATGAGTTTCATCCGCAAGTGATTGTGTCTCCTCAGTACTACGTACAAAAGGTGCTTCTTTCGATTTGCCAATTATGGTCATATCATAAAGACCGAGAATATATTCCTGAGCTTGTTTTGCATAACCGGGATTAGGTGGTAAATCTTGAAGACGCTTAAGTTCGAGTTCTTTAAATGATTTTGTTAAAAGATGAACCTTTTCCGTGGAAGCGTATTGTTTTAAAAGCTTTTGTTCTTTAAATTTAAGAAGCTTGGTAGCATTAATTTCTGATTCAAACTTTTTAGACTCGAGAGTTTCGAAATCCATTCTAAGTTTCTGAAAATCATTGACAACCGACTCTTTTGCTTTTAATTCATTGGAAAGATTAGCTTTTAATGATTCTATTTCTTTCAAGTGTTCAATCTTTTCAAAACGAAATTGGTCAAATTCAGAACATGTTATTTTCTCTGTTTGAGGGACCATTTCAAAAGTTTTGACCTTTTCTTTATGCAACGCAAGCTCAGCAGTTAGGGTGGAATTGGTATCTACGGATTGTCTGAGGGCCATATGCATTTGATCAATAATATGTTTAGGTACCATGACCAAATCATGTTGAGCATAAGATTCCATACCCGTCGTAGCATTTGGTTGAGGTTCACTCAAATGTGTAGGATTGGGTACCACATCATTTGAGTTACTAGTTCCCGAATGCTGTTCGAGGTTGTCATTTTCATGCCCAACTTGATGTTGGTTAACATCAATATTATTAGATGTGTTGGTACCTCACTGACGACATCAGAATCGTAGTGAGAGAGATTAGCAACGAGAGCAGCTTGGGCAGAGTGAATGTCATCACAATCCGAATCATATGCGTCAAGATCATCTGCTTGATAAGCTGCATTAGAAGTAGAAACGACTGCAATGCCTTCAGTATCTGCTGCCCCTGGGTCTGCAAGAAATGCTAACTCCTCTGAATCCAAAATCTTCCCGTTAGACTGAGCATCAACCAAATACATCTTCTCACGAAACCATGCATCATCCCTTCTCCTTTTCGGCTGAGTGCATTCCCTAGCCATATGACCTTGTCCTCGGCAGTTGTAGCAAGTCACAACCTTTTTAGGACCAATAGGACTTCCATTTCCACTAGCTTGAGAATTCACAGCTTGATTGTTCACAGTCCTTGTAGGAGGTCCATATGAATTTTGCCTTCCCTGAATAGGTTGCACTGTTACTTGACCATCTTGAACAGTAGCTTTTTGTCGAGGATTTGAAGAGGTGCGGAGCTGATTTTTTGTTGGTGGAAATCCTCTAGTTGCAACAAGTTTTGACAAGTAGGCGGTGAGATGGTTTAGTACATCAGCTGGCGTATCATTTGGAGTAAAGACCGGTGCTTGGATGGGTGGAAGTTCATTAGAGTAGAAAGCTTGTGCTGGTTGTACTTCTATTGGAAAATATCCTTGCTGAGGAGTATAGCCCATTGGAGAAGTGTTGGCTTGTGATAGTGATGATGGTTGCTGTGAAAAAGATTGTTGATGAACACTTTGTTGAAATGCTTGTTGTGGCATCACTAGTGGTGGATAAGATGGTTGCTGTGGTTGCTGATAGTTGTGTAGTGGTGTCTGCTGCAAGTATGATGGTTGCTGATAAGTATAAGCCATGTTTTATTGAGAAGCATACATTGCAAGTGGATCATGAACTTGAGGTGTAGACAACCGAGCCTCGATCACATGGCATTCGTGTTGTTGAAGAAAAGCTTGAAGTTGATCCACATTGGTGTTATGCAAGTCCTTAGCCAATTTAACATCCGTCACGTATTTTTTCCATTCTGGAGGAAGAGTGTTCAAATACTTGGTGTTTAACTGAAAGGTAGGAATTTCCATGCCATAGATATTAAGCTCATTCAACAATAGGGTAAATCTCAGATAGTAATCATTGAGAGTCTCCCCTGACACATAGGCAAACTTATCAAAAGTATCATAAAGCTTACACTCTCGTTCTTGTTTAGTTAACGAGGTGCCTTGCATTAGAACCCGAATTCTATCCCATAACTCTTTGGCAACTTTATGTTTGCTGACGAGTTTGTAGACATCTAGAGGAAGGGCTTGGAGAATGATGTTTGTAGCATACTTATCACATTTATCTTGAATCTTCATATTTCCAGTCAACTCACCCGTTGTGCGAGGACGAGTAGTCGTACCTTCCGTCACTGTACCATAATCTAATGGTCCATTGAGCACCGATGCCCAAATTAGATGTCCATTCTCCTTGTTCAACATATAAAGTTCCATTCGGGAAGCCCATTCCTCATACATAGTCTTCACCAACATAGGTGGACGATTATCCGTACCCGAGAGGATGGACTTATCCGTAAGAGATGTGTAATCCATTTCAATAAGTGAAGATTTACAAAGTTGATCGATCAATGAAAGAAACTAAATGTGTTTGTTGTTGTGTGTAAAAACCGAGAAATAATGTTAAAATCCCCTAAATTATGTTCTCGATAAACCAAAAATTCCAAGATGAAATTGCACACTCAAAAACACGTTTTTGAAAAAACTTGGAATACTTGTTGCCCTATCGCAATGCCTAAGGGGAATGCTGTCGCAATGTCCAATCGCAATAAATCCTATCGCAATAATCCAATCGCAATAAATCCTATCGCAATATCCAAATCGTAATAAATTATATCGCAATAATCCAATCGCAATACCCCTGTCGCAATACCCCCTGTCGCAATACCTGTCGCAATGCCCCCCCTGTCGCAATACCCCCTGTCGCAATACCCTGTCGCAATGCCCTGTCGCAATACCCCTGTCGCAATATGAATCGCAATATGGATCGCAATAACAAGGAACTCCAATCGCAATCTGGATCGCAATGATAGAAAACACACAAATCACAATCCCAATCGCAATGTGGATCGCAATGTATAAACCCTAGATATTGCGATGGAGAGGCTATCGCAATGGTACAAACAGTATGCTATTTTTTCCACTTTTCTCGGACAAAACACCCCAAATTCGAGATTTTAAGCCAAAAAATGATCCAAACACCCAAAAATTTTGTGTTTTTAACCAAAGTAACAATACCAAATCACTACCACAACTATGTAGATGATTTGTATCAAGATCAAACCATAAAAAACACAAAAAAATTTGGACGTGTGTTACTATTGATCAAAAGCTATCAAAAATCAAGAACACAAACACATAAATAATACAATCATCCTATGGCTCTTGATACCATTTGTAGGATATGTAAATCTATGCTTATGTTTTAGAGAGAGAAAGAGATAGAAAGATGGTGGATTTCACACTTCTAGAGAGAGAAAGTTTAAGAGAACTATGTGTTATTCAAATGAAATCACCACCCTCTCCATCAATGGAGAGGGTTTATATACCAAGCCCATAAGATGGGCTTGGGCTTACATTTGGGCCGGCCATACAAGCATGGACTGGGCTTTTCCTTGTTTAGTTAATTAAAAGATATCTAGACTACGAGCTACAACTTAATATATTGTCGGAGTGACCGAATCTTCCTAAATACGTAAAAACGTATTTCCAACATGATCTTAGGGGCTTATTAGTTAGATTGTAATGAAAAGTATTTTAAAATTATAAATATGTTTTAGCACGATACTTTGAGGTCAACTAATATTGTCAATATTATTGAGCATCTTAAGATTTTGTTCAAACCAGCAGAACACATGGATTAACTTTTTTGTTTATGTGTTTGCAGAAAAATCAATTTAATAAGAACGAATATGTTTAAGGAGAAATATGTGTCAGCTATTGTTTGCGGTCATAGACGAAAGGTAACCTCGAATCAAATTTCTGTTGTTATTTTAAAAATGTCCTATAAGAGTCTAATTCTAGCTTCGTAGTAGGTGTTTCTGTTCGTATATAAGGTAAAAAGTTCATACTGATTTTAGCTATTGTCATTAACTGAAAAATATTGTTCAATTATGGGTCAAATAAATATATAAAACGAAAAAAATCTGTGAACCGGACGAATCTGCTCGCAGGTCAAGAATTACCAAGGTAAGACCACAATTTTATAAGCAAGTGAATTTGGTGTTCAGGATTATGTGTTTCTTCCATCAGCAATTAACCACTGTTTTTTTTCTTGTGTTGCACACAGTTGCGCCTATATTCTATGCTCATTTAGCAGCGACAAGGATGTCTCGAATCATGAAGTTTAAGGCTCCCCCTCCGAGATGTCTTCGAGCCATGGTCGTACATGAGTGAAATCAGTTGGATATGTGCCCGTTCCAGAATTGACAAAGCTACAGGAAGGTGTATGGGACTCCATGTTTTTCTTTTAGATATCTTTAATTCTTTTCTCACTTGGATATGTGAATAAGTTCAAGTATATTTTTTGGCCTTCCTTCTTTTTATGTAGTTGAGGCAATGGTCTGTTGAACCTTTAGCTTAACAATATCCTTGGATATGGTTTGTATTTTTGTTAATAATATACAATTGATACGTAAATGGTAAGGATGCTCTGCTGTTATTTTGGAACCTAATATTTTATGATGCTTACCCATGTTTGTAGAATCTTGATAACCTATGAATCTATGAAGTGGGTTGAAGATTCCTAGAGAGAGAAACTAGTGAGAGAAAGTGAGAGAGAAACTATATGTTTTTCATTAAATGAGAAAAATGGAATGTCAACAACCAACCCCTTTCCATGGTGGAAAGGGGTATTTATATCCAAGGCCTATATTGGGCTTGGGCCGACCCATGACAAGCCCATGGGTCAGTTTCTTACTTAACTTAATAAGTAACACTAACTACGAGCTATTACAACATTAATAATATTGTGGAGTGACCGATACTTCTAATATACGTAAAAACGTATTTATAACAATCTCCCCCTAAGGGAGGTCACTCCACGTTTACAAAGTTCTAAACCTAGCATACTATACTAAGTCTTCGTTCTTCAGCTCGTAGTCTTTTCTTCTTTCTTTTTGTTGTGAATATTTTGATTTGATCTTTTAGGCTTTGGCTTGAGAGCATTGTTCTTTTGACCAATCACGTGCGATCTTTGCCTTCTTGTGAAACTTGCCTCCTCGTGACTCCATGTTCCACACACTTATGTCTTTTTATTGAATTCTCGAAAGCTTCAGAGTTTGGTACAGCGGAAGACTTCATTTTGCACTTTCTTGAATTTTGCTGAACTTTGATGCAGAAAAACATAAACATGTGGGAACGACTTCTACAGGTACACCGCAACACCACCGTCTTCAACTGGTACACAGCAACGCCACCGTCTTCAACAGGTACACAGCAACGCCACCGTCTTTAACAGGTACACAGCAACGACACGAATAAAATGGCTTTGACATTTTATTCTAATTCGGTAGCATCTTACCTCCGGTCGGTGAAGACCGTTGGACGATATTAGATATCGTACCCGTGACGGATAGTTTCAATTAAGTAACTTCCTGACAGGATTTCGCGGGTAACCCCGTTCTCTTTATTCGACCGTCCAAAGCTGACTGCGAACATAAAGAGTGAATCATTTGGATTAAAAAAAAATCCTTATGATTGAAGCCGTCAATTCATGAAACCTGGAACAAGTGAATTTCAATTAAGATTTTCACCATTTTGCTTTCCAGTTATCACGAGCTTAATTCATAAAGAATCTTGCACGTCACTGATTGTAGTGTTTTACTACTCTTTAGGAAAAGAGCGTAAATAGCGGTAAGTATCGAGTGATGATTTTAGGAAAAATCAACACTAATGACCCAATCACTTAAAAGAGATAAAGTTCGTTTCCCAAGGAGGTATATGTGTGTGTTCTAATTTGTATGTATTTGAGATTAATATTGAGAAGAATGGGGATGAGAGGATGAAAGACGGTTACGTGAAAATTAAACTACGACGAAAACGTAAAGCCGTGAAAAACTACCCAAAATAAAAAAAAATATTAAAACCAAAAACAAAGTATCAAAAAGGCTAAAAACAAGTCTAAAATAATATAAATAAAGATAAAAATCCAACAAAGATATTTTAAAACCTTTTATTAATTAAATAATTAATTTTAAATGCTAATTAAAGCCCTAAAATTAAATTTAACTAATTCAAATGTCTAAAATATGATTTTATTGAATAATCACTTAACTTATATTATTAGAAGACTAAAAAGTAATTTTCTAAAAATTAAAACCTATTAAAACTATTTTTAAAACTCTAAAAATGATTAAAAATGATTAAAACCTAATTAAACTTAAAATAATTATAAAAATAAATCTAAAAGTTATAAAAATATTCTAAAAATGGAAATAGTCCTAATTAATGATAAAGATCCTAAGAAAAATGAAAAATAAAGAAAAATAAAATTTTGAAATTTAAATATTAAAATAATAATAAAATAATGCTAAAAATAAAAAGTTACTAAAATTTGAAATAAAAAATTTCTAAAAATCCTAAATAATATAATTAAGAGAAAAACACAAATTTAAGCTCCTAAACCTTTTTTAATAATTTTATAAAAATCTTTAAAGTTTATTAAAAACCTTAAAATATTATAAAATTAAAAATAAATGTTTTTGAAACCAAAATTAGATGTAAACCTCAAAAATATATTTTAAAAACTAAAAACTATTTTTCCTAAAAATTATAACTATTTTTGGTATTTTTTATTGATTTAATAAAAAACGTATATTAATTAAATTCTAATAAATAAACTAATAAAAGGAAAATTATAAAAAGTAGCTAGAAAAATCTATAAACTTAATTAGATTCTAGGAAAAATGAAATAAGCAAAAATGAGAAGCAAATAAGCTGGAAATTTGATAAATAAGCCACGGCTTATTTATTTAAGCTAGAACCCAACAGACTTTAAGTATTAAACCTTTCACGTTTATACACAAGATAAATGCTAGCACACTGGTAAGAGCCTTGAACCCTCCAACGAGAGGTCAGGGGTTCGAAGCCAGGCTAGTGGATTTTTTTGCTATTTATTTTTTTTATTTTTTTAAACTTTTTCAATCCAACTGGTGACCTTTTAACAAGCTAAATCCAATTCCACTTCCTTTATATGCAAAGATTAGAACAAATCAAAGATCAAATATGGCCTGTTTCAACAAAGAACACAAGCAGGTTTCTGCTTTGTGTTTACTTGCTTTTTGATTCAGCCAAGAGGGGCTTGGCAGTGCTTATTTGGTAGATCTTTTTGGAGCAATGAGGCACCCTTGAGCTTATTGAAGCTCAAGGAGTCAAAGACAGTAAACAAGTAACATTTAGCACACCCAAAATCATACACAAATGCACTCAACAGCCTATGTCAAGTCTCTGAGATAAAGCAGGCAGGTCTGGGAGCTTATATGCTTCTAGCTTGCAAACTAATGAACTTTAGATGTCCAAATTTTGCACAAATACTCACCAACTAGCACACAATCAATAGCAATACTAAAATTACCCTATCAGTTAACAAGTTTCAAAGATCTAGGCACAAATCTCATGAAATTTAGCAAGAAAAGTGGATATGCAGTTTTATAGCTAGCTTATCTCTTTTAAACAAACCAAATTAACTCCAAACTTGTTCCAAACTAAATTACCACTAACAACTAACCTTACTCAATCCTTTTTACCAACTCTAACACTTTTTAAGAACACTAATTAAGATCAAAGCCCTGCTTAAACCTATTGCCAAACACCCTTTAAACTTTTTGAAACCAAAATTTATCAAACCAAAACAATACAAAACTTGATCAAACTGATTCCAATCCTTCTAGCATGCATATTACATCCAAAGAACACAAAATCAACAACTAAAACACACTTAAACACAGAAATCAACCAAGATCATACACCTTGCAATTTTCTGAGATTTTTCAAATGAGAAATGGAAGTACCTTAGGACCCTTACATCCAAGGGTCCTAGTGGATGCTACACCACCTCCCTACCAGCCCGGGCTGGTGCAGAACCAATATCAACAACTCCTGAACCTGTTTAAGAACAAAATCAAAGAACACACACAATAATACAATATAATGTATTTTTCTGATTTTATTTCTTTCTTTTTTTTTTAAAAAACCTTCCAAAAACTTTCCAAACCTTCTAAACACGTTTTCTAAAACCTAATATCACCAATAACATGAACCATAAGCACCAAATCCTTATAACCAATTCTCCCAAAAATCCTTTGATTTTCAGAAACTTTTGAAATATTTTGAAAACCCAAATCACTTAACCAAATAACAATGGAACTCAGAATCAATCTCCCTCACAACACACAATCTTTTAAAAACAATAAAAAAGGAATTATAATTGAATTTTTCAAAAACCAAACTTTTTATTTCTTTAAAAAGGAATTACAAGTGAGAGATTTGAAACTGGAACAAAGGGTCACCCACAGGTTGGGGCCTCTTTTATACTAAGCTAAGAAGGATCTAGAATCCAAAAAAACTAAACCCTAATACATGGAAAAATCCCTCATATGCCCTTGGACGTTTTTGGTGTGAATTGTCCTTTCTTGATCTCCACTGTTTAATTTTGCGTTGTGAGTAAGCAATGAATCTCCATCGTTGATGTAGGACACGTCACATGCCTTGGAGCCAAAGGAATGCTCCTATTGGTGGATGGGGAATTGGGGGTTTGGTACACATGCGTGGGATTGGGATTTTTAGGAGTGGGTTGAGTTTTGGTACGTGTGAATTAAACGTGTGCACGTTTAATTGGTTTTTACCCAAGGAAAAATGAAGGTGAAACCTGGGCTGTAAAAAGATAAACAGTAACATCCTTAGATCCGATATTGGGGGAATAGTGGGTGTTAGGCGCCCTTTTCAGATTTGAATGTTTTACTTGGCACATTTGGTCCTTTCTTTTCCTTTCTTTTGTCTTTTAACTTTAAAAACCTGTCAGCGCCCTATTAAGCTTGTGTCAACTTTCAAGGTTTGGCAATTTTGGCACAAACTTAATAAAAAGGTTATCAAGGGTAATTTTTGGCATTTTTGAATATTATTTTGGGCTGTTTTTGAACATTGTTGATCTTCCAAGGTCTTCTTTGTATCTTTAACTTCATGAGGGACCATTTTTGGCAATTTGAATTTGTTGAGGGACTAAACTTGCCATTTCTTCAAAGTTGAAGGACCTTTTTGCAATTTTGACAAACTTAAGGGACCAAACTTGTAATTATTAATATACAAGGGTTTTAAGTGTCATTTCTTCATAGAATGAGGATCAATCTTGTTTTGTCTTCAAGTCTTAAAGGGTATTTGATGAAAATTCCATGATTAGGGCCCGGTTCATTGTACGGCTTCGTTTCTCGTGTCCGTTTTTCCTTGTATCTTGTGATCTTTTGTCTTTTTCACGATATCCATACCTAAAATACACAAGTAAACAAACACAAGCATATATATGGTATTTTATGACATTTTAATGCATTTAAAGCCCGAAAAGAACGATGAGATCATGTATAAATGCCATCTCATCACTCCCCCATACTAAGCCATTGCCGTGTCCTCACGCAATGCTAGAATAAAGTATCTAAGCATCACCAAAGTTCAATTTTATTAACCTTTATTGAAGAGTAAAAGACTTGCAACATACTACGAGATTGTGTAAAGACATAATGTATGATTTTCATCACCAAAATGTGACTTTTAGGGTCTAAGAATAGAAACAAGTTAATGTCCCTTAGAGTAAATTTCGTCATCCTTGATTGTCATACATTCCATGCTAAGTGCAAAAACAAGATCATTGTTGGTACAAGTCACAATGCTAACACTACTCATACGTTCAAATTGTGTAATACTTTTTCTCCCCGCAATCCTAGTTATTATAAAAGGAAATGGGTTACTAGCATTTTTTATCTATTTGTCATGGATCACAAGTGATTCATATTGACTTATTTGAGTAGTTATTAGTTCGAAAGCAAAGTAGCACGATTTGATCAATAGTTAGCCGAAGGACAAAATCTTTTAAAACGACTTCTCGTGTATCTCCTTAAGTTCATATCTTGGCATAACTCGTTTCACGATTTGAGACCTTTCTCGGACCGATATTTGGCATGTACTTCATACTTCAAATCTTGGGAAGACGTTCTTGAAATTATGGTCTTCTCTTCATATATTTGGAATTTCTTCACTTGACGTTTTTGAGAGATTCTTCATATAGGACCACGACTTCATCATTTTTCTTCAATCTTTACTTTGGATTTTGATATACAACGATCCGCCTCCTTTTCGGACTTGGATATATTTATCCTCATACCTTGTTAGGGTCTTTTTGGATAGACTTTCTCCATTCTTTAGGGGAGTAATAGCTTCTCGTCGTGTGTCTCGATCCTTCATATTGATTTTGGAACAATGATACTTCACATCATCTTTGGATCTTTAACAAAAATAGAGCTCCTCATGCCTTGTTAGGGCCTTTTTGGATGATCGCCAATCTTCGCGTCCCGCTTCAATAAGTTATGCCTTGGCTATGAACTCTATTCAACCCCGAGCAACTTTTAAACGATCTTGCGCTAGAAGCTAAGTAACCTTTCAAATCGTACGACCTTACTTATTGCAATTATGATTTATTCCTAATGCATTGATCTTATGGGAAGAAAAAGCCACAATTAAAAACATATGAGTTTTTGAAAGAACATTTTCATGTTCTACGTTTAGCATGATCACTTGTCTAACTCTATCATTTCTCGTTCTTCACTATTTAAAGACCTCTAATTAAAGAGACTCGTGAATACTTAGCCATGCAAGTCAAAATTAAGCTAAATTTGGATTAGCTTTCATTAAGACTATATCAAATCAAAGTTTTGGGTTTTCAAGCCACCTATAGGATCTTGCACTTTCTTGGACTTTTTCAAGTTTAGAGAATGCGTTTTAAAGTTCCCTTGATAAGTGACTTTCTAGAATCAATTATAGGAACTTGCGAAAAGTTCTTGTTCTTAACCCGAATGAATTAAGACTTTCGCGTTTTAAAGCTCCCTATATAAAAGTCTAGCAAAACTTGAATTGAGCGGGTTAAGGAATGTAAATGGCTCCAAATGCCCATCAAGTCAAAAATTAACTCTTATTCTACCCATCGGAAAATATACATTCGTGTCTTAAAAACACTTATGAAAACTAAGAAAAATTTTAAAATTTGGCCATTTTTAGCCTTATTAGCAAAACAAAACATTGAAAGTTGGAAAACGTGAGGGCGTAGCAAAGCAAGTGCCTATTCACCCCCCCATACTAAAAGTAAACATTGTCCTCAATGTTTCGAGTCTAAAGGTGGAGCACCCCCATACTAGAGACGAAGAGTCGAATGCTTAGGATCTAGCATGGAAAGGGTGATCAACAATATATCTAAAGCCGTTTATTATGCTAAAAGATAATTGTTAGAACAATAAAGGATATGTCATGGAATCGTGAAAAACTTCTTCAAACGAACGATGGAGGCTCACGTAAATGAACACGAGAGTCTTCAATCGTAGATGATGATGATGATCTAGATAACACAATCACAAACAACCATGAGACAACGAGTTGGAAGGGTACAAGTCCCCTTATTAGTGAATAATAAGCATAAAGATAAGCATGGGATCTCCCCCACGAGGCACCTCGTTTTTGATTACCGAGTCATGAGCTCGACTCGATCCCCTTAAAATGTGAACATTTAGGGAAATCATGGTGTGGTCAAATTTTAGCGGGGCTTACATGATAAACAAGGCCCAAAAAGCAACCGGTATAAAGGACTAAGTCCTTAGGTGATGCAAAATACCGGGGTCGAAGATGGCGTTCTCGTTTCCATTGGAAAAACAAATTAACGCCACTCCAACATGTGCCATAAACTCAAAGAGTTTGAAGAAAATAGATGAGAAGTAGAAGGGTGAGACAATTGGTAAGACAAACGTTTGAGCTACTCGAGGTAGACTCGCACCAAGCAAATAGATATAGTTTCCATTTATTGCATCGGTGGAAGACCGAGATTTCCCTTTACATGAAATTCCGGGATCGAATATCTCGTCCTCGGTGGACAAGGATGAGGGAACATAAGGGGCTTCCCCCATACTAGAACCACACAAAACATCGTCAAAAGGAGTAGACGAGTTTGTAGCACTCAAATCACGCGGTGATGACGGAGTTAGATTTGTAGAAAAATCAATTAAATCACATTTAAGATCTTTTTCTTTGTTATCCTTTAAACTCTCCTTATGAAAGCCCTTTTTGATTATGTCGAAAATATTCGGTGTTTCTAAGACGATGTTAGTCACACTAAAAATTCTCACATTTTGAAACCGTTTTGGTTTTGGTGGTGGCAAGTTCTCAAAACGTTTATCGATGAAGAAAACCTCCCCATCGGGGCCAACATATTCATCATCCGAAAGATCTTCCGTAGAAACCGGCAATTTATCAACACTTTTCAAAAATGAATGTGAAGGATTTTTCGATTCAAGTATTGATGGTTTCTTCTTTGTAGGTTTAGCACTCATAACCTCCACCGGCGGAGGAAATGGTAAATTGTTTTTGGAGACATTCCCTAAAACTCTTGGTGAAAATTCTTTGCAAACGACATTGGTCGAGTCACCATGGTTTAAAGTTGCAATAGAATAAACATGAGAAAGATTGGAGTTTTGTGTTGCATTGATGACAAGTTCTTCCTCATTGAAACGAAGGGTGATTTTTCGAGCATGAACATCGATAAGTGCTCTTGATGTATCCAAAAATGAACGACCCAAAATGAGAGGAACTTTTCGATCGATGGGAATATCTACAACGATAAAGTCAACGGGATAGTAAAACTTTCCGACTTTAACGAAAACGTCCTCGGCTACTCCACATGCCAAAATCGTAGAATGATCGGCCATCTCGATGGACATGTTCGAAGGAGTAAGAGCCGGAAGCGAAAGCGATTTGAAAATCTCGAGAGGCATTAAATTAATACTAGCGCCAAGATCGGCCAAGGCGTAGCATTCCTCCATATCTTGAATAGCACACGGAATCAAAAATTTACCGGGATCACCGACTTTTTGTGGTATGCGGCTTAGAAAAACCGATGAACAACTAGACGATTGTTGTAACTTCTCTTTGTTGTTTAGCATACTTTTGAAGTTTGCGGCGAATCGAGGCATCATGATTAGAGCGTCGGCAAAACTTATGTTAAAGTGCAAATCACGAAACATTTTCATAAATAGCTCAAATTGATAATTGTTCCTTTCTTGTGCTTTCTCTTTGTTACGTCTCGATGGGTAAGGTAAAGGTGGTGTGGGTTGGTCATTAGGCAACGGCCTTGGAAACTCGGGTTCCACAATTGGTATTGGTGTAACCGTAGGTGTGGTTTGAGCGGTACTTCGTGGGATTGTAATGTGCTCCTTGTCGACCATCACCTCGGGTTCTTTCTCGATTTCCTTCTCCGTAGAAGTACTTGGACGAGAGATCGGTTCCTTGAAAGTTTTACCACTTCGTGTAGTAATAACCTTCATTTCTCCCCTCGGGTTGTTAATGGTATCACTAGGAAGACCACCCGAAGAAGAGGGTTTACACATGATAGCTTCAAACATCTTACCCATTCGGTCCTCAAATTTTGATTGCCTAGCATCCGCTTTCAATAACTCTTGCTTAATCTCATGTTGTCCTAATTCCATCTTTTGTTGGTTTTGTTGAAGACGTTGGACATTTCCTTCCATTTTATTTGCATGAGTTTTAAGTTCATTAGCAAGTTCATTTTTAAGCTCGTTTTTCAACTCGGACCTTAAGCTAATCATCTCACGTTGCATATTATCAAATTTTGCATCATTTGCTTTTGCATAATCTAAAAATTCTCCTTGCAAATTTTTCGTGTGAGCATTTTGAAAACCTTGTGTAGTATTTTGAAAATCACGGTTTTGGTTTTGATTAGAGATTTGTCCATTCCCACTTTGATAATTCCCTTTATTGTAATTGCGTGTGTTGCCTTGGTAATTACCTTGGTTGTTGTTTCGATAATTGTTAGCATTTTGGTTTGGTGGAGCTTGATTTTGGCGGGAACCTTGGCCGTTTTGGTTGTAAGTTCCCGTTGCTACATAAGCACTCGAAGTGTTACCATCTGCGGTAATGCACTCGGAAAGATCATGAGCTCCTCCACACGATAAACAACTCTTAGCAACCGCTTTAACCGAAGCGGAATTGGAAGCTTCTTGAGCCTTCCAATGGGACATTAGATTAGCAAATCTATCAAAAAACCGATTTTCCTCATTAGCTTCATCATGTAAGGCGTTAATGCTACGAGACGATTGTGATGACGATGACGAACCCATATTGGCAACACTCGGTGTGTTACGAGGGCTATAAACCTTAGATCGATTTTCAATGATTTGTAAAGCCTCATTTGTCGTCTTGCACAAAAAATTACCACCCGCGGCGGCATTCAAATAATCTCGTTCATGATCATTAAGCCCATTATAAAAGGTATCAATTTGATGCAATTCCGAAAAATCATGATGAGGACATTCATGTAACATCTCTTTAAATCGTTCCCATGCCATTGAAAAACTTTCATTGTTACGTTGCACAAATCGTGAAATCTCATTTTTTAAGTGTGTTATTTTCGATGGTGGAAAAAACTTGTTCACAAACTTAGAAACGAGATCGGCCCATGTCAAAATCGAATTTGGCGGTTCTTTCTCGAGCCAAATTTTTGCGGGACCATCCAACGAATATGGAAACAACATCATCTTAATGGCGTCATGCGGAACATCTTTGAATTTGCTAGTGGCGGTGAGACGGTTGAAATTCCTAATGTGGTAATGCGGGTTGTCTTTCTCGTGACCTCTAAACTTATTTGCTTGCAACATCGACATTAAACCCGTCTTAATCTCGAAATTCTCCGCAAGGATGGCAGGAATAACAATGGCCTCTCCAAAACCCTCGGTGGGTGCTTGAAGCAACTCCATCATAGTACGATTAGCCATGATAGCTTCTTGTTCTACAATAGGTTCAACAATTGGAGGTTCTTCAACAATCAACGATCCTTGATTTGCTTGCTTTTGAAGACGTTTACGAGCTCGTTTAGCTTGATTACGAGTGATCATAAACTTCACGAAGAATGGGAGGTGAGCAAAGAAGATTCTTTTTGGTTGTTTTGTGAATTTTCAATTTTTTTGTGTTTTTGATGATATTTAATTTTTTTGGATTTTGGTGTATCTTCGTAGACAACAATCTACAAAATCTCTCCTCGAATCAAACTCTTGATTAAAGAAGCCTCAAAGGAATGAAAACGATCACGTGGAGTGAACGTCTTCGAATGACTTTAGAACTTTGGTGAAAACCAAATTGTTCACGAGGGTTTAATCACAAAGAAAACCAAGCAAATATAGTATACGTATTAATACTTTGGGCGGCAAAACCCTCGATTAGCCTTCAATCTCAAAATACTCACAAGCAAGCGGGGAAACGAGGCGGCGCGAAGCACTTAAGAGCCTTTTTCCTTAGGGTATATTTTATAATACCCGCCTTATACCCACCTTATAGTTCGTATCTTTCAAAATCGAGCTTCACGAAAGTATTTATCTATTTTTGCCTTTTCTTTTTGTTTGAGATTCGAATACAATAATTAGGAGATCAAATCCCAATTAAGGTTGTGTTTTCACACTTTTGGAGATATTGTATTTTGATTGTGATACTTAATACAATATATTAATAATATTCACAAAGAAAAACCAAGAAAACCGATAATACGTGTTAAGGGAGTTCCACTTAACACAAATACTATTTATGGATAATATCAAAAACAAAATTTTCCAAATTAAGACACGACACACCTCCCCGGCAGCGGCGCCAAAAATGATTGTAGTGTTTTACTACTCTTTAGGAAAAGAGCGTAAATAGCGGTAAGTATCGAGTGATGATTTTAGGAAAAATCAACACTAATGACCCAATCACTTAAAAGAGATAAAGTTCGTTTCCCAAGGAGGTATATGTGTGTGTTCTAATTTGTATGTATTTGAGATTAATATTGAGAAGAATGGGGATGAGAGGATGAAAGACGGTTACGTGAAAATTAAACTACGACGAAAACGTAAAGCCGTGAAAAACTACCCAAAATAAAAAAAAATATTAAAACCAAAAACAAAGTATCAAAAAGGCTAAAAACAAGTCTAAAATAATATAAATAAAGATAAAAATCCAACAAAGATATTTTAAAACCTTTTATTAATTAAATAATTAATTTTAAATGCTAATTAAAGCCCTAAAATTAAATTTAACTAATTCAAATGTCTAAAATATGATTTTATTGAATAATCACTTAACCTATATTATTAGAAGACTAAAAAGTAATTTTCTAAAAATTAAAACCTATTAAAACTATTTATAAAACTCTAAAAATGATTAAAAATGATTAAAACCTAATTAAACTTAAAATAATTATAAAAATAAATCTAAAAGTTATAAAAATATTCTAAAAATGGAAATAGTCCTAATTAATGATAAAGATCCTAAGAAAAATGAAAAATAAAGAAAAATAAAATTTTGAAATTTAAATATTAAAATAATAATAAAATAATGCTAAAAATAAAAAGTTACTAAAATTTGAAATAAAAAATTTCTAAAAATCCTAAATAATATAATTAAGAGAAAAACACAAATTTAAGCTCCTAAACCTTTTTTAATAATTTTATAAAAATCTTTAAAGTTTATTAAAAACCTTAAAATATTATAAAATTAAAAATAAATGTTTTTGAAACCAAAATTAGATGTAAACCTCAAAAATATATTTTAAAAACTAAAAACTATTTTTCCTAAAAATTATAACTATTTTTGGTATTTTTTATTGATTTAATAAAAACGTATATTAATTAAATTCTAATAAATAAACTAATAAAAGGAAAATTATAAAAAGTAGCTAGAAAAATCTATAAACTTAATTAGATTCTAGGAAAAATGAAATAAGCAAAAATGAGAAGCAAATAAGCTGGAAATTTGATAAATAAGCCACGGCTTATTTATTTAAGCTAGAACCCAACAGACTTTAAGTATTAAACCTTTCACGTTTATACACAAGATAAATGCTAGCACACTGGTAAGAGCCTTGAACCCTCCAACGAGAGGTCAGGGGTTCGAAGCCAGGCTAGTGGATTTTTTTGCTATTTATTTTTTTTATTTTTTTAAACTTTTTCAATCCAACTGGTGACCTTTTAACAAGCTAAATCCAATTCCACTTCCTTTATATGCAAAGATTAGAACAAATCAAAGATCAAATATGGCCTGTTTCAACAAAGAACACAAGCAGGTTTCTGCTTTGTGTTTACTTGCTTTTTGATTCAGCCAAGAGGGGCTTGGCAGTGCTTATTTGGTAGATCTTTTTGGAGCAATGAGGCACCCTTGAGCTTATTGAAGCTCAAGGAGTCAAAGACAGTAAACAAGTAACATTTAGCACACCCAAAATCATACACAAATGCACTCAACAGCCTATGTCAAGTCTCTGAGATAAAGCAGGCAGGTCTGGGAGCTTATATGCTTCTAGCTTGCAAACTAATGAACTTTAGATGTCCAAATTTTGCACAAATACTCACCAACTAGCACACAATCAATAGCAATACTAAAATTACCCTATCAGTTAACAAGTTTCAAAGATCTAGGCACAAATCTCATGAAATTTAGCAAGAAAAGTGGATATGCAGTTTTATAGCTAGCTTATCTCTTTTAAACAAACCAAATTAACTCCAAACTTGTTCCAAACTAAATTACCACTAACAACTAACCTTACTCAATCCTTTTTACCAACTCTAACACTTTTTAAGAACACTAATTAAGATCAAAGCCCTGCTTAAACCTATTGCCAAACACCCTTTAAACTTTTTGAAACCAAAATTTATCAAACCAAAACAATACAAAACTTGATCAAACTGATTCCAATCCTTCTAGCATGCATATTACATCCAAAGAACACAAAATCAACAACTAAAACACACTTAAACACAGAAATCAACCAAGATCATACACCTTGCAATTTTCTGAGATTTTTCAAATGAGAAATGGAAGTACCTTAGGACCCTTACATCCAAGGGTCCTAGTGGATGCTACACCACCTCCCTACCAGCCCGGGCTGGTGCAGAACCAATATCAACAACTCCTGAACCTGTTTAAGAACAAAATCAAAGAACACACACAATAATACAATATAATGTATTTTTCTAATTTTATTTCTTTCTTTTTTTTTTAAAAACCTTCCAAAAACTTTCCAAACCTTCTAAACACGTTTTCTAAAACCTAATATCACCAATAACATGAACCATAAGCACCAAATCCTTATAACCAATTCTCCCAAAAATCCTTTGATTTTCAGAAACTTTTGAAATATTTTGAAAACCCAAATCACTTAACCAAATAACAATGGAACTCAGAATCAATCTCCCTCACAACACACAATCTTTTAAAAACAATAAAAAAGGAATTATAATTGAATTTTTCAAAAACCAAACTTTTTATTTCTTTAAAAAGGAATTACAAGTGAGAGATTTGAAACTGGAACAAAGGGTCACCCACAGGTTGGGGCCTCTTTTATACTAAGCTAAGAAGGATCTAGAATCCAAAAAAACTAAACCCTAATACATGGAAAAATCCCTAATATGCCCTTGGACGTTTTTGGTGCGAATTGTCCTTTCTTGATCTCCACTGTTTAATTTTGCGTTGTGAGTAAGCAATGAATCTCCATCGTTGATGTAGGACACGTCACATGCCTTGGAGCCAAAGGAATGCTCCTATTGGTGGATGGGGAATTGGGGGTTTGGTACACATGCGTGGGATTGGGATTTTTAGGAGTGGGTTGAGTTTTGGTACGTGTGAATTAAACGTGTGCACGTTTAATTGGTTTTTACCCAAGGAAAAATGAAGGTGAAACCTGGGCTGTAAAAAGATAAACAGTAACATCCTTAGATCCGATATTGGGGGAATAGTGGGTGTTAGGCGCCCTTTTCAGATTTGAATGTTTTACTTGGCACATTTGGTCCTTTCTTTTCCTTTCTTTTGTCTTTTAACTTTAAAAACCTGTCAGCGCCCTATTAAGCTTGTGTCAACTTTCAAGGTTTGGCAATTTTGGCACAAACTTAATAAAAAGGTTATCAAGGGTAATTTTTGGCATTTTTGAATATTATTTTGGGCTGTTTTTGAACATTGTTGATCTTCCAAGGTCTTCTTTGTATCTTTAACTTCATGAGGGACCATTTTTGGAAATTTGAATTTGTTGAGGGACTAAACTTGCCATTTCTTCAAAGTTGAAGGACCTTTTTGCAATTTTGACAAACTTAAGGGACCAAACTTGTAATTATTAATATACAAGGGTTTTAAGTGTCATTTCTTCATAGAATGAGGATCAATCTTGTTTTGTCTTCAAGTCTTAAAGGGTATTTGATGAAAATTCCATGATTAGGGCCCGGTTCATTGTACGGCTTCGTTTCTCGTGTCCGTTTTTCCTTGTATCTTGTGATCTTTTGTCTTTTTCACGATATCCATACCTAAAATACACAAGTAAACAAACACAAGCATATATATGGTATTTTATGACATTTTAATGCATTTAAAGCCCGAAAAGAACGATGAGATCATGTATAAATGCCATCTCATCAGTCACCTACCAAGTGCTGTTTGATGTTAACACTAGAAGGATTTCCACTCGTCACTGTGATCAATAAAGAGTCACTCTGAGTGTTCTGGTAATAAGTGTGAAAACACTTATCCTTTTACCACTTATTTCCAATAATAACAAGACCAAAACGTGTGATTTATGTCATAAAAGTCGGAATTATGCGTGGTTTGTGTTTTTATTGTGTTTTAGGGCCAAAATATGAAAAAGGAAGAAAACACGGGCTTTCACGGGCTTTTACTGAAGAAAACGGGAAAAAGACGAAGTCAAAAGATCAAGAGTGCAAAAAGAACGAAAGTCCAAGACCTATTCTGAAGATTTATCGAAGAAAAAGTCAAAAGACGGAAGTTTAACGAAGTCGAAGAACTTAAGTCTAATAGAAGAAGAAAATTAAAAGACAAGTTCAAATCCCGAGACGACAAAGACGAAGAATTAAAGTCGAGTCGAGAAAACGTGAAGAAAGCAAGAAAGAAGATGCAACACATGCACTCCTTCCACCTTCCCTATAAATACCCTCCTAATAGTCATTAGGAGGGGGGGTTAGATTTTTAGTTAATTTTCACTTTTTAGTTTTCTCTAGTTTTTAGAGAGAGAAAGTCTTAAACTTTCTCTCACTAGTTCATCTTTTTCTTTTAATCTTTCAAGATTAAACACTTTGTATTGCTTATTTTTATTAATCTAGTTCTATTTTAAGCTTTAATCCTTAATCTCATTCTACTTTTCTTTGATTTAAGGTTGATTTTGGTGCGTATATCATAAGATCCGTGTTGTTCTAATTGATTTCGTGCTAAAAAGTTAATCTTTTGATCATTTTATAAGTTTTCATTTGATTAAGCTTTAAGACTTTTGTGCTTATTGGCTTATTTTTATGATTAGCTTATTTTTATCATTAAAAAGTTTTATTAAAAAGTTTATGTTTTTATTGTTTGATCTAAAAAGTTGCTTGATTTCGAGTTAGAAAGTTGATTAAAGTGCTTATTTGATTCGGTTTTGTTGATTCGATTTAGTTTTGGGAATAAGCTCAACCTAATAGCTTATTTTCTAAGCTTTTAGCTCGAATCCCTTAGATTTCGGAAAGAGTATTAATCCCCTTTCCGATTGGTTTTTCCGATCGGCTCTTCTAACCGATTCCCCCAATTTTAGGAGGCGGTTCAACCACCCTTTCCGATTGACTATTCCGACCGGACCCCTTCTCCATATTCCGATTGTATCAAATCGGATTAGGGCTTTGAGATTCCGACTGAGCACCCCTAGATTCTGATTGTGTAGATTTTGGTTATTCCGATTGGATGGTTTTGCTTGTTTTCCGATTTGAGTATAATATTCAGATTGAGTGCATTTTCTACACATTCCGATTTGGATGATTTTTGCTTATTCCGATTATAGCTTCATCGATATTCCGATCGACCCCGTGTGTCCCATTTTCCGATTGGGTGTTTTACCCATATTCCGATCAGCCGATCGGAATACATTCCGATCGGGCTTCTTTTGACTATGTTTTGGTTTCTTTCGATATAACTTTCTTATAGTACCTTTTATTTTTCTAAAAATTTTCCAAGTGCTAGTTTTATTTTACCTTTAAGTTTATATGCATTTATTTTTACTCGTCATTCTAATTAGTCTTTTAACTTCCATTTTACTCAACGACACTTTATTTACTTGCTAGTAGTTTAAAACAAACAAAACCAAACCATTCACTTGATTCACCAAAAGACGATTGAGTCGCACTTAAGACCGGTTTTCAATTCGAAAAGACTTGGGACTTCAAAATTTCATACTTTGGTTGCAAAACTAAGTATTATCTGGCAAGATCATATGATAATGCGTAGAGGCCTGGAACGAGTTTAAGTTCAATTAAGAATTAAACTACTGTTTCTTTCCAGTTTTTCACAAGATTGGTTCTTAAAGAACCGCACGTGTAACCTACCATGAGCTTGTTTGATGTTGGCTCAAGCAGGATTTCCATCTTCATTGTAATACTTACGTATTACTCGGATGTTCTGGCAATATTACAGGAATACTGCGTAGGACTCATGAAAATCTCTTACTTTTCACAGTGTGTGAGAAAGCAAGGAATAAATGGAAAGTGTCCTAATGAGACTTTTGATGATCTCGTGGCTCTAGACTCGATAGTGCGTTTTGATTTAGTGAGCGATGGCTAGAGAGGAGTGCCACCTTTTCAATATCAGTCTATTCGGAGTGAATAAACCAATAGAACGTGTTGATCTCCGTGTGATTAAAACAAATACCTTTTAAGAGATATTTGAGTTAGCTGGGAAGGGTTGTGCATTGCATCACTGGGTCCATGATGTCTTTCTTCAATATCGAGAATCATTAACAAAAATGATCTCAATAGCATATGTATTGACCCGGTTTCTGCCTAAAGTTGTAAGGAGTGCTTCTTTCTTTACACCCTTTATCTTTACAATTCTTTTTCATTCTTCAACCCCTTCAATGCTTACCAATACGTCATAACTAGCACCTTGTTGTGATTGTTCCAGTGCTAGCTTAAGTACTTGGTCGGCATTCAGCTACGTTCACAATCTTTCTCCAACTTTCCTAGGACTTCTAATTCTATCTAGGGAATTGTCCTTGGGAAGATTCCATCGGCTCTGATGAATCATTGGACTAAACCTATTCCTACCACCCTTTTGTCACCACATTCGTCGTGAATTAAGCGTGTTTTGGGAAAGTATAGCCACCATGAAAAATCATTGAAAATCACCTAAGGTACTTGTGATATTGAAATCAAAAGTTTTGTGCCTTAGGTGTTTTGTTCATCAAAAACGCTCCCCCTTAACACGTGCTTTACACATATTAAGTTGGATAATCGTTAAGTCTTTTTCATCTTTTAGCCAAGTATCATTTAAGTCTCCTTAATCCCATTTTCTCCCCTTATCCAAAATGTTAACCATTAATATTTGGGATATTGAATGGATTAACCGGTCTTTGGGTAAAAATGAAATCGATGTTTGGCCATAGAACATGGTAATGCTCCCCCTCTAAATTAATAAGGGATAGTTGTAGTGCTTTAGTATGATATATTTTGAAAGATTTAGAATCTCGTGAGAAATTCTTGAAAAATTATCATACCTTAACACTACATCAAGCCGTAAAAGCACAATATTCACAAATTTACATATTCACAATTAAAAACCAATATAAAGTGGACCTGAAATGTACGAACCATTAGATGGATCGTTGCAGTAACTTGTGGTGCACTCCATATGGTCTACCACCAACGAATCTTTCTAAGCTCCTCATCAATCTACGTTTCCGGAGCTTTTGATCAATCTTCTTGAACTTCACTCGGAACTCTTCATCCGGAACTTCTTCCTCGGAACTCTTCATCCGGAACTTCTTCATTCGGAACTCTTCATTCGAAAGTTCATTCGGAACTCTTCACTCGGAAGTTCATTCGGAACTCTTCATTCGGAAGTTCGTTCGGAACTCTTCATTTCGGAAGTTCGTTCGGAACTCTTCACTCGGAAGTTCGTTCGGAACTCCTTCATTCGGAAGTTCGTTCGGAACTCCTTCATTCGGAAGTTCGTTCGGAACTCTTCATTCGGAAGTTCGTTCGAAACTCTTCATTCGAAAGTTCGTTCGGAACTCTTCATTCGGAAGTTCGTTCGGAACTCTTCATTCGGAAGTTCGTTCGGAACTCTTCATTCGGAAGTTCATTCGGAACTCTTCATTCTGAAGTTCGTCCGGAACTCCTTCATTCGGAAGTTCGTCCGGAACTCCTTCATTCGGAAGTTCGTCCGGAACTCCTTCATTCGGAAGTTCCTCCGGAACTTCATTCGGAAGTTTGCTAGCCTTGTTCATCCGGAAGTCCTGAAAATTGTTTTTATGACGAAGATGATTTAATATTTTCTCCCCCTTAAACGATGACCCGTTTTCTATTTAAAGAGCTGTAGTCATTGTTTAAAGAGTCAAATATTGATGAAAATATTTCAAATTGATTATCTTGAAAAGATTGATTCGAGGTGGCAATAAGATTTCTCTTATTTTGACAAATTAATGCACTGAGACGTACACTAACTCGTGTTAGACCAAGTTATAAAGTAAACTTGATCCCTTTGCATGATTTGGCTTGTAAATCATGCCCGAGAAAATTAATTCCCGTTGTGAGCCAACGTTTTCCAAGGAAATACGTGACTTTAATGCGAAAACCGGGTTGCAGTCTGAAATAACTACAAGCCATAATGGGCATGTTTTAAAAATGTACAACTTTTATACGGACTCTATTTATGGCGCCGTATCAATATTGATCGACATTTCTAAAGCCGTAAATATTACCGTACTAAAAGACATGCCCGATTTAAAAAACGAAAAATATTTTTGGTTTTTCTTGATTTTATAATTTTTATGGTTTTTGTAGGTTTTATATTTTTTATGGTTTTTCTTGGTTTTATATTTTTGTATTTTTCTTTTTGTGGTTTATATATATACGATAATATACATGATCACGAACAAAGGATACGCCTGAATAGTTTACCACCACTATTCAGCTGATTCTTCTGCCAATTCTTTGAGAGTCGCTGGAGTGAATGATTTCATGCCAAGCTTGTCGATCAAAAACTCGATTTGTCCTCGATCTAAGGCTTTGGTGAACATATCTGCCAGCTGATACTCAGTAGTGACAAAATACAGCTCGATCACTCCGTTCTCCACCTGCTCTTTAATGAAATGGTAGCGAATGTCTATGTGCTTGGCCCGGGAGTGTTGAACGTAGTTGCAGCAAAGGGCAATGGCGCTCTTGTTGTCACAATACATCGGGATTTTGTTGAATCCCAAACCGTAGTCAGTTAGTTGTGATCTCATCCAAAGGACTTGAGCACAACAACCGGACATGGCGATGTATTCAGCCTCCGTGCTAGAAATTGCAGCGCTTTTCTGCCTTTTTGAAGACCAACTGATCAATCTGTCTCCAAGGAGTTGCACAGATCCAGAAGTGCTACGCCTCGTGTCTTGACACCCAACATGATCGGCATCTGCGTATGATATTAAAGCAATAGAGGAATCTTTTGGATACCATAGACCACGATGAAGTGTTCCTTTGAGATACCGAAAGATCCTTTTAACAACATGTAGGTGCTTTTCGGTAGGCCGAGCCTGATACCGGGCACACATGCATACGGCAAATTGCAAATCAGGCCTGCTAGCAGTCAGATAGAGAAGGGTGCCGATCATCCCACGGTAAAGTTTTGGATCGACAATAGTCCGATTCCTATCTTCATCTAACTTGGATTTCTCCACCATTGGAGTGTCCACGGGGTCACAATTTTCAAAGTTATATTTCTTTAAAGATTCTAGAGCATATTTGGATTGATTAATAAAGATGCCTCTGGGATTCTGAGAAATTTGTAATCCTAAGAAAAATGAAATTTTTCCCATCATTGACATCTGAAAGCGTGTGGACATTATCTTCTCAAAGCGTTTGGACAATTCTATGTTAGAGGCAGCAAATATTATATCATCAACATAAATTTGTACCAGAATCATGTTGTTGTCCTCCTTGAGAGTGAATAGAGTGGGGTCCACCTTGCCTTTGGAGAAACCTTCCGAGATGAGATATGTTGAAAGGAGATGATACCACGCGCGTGGAGCTTGTTTCAACCCATAGAGAGCCTTCTTAAGCTTGTACACATGATTAGGAAACTCCGTGCTAACGAACCCATCCGGCTGACTAACATAGACTTCTTCCCTTAGTTCACCGTTCAAAAATGCCGTCTTCACATCCATTTGATAGACGATCATGTTCATATGAGCAGCATACGCAAGGAATAGTCTAATAGCCTCTAATCTTGCAACAAAAGCAAAAGATTCTTCAAAGTCGATACCCAAGGCTTGTTTGTATCCTCTAGCAACCAATCTAGCCTTATTCTTCAATACTGCACCCATCTCATCGAGTTTAACCTCATAAACCCACAACAAAGTAAGGATGTTAACCTTGTCAGGGAGAGGAACTAATTCCCATACTTCAAGTCTTTGGAATTCATTTACCTCCTGCATGGCTTCAATCCAAGATGATTGAGTCATAGCCTGTTGCCAATTTTTAGGTTCAACTTCGGAGAGAAATGCATCAAAATAGCAATAGAGTGCACTCTCTTGTAATTGATGGCGTGTAGAGACTGGTCGATCGAGATTACCAATGACATTCCTAATTGGGTGATCTTTTTTCCATTTGGTGATATGTTTTTCAATCCGTGGTGGTCTGGAGTGAACAATAGAAGGAGCTTCTTCTGAGGTAGACGCGAATGAAGGGTTTTCAGGTATCGGTACACCAAAGAAAGGAAGCTCTTGTAGGTGAGCATATTCCAAATCGTGATCAATAGAATCCTCTTCAACATCATTAGGCACAAGTAAGGGTGACGATTCAGGTGTAGTTTGAGAATCACTTGTTAAAGGTGCATCCGGTTCAATGTTAATTGAAGATGCATTAGATAAAGCTTCATTAGCTTGAGCAACAGCTTCAGGGATTGGAGCTATCACTACAGGTGTTGGAACTTCATCATTTGGGGGATCAAAGAATTCATCAAACAACGGTTGAAACAGTTTATCCCACTCGGGCCTTGTAGGTGGTAAAAATGATGTAGAAGTAGGATTATTAGGAACTAATGCGGAACTAATAGCACCGGTTCCCATCTCATGAAGCGCGGGTTCAGAGCTGCGTTGCTCAGAAGCCATCGATGTCAGCTCATCGAAATCTGCGTCCATAGTTTCTACTAT
Source organism: Glebionis coronaria (assembly GCA_025667525.1). Lineage (NCBI taxonomy): Eukaryota > Viridiplantae > Streptophyta > Magnoliopsida > Asterales > Asteraceae > Glebionis > Glebionis coronaria. The sequence continues at coordinate 172,409,375 of CM046881.1, forward strand.
CTTACCAAGACGACGGTTGTAAATTCGGTATGCTTTCTTGGAGGGTGAGTAACCAATGAAAATACCTATATCGGCTTTCGGTTGAAGTTTGCCCAAGTTCTCACTAGTAATGTTTGGATAACAAAGAGCACCAAACACATGAAAGAATGAAACATCGGGTTTACGATCATGTAGAAGCTCGTAAGGTGTTTTTCCATGGCGTTTCCGAATGATAGAGCGGTTTTGGGTGAAACATGCAGTAGATATAACTTCTGCCCACAAAAACAATGGAGCGTTCGCATAAATCAGCATAGTCCTAGCAGCTTTCATAAGCATACGATTCCGTCTTTCAACGACACCGTTTTGTTGTGGAGTACGTGCAGCGGATGTTTCATGTGAGATACCAACTTCTTCATAGTAAGCACGAAGAGTCTGGTTGACGAACTCTGTTCCATTATCTGTACGAATACGGCGGACAGTAGTATTTAAACGTACCTGAATGAATTTTAGAAAAGTGATGATAGCCTTCGGTGCTTCATCCTTTGTACGTAGAAATCTAACCCATGTAAACCTGGAGAAATCATCCACAATAACAAGAATGAATTTCTTACCGCTCACACTTTCAGTTCTCATTGGCCCACAAAGATCCATATGCAAAAGATGAAGTTTTTCTTGATTGGTGTCTTCAGCTTTGGGCTTGTATGATTTCTTGGTACTTTTCCCCCTTGAACACGCAGAACATAAATGGTCCTTGTGAAATTTGAGCTTTGGAAGACCACGAACTAATTCGTTTTTAGCCAGATGATTAATAGCATCAAAGTTGAGATGAGATAATCTGCGATGCAATAACCATGACTTGGTCTTAGATTCTTTAGAGAGAAGACATACTGGAGAGGCGGCCATCATGTCTTGTAAGGACAAAGTATAAAGATTTGCACCACGAGACCCCTTCAACAAATCTTTTCCTTCCAAGTTGCGGATGAAACAAGTATGTTGTCGAAAAGCAACCTCTAGGTTAGAATCACAAAACTGTCCTACCAAGAATAAATTATGACCAAGACCTTCTACATAGTATACCCTTGAAATCGTAACGTTTCCAATCTGATATTCACCATACCCCATTATCTTTGCAATATGATCATTACCGAATTTAACCGTTCCAAGAAACTTGCTGACGAAATTTCAGAGCATCGAGCGATCTCCAGTCATATGCTTTGAACAACCGGAGTCCAAATACCAGAGGATGATTTGACCACCTGAAAATATCACCAGACGAGACAATGTAGAGGTATCGGAATCTGAATGTTCCTTGTTATTAGCAGGTACAGATTTAATAATCTTAGATTTGCTAACTTTAGGTTTCTTAGATTTCCTAGCCTTCTTCTTCCTAGTTGGTGGTGTAGATTCTAGTTGGCTTAAATCCTGAGGTATTTCTTCACTGATAGGCACTATAGTGGGGGCTGACCTAATTAAAGGGCGTTGTTTCCATACTTTAGTGCTAGTGTGCCTAACTAAAGGACGCTCAGACCTAACCTCAATGGATGCATTCCTAGTTAAAGGGCACATTTTTCCATCTAATGTAAAGGTCCTACCAGTGGGACGCCATTGCCAGCCAACTTGGGCACGAGTTCTACCAGTTGGCTTCCATTCAAGATCATTCCTAATGGCATTTGTTTCATTCACATGATCAATAAGACACAAATCATGACGTTGGGAAAACATACATTCATTACAATTCCAACATTTTAAATCAGAATTCACAAATGGTTTAGGCTTCTGCACAGGCGCAGAGCTTTTAGTCTTAACATGATTCTTTTTATTTAAATCTGAACTAACATTCCTATGGTGAGCTTCTACTTTCTTCTTGTTGGTACTACTAGTGGAGGGCTTGATCTTATCTTTCTTGAGTGGCGATCCTTTAGTCTTAGTAGACTCTTTTACTCCTGTAGAAGGCAAAGTGGGAACATTAGCAACAGATTTTAAAGGTGCCTTACTTGATGGTGCCAATGACGGTTTTGCTCCTGGGGTCTTATTGAATGGAGTTACAGCAATGGGTCTATTAGTGAGTAGTGCAGAACCTGGTTTACCTATGTATTGCAAATATGCTAAGCAATATTGAACTCGCTTAATATATTCATGAGCTGAATAATAGTAGCTACTTGAGGGATCTAAGGCATAAAGATCGTCTAAAATATCCCTAACAAGATCTACATGCTTAATTGCATTCCTCATATAATCATCGTAGGTAACCGGGTTTTTCTTATGGAGCGGGTTCTTATAAAGCACTACTGACTTGGTTGTTGGAGCACTAGAGGACGGTGCATAGTTGGTAGCTAAGTTATTAACAGCTTCTTGTCGGGTGAGAAGAAGTGTCTCCTTTAACTCGGCCAAAACCATGTTTTTGTCAATGAGCAGGATGTTTAAGTCAGAGATTTCCTCACATTTTTGGTTCAATTGTTCAACATAAGATTGTTGCTGTGCCGCATTAAAAGCGAAGCGTTCTTCTAGTGAACCATAAAGTTTGGACATTCCCTGTCTTGCACGATCCATCTCCCCTAGAATAGACGAAAGTCTAATTTCTAAGTCCTGGTTTTTAGACTCTGCAGCTCTAGTTCCAATTTTAGTGTTTCATTTGATGACACATCTCTCTTTAATCTCATAATCTCCTCCTCTAATGCCTTAACTATTGCAATCATCTTGTCACTCGTCTCAACACTGTTTTCACAACCATTTGTTATCAAAAGATCCTCATTTTGAGTTTGTTGTTTTAATTCTAAAGATATACAATGTTGTTTAAGTTGATTAAAGCGTTTTGAAAGTAAATTGTAAGAATCTTGAAGCTTTAAAAATTCAGCGTTAGATTCGTGACAAGAATGATTATCTACCTCATTTACAGTATCAGCAACATTTACAGAGAGATCACACACATCATCACATATATTCACAGCATCACAGTTAATCATAGCGGATGTAAGCTCATTCGAATAATTAACATTCACAGTAGTAAGCACATCACACGAAATTACTTGGGACAAGAATCGGTCATATTCGGATAAAATCTTTTCCTTTTCAATTAATTGTAGTTCGTAAGCGGTGTCCATTTCATAAAACACTTTTTGAACTTTCAAACTCAAGATTTTCCGAAAGAGATGCAAAACTTCCTTTTAGACTTTCGACAAACGGATTGATCTCATTCTTAAACACCTCGTTCATGTGTTCGAAAGCCCATTCTCTGGCGTTTAGGCCATTTGAAGTCGTACATTCCAAAATGACCTTGTCAAAACTAGCAAAGTATTGATTAATCTCTTGCAAGTTTAACCATACAGTGCTAACAGGTGGAAGATCCTTTGGAATTTCCTTAGGTCCTTCCATTCTGACAAGTGTAGGAAGTGTACTAGGGTTTTCTTCATGTAACATGTAGGTTGGTGCTGTGATGAGATCTTTATCCATATGGAAGCGAATTCTAAAATCCGTTTTTGCAAGCTCTTGATTCATTTTAAAATAATCACACTCGGGATATTTTGCAATATTATATGACCGATTCTCATCAACTAGATCCTTATTTGTGCAATCATCGAAAATAACAATCGGGTCTAAGACCAATCCTAATTGGGTAGCATTATAAAGTCTTGGACTATGGATAAAAGCTTGTTTTGCATACCGTGGGTTAGGGGGAAGGCCTTTTTGATGTGATAAGTTAAATTCTCTAAACGAAGCATCAAATAAGTGCACTAGTTGAGAGGCAGCGTATTGTCTTAAAAGAAAATAATCTAGACTTCTAATCTTATTAGCCGCATTAATTTCCATTTCATTCTTCTTAGACTCGAGTAATTCAAAATCCGTTTGAAGTTTTTGAAAATTAGTGACCACTAACTCTTTTTCTTTAAGTTCGTTAGAAAGATCTGCTCTTAAGGTTTCAATTTCTTGCAAATGACCCATTTGTTTGTTTCGAAAATGATCATATTCGGGATTTGTTAGAACACTAGACGAAGGAACTAATTCCAAAGTTTGAAATTTCTCGTTGCATAAGGCAAGCTCATCAGACAAATTCTTATTCTTAGCTAGGGTTTCTAAGAGTGCAGCATTCATTTGGCTAAGTAATGTAGCAGGAACCATGACCAAATCTTGTTGAGCAGAAGTATGCGTATGCGAAATGGCTCCCGGTTGTGATTCACTCAAAGTCTGGGGACTCACATTGATATTACTATCATTGATTGTCTCCTCATTTGAAAGACTCACCATCGAAGACTCATTCGAATCAACACGCTCTTGCACAACTTGATGTGGTTGAATACTAGTATCAGTGGTATTATCAGTGGTATTAATAAGTACCTCAGATCTTTTTTCTGGCCCTAGGCTAGAGATGGTTGCCATAAGAGCTGCCTGTGCAGATTGAAGTTCATCACAGTCGGAATCATAAGCATCAAGATCATCTGCTTGGTATGCTGCATTCTGTGTGGTGACAACGTCTTGTTCAGCAATCCCTGGATCAGCAAGAAATGCAAGCTCCTCTTCATCAAGTTCCCTTCCTTGTGCCTGAGCGTTTACCAGATAAATCTTCTCTGCAAACCATTGACCATCCCTTCTCCTCTTGGGTTTTTTGCAATCCCTGGACATGTGACCTTCTTCCTTACAATTGTAGCATGTAATCATTCTCAACTTGCCTATGGAATTAGCCCGTGGAGGAGTGTTGACCATTGGAGCAGGATTGACCGTGCGTGCATTGGTAGTTGATGTAGTAGGTCTCCCCTGATAAGGTTGAATAGGTTGAACCATTACCCTGCCATTCTCAATAGTAGCTTGTTGGCGAGAATTGGATGAATTCCTCAACTGATTGTTAGTAGGAGCTGGTCCTCTAAATCCTCGTTTGCTTAAAGTCCTTGTGAGATAAGCAAACATAGTGGCTAACACTTCAACTGGGTCAGTTCCTTGTTTGAATTCAGGAATGGGGACTTCATCATCATCACAATACAGTGCTTGGTCTTGTTGAGCTGCATAAGCACTAGAAGGAACACTCATGTGGTCAGAGTAGCTTGATGGATATGTTGCATTCTCTTGATAAGAAGAATATGAAGACTGAGCATAAGGTGCAATGCTTGCTGGGTGAGGTTGTGAAGCATATTGTGATGAAGGTGCATTAAACCGATATTGTTGCTGATGTGAGGTGGGTGGTTGCGGTAGAATCGAATATTGGGGAAAGGTTGGTGTCATTGATAGGTGTGTAAACACCCATCCTTTTACCATTTAATTCGGGCTAAAACGAGACCAAAACACGTATTTAATATCATTTGTTTGGAATTATGCGTGGTTTTTGTGTTTATTGTGTTTTCAGAGCTAACCGGATGAATATTAAAGAAAACATGGGATTGCACGGGTTTTACTGAAGAAAAGGACTCAAAATAAAGTCTATTGTCCAAGAGATGCAAAAGATTTGAAGTCACTAGGCCTATTTGACGATTTATCGAAGAAAAGGACCAAAGATGGAAGATTTACACAAGTCGAAGAAACTCAAGTCTATTAAATGAAGAAATTAAAAGACGAGTTGAATTTAATCGACAACAAATCCCGAATCAGAATCAAAAACGGAAACTTTTCTGAAAAGACGAAAAGACAAGAAGAACGGGAGAAAGCCCACTCACCAACCAAAGGACAAGCCTATAAAAGGAGCCCCCTCACACAAGTTTTTGAGAGAGTCTGGTTTTTTCTCTCCTCCCCTTTTTTTCTCCTTTCTTGTTCGTTCCATCACCATCACCACTAGGGTGATTGGTGATTTTAATCTTTGTTCTTCCAATCTTGTAATTTTAATCTTTGATTTATCTTGTCAAAACATTAATCATTCAATACAAAGTTTTTGTTTAATCTTTCCATTTTATCTTGTTCATCATCATCTTTATCTTCAAGTTTTTAAGTTTTTATTTTTCTTGATTTGATCTTCAAAAGTTGTTGGGATTTGCGTTTTTGTTGATGGGATTTGTAGTTTATGGTTAGTAGAAGCTTTGTGATTGATTTGTTTAAGTTTTTGGTGAAAAGCTTGGTGATTTTTGGATCAAAATAGTGTTTCCTTGTTCTTCGGTATAGTTTCTGTATCTGGGTTTCCCAGAAGTTCCGAATGAGTGAACAGTAACTTCCGGATGAGTTGTGTTCTCAAAAGTTCCGAGTCAATTAAAAGTTCCGAATGAGTTTACCATTAAAAAGTTCCGAACCAAGTTGAAACTTCCGAACCAAGCCAAAGTTCCGAATGAAGCATTAAGTTCCGAATGAAGCATTAAGTTCCGAATCAGTTTAAAAAATTCCGAACGAAGTCAAAGTTCCGAACCAATCTCTTCCGATTCAGTTTAAAAAGTTCCGAACCAATTTTTTACCAAAAGTTCCGAATCGGAACATAGAAAACTTCCGAATCAGTAAGTTCCGGATGAATGTAAAACTTCCGAATCAGAAACTTCCGGATGAGTCTACAACTTCCGAATGAAGGCAAAGTTCCGGATGAGTACTTAAGTTCCGAATCAATCTCTTTGTCAAAACTTCCGAATGAAGGTTAAAACTTCCGAATCAATTTCTTGTTAGTGTTTTACTGATTATCTGTTTCTTAATTTCAATTTTAATTCAATTTTAATTCAAGTTTTTATTAATTGTCATTAAAGTAATTGTCTTTAAATTAAATTTTCATTTACACTTTTTATTAGATTAGAAAACCAAACCCTTTTATTTAGTAACCAAGAACAATCATTCCACTTAAGGCCGAGATCAATTCGAGAAGATTCCGAGAAATTAGAACCATAGCAAAATCTATGTATCAAATGGCGCCGCTGCCGGCTCTTCTCGTTAAGATCAAAAGTTTTTTGTGAGGACTTGGATTTTGGTATCCGTTCCCCGTGAACGTTACTTTGTCATAGAAAATTTTCAAAAACAACTAAAAATATAAAATTTTCAAAAATACAAAAAAATTAAAAAAACATAAAAGCCAAAAATATTTTTGCTTTGTTTTTCTTTGTTCGTTCTTTTGCAGGTGTATGCGCACTCGATCCACGTCATATCAAGAGCCCGAGCCTCTCGATCACTTAGACATGGCCGGTGTACCACCTCCAAACAATAATAACAACAACAACATGAATAATAACAATAACAATGAGCACCTTCCGGATAATCGCCCGATGATTGAATTGCTGCAAGCTCATGTCGATGGCAACACGGATCCAATTGTTATACCACCAATTGCCGCCAATAATTTCGAGCTAAAATCAGGCTTTATCCAGATGGTCTCCGCTCAACCATTCTTGGGACGAACCATTGATGACCCACATGACCATATCAAGAGATTTCTACAACTCACCAACACGGTCAAGTTCAATGGTGTTCCACAAGAGGTTATAAGGTTACAACTTTTTCCCTTTTCTTTAGAGGGACAAGCCCGGCATTGGCTTGCCAAGGAACCGCCACAGAGTATTCTCTCGTGGACGGATTTGGAAACAAAGTTTATAAATTACTTTTTCCCACCCTCTCGTACTACCGCTTTGCGGAATGAGATCATAAATTTTGAACAAAAGTACGATGAGTCGTTCAGTGAATCTTGGGATCGTTTTAAAGATCTTTTAAGAAAATGCCCACAACATGGTTTTACCAAAGTACATCAAATCAATACTTTTTACAATGGTTTAAGCATGAGTGACCAAGATTCACTGAACAGTGCCTCAGGGGGTAATCTTTTGGCTAAGACTTCCAATGCTGCTTGGGACATCATTGAGAATAAATCTCGTGTGCAAACCAAGAGTGTTAGGATCAATGTCGCTAGTGCTAGCACTAGTGACAGCGACAAGCGATTAGACAAAATCACTACGCTTCTTGAATCGCTTGTCACCCACACCGTCAGCAACAACAACAGCAACAACGCCAAAAACGCTCAAGTGAACGCTGTCAGCCAACCTTGTGAGATATGCGGTGGTCCTCACTCTTACACAACTTGTACCGCCACCCAAGATTACCCTACTGAGAATGTGAATGCGGCATATGGCACCTATCCTCAACCTGCTTATCCAGCCAGACCTCAAGGTGACCGTAACTTGCTTAGCTACCGCTCTAACAACTACCTCTCACCACCCGGTTTTCCCCCAAACAACCCAAACCAACAACAAAACCTTAACCGCCCTCCTCAACAACAACAACAACTTCGACAACCATACATCCCACCTCACAAGCAACAACAACCACCTCAACGTAACAATCAAGTCTACCAACAACCTGCTTACCAACCACCTGCATACAATGCTCCTCCTAACCAAACCACCACTGCATTACAACAAGAGGTTGCAACCTACATGAGAACCAATGATGTGATAGTGGGAAATCTCCAAGAGGAAGTGCGCAATTTGAAAGCAGACTTGGTCAAGCAAGGAAACGATTTGACAGCCGATATGAGAAACACGTTGGATAGCCAAACTAATGATCTGAGGAACATGATGGCTAGTTTCTTCCAAGGTAATCAACCCTCTTCTTCGGGTACTCTTCCGAGTAACACCGTTGCGAACCCAAGAGGGGAGATGAAAGCAATCACTACTCAAAGTGGTAAAGGTACCAAGGAACCCGAGCTTCCTATACCTCCACCGATGGTTGTGACTAAGGAGAACGAGTCACCTGCTCCTATTCCTCACCCTTCTCCTTCCCCAATTTCTCCACCTCTTCTTTCTACCCCTCCTCCACCCGTGGTTGTGAGTGATCCTATTCCCCTAAAGCCTTCCTCTTCTTCCAATATACCTTATCCTTCAAGGTTGAGGAAAGAGAAGCAAAAGAGCAAGGATGATATTCAAGTTTCGAACTTCCTAAAAATATTCAAAAAACTAAATTTCAATATCTCCTTCGCAGAGGCTCTCGCTCACATGCCCAAGTATGCCAAAATGTTTAAAGATCTTCTGAGCGACAAGGAAAAGCTCCTCGATATTGCCAACACCCAACTTAATGAGAACTGTTCTGCAGTGCTCTTAAGGAAATTGCCAACCAAGCTTGGTGATCCGGGTCGTTTTCTTATCCCTTGCAATTTCCCGGGAGTAGAGAATTGCATGGCCCTAGCCGATCTAGGTGCCAATATTAATCTCATGCCTCTAAGTGTTTGGAAGCAATTATCTCTCCCAGAGCTAGTCCCCACCAAAATGACTTTGGAATTAGCTAACCGTACGGTTGCTTATCCAGTGGGGATAGCCGAAGACGTCATTGTAGGAGTCGACAAATTCACCTTCCCTGCTGATTTTGTTGTCGTCTACTACGAGATGGACCCCCGTGTGCCACTCATTGTTGGTCGTCCATTCTTGAGGACCGGTCGCACTCTCATCGATGTTGAAGCTGGTGAGCTTATCATGAGAGTGGGTGACGATAAAGTAGTCTTCAACATGGGAAAGCTCTCTAAACAGCCTTATTCTTACGAGAGTGTTAATTGTATTGACGTTCTTGATGAGGCTTGTGAAGAACATTTCAAAGATGCTTGTAAAAATATTCCTACCTCTCTTCCCCATGTTGAGACCGTTTCCTCTATCGACTCATCACTATCTCTATTTGGAGAAAGTGATTTCCTTTAGAAAGATTTGGAAGCCACCCTGGGAGATGTGAATTTACACAATGACGATTCTTCTACCAATTGGGATGAAGATCTCAGCTTCATTGCTAACCTTCTTAAAGAAGACAATCCTTCCCCTCCATCTCCCACTGTCATTGCTATCGATACTCCGACTTCGAATACGCCTCCCGTCGAAAATCCTCCGGATTTAGAACTTAAGGAGTTGCCGCCCTATCTTGAGTATGTATTCCTCGAAGAAGAGAAGAAGTCGCCAGTCATCATTGCTAAGGATTTGAAGGATGAAGAGAAAGCCCGACTTGTCGCCGTGTTGAAAGATCATAAGAAGGCTATTGCTTGGAAGATTTCAGATATTCGTGGAATTGATCCTCACTTCTGCACACACAAAATTCTCATGGAGGACGACTTTAAGCCCACAATTCAAAGCCAACGAAGGGTGAATCCAAAAATCCATGAAGTCATCAAAACAGAGGTTATCAAACTTCTTGATGCGGGTATGATTTACCCTATTTCGGATTCACCATGGGTTAGTCCAATCTATTGTGTGCCCAAGAAGGGCGGAATAACCGTTGTTCCCAATGAACACAACGAGTTGATTTCCACTCGTCTCGTTACTGGGTGGAGAGTTTGTATAGACTACCGCAAACTCAATGATGCCACGAGAAAGGATCATTTCCCTCTACCTTTTATGGACCAAATGCTTGAACGTTTAGCCGGTAATGAATATTACTGCTTTCTTGATGGTTTCTCGGGTTATTTTCAAATACCCATCGATCCCCAAGATCAAGAGAAGACTACATTCACTTGTCCCTATGGCACTTTCGCTTACAAAAGAATGCCTTTTGACTTATGTAATGCGCCCGGGACTTTCCAAAGGTGCATGTTAGCTATCTTCCATGACATGGTTGAACAAACCATGGAAGTCTTCATGGATGATTTCTCGGTCTTTGGGGATTCTTTCTCTTCTTGCCTTTCCAATTTGGAACGCATGCTCAAGCGGTGCGAAGACACTCGCCTTGTTCTGAATTGGGAAAAATGCCATTTTATGGTAAAAGAAGGCGTCGTGCTTGGACATAAGATCTCGAAAGTCGGTCTTGAAGTTGACCGTGCTAAAGTCGATGTTATCGCTAAGTTGCCTCCACCTTCAACCGTGAAGGGTGTGAGAAGTTTCCTGGGTCATGCGGGCTTCTACCGTCGATTCATCAAAGATTTTTCTCAAATCGCTCGCCCGATGACCCACCTCTTGGAAAAAGATACGCCTTTTATCTTCTCCAAAGAGTGTCTTGAAGCCTTCAACTCGCTTAAGGATAAGCTCACTATGGCACCTGTCTTGGTTACCCCTAATTGGGAGCTGCCCTTTGAGTTGATGTGCGATGCTAGCGATTTTGCTATTGGAGCGGTTCTTGGACAAAGAGTGAACAAACACTTCCAACCGATCCATTACGCTAGCAAGACAATGACAGGGGCACAATTGCATTATACGACAACCGAAAAAGAGCTTTTAGCTGTTGTCTATGCTTTTGAAAAATTCCGCCCCTATCTTGTCCTTTCTACCACCATTGTGTACACCGATCATTCCGCGCTGAAGTACTTGTTGACAAAGCAAGATTCCAAACCAAGACTTCTTCGCTGGGTTTTGCTGCTCCAGGAATTTAAAATCGAAATTCGCGATAAAAAAGGAGCTGAAAACTTAGCCGCGGATCATCTCAGCAGACTTGAGGATCCTTACCAGGGGGATCATCCGAACAAAGAAATCAATGATTCTTTTCCCTTGGAGACCTTAATGTCTATAAACTCGAAGTTGAATGAAACCCCGTGGTTTGCAGACTTTGCAAACTACTTGGCGGGTGGAATTCTCATGGAAGGGTTGACGTCCCAACAAAAGAAAAAGTTCTTCACCGACATTAAGACTTACTTTTGGGACGACCCTTACCTATTCAAACAATGTGCTGACCTGATTATTCGCTGATGTGTTGATGGACCGGCAGCGTCTGAAATCCTTGATGCTTGCCACAAAGGACCCACCGGTGGTCACTTTGGTCCCAACTACACCGCCAAAAAAGTGTTTGATTCCGGATTTTATTGGCCCTCCATATACCGTGACGCTCACGATATGGTCAAACGATGTGATGTTTGCCAAAAGCAAGGCAAAATCACACATAAAGACGAGATGCCTCAGAATTTCATACAAGAATGTGAAATCTTTGATGTTTGGGGTATCGACTTTATGGGGCAATTCCCTTCGTCTAAAGGAAACAAATACATCCTTGTAGCCGTTGACTACATTTCAAAGTGGGTCGAAGCCAAAGCCTTACCCACTAATGACGCAAGGGTGGTTTGTAACTTTTTGAAAGCTCTTTTCGCTAGATTCGGTGTGCCTCGCGCCATTATTAGTGATCGTGGGACTCATTTCTGCAATGACCAATTTGCTAGAGTCATGGCTAAGTACGGTGTAAATCATCGTCTTTCCACAGCCTACCACCCACAAACTAATGGCCAGGCTGAAATATCCAACCGAGGACTTAAGCGAATTTTGGAAAGGACCGTGGGAGAGCATCGTGCCTCATGGGCTGACAAACTTGATGATGCTTTGTGGGCTTTCCGTACTGCTTACAAGACCCCGATCGGCTGTACGCCTTATCGTCTTGTGTACGGGAAAGCATGCCACCTCCCCATTGAGTTGGAGCACAAGGCTTATTGGGCCTTGAAGTGGGCTAATTTTGATATAAACAAAGCCGGTGACCTACGCAAGATCCAACTCAATGAGCTGAATGAACTCCGTAATGAGGCTTATGAAAATTCTTTAATCTATAAGGAAAGGACTAAGCTCATTCACGACTCTAAGATCAAAAACCGAGAGTTCCATGTTGGAGACAAAGTCTTACTTTTTAACTCTCGGTTGAAAATCTTCTCGGGAAAGCTCAAATCTCGTTGGTCCGGCCCATTCACCATTGCCCAAATTTTTCCATATGGTACTCTCGAGCTCGCTCAACCTGATGGACCAAATTTTAAGGTGAATGGCCAACGAGTGAAGTTGTACTTTGGTGAGGACACCTCTCAGGAGGTGATTCCATCCCTCACCACGTTCCCCATGAACTAATTCTGGGTCGAGTCAGGCTCGTGACTCGGTTATCAAAAACAAGCGCTCCTCGGGAGGCAGCCCGAGTATCTATCCTTTTATGTTTTAATCCCCTAAGTGTAGGGGGAGCCTCTATAGAATGTTTGTCTTTGTGTGGTGATGTGGTTACAGGGATAAGTGCACTCTTGGAAACTTTGAAGAACCGTGCTCCCGTGTTATTCGAAATCCGGTTCTATCTCTCAACTATCGTGATTCAATTTTCTTCATACTCACATTTGAAATTCATCACTTTAGTCGTCTCTTCCTTAACTTGAGTTAACCAACATGCACAATGTCATAAGTGTAGGGGAAACTTTTCCCACATGCTTAAACATTGAGGACAATGTTTATCTTAAGTGTAGGGGGACTTCTATCGAAGTTTTAAGTGGACTTTTCCATGAAAATGCCTTCAATTAACCGGAAAATCATATTTTTCAACATTTTTTCAAATTTTTTTTATTAACTTTGGCCATTTAGTCGTAATTTTTAAATTATAATCGTTGCTTTCATATGTATATATCCCGCAATAAAGTCAAATTTTAAAAAAAGTGGTGTAGCTAGTTTAGAAGTCTTTGACATATTAGGCCCGTTGCGTTTATTTTGACTCAACCCGAATAGACTTATCCAAGTTTATTCTAGCTAGTATCCTTAACCATTTAGACCTTAATTGGTTTATTAGGCTAAGTATCCACGAGTCTCATTACTTGAGATTTTAAATTGTGGAGGACGAGAAATGATAGAGTCAATTATAAGTCGGTATTCTTGCACAAGCTCACTTGGTGTAATTATTTGCCTATTCTCCCATCACTTGCTAATAATTTATCTGCAATAAGTAAGGTCGTACGATTTGAAAAGTTACTTAGCTTCTAGCCCAAGATCGTTTAAAAGTTGCTCGGTAATGATAAGAGTTCATAGCCAAGGCATAACTTATGAAGCGGGGCGCGAAGATTGGCGAGTCCGAAAAGGCCCTAACAAGGCATGAGGATTCAAATTTATTGCTGAAGATCCAAAGTGATGTGAAAAGCATTATTCCTAAAATCAATATGAAGGATCAAGACTCACGACGAAAAGCAATCAACTCCCATAAAGATCATGGAGAAGTCTATCCGAAAAGACCCTAACAAGGTATGAGGATAAATAGATCCAAGTCCGAAAAGGAGGCGGATCGTTGTATCTCAAAATCCCAATTAGAGATTGAAGAAATAATCATGAAGTCGTGGTCAACAAAGTTGGAGTACCCCTCAAAAGTCTCCAAGTGAAGAAACTCTATTATGATGAGAAGACCATTATCTCAAGAACGTCTCTCGAAGATATGAAGTATGAAGTACATGCCAAATATCGGCCCGAGAAAGGTCTCAAATCGTGAACCAAGTTATGCCAAGATATGAACTTTTTGATATCCCGAGAAGCAGTTTTAAGAGATTTTGTCCTTTAGCTAACTATTGATCAAATCGTCCTACTTTGCTTTCAGCCTAAATAAACTATCGAAATAAGTCCAAAAATGCATCTTCATGATTATTCTAAGACAAAAATAAAATATAAGAGATACACTTAGGAATAAGGGAGCTTAACCATTTAATTAAGCCATGTGTGTAAGTGTTTGAATTGCTAACTTATAATAACAATGATCTCGTTTTTAAGCTTAGTTTGGGGAACGTGAAACTTGAGGGTGATAAATCTTCGCGGCACCAAAGCCCTAATGTAAGTCATCGATTTCTTTGCAAGTTATTTCCATGTAGCTATTTTCAAGTGAAAACGGTTTTCTATCCTTTTGTTTCCTTCAAAGTCTTAATTTCCTTTAGTACTTTAATTTTTGTTTAGTAGAGTTTAAATAAGGCCAAGGTTGATTATGAGAAAAGTGTAAAATTGCTTTATCACTAAGCATTGCATGAGGGCATGGCAATGGTTAAGTGTAGGGGATTTGATAGGTGTGTAAACACCCATCCTTTTACCACTTAATTCGGGCTAAAACGAGACCAAAACACGTATTTAATATCATTTGTTTGGAATTATGCGTGGTTTTTGTGTTTATTGTGTTTTCAGAGCTAACCGGATGAATATTAAAGAAAACATGGGATTGCACGGGTTTTACTGAAGAAAAGGACTCAAAATAAAGTCTATTGTCCAAGAGATGCAAAAGATTTGAAGTCACTAGGCCTATTTGACGATTTATCGAAGAAAAGGACCAAAGATGGAAGATTTACACAAGTCGAAGAAACTCAAGTCTATTAAATGAAGAAATTAAAAGACGAGTTGAATTTAATCGACAACAAATCCCGAATCAGAATCAAAAACGGAAACTTTTCTGAAAAGACGAAAAGACAAGAAGAACGGGAGAAAGCCCACTCACCAACCAAAGGACAAGCCTATAAAAGGAGCCCCCTCACACAAGTTTTTGAGAGAGTCTGGTTTTTTCTCTCCTCCCCTTTTTTTCTCCTTTCTTGTTCGTTCCATCACCATCACCACTAGGGTGATTGGTGATTTTAATCTTTGTTCTTCCAATCTTGTAATTTTAATCTTTGATTTATCTTGTCAAAACATTAATCATTCAATACAAAGTTTTTGTTTAATCTTTCCATTTTATCTTGTTCATCATCATCTTTATCTTCAAGTTTTTAAGTTTTTATTTTTCTTGATTTGATCTTCAAAAGTTGTTGGGATTTGCGTTTTTGTTGATGGGATTTATAGTTTATGGTTAGTAGAAGCTTTGTGATTGATTTGTTTAAGTTTTTGGTGAAAAGCTTGGTGATTTTTGGATCAAAATAGTGTTTCCTTGTTCTTCGGTATAGTTTCTGTATCTGGGTTTCCCAGAAGTTCCGAATGAGTGAACAGTAACTTCCGGATGAGTTGTGTTCTCAAAAGTTCCGAGTCAATTAAAAGTTCCGAATGAGTTTACCATTAAAAAGTTCCGAACCAAGTTGAAACTTCCGAACCAAGCCAAAGTTCCGAATGAAGCATTAAGTTCCGAATGAAGCATTAAGTTCCGAATCAGTTTAAAAAATTCCGAACGAAGTCAAAGTTCTGAACCAATCTCTTCCGAATCAGTTTAAAAAGTTCCGAACCAATTTTTTACCAAAAGTTCCGAATCGGAACATAGAAAACTTCCGAATCAGTAAGTTCCGGATGAATGTAAAACTTCCGAATCAGAAACTTCCGAATCAGAAACTTCCGGATGAGTCTACAACTTCCGACTGAAGGCAAAGTTCCGGATGAGTACTTAAGTTCCGAATCAATCTCTTTGTCAAAACTTCCGAATGAAGGTTAAAACTTCCGAATCAATTTCTTGTTAGTGTTTTACTGATTATCTGTTTCTTAATTTCAATTTTAGTTCAATTTTAATTCAAGTTTTTATTAATTGTCATTAAAGTAATTGTCTTTAAATTAAATTTTCATTTACACTTTTTATTAGATTAGAAAACCAAACCCTTTTATTTAGTAACCAAGAACAATCATTCCACTTAAGGCCGAGATCAATTCGAGAAGATTCCGAGAAATTAGAACCATAGCAAAATCTATGTATCAGTCATGTAAGGTGATGGATGATAGGCTTGGTGTCCCAAAATATAAGGAGTGTTGTTGTGTGACAAGCTTGGTTGATTCGCCATCAAAGCTAAAGAATCAGGGTAAATACCTCGAGGCGAACGGTGCATGATCACGTGTTTCTCATGCTGCTGAAGAAAAGCATAGAGTTGATCCAAATTGCACTTATGCAAATCCCTGGTTAACTTAACATCGGTAATATACTCACCCCATTCAGCTTGAGGTAAAGTATTCAAAAATTTGGTGTTAACCTGGAATGGAGATATCACGAGATTGTATACATTCAGATCATTCATGAGAGTAGTGAATCTGAATTAATAGTCGTGAAGCGTTTCCCCTGGGCTGTACGTGAATCTATCAAACAGATCATACAACTGACATTCCCTTTCCTGTTTGGTAAGAGAAGTACCTTGTAGCAACGCCTTTAGACGTTCCCATAAATCCTTTGCCACCGTATACTGACTTACCATTCGATAGATGTCATGTGGAAGAGCTTGGAGAATGGTTTAAAGAGCCTTTTCGTCTGCATCGGCAACAAGTTGTTGAGCTGGTGTAAGTTCTTCAAACTCCCTTGGTCGAGTCACATTGTTAACCACGATGGTACCATAGTCAAGTGGACCATTTAGAATTGACTTAACCATAAGCCTCCCATATGTCGGTTTTCCCTTAAGGTATGACATCATACGGCCTTGCCATGCTTCAAAGACTTCTTTAATGAGCATTGGAGGGCGATTATCCGTTCCCGTAATGACGGAAATGTCCGTAAGTGATGTCATCTGAGGCATTAATGAATTCGGATTCATTTTGTTCACTTCAAAGAGACAAAGATTATCGGTTGATCGAGCAGTGAAGTAAAGCTTATGAATTGTGTTGAGTCTTTGTTGTAAGAAACCAAGATTAAATCCTCTAAAAAATCGTCGAAAAAACAAGTGAAATATCCCTTGATCCGGAACTTTTGTTGATTCGGAAGTGTTGATTCGGAAGATTTTGGCTCGGAACTCCTTGATCCGGAACTTTTGGTTCGGAAGATTTGATCCGGAACTTTCCTTGATCTGGAACTTTTGATTCGGAACTTTGACTTGATCCGGAACTTTCCTTGATCCGGAACTTTCCTTGATCCGGAACTTTTGGTTCGGAACTTTTTGATCCGGAACTTTGTCTTGATCCGGAACTTTCCTTGATCCGGAACTTTCCTTGATCCAGAACTTTTGGTTCGGAACTTTTTGATCCGGAACTTTCCTTGATCCGGAACTTTTGGTTCGGAACTTTTTGATCCGGAACTTTTGTTGATCCGGAACTTTTTGATCCGGAACTTTTTGGTTCGGAACTTTGTCTGGGAAACAGTAACTTGTATGAGTATTCAGTCGATCAAATATATGAAAAAAAAACCCAGATTTTTACCAAGTTACCCAAAAAGTTTTGTGATTTCAACTAAAATAAGTAAAAACTAATACTTATCTACTAATCCCAATCACAAAAACACCAAAAACTCCAAGAATCAAGATGGATCTTCTTAAAGAACACTAATACAATCAAAAAATAAATAACAACACAAATCATTACCTTAAATCACCCCATAGCTCTGATACCAAATGTAGAAATGCTAAATCGGATCCGGTGGTCTAATGTGGTGGTATATGATGGTGGAAGCCATTGTTGGCTTAGAGAGAGAGAAGAGAGGTTGAATGTGTGTGTGAAAATAAGAAAATGTATTAAACTAGAAAAGTGACACAAGCAACACCCCTCCTTGGAAGCTAAGGAGGGGTATATATAGTCACACACGATACGTTTAACAGTACAAGACCCTAGTCTAGTCTAAACGTGTGTGACTATGATAACTAATGGGAATTCTTAAATGTCGTCACATAAAGTGAGTTTCCAACAATCTTCCCCCATGGGACGACGTATAGAATTCCTTACAATATTTTTTCCTAACAAGTACATAATAATAAGAACAAGAGCTTTCATGAAGCGTCCAATGCTGATGATGTCTTTTGAGGCCTTTGACTTCAAAACGACTCATCTTTAACTTGTAGTAGAAATACTGTAACGGCACGAGCTAAGTAACTCATACACTTCTGGTTAAGGAGAAGCTTCTGAATTAGCTTCCCCCTAATTCATGCCACATAAACTTGATGTAGAAGCTTTTAAGTAGCTTCCCCCTAAATCGATAATCCTCGTAAGCAACTTCAAAGCTTTCAATAAAGCTTAGAATGATTAAGCGCATAGCGGAATCGAACAGGCAAATCCCATCATATAACATGATAACATTGCTAAGAGGAATTGAAAGTAAGGGGTACACCAAGTAGATCAACAACTTCTCTTCTCACGCTTGAATAATTCTTCTGAATTTTTCTTCCCCCTGAGAGTTAAAGATATGCATACCAGAAAGAATCAAGACATTTCTTCCCCCACATGGTTGAAAAAAGTAAATCAATCCCCATTATGAAGCTCAAATACTGAAGTAGACACTTTATCCCATTCATGAAGTTGACATCGTAACACCAGAGTCAATTAAGTCCCAGAAATGCACATATCTTCTTCCGGAGATGCACCAGAGTCAATTAAGTCCCGGGAGTGCATATAGGATAATGATGATGAATAATTGCAACAACCAAACAATTAATCATTGAATCAGTAGTGTACCGTTTAGAGATTGATAACGTCACGAGTTAAAAACACTGATTTTCTCTGCGGCTATGACAAATGTCATCCCGGAATGTCTTCAAATCAAAAGAAGGTATGAAGTTCATCACGTGTACTCGTTGTGCGTTCAGTGTGTCTTCTTCTTCCCCCTTGATGGTTTCGAAACTCGGAACCATCAATAAATCGTAAGCACATGAACCTGAAAATCTTGAGAGAATAATAAATAAGCTTAGTTATATTCGGTGAGAATCAGCTGTTGATCAAAAATCTCTTCTCATAAAACTCTCCATGGCCATCTTTACCAACCCACTTGAAGGCAATTTGAAGTGACCACTGATGGAATGAACCAGATACATCAAACATGAAACTGAATAAGAATCCTTCGATCTTGTGACTTAAGCTTGCACTATTGTTGAATGAAGAACGGTGGATAAAATTTTAAGTACCCAATGCATCACTAAAGATGTCTATAAGCACAACCCCTCTTGAAATTATCCACGTCGACTATGCGCGTGACACTGAGTACAACAAAGTAACCCCTTTGAGTGATAGTTATCCGAGTCATCAACCATCCACCCCGAACCCGGAAACTAGATAAACAAGTCTTCATTCTGAGATTAAGCACGAGCAAGTTATCTGTTCAAGGATAAAATAAGTACACGCCTTCGAAGAAATTCGTCTCTGTCTTCAAATAATTAATATCCGATCCAAAAAAATCTGTAGTCACTAGAAAATCGCCCATTTTTTCATTGGTCTCGTCTCAAATAAATTCTCGTCACATTTGTCACGTCTTTTTGTCTCGTCACTTTGTTGTCTCGTCCCGATGATGACCAAAGTAAAACTTAATACACACCAAATTTATTAAAAAATGTTTTTAAAAAAATTGTGTGTATGAATAAAGTTTAATAAATCAAATTGTGTATTCAAGCTTAATACACACATCACATACGGTCCGTGAAGTAGTTCCTGGTCCAAATTCCCAATCCATTCTTACATCCAACTTTGAAGAAAATCTTGGCCCAAATGTAAGACCCACTCAAATGAGTCCAATTTGCAACAAAATAACACCCGATCTAAATGATTGGGATATAAACATTGCACCCTAATCACATTCGGTTAACTTAACCCTAATTTGACTCACATAGAAAGTTCCCCCCACCAAACTTCTCTCACACCTGCACCTAGTTTACTCCTCCTCATCTCACCCTCTTTCTAACAAACATAAATCTGAACTCCATCTTCCTCGAGCTTTAAGAAACCAAAACTAGACTTCTCTCTTAATAGAAGAACGTGGCTTCAAAATCAATAAATTGACTACAAGTGCGCCTTCAAGATCTGTATAATATAAGGTCTCGGGTAAGATATGTTTGATTGCATGTGTTTTCATGATGGAAACGAGACATAGATTGGATTTAACAAATTTTTTAAGATCCTTTCTGTTTTCGTTTAGCAGAATCGAAACATGAAATAAGATGATAACTTGCATGTTATTAATCTAAACATGTATTTGAAAATTAAGATTGGTTAAAGCCATTACATGGATCAATGATGAGTATGTTTAAACGAGAGAAAAAAAATCCTTTGAAAGATAAAAAAATCGTTTAAACAAACTGAGATCATTATTGAGTCTTTTTGATGTTTAGATGGGTTAGGAGACGAAGGGATTAGGATTAGATAATTGTTGTTGGATTTGTTGTGGAGGTATAAGGGTGGCAGTGAGTCAACTCAGTTGGGTTAACTGAGTCAACTCGGTAATTACCGAGTTGACTCGGTTGCGATGGATATAGTTTTGGTCCAAGTTTTGTCACTGATTAAAAACAGTCCATCGAAATATATCAAAGTGTCACACAAATTTTAAACATTTTGTTCCATCGCAATGTTTTCATAGATTTTCCATCGTAATGTCTCTTCTAAAACTCATCGCAAAGTCACATTAAAACCCATCGCAACAAACTAGAGTCCATCGAAACATGATGTCTTATTACGATGGTACCCATTGCGATGGTACCCATCGCAATGGTACCCATCGCAATGGAACAAGAACCCATCGCAATATTGGGAAAAATTAGGCAGCATGACGTTTTACTTTATGCCATTGTGACAGGTCCGACCACCCATCGCAATGTGACTCATCGGAATGAGTCTCATCGCAATGGGTATGTCGAACCCATCGGAATGTGTCAAAAAACAATCCCATCGCAATCCATGCGATCTAAGTAGCCATCGGAATGTGCCTATCTGAAAACCTTTATCCAAAAGTTGTACTTTTCTGGCAAAATCTGGGTTTCTGGATATGATTTTTTTGGCAAATCTGGGTTTCTGGGGCAAGATCTTCAACAACATAAAATAAGGAACCCCATAAAAACTGTTAAAACCTATCAAATATTACATTTGACCATGATATGATGAAACCGAGAGACCAGGTATTCAAAACCTCACTTTGGATATGAAAACCATACTGGACTGTGACATGTAAAATGGGTTTGTAAATATCAGGAAGGTGACAAATGATAATGCTACCATTGTGACAAAGAACATAACAACCATTGTGACAAATGAAAAACATGACATACGGACCCACAAAAAATATGACGAGACACTAAAAAAAATTTAGACCACCTAAATCGAAAACATGAACAAGATCCAAGGATGGAACCGAGGCTCTGATGCCAAATGTAGAAATGCTAAATCGGATCCGGTGGTCTAATGTGGTGGTATATGGTGGTGGAAGCCATTGTTGGCTTAGAGAGAGAGAATAGAGGTTGAATGTGTGTGTGAAAATAAGAAAATGTATTAAACTAGGAAAGTGACACAAGCAACACCCCTCCTTGGAAGCTAAGGAGGGGTATATATAGTCACACACGATACGCTTAACAGTACAAGAACCTAGTCTAGTCTAAACGTGTGTGACTATGATAACTAATGGGAATTCTTAAATGTCGTCACATAAAGTGAGTTTCCAACAATGTTTATCATCTTGTTTTGGTTTAATATGAATCAGTTTATGCATTTATAGCTCGTGATTAATTTCATACTACGTACACTAGTGTCGAATATATGAACTAATATTTATCACAAGTAATATTTCACTCGTGATAAAACTATGAAATATCACTGTTGATAAAATATCACCGGTGATAACATCACCTGCGATAAAATATCACTGTTGATAATATATCACCGTTGATAAAATATTTTATCACTAGTGATTAAATATCAGCGGTGATAAAATATCACCAATGATAAAATATCACCAAGGATATTCACACTAACAAGTGATATTTACTAATGATATTTCACTTGTGATAAAATAATAAAATATTATCAGTGATAACATATCACCGGTGATAAAATATTTTATCACCGGTGATGTAATTTTATCACCGGTGATAAAATATTTTATCACCGATGATAAAATATTTTATCACACGTGATATTACACACAAACAAATGATATTTTATTGCTAAATAATCAACTTGCTTTAACATCATGAAAAGAGTTAGAATCACGTGCATTACCCTGTTTCCATTCCTATCAACCAAATGACACTTAAAGATTTTTGTGGGTCAAATGTTGAAATGAAAACCACTTGGTCATCACTTATATCAACTTGGATTCATGATGACCTTGGTGATGTGCGAGTGTAAATGCCCTTACTTCGTAGGTTAGCTCATGGTGCAATGAATATGTTTAAGACTGTATATGCAGCAGGGTCATTGCAAACCCAATCACTCGTTATCCGCGAATAAAAATGTATCTTGTTAACAAAAATCGTAAACGCCAAAAATACTTATGTTAACAAACTAAATAAGAGAAACAAAATTGCAATAGTCAAACAAAGTTCACTGGATACACAATATGATCAATATAAAGTTTCTGTATAGGAAAGGTGTGGCTCTGTAGATTTTTCCCTAGAATTAGAGCGGTTAACGCTGTTATCCTGCAATAATCATTGATGCATCATTCATCAGCCGAAGCTTGGTCAGAAAGTAAAAATGCTATGCAATGAGAGATCTCCGGATCTTCTAAAAAGAAATAACCAATATCTGAAGTTTGTGGAAGATCATAATCTATGAAGAATAACTTCATGGCATGTTCTTTGAAATATGATGCAGATGTCCATAAAAAACAACATAGAAAGAACTTGGCAGACGCCACCGGTAAAGCACTCCCAACTGGTTAGATATATCATCGATTTAAATGCGCTCGTCTTCATTAGAATGGCGAGGTCCAACGTCCGAGTGACTCCCAGACCGAATGCTTGGAGTGAACTTTGTTGAAGATTCTACCAGGTCTTAATAGTAGTTGCTCAGCTCACAACCTGTATATACATAAAGAAAAGGGTTATTAATAATCAACAATTAACCTGAACACCAATTTATACAAATATTCATCTTGAAAACCACTGCCTCAATCTTATGAGATGACTGACTCTACTTTCATCTTTGATTTACACATTAAACAAGTAGTGGGGATATACTTCTAGTTAAAAGTGTAGGTTGGAAAAGGGTTGAGCTAGACACACCAGCCTGTAAACTCATTTTTATCCCTTTTCTGAACTGTTCCAAAAAATAGGGGCTAGACAGTAGACACGATTGCAAAAACTATATAATACAAGCTAATGTAACATTTTTCATCGAAGCATCTTAGGAAGTTTCTAGGCGTGTGAATACTCGTCAAATGATCATTTGGTGGAACATAAGAATACACATGGATCAAATGCTTATTAAAAGCAACAATAACTAAATATCAATAATTCAAGATCCTCAACTTTAACAAAAAAAAGTAAATGAAAATACACCAACCAACAGTATCTTAAGCTGTAGCCAAAACAATATAAGCAATTAGGACAAATTATAGAATAATATCAAAAAGTGTAGCTAAACAAGAAAACATCAGTCAAGTACATAACTAACGCCGCAAGACTGCTTCTAATTTATACATAGTTATATAGATTCCTAAGCTCTCCTGAATCGTACCAGTGATATTCAATAATACCAAACAAATGTTTTGTATGATATTTCCTGTAGAAATTACATATTATTAAACTATATAGCCACCAAATTGAGAGCAAAATGACCAGAAATAAACTAACGGGATTACATCGACGTGAGTGCAGAAACCAGGCAACAAAACTGCAGCTAACTCTACCATTAATTTATACAACTATAAAGTTTTTTTTTATAAAAAGAATAGCATGTTGTACTAGTGTATTGTTAGATTGTCATTGTTGTGTTAACCAGAACCCTAGAAAACCAAGTGTCCTCAGTTCACAAGACTAAGCTTTGTAGTTATAACCGTTTTCTATCATATTATAGGCTACTAAAACATCAGATACGATACTCAAAGAACATCAACTTGACTCCCTTTATATCAAGAAGCTACCAACTACTTATCGGATAGTACAATTTCTAACTAATTTTTATACAAACTTAAGTCGCTTATTTTAGTGGTAGGTGGTGATATTAACCTTACTAGCAGGTAACGGACAAAACCTAAACCTTCCTCATAAAAGAATCATATTTGGGAGAAAAAATGCTTCACTCCCTAATAAGCTGACAACCTAAGATTAAAAATTAACAGGCAACCCTAGATTAAAATATTGAAACCAATCAGGGGGAAAAAGTGAACTACCTTATTTGTTGAGAGAAAATGCTTCACTCTCATACATATTTAGCAATGAGTTTATGTTGTCGATTTTCTGAACCAGCAATAACGACTTTAAAAGTAATAATGTTAGGTCGGATTCCATGACCAATCATATTATAAAATAGTACCATCGCTTCTTCCTTACCTAGTTTTTAGTATCCGCTGAAGTAAATGCTACTACATCCGGTGAACATCCATCTACGGTCTACCTGACAAAACTCTCTCAACAACTCATGTGCTTTACCAACCTTACCACAATAATAAAATCCATTTACACGAGTATTATACATAACTGCATCAGGCAACCATCCAAAATCCCTCATTCGAGTAAGCACCCTCTCAGTTACCTCCTCCTTCCGATACAAAAGATCACTTAACAACACATCATTATCATTATCGATATCTTCATTATCCATCTGATCGGACGATTTTGGTGGTTTAATTATATGGCCGAGGCATTTGGGAGATGACGATGATAGGTGATATTGATTGTGTTGTTGATGATATGTGAAACTGACTAATTGTTGTGGTAATACGGAGGCGTTTGGGAGATGACGATAATGACGATGGTGGTAACGGTGGTTGGTGGTGGGTTTTTAGGGTGGGTTTACAGAGAAAGGGGAGGTATCTGAATGAAAACATACATTAAGTGTGTGAAAGAATAATAAGAAAGCTTTATATATTTTGATAGAAAAATATAATTAATTAATTAATCTTAGATTAATCTCCACCCTCGGATCAAAGCTAAATAGAAGGTGGGGATTTATCCCTTGGATTCTAACAAAAAACAATATTCCAAAATAACTTTTGTCTTGGAGGTTATGGTACTAATGTATGACCTTTTTCGTCAAATACTAAAATAGCCTCTTATCACTTTTTTTACCAAAATAAATTAAATTTCAACATTTTATCAAACTAGACCAACCTTCATGCATCATGGTACATCTCTAATTTTATATGCATCATGGTACATCTCTAATTTTGTATGCATCATGGTACATCTCTAATTTTATATGCATCATGGTACATCTCTAATTTTGTATGCATCATGGTACACAAGACTTATGCATCAGATGTATTTTTGTGCATGCATCATGGTGCAACTCTACTTTGTGTGCATCATGGATTCATGGTGCACAAGACTTATCAATCAAACACTTCCTATGCATACACCTCTCATGTTGTGTGCATCATGATGCACAACCTTCATGCATCATGGTGCACCTATAATTTTTTGTGCATCATGGTGCACGAGACTTATGCATCAAACACTTCTTGTGTATATTTGATGGTGCACCTCTCATTTTGTGTGTATCAAGGTACACAATCTTCATGCATCATGGTACACTATAATTTTATGTGCATCATGGTGCACAACCTTCATGCATCATAGTTTACAATTGTTATTATGTGATAGATTGCTCACAAATGTTACTATGTGTTAGTAAGTGATAGTAGTGCACCAAGTAGTTAACATTTTAATACACCACAAAATATTAAATAAACCAAAACTATCAAATTACTAATAGAAATAAATCCAAATACCTTATCTCTTCGTCATCGTTGATATCATAAACTTCGTTAGACGAAAGACGATAGGACAATCGTATATCCCCACTACAATCTAGATCAAACTTATTGCCCACATATTGTCGAAAACTATTATAACTAAACTTTTTGGGAAAAAGAACATTAGACCATCGATCACCATTAACAATACACAATTTAATTTTCTTTTTTGATAAACTCACGTCCATTGCGAGTTTACGAAAAGTAGATGCTCGAAACACGTTTAAAATGAGAATTTGTTAACAATGTCGGAAGTGAGTAAAGATGGGAAGGATGTCTTAAAATGAGAATTTGTTAACAAAGTGCATTACGATGCATCAAATTTATGCATCTCGGCGCACAATAGAAACTATGATGCATCAAATTTTACTTTTTAGCTAGGCGCATCAAAAAGTTTATGCATCACAGGGCACAAAGTGCATCAGGGTGCACCAAACTTATCACGGGGCAAAAGTGCATAAGGTGCACCAAACTTATGCATCTCGGTGCACAATAGAAACCATGGTGCATCAAATTTTACTTTTTAGTTTGGCGCACCAAAAAGTTTATGCATCACGAGGCACAAAGTGCATGATTGTGTACCAAACTTATGCATCACGGGGCACAATGTGTATGACGGGGCACAAAGTGCATCACGGTACACCAAACTTATGCAACTCGGCAGACAATAGAAACTATTGTGCATCAAATTTTACTTTTTAGCTAGGCGAACCAAAAAGTTTATGCATCACGAGGCACAAAGTGTATCACGGTGCACCAAACTTATGCATATCGGCGCACAATAGAAACCATGGTGCACAAACTTTTACTTTTTAGTTATGTGCACCAAAAAAATTATACTTCACGGGGCACAAAGTGCATCACGAGGCACAAAGTGCATCACGGTGCACCAAACTTATGCTTCTCGACGCATAATGTGCATCAAGTTTTACTTTTTATCATTAGGCGCACAATGTTTTATGCGCGGCTTTTCTTAGATGCACTTTAATTTAGATCGTTAGATTCTAACATCTAATAGTTATAATTCAAAAGTTCAATTTGATAATTTTATTGTGCACCGATTATTTTCATATTACATTTTCTGAAAAAGCTATTAAAATTTTTCCTATTTTCTTACTGTTTAATTAACGTTTCTTTTGATTTAGGATCTTAGGCTAGGCACAACGCTAATAGGCCACAATCTAGTTTTTTCATCTGGCGACCTAGTGCGACCTATTTGCCACAACCCGGCGACCTAGTTCAATTTTTTTATTTTTATATTCAATAAAAATAATTTTTTATATTCAATAAAAATAATATTTTATTAAAAAAACATACATATTACACTAAAAAACACATTACATAAACTAATAACATTACGAAACATTAGAAGTAAAAGGGGTATAATGCATTAGCTAAAACTAACTCCAAAAATTGTCAAATTAATATATTTTGTGAGGAATTAAACAAAGCTCAATATATTAAAATTTGGAATTTTTTTTAAAGTTTATATAATTAAAACATGTTAAATTTTAAATAAAAAGATTTTTTTTTATAAAAACACACAAACATAACATAAACATGGAGACTGAGAGTTTCAATTCAATCATGTGTAGAGTCGATTTCAGTGTGACCGAGTCCGACGATCGAATCGTCGCAACGCAGCGAATCAGTCGCGACCCACCGACGATCGAAATTTTCCGGCTGCGTTGTGCCTGGCCTTAGAATATGCATATACGTAAACAAATGTTTTATTTTCATTGCTCTTGTGCGAACTCACATGTCACATGTCACATGGTAAAGAAAACTGAAAAAGACTCCCATTTTCCCCACCATACCACATGTATTGGATCTGCCAGTTGTCAAAAGGGATTTTATAATGGTTTTCTTAGTTTGTCACAAATTACTTGTTCAATCCATCATGTATTTTTATATCGGATTCGATTATTGTCAGGGACGGAGCTACGTTGTCTTTGGGTGGGCCAAAACCTACCCTGACTTTCTAATTTATACTTTTAACGAAGATGTGTTGCAATGTATTTTCAACATAAAAATTCAATTGGCCCACCCTAAATAAAAAAGTTAGCCTAACTAAAATAGTTTAAAAGGATTGTCAAATAACTGACATTGATACCTTTAAAAAATTTATGGTCAATCGTTAAACAAGTTCATTGAAAACTGATAAAACCATTTACCATTTACTGCCAAGTTAACATCCAATACAATCAAGATGATGAGTCTCATTCGCCAAAATAAGACTATAAATCTTCCATTACATTGTATTAATTTGTTTTCAAATGATCAGGTGTGCAACTCTTTCACTTTTCTTTTTGAATTATTTTGCTTTATTAGTCTTATATATATATATAATTGGTTAGGATACTCGATCTTTTTAACGTTTAACGTCGATCTTCAACAACATTATTAAGATTTACAATTTATTCACAAAGAGTGTGTTTGATATATGTGATTTTTTGTGTGAGTTTGCATAAACCTTTAGCTTAGATCTCGAACCCCTGACCTCTCGTACGCCTGCCAAACGACCCAACCATCTCCTCTAGTACTACATTTATGTTTGTTTACTTAATTAGACATTAATATAGGTCAACTTCTCTGTCAGTTTTTAAATTAGATTAATTCAAGTTAGATTAAAAGTTTTTATTATTAAATAGTTTTTTTTTAGTTTATAAAACCAAAAACATATATTACCAAAAACAAATTAAATCTCTATGTTAAAATTGGATTTCAATTCGAGTCGAGTTGAGGAAAAACGAACTTAATTGAACAAAAATCTTAGTATCAAAATGGCGCCGCTGCCGCTTCGCTCGTACGATTGACGATTTTTCGTGAAGACGTTTGGATTTTGGGATCCGTTCTCTTTGAACGTTATTTTCTTGCACAAAAAAAATCAAAAATACAAAAAAATCAAAAATATAAAAATACAAAAAAATTAAAAAATCACAAAAGCAATTTCTTTCCTAAGAATTGCACCAAAAAAATTAAAAAATAAAAAGTAATACTTTTTCCTAAAAGTATTACACCAAAAATATTACGTATTAGTGTTATTTTTCTTAGTTCGATTTCTTTCGATTTTTATTGTGAATATATTTTTCTTAAAAAAAATACAAAAAGATTTTTCATTTATTATATTATATTACGTAGCACAATAAATTTACCTACTTTTCAAATAAGCCTTAGTTGGGATTTCATCACCTAACTATTGTAGTCGCATCCATAACAAAATAAAAAGGCAAAATAGATAAATACTAGTAAGACGTTTGAACTCGACATATACAAACTATAAGGTGGGTATAAGGCGACGCGCTATAAAAGGCCGTCTAAGGAAAAAGGTTTTTAAGTGCTTTGTGCCACCTCGTTTCCCCGCTTGCTTGTGCGTATATTGAGAGGGACGACTGATTATTGGTTTGCCAACTCAATTAGTATTAAGTATATATTTTTGTAGCTTTTTCATATTGCACCTCAAGAGGGAAAATCCTTTTCCTCTCAAAGTCGACCGAGGTCACCTACCTCATTCCAAAGTTTTAATTGTATGCGCACTCGCGCGCATACATACATACCGATTGGTGTACCAAACTCTTCCAATTCTTCCAAAAAGAAGAAGCAGAAGAAAAACAAAAAGAACGTCATTCAAGCCGATCCCGAGAATCGTGCTTTCGACAATACGATGGAAACGGATAACCGACCTATGCTCGAGATTTTGCAATCACACGTTGAAGAAACGATGACGCTATCGTTGTCCCCGCAATTGGAGCAAATAATTTTGAACTCAAATCGGATTTAATTAAAATGGTTTCCGCTATCCCATTTTTGGGTCGTTCCCAAGATGACCCCCATGATCATATCAAGAGATTTATCCATTTATCCAATACCGTCAAATACAATGGGGTGCCACAAGAGGCCATTCGTTTACAACTCTTTCCTTTTTCCCTCGAGGGACAAGCCCAGATTTGGCTTGATAAGGAACCACCCCAAAGTATCACGACATGGATTGATTTAGAGACCAAGTTCATTAACTAGTTTTTCCCACCATCACGGACCACCTCTTTAAGGAATGAAATCATTACTTTTGAGCAAAAATATGGGGAAACTTTTAGTGAGTCTTGTGATCGATTTAAAGAGCTTTTAAGAAAATGTCCACAACACGGTTTCACGAAAGTGCATCAAATCAATACGTTTTACAATGGTTTAACTCTAAATGACCAAGACTCACTTAATAGTGCCGCGGGGGGCAATATTCTTGTGAAAACCATGAACGAGGCTTGGGCCATAATTGAAAACAAGGCTAAAGTACAAACCAAGAGTGTTAGAGCCACTATGGCGAGTGCTAGTTCTAGTGAGAGTGACAAGAGAATCGATAAACTCACTTCGCTTGTTGAATCACTTGCTCTAAAAACCGATGCCTTAAATGGTCAAGTTAATGCCATGAAAGAATCTAGTGAAACGTGTGAGACTTGTGGTGGACCACATTCATATTTTAATTGTGACAAGATTTACAATAATCAACAACAACAAGTTTGTGCTTTTAATGCTAATGAAAGGGTTCCATTTAAACCTAATGTTGATGTTAACCATTCGTCTTATAAGAGTACTAATTATTTGGCTCCCCCGGGTTTTGTAGCACCACAAAGACCACCCCCACCCGCCCAAAATACCCAACACCAAAATAGGAACCAAGGTCCTCAAATGGGTAATTTTCAAGGGAATGCTAATCAAGGGAATTTTAATGGTCAAAATCAAGGGTTTCAAAATAATAACCAAGGTTCTCATAATAACAACGGTTTTCAACCTCAATATCAAAACCAAGGTTTTCCTAATCAAAGGTTTAATCAAATGAACATGCATAATCCTCAAATGGACTTGGTTCTACAAAAATTGACCGACCATAAGCGAATTATGAAAGAGATGCAAGAATCGACCGATAAGAAATTTTTGTCTATGTTGCAAGCCCTTAGACCCCAAGGAGCCTTACCATCCAATACCGAGATTAACCCTCGTGCTAATGTGAGTGCTATCAATACTCTAAGTGGAGCAACTTTAGTGGGACCTTCCATCTCTTCGCCCATAAAGGAGAGACAAGGCCCGTAGGTCATAATGAGTAATCCTACTCCCCCTTCGGTGATCCCTCCCACTACCACTCCTAGTACTAGCTCTCCATTGCCGAAAGAGCCTATCCCTACGGTTGTTCAAGAAGCGAGTCCTTCTCCTTCTCATCCTTCAAAGTCTAAGCCTAATATCCCTTATCCATCTAGGTTAGACAAGGCTAAAGTGCTCACCAAAGATGACGTTCATGTCTCCAATTTTTTGAAAATGATTTCCAACGTCAATGTTAACATTAGTCTTATTGAAGCACTTGTTCAAATGCCAAAATTTGTCAAAATGTTTACTGATTTGCTTAATAAGAAAGAAAAAATGGTTGAGCTCGTGAACACCCGTTTAAATGAGAATTGTTCCGCGATTCTTCTCAAAGAGCTTCCCGAATAGCTAGGAGATCCCGGACGATTCGTGTTACCTTGCTCGTTTCCTCAAATCGATGATTATATGGCTTTAGCGGATCTCGGCGCTAGCATCAATCTTATGCCACTTTCGGTTTGGAAACAATTGTCATTACCCGACCTTGTACCGACTCGTATGACTCTCGAGTTAGCTAATCGAACTCTCGCATACCCCGTTGGTATTGCCGAAGACGTTTTTGTTCGAGTTGGTACATTCACTTTTTCCGTGGACTTTGTCGTCGTCGACTATGAGATGGATCCTCGTATTCCGTTAATACTTGGTAGACCATTCTTACGTTCCGGAAGAGCCTTAGTTGACGTGGCCGAAGGGGAGTTAATTCTTAGGGTTCGGGATGAACAACAAGTTTTTAAAATGGGAAAAATCACAACAAAATCAAATGGAAAAGAGTCGGTCAATATGATTGATGTTCTTAATTATGATAATGAAGAGATTTTTATTAATCCTTTTGGAATTGAAAAGTCTAATCAAAATGATTTTGTGATAAACTCATCCCTTCTCTTAGAGCCTCAAATTTTTGAAACTCCCATTTATGACACCTATAGTGATGACACTTCTTCAAGTGATCACACTATCTTCGGTTTAGACGACTCGACTTTTGACCCACCCATTTTTGATACCCCAATCTTTGATACCTACGATGATGACACTTATTTAAGTGATCTCATTAATTTTGATGACCCACCCCATGATCTTAATACACCTCATATCTCTATGAGTGATTCTTCCATGGAGACTACTTTTGACTTTTATACTCCAATTTTAGAAGTCATGACTTTTGAGGAGGATCCTCCACTCTTAGAGATCATTCCGACTTTAGAGGTTATTCCATTTGAGGAGGATTTAGATATCTTTCTAAATACCTATTTTCCTTAAGAGGATGAGTTTTCCTATGACTCCGATGATACTTATGTTTTCACATCGAGTTTGGAAGAGGACGACCTTCCCACTTTGGATTTTGATGATATTTTGAGCTTAAATGTCACTACCTCTTTCTATTTTCCCGTTAAGGAACCGGTGTTTGATCCCGGAATAGAGACTTTTGTGCTTTCATTGCCATACCACCTTATCCTTCCTTATAAGAGACTTTTGCCTAAGGATACCCCACTTTTCTTTGACTTGCGTACCACCTCGGGGTTTATTTCCTTTTGTGATGGAAATTATGTGTTTGACCCGGGTGGATTTTTCATGGGGTATGCCTTGTATGACTTTGTTTCACCTCTTTATCATGGAGAGATTTTCCTCCCTTGGAAATCTCGGTTGTTCCATGATTTTCCCATTTGAATGATGACATTCAGGAATTCGAGTCGAGCTAGAGACTCGTGTTAAATAAATCAAGCATCGTATAACTAGGTTAGATTTTTACCTTTTCCACCCTTTTACCCTTTTTCACCAATAAGTGTAGGGGGAGCCAAATAGGTTGCTTGTGTTGTGATGTTG
This sequence comes from Glebionis coronaria, assembly GCA_025667525.1. Lineage (NCBI taxonomy): Eukaryota > Viridiplantae > Streptophyta > Magnoliopsida > Asterales > Asteraceae > Glebionis > Glebionis coronaria. Next base: position 172,442,387 of record CM046881.1, read on the forward strand.
TGTGCAGGGACATGTGCTTAATGATCCGCTTTTGGTATTTTTGACGCGACCCGTGTTCCCGTGTTTCCCGTGTACCCGGTTCCTTCAATAAGTTTTTGCTATTGTGATTCAATCTTGTATATAAAATAAAACGTTAATAAATGTAATCACTTTAGTTGTCCTTTACTTAGCTCGATTTAAACAACGTACTCAATGTCCTAAGTGTAGGGGAGTTTATTCTCCCACATGATTAAATATTGAGGACAATGTTTATATTAAGTGTAGGGGGGATTTCTATCGAAATTTTAGTGGGCTTTTCCATGAATTTGACCCCATTTAACCGGAAAATTCAAAAAAAAAATTCAACGTTTTTCAAAATTTTGATATATTTTGGCCTAGTAGTATTTTCATTTATTTTCTTTCCTTTTGTCATCGCATCGTATTTATATTTCCTATTTCAAGAATAAAATTAAAAAAAAATGGTTTTAACAAGTTTAGATATCTTTGATATATTAGGCCCGTCGTGAATATTTTGACTCAACCCGAGTTTACTTATTCGAGTTTACTCTAGCTAGTATCCTTAACCATATGGACCTTAATTGGTTTATTAGGCTAAGCATCCACGAGTCTCATGCCTTGAGATTTTAAATTGTGGAGAACGAGAGATGATAGAGTTGATAATAAGTTCAAGGGTTAATTTTTGCTTATATGGTTTTTGTGGCTTTCTTCCCGCTTGTATATTTAAACTGCTTAATAAATGAGGATTTTTGCGGTGTCGATTCGATATCTTAACTCTTAGCCAAATCCTTTTATCTCCTTGTAATTAAAGCATGAACACATTGAGGGTGCCAGCGTTGTGGACTTCCGACTAAGGTGGCTCATAACCACTAAGTAGGAGGTATTCAGACCATGGGACCACGGAATTTGGCCTACTATACATATCATAAATAAAGAAAGAATAAGATTAAAACATGACCTCAAGGAGCCTTAGGGTGTGGGGCATGTAGCACGAACCTTGTCATTAGAGCCTTAGGGTGTATGGCATGGTAAGTGTTGAATAAAAATTGATTCAAAAATCAATTCCCTCGTTTATCGTTCAAGGAGCCTTAGGGTGTGGACAATAGACGGGGAGCATTTTTACATCTTAAAGAGCCTAAGGGTATATGATGTGAACTTGCTAAACTCCACATAAAGTCTACATGACTTTGGAGGAATAATTAATAAGTAGTACTATTTGGCCAAATTTTGGGTCCGGGAATTTATTCCCCAAATCGTGTTAAATCATCCTTGATGTGGGCTTACTTTAGTAACAACGTTTTTGAGGACGAGGTTAGGTTTTGAGTGTCAGGTTTGCACCGTTTGGCCTTCATTTTTTGGAATAATAATTATCAAATAAGTCAAATAAGCCTACGGGTGAATGACAATCAATAAAATCTAGAGATACAAAGTAGGAATTGGAGAAAGAGTATTACACAATTGTCTTATATAAGTGGTTTTAACTCGAGGACTTATGGTAAACAATGATCTCGTTTTTAAGCTTGGTATGGGGAACGTGAAACTTGAGGGTGATTAATATTCATGACACCAAAGCCCTAATCTAAGTCTTAGATTTCTTTACGAGTTTCTTCCGTCAAATAATTTTCAAGTTAATAAATTGTTACCACTTTTGTTCCTTTAAAGTTTTTATCTTTTAGTCATAGTAATAATAGTATATCTTAATAAAGGCCAAGATGGGTTAATAATGAGAAAAATGTAACTTTATGCTTTAAAATAATGCATTGCATGGGGTCATTGCAATGGTCAAGTGTAGGGGATTTAATAAGTGTGTAAACACTTATCCTTTTGCCACTAAAATCAAGGAAAAACAAGACCTAATCATGTGTTTAATATCATAAATGTCTGAATTACGCGTGGTTTTGTGTTTTTGTGTTAAAATAGGTACAAATGATCAACAGGAGAGAAAACACGGGATTTCACGGTCAAATGTTGAAGAAAAGTCCAAGAAGAGACGAAGACAATGTCAAAGACCAAAAGTGTGTCCAAGTTCACAAAAACCGGCTAAACCGAGACAAGTTTGAAGAAAAGATCGACAAAATCCAAAATCGAGCTCGTTATTAGCGTATTTAATGGAGTTAATCGGGCTTGTGGGACCCACATTAAAGATGATTGGGCCCAAAAGCCCATTAACATAAGCTTAAAGGAACCATTTTCTCACTTAAGCCCATATGGCCCAACTCATATCATTCGGACATAAAAGTTTAAACAGATTTGGGCCCAAAGCCCAATTGTCTACACATTAAGGACGAACGGATGGAATAATAAACAAAGCCCATTTGGCTTGGTAAAATGGACGAAGAATGAAACTGCTAGTCAATGTTTTCACTTCTTTGACTGGTCAACCGTACACCTCACCCGGTCAAACCAAATATCCAACCACCCACACGTTTTTATAAACGTAAATCTCTTATCCCATTCACACTTTAAATATAAAACAAATTTATTACCCCATTTACCCACCCCACACGTTTTGTATAAAACGTTTTTTTAACTACCACTTTCACACTTCGATAATAACAAAGTCCATTCACCCCTCTTCCATTCTTATCTCTCACCCACCTTTTATCTCCCCTAAAAAAACGCATCCACCCCCATCACCATTTTACCTATCTCACAAACCCTAAATTCACTAAACCAAAAATTACCCATAGAAAAAAGGGGTTTTACCCTTATTTGTTGATTCACACAAAGGGGAATTAAAACCCCATGATTTTCGCAGCAAACACTTATGGTAGTCCTCTAATCAATCCAACGTGGCTACTCATCCTTTGTTTCTATTGGTTAATACACATCACCATTTACCAATCCACCAATACTAATCCTCCACCTCAGCACTCAAGAAACACAAGAAACACAAAAACGCCACGAGGGCAATCCGTGTGCTCAAGAGTGATTTTTAGCCGTTTGATGAGATGAGAAGAAAGAGAAGATGGAATATACGGCCAAGATTTAATGCTTAATCTTTAAGCTACCAAGAGGTTTTGAGGGTTTCTCCTATAAAAACCCCTTTCATGTGTAATTTTCAGTAGCACTTTTTTTTCTTTTATTTAATTTTCTGCAAAAAATTAGTTTAGATTTAATATTGTATTTTTTTTAATTTCCAGCAATTGTACCCTTTTTTATGATTAATGAACAGTTGTTCTTAATTATTTAATCTCATTTAAATTTCCTGTCAAAATTTATTTATCAATCTTTATTCTGTTTCGTTTTAATATTACGGTTGGTTATATATTACTGTTTCTCTCTTTTTTATATATTACTGTTCGCATGAAATTATTATTATTATTATTAAAAAAACATATATATATATATATATATATATATATATATATATATATATATATATATATATATATATATATATATATATATATATATATATATATATATATATATATATATATATATATATATATATATATATATATATATATATATATATATATAAAAGAAAAAAAGAAAGTGAAAAAGATATTTCCCCCACTGGGAAATATAAAAGTTTTACTGTTCGAGGAGGCTTGTGTTTTGTCCGATTCGGTTACTGTTTGGTACGGTGATGATATTGGGTTGATAACAAGGTGGTGTTTGTCGATTCGGTTTCGATAAGACAGCTCAGCGCTGCGTCTTCGGCTCAACAGATTCAACATCGGGTTTCATCTCTTTTTAATTTTACTGTTAAGTTTAGTTTAAACTTTTATTATAATTTAGATATTGTTTACTGCTATTTCTTTATCTGCTTAAATTAGTTTATGAAAATGTTACTGTTTAGTTTATTTTGAGTAATCTGCTTATGTATTTGTTAGTTTATTTTTAACTGTTTATTGTTACTGTTTGGGGTATGTTTTATGTTTAGTCTGCTAGTTAAGATTTTTTTATTTGTTCGAATTTAAGTTGTACTGGATCTGCTGTAGTTGGTTCGAGAGGAGTTTATGTTTAATCAGTTTAGGATTTAGCCTTGTAGCTTTGCTTAATTTGGTTTATAACTTATTTTCGTTTGGCTTATTTGATCTGCTTATTATCCGTTTTGATTTAAATTTTAATCTGTTTGGGTTACTGTTTGTTTCGTAGTTGTTTTTGCTTATTATCAGTATTTTAGGTTGCTTATTTTGCTTATATGCTTTTCTAATTTTCAGCTTATTATATTCCTGCTTGTTTTAGTTTTTTTCGTTTACTGATATTGCTGGAAGAAATTTGATCTGTATGATACAATTTCCAAAAACAAACAAATCCAAAAGTAAAAAAAAAAATATTAACAAAATATTGTGTGTCAGGGGACTCGAACCCCTGACCTCTCGTACGCCTGCCAAACGACACAACCATCTCCTCTAGTACTACTTTTATGTTTGTTTACTTAATTAGACATTAATATAGGTCAACTTCTCTGTCAGTTTTTAAATTAGATTAATTCAAGTTTTTAGTTTATTTAAATTTTATCAAAAAGTGTTATTTTAACTTTCTTTAATCTAGTTTTTTATAAAAAATAAAAAGAAAAAATTTTTTTTTAATTAAATTGTTTTTTATAAATTTTAAAATTAGTTTAAAATTTTATTTAATATATTTTAGTTTTCAAATAGTTTTTCAATTAAGTTTTATTTTAAAAAAGTTTACATTTAAAAGTTTTTACTTTAATTTAGTTTTTTTTATAAAATTAGTTTTAATTGTGTTTAAGTTTTAAATTAGATTTTTTAAAGTTAGATTAAAAGTTTTTATTATTAAATAGTTTTTTTTAGTTTATAAAACCAAAAACATATATTACCAAAAACAAATTAAATCTGTACGTTAAAATTGAATTTCAATTCGAGTCGAGTCGAGGAAAAACGAACTTAATTGAACAAAAATCTTAGTATTAGTGCTTATACTCCTCCTCTTGTGCCTCCATATTATTATGATGATGATGACGATGAGAGTCCTATTTCTTCGAACGATGAGAATTCTATTCCTTCTCTCGACTTGCCGGCTCTAGAGCCTAAGGATTCACCCATTCTAGGGGATGAGGATCTTAGCATAATTACTGCAAAGGAATCCGACGAATTCATAAAGCCTAGTGCTGATACCCTTGTCCCAATTCCAAGTGAATCTGAGGTGACATCCGACAGTGACAATGAGTATGATGTGCTTTCTTCTGATGATATTCCTTCCACCAACACTTTGGGAGATGATTCTTTGGCTTTCTCTAATCCTCTTTTTGATCAAGATGATGATTTTACTTCTAGTGATGACGAGTCACTATCCGATGAAGACGTTCTGAAGGAAACTTTCAAGATTTATTCGAACCCTTTATTTGATTTTGATGACGCCTACATATCTAGTGAGGTGAATCCTCTCTTTGACAAAGGGTTTGAGGACATTGATAGCCCTGATTCTCTTGTTATTGATGAGCATACTTTGTTAGCCATGCCTCCTTCTATCGCAGAGGTGGAGAGATTTGACTCTACTAGAAAGGTGACGCAGGTGGAAGGTAGTTGTTCTCTTACTTTTCTTATTATATTGCCACCTCATCCTACTGCGTGCACGCCCAAGCGGGTGATGTATCAATTATACTCTCCGGGAAATGAGGATGAGTGTTTTGACCCGGGAGGTGACATTGACCATTCTATGATTGACACCTTTACGGCTTTGCCGCCTAGTGACCATCAGCTGTCTGGGGGGGATTTAACTTTACTTCCTTTACCCACCCCACCTCCCGTGGATCAAGACTTCACATACTTTTCGTATGTTGAAAGGACCTTTCTACCATTCAAGACTTATCCTCCTGCCTCTTCTTTATTATTTTCCTCCGGGAACGAGGATAAGATCTTTGATCCCGGTATTACATTTGAGGCTTCCCCATGGACAATTTAATTCGGGGACGAGTCAGGCTCGTGACTCGGTTAACAAAAACAAGCGCTTCTCGGGAGGCAACCTGATTATCTATCTATCTTTATCTGTTTTTATAATAAGTGTAGGGGGAGACCCTGGTATGTGTTCGTTGTCTTCTTTCTAATCATGTGCAGGGATTCGAGTTATCAAAGATCCATTCTTTATGAATTTTGACAAACCGTGATTCCGTGTTCCCGTCTTCCTGGTTCTATCCTAAACTCTTTTGATTTTCTATTTTATATTCTTTAATATTAAAATAGGAATCACTTTAGTTGTCTCTTCCTTAGCAAAATTTAAACAACGTGCACAATGTCCTAAGTGTAGGGGAGTTTACTTCCACATGCTTAAACATTGAGGACAATGTTTATATTAAGTGTAGGGGGACTTCTATCGAAGTTAAGTGGGCTTTTTCTTGTATTTGTCCTCATTTTAACCAGAAAATTGATTTTTCAACATTTTTCAAAATTTTTAATCTATTTTGGCTATTAGTATTTACCTTTGTTTTAGTTATTTTCCTTCTTTACTAGAATAAATTTTAATAAAGTGGTCTTAATTTTTAAAACGTTGTGAATCTTTTGACTCAACCCGAGTTTACTTATCTAAGTTTACTCTAGCTAGTATCCTTAACGTGTTTAAGTCAAGTTTTGCTAGGCTTTTATATAGGGAACTTTAAAACGCGAAAGTCTTAACTCTTACAGGTTAAGAACAAGAACTTTTTGCAAGTTCCTATAATTGATCCTAGAAAGTCGTTTATCAAGGGAACTTTAAAATGCGAATTCTAAACTTGAAAGAGTCTAAGAAGTTGCAAGATCCTATAGATGACTTGAAAACCCAAAACTTTGATTTAATTGGCTAAGCATCCACGAGTCTCATTCCTTGATATTTTAAATGTGGAGAACGAGAGATGATAGAGTCAATTATAAGTTTGGTATTCTTTCATGAATTTATATGAGTTGATTATAAGCTTTTTCTCCCATCGCTTGCTAATAATTTTATCTGCAATAAATAAGGTGGTACGATTTGAAAAGTTACTTAGCTTCTAGCACAAGATCGTTTAAAAGTTGCTCGGTATTAATTAGAGTTCATAGCCAAGCCATAACGTATTGAAGCGGGATGCGAAGATTGGCGAGTCCGAAAAGGTCCTAACAAGACATGAGGGCTACATTTTGTTGCTAAAGATCCAAAGTGATGTGAAGAATCATTTATCAAAAATCAATATGAAGGATCGAGACACATGACGAAAAGCAAATACTCCCCTAAAGATCATGGAGAAGTCTATCCAAAAAGGCCCTAACAAGGTATGAGGATAAATAGATCCAAGTCCTAAAAGGAGGCGGATCGTTGTATATTAAAGTCCAAAATAAAGATTGGAGAAAAATGAAGAAGTCGTGGTCCAAATATGAAGAATCTCTCAAAACTTCAAGTGAAGAAATTCCTATTATGAAGAGAAGATCATTATTTCATGAACGTCTCTCAACATTTGAAGTATGAAGTCAATTCCAAATATCGGTCCGAGAAAGGTCTCAAATCGCGAAGCGAGTTATGCCAAGATATGAACTTTATGAGGTCCCGAGAAGCAGTTTAAAAGATTTTGTCCTTTAGCTAACTATTGATTAAATCGTCCTACTTTATTTTCAGCCTAAATAACTATCGAAATAAGTCAACAATGCATCCTCGTGATCATTCAAGACAACAATAAAACATAAGAGATACACCTAGGAATAAGGGAGTCTAAGTAAATAATTGGCCCACATGAGTTTGTGATAGTCTGCTAACTTATAATAACAATGATCTCGTTTTTAAGCTTGGTATGGGGAACGTGAAACTTGAGGATGATAAGCATTCATGACATTCCAAAACCCTAAGGTAAGTCTTTGATCGTTTTACTTGTTTTCTATCTCTTTTATGTCTTGTGTTTAATAAAGGCCAAGATGGATTGATTATGATGAAAAATGTAAAACTTGCTTTGTAATTAATGCATTGCACGAGGACATTGCAATAGTCAAGTGTAGGGCATTTAATAAGTGTGAAAACACTTATCCTTTTACCACTTAATTATAATAATAACCAAGCCAAAACGTGTATTTTATGTCGTAAATGTCGGAATTATGCGTGGTTTGTGTTTTTGTTGTGATTTACGATCAAAATGTGAAAAGGGAAGAAAACGCGGTCTTTCACGGGCTTTTATCGAAGAAAAAGACAAAAGACGAAGTCAAAAGATCAAGAGTGCAAAAAGAACGGAAGTCCAAGGCCTATTCTGAAGATTTATCGAAGAAAAAGTCTAAAGACGAAAGTTTAATGAAGTCGAAGAACTCAAGTCTAATTAATGAAGAAATTATAAGACGAGTTCAATTTATCCCGAGACAACGTCGAGAAAGTCGAAGAATTTATAAAGACGAAAAGATGAGAAAATGAAGAAAGCATCAAGACATACTAATCCTCCTATAAAATACCCTCCTAATGACACATTAGGAGGTGTTGGCTATTTTGACAAACTAGTCTTCCATTTAATTACTTGCACTTTTCTTAATGTCATTTACTTAATTGCACCTTTAATTTCTTGTCTTGCACCTTAAATTTGTAAGCTTTTAATTCTTGTTCTTAGTTTAATTGTTGAATCTTAATTTTAATTTAATTAATCTCTCATTCTACCTTTCTTGTCTTGATTTAATCTTTATATTTATGTGCTTATTGTCATGCTTATTCGATTATTTGTTATGTTTTTATGTTTATGATTGTGTTAGCTTATTGATTTTGTAGCTTATTGTGTTTTTCTTAAATTTAATTAAGTGCTTATTCGTTAATTTTATAAAAATTTGATTTTTAATATTTTTATTATTTAGTGTTTTTAAAAGTTTTTAAATTTTGGCTTATTAGCTTTTTCTTAAGTTTGATTTCGTTCAGTTTTTAGTTAAGTGCTTAATTGTTTTTAGCTTAATTTTAGTTTTTAGCTTATTGTTAAAATAGTTCTTATCCGGGTTTTGGTAAAACCCTCATATTCCGGATAAAGCAAATAACTCATCATTCCGAAATTGCCTCCTCCTCATTATTCCGGATAAGTAGTTCTACCTGAATTCTGGATAAGCTACACCAAGGATTCCGGATATCTTCTCATTTGTGTGTATTCCGGATAAGGAACTTCTGGTTATTCCGGATAAGCCGCAGGACAACATTATTCCGGATAAGGTCCAAGAGACTTTTTCCGGATAACACGTTGAAGGGTATTCCGGATAAGGGGCAGAATCAAACATTCCGGATAAGGGAAAGTTAAATATTCCAGATAGAAGCAGGAAACCTAATTCCGGATAAGGGTTCGTTGGAGATTCCGGATAAGGCTTCGGTTTGGCATTCCGGATAAGCAGCAGATTTTTTATTCCGGATAAGGATCCAGAAAATATTCCGGATAAGCATTTTTAGTGTTTATTTCGGATAGAGGTTGGAACAAGATTCCGGATAGGCAACAGTTGGTGATTCCGGATAACGAGTAGAATTGGTATTCCGGATAGTGACAGTATTTCGGGTTCCAACTCAGGTTTTGTTTACTTCCTTTTTATTTTTAAGGATTTATTTTTCCCGTCATTTTTCTTTAGTGTTATTTTAATTGCTTTGTCTTAGTTTAATTTTAAAGTTCACATTTTTATTACATTGTCAATTTACTTTCCGTCAAGCTTTAATTTTTTTCATTTAATTAATTACTTTTAAAGATTTAATATTGCACCATTTACGTTTTAATTAGTTTTAGTTTTAATTACCGTCATTTACGTTAACGTTTTGCACATTTACTTTACTACAACGACAAATCTATTGTTTCCCACCAAAAGACGACTGAGTCGCACATTCACCCTATTTCAATTCGAAAAGACTAGAACAACGATATTTTTAACTGAGTGAAAATCTAGTTATTTAGTACACAGATTCTTCTTACACATAATTTAACAAACATACCTCAGAGTTTTATTAAACATAAAGAACCTAGTCTATTACAAGAACACCCAGCGGTGTAAACATAAACAAAATAAAAGGTTCTTCAGCGATAGAGGCCTTGATCACAGATTCTCTGAGCTTCAACTTTGTCACTCCTAGAGTTAATGATCAGCTCAACTTCAAACTCAAAATCATCAACTAATTTGCATTTCCTTAGGATGCCCTGTTTGAGTCTGATGAGTTGGATAGTTGATGCCAGATGTAGTTCATTCATCCGCTGAAAGGAATACTCTCAATTACCATTCATGAAGACCATTCCTGTCTCTAGTTCTGAGTATACTTGGCCACCCATTCGTTGGTGATCTCTTTGGGAAGTACCAGATTTCTGTGCATTCCATCTACAACAATATTCTTAGTGACCAGCTTTTCTACCAGAGGCCCCATTTGGGTTTTCCTTTTTCTTTGTCCTTGAGAAGATTGTTGTTGTGATAGTTGAGGAGGCAGAGGTACCTTCAGCTTCTTTGCAGTGTCTCTTACCCAATTCAGCTTAGCTTGAATGTTTTTCATCATTTGGGCAGCACCAGGCCCAGTCTTCTTTTGGGCAAGAGACAGCATTTCTAACCATTCAGAGAGGCCAAGATCTCTGAGTTTAAAGTCACTGAAGACTTTGTAGTTGGTCAGTTGGGTTTCTCTGTATAAGGTCATCACTACTCTTTTTTCTTTGTCAGTGTAACATGCGTATTTGGTGATTTGACTGGGCTCTGCTCTTTGGTCCACTATTCTCTCATATTACTTTTGAACGTTGCTCCTTTTAACTTCAAGTTCTTTGAGCTTATTCAACTGAGCTTCCTTTACAGCTGGAGAGAGTAGTTTGTTCAGAGTTTCTTTGCTCTTGATTTCAGCAGCTCTAATGTTTGTTAACCTTTTTTTTCCAAGATTTGATCCTTTGCCTACTCTAGGTTAGTGGTGGTTCATCAGCACTTTTAAATTTGTTCAAGTCAGAGTGCCTGGCTGTGGATCCACCTTCTTCTTGGAGGGAGTGCAGGGTTGTTTCAGGTACCTCAGAGGCAATACCTTTTCCCCTGTCCTGTGCTACCTCAGTGATGGGGTTAAAGGATCTGATGGGTTTTGGTGTTGGGATCTCTTTTGAGGGTGCTGGTTGTTTAAGTGATTGCTCCCCTTAGGTGGAGCAGTGTCTGCATCTTCTTCAGAGGTGGAGGTTGCTGAATTCTCCCCCTCGGGCATAGCGCCGGCAGAAGCTGTGCCTGATCCAGGTTTGAGGAACTTAACAAATTCTTGATGAACAAATAAGCATAGTTCTTCGAGTTCCTCCTGTAATAGTTCCTGAAGAATTTGCTTGGAAGGCTCAAATGCCTTGGAAATAGCAGCAACATTGGCTTTGACAGCTGCGGTGAGGACTGATGGCATGTATTGCTGAAGACTCTGGTTTAGAATTGCTGGGAGTTGAGCTTGCAAGGCATTTCCCAGCAGTTGTGGAAGCAGTGCACTCATAGAGGATTCCACAGATGAAGTTAGTGAAGTCTCTAGGGTGGTGGTGAGTTCCTCAACAGCATGGGTGAGTGTTTGTAATTCAGAGAGGATGACATCATTTGTGACTTTAGGTTTGGTTTTACTGATGTCTCCCCTCTTGACCTAGAGATCCTCAACGACTAGTTCCTGAACATCTTTCATTCTAGGAACATGGACAGGCTTGAGGTGTTGTAAATGTTCTAAGTGTTTCATTGCCCCCAGTTCCATGACATTGGGCAAGGTAGGGAAGGGAACTGGGGTTGGTGTACAAAGCCTCTGGTCCCATAGCTGTTTGGCAGCTAGTTCTTAAACATTTGCCATTGAAGGGAAGGAAATGGGTTATAATTCGGATGTGACTTGATCATCATCAGCATCCATATCAGCATAGTCTGAAATGGTCAGGTCATCTTCAATGATAAAGACCTCATCTTCTGGCATGGAGTCAATTTCTGACATGGCATCCACATCAATGTGGGGGGCTTCAGCATTATCATCACCAGCAATGCAATAGGCATCATCATTTTGTTGTTCTTCATGAAGATTATGAGCCTGTTATGACATTTGTTAGTAACCAGTGTGAAATAAATATGAAGTTATGGATCGCCATTCGCTGCCCCTAGGAAAGTTAGGTGTGATTATCCAGCCCCCCTAAGAATTTCTCCTTGGGACTCTTTTAATGTGAAACAAATATGTTGAAGGGTCGCCATTCGCTGCCCCTAGGATAGCTGGGTGTGATTATCCAGCTCCCTCATAGGGATTATTCCTTGGGACTCTTTTGATTTGTGAAAACTATGTGGTGAATGGTCTCCGTTCGCTGCCCCTAGGATAGCTGGGTGTGATTATCCAGCTCCCTCATAAGGATTACTCCTTGGGACTCTTTTGATTTGTGAAAACTTTGTGGTGAATGGTCGCCGTTCGCTGCCCCTAGGATAGCTGGGTGTGATTATCCATCTCCCCCTGAAGGATTGCTCCTTGGGACTCTTTTAATTGTGAGTTAATGGAAGTTAAAGGTCGCCTTTTATGACTGCCCCTAGGAAGACTGAGGGTGATTATTTATCCCCCTAAAAGAATAAATCATTTGAAGGTAATGGTCGCCTTTTATCGCTGCCCCTACGAAAACTGAGGGTGATTATTCAGTCCCCCCAAAAGAATAAATTCTTTGGGACTCTTTTCATATGAGGGGACCCAGAGACCACGTGAGGTGCAGAGACTCTGGGTCGGGACCTATAGTATGCTCAAGTTGTTATGAACAAGAGCACAGTCCAGAGGGTGAAGGATCACCGGGGTGCGTTTTGAGCACAAGTGAATCATATCCTTGTGTTAAGACAGAGTGTACAGATAATCCTAAGAGTTTTAGGTGGTGACATAGACACTCTATGGGTTGAGGCAAACCCTAAGACTTCATCACTCTCTCCTACAGAATGTTGAGAGTGATTGTATGTGATCCTCCAAGAGAAAAAAATGGCAAACTAATACCTGAGAGATACCAGCGTGGAGAAGGTTCTTAGTCGTCTCTGCTGACAGGGAGACGCTAGACTCTGGTTGTTTGTCAGCAGCAGGCTCATTAACCACATCTTCCAGAGAAGGGGATGTGTTCTTCTTGGTCTTCTTCGTCTTGGAAGGATTAACAGAAGGGGTTTCAAAAGAAAGGGGGATGTCTTTCCTCTTTTTCTTCTTGTCCTTAGGCGCCTTGGGCTGAGCAGTGGACTACACAGAGGTCTTGGACGAAGACTTGTCAATTTGTCTTTCAGCATTCACCTCATTGTGAGGGATCAAGGGCTCTCCATCAGCAGCGAGTAACCCAGCAACCTGCATCATATGCCTACTGAGAGGCACTTCATCCTCCAAGGGAGTCTTCAGTGAGGCTGGAGTGATGTGATAGGGAGAGAAGGAGTAAAGTTCATCATTTGTGTAGGTTTCACCAAGCATATCCTCTATAAGGAGAGAGAGATATCTTGTGTAGCAGATGGTGACCAGTCGATGCTTCTTCCCTTTGTTTTCCAGCTTTGCAATGAGGTCAGTGTAAAGTATGTGGGCGATCCCTATATCTTACCCCCAAATTAAGCTGTAAGCGATTGTTTGCTAAGCACCATTAAGCTGATCACGTGACCCCTGGTTTCCTCCCAGACATTTCACAATGTACAACATCAGCGTCCTCCAGGTGGGTGAAAAGTAATTCACTTTGATCAGTGATTTGTTTTGGAAGCCTTGGGTGGTGAAGGGTTTGTCATCCTCATCATGAGGACGAAGGGTAGCCAGAGCCTTCTTCACTGTGACGCTGGCGGGCATAGCGGACATGCCTTCATTGACTGGAAGTCCAATGACTTTGGCAAAAGTGTGGAAATCAAAGGTGAGGGGTTGTGGATGTGTGGAAAGGTTGAAGGTGATGTGTGATGAGGTTTGATCAACTTCAGCGCTGTACCAAAACTCCCTTAAGTATTGGTGGTAGCATGTGGAGGGTTCCCTAGTAATGGCTTCGTAAATGGTGGAGTTCTTGAGGAAGGATAACAAGGGATGGTAGAGAGGATTGTTATGTTCCAAAAGTGCTACACAGTTGTTCTAGGCGATCTTTCCATCGTTTATCCCAAAATCTACATTCGAGGCGGACAAAACGGTGAACGAGGTGTTTGTTGATGAAGACGCCATTGTTGATGGAAGGAAGAAATGGAGGATGTGAAGAAGATGAATAGTATGTGTGTGTGAAAGTAATGAGTAGTGTGATGTTTGAAAAATGAGTCAAGGGTTTTGATAAAAGGTTAAGCCGTTTTCAGTTAAAGCATTAAATGTAAAAGTTTACCTTTTAGGAAAAGTGGGACCCCTTGACTCTTCATGTGATTTTTCTATCCCTTTGGAAAGTGGGAAAGTTGTTGACAATGAAGGACAATCATTTGAATTAAATATGTGAATATATTAACTCCCATTGGAATGTAACTACCTCGTTACATTCAATTGCCTTAAATGCCCAGAGACATAGATCATTTATCAGATTTGTTTACCGATATTGAGCATACCCAGCTCAGCCACCAGCCTAGTAAAACTTGGCTCAGCCAGAGGCTTGGTGAATATATCAGCGAGCTGGTATAAAATGAAGCTCAATATCACCTTTTAAAATATGGTCTCTGATAAAGTGATACCTGATGTCAAAATGCTTAGTTCTGGAATGAAGTACCAGATTATTGGAGATGGCTATAGCACTTGTGTTGTCACAGAATATGGGAACCTTTTCATAAGTGATCCCATAATCAGCCAGCTGACTTTTCATCCAGAGAACTTGAGCACAACAACCAGCGGTCGCTACATATTCAGCTTCAACTGATGACATGGCCACTGAGTTTTGTTTCTTAGCACTCCAGCATACTAACTTTCCTCCAAGGATTTGACAACTCCCAGAGGTGCTCTTTCTATCAAGACAACACCCAGCATAGTCAGAGTCTGAGTAGGCTTTGAGGTCGAAGCCTGATCCGTTTGGATACCAGAGACCTAGTGTGGGAGATCCTTTTAAGTACCTGAAAATTCTTTTGACAGCTACAAGGTGGGATTCCTTGGGGTTAGCTTGGTACCTAGCACAGAGACATGTGGCAAATTGTATGTCTGGTCTGCTTGCTGTGAGGTACATCAGTGACCCAATCATGCCTCTATATAAGGTCTCATTAACAGAGACCCTTGAGTCATCAGCTCCCAAGTTGTTGGGATGAAGCATGGGGCATTTCACTGCTACACAATCAGACAGATCATACTTCTTGAGCAAATCCTTAACATATTTTTCTTGACAAATGGAAATTCCTTTTGAATTTTGTTTAATTTGGAAACCCAAGAAAAAAGTTAATTCCCCCATCATGCTCATTTCATACTTTTTGGTCATGAGTTTAGCAAACTGTTTGCTCAAAGTGATATTGGTTGAACCAAAAATTATGTCATCCACATAAATCTGTACTAAAATGACATCACCCTTGGACCTATAAGTGAACAGGGTTTAATCAATGGTACCTCTGACAAATTTATTTTCAAGTAAGAATTTTGATAGGGTTTCATACCAGGCTCTAGGCGCTTGTTTCAACCCATAGAGTGCTTTGTGAAGTCTACATACGTGATCATGATACTCACTGCTTTCAAACCCAGGGGGTTGATAGACATATACTTCCTCTGCAAGCTTACCATTTAGAAAAGCACTCATCACATCCATCTGGTATACAGTAAACCCCATATAAGCTGCAAAGGCTAGGAAGATTCTGATAGCTTCCTATCTGGCTACTGGTGCAAACGTTTCATCATAGTCAATACCCTCAGATTGATTGTACCCCAGCACCACAAGCCTAGCCTTGTTTTTAACAATCATGCAAGCTTCATCCCTCTTGTTTCTATATACCCACTTAGTTCCAACCACTTGTTTTCCAGCTAGAGCTTTTACTAGATTCCACACCTTGTTCCTCTTGATCTGATTCAACTCATCTTGCATGGCAACAACCCACCCTTCATCTAGAAGCGCAACAGCCACATTCTTAGGTTCATCTTCAGAGAGAAAATCAGCGAAAAGGCATTCATTCGCTGAGGCTGTTTCCAGAGATCTCAATTTGCCTCTGGTGGTGACTCCCTCAGAGGGTTCACCAAGAATATTCACTAGAAGAATATCTTGGTTCCTACTCCATTTGGATTGAGGAGCAGGAGTCTCTGTGGGTTCAGGAGTCACTGCAGGTTCAATGAATGCTGGGGGATCTTCACATGTTATTTCTTCATCCATAATCTCTTCATCAAGGTGAGAGATTGGTTCCATAAGATCAGCATTCACTTCAGTGGGTGGAGTGATAGGTTCAGCATTTTCAACCTCTAGAGTGATGTCAGATATTGAGTGAGGATCAAATGCATGAACATAAGGAAGGTTCTTGTGACAGTCCTGAGATGATTCCTTGGGATTTGAGAAATCATCCTCTGGATATGATTTGACTTCATTGAAATCAATGTCACATTCTTCTGTGCTGGTGTGAGTAATGACAACATCCGTTTCATTAAAGGTGACATGGATGGATTCTTCTAGTTCTTGCATGCGAATGTTGAATACTCTAAAGGCTCTGGAGGTGGGAGAGTAGCCAACAAAGAATCCATCATCTGACTTTTCATCAAATTTTCCCAGGTGATCTCTGGAGTTGTGAATGAAAACAAGGCAACCAAAGACATGGAAGTAGCTTACATCAGGGGCTCTCTTCCTATACACTTCATAAGAGGTCTTGTCGTGTCTCTTCACAATAATAGATCTGTTTTGGGTGTAACAAGTTGTGTTCATAGCTTCACCCCAAAAAAATTTGGAAGTCTTGATTCGCTGAGCATGGTTCTAGCTGCCTCTATGAGAGTTCTGTTTCTTCTTTCAGCGACACCATTTTGTTCAGGGGTGCTTGGGTTAGAAAAGTTCTGTGATATTCCCTTTTCATCATAAAAGGCTTCCACGACATGGTTCTTGAATTCAGTGTCATTTTCACTTCTGATAGCCTTAACTCTATAGTCATTGAAGTTCTCTATTTCTCTGATGAAAGACATTATTCTTTCAACAGCATCACTCTTTCTTTTGAGAAAGAATACCCATGTGAATCTGGAGAATTCATCTACAATGACTAGTGTATACTTGTTGTGATTAAGGGATTGAGGTTTTACTGGTCCAAATAAGTCCATGTGAAGAAGATGGAGGCACTTATTTATTGAGAATGATTGCTTTGTCTTAAATGAGGCTCTATGGTGCTTCCCTTTCTCGCAGGCTGAGTAGGGTCTCTCTTTGGTGAAGGTCAGAGAGGGAAGCCCAACCACTAAATCATTCTTGGCCAGTTTGTTGATGTTCTTGAAGTTGAGGTGGGAGAGTCCCTTATGCCATAGCCAATTTTCACTTTCAGATGCCTTGGCAAAGAGACATGTGTTCATCCCTTCTGGACATGATGTCATGTCAATGACATACACATCCCTTCTTCTGGGTGCAATTAAAACAACATCATCATTTTGATTGAAAATTGTTCCTTGGGTCTTAGTGAATAGAACTTTGAAACCAGCATCGCAGAATTGACTAATGCTGATTAAGTTGTGCTTCAGTCCATTGACATAAGCGACCCTTGTGAAGGTTATTCCGTTGTAATCCACTGAGCCATAACCCTTAGTAGCCCCTAAGGAGTCATCTCCAAATACTACTTTTGGACCAGACTCCTTCTTATATCTATGCAGATATTGTTTAACCCCTGTCATATGTCTGGAGCACCCGCTATCCAGATATCATATAGATTTCTTAAGATATTCCTGCATAGATATAACAAAGCCAGATTAGTTTCGATGATGAACCCACTTTCCAGTGGGTTCATGCTGTCGCTGACCAGCGACATTTGGTCTTCTCTGGTTTCTATCTCCCCCTCTTTGGTTGCAGTCTCTGGGTTCATGACGCATACTTCTACAGATGTCACATCCGGGATAATGCTCACACTTATCAGAGTGATGGTCAAAGAAGCCATAGTACTTGCATGGGGGATTTGGTCTGTATCCCTGAGAATTGTCTCTGGGTTTGGGCTCAACTCTTCTAGAGGGCCTGTGAGGAGTTTTAGACCTTAATTGAGTTCTAGTTCTTTGAATAGCAATAATCTCCTCATGCTCTCTAGAGGTGTGTTCAGTAGACTCGTATGTGATACATTATGGTTTCTTTGAGCAGTCCTTAGAAGAAAGATTTTTGAAACCGCAATGTTTGCAAGGCCTGAATAAAGCTCTCCCCTTAGAGCTACTAGATCCTTCACCAAGAGAGTTAACAGATTGAATGTTAACTCTGGGGTTGATTTGTTCTTTCAGCCCCTTTACTTCTTCCATCAAGGTGAGGAGAAGTTGTTTGGTGGGTGAAAGCTCTTCAAGGAGAGGAGTGAGTTTGTTGGAGTCCTTGGCCACAAAAACCTTTTTGTGCGCTTTATCAGCGACTTTGAGAATTGAATTCCCTGGGGTTTTGGTTAGAGGTTTTGGGCCAACCAAGGAATCAGATGGGATAACACCAACGAGTCTTGGTAAAGCTGGTACCTCTGATATCTTGTCAGAGTTTATCTCATCCACAGAGGTGGAAGATGGAGAAGAAACATCTGAAGGGACAAATTTAACACTAGGTACATGTATGTGATTTTTGTATCTTCCCTTTCCCCCAATAGCCTGAACCACATCACCTGGTATGGCTTCAGCAACTATTTCTTCCACTGTGGATTGAGCCAAATTCCATTTTTCAGTGGTTTTTCTGAGTTTAGTGTTTTCATCAGTTAAAGACTCATTTTCAATGGACAATTTGCTTACTTCATTTTGAAGTTGATTTGCAAGATTCACAAAGGGTTTAAGATTTGTTAATTCAGATTGAAAAAGATTTAACTCTGTTTTAAGACTATGAAACTTGTTTAACAGGTTTTTTCGTTGCTCTTCCACAAAGTGGAGGTCAACTAAGGTATAATCACTGACATGGTCTCTATCAGGACATTCAGGCATAGATAGCAGTCTTTGTACCTTTTCATGGTGATGTCCACCCATTGACCAGATATTTCTTCGCTTTTTCCCACAGTAGTTTCTTCATCAGCGATAGCCATAAAAGCTCTGACGGTAGTGGATCCTTCATATCAGATGTAAGGGGTTCATCATCCCAGTCGAATGAAGAAGCAATCAGACCTTTTTCAGTCTTCTTAACATCCTTTTTCTTAGCTGCATCTTCAGCTTTCTGGTTGAGTTTTAACAGCTCAGCTTTCAAGGCTTTGTACTTAACTTTGTAGTCCTTCTTTCCCTCTGAGTTAGAGTGGGAGGTTTGCTTGAAAGGCGAGGTAGAAAACTTCTTCTTGTTGCTGTGGTTGTTGTTGGATGAAGGAAAGCTTGGAGAGGAGGTTTTGTTTGACCAGTAATCTTTCTGAAAGTGACCAGTCTTTCCACAAGTGTAGCATGACACCTTAGATTTATCAACCTTAGAAGCTCCAACTCTACCAGATCTCTTGTTGTACCTCTTTTGGTCAGCTAGAAGGGCTCTGTCATGGAACTCAGCATGTAATTCATCAAGAAATTCTTGACTGCTTCTGGTGTCCTCTTCTATGTCAGAGTCGTTGTCCTGAAAAGAATGGTTAGCAACAAGAGCTTTTGATCCAGTGATATTGGTGGTAAACCTATCAGTCTCTGATTTGTAAATGAAGTCAATTAGCCCTTCTTCATAGTTATATCTACCAAACAGTTGGGCTAAAGTATCATTTTTTATAGAATTATTAGCTCTTAAGGTCTGGTTTAGGCTAAGCTATTTTCTAGGTAAACTATTAACAAATGTAGCATTAACCTCAGCCTTAGGTAGAACAACTCCATTGTTTCCCAAGTCATTCAACAAAATCTTAAGCCTCGTATAAGTTTGAGCAACAGTTTCTGTTTCCAAAGCTTTAAAAGCATTAAACTTAAGTCTAAGGGCTTGGATTTTGGTTTCTTTTGTTTCCTCTGGACCTTCATACCCTAGAACTAACTCGGTCCACATCTCCATAGCAGAGTTGCATTTTATGATGGACTTCATAATGTTCTTGGGTAGGCAAGAGACTATGATACTTTTGAGTCTCTTGTCCTGGTTAGCCAGACGTCTATCCGCTAGAGACCATTGCTTAACAGGATTCTTGATGGGTCTCTCAGAGGTAGAGAAAACGGTCAGTGGTACATAGGGACCATTTTCTAAGATTTCTATCAAGAAGGGTTCTAAGCCATCTAAATATATAAGAAATTCACTTTTCCAACTTGAAAAATCTTCTTCATCAAACGCTGGAACATTGGACACATGTGACCCCCCTCGAACATCAAGTAGTTGGGGAAGGTCATCATCATTATTACCAGTGCTTACAACCGGTGTAGGCATGGTAGTAGATGTGGTGTCTGGTGCGGTGGTCGAAGTGGTACCTTGACTGGTTTGACCAAAGGGTGGAGGAGGTATAGTATCAGTCATATTAGGATCTTGATTTTAAAAACAAGAACGGTTTATAAAATGTTTTATAAATCAAACCGCTCTAATACCAATTGAAAGTCCCTTAATATGACAATTGTTGAAACTATAACTCGTATAACCATAAAAACATAACGAACTACTTTTCAAACACGTAATGCTTTATTAACTGTTATAAACAAAGTATTACAAAGTGCTATGAATACACCTGTTGAATGAAAATAAGAAATGAACCCTAGAACAAGTAAACTAGATTCGAGACTCAAGTTTACAAGGGAACTAATGAGACGTTGGTAGATAGCTGAGGGCTCAGTGGTTCCAAAGTGAGAAATAACTTAGATAATTTATCCAAGCACAAGGGTTACCTTAACTCTTCATTCTCACTCTTATTTATAGTGATACGAGGTTGCTTCCTTAGTGGGAGTAGTTGATACGTGTCATCTTCTGAATGGAAGAGTACAACGTATTAAATGCATGTCCAAATCGAGACATACCTTTAAACAACTTTAGGTGAACAGTTCTGCCAACTGTTCACCTTTTGTCCCACTAAGTCGTACTAGGCTTTATCTTGAATCTCTTGTTTTGTCCCGCTCAAAACACTTAGTAGATTCTCCCGCCTAAACTATAAAGGATTGGACAAGATTTGCTTGTATCAGACTTCTAGGGTTCTTAAGTGATCTCTGAGTATTGTCAACTCAAAGATCCTTGAACACCAGCACATTCCTTCTACATCCCAGCTATCCATAATCGCTGGTGAGTATGACTTCAGATTGTCTTCGACTTCTCTGACGTTGTCTTTGACTTGAATGTTCCTGGTGTGCCAGCTGACGCTTTGCCTTCCACTGGTCTGGTCTCTGTCGCTGGTCCTCTCAGCGATCAGTAACACTTAGTCTAATTTAAACAAATCTAGACTGGGCCATAGTTAAAGTTTTCATTGGCCCAACATCTAATGAGGATGAAGTTATTGAGGATTTTTGAAATCAATATACACTTAATTTTGACGAAGAAATTCCATTTAATGATTTTGAAAAAGAAAAATGTGATAAGGTTTTAAAGGAAATCGTTGAACCCTCGTTTTTACAAGATTAACGAAAATTAATTCCGAAGGGACGTGTTAGTAGTTTTGCTAAAATGTTCGAGAACCCTCGTTTGATCCCTTCAAAGGACAAAGTTGAAACCGTCAAGGCAAAATCGTCACGAGACGAGCCTTTTACTCCTAATCCCACACCAAGTGAGATTATGGATTTATCGTGTGAGAAGCCCGCCGATGGCCTTGCTCACATTGATACGTTTTTTGACGTCGAGGTCGAAATGACAAAGGCAAAATCTTCTAACGAAGGGCCTTTCATTCCTAGTTTCACGCCGGTTGAAGCTAGCGACTCGATTATCGACGACTTGATTTCCCAACCTTTTCCACGAGGAAGAGAAGACGTTTTTTATCCCGATGGCGATTTTTCCGAGATCAAACGTATTCTTGATAATCCGCCTTCAATTTTAGAGTTTGATAAGGACCGTTGCGTTAGCCCGGAGGGGGATATTTTATTAATCGTTTCACATTTTAAAAATTCAAATCCTCCTCCCGCCTTCAAGAAAAATGTGAAAATATTAAGTGTGCCTAGAATTATTTTGGAAACACCAAATATTTTCAATTTAATCAACTTGGGTTTTCATAACAAAGAGTTAAAAATGAAAAAGGGAATGATTTTAAAAATAATTTTAAAGAGTTTCCAAAGTTAACTCCGTCATCACCTCGTTTAATTGAACTTGCTACAAACACGTCTACTTCTTTTGACGACGTTTTGTGTGGATCTAGTGTGGGGGAAGCCCCATTTGTTCCCTCACACTTCTCCACCGAGGACGAGATTTTTGACCCCGGTATTACGTTTAAGATAAAATCTTGGTCTTTTACCGAAGTAGTCACTATAAGATCCTTCTACACTTACGGTGAGAGTTTACCTCGAATAACTTGATTTTTATGCCCACCCAATGTCCTACCCTTCTCTTCTTATTCTATTTCCTTTTTTCCCTTTGGGACGATGATGTTCGAAGTTGTGTTGTTTTGTTTATCATCCGAAAACAAAGACACGATCTTTGATCCCAGTATAAAGGCTTTGCCTTTATTCACGGTTGCTTTTTGGCCTTGATTACTTGTAAGTCCCACAAAAAATGACCGAACCATGATAATCCCTAAATGATCACATTTATGGGGATTCGAGTCGAGCTTTTGACTCGGTTATCAAAAACAAGGTGCCTCGTGGGGGAATTCTCATGCTTATCCTTGTAAATATTATTGCTTTTTAGTTAACTTAATGTGAGGGGATTTGTGCCCTTCCAACTCGTTGTTTCCGTGGTTGTTTGTGAATTGTGGTTATTTAGATCATCATCTTCATGATTGGAGCCTCTCGTATTCTTTTTACTCGAGCTTCGATCGTTTGCTTTGAAGATTTTTCGATATCCAAATGATATATCCTTGATTTTTCTAACCTTAGGTCTTTTAGCACACTTCATAAACGGCTAGAGATATCATGGTTCCACCCTTTCCATGCTAGATTAAGCATTCGACTTCGTCTCTAGTATGGGGTATTTTACCCTTAGACTCGAAACATTAAGGACAATGTTTAACTTTAGTATGGGGATGAATAGATACTTGCCTTGCTCACGCCTTCATAATAAGTGTGAAAACACTTATCCTTTTACCACTTAATTATAATAATAACCAAGCCAAAACGTGTATTTAATGTTCTAAATGTCGGAATTATGCGTGGTTTAGGTTTTTATTGTATTTTAGGACCAAATTCTGAAAAGGGAAGAAAACATGGGCTTTCACGGACTTTTATCGAAGAAAAAGACAAAAGACGAAGTCAAAAGATCAAGAGTGAAAAAAGAAAGGAAGTCCAAGGCCTATTCTGAAGATTTATTGAAGAAAAAGTCTAAAGACGGAAGTTTAATGAAGTCGAAGAACCAAATCTAATAGAAGAAGAAATTTATAAGACGAGTTCAATTTATATCAACAATTCCCAAGACAACCTCGAGAAAGTCGAAGAATTTAAAAGACGAAAAGACGAGAAGAAAGAAGAAAGCATCAACACATTTAATCTCCCTATAAATACCCTCCTAATAACACATTAGGAGGTGTTAGCTATTTGACACATAGCTCTCCACTTTTATTTTTAAGCACCTTTTCATGTTGTCATTTACTTTAATTGTCTTTCTTTTCAAGAATTCATGTAAGTCCTTTAATCTTCTTTTAAATCTTTGATCTTTAATCTTTTAAATTCAAGTTTTTAATGATTCTTATTCTTCTCTTCTTGTTTTAAAAAGCTATTGTCTTGTTTGATTAATCTTAAAGTTTTCATCTTTATGCTTATTTTGATAAAAGTTCTTATCTTTTTGGTTTCACCAACTTCATATGAATGATAATCTCAACTTTTTGTGCTTTTTGCTTATTTTGTGTCTAGCTTATTTCCTTTTAAGTGTTTTCAAAAGTTTAATCTTTTAAAAGTTTATTTTATAAAATTTGCTTATTTAGTGTTTTGAATGTTTTTTCATTCGTGGATCATTTAGTTTTCCTTAAAGTTCTTTTGGCTTAATTTTTGGTTAAGTGCTTATTTGGTTCTTAGCTTATTTCATTTCATCCGAATACTTTTGCAAACCATCGCAATATCAATAGGGTTTCTACATTGCGACATCTTATTGCGACAACTTATTGCGACAGCTCATTAGGGTTTCTACATTGCGACAGTTTTTACATTGCGATAGCCCCTTATTCCGATCGTGGATTGCGATAGCCCCTGGCATCGTGGATTGCAACGAAATTTAAGGTATATTACGACGAAATGATGCCCAAATTTTGACAGCCATATTGCGATAACTTGATATTGCGATACATAAACTTTGCGATAGGGTACGTATTGCGACAGGGTGCACATTGCGATGGGAGAAGCATTGCGATAGGATTCATATTGCGATAATACTTTGTTTATTTTACTTAGTCGATTTTCTTTCGAGATTTTTTCCTTCCCGCCATTTTCTTAAGTCTTGTTTTTAAATAGTTTTATTTTATTTGTATTTCCAAATTCGCTTTTAATTACGTTTTTAATTATATTCATTCCCCCGCTATTTCGTTTATGTCTTTATATTCGATTTCATTATTTTGACATTTATTTTCCAAGCTTTCATTTTATTTTTAGTTACAGACAACGACAACCCTTTTCTTTTATTCACTAAAGACGACTGAGTCACACTTTTAACCATTGTCAATTCGAATCGAGACGAAACGAACTTTTAACTAGCAAAATCTTTGTATTAAAATGGCGCCGCTGCCGGCTCTTTTTGTGAAGATTAACGGTTTTCTGTGAGAGATGCGTTGGATTTTGGGATCCGTTCACTTGTGAACGTTATTTTTTGTGTCAAAAATTTTCAAAAATCCTAAAAATCAAAAATTTTCAAAAAACCAAAAACATTAAAGAAACTCATAAAACGTAATCCTTTTTCAAAAGTTTTACACCAAAAAGATTTAATTTTTCCAAGTAAATATATTTTGTCTATTTCTTTGTTATCTTTTTTTTTGTAGGTGTATGCGTACTCGCTCATCGTCTTATTCTGAGCCCGAGACTCTTGAAGACTTAGAGATGACCGGTGTACACAACAATAATAATCCACCTCACCCCAACATGAATAATAACAACCATGGCCCTCAACCAGACCTTCGAACGATGGAGGAGCTTTGTCAACCAACAATGAATGGACGTGGAGGACCGATTGCGCCGATGCAAATCACGGCTCCAGAGTTTTCATTGAAGCATCACATGATACAACAAGTTCAAAATACTTGTCTATTTCGCGGACTACCGGATGATGATGCCAATAAACATCTCGACAAATTCATTACCGTCACTCAAAGCATGAAATTGCCCGGTGTTACAATGGATTTTCTTCGCCTTCATCTATTTCCACACACTTTATCCCACCATGCCGATAAATGGTTTGATCGTCTTCCTAAGAATTCAATTCATACATGGGACGAAATGACTCAACGATTTTTGTCGCGCTACTTTCCACCATCCATGGTAACGAGCCCTCGGAATCAAATCAGTGGTTTCACGCAAGAACCTGATGAGTCTCTTTTCGATGCTTGGGAACGTTATAATGTTTTGATCGATCGTTGTCCTAATCATAATATGCTCCCCATCACCTTAATTGATACTTTCAACAACGGTTTAACTTTTTATGATCGTGATACGATTAATGCAGCCGCCGGTGGCACATTTATGAAAAGAAGACCCGAGGAGTGTAGAGAGCTTATAGAGAACATGACTATTCATCACAAAAATTGGGATTCATCCGCATCTTCAAGGAATAACCCGAGAGTTAATGTTTCTTCTACTTCATCAAACCTCGAGATGACCGAACTCACCCGCATGATGGCCGAAATGAACAAAACTCTCCAACTCATGGATACGAATCAAATACAACAAGTTAAAGCTGTAGCACTTTCTTGTGAGACTTGCGGCGGTCCTCATTTATACACTGATTGTCCTTCTACTTATGACAATCCAGAAAACGTGTATGCGGCTTATGGTAACTATTCAACGGAAAGATATCAAGCCCGACCTCAAGGTGATCGTAACTTGCTAAGTTATCGTTCCAACAACTTTCTTTCACCCGGTTTTTCTCCTCAAAACCACAACCTCAACAACTTCAATAGAAGCAATCCAAACCAACCTCGAGCTCCTAATCCATATCACCCACCCGCTCAACAAGCACCACCCATCACTCCACCCACGACTTATAATCATGATGTTGAAGCTTTCATGAGGACCCAAGGAGAGGTAGATAAGAATCTTTAAAGCCAAATCATCAACTTGAAAGGAGATATCACTAAACAAGGGAATGATATTCGAACCAAGCTTAGACATGATATGTAAACCTCTTTAAGCAATCAAACGAATGATTTGAGGAATATGATGGCAATTTTCTTCCAAACCACTCAACCCTCTACTTCGGGCTCTCTTCCTTCTAATACCGTCACCAACCCAAGAGCGAATGTGAGTGCTATTACTACACGCAGTGGAGCAACTCTAGTAGGACCTTCTACCCCTCCTCCAGTTACTCCATCTACACCTCCTCCACCACCATTTATTCCTCCTACTTCCACGCCTAGTATTAGTTTTCCATTATCGTCTCCACCTCTTAATGCAGAAGCACCCAAGAAAAACCCTTCACCAACCCCACCTCCCACCTCTAAACCTGCTACTTCTAAACCTTCAACATCTCAACCTTCACCTTCTACACCTACACCACCTAAACCCAACATTCCTTATCCATCTCGATTAGACAAGTGCAAATTGCTCACCAAGGATGACATTCAAGTGACAAACTTTTTGAAAAAGATTCTGGGCGTGAATATCACCATTAGCCTTGTTGAAGCTCTTGCCGAAATGCCCACATTTGTTAAGATGTTTAAGGAGTTGCTTAGTACGAAGGAGAAGATGGCCGAGTTTGTTAATACTCGATTAAATGAGAATTGTTCTGCAGTCCTTCTCAAAGAACTTCCGGAAAAACTTGGAGATCCCTGTCGTTTTGTGTTACCTTGTACATTTTACCAAACCGAAGAATTTACTGCCTTAGCCGATCTCGGGGCAAGTATAAATTTGATGCCATTAAGTGTTTGGAAAAAGTTATCATTACCCGATCTTACACCAACAAAGATGACTCTTGAACTAGCAAATCGAACTCTCGTTTACCCCGTTGGTATTGCCGAAGATGTGTTTGTTAAAGTTGGTACCTTCACTTTTTCGGTCGACTTTGTTGTTGTTGATTATGAAATGGACCCTCGTATTCTGTTAATACTTGGACGGCCATTCTTGAGAACCGGAAAATCTTTAGTCGATGTTGCCGAAGGTGAACTCATTCTAAGAGTCGGGAATGATGCACAAGTGTTTAAAATGGGGAAGATCACAAACAAATTCAATGGAAGAGAATCGACAAATATGATTAATGTGCTTCAAGACGAGCTTGATACAACTACTTGTGAAAGTACAAAGCTTGATGATTTTGTCATCTACAACAATCCTCTTTTCGATTCTTGCTATGATAATCCACTTTTCCAAGATGGTGTGGATGATTCTCTTTCCAATTTGGATCCCCCACCAATATATGATGCTCCCCCAATCTATGATGATGACTTTAGTTCTGATATGGATGATTATGTTGATTTTACTTTAGCGTATAAAGACATACCAACATATGATGACTTTGATGATGTTGATACTCTTCACATGATGACCTTGCTCCTACTTTTGATGAAGATCCTCCACCAACAATGCTTGATACTTTGGACAATTACTCATTTGAGGAAGATTTTCTACTTTTATCAATACATACTTCCCCAATGAGAATGATTCTCCTCCTTTGGACTTTGATTATGGTCTTTATCCTCCTTCGGATATTAAGAAACCCGTGTCAAAGGAGAAGAAGCCGGACGACACCGATATCCGTAGTACTTATATTTTGACACCTCTCTATCCACCTTCTGAGGATGAGATTGTGCGATTTATGAGCGGATCTTCTTCAAGGTCTTCTGAGCCTGAGTGTTATTTTCCCCTAAAGGAAAAGGTGTTTGATCCCGGTATTGCAATTTTTAAGCCATCTCAGTATCCATCTGATGAAATAAAAGGAAAGATTTTTGGAAACAATGGAGATATGCTTGCACTTCATCCTACTTTCTACCACCGTGCTCAACAACTGCTTCAGGGAACCTTGCTTACGCATCTTTGGCTTGCCTTGTTCACCTTAAGCTTGTGCTATTTGATGGACGAAAACCATGTATTTGATCCCTGTGGATGTGTTTCAAGGTTCTTACCATTGTAATCAAGGTCGAGTCAGGCTCACGTCTCGGTTAAAAAACAAGCGATTACCGGGAGGCAACCCGAGTATCTATCCTTTTATTCCATTTTTATAATAAGTGTAGGGGAGACCCTAGTATGTGTTTATTCTTTTGTTTCTTATCATGTGCAGGGATTCAAGCTTTTAAAGATCTATTCTTGATGACTTTTGACGACCCGTGATTCCGTCTACTCGTCTTCCCGGTTTTATCCTAAACTCTTTTGATTCACTATTTTATATTTTCAATATTAAAATAGGAATCACTTTAGTTGTCTCTTCCTTAGCAAGATTTAAACAACGTGCACAATGTCCTAAGTGTAGGGGAGTTTACTCCCACATGCTTAAACATTGAGGACAATGTTTATATTAAGTGTAGGGGAGACTTCTATCGAAGGTAAGTGGGCTTTTCCATGAATTTGTCCTCATTTTAACTGGAAAATTGATTTTTCGACATTTTTCAAAATTTTTGTTCTATTTTGGCCTATTAGTATTTCCCTTTTTTATCTTTATTTTCTTTCATTGCTAGAATAAATTTTAATAAATGGTTTTAATAAGTTTAGATGTCGTTGATATATTAGGCCCGTCATGAATCTTTTGACTCAACCCGAGTTTACATATCTAAGTTTACTCTAGCTAGTATCCTTAACGTGTTTAAGTCAAGTTTTGATAGGCTTTTATATAGGGAACTTTAAAACGCGAAAGTCTTAACTCTTACGGGTTAAGAACAAGAACTTTTCGCAAGTTCCTATAATTGATCCTAGAAAGTCGTTTATCAAGGGAACTTTAAAATGCGAATTCTAAAACTTGAAAAAGTCTAAGAAGTTACAAGATCCTATAGATGACTTGAAAACCTAAAACTTTGATTTAATAGGCTAAGCATCCACGAGTCTCATTCCTTGAGATTTTAAATTGTGGAGAACGAGAGATGATAGAGTCAATTATAAGTTTGGTATTCTTTCATGAATTTATGTGAGTTGATTATGAGCTTTTTCTCCCATCGCTTGCTAATAAATTTAATTGCAATAAATAAGGTCGTACGATTTGAAAAGTTACTTAGCTTCTAGCACAAGATCGTTTAAAAGTTGCTCGGTATTAATTAAGTTCATAGCCAAGGCATAACTTATTGAAGCGGGATACGAAGATTGGCGAGTCCAAAAAGGCCCTAACAAGGCATGAGGGCTACATTTTGTTGCTAAAGATCCCAAGTGATGTGAAGAATCATTTATCAAAAAATCAATATGAAGGATCGAGACACACGACGAAAAGCAAATACTCCCCTAAAGATCATGGGGAAGTCTATCCGAAAAGACCCTAGCAAGGTATGAGGATAAATAGATCCAAGTCCTAAAAGGAGGTGGATCGTTGTATATCAAAATCCATAATAAAGATTGGAGAAAAATGAAGAAGTCGTGGTCCAAGTATGAAGAATCTCTCAAAACTTCAAGTGAAGAAATTCCTATTATGAAGAGAAGACCATTATTTCAAGATCATCTCTCAAGATTTGAAGTATGAAGTTAATGCCAAATATCGGTCTGAGAAAGGTCTCAAATCGTGAAGCGAGTTATGCCAAGATATAAACTTTAAGAGGTCCCGAGAAGCAGTTTTAAAAGATTTGTTCCTTTAGCTAACTATTGATTAAATCGTCCTACTTTATTTTCGGCCTAAATAACTATCGAAATAAGTCAACAATGCATCCTCGTGATCATTCAATACAACAATAAAATATAATAGATACACCTAGGAATAAGGGAGTCTAAGTGAATAATTGGGCCACATGAGTTTGTGTTAGTTTGCTAACTTATAATAACAATGATCTCTTTTTTAAGCTTGGTTTAGGGAACGTGAAACTTGAGGATGATAAACATTCATGACAAACCAAAGCCCTAATGTAAGTCCTCGATTTCTTTACTTGTTCTCTTCCTTCAAATATTTTGTAATTTTCTATCTCTTTAAGTTTCCTTATTATCTTTTGTTTAATAAAGGCCAAGGTAGGTTAACTATGATGGAAAATGTAAATCTTGCTTTGTAACTAATGCATTGCATGAGGGCATTGCAATGGTCAAGTGTAGGGGATTTAATAAGTGTGAAAACACTTATCCTTTTACCACTTAATTATAATAATAACCAAGCCAAAACGTGTATTTAATGTCGTAAATGTCTGAATTATGCGTGGTTTGTGTTTTTATTGTGTTTTAGGACCAAAATATGAAAAGGGAAGAAACATGGGCTTTCACGAACTTTTATCGAAGAAAAAGACAAAAGACGAAGTCAAAAGATCAAGAGTGCAAAAAGAACGGGAGTCCAAGGCCTATTTTAAAGATTTATTGAAGAAAAAGTATAAATACGGAAGTTTAATGAATTCGAAGAACCAAGTCTAATAGAATAAAAAAATTATAAGACAAGTTCAATTTATATCAACAATTCCCAAGACAACGTCGAGAAAGTCGAAGAATTTAAAAGACGAAAAGACGAGAAGAAAGAAGCAAGCATCAACACATTTAATCTCCCTATAAATACCCTCCTAATGACACATTAGGAGGTGTTAGCTATTTGACACATAGCTCTCCACTTTTATTTTAAGCACTTTTTCATGTTGTCATTTACTTTAATTGTCTTTCTTTTCAAGAATTCATGTAAGTCCTTTAATCTTGTTTTAAATCTTTGATCTTTAATCTTTTCAATTCAAGTTTTTAATGGTTCTTATTCTTCTCTTCTTGTTTTAAAAAGCTATTGTCTTGTTTGATTATTTTTAAAGTTTTCATCTTTAAGCTTATTTGATAAAAGTTCTTATCTTGTTGGTTTCACCAACTTCATATGAATGATAATCTCAACTTTTTGTGCTTTTTGCTTATTTTGTGTCTAGCTTATTTCCTTTTAAGTGTTTTCAAAAGTTTAATCTTTTAAAAGTTTATTTTATAAAATTTGCTTATTTAGTTTTTTGAATGTTTTTTTATTCGTGGATCATTTAGTTTTTCTTAAAGTTCTTTTGGCTTAATTTTTGGTTAAGTGCTTATTTGGTTTTTAGCTTATTTCATTTCATCCGAATACTTTTGCAAACCATCGCAATATCATTAGGGTTTCTACATTGCGACAGCTCATTAGGGTTTCTACACTACGACAGTTTCTACATTGCGATAGCCCTTTATTCCGATCGTGGATTGCAATAGCCCCTGGCATCGTGGATTGCGACGGAATTTAAGGTATATTGCGACGAAACGCTGCCCAAATTTTGACAGCCATATTGCGATAGCTTGATATTGCGATACATAAACTTTGCGATAGGGTACGTATTGCGACATGGTGCACATTGTGATGGGAGAAGCATTGCGATAGGATTCACATTCCGATAATACTTTGTTTATTTTACTTAGTCGATTTTCTTTCGATTTTATTTCCTTCCCGCTATTTTCTTAAGTCTTGTTTTTAAATTGTTTTATTTTATTTGTATTTCCAAATTCGCTTTTAATTACTGTCACACTCCCAAAATATCAGAGTATATTGGCAACAAGGAAGTGGTGACGTCATGATTATCATACACACACAGTTACAAAGAACGACCTCTAAATGAGACGTTCGGAAAATAGATCACTTGTAATTGATAAAATAAATAGTTTTAACATAGTGCGGAAGCATAAAACTGGTCACAGTTACAAAACATAGTTTTCCAAATAGTACAAATGATCTTTGTTTCAAGAGAAATGACGGCAATGCATGAGACCTCACTTAGCATCTTCCTTCTTAATACCTGAGAAAAACATTGCTAAAGCGTCAACATAAAGTTGGTGAGTTCATAGGTTTAGTTAATTTGAAATGTTTAATGAACCACAAGATTTTCCCAAAAGTGATGACAATATAACAAATACAAAGTCATCATAAAAGTATTTATTACAGTCTAAGCTCGTGACACCGAAGCGTTAACAACACCGGTAGTATAATCATATAAATGTAGCCCAAATGGATGCCTAAACCCACGACATCCTATCTCAGACTCAAATGAAACTGTGCCCGCTTGTCCCTTGTTAGACAAGACAGACAGGGGCGTCAACCCCGATAGATCTATCCATAACATTCGCTCTTACACAAAGTAATTAACGGTTCACGATTCACGGGCCAAAGCAACTGGGTTTTTAGTGGGACTTAGACTAATATATAAATCAGTAAATGCACTTGTGTTCATACGTTAAATCAAGCAATGTCTCACCCCAAAAATCAGTAAAATCAGTTAAACGTGGGGCTATAAACTCACCTCGTAAATCAGCAAAGTGACAAAATGTAAAGGTAGCTCGAGAATACGGTTACGCTAGTCGCGACCTATTTGAATATACGAATCGTGTTACGACATTTAATATTATAATAATAACAAGGCATGACATCCTAGTTGTGCTTGACGGTATGTTTAGTTTACGGAAAACACGACGCTTAAAAATCGGGTATTAAACAAATGAGATTTATGGGCTAAATATACCCTTAAGTTAATAAAATCGGTTTGGGCCTTAAATAACCCAACACAACCAAACGGCCCAACTATTTAACCAATTTACCCACCCAATGGTTCGACCCAATGGCCTTTTGACCCGGCCTGGCCCAAAGGCGATACAAACAAGGAGAGGGAAGTTAAATACGTGTTTAATCTATCACATTATCCCAAAACACCCAGTCAACTCTCTCTCTTTCTCTCGAAAATACTCCAACCGCCCCATTTTCTCTCTCTATCTAAAAACCAAACGGATCTAAACTCTCCCATGGCTAAATGGTTTCTCAGATTAATTAAACATCAATATTTATGAAGGCTAAGGTGAATAATCACGCGTGGGATGTGGGGTTTTATCCCCACATCAAATCAATTCGATTTCGAGGGGTTTTTCCCAGATTCGATGATAGCACCATCTTCAAAAGATAAGTTCTTATTCTTTTTACTTCAAATTAAATGGTTTTCGTTTCATAAAAGGGTTTATGGGTTCAAATAGTTTGTATTATAAGCTGTGAACAAAGGGGCTCTCGAATTTAATAAGAATCGATTTAGGGTTTTCGAAAATTAATTGGGGGTTTTCCAAATCTAGGGTTTCATTATAATTAAATAATGTTTTCATACGTATATTAATGTTAATTATTAAATAAAACAAGTTTTCGAAAATTAGGGTTTTGAATAATTGGGGGTTTTGGTAAATCTAATGTTTAATAACAATTAATCAATGTTTTCTATCATAAAAACATATCAATTTCATCATATAGTCCGATTTGTAAAAATTAGGGTTTCGGTCAAATTGGGGGTTTATTCATATCTCGGTTTTAATTTAATTAACTAATCAATTCGTGTTTGGATTGGGTCTAATTAGAGTTTAAATCAATAAAATAAAATTAGGGTTTATATAAATTTGGGGGTTTTTACACACGGTTGTTTATTTGTAATTAAATAATGTTTTTGGGAAATATATTGTGTTAATTTCATAAATAAAAAGGGTTTACAAATTTAGGGTTTCGGATTAATAAGGGGTTTTTATACCCGCGGCTTAATGGGGGTTTGGAGATGTTTCTGTAAAAAAAAAGAATTGGATAAATCTTATGTTATGATTAATTTTGGGTAGTAAAGTTTCGGCAGTAATAATGGGTCTCGGTTTGGTCTCGGTTTGGTCTCGGTTTGGTCTCGGTTTGGTTATGGCAGAAACAATGTAAAAAGATTGTTAAGGGGGTCTCGGTTTGGTTAAGGCAGGAACAATGGGGGTCTTGGTTTTGGTCAAAGTCCAAGTTAAAATTGTTATCATTTATCTCTATATTTTTGTTTAACCGAACCGAAATAAAAGACTAATCCCTTTGTTTTATTTTCGCAGGTTTGTTTAAAAATGACGAGCACAACTAAGACATATGCAGGAATATAAAAGAAGATGGTTAAAAGACTCACGACGAGGGTTTCGTTTCGGTTTGCAGGTTTGGACGAGAAGGAAATGGATCGGCTAGCTCAAGATTTGTCACTACTCTTTATGTTTACCCAGAACTTGTATTTAAAACTGCTCAGGAACAATTTTGTAATATTTGGACTGTGGATAAGTTTTGTGTTGTGTTTGGACATTGAACAAATTGGACAGTATTTAGCCTTGTAATATTGGTTTAGGGTTAGTCTAAAACTGGAAATGGTATGCTTGTGATGTACCCATTTTGGGTAAACTAGGCATGTGTGCTGGATTTTAGTGGTTAGTGGGTTGTATAAACAATGTATTTAGTTCCAGGTCTGAATGTTGACTATTGTTGACCAAGTTTTGAAAAGATAAATAAAAGTTCACTAATTTAATTCTTGTATAAATTGTATCATTGTATCATTCGACCCAGGGTTTGTCAAATGTCTAAGTTTTAGACGCGAAAACATAACATGAACAACTTGATAAAAATTCGACACATGACTTAATCAAAGACGGATACGCGTATTCTCGAGGGATTTAGCAATTAATCATAGTCGGCACACGGTTAATGCATAAAACATTCAATAACGCGCACGTTTCATTCATAATATAATCGACGCGAAAACTCGAGTTGTTACATTCGCTCTCCCTAAAGAGGGCTTTGTCCGTAAAGCAAAACAAGCAATACACTTACATCGATACCTCATTGTAAATAATTAAGGTACTTCACTATATGAAGAAATAAAGATGAAAAATTTGACGGATGTCACAGTATTCCCATGTTTTAGAGATTTCGTCACGAAATCAAGACGTTGTTGTAGTAGGGTGGTTAGCGAAAAGATGAGGATACTTGCTCTTGAATTGATCTTCACGTTCCCACGTGTATTCTGGACCTCTACGTGCATTCCAACGGATCTTTACAATAGGTATACGACTTTGCTTGAGCTGTTTGACCTGACGGTCCTTGACCTCCACCGGTTCTTCTACGAAGTTGAGTTTGTCGTCGAGTTGAATCTCTTCTAAAGGAATAACGAGTGTCTCGTCGGCTAAACATTTCTTCAGATTGCAGATGTGGAACACGTTATGCACTCGGCTAAGTTCTTGAGGTAACTCCAAACGATAGGCTACGGGGCTAATCCTCTCTATGATCTTGAACGGTCCAATGTAACGAGGATTCAACTTTCCACGTTTTCCAAAGCGAATCACACCCTTCCAAGGTGAGACCTTCAACATGACTCTATCGCCAACCTCAAACTCAAGAGGTTTGCGTCTCATGTCAGCATAACTCTTTTGTCGATCTCTTGCGGCTTGCATACGGCTCTTGATCTTAAAGATCTTCTCAGTAGTCTCGTGTATGATCTTGGGTCCAGTGAGTTGTGCCTCACCAACCTCTGCCCAACACACGGGTGAGCGACACTTTCTACCATACAATGCTTCGAACGGTGCTGCCTTTATGCTAGTGTGATAACTATTGTTGTATGAGAACTCCACCAGAGGTAGGTGCCTATCCCATCTATTTCCAAAGTCGATCACACAAGCTCTCAGCATATCTTCTAAGGTTTGAATGGTCCTTTCACTTTGACCGTCAGTTTGGGGATGATATGCAGTGCTCATATCCAACTGCGTTCCCAACGCTTTCTGCAGCGACTTCCAAAATTGTGAAGTAAATCGGCTATCTCGGTCAGAGATTATAGACACAGGCACCCCATGCCTCGTGACTACTTCTCCAAGAAGGTTCTTGCTAACTTATCCATTCCATCAGTCTCCTTGATTGGTATAAAATGAGCCGATTTGGTGAGTCGGTCGACGATTACCCAAATAGTGTCAAATCCAGCTGAGGTTTTTGGTAGCTTTGTAATGAAATCCATAGTGATCCTTTCCCACTTCCATTCTGGCAGTTCGGGTTGGACCAACAATCCTGATGGTTTCATATGTTCGGCCTTGACTTTGGCACAAGTCAAGCACTTGCTAACGTATGTAGCAATGTCCGCCTTCATGTTCGGCCACCAATACAACATCTTAAGATCATGATACGTCTTGTCAGATCCCGGATGTATGGAGTATTTTGACTTATGCGACTCATGCATAATCAAAGGTCGTAGGTCACCATGGCACGGTAACCAGTTCCTATTATCAAGGCATAACGTCCCATCCGAGCGAGCTTCTAATTTCTTTATCATGCCTTCAACATCTTCAGTCTTGAGAATTTCTTCCTCGACTGCCTCCTTCTGAGCCTTGAGAATTAAGGATGGAAGGTCTAAGTCAATGGTCATCACCAAGCCCTTCACCCTAAGAACTCTCTCCTTTCGACTCAAAGCGTCGGCCACGACATTTGCCTTGCCCGGGTGATAACGGATCTCACAATCGTAATCACTAAGCAACTCTAGCCAACGTCGTTGTCTCATGTTGAGTTCTTTTTGATTCAAAATGTGTTGTAGACTCTTATGATCATTGAATACAACACACTTTGTGCCATAAAGGTAGTGTCTCCAAATCTTCAGGGCAAACACCACTGCTCCTAACTCTAGGTTATGAGTTGTGTAGTTCTTCTCGTGCACTTTTAGTTGTCTTGATGCATAAGCTATGACCTTAGTCCTTTGCATCAATACCGCACCTAACCCTTTTATGGATGCATCACAATACACCACAAAGTCTTCGTTACCCTCGGGTAGAGCTAGTATAGGTGCTTCACACAACATCTGCTTCAACGTCTGGAATGCCAAATCCTGATCCTCCTTCCACTCAAACTTCTTGTCTTTTTAGGTTAACTCCGTCATTGGTTTAGCTATCTTGGAGAAACCTTCAATGAATCTCCTATAGTAACCACCAAGACCTAAAAATTGGCGGATCTCTGTGGGTGTTGTCGGAGTCGCCCAATCTTTCACGGCCTCGATCTTAGCAGGATCAACGTGAATACCACTGCTATCGATTACATGCCCAAGGAATTGCACCGTGTTTATCCAAAACTCACATTTGGAAAACTTTGCATATAACTTCTCCTTCCTCAGCAGCTCTAGTATGGTCTTCAAATGCTCCTTGTGTTCTTCTTCATTACGAGAGTAGATGAGAATATCATCGATAAATACAATCACAAACTTGTCCAAGTATGGTTTGCAAACTCGGTTCATGAGATCCATGAATACCGCGGGTGCGTTTGTCAAACCAAAAGGCATAACTTGGAACTCGTAGTGTCCGTACCGGGTTCTAAAAGCCGTCTTATGAACGTCTTCTTCTCTAACCCTTAGCTGATGATATCCTGACCTTAAATCAATTTTCGAGTATATGTTAGATCCTTGCAACTGATCGAAAAGATCGTCAATTCTTGGCAATGGGTAACGGTTCTTTATCGTCAGCTTATTCAACTCTCGGTATTCAATACACATCCTAAAGGATCCATCTTTCTTTTTGACAAATAGGACCGGTGCTCCCCAAGGTGAGGAACTCGGCCTAATGAAACCTTTGCCAGAAAGCTCCTTTAGTTGTTCGGCTAACTCTGTCATCTCGGCTGGTGCTAAGCGGTATGGGGCTCTAGCAACAGGTGCGGCTCCTGGTGTAAGCTCTATGTGAAACTCCACTTGTCGTGCTGGTGGTAATCCCGATAAGTCTTCTGGGAATACGTCTGGAAAATCTCTAACGATCGGTACATCTTCCACTTTCTTCTCATGATCTTCTTCTTCTTCCTTTTGCGTTATTTGAACCAAGAACACTGGACATCCCTTCGCAATGTATCTTTGGGTTCTAATACATGAGATGACTTCCAGTCTTGATCATTCTTCACTCCACTTCTTTCGCCTTGTATGATTAGTACATCATTTCCATAAGGAACACGGACGCACTTCTCATGACATACAATTTCCGCGTGATGCTTCGACATCCAATCCATTCCAATGATGACATTAAAACTTCCCAATTCTATGGGGAGTAAGTCGATACTGAACGAACGATCTTGTAACCTTATACTACATCCTTTCAGAATAGCATCGGTGGTTACTGACTTCCCATCGGCTAGTTCTACATTATACTTAACATCTAACGCAGTATGGGTAATATTTAGGCGTTCACTAAATACAGATGACACAAAACTCCTATCCGCACCAGAATCAAATAGTACTGAAGCATAGTTGTTATTGACTAGAAACGTACCAGTCACAACATTGTTGTCCTGTACCGCAGCCTAAGCACATAAATGATACACCTTGCTAGGTGCCGTGAATCCTCCAGGAGTACTAGTTGTGGCTCGGTTATTTCCTCCCCGGTTCCCTTGATTCTGCTTTTGGTTCCCTTGGTTGTGATTCTAGTTGCCTCGAATCTGGTTACCACGACCTTGGTTCCCACTGCTTGGACACTTATTCTTGTAGTGACCTTTCTCTCCACATCCAAAGCAAGTAACATTTGCTCCTTGGCCACCCTGTGTTCCTGGTCCTCTTTGGTTAGCAGGACGGGGTGGTGCTCGACATTCCTTTGCCTTATGTCCACCCTTTCCACAGTTGTAGCATGTAGGGGGACATGCTCCCTCGTGGTGTCGGCCACACGTTCCACAGAAAGGAAGTCTTCCAGCATAGTTTCCAGTATTACCTTGTCCAGCAGTAAACACCCTTGCTACTTCTTGTTGCTTGTTCTGACTGTAGTTGTTAGTGTTGTTGCTGTTGTTGCTATTGTTGGCATTGTTGTTGTAATGGTTGCCAGACCACTTCCTCTTATCTCCAGTATTTTCTCCCAAATCTTGTACCACTTGGTACATCAAACTCTGAGCCATATCGATTGCCTCGTGCAAATCAGTTGGCTTGGATGAAGTCACATTCCCCTTGATGCTCAAAGGTAATCCTTCAATGTATCGCTCCAACAATCGGTCGTCGTTGGGCACCATTTCGGGACATAACAAGATCAGCTCTTGAAAGCGCTGATTGTAAGCAGTAAGAGCGGTACCCTTGACCTTCAAGTTCCACAGCTCAACCTCCATCTGCTTGACTTCATTTCGTGGGCAATATTTTCTCACAAACATAGCTTTGAACTCACTCCAGGGCGTCGCTTGGGCAACGTCAATGGTCACTGCACGAGCATAGACGTTCCACCAAGTCAAAGCACCATCCACTAATGTGCTTGACGCAAACTTTACCTTATCAACCTCAGCAACATTGCTAATCCCAAATTGGGATTCCAACTTCTCAAACCATCTGGTCAAACCTACTGCTCCTTCAGTACCGCGGAAACTTACTTGCGTAACTGCACGAAATTCCTTGTAGGTACAGGTCCGTGCAATGGCAACAGTAGCTCCTTGGTTTGTCTCCTCTTGTGTGCTTGCTGTACGATTCGCTTCAGCTGCTGCGAGTGCCTCAGCCACCCGTTCAGCGATCATTTGACTGAGCATGACGGGATCAATTCCACCGGTAGCAGCTGGTGGATTCTGTGTCTCAGATCTTCTAACTGGCGCCATAATCTAAAAAGGTAATAAGACAATAAGTTTTGCCAGACATAACATGCATGGCACGCACAATACAATTATGAAATGCTCCATGGTATAATAAACAATATATAATGATCTCATAATTTTTGTAACCCAAATAACATAATATCATTCATAGAA
This sequence comes from Glebionis coronaria, assembly GCA_025667525.1. Lineage (NCBI taxonomy): Eukaryota > Viridiplantae > Streptophyta > Magnoliopsida > Asterales > Asteraceae > Glebionis > Glebionis coronaria. Next base: position 172,482,042 of record CM046881.1, read on the forward strand.
ATGTTTTGTAATACATCATAATTCGTCATACATAATAAAGAAAAAGAAAATGCCAACTAGCTGAGATAAACCTCAAAGCTTAATGGTCGTACAACAATAAGTCAATGGTACAAGATAAGTCTAACTAGTGCCCTCACGGCGCTGGTGAAGCTCTCTCTCCAACTCTGCCAACCTCCTTTCCACCACGATCTCACGAGCCTGGGAATCCCTAAGTCTAACATCGGTATCATAACAAGCGGCCCTAAACCTCTTATCCAGGTCAGCAATAGGGTCCTCCACAGGTGCCTCTAGTCCACCTGTCTCAACCAATGGCTCTACTCCCCAACGGGTCATCAGGCTCTCGATCTCCTCAAGACGAGCATTCGGCATGGTATCCATCTGGTCGAGAACAGCATGGAGCTGTCCTCGTAGACGGGTCATACAAACCGTCAATACCGTCTCATCCCTAACTGGACTCTTCTTCGTCAGTGCCTCTAGCTTATCCTGCACCTCATTATACTCCTCACCTAAAGCCTCTACAGCATCCTCCAATCTGTTTAAACGAGTCGTCACACATCCATCTGCTGCTCCAAGCATCACAACTGTCGATGTAGCTCTCCTAGGAAGAGGAGTCGTAGCTCTCGGCCCAGTAGAGATGCCAACATCAGCAAGCATCTCCTGATACACAGCAGGTACAGTCTCTGTTGGTGGTGGTAGTAGTGACGCCTCTGGGGCAGGACTGGCAGGTGTGCGGGCTGCATGCCTGTCAGTGGCAGAGAAGGGTATGAGGGGTCAGTAAGGTGAAGGTGGTGGTCGGGCAGCTCTCCTCCGAAGACGTCGCCTAACATAGTAGAAAGGCAGAGTACCAGGTGCTGGAGTAGGGATGTCTGTCCTCTCCCCTTCGTCTTTAGACGAAGACGAGGAGATGTGTGCGAGGGAAACCTCAGGAGTAGCAGCATATGTAGCAGGGGGTCCTCAGTGTCAGTGACCTCCATGGGTTCACCTTCCCCATCGGTGAACTCCATATCATCATCCTCTGTCTCCTCCATCGACTCATCCCTAGTGACTGATGCCTGTCCTGGTGACTGCACCACATCAGCGGCTAGGTCATCCTCTCCTCCGCCTTCTAGGCTAAGTACGTCATCAGCTGATGCATCAGGGATACGGATCGGCGAACGGTGAACCTCCTCAGTCTCTCTCTCAGTCTCATCATCTGAAGTCATCCGGTACCACGGATATCCTGATGGTGATCCTCTAGGTAATCCTACTGATGAACTGATAGTCGACTGTTAACTGCGGTTGTAGTATGCTCCTGTAGACGTGGAATCATCGGAAGAAGACATCGCTGTAACATAAACAGAATAAATGTGTGTAAATATCTCATATAATTAGTCCGTAAAAGGGACATTAACATAACATATAGCAATCATTGTTAAACCCACATGTATCCCATATAACATAATTCAGATTTTGTTGTTGCACATGTAACCCATGTAAATATACCTCGTAATTGTTAAATCACATGTATCCCATTTATTACTTATATATATATCCAGGTATATATATGTACTTAATACTTACAATCCGTATGATAATCGATTAAACACATAGCAGTTATAGTCTAGAGTTACTAAATGCAACCTAGTTCTCTATAACCATGGCTCTGATACCAATCTGTCACACTCCCAAAATATCAGAGTATATTGGCAACAACGGAGTGGTGACGTCATGATTATCATACATACACAGTTACAAAGAACGACCTCTAAATGAGACGTTCGGAAAATAGATCACTTGTAATTGATAAAATAAATAGTTTTAACATAGTGCGGAAGCATAAAACTGGTCACAGTTACAAAACATAGTTTTCCAAATAGTACAAATGATCTTTGTTTCAAGAGAAATGACGGCAATGCATGAGACCTCACTTAGCATCTTCCTTCTTAATACCTGAGAAAAACATTGCTAAAGCGTCAACATAAAGTTGGTGAGTTCATAGGTTTAGTTAATTTGAAATGTTTAATGAACCACAAGATTTTCCCAAAAGTGATGACAATATAACAAATACAAAGTCATCATAAAAGTATTTATTACAGTCTAAGCTCGTGACACCGAAGCGTTAACAACACCGGTAGTATAATCATATAAATGTAGCCCAAATGGATGCCTAAACCCACGACATCCTATCTCAGACTCAAATGAAACAGTGCCCGCTTGTCCCTTGTTGGACAAGACAGACAGGGGCGTCAACCCCGATAGATCTATCCATAACATTCGCGCTTACACAAAGTAATTAACGGTTCACGATTCACGGGCCAAAGCAACTGGGTTTTTAGTGGGACTTAGACTAATATATAAATCAGTAAATGCACTTGTGTTCATACGTTAAATCAAGCAATGTCTCACCCCAAAAAGCAGTAAAATCAGTTAAACGTGGGGCTATAAACTCACCTCGTAAATCAGCAAAGTGACAAAATGTAAAGGTAGCTCGAGAATACGGTTACGCTAGTCGCGACCTATTTGAATATACGAATTGTGTTACGACATTTAATATTATACTAATAACAAGGCATGACATCCTAGTTGTGCTTGACGGTACGTTTCGTTTACGGAAAACACGACGCTTAAAAATCGGGTATTAAACAAATGAGATTTATGGGCTAAATATACCCTTAAGTTAATAAAATCGGTTTGGGCCTTAAATAACCCAACACAACCAAACGGCCCAACTATTTAACCAATTTACCCACCCAATGGTTCGGCCCAATGGCCTTTTGACCCGGCCTGGCCCAAAGGCGATACAAACAAGGAGAGGGAAGTTAAATACGTGTTTAATCTATCACATTATCCCAAAACACCCAGTCAACTCTCTCTCTTTCTCTCGAAAATACTCGAACCGCCCCATTTTCTCTCTCTATCTAAAAACCAAACGGATCTAAACTCTCCCATGGCTAAATGGTTTCTCAGATTAATTAAACATCAATATTTATGAAGGCTAAGGTGAATAATCACGCGTGGGATGTGGGGTTTTATCCCCACATCAAATCAATTCGATTTCGAGGGGTTTTTCCCAGATTGATGATAGCACCATCTTCAAAAGATAAGTTCTTATTCTTTTTACTTCAAATTAAATGGTTTTCGTTTCATAAAAGGGTTTATGGGTTCAAATCGTTTGTATTATAAGTTGTGAACAAAGGGGCTCTCGAATTTAATAAGAATCGATTTAGGGTTTTCGAAAATTAATTGGGGGTTTTCCAAATCTAGGGTTTCATTATAATTAAATAATGTTTTTATACGTATATTAATGTTAATTATTAAATAAAACAAGTTTTCGAAAATTAGGGTTTTGAATAATTGGGGGTTTTGGTAAATCTAATGTTTAATAACAATTAATCAATGTTTTCTATCATAAAAACATATCAATTTCATCATATAGTCCGATTTGTAAAAATTAGGGTTTCGGTCAAATTGGGGGTTTATTCATATCTCGGTTTTAATTTAATTAACTAATCAATTCGTGTTTGGATTGGGTCTAATTAGAGTTTAAATCAATAAAATAAAATTAGGGTTTATATAAATTTGGGGGTTTTTACACACGGTTGTTTATTTGTAATTAAATAATGTTTTTGGGAAATATATTGTGTTAATTTCATAAATAAAAAGGGTTTACAAATTTAGGGTTTCGGATTAATAAGGGGTTTTTATACCCGCGGCTTAATGGGAGTTTGGAGATGTTTCTGTAAAAAAAAGAATTGGATAAATCTTATGTTATGATTAATTTTGGGTAGTAAAGTTTCGGCAGTAATAATCGGTCTCGGTTTGGTCTCGGTATGGTCTCGGTTTGGTCTCGGTTTGGTTATGGCAGAAACAATGTAAAAAGATTGTTAAGGGGGTCTCGGTTTGGTTAAGGCAGGAACAATGGGGGTCTTGGTTTTGGTCAAAGTCCAAGTTAAAATTGTTATCATTTATCTCTATATTTTTGTTTAACCGAACCGAAATAAAAGACTAATCCCTTTGTTTTATTTTCGCAGGTTTGTTTAAAAATGACGAGCACAACTAAGACATATGCAGGAAGATAAAATAAGATGTTTAAAAGACTCACGACGAGGGTTTCGTTTCGGTTTGCAGGTTTGGACGAGAAGGAAATGGATCGGCTAGCTCAAGACTTGTCACTACTCTTTATGTTTACCCAGAACTTGTATTTAAAACTGCTCAGGAACAATTTTGTAATATTTGGACTGTGGATAAGTTTTGTGTTGTGTTTGGACATTGAACAAATTGGACAGTATTTAGCCTTGTAATATTGGTTTAGGGTTAGTCTAAAACTGGAAATGGTATGCTTGTGATGTACCCATTTTGGGTAAACTAGGCATGTGTGCTGGATTTTAGTGGTTAGTGGGTTGTATAAACAATGTATTTAGTTCCAGGTCTGAATGTTGACTATTGTTGACCAAGTTTTGAAAAGATAAATAAAAGTTCACTAATTTAATTCTTGTATAAATTGTATCATTGTATCATTCGGCCCAGGGTTTGTCAAATGTCTAAGTTTTAGACGCGAAAACATAACATGAACAACTTGATAAAAATTCGACACATGACTTAATCAAAGACGGATACGCGTATTCTCGAGGGATTTAGCAATTAATCCTAGTCGGCACACGGTTAATGCATAAAACGTTCAATAACGCGCACGTTTCATTCATAATATAATCGACGCGAAAACTCGAGTTGTTACATTCGCTCTCTCTAAAGAGGGCTTTGTCCTCAAAGCAAAACAAGCAATACACTTACATCGATACCTCACTGTAAATAATTAAGGTACTTCACTATATGAAGAAATAAAGATGAAAAATTTGACGGATGTCACAATTACGTTTTTAATTAATTTCATTCCCCCGTTATTTCGTTTAAGTCTTTATATTTGATTTCATTTTTTTGACATTTATTTTCCAAGCTTTCATTTTATTTTTAGTTACAGACAACGACAACCTTTTTCTTTTATTCACCAAAGACGACTGAGTCATTCTTTTAACAATTGTCAATTCGAATCGAGAAGAAACGAACTTTTAACTAGCAAAATCTTTGTATTACTTCACACTTTCCAATGTTTATCTGTTTGTTATTGTTTTGTTGCAAATAAGGCTAAAAATGGCCAAATTTTAAAATTTTCTCATATTTTCATAAGTGTTTAAAGACACGAATGTAGATTTTCTGATGGCGAGCATAAGAGTAATTTTTGACTCGACCGTGCGTGTTGAGCACTTAGCTTCGATTCCTTAACTATTTTTAGGCTAAGTCTCTTAAATGAGGACGAGGAATGATAGAGTTAATTATAAGTTACTATGCTAAACGTAGAGTATTTATATTCTTTCAAAAACTCATGTGTTCTAAATGTTTGCTTATTCTCCCTTCGCTTGAATAACAATTTTTCTAATAATATTGACTTAGCGGTTTAGTCTTGATTGTTGGCTTCTAATTTTTTTAGTAGCTTCCATGTAATAAAATTAGGAAAACATTAAGGTATCGCCAACGTCACGGTTTTGAAGTATTGGCACCCTGAATAATCAAAGGCTTCCCCCAATAATAATTTTTAAGTTCCTCTTCACCTAAATCAAGCAAAAAATTTGAAGCTCACACGGCCGAAAAATCTAAGCAAAATTGAAGTGAATGTCTTAAAACTCGAAGCCTTAAAGATCCAAAATTCGCCTTAGTGTGAGGATATACATCAAGTCATAATAAACACCTCATGGCGAGGTTAAATAAAAGACAAGGGCAAGACCGTAGTCATAATAAAATCCCCATGGCGGAGTTGAATAAAAGATGGAGGTAAACCATGATAATCAAAGCCACCGATGATGAGGTGGGTCACAAAATTCATGGTAATAATTCTCATGTTCAAAACCGTTATAAAACCGTGTTTATCGATCCTTTTTGTTGACTTAATTTTTTGACATCGTTGTATATTAGGAGAGGTTATTAATTCAATGGTTTTGGTTACACCGTTATGACTCTATTTTTGGACCTTAATATCTATTATCGAATAAGTAAAAAATGTATCCTCGTGATCATTCAAGACAAAAATAAAATATAAGAGATACCACTTAGGATTAAGGGAGTCTAAGTACGTGATTAGGTCATATGAGTAGTGTTAGCATTACTAACTTATAATGACAATGATCTCGTTACACGCTTAGCAGGGAATTGGGTGAAAATCGAGGACGAAGAAATTCTTTCTAACGAAGCATTCACGTGTTCTTGTTCTATGAACTTAAACGTCCCATTTCACGATGAAAATCATACATTATGTCTAAAACGCAAGTAGTAGTAGTCTAGTAAGTTTACGTTTCCAGAAAAGTCGACAAAAATGATTTTTAGAGATGCTAAGATACTTTATTCTAGCATTGCATGAGGGCACGACAATGGTTTAGTATGGGGGAGGGAGTGATGAGACCGCATTTATACATGGTCTCATCGTCCAAATCGGTCTTATAACGGTTAAATATATCATAAAATGTCGTGAACTATACTTGTATTCGTTTGTTGTATGTTTTAGGTATGGATATCGAGAAAAAGACAAAGAGATCACAAGAACAAATCAAAAACGAACACGGGAAACGGAGCCGCACAATGAACCGGACCCGATTGTTGATTTTCCAAGAAAAGTCCCTCAAGTTTGAAGAAATGACAACTTTGGTCCTCCAACTCAATATTGGTCCTTGAAGAATCATATTATACAAGATTAGTCCTTTATGTTTGAGGAATTGGCAAAAGAATCCCTTGAAGAATTTCCAAGATTACATTTTCAACCCTTGTTTCTAAGATAAATAAGTTTGGGGGACTGATTTGTAAAGTGCCCAAACTTATTATAAAGGGAATGGTGAAAAATCTGCCAAAAACCTTATATGCATACTTTTTGATACATTGGGGACTCAAACTGTCCAAACTTAAACCCAAACCCATTAACCAAACCTATAAACCTACCAAATCCACCCCCATACCCGGCCCATAACCCAAACCGAGCCCAAAACAGTTGCCAGCTCATCACCTCCACTTATTATACTAATATTATTAATAAAACGTTTTAAACAGGTTATTATACTAATATTAGAGGCGGCAAGCAATTGTCTTATCCCTAAATCCCAATCAAACCACACACTTAGTTTTGATGCTACTGTGTATCGAAAAAGAAAAAAGTGAAGTTGTTAAAGGATTTTTGTTTTGCTGGTACTGTACTGACGAAAAAAGGGGGGTAATCGGGTCTTGTTGATTGTTTGTGTATCGAAAGAAAAAAAAGGGGTGTCGATATTATGTTTGTTGTTGCTGCTGGGTTCGAAAAAAGGGGACGAGTTCGGGTTTAGTATAGATTATGTTGTTATGGTTTTTGGTTTCCTTCACATCATTCAGTAAGTTTAAAGTTTCGGATCATTGTTTGTTGGGTTCTTGTAATTTGCACATCTTTTTCCAGGTTTGTTCCTTTAATATGTTCTTGTTCTTTAATTTATTTTAATGATTAAGCTGCTTACCTTTATGTCGTATGTTCAAGATTGGTGTTTTGTTTGCTATTGTTTATGATGTACATTCTATTTATTGGATTAAAAACATGTAGTAGTAACAGTTATAAGTTTTATGTTTGCCTTAGTGTTTCTAGATTAGACATTGATAAAGTATCATCACTTTCGAACTGTTTTTAGTTATGAGTAAAAACTTATTTTTAGTTTGATACTGTTGGTTTGGTGCTGGAACAAAAGAGGTAAATAAAAAAAAGTAGTAAAAAAATAAAAAAATAGATTGTCGTTTAATGTTCCTGCTAGGAGTGTTTGGGACAACTGTGGTTTTGGGTAGAAATCATTCACCAAACTCCATCGTTTAGCTCTACATTCTTAAGTAGTTTAGGATAGGTGTATTGAAGTGAAAAATTAGGTGGGTTAGTTTAAAATCTTGAATATGAGTGTTATGATAAAATATGCCATTTGTTAAGAAATTTTGGTTTTTAGAATGAGTAGATGAATCGTGGATAGTCAGTAGCTGCTATTTGTACCCACTGGGTTGGCGTTGTGAAGGTGGTCTCAAGGCACAAAGGTTTCAAACCATTTGTACGAAGTTTGGAACACCAAGACATAAAAAACCATCAGTTGAAATTATGTTCGTTTTAAGTTGTTGTAGGTTGTAAAATTTTGTGTGCTTGTGCTCATTTGAACTGTGTGTATTAGGCGTAATCAGTTATTTGGGGTTTGGTGTTTGCTAGTGACCTGTTGATTCATACAACCACCCCTGCAACAAAGAGAAAAGTGGACTGCTAGTTCAGTGATTGGTATTGTGTGTTTGTGCTTACACAAGCAATTGCTTGTGATTGTTCCTGAACTCCTTTCAAACCATACAACATATACAACCAAAATTAAAAAAATAAAAAAGGGGGTTCATAATTCGTGGCCAGATTTGTTGTTATTAAGGTTGTGATTATGTTGTGAGTTGAGTCGAGTAGTGTGCGTACAAGCCAAACCATAAAAAACGAAAAAGGAAACCTAGAGAGATAAGGGTTATGCTTGTTTGAGCTTAAATTTATAGTTAACCCAAGCATAAAATTCGTTCGGTGTTGATTGGTTTGTGTGTTAAGCCTGCTAGTTGGAAGCTGTTAATTTCATAACTTATTTTGGTGTTATTGCTTATTTGAATGTCACAAGCATAGCACCCACTAGGCCACTGTCTTTGGTATTATGGTCAGAAGCATATCTGTACGCTCATCATGGCTTAATCCAGGCTTGTAGTTACCTGAATGCTATTTGCTCTTTTTTCTCGGCTTATTTTACTCTGTGTGTTAACTTGTTACTGGCCATCACCACTCCCACAAGCCAACTGATGTGGGAGTGTTTATTGACCAAACAAGAACTCCAACAATAAGAAAGAAAATTGTCACTTTCTCTTTTTGTTCTTAACTGCACATTCATATCAAAAATCTATGACGTGATTAATATATATTGGTGTTGTTTTGTGCTTGAGTTAAGTAACTGGACACCCAACGATAGCCAAAGAAAAAGAAAAAAAAAACTAATATGGCAAAAACGTGCATCTGGCATGGCTCGACCCTTCGACCTGTCGCTCAGGAGTAGAGAGGGTTACCATTGTACCAGGGCCTTTTTCTTGTAAAGGTACTTGTGCATTTGGTAGTTAACCTTTTTTTTGTTTTACTTAAATAAGCCGAGCCCAATACGTTCATTTTTTGCTTATTCTGTTATTGTTTTTCTCGTTTCTCATTTTTTCGTTATTCTTATTCACTTTTAAGATTTTTCTGTCCAACTTTCATATTTTTCCATTCATTATTTTATTTTCTAGGATTATTTTCTTTTAAAATCGTTTTTAGGCTTTTAAAAATAGGAAAAAGTTTATAAAAATTTTCAAAAAATACTTTTTAGCTTTTATTTAGTATAATTCAAATTTACAAATAAAAAAGTTTTAATTTTGTACTTTTCTTAGTTATTTTGTTTTTTTAGGATTTTTATTTAAATTTAAAAATTAATATAAATTAATAAAAAAGTTTTCAAAATTTTTGGTTTTCATATTTTTCTTAGTTAGGTTTTTTAGAACATCTTAGGTATTTTTAATAATTTTGAGGTAAAACTTTTCGTTTCGTCGCGTTTTTACGTTCGTACGTTGAAGCGTTTTCGACCGTTTTTAGCGTAAATCGTCTCCATTTTTTTCCCTTCTTTCCAAAAGCGTAATAACTCAAATTAAGTAACGTATATATTTGTTGGCTAAACACCATACCTCTTCGAGATCGAACTCAACGACGAGTATTCGTGTTTTTCACAAAACGTGATACTTAATACTTACCCGCTTTTGTCGCTTTGTTTTTTCCTAAAATAAAGTGCACAAAAATACTACATCAATTCCGGAATCTAGACTTGGGATTCAGGAAAAGTATTAATTCTGACTTTTATTCGCATTCCGGATTTAGCATCTTTATTATTCCGAAATCATTGAAGGGCATTCATTCCGAAATATTTGAAGGGTAATTAAAAAAATTCTATACTAGTTTCTGGCCATTTCTAACTCGATTTCAAAATTTGGTGATACAAATTTTTTCGTTCTACCGTTTTGTCGGACTGAGGAATTTATTGTCGGACTGAAGAATCTCGGAACGCTACGAATCTTTAACCACACCTCATCACAACAAATCTACTAATATCTGTAATCCATTCACAAGCATTTACCATGTCAAACAACAACAACAATGCGACCGCTAATCAAATTCGTTTGGAACAAGGTGGCAACGGTAATCCACCTGTCATTGGGAATGAGTGAGCCTATCGGGGCACACACTCAAACACGAATAACACAATTTATTAATATTTAATGTTAATATTAAATATTTAATAAAACTTCACTTATTAGTTAATTAACAGTCGTTATAGTTCGTTATATGTCCAATTTAAAACTTGAAATTTCACATATGAAATTTCAAGTTTTAAATGTATGTGTGAACTAATAGAGGGGGTTAAAAGTCAAAAACTGAAACCATGGGAGCGCATATTGTGGTCGGCCCCTAGGGGTATTCTAGAAGAGGGTTTGTGAAAAATTATTAAGCTAAGTATTACCTTAATTAACTTTTTCTTGTACTAGGGAACAATCTATGGGTTTAAGGATTGAAGGCCATATAAACCACCCTTAGCTTTTCATAATTATTTTTCCCTCAACTCTCTCTCTCTCTCTCTCTTTCTCTCTCTCTATTTATCTCTCTAGCTAATCAGCACACCTTCTCTCTCTCTTTCTCTCTAAAAATCCTTAAAAACCTAAAGTATAAACCTTTGTAAGATCGATTGTCTTTTGGTACTCCCTTGTGAAGTAACTAAGCCTATATCGAATCTTTAGTACTCTTATCAAGGTTTTTATATTTATTTTTCTTCCCTTTTCGATTGGCAAGCTCCTAACCCTAATTAGTGTGTTGGTGAATTTTAGGATTAATCTTGCAATGGTTATAACCCGATCCTTACGTAATCCATATCTAGGGTTTTGGATATAGGGTTTTGCATGTGACCGCTCTTGGTTATCAAGAGGGAGTCTTTTGGTTCTCCAATTGGGGAATACTCATTTGAGACCTGGGATCTTATATGATTTACTGCTTTCATATAAAGACTGTCTTTACCTTGTACCTTCTTTCTGTCTGTTTTTATGTGCTTATGTGTTTTCCATTATGATTTGCAAAATATAATTATGTTAGATTCTAATAATCATAAAAACAGATCTATACTTATATCGAAACTAGCATTAATATGTCTCATTAATTACACTTAATTTTCCTTGCGAATCGGTTATGTGTTATTTGTTAAAAATTAGTTTTGGAACAAAAGTTGATATGGACATAAAGTTATGGAACTTGTTTTTATTATAAGCTAATTGTTTTGCGAAATCATATTGTCACTCAAGTTGGGCTTACATACCTTAACGATGGCTTATAAACCATCCTCTCAACAACGCGATTTGCAAAATATATTGACTTACAATACTTAAATACAAATTGCTTTGCATTTTACTAATGATCGACCTTACTACGACATTCGGGTACATAGTCTATCCATCTAGGGTTTGAGTGATCTTTAATATTCTCACGTGTCACATACATGTTTTGAAATCTATGTGGTAATTATCCCAAGCACTTGTGCTTTCGGGCACATGAATAGTAAGATTTAGGGTTTAATCATTCTTTAATATTTTTCCGTAGTAAAATACATCTATACAAAAAAGTTAACTAAAGGTCTTCTTAACTTGTACTACAAGATGATTGCATGCATCATTGTACACATTTTTTGCCATTTGTTTTAATAAACTTATGTCATACCATTGATTTGAATTATTAAGTCTACGTCATCCAATGTATTAGCATTTGCAATTTGTTTTTACCATCTAGTCAAGCCTAGGGTGAATTCAAACCGAAGACAAATTTTGTCATAGGGTAGATCTATGTCAATTTATGCAAGTTTTACATTGGTTTGACTTAAATTGAGTTCTTGGTCAGATCTTGAACCCAAGGCATAAGATGAGATGAAACATGCTCGTGATTTATTACTTGTAGAACAAGTTAATTTGAGATGTCCATTTGTACTCGTAAGAGTTGTGATGGCATCCCATTCAAACACTCTAAAAAATAGATTCAAGAATCATCTCATAATACTAGAGTTACACTTATAATGCAATTAACGCTCGACGCTTACCTCTTGCCCCACTTGTTATTAGTTGGTCAGACCTCTTAATAATGAATAGTAGGACAAGTAGGATCTTAGTCTTATTAGTAATTCATCGGTTAGTTAATTCCTTTAAGAAATTGATTATCGAAAATACTAAAATGTAACTTTATATGTTCTAATATCATTGTGTTGTTTCAACATGATTCATAAATAAACGTTTGTTTTGTTAAAAAGACAAACATTTTCTCTTTTCTTGGTAAGAAGAGTAGGATTATTCCTATATTTTCTTCATATTTGACAAACTAAGATAGGATTAAAATTATATTTAAACTCACTTACTATGTTTCATTACCAGATAAAATATTTTGTGTACCTAAAGAACATTTTGTCTATAGCTACCAAAATAAATGACATCTTGCACTTGTCACGATGTATGAGTTCAAACTAAAAAGAGTAAAGAATTTACTAGCGCTTTGCTAGGTATCTTTCTTGGACTCTCGTTATTTCTTAAAGTGCTAAATACCCTTGTGGCTATGCAGACGATAAAGGAAGAATTGCATGATAAATATTCAAATTAATTGAAAGCATGAATGGCTAGTCCCTCATCTACGTAAGTAGAATTTTATATACCTTGCTCAATACCTAAGTACATTTCTACTTGTAGGCATATCAAAGATTAGAAAAGTCAATAAATTGCTATTTTCTTTCTACTATTGATGTAACATTTATAATGTTGACAAACCCAATCGGAGAATTGCGTATTATTACTGAAATAATATTCATGTAATGTTGTTAGTTTCAATGGGAGCTGCAAGATTAGTTTTCTTGGTAGTCACCCATATTATTTCGAACTTGTTTTGAAACAATTTTTCACTTTCCAAATATGGACGACCATTGCTTAAAGGAAAATTGCATTTTACTTTGTAAGATAACACGTTTCCTTTCTGATGTTGCTTTCTAAAATTTTATCTATAGAATAATAATCCATAATTCCTTATTAAACGTTATGGTTGTAAATATACTTATCATATCCATGACATTATCATATTTTTTACACAATCAAGCACTTGTTGTGTTGTTTGTCTTCAAGCACTTGTGGGAGAAATCTCAAAGTGTGTGCAAGGAACAACATATAATTGGTTTCACTTGCCCTCTAGGCAAGAAAGCTAATAATTCTACTAGGACTTGGACACACAATATGTTGGTTGTCCTACTACATTCAAATGTCATGATATAGTGAAAAGACTCCTTCAACATTTTGACTACATGTTTAGTAAATATAATTATGGTTATGTGATAATAATCATAATGTTGAATTATTCAAAGACTTATTATGTATACTTGACATGGTCTATTTTATTGTAAACACATGAACATATAATTCTTGAATTGTTCTGTCTTTTTTGTAAATACATGAATATATGGTTCTTATATTGTTCAAGAAATATACATTATAGCATGTGCTTGGATTTAAAATATGAATATTATAATTTGGCACGACCTAATTGACAAGTATTTGATCCAAAAAGAATTAAGTTATCTATGGAATTCTGGTGTAGTCTCACAATTTCAATACTCACAGAATACCATATTACTATGGTATGTCATATGGTTTGAAATAAACTATATTCGTATTGTTTGATTCATGATGCTTTAATTACTCTACCTCCATGATCTATCAAGGTTAGAAAAGTACATGTGTCATCGATACACTTAATATAGTTCACCTAGAAGGTATTCAAGACAACCCACAACTGCAACCCCTAACCATTAGGGATTTTTGGTTGTTCCACTCAACCCAATTGAATCCTAAAACCCTCTAGTTTTTTTATTTTCCTATTCATCCTAGCTTGAAGATTGTAGTTTTTGTGTTTCTCCTAACTTGACGTAACACAAACCTTTCCGAAGGATATTGGTTAAAAGGTGATACAAGAATTAAGGGTTTATGCTACAAACCCTAATTAGGGTTCTTTGGAGGATTCTCATTATGTCTTGATTAAAGTTCTTTAATTTGTTAATAACTTATACAAAAAACAAACTTTAGATAATAATTTAAAGAGGAAAATGCATAAATGCTCCCTATGGTTTGCCCAAAATGCAGGCTGCCTCCCCATTCTTTGGAAAGTACAAGCGGCCTCCCTAACGTTAAGGAAAAGTCGGCAACCAACCTTCCCAGCGTTAAACAGTGTTAAGTTTGGCTTGTTATGGAGGGGCAAAAACATCTTTTCCATATTAAACACAAATTAATACATAGAAGATCTCATTGTTCAACATCTCATTCCCTCAAATCGTCGTCCTAGGTTTGTATCGAAAACGACAAGATCTTGTTCAAGACATGACAAAGAAGATCTCATTAAAGATCAATATCCCATTGTTCAAGACATGACAAAGATGAATAATATCCCACAAATTAACACAACAAAGATCTCCTTTGTACCCTGTTTCAGCTTCTCAGCAAACCTATGCAGACATTGGTTTGATAGCATGGAAGAACCAAACGCATTAATACCTTCAGTTTTCCAAGCACTTCCATTAGCAACCACATGATTCTTTGCGAAAGGATTACTAGAGGCAAATTAATAAATGACCCATCATTTCCATTACTAAAGTCATCAAGATCAACAACTTTACTCAAAGAACAAAAAGTAGGATGTTGATCAACAAAACTACCAATGGAAAAATTTAAATGACTATTAGTATAACCCTTAAATCTGAAAGTACCTTGTTTATTGCATCACTTGTAGGAGTGTAAACGACACGTTTACCACCCCTATAATCAACAGGTGAAGATTCAGCTCTATCACGAGCCTTACCATCAATTTTTAATGAACGAAGATGTTTGATCAAAGATCCAGCGCCAGCAGAAGAAGATCCTGGCGATTGAACCTTAATCTTCACATTTTTAGGACGATTTTTAACACCCATAGGTCTACCCCCAGACCTAGGTTGAACAGAATCACCATTAGGGACATATGGTTTATGACTAATATTAGATGGTGGCATCCTTGTAAGAGTACAAAATTTCTCAAGGATGATGTTAGGAGGTTTATTTGGTTCAATTGGCATATCAATAAAGTGAAAAAGAAGTGAAACAAAATGAATGACAGGAAAGATGCACATCAATCAACCCTAAAATTACAGAGATTGAACTATTGGGGAAGACGATATCGCCACAAATTGTCTTGCGGGTGTAGAATGGCCTCCATCAGATAGGGCGCTTACTTTGGAAATGGTGGTTGCCACCCTCTATTCCGGATTTATGGACAAGATCCTTTATGTCCTGGTGATAGGA
The DNA here is from genome assembly GCA_025667525.1 of Glebionis coronaria. Lineage (NCBI taxonomy): Eukaryota > Viridiplantae > Streptophyta > Magnoliopsida > Asterales > Asteraceae > Glebionis > Glebionis coronaria. The sequence continues at coordinate 172,497,492 of CM046881.1, forward strand.
CCCCCAAACTGCTGTTCTCGACCCCAAAGACGAGCAAAAATGTTCATTACTACAAACAGGCAAGATATTAATGTTCTTTATTTAGTACCATAATACTCCGCTTTTGATTGTCAGTTGTCATATGTTCAGAAAAAAACAATTTTGGCCTTTCTTAACTGTTTATTATAGTATTTGTTTAATATGGAAAAGACGGGTTTGCCCCTCCATAACGAGCCAAACTTAACACTGTTTAACGTTGGGGAGGTTGGTTGCCGACTTTTCCTTGACGTTGGAGAGATCGTCTGCACTTTCCAAAGAATGGGGAGGCAACATGCGTTTTGGGCAAACCACAAGGAGTATTTTTTTATTTCCCTCTAATTTAAAATGTGTTTTTGTAGTTTCTCTATTAAGAATAATTTATTGTTACTTAAATACTTATTATTTAAAGAATTATCTCTACTTGCAAAAGTACGTGGGAGCATAAACAAATCTTGAAGATACTCAAGAGAAAAATATATAACCTTCTAAATCCACTTGTTGATGTCATACTTAGGTTAAAAATGAAAATGTCAAACCAAAGTTTATGCTACTCTCATTCATAATGTGCAAAGATGCCTTAGCACTTAATTGATATTTTAATATCAATGTTGGAGAATATAAGTTAGGAGATTTTTGTAATCACTAAACTGCTAAAATAAATGATCATATCTTGAATCCGATAAATATCTTAGAACTATGAATGATAAGATGTGGTCCCTAAAGGAAAAACCAATCATTTAAATTTGATTGATATTTCGCCTAACTATAAACCTGTGTGGTTGGAATGAGTTTCTTTTGAAAAAAGACTCACAAGGACAAAATTGTATACATAATTAGTGCATGGCTAATAATAAGAAGTTTTATATCATACTCAAAAGATTGAGTGTGATTAAATCTTTTTTCATATACGCATTAATTAAATAAAGATAATTAATTTTCATACATTTTTTCATTTATATGGAATATGAAGATTAAGCTTTATAAATTTTTCCTTTATGATGACTTTTGACGAGGACGGTGTGTAATCAAAAGGTTTATGAGTGTATAAAATCTTTATTTAGTATACAAGATAAATAATCCAAGTATAGATTAAATCATTCATCTAAGAGCTTAATCTAGAATTTAATTACAATATATTTTGATTAAATTTAGATAGTTTTGATTACACCTGACATTAAGTGGGAGCGTTGTGTTTTTATTTTAAATTCATATGTTGTATAACATATTAGACATCATTCCATATAAGCTAGATGTTAATCCTTAAGATTGGAATGAAACCTCACTTGAGAATTTAGAGAATAAAACTGATGATTTAGGAATAAATTTTTATTGGAATAAACATATGCAATAATTAAGTCCAACACAATGCAATATGTCATTGAAGCAAGTCTTGAACGGTATATTTCATCTGAAATAACACATAAATCAAATCCTTATGTTTTTAATTAAGCATTCATTATGTGTATGTTATATTGTGTATGAGACTGATTGTTACTTTTGCACAAGTGCAAGATGAGCTAACAACAAACAATATCTAATTGAGAATATTTAGATTATTGTTAAAACAAGTGTTTACGAATTATAAAGCATACTGTTGTATGTGTACACTGATGTTAGAGGTTAATCAATTCTATTAAGGTAATATTTTATCATTTTTTATAAATCTGCTAAATTAGACGTGTTCAACAAAGAGCATTGTTGCATTACACATTAAGTAATAAGAATACTTTACATTTTAAGAATCTGTAAAGATGACTATCAGTATATCGTTGACTTCAAATACCTCATACACGGTATGACGATATCTCCATCCTATGACACTTGCAATATTATGAGCATATGAGATAAGACACTCATCACGATTTTTAAATCCTTTAGAATTTGTAAAATTTGAAACAAGCATTCAGAAAGTTTACTCATGACTATTTAGCTTCTTGTAAAGGAAAGTTGAGAATGTTAGAAACATTGGACTTTAACTTGCTAAATTAGTTTCATGCATATCTGTTTTAGTATTTAGATAATTGGGATTATAAGACAATTTTTACTTTTTGATGAATAAAAATACTTAAGTTTACTCATATGACTATTTAGCTTCTTGTAATGGAAAGTTGAGAATGTTAGAAACATTGGACTTTAACTTGCTAAATTATTTCATGCATATCTGTTTTAGTATTTAGATAATTGGGATTGTAAGACAACTTTTACTTTTTGATGAATAAAAATACTTGGTATTTGTTATTTATTGATATGATTATTGTTGTTTTATATTTGCATGTTAATCCTTAAATATGTTATTATTCTAAATATGTCAATTGTCGGTTACCAATATGAAAATATTGTTACATTAAGACAAATGTGAATGTTGGTTATATTCTATGAATATATGGATTGTTCCCGCCAAACTCATATGTTATTCATAAGAGATGCATATTGGACACCTCGAACTTTTGAATATTACTTTTGGATCCTTGTTACTAGGGGTGTCAAACGGGTTATCGGGTCGAGTTTGGGGCTTATCGGGTCGGGTCTTATCGGGTTTTGAAAAAATAAAAACTAACCCGCAACCCGACCCTATAAGGTTTCGGGTTATCGGATTCGGGTCTATCGGATTATCGGGTTATCGGGTTATCGGGTTACTTGATAAGAAAAAATATAGCTAAAAAAAAGTTATTCGATCTGTTAAAATATGATAACATATGTAATATGTCCATGATTAATTCAAATTTACACATACTTGTATGTCATAATCAAACAAATTTTCTTGTATACGTGTAACTGTCGGTCAATATCTATGCATCACAACTTCACATAAAATACAATGTAGATTTGTATGTTAAATAAATTTACATATGCATACTGTAATAAACAAAGAAGTATGGTTGTATGCTAGTAGAAGTAAACAAGTATGGAGTAGTTAACTAATTTGAAAAATCACTTATAAATGGGTTTTTGCTTAAAAACTAAAGATTTGTTAATATATTATCATATCTTATCGGGTTTATCGGGTTGACCCGATAACCCGATAATAAAATAATTATGACTCTAACCCGACCCTATAACATTATCGGGTATATCGGGTTGACCCGATATACCCGATAAGCTAAGTTTGACCCGAATCAACCCGACCCTATAATGCCTTATCGGATTCTGGTCGGGTTCGGGTCGGGTCGGGTCGGGTCAACCCATTTGACACCCCTACTTGTTACGAGTAAGATTCGAACATAGTTATTAAGTCTCTTTTTTTTTTGGGTATACCTAGGTTTCCGACTCGACATTGCGAGCCGACTAATCCCAGGGCGACTACCCTTTTGGATAGCCCGGAGTCGTCGCAGGTGAACCTCCGTGGCCACCCCCAAGTGTACACACCTAGTGAGGTTTGAACCCTTGACCTCTCCTTTGAGAGTCAAGGACCTTACCACTAGGCCACTTGATGGTGGTTAGTTATTAAGTCTCTTTAGACTTGAGATGCCAACAAGTTGGTCCATGTGTGGATATCATTTCTTGATTATAAGTTAAACGCTATCCTGAATAAGGTAGTTATAAAGGCTATAGTTGGAAATTTTGAGAAGCAACATCGACAACAACTTGCAGTCAATATAGAATTTGTTCCTCCACTTGATAAGTGCAAATTGGTACCACTGGACCCTCTCCAAAATTGATCAGATAGATGTGTTGTCGCACCCAAAAGGTAATTCAAGTTTATACTTATTTACATTTGGTATATCTAAATTAACTTTTATAACGAGAAACTAAAGTTAAACTTTATGGAATAAGTTAGAATCCATTCCATGGTTTAACGGTACTAGTAACAAATGGATGAGTATTAGCAAGTCATAATAATACATCATTTTATTTTTGAGATATTTCTTGAAACTATACCTCAATCATTTTCGATTACAATAAAGTATTGTTAGATATTTTATTGTGGACGTATATGTTCTAAACTCTCACAAGTGTGAGCTGTCGTGATATGCGATCGTATAGCCATCGGAAATGAGTGAGTCAATCGCGCGGGGGGAGGGGGCACACACTCAAACGTGAAGAACACATTTTATTCATATTTAATGTTAATATTAAATCATTTAATAAAACTTTACTTATTATTTAATTGACAGTCGTTATAGTTCGTTATTTTTTTAATTAACTAAACGTATGCGTGAATTAAATAGAGGGGGTTAAAAGTCAAAAACCAAAGCCCATGGGAGCCCATATTGTGGCCGACCCCCTAGCAGTATTTTAGAAGGGGGTTTGTGAAAACTATTAAGCTAAATATTACCTTAATTAACTTTTCTTAAAATACGGAACAGGTTATTTGGTTTAAGGCTATATAAACAATCCTTAGCTCTTCGTAATTTTTTTCCCTCAACACTCTCTCTCTCTAGCCAATCGACACACCTTCTCCCTCTCTCTAAAAATCCCTAAAAACCTAATGTATAAACATTTGCAAGATCGGCTGCCTTTTGGTACTCTCTTGTGAAGTAACTAAGGGGGTGTTTCTTTTTCTTTTGGAGCCTCTTAGTGGGAAACAAAAGTGGGCCCAAATCATTTGAGCATCTTGTTTCACACTTACATCAAAACTTCTTTCTTCCCACTAAGAGGCATATTAAGAGCCTTATATGATACTAGTTAAAAAGTAAACAACCCCTAAGCCTATATCGAATCCTTGGTACTCTTATCAAGATTTTGATCTTTGTTTTTGCTTCCCTTTTGGATCGGCAAGCTCCTAACCTTAATTAGGGTTTCGGTGAATTTCGGGTATTAATCTCGCAAGAGTTATAAACCGATCCCTACGTAATCCATATCTAGGGTTTTGGATCTAGAGTTTCAACAAGATCTACACAAGTTGTAAGAAGTGAAGTTAGTACTAGTATCGTAGTGATTTTTCGTTTGACGTGTTGTATGAGCAACCATAAAGACGACAACTTAGTCGTTAAGTTTCAGGATCAATATTAAGATCAAGATCAAGACCAAGACTCGTTTATTTGAATTAACCAATTAAACAAAAAGTTAACTTTTTTTGTAATATCTTTTGAATTATAAATATTTTACTACATTCACTCCGCTGCATATTTATAATTAATGGTTTAATCAGATTTAAAATTTCAACGAAATTGCTCCTAGTTTCGTCCTTAAATAGATTTAATCTAAACGTGGATATTTTATTTTCGTGCACCACATAAACCTGAACGAACGATGTGTGTATATCACTGTAAACAGGTTTTTAAAATAATACGAGGATCCATATCTAACACGTGCATTTATTTATACGAGTATTATATACATTGTGTTGAAAATCACGATCCAGCTCATTCTATGGAGGATGAAGATCGGCCAATTGGATGCGAGATAAACGTGCATGGATCCGTAAAACATTCATTTCATAACCACACAATCGGAATATTGTATTTCAAAAAAGAAAAAATCGGAATATTGGATGTTAAATGGTAAAAGAAAATATAAGATAAATCTTTTTCTTTATAAAGTAAAATGCAAAGTAGGGATTTTTTCAAGAGATTATTTACTTAGTAGGAAATAATTATTTTATTTATTCTTTTAAAAAGTGTTTTTGTTCCTTAATTTAGTAACAATATTTGTAAATTCGGATTTTTTTTTAAATTACGCTAAAACATATAGGTGTGAAAAGTTGAAAGATAAAAAGTTGTGAGGATGGGCGGGGTTAATCTAACAGTATTAGGAGGTTTATTTGGCAAACTTGAAACTTAAAAGATATATACAATTATCCGGTAGAACCAAAAAAATTAAGTGTTCCGATCTAAACTAAAAAAACTCTAATACAACAATGATGAAAATACACCAGTATATTCTAAATTGAGCGGTGAGTAATTGGTATTATTCTTTGATATTCTAGGTTCTTAATAAGGATCAATTAAACACGAAGGGTTTGTTATGATGAATATAAGCACATTATCTAATTGTCTTATCTAATTTTTTTTTTTTTTTTTTTACTTTAATTTGATACAATGGTGTTGATTGGTGTTTGCAGGGATGACAAAGAACCTGATTTATGGATTGTTTGACACATATTCCAGGTTCTTAATAAGGATCAATTAAACATGAAGGGTTTGTTATGATGCATAAAAGCACATTATCTAATTGTCTTATCTAATTTTTTTATTTTTTTTACTTTAATTTGATACAATGTTGTTGATTGGTGTTTGCAGGGATGACAAAGAACCTGATTTATGGATTGTTTGACACATGTATTCTGGAAGCCTTGCAAAAGATGGTGCAAGGTTCGTTTATAATTTTAATTATTTTACAATGAATTCCTCAACTGCTTTCAGATATGGAACAAAAATATAAAGGTTTCTTGGATATAAGTGCTCCAAAACCACCAGCAGCTCTATGAATTTTGGTTGCGGGGAAGTAAGAGTATGAACTAATCTGATATTTCATTTAACTTAAGAATATTGATAGAGCAGTTGTGACTATTGCCTGTTTTTATATATAAGTAGAATGTATATGATGGCCAGTGATTCATTTTGATGAATTTCTTTAGAAATCCCTTTCAAGTATTCTCATAGGGGACTGTATGAGGTTGTCTTTGGGACGTAATGTAGTTAGTTTGGAATGCTTTGTATTTTAGACTTAGAGATTGGATGCCTAATCAGACGCAAGTATTTGTGGCACTAAAATTTCAACATTCTGCCTTGAAGTACATAAATTATATTTACAAATACTAAAAAATATTATTTAAAGGTCATATGCATAACTTTTCCAGCTCTTTAAATGAATATGCAGTATCATGGGAACCAACTGGTTCTTAACTTAACACCCCGAGCGACAAATATTTTTATAGAGACGAATAACATGTTCTTCCTTGCATGTCGTCCCAGTTCTCATTGATGTTTTAACTACACAATTTAGCATATCTTTGATCCGTTCGAACACAGATTGACCCATTCTTATAGTTGATTCATGGCGCAAAATGGTAAGAAATGGTAACATGAATTTTCTCATACTCAGTTGCATCTTTATAATTTGGGCAACACATGACTCATTCGGTGATTGTGTTGTCGCGCAATCCTTATAGCGCCCTTAGCCCATAGCTCCATAATCCATCATGCCCATTCCGCGAAAGCCTTCCCTGTGGCCTAGCACTTTTTTAGTCTTAAGCGGATTACATCATTGAGAAACACTGACAAACTCTAAAAAAATTTATTTCTTTCATGGCTGTGTTTGTTTGCCTATACACCACCATTATGTTTTTTTTCGAACAGCGGAATATTATTAAGAACACCACCATTATGTGATGCTGCAACTTCCAGTTGGCTTTCTCTAGACAGTTCAAAGAAAATAATAGAAGAGTGGAATTGCGCTATTTGTGACGTGAGTTCCACATCTTCGTGTGGCTTAAATGATGACATAGAGGGGGAAAACGCCAGGACAAAATGGCATTTGTGAAAGCTGGAAATAGTTCTGGTGTTAACATTTTCCTTGTCAAAAACAAGAACTTTGTCATGGAACGACATTTGGAAATCATGAATATAAGCCAACATATTTCAGTCGATTCCAAGAATGATAAGACTGCACGCAAAATCTTACCAAAGAAGTTCACACATTGGTGCAAGTTGTGTAAGACCAGACCACTGGATGACAATGGTTTAAAATCACATACGAAAGGTAAATTCTGTTAATTTCAATTATAGTCATGTAAGTTATATATATAAGTTATAAATTATGATAACATAAGTTACATAAGTTATATAAGTGTAGATGCACCTAAATCGATTTAATTTCATATTATCAGATCTACCAACATCAAGAAAATGATAACTTTAAATAGCTTCTAAATTTGTCGTTCAAAAAAGATAGCTTCTAAATTTACTCACTTCATGTGGTGTATCTGATGGCTCAACTTAGAGTGCAAGTAAAAACTACTAAAGTTTTCTCTAATATTTTAGTATTCATCCCTGGTAGTGATACTGGATGTAGTATTTTTTTATTTGTCCCCTTCTAAGAATTTCTTGGATGGTTATGAAAGTGACGTGAATTCTTACACATAATTATTTATTATATAATATCTCCGCTATTTTGATTCTTTTTGCCTTGCCATTTAAATTGTTGTCTCAGACCCTAAAAATGTAGAATCAAACAAGATGACAAACCATACAAATTATGGAGTTGCAAGTCTGTACGAGTGACCCATCATTAAAGCACATTATTAGAGAGCTAGGAACGGTTGGGCTCAAAGTTGGTGTCAAAGGCGTCACGTAAGATTTTGAGGTTTTGACACCAAAACCTTTTGGCATCACATATTTTGGGAGTGGTTGACACTAAAAAAATAACAATAGGTTCACGGATTCTGTTAGCACTACCGGGACGAGCTCTTTTACCAGGACGTCTCATATATGATTTGCTATCACTGTTGGGGGTACGTTTTCTAGGACTCTTTTCTCTCTCAAAACAGGTATTCATCTTCTTTTTTTTTTATATTTAGTGATACAACCCGTTGTACTAAACCTATAGTCAATACCATAGCAATTGGTTTTGCTCCTAACCTTCAGGTAAGTTGTATTTTATCACAACACTGACAAAAACTCAGGGGGCTGTAAGTACATAAACAATTAGTCTTGAAAGTGAAAAAGTAGGTGATTCATAGGATAGGGGTATCCTCATCTTCAAGGTATTGCATATTTCATTTTCAATGAAGCTATGCTCATTCCTCCATGTAAATACTAAATTTCACAATTGTTGAGACCTGCAATTATACATTTAAATGATATCTTAGGTTTTTTTTAATTCAAATTTTCATATGGATATATGTGAGATTCAACAACGTTTCTTTTTCTATCAAGGTTGTTGAACTTTTCTTTTCAAGTAAGGACATGACACAACTTTGGCACAAATGTGATTGAGGCATTCGATTGGACCTTTTACCAATAACCTTCTAGGCTCATCTTGCCACCTTAAGCCTAACTTAATACACCATTACTGTACTTGAAGTTTCACCAAAAGCATGTGTTGGTGAACATAAAGAGCATAAAGAAGGTATGTGAATTCACTTATACTTAATGGACTACACGTGTTTTATACATTTTTAAAAAATACGCATAAGAAAATATGAACACTATTTTTTGCATTCCATTTTTGTACATATATGCTTAAAAAAAGGTTATTTTGAACCACTAGCGTAAACAAATTGAACCATACGAAATTTTACTAGAACTCATTGTAGAATCGTTCAAAGTTTCCAAAACGAGAATAAGACCAGATTTGAGCGGGTACGTGAGATCGTTGCAAGTAAAGGGTGCACCACAACTCAACTAGCTTTAGCTTGGGTGCATTATCACGAAATTGATGTGGTTCCTGCATCTAACCAAGTCTAAAACCACGTAACATGATCGAGGTAGGAAGTCGGGTATTCACATGTCTGCAAATAAATGTCACTTAAGGCAGTTCACATTGCAGCTGAGTAGAGTCAAACATTATTTTGAATTGATATTTTTTGTTTCTTTTTCGGTGAATCAATGTTTGATTTTCATCGTGTACAAGTCGCAACTTTCAAAGGAGAGAGACAATCTCTAGAAGGTTGAAGCATGTTGGTCGGCAGAAATACGGAGCTATTGTGTTTCGATTTTTACAGCTTTTAAAAAAATTGTTTGCTTGGTAGTATAAATATAGTGTGCTTTGAATCGGGAAGAAACTTGCAAACATATAGTTCTTTTATAGAGGGTTTAGAGCTAGATAAGTTTTTTTTGGAGAAAATTAGGGTGCTTTTAAGCTTTCATTTGAAGAATTATAAAAAGGCGAATGTGTTTATCTAAGATGAATGATGGTCACTGTATTTGCTAGGTAGTGTCAATATAGCGTTCTCTTAGAAGTTTGAGAAATGTGCCTTTTTTCTGATGGTTTGAAGTAAAATAAGCTATTTGTGGATAAACTAAATAAAATTTAGGCTGCTTTTAAGCGTTAATATGTGGATTTATCATTCATGATAAGTTAACTGTTTTTGCTAGGAAGTTTGAAAATAGTGTGCTTTGAATCAGGGAGAATCTTGACAAGCATACATTTCTTTTAGATTGGTTTGAAGTTAAATGATGGCAGCTGGCTAAAATAATAAGCTTGATTAGCATGATTTCGATTGCTTATCGAAACTTCTTATATGTTTATAAAGATTTATTCAGTTACTACTATCATGTGTAACAGTCTTTATGAGTAAGGATTACATGTTTTTATACAACAACCATAGACGTAATAATATGAATGATTTACTTGCTTAGTTTTTAGATTTACGTTGAAATCGGCTTCTTGGAATGTTTTAAACCACACAAATTAATTTTGCAAAAGCCAGTAATAATTAAAATATAAAATTGTTTTTAAAGTTGCTGTTACTACATCTCCATATTTGAAATTGTAAGTATGTATTGTTTATGTAGGAAGACGTTGCAATAAGATCGCAAGAGTTGGATAGTGTTGTATTAGATGCCAACTTCACCAACACAATTCATCTTCAAGCCTATTCGGGTCGGGTCAATTCGGGTTCGGGTCAACCCGAGTATAAGGAAAGAGTATGAAAATTGGCTTATTTAAGTAATAATACAATGTAAAATGCGTTATTCGAGTCGTGTCAAGTCGGGTTCAGGTCGGGTCGGGTCAAGTCGGGTTAAGGCTAAAAATATAAACCCGAACCCGAGCCAAATTAGAACTCGGGTCAATTCAGGCCAACCTGAATTGACCCGAATACGTTTTTGGACCCGAGTGACCCGACCCGAATAGGCTTATTCGGGTTCGGGTCGGGTTCGGGTTGGGTCGACTTTTTCGACACCCCTACTCCAAACATAGATAGGTATTTACTAATAACAAAAAGATAATGTGATTCTGTATATGTAAGTCAAGATTCGTTTCAATAAAAGCCAACGTGTTTTTGTTTATTCTTTAATATGAAAGGAAGGAACTTCTTGAATGGCTCTTCCGATATTCCTAGAGGCGTTATATCAGAATTGACAGATTTGAAAGAAGTACATGCTTGTTGGATTATACCCTTAATCGGGTGTCGATGATTGAACTAGAAACAAGAGTTGTAGACGACCCTAAAAACGAGTCCTTGGTGGATCCTATGGAGGTTCTGGCTGAATGGTAAGAAAAGGAAGATGTTTTAAGAAGCGCTCTCCCAAGAAACGAGTATCTCACAAACCGGATATAATAAACAAGAAAATGAAGGCGTAGTTTTCCATCAACATTGCATGTGTTTCTTCAAATGGTATGATCCTTTCATGTTTCTTTCGTTCAAGAATTTTTTTAGAGCTCTAGGGACGATCACAATATAATGGTCAAAGACCATCGTCAAGGTAACACCTACAGTTCTAATAAGGCATACAGAGATCATAAGTGTAAAGCGGAAGTTTTCAGATGAAAAACAATAGTAATGTTATTCACATAATCTGTAGGGTCTAGGATTCCATACAAATGCACTTGACTTCAGGACGTACAAAAACCTATTCCATCATTGGGATTGATCCACCGGCTTGCAAGATCTTAAAAGTCGGGTAATGTACTATTGAAGTGTAGAGTGTGCATAATCTGTGTCAATCTGAAATCACCACTGATCTAATACAATCATAGTATGATAATTAGTGAAACAACTTAGGAAATTAGTTGCGTGATAATAATGAGTAAGCCTATATCATATCTGAAGTTATGATTGTAGTTACACAAGTGGACTTTTGATGTCAAAGATCTTTGTAAAAGTTCAAATGAACTCTTATGTTATATGAAATCAATTTGAAACGTGTTGACTTCATATGATCCTATTACCTGCATTGAGCTCTGCTATTTAAAGCCTGTTGATGGATAATTCAGATTTAAACGGTGGTGACGGGTGTTTGTCTCAAAGCTGGCTATTATATTTGTCATATAGAACACACGACACTTAACGGGATATAAAAACAGTAATTTTGCATAGTAATCTTAGGCTTTTAGCCTTTTTATGTCTCAAAGCTGGCTATTATATTTGTCATATAGAACACACGACACTTATATAAAAACAGTAATTTTAGGCTTTTAGCCTGTGTATGTCTCAAAGCTTGCTATTGCATTTGTCATATAGAACACGACACTTGATGGGATACACGATGCTCAATTTGTCTATCCTTCAAATGGTGAATAAAACTCGCACATCGTTTGATTTTAATAAATCATTGCTTTTGTTTCAGGGCGCAAAGAAAGATAACATACCTTCTGGTACGACCCCATCATATTCTGGTGCTATTGTTTCATCTATGAAAAGTGGTGTCAATAAGGCAGCTGCAGAGCAAGGTGCCTATAACCATTTTTGTATACAATCAGTTCTGCTTACAAGGGACCATTAATTTATGATATATTGCAACAATGTGTTTCTGATCAAACAGTTTTTGACATATCAGACACAGTTTTTACATCAATTTCCATGACAAAAACATTACCTTTCGTTGGGTTAAACACATGGAATTTATGGTATGCCTTTTTATGGTTCCTCACTTCAACATGTCTTAAATGATGGGGTAGATGTGTTGCGTGTTTATATTTCCTATGAATAGCATGGTACCCGTGCAACGTGATGGCGGGTACCGGATACCTGGTGACGATTTTTTAGATAACAAATGTTACTACTTTTGCCGTTAAATTTGTATTCAAAAAATGAGTTGTAAAAAATTAAATCAAAATAAAAATACACCCAAAAAAATGAGAAAAAATTAAATTTATTAAAATATGTCAAAATGGGTATTGAATTAAAGAGTATAAAGCTTTAGAAAATATGTTGAAACTAGAATATAAAAAATAATAATTAGATAAAAAAAATTTCAATTTTAAAAATAAAAAGACTTTCTAATAGATTGTTACAAAAAGTTGTTACAAAAGAAGATGGATGGTTAATTTACAAAATGAATGTTTTCATAAAAGTTAATTTTAAATGTTTTAATTTTTAGACTTTCTAAAAATAAAAATGTAGTCAAATACTAAGATAAAATGAGACTTGATGATGTATGACTCCATTCCCCGACTTTCCTTTAATGTTTTTTATGGATCAAAATCCTCTCAAGTTGAACACAACTTGATAGGTCATGTTAGCCAATGAGAATTTAGATAAATGTATAAAAGTTTTTTCTTTAATGAAATTCAGGGGGCTCATTTGTATTTATCTTCATTGTGATTGGCTAACTTTACCTATCAAGTTAACTCTAACTTGAGAGAATCCTCCTCCGTTTTTTATACACACTAATGGCTTCTTTTTATGACCTTTTAAGTTGTATCAAATATGTTATCTTTCTAAGTTGCATCAGTAAAAGAAAATTTTAGAAGAGTTTTATTGCTCTTTCCCTGTATTAAAATAAATATAGATATAAGCAAATATTAAAGTAAAATATTTTTCAAAATGAATGTCAAGTGACCGGATATTAGGCCATCGAGAACGATACCAATGTTATATTACCGAAATCGAGTACGTATTGATTGGGTTATGTAGTTTTTACTTTGCACCAAACTTTGACCCAACTCGAATAGACTTGGATTTGACCATCCGGACCCGACTAACACCCCTACTCATGTTAAAAAATGACCTAATGCGATAAATAATTAGATACAATCTTAGTGCATCGCACGGGTTATGAATGACTTGCGTTACAATATGCCACAACTCACTAGGTTTGGCAATTTAAAGCATAGAATCAGCACATGGCACCCATGTATTCATTTAATAGCATTCACAAAGAAGGGCGGGGGTTCCAAAGTTTTAGCCTTACGCGGCATAATGGAATGTTGTTACGCACTAGGTCACATTTTTCGTGCAACTAACCATTTACAAATGTATAAACAATCGACGGATCAAGTTTATCAGCACAGGGGGTATGGTTTGGTGGAGTTAACGATGAATGCATCAGATAGTGACCTTAACTTTTGGTTAAACCTAAACATGATACAGTATTAATTTTATACTTTACCTTTTTGTAAAAACAAAGGGTTCACAAACATATTTCTTGACGACATGAAGTCAAGCAAGTATTAATTTTATAATATATGTTTGGAATATCCACTTTAACCCTCTTTCTCTTTTGCCCGTAACGTCTCCAACAAGGTTATTAGCTTCTCTTTTGTTTTAATGGGTACAATTTAGGTGTAATAAAGACTTATGATAAATAGTTTTCTACATCAAGTTATAAGATTTGATACACAAATGCAACACGAGTATATGGCTACATTGTGACTTAGCCTACGATATTTATGACCACCTATTAAATGCCTAACATTAGGACATGTAACTTTTAAATAGAGAGAAATTTCACCATGATCAAACAAAGAATAATGATTAAGGGAAAAAATGATTTTTAAAATATTTCTATTTACATTTTTTTGATAAAAACCCGTGCGTATGTTTGATTTTCATCGTGTACAAGTCGCAACTTTCAAAGGAGAGAGATATGCATTTGCTTTTCATCGTGTACAAGTCGCAACCCAAACTTTTTCAATAAGCTCAAATTTTCAAAAATCAACCATGAGCACTTACTAAGTGAATTTGTAAAACAAAATGGACCAGTTTATGAAGAGGATTATGAGATATGAAAAAGCAGTTTAAACTTTACAGAAATATGCATTTGCTTATTGGTTTAGATTTTTGCTTATAACTTGCTGAAAACTGAATACTGTATAAAATCCTTATAGAATCTAAAACTTCATATTATGACCTAGAATTGAGAGCTGGTTTAATGGAATTTCATTAAGAAACAAGTAAATGCTAAGAAAATCAATTTGACAACTTTTCTGAACCAATCCTTGCTGAAAATGACCCACACTTTTAAACTGCCATTTGCCTTTTTGACCTTAATGTTGACTTGAAAATGATTTAAAACTATTTGTAATGACTTTGTAACTGAAAATGAATAAGAACTTGCCAAAATTTAACACTTGAACATCTAATACAAGCTAATGCCAAACACTCATTTGCTGATCTTTATGAGAATTTTTGTGAGAGTTTATGAGCTAATGTTTAAACTGAATGAAGAGCTTTATCAAACCAAATTCAGTGACCAAAATGAAGTGTGTGAAAGCTAGTTGCAAGTACTTGAAACCACTAGGACTCAAATAGGATAGCAAAGCTAAAGTGACTGAATTAAGCTGAAAACTAGGACAAGTATCAAATCAATAAGCAGATTAAGCTACACTTAAGCTATAACAACTCTAGAATCAAATCAAGAACAGTCTAATCAACTTTTATCATGCAATCAACAAAGGTTATCTAGAAATGTAGCAGTCATATACAATTGAGAGGAATTGAAAACAAGAAGCGATTGCACCTTATTGTAGCAACCTTTGAGAAGTAGAGGAGCGCTGTGCTCTCTAATCTAGTGCTAACCACCACCTTAGCACTAGACAAACACTAATCAACAATCAACAAACAGCTACAAATCATCAATCATGGCTAAAATGGCTTGAAATCATCAATTCTGCTAAAACTTGGACTGGATTCAACAAACAGCTACAAATCTTCAAACAATTAGCTTATTATGATCAAGGTGTGATCACAACAAACTAAAACAGCAACAAGCAGGATCAATGAAGCATGAATGAGCAGTATAGAAAGCAAGAAGAATTGGCGGGAAAGTGAAATTTGAATTTTATTTATGGAAAAGTTGTTACAAAGCTGTTAAGTGGTTACAAACTAACTAACAAACTCAAGAGTGTGTCAAACTCTTGAGTTGTTGAGCTAAGAACTAGAAAATGGTGAAAGAAAATAAAAGTGTGTGTGTTTTCACACTTTTCTACCACAACAAGAAATGAGGCCTATACAAGCTATTTATAGACTGGAGAAGTAAGGTAGTTGGGGTTGGTGACGTGTTGGAACCAATCCCAGGCTTCCACGTGTCCAATGGAACTCAATTGATTTTGCAGGTTATGAACTGAAATTGGGGATTCTTCATTGAGTTGATTTCAGGTTAACTGGTTATGACCAATGGATTCGTCTCTTGATTTTGAGCAAGTTTGATGTTAAGCACTTCTCTTGAAATCCACTCTAGCTCTAACCCAATTCTGGAAATTTATTTTGTTGAAGAAGATGCTACGTGTCACTTTGTTATTGGCTGAAAAGAGTGCACGCGGATCACACTGTTTTGATTTGATATTAAATGCTGGCGGCGATGGTGGATATTAATTGTCATGAGGTGGCAATCCATTGTCATGTTTTCTGGCATTCTTATTGGTCATCAGCTTTAAACACGGATCAGCTTGTATTATCTTTCCAAAAATGGCAATATTCACCCCTTGACTTTGGCAGATTTCATTTTAAGCTAGCAACTTCATTTCTTTGGCATTTTTGGTCCTCAAACTTCATTCTTGAGCAAATATGATCCTTTGACTGAGTTGACTTGAATGTTGACCTTGTTTGACTATGATCTTGACTTTTCCATATTTGCACTTTGGTCCTTCAACTTTGGCAGATTGTCAAGATAGGTCCTTGCACTTCAAAGTCTTGTCACTTTTGATCCTCCTTTGTCTTTTTCATCAAATTAAGCTTGATTATTCCTTGTTTGCTTGGAAATGCATCCTTTTACCTACACAAGTGTACACAAACACAAACATACCACATAATACTCTTTTTTAGAAGATAAATTGGTATTTTGCTTCATGTTTTAGGGTTTTATTTGATATAATTAATATGAGATTTTACTCATATCAAATCCCCTACACTTGAACATTGCCATGACCTCATGCAATGCAATATTTTAAAGCACAAAGTTACACTTTTCTCATAATTATCCCACCTTGGCCATTATGGAATGCATCTACACTATTCTAAACTACATGATGCATGATTTTGACTTTTAACAATGCAATGAACAAAATACAATTCTATCTATATCTTTTTGGTGTTTCTTGAAATGATTTTGATGGAAATAACTCATAAAGAATTCAATGACTTTGATTAGGGCTTGGGTACCATGGACATTTATCACCCTCAAGTTTCACTTTCCCCATACCAAGCTTAAAAATGGGATCATTGCATTCACAAGTAAAAAGTGCATCAACTTATTCATGACAATTAAATGTGGAACTGGTTATTATTTGAGCAAATTGCTTGTGGGCAAATTTGTCATTTATTCAAGTGTGAAGTATAAGAAGTGTAAAATCCAAAAATAAGGAAGCACGGTTTTAATCCTAAGTAATCCTCTCATCCATTACTTGAAAAACCGCTCACGACTAATATAAGTCCGTTTCAAGAGTAATAAGTCATTCGCCTTATGTGTAAAATCCTCATGTCATGCTTTCATAAGTAGCTACACACTCGCTAAGGAAAGAAAAATAGAACTCACGCAATAATTTACATCCGCCATCTTTTTGAGACTTTGGATCTTCAACCCCGCAACCCGTCAAGGTAATATTGGATTGGAGCAATCTATTGAATCCCCGCAACCCGTCAAGATAATATTGTAACTCAATAGTCACTATAATTAACACCACACTGCCCCTCTTGGGAGTCTTGCATTTTTTTTTCTTTTTTTTCTAGCCACTCATAAGCCGCTCTTATTTTTCTTTTATTCCTCACAAAGAAAGTAGAAAAGAATAAAAGGAAAAACACCCGCTAAATATTGAGCATGACATAAGTCTAGTACACATAAACCGTCCTAACTTAGAATCTTAAGACGTACTTATATCACCATGAATGATTAGTCAAAAATGCATAAGAGACTAAAAACCAATTAAAACCGTTCTTGATTATTTATTAACAATTATATACATGCGAAGAAAATAGAGGTAGAGAAGAGAAGGGTTTAGCCACAATTAATTATCATGAATTTCATCTAGCCCTTTTACACTTGCTTCAACTCTATCATCTCCCATTCTCCACAAATTTTAAATCTCAAGTAATGAGACTAGTGGATGCTTAGCCTAATAGACCAATGAAGGACTACATGGTTAAGGTTACTAGCTAGAGAATGCTTAGATAAGCAAACTCGGGTTGAGTCAAAAAAATTCATGGCGGGCCTAATATGTCAAAGAGATCTAAATTTGTTAAACCATGTCCTTTATTATATATTTTTTTCTTTTTATATATTTTGATGCAAAATAAAAGAAGAAATATATACAATGCAAATGTGTTATGCAAATAAAAAATGATTTATGCAAAAATTATGAATGCATATTTTTGGTGGCCAAAGTAGATCAAAAATTTGAAAAGCGTTGAAAAATCATTTCCAAGTTATCATGACGACAATGACAATGGTCTAGGTAAGGTCACTTCGATAGAAGACCCCCCTACACTTGAGATAAACATTGTCCTTAATGTTTAAGAGCATGGGAGTCTAAACTCCCCTACACTTATGACAATGACTAGACTTTGTTTAAATCTTGTTAAGGAAAGATCAACTATGGGTGAATTCATGTTTTAAGCACAAGGTGTCAATGAAAGATCACAATAGTAACAAAGTGAACCGGATACAAGGGCCTCCTCCATAAGCTCTAAAGCATAAAATGAGTGAGCAACCTTACAAACAACATGAAGACAAAAGAAGGTCTCCCCTACACTTATCTCCAAGTCCATAGCCTTATTACTATCCTACAACACTCTAAACCTAGTTATACGATGCTTGAGTTATGGAGTCTCTAGCTCGACTCATCTCTCTTGAATTAATTCATGGGGAAAATGGGGACCTCTTGGACCATTTCAACGGAAATGTCCTCCCCAAAGTAATGCTTAACACGGTGGCCATTCACTTTAAAGTTTGGACCATCGGGTTGTGACAACTCAATAGTTCCATATGGAAACACATGAGCAATAGTGAATGGACCGGACCATCTCGACTTAAGCTTGCCCGCAAAAAGTTTCAACCTTGAGTTAAAGAGGAGAACCGGCTCTCCAACTTTGAACTCACGATTCTTGATCTTAGCATCATACAATTTCTTAGTCTTTTCCTTGTAAAGCAAAGAATTTTCATAGGCATTGGCTCTCAATTCATCCATCTCATTGAGTTGATCTTTCCTATGGGAACCGGCTCGGTTTAAATCAAAGTTAGCCCACTTGAGAGCCCAAGATGCCTTGTGTTCTAGCTCGAATGGGAGGTGGCACGCTTTTCCATAGACAAGCCTATAAGGAGTACAACCAATTGGTGTTTTAAAAGCCGTCCTAAACGCCCACAAAGCATCATCAAGCTTATCCGACCAAGAAGCTCGATGCTCTCCCACCGTTCTCTCTAAAATTCTCTTTAAACCACGATTTGTGACCTCGGTTTGACCATTTGTTTGAGGGTGATACGCGGTAGAAAGTCTATGATTAACTCCATATTTCTTCATAACTCTCGTGAATTGATCATTACAAAAGTGCGTACCACGATCACTTATGATGGCCCGAGGTACACCAAATCTAGCAAACAATTGTTTCAAAAACTTCACAACAACTCTAACATCATTGGTAGGTAAGGCTTTAGCCTCCACCCATTTGGACACATAATCCACCGCCACAAGTATATACTTGTTTCCCTTAGAGGATGGAAAAGGTCCCATGAAATCTATGCCCCACACATCAAATATCTCACACTCTTGGATAAAATTTTGTGGCATCTCATCACGTTGCGTAATTTTTCCTTGTCTTTGACACACATCACAAAATTTCACCATTTCATGGGCATCTTTGTAAATGGAAGGCCAATAGTAACCCGAATCAAAGACATTCTTGGCGGTGTAGTTGGGCCCAAAATGTCCACCCGTAGGTCCTTTATGACACGCTTCTAAGATCTTAAATGCCTCGGGCCCATCTACACACCGTCTAATGATTTGGTCCGCACATTGCCTAAAAAGATAAGGATCATCCCAAAAGTAGTACTTAACTTCCTTAAGAAATTTATTCTTTTGTTGATAAGTAAGACCCTCAATAAGCACATTACCCACAAGATAGTTTGCGATATCCGCAAACCAAGGAGTGGCATCCTCTTGGGAAGAGATAGACATGAGATCCTCTAATGGAAAGGATTCATTGATTTCTTGATGTGGCAAATCTCCTTGAAAAGGATGCTCAAGTCTACTCAAGTGATCCGCCGCTAAATTCTCGGCCCGTTTCTTATCACGAATTTCGATCTTAAACTCTTGAAGCAACAAAACCCATCTCAAAAGCCTAGGCTTAGCATCTTGTTTTGTCATAAGATACTTGAGAGCGGAATGATCCGTATACACTATGGTTTTGGAAAGCACAAGGTATGGTCTAAATTTCTCAAAAGCATATACTATAGCAAGCGACTCTTTTTCCGTGGTAGTGTAATGAATTTGTACACCGGTCATGGTTTTACTCGCATAGTGTATAGGTTGAAAATGCTTATTCACTCTTTGTACTAAGACGACCCCACCGCATAATCACTAGCGTCACACATAAGCTCAAAAGGTAATTCCCAATTTGGAGAAACCAAAACGGGAGCCTTAGTCAATTTCTCCTTAAGAGTCTCAAAAGAGTCCAAACAATCTTGGTTAAAAATGAAAGGAGCCTCTTTTTCCAAGAGGTGAGTCATCGGTCTAGCGATCTTAGAAAAATCTTGTATAAAGCGCCTATAAAATCCCGCATGACCTAAGAAACTCCTCACACCTTTAACCGAGGTGGGTGGGGGAAGCTTAACAATCACATCAATTTTAGCTCGATCCACTTCTAATCCCTTGTTGGATATTTTGTGTCCTAAAACAATTCCCTCTTTCACCATAAAGTGACATTTCTCCCAATTAAGCACTAATCGTGTTTCCTCACAACGCTTAAGCATTCTCTCTAGATTGGTGAGACATGAGGTAAATGAATTTCCAAAGACGGAAAAATCATCCATAAAAACCTCCATAGTTTGCTCTATCATATCATGGAAAATCGCCATCATGCACCTTTTAAACGTCCCCGGTGCATTACATAAGCCAAAAGGCATCCTCTTGTAAGCAAATGTACCGTAGGGACAAGTGAATGTGGTCTTTTCTTGATCCTTAGGGTCAATGGGTATTTGGAAATAACCCGAAAAGCCATCAAGAAAGCAATAGTACTCATTTCCCGCTAAGCGTTCAAGCATTTGATCCATAAAAGGTAATGGGAAATGGTCTTTCCTAGTAGCCTCATTGAGTTTCCTATAATCAATACAAACTCTCCAACCGGTGACAAGTGTCGTAGGAATAAGCTCATTGTTCTCATTAGGCACTACGGTGATTCCACCCTTCTTTGGAACACAATGCACCAGGCTAACCCATGGAGAGTCGGAAATTGGGTAAATCATACCCGCATCTAAGAGTTTAATCACTTCCTTCTTAATGACCTCATGGATTTTTGGGTTAACTCTTCTTTGACTTTGAATGGCGGGTTTATAGTCATCCTCCATAAGGATTTTGTGTGTACAAAAATGTGGATCAATTCCCCTTATGTCGGATATTTTCCATGCTAAGGCTTTCTTATGTTTCTTAAGGACTTCAATAAGTTGCTCCTTCTCATCCTCTTTCAACTCTTTAGCAATGATCACAGGTAATTGGTCTTTGCCCTCTAAGAAAGCATACTCTAAGTGGGATGGAAGGTCCTTAACTTCAAATGGAGGTGGACTCTCTATGGAAGGTTTTACTATGGAAGGATCCTCAATGGTAACTTCTTGTGGAATAGGAGAAGGAAGAGGGTCCTCATTGAGCAACTTTTGGATAGTAAGAATATCTTCTTCCCAATTAATGGGAGAATCATCATCACCAAGAAAGTTTGACTCAAATTCCTCCAAGATGAAATCACTCTCTCCAAAAGGTGTTAAAGAGGGAGCAATTGAGGCCACGGTTTCAACATGGGGCATCTCATCACTAGTACTCTTACAAGCATCATGAAAATGTTCATCACACACCTCATCTAGCACATCAACAATGTTAATAGTCTCACAAGGTCTAGACTCTTTAGCCTCTTTCCTATCACAAACTTTCCCTAACTTAAACACCACTCTCTCATCCTCTACTCTCATATTAGTTCTCCTTCCGCTACATCTATCAAAGTACGACCCGTTCTCAAAAACGGTCTACCAACAATCAAAGGAACTCTAGGATCCATGTCATAATCAACCACTACAAAGTCGGCCGGAAATGTAAACTTATCCACACCTACAAACACATCCTCCGCTATACCTACGGGGTAAGCTATGGTTCGGTTGGCTAATTCAAGGGTCATCCTAGTGGGAGTGAGCTCGGGAAGAGAGAGTTTTTTCCAAACCGATAAAGGCATGAGGTTAATGCTTGCCCCTAAATCCGCCAAAGCCATGCAATTTTCAACACTGGGAAAATTACAAGGTATCAAGAAACGCCCCGGATCTCTAAGTTTTGTTGGTAAGGTTTTAAGTAGCACGGCGGAACAATTTTCATTAAGGGATGTGTTGGGCAAATCAACCAATTTTTCTTTGTTGGAGAGTAAATCCTTGAACATCTTAGCAAACTTTGGCATATAAGCAAGAGCTTCCGCAAAGGATATGTTGATGTTGAGTTGCTTAAACATCCTTAAGAAATTTGAGACTTGGATGTCATCCTTGTTCTTTAACTTGTCCTTTTTCAACCTTGAAGGATATGGAAGAGTAGGTTTTGGTGTAGGTTGAATAGGAGTTGTAGTGGAAGATTTGTCTTTGTTAGCTTCTTCATTGGGAAGTGTGGAAGGTAAAGGAGAAGTATGAATGGGTTGAGAAGGTGTGTTTGAGTGAATGGGAGCATTTTGAGGTGGTGAAGTAGAGGTAGAAGGCTTGTCACAAGTAGGAGCACAAGTGGATGGAACAATAGGAGGTTTAGGAGGTGAAGGATCCTTTGTTGTCTTTCCACTTCTTGTTGTAATAGCATTGACATTTGCCCTTGGATTTGTTTGTGTGTTGGAAGGTAAAGTCCCTTGTGGTCTTTGATTATAAAGCATCATAAACTTCTTATTTGTGTCTTCATGCATTTCTCTCATTCTTCTCTCATGAGCTTCATTCATTTCTCTTAATCTCTTCTCATTAGCTTGGAACCTACTTTCATTCTCTTGATTCATTTTGTGAAAAAGATCTATTGTGTTATAATCTTGTGACACATTTCCTTGAAAACCTTGAGGTTGGAAAGGTGGAGGTTGAGCATTAAATCCTTGGTTTTGTGGATAAAAGTTATTTCCTTGAGGTTGAAAATGATTGGGTGCCTTGTAGTTATTTCCTTGGTAAGGTGGTCTTTGCCCTTGATTCCTTGGTAAAATTTGAGGAGGATTTTGTTGAATTTGGGTGGGTGGTTGGGGTGGGAATCCCGGTGGAGTAAGGTAACTTTGGGACTTGTAAGAAAGGTTATTTGGATTGATATTTGGCTTGAAGTGTTCACGATGTTCGTCTTGGTAAGCATAGCATTCCCCTTGATAAACTTGCACCTTATCACATTGTTCATAAGAATGGGGACCTCCACAAGTTACACAAGAAAGAGTAATGGCATTCACATCATTTGAAGAATTGTTCAATGAAATGTTCTTAATGGCTTGAACCATCTCTTGAATCATCTCTTGTTGACCTTTATTCATTTGTTGAATGATCTCTTGTTGATATTTGAGGAATTGGTTACACAAGGTGTTTGAGAAGTGTTTTGGATAACATGAACCCTTTCTTCAAATTGAGTGTTTGTTTGAACCATTGCTTTAGTCTCAATGATGTCCACAGCCTCTTGCATGGATTTAAGAAGAATATTCCCTCCCGCGGAAGCATTGAGTGAATCTTGGTGGTGAGATTTAAGGCCATTATAGAAAGTATTGATTTGGTGAACTTCATCCAATCCATGGTTAGGGCATCGCCTCAATAACTCTCTATACTCTTCCCAAACATCACTAAAGGATTGACTAGGTTTTTGTTGAAAGCCTATAATTAAGTTCCTCAAGGCCATGGTCTTAGATGGAGGAAAGAACTTGTTCAAAAACTTAGTGGTGAAACCATCCCATGTGGTGATACTATCGGGTGGTTGGGTGTCTAACCAATGCTTAGCTTGTCCCTCTAGTGAAAATGGCACTAACATCAACTTAATAGCATCATGTGGAACTCCATTGTGCTTAATGGTATTGCAAAGAGCAAGGAATCTCTTAAGGTGATCATGAGGATCATCATTCTTGTTACCATAGAAAGGTGTTTGTGGAACCATGGTAATCATAGCCGTTTTTAGCTCAAATGAATTTGCGAGAATGTCGGAATCCTAATAGCACTAGCATATCCATGAACATTGGTTTGCAAACGTTCCATCAAAGAACGATTATCAACAGCCATGGCTTCTTGTTGTGGATGAATCAAAGCACGATTCTCGTGATCGGCTTGATGGACGGTGGTGGTCTTACTCTTTCTCTTTTTCTTCCTTTTCGGAGGAAGAGGTTGTACACCAATCGGTATTTGTGCACGCCCGCGAGTGAGCATGCAACTCAATACGAGGAATGAGAGAGAAGCTCTCGTGTGACTTTGAAGAGAAAAGGATTATCCACTTCGAGTTTCAATATGAAATATCCACAAGAAAATAATATATATGTATGTACTACTTGGGTGCAAGACCCCCAATGAAGCCTTCCTTCTTAGAATACTCACAAGTGAACGGGGGGTTAGGTGGCGCGAAGCACTTAAGTACCTATTGACCCTTAGATGGAATTTTATAGCACATCACCTTTCTATTCACTTAAATGTTCGTATTCTTCGAATTGTTGCTTATTGAGAGTATTTATCTATTCTTGCTTTATTTTGTTTGATCGTTACACGTGTCAAGGACCGGAACGCCCCTCAACACGGTGTATTGCCTTGGCAATACTTATGGAGAATATGTAGATTGGTTGTTCTTATACGTATACGTATTTACTTATAATAATATATGGAAAATATTTTTGTATTTATGAGTTTTTAAGAGAAAATACTATATGTACATAAAAACCGAGAGAATCCAATAATATATTTTTTGGTGCAATCTCTTAGGAAAAAGATTGCTTTTTGGATTTTTTTATTTGTTTGGTCAATTCTTTAGGAAAAGAATTGTTTTGTTAATTTTTTAGTTTTTATATATTTTTATTTTTTTGATTTTTTATTTGTTTTTTATTTATGATACGTAAAAATAACGTTCACAAGGTGAACGGATCCCAAAAGCCAATGAAAACCGTCAATCGATAGTCTCTCGTAAAGTCAAAGAACCGGTAGCGGCGCCATTTGAAATTGTGTATAATGAAGTTCGTTTTTCTCAGTTCTTGTCAAATTGAAAGTCCTAACAATATCGGGTTTTTAACTGTTTTTGGTTGTTAATATTTTTTTGGATATTTTATTTGCTAATTCAAACAATGCCTTGCAAAACTGAAAAATATTGTCTACTTATATGTAAAACACAGTGCAAATACCAAGAATTTATTCAATTAAAATTCAAAATGTAAATTTTTCAAACTAAAAGGACTGAAAATGTAAATTCTATGAAAAGTAAATGCTCAAAATGCAAAGCTAACAAGTACAAGGACTGAAAGTGTAAAATTAGTTAACTATGAGGACTGAAATTGAAAACTATGCAAACAACTAACCAATTTCCAAACAAATTCAAAACTAACTAACTGAATTTTAACAAACTCTGAAAGTTAAAGGACCTAATTTAAGCAAACCCTAAAAAGATGCAAGATTAGCCATCTTTACAAACAGTTTAAAACATTAAGGACCTAAAAGCAATTTTTGGAAAGTTTTAACTAAAAACGGGCTTAGCACACAAATAAGCTCGTTTGAGCTTATTTCTCAACCAAAATTGTTCAAACCACTTGCAAAATGCTTAAAATCAAAAATTAACTAGACCTGTAAAAGGAAATTGGATGAAACTGTCTAAAAAGCTGATAAGCACTTTTCAATAAGCACAAAATAAGCTATAAAAGAATCTAGACTTGCACAACTGAATTTTAGTAATGAAACTGATTAATAAGCTCAAAATATGAATGGGAAATCAAGTCTTGTTCAAAAGCATCCAGTAATAAGCCCAGAATTTGAAATAAGCTAAAAGTAGTGCTTATGTTGACCAGCGTTGACCAAACTTTTTCAATAAGCTCAAATTTTCAAAAATCAACCATTAGCACTTACTAAGTGAATTTGTAAAAGAAAATGGACCAGTTTATGAAGAGGATTGTGAGATATGAAAAAGCAGTTTGAACTTTACAGAAACATGCATTTGCTTATTGGTTTAGATTTTTGCTTATAACTTGCTGAAAATTGAATACTGTATAAAATCCTTATAGAATCTAAAACTTCATATTATGACCTAGAATTGAGAGCTGGTTTGATGGAATTTCATTAAGAAACAAGTAAATGCTAAGCAAATCAATTTGACAACTTTTCTGAACCAATCCTTGCTGAAAATGACCCACACTTTTAAACTGCCATTTTCCTTTTTGACCTTAATGTTGACTTGAAAATGATTTAAAACTATTTGTAATGACTTTGTAACTGAAAATGAATAAGAACTTGCCAAAATTTAACACTTGAACATCTAATACAAGCTAATGCCAAACACTCATTTGCTGATCTTTATGAGAATTTTTGTGAGAGTTTATGAGCTAATGTTTAAACTGAATGAAGAGCTTTATCAAACCAAATTCAGTGACCAAAATGAAGTGTGTGAAAGCTAGTTGCAAGTACTTGAAACCACTAGGACTCAAATAGGATAGCAAAGCTAAAGTGACTGAATTAAGCTGAAAACTAGGACAAGTATCAAATTAATAAGCAGATTAAGCTACACTTAAGCTATAACAACTCTAGAATAAATTCAAGAACAGTCTAATCAACTTTTATCATGCAATCAACAAAGGTTATCTAGAAATGTAGCATGCATATACAATTGAGAGGAATTGAAAACAAGAAGCGATTGCACCTTATTGTAGCAACCTTTGAGAAGTAGAGAAGCGTTGTGCTCTCTAATCTAGTGCTAACCACCACCTTAGCACTAGACAAACATTAATCAAAAATCAACAAACAGCTACAAATCATCAATCATGGCTAAAATGGCTTGAAATCATTAATTCTGCTAAAACTTGGACTGGATTCAACAAACAGCTACAAATCTTCAAACAATTAGCTTATTATGATCAAGGTGTGATCACAACAAACTAAAACAGCAACAAGCAGGATCAATGAAGCATGAATGAGAAGTATAGAAAGCAAGAAGAATTGGCGGGAAAGTGAAATTTGAATTTTATTTATGGAAAAGTTGTTACAAAGCTGTTAAGTGGTTACAAACTAACTAACAAACTCAAGAGTGTGTCAAACTCTTGAGTTGTTGAGCTAAGAACTAGAAAATGGTGAAAGAAAATAAAAGTGTGTGTGTTTTCACACTTTTCTACCACAACAAGAAATGAGGCCGATACAAGCTATTTATAGACTGGAGAAGTAAGGTAGTTGGGGTTGGTGACGTGTTGGAACCAATCCCAGGCTTCCACGGGTCCAATGGAACTCAATTGATTTTGCAGGTTATGAACTGAAATTGGGGATTCTTCATTGAGTTGATTTCAGGTTAATTGGTTATGACCAATGGATTCGTCTCTTGATTTTGAGCAAGTTTGATGTTAAGCACTTCTCTTGAAATCCACTCTAGCTCTAACCCGATTCTGGCAATTTATTTTGTTGAAGAAGATGCTACGTGTCACTTTGTTATTGGCTGAAAAGAGTGCACGCAAATCACACTGTTTTGATTTGATATTAAATGCTGGCGGCGATAGTGGATATTAATTGTCATGAGGTGGCAATCCATTGTCATGTTTTCTTGCATTCTTATTGGTCATCAGCTTTAAACACGGATCAGCTTGTATTATCTTTCCAAAAATGGCAATATTCACCCCTTGACTTTGGCAGATTTCATTTTAAGCTAGCAACTTCATTTCTTTGGCATTTTTGGTCCTTTAAACTTCATTCTTGAGCAAATATGATCCTTTGACTGAGTTGACTTGAATGTTGACCTTGTTTGACTATGATCTTGACTTTTCCATATTTGCACTTTGGTCCTTCAACTTTGGCAGATTGTCAAGATAGGTCCTTGCACTTCAAAGGCTTGTCACTTTTGATCCTCCTTTGTCTTTTTCTTCAAATTAAGCTTGATTATTCCTTGTTTGCTTGGAAATGCATCCTTTTACCTACACAAGTGTACACAAACACAAACATACCACATAATACTGTTTTTTACAAGATAAATTGGTATTTTGCTTCATGTTTTAGGGTTTTATTTGATATAATTGATATGAGATTTTACTCATATCAGTACCCTAGTCATAGCTTTCCAATGTGCATCACTTGGATTACTAGTATATCTACTCAGCCTGCTAACAGCATATGCTAAGTCAGGTCGGGTACATGTCATCAAATACATTAACATGCCAATAATTCTTGAATACTCTAATTGGGCAACACCTACGCCTCTATTTTTAGATAGATGCAAACTGGTGTCTATTGGAGTTCTAGCTAGGCCGGAATCCCCCGCATTATGAGTATTAAGAATTTTGTCCACGTAATGTGTTTGACTTAATGCAAGTCCACTTTGAGTTCGTATGATCTTTATTCCAAGGATCACATCAGCCAAACCCATATCTTTCATGTCAAACTTTGATTTCAACATGTCTTTAGTAGACTTGATTATCTTGTCGTTACTGCCAACGATAAGCATATCGTCGACATAAAGACACAAGATTACATATCCACTATTTGTGTCTTTGACATAAACACACTTGTCGCATCATTAATTTTGAATCCACCCTCTAGCATGGCGTGATCAAACTTCTGATGCCATTATTTTGGAGCTTGCTTTAAGCCATACAATGACTTAACAAGCCTACAAACTTTGCTCTCTTGTCCAGGAGCCATGAAACCCTCGGGTTGGTTCATGTATATTTCTTCTTCTAAATCTCCATTTAGAAAAGCCGTTTTCACATCCATTTGGTGAACTTACAAATTTCTTAATGCGGCAATAGCAAGAATCATCCTAATAGAAGTTATTCGCGTAACAGGCGAATAAGTATCAAAGTAATCTAGACCTTCGCGTTGTCTAAAACCTTTGATCACCAATCTTGCTTTGTACTTATCAATGGTGCCATCAACTTTCATCTTCTTCTTGAAGATCCATTTATAGGCTAGTGGTTTACAACCAGGAGGTAAATCCACGAGCTCCCAAGTATGATTTTGTAAAATAGACTCTATTTCACTATTAATCGCTTCTTTCCATCGAGGCCCTTCCGAGGAATTTACAGCTTCTTGATAAGAAGTGGGTTCATTTTCTACCAAAAAAGAGACAAAATCGGGTCCAAATGATTTCTCGGTTCTAGCCCGTTTGCTTCTTCTAGGTTCAACCTCTTCTTCCTCGGGTTGATCTTGTCTCTCATCTTGGAGATCATTATCATCGCGTTGTCTCTTATCTTGGACAACTGCATCATCTATTCTAGATGTGCTTCCATTTTCCTTCTTTAAACAAGGAATATGTTTTCAAAGAAGGACGCATTCCTTGATTCCATAACTGTGTTCTTGTGTATATCTGGATTTTTCGAATCATGTACAATGAAACGATACGCACTACTATTCTTAGCATATCCAATAAATATACAATCCACAAATATAGGTACAATCGTTTGGGTCTTAGGTGTCGGCACAGCTACCTTGGATAGACACCCCCACACTCGTAAGTACTGGTATGATGGTTTTCTTCCCATCCACAGTTCATATGGGGTTTCCTCTTTATCCTTACGAGGTATCTTGTTTAAAAGATAAGTAGCCGTTAGAATGGCTTCCCCCCACAAGTCCCGGCTCAAACCAGAACTTAACAACATGGCATTAACCATCTCTTTCAAGGTACGGTTCTTCCTTTCGGCAATACCGTTTTGCTGAGGTGAATAAGGAGCAGTAAGCTCATGTCTAATTCCATGTTTCGCACATAGATCAGCAAAAGGAGACACATATTCACCTCCTCTATCACTTCGTACAACCTTGATTTTCCTACCAAGTTGATTCTCAACTTCGGTTTTGTATAGAACAAACTTGTCTATAGCTTCATCTTTACTTTTCAACAAGTAAACGTTGCAGTACTTTGTGCAATCATCAATAAACGTAATGAAGTACTTATTGCCACCTTTTGTGGGTAGTGATTTCAAATCACATATGTCTGTGTGTATCATATCAAGTGGTTCGGTTTTTCGTTCAACCGATTTGAAAGATGATCTTGTAAGTTTGGCTTCGACACAAGTTTCACACTTATAATTTGAATCAATATGAAAATTTGGTATGCCATTAAATTTAATCAAACGACGCATTGAATTAAAATTAACATGTCCAAGACGGCCATGCCACACATTAGAAGACTCAATCAAGTAAGCAGAAGAATTCATTTTATTGATATCATTCTTAACAACTATTACATTGAGCTTAAACATACCATTCAGGGCATACCCCTTACCAACATACATTTGATCCTTAGAAAGTACAACTTTATCAGACTAAAAAACAAGACGAAAACCAAACTTATTCAAAATCCATCCGGACACAAGATTCTTGCGAATCTCCGGAACATACAAGACTTTAGTCAACTTGAGCTCTTTCTCGGATGTCATCTTCAATATAACATCTCCTTCGCCCTTGATATCAGCAGTTGCAGAGTTGCCCATGTACAGCTTCTCTCCATTGTCAACCGCTCTGAAAGAGTGAAAATACTCTTGTCAGCACACACATGACGGGTTGCCCCAGTATCAACCCACCAATCATTATTATTAGAACCTACCAGGTTAACTTCAGAGATCATGGTAACGACATCAGACACCATAGCAATCATGTCCACATTATCATTCACCATATTAGCCTCGCTTGGAGTCACCCGCTTTGGCGCTTTGCAATTAGCAGCACGATGACCTGGCTTGTCACAGTTGAAGCAATTTCCTTGGAACTTCTGCTTCGCAATTCCAGCCTTAGGAGCAAGGTACTCAGACTTCCCTTTGCTCTTCTTGTCATTCTTCCCTTTTCCAAAGCTCTTGCCTTTAGACTTTGAAGAAGACGAACCATGCTCAACCATATTTGCCTTGGCAGAATCAGGTGTATAAGTGTTTTTCTGAGCCAGCTTGTTGTCCTCTTCAATACGAAGACGAACAACCAAGTCTTCAACAGTCATCTCCTTTCGCTTATGCTTCATGTAGTTTTTAAATTCTACCCAGCTTGGAGGTAACTTTTCAATGATAGCAGCAACTTGAAAAGTTTCACTCAAAGTCATACCCTTAGCATGAATGTCGTGTAGCAAAACCTGCAGATCTTGAACCTGAGTTATCACACTCTTTGAATCAACCATCTTGTAATCCAAAAAGCGAGCTACCACGAACTTCTTTGTACCAGCATCCTCAGTTTTGTACTTGCGTTCCAACGACTCCCATAATTCTTTGGCAGTCTTAGTCTTGCAGTACACATTGTATAAAGAGTCCACCAAACCATTCAGAATATAGTTGTGACACAAGAAGTCTGAATGTTTCCATGCTTCAACAGCTTGCACGGCTTGTTGATTTTCGGGTACAACTTCTTTAGGAGGTTCCGCCTAAGGTACAGTCTCCTTTAAGAACTTCGCAAGGTTCAAAGTAGTGAGATAGAAGAACATCTTCTGCTGCCACCTCTTAAAATTATATCCATTGAATTTTTCTGGTTTTTCAGCATGATTAGCAACTGTGTGGGGAACTGGCGCACCAGTTACATTCACAGTAGTAGTTGCAGGAGTTACAGGAGTTACAGGAGTGCTGGTAGACATCCTGAAAGATCAAACAAGATCAAAACATAAACAGTTAGAAAACTGTTATAAATCTGTATATAAGAAATTCAATCGTGATCTCTATATACTTATAGTGGATCTGCTTCAAAGAAACTCAATCTTGGTTTCAATGAGTCAGATGTAATTATCAAACGTATCAGTTTAACAGAAACACAATCTTAGTTTCAATAAACTGATTAGAACAACTGCTAAAAAAACCTTAACTATTAATTAAAATCTGTAAATTAAAACTGATTTCCAGTGAAACTCAATCCTGGTTTCGGTAGAAACAGTTTATAAATAAATCTGATAAAATTATTAATCCGATTTAATAAAAGTTTTAATTATGTTAAACAGAATCTGTTTTAAGATTGTGGGAAACGGTGTATACTTTTATTAAAACAATAATAAAATTAACAGAAAACAAAGAACAGAATTAAATAACAAATAAAATTGAAAGCAGTAAAACTAAGACGAGGCACGTGTTTAACACGCTTCCCTTAAAACAGATTCGACGTCTGTTTCCCAGGGTACAACGTCCAAAGCTGTTGTACAGCCGGACTAGACAAACTTGCCTGAAAGATCACGGAAGCCTTTTGCGTTTCTGATCGAGAACTGCTGGAAAAATCCTCTGATAATGGAGTATGAAAAGCTGCGTTTTTCTGATGATAAAAACTGAATGAGAATGGTTTATTTTATAGCTAATTCATGTCTTGGTCACCAAGACAGAATATATGCTTCTAAAATAATCAGACACACAAATCTGTTAAAAATAAACATGATTTGCATATATTTCACAAACACATGAAAATTCTGTCTATATCTATTCCTTAAATAGATGTACAGAATTTTCTGGAAACAAAAATCGAATTTGCAGCAAAAAAGATACCGAAATCTGCCCGCACCCAAGCCAGTTTTCGGAGCTGCATTCGTGTCCGCAGGTCGCGCGCTCGTGCACAAGTTCAGTAGCTTCGAACCCGTTTTTGGCATAGAAATCTCACTTTCTGCACCCCCCCCCCCCCCTGCGCGCCCGTAGGCGTGGGAGTAAAAACCCACAAATGAATATTGTAGGGTAGAAACTAGGATTTCCTTATAAACATGTTTTCACTTCATGTTTCAAGCGACGTGGGACAAATATTTTTCCAAATATTGTGTTTCACGTGACTCACTTTGAGACACGATATCTCATTCATATTAACTCCATATTGGACATACTTTAGCTCGTTGCGAAGCTCTCTTCGAGGAGAACGCAAAGCTAGTAAGTAATACGAATATATATAACATATACATATATAAAATTATGTCAAAAGTATTGCAAAAACCATATTTTGCAAAACATTTTCCAACAATACATGCTATATTCGAATTATTAATTCAATACAAAAAATGAATTGAATAGAAGATACTCGGAAATGTATCAGTGAGATTAGCTACTTGGATCTTGATATGGAAATCTAAAACGAAGGGTTTCTTGTTAGTTTTTTTTAAGCTAGTTACTAAAGTCAACCCTCAAAAGAAACGAGGCATTTTATAATATAAAACTTATGATCTTACGATACGCTAGCTAATACTCCATTATGTAATCATAATTAATTGGAAATGATTCTTTGTGGTTCAAGAGGTATGTTCTTATGTTGAAAACATAATTAGAACATAATTTTGTTTGGAATAAAATAAGATTGAAGTGACACATGCTAATTAATCTCACAAAACAAAAATATTAGAGCATATGCAATGCCAACTTGAGCAAAAGCTTTTTACTATGCTAATAAGCTATTCAAATGACTTGTTCCATTGTGGTAAAAGCTTTGAAGAAGACTTTTAACAAAACAACTTGTAAAACTCCAAGTGTTTGGAGGAACAGTGAAAAGCTTTTCTATGTGTAAAACTTTCAATTAACACCTTACATTGGATATACACAAGCTATTGCAATGACTTTTTGCATTGATGTGGTAAGTTTTGCAAAAGCTTTTTACCCTAATCATTTAATTGTATTAAAGGCACCAAGTCATGAAAGACTTGGTGCAATGCGCATGCTCTTATAACTGACTTGAGACCGTGTGACAGCCAATTGAGCATCGTAAGTTAATTGTTACTGTTAGAGACGGAGACTACACGATATATACGTTTATACTACATTATAGAGGATTATGTTCGATCAAATTTAATTTTAATCTCAAACTTATTATCAAAAGATATATGAATCCAAGTATATAAGAACTGAAAACTGACCGAGAAAAAGAGAAAAAAAAAAGACTATGTGGAGAGTTGTTCGAGACCGGCTTCCTTCTAGATGGAATCTTAGCAGGAGAGGGATTGAGTTGGATTCCCTAACTTGTCCTATTTGCGTCTCTAGCGTGGAAACCTCTGTCCACTCTTTGTGGTTGTATTCCTTAGCGGTCTCTATTTGGAATAAAGTCTTCGCCTGGTTGGACTTGGATGCCCCGCCTTCTAGCTGCGTTCGGGACTTATTTGTTTGGATCGGTAACATGCACGCGACCTCTTCTAAAAAGGACATCTTAACTATTATTTGCGGGGTGACTTTGTGGGCTCTTTGGCGCTTTCGTAACGAGATTATTTTCGGTTCTTCTCCTCCTAGAAGATGTGTTTTATTTAATTTTATTGTTGAGATGTCGTGTAGATGGTATTCCACTAGAACTACGTTGTCTTCCATTTATTGGAACAACTGGATGCAAAATCTTCTTATGTATTCTCCTTTGTTATTTTTTATCTCCTTGCTAGTGGTATAAAATCTCTACCGTTCAAAAAAAAGGGAAAAAAAAGACTGTTTGAATGTGTTAGGAAACAATTTAGAGTTTAGTACGTATATAAATCAATGTTTTAAAACCAGGATTTTGAATCGACTCGGTCGAGCTACCGGGTCACCGGTTCAACCGGTTGGACCGCTAGGTCGACCCGTTTTTCAATTAAAAAAATTTATTTATATATTTTCAATATTACTATATATATAAATATAAATCGTGAATATTTCATATATTTGGCCTAAACATCATTTACTAACAAATATAATACGTAAAAACAAAGTTACGTTACAAATACGTATAATTATATGGCGAAAAAACGAAAAAAAAAAAAAATCAAAACTTGGCCGGGTCGCACGAACCGGATCAACCCGGGTCGCTTCAAACCCGGCGGGTCACACTGGGTTTCCAAAATGTAAGATCCAGGTCATTTTGACCCATTTTTTCGGTCGGAACCGTCGAATCGATTGAACCGGCCGAGTCGACCCGGGTTTCAAAACATTGATATAAATTAGATAAGAGTCCGGTTATTTAAGATACCTTGTATCCTTTGGATACAAGGGGACAAATCTGGACCGTCCATCTCATCTCATCCAACAACTCATATTAAAAACAAAAAAAAAAGCGGAGGGGTAGTTTCGTCATTTTACCCCTCCCACTAACACCACCTACCACTCTCACAAATCTGGGATCGATTTCTTCTTCTTCTTCTCTTTAAAACACACATAAACACACACACACACACACACACACACACACACACATATTTACATCTTAATTTATCAACACAAACATCAAATCCATCGATCATCACCATCACAAATCGATCATCCTCTTCATAAATAAGGTAAAGTTCATTCGATCTGTTTCGATTCATCTTTTTTAGCTTATTCGATCTGAATAAGCTTATAACTCATCTTATTTTTTATAGCTTATTTGATAAGTTACATGAATTTAACATGTCAAATGATAAGGTAACTTGATGCTTAATGTGAATAAGCTTATTGATAATCATCACCTTTATTATGATGAATTATAAGCTAACTTATTAGCTTATTTTCATGAATTATAAGGTTTTTTAGCTTAATCTCGCTGAACATATTTAGTGTAACCTGTTTGTGAAGTATCATATATGATATACTATATCATATATGATATAAGCTAAAATATCATATATGATGAGATATATCATATATGATAATGTGGTTGAAAATTGAGTTAACTCTTTTTTTAATGGATTAATCTGGCTGAACATATTTAGTATGACTTGCTAATGAAGTATCATATATGATATGCTATATCATATATGATATAAGCTAAATATCATATATGATCAAATATATCATATATGATTATGTGCTTGAAAATTGAATTAAATCTTCTTTTTTGTGTAGAGAAGGTTGTTTACAAGGCGTGTTGAACATTACAAGCATCCAAAAGGCCAAGAAGCTTAATGAATAAGCTCGTGAATTTTTCTTTTACGTTTATTGTTTGTTTTTTCTTGTAATCTCCTAATGGAGTTTTGAAGTATATGGACGATTTTGTAATCAATTGGTATCTCGTACAACATCTTGTTAATATGATTTAACTTTCTTGGTATTATGTCATGGTGGTTTTTATAAATTAAGTCATACGGAGTATATGATCATGCACTATCATATATGACACTCAAGAAAAACTTGGATTTATTAAATAAAGAATCTGATGAATTCATGATTACAACAAAGAGTATGCACAATTAATAATCAAACACTTGTTCATAACATAAAAATGTACTTTTGAACAGAATCATATATGATAATTCAAACCGAACGTAACCTAATGTAAAATCATATATGATATACCTCTGATATCATATATGATAACAATTTATACAAAATCAAAAAAATGGAAAAAAAACAGATTATCAGATGATGAATTCATGAACAACGCCTACTCCGTCTTGATCCTTAAAACATATCCATGCACATCCTCTTGTTATAATCAACATCCCTCTCTGCTTTGCTCCAAAGCTGCCAATCGCACCATCTCTGTCTGACTGCATTTATAAAAGATAAAAAGAACATATTATGCAACATTTTAACACCAAAATAAATTACTCATATATATGATAGAAGACAAGTTTCAAGAGTTTATATTGATTTTCTAAAAAATACTCATACAGAATCTGTTTTTTCCTATGGTTTATTTGATATATCATATATGATAGTTATATCATATATGATATATCATCAGTTATCATATATGATATATCTATCATATATGAAAAGTGGTGATATATCATATATGATATATATATATCATACATGATATATCAAGCTTATTGCAGCCTACATCAGCAAACTTAATCCAACTTACATAAAATACCTTACGATTTGTCAACCTAAGCTAATAAGCTAGCTTATTCATAACTCTCGTGTAATTTGTAAGCTTATTCACATAACTCCTATCTAATTCTCAAGATTATTTATAACTCTCATCTAGTTAAAAATCTTATTCAAACAAATAAGCTTATTCACATAAATCACCTAATTAAAAGCTAATTAGAATAAATTGATCAAAATAAGAACTATCAATCGGCATATTTCGTTCAACAAAGCTAATGAAAATAAACTAATAAGCTTATTCAAAATCAAATAAGCTAAAAAAAATAAGCATAGATTATAAGAATACAAACCTGATATGAATTCATGTTAAGTTCGATCTAATTAATCGATTGTGATGGATTCATGATGATGTTGTGATTGTTCGCTTCAAATTTTAGAGAGAGAAAGTAGATCGGGGTAGAGAGAGAAGTGAAAGAACGGGTGTGTGTTTTTATGAGAAAGAAAGGAGAAAGTTGTGTAAATTGGGGATTTAATCTCAGCCCTTGAATAAGATGGAGATGGATGGTGGGGATGAGTCCCCTTGTATCCTAGAAAAACTTTGGTATCCAAAAGAACTTAAATCGTACCAAAATCACTTTCTCTCCCTTTTTGTTTTAATGGCCGATCGAACACAATAATACACATAAGAAATTCATCAAAGAATTTCAAAGAGATTTAGATGTAATTTTAGAGTAAAGATCTAAGATATAATCCCTACTCCTTTTTGGTTTAATTTAATATAATTTTTGTAACAATATCTTGATGGATTAAGGTTTATACAAATTCTGTGAATGTATGATTAATAAGTCTAAGTTGTGTAGGTGTGATTAGTGTTAGATTAGGAGCTTTTTGGTGTAATTGGCTAGAGTTACAATGCAATAGAACATGAATTAAGGTTTGTCAGAGTTTTGAGTCATGTTATTCGGTTGATATCTCAATAATGGAAACTCGTCTTTTTTTTTCTTGAATATTATGTCTAAATTGATGTTTAGGTAGTCTAGTTTTTAAAAGTCCGATCACGGTTGATCTTGAGGTTTGCAAGCCAGTCAAAGATTTTTTATAAGATTCTTTGTCGAAAATGAGTTTTAGATGGCATGATATGTGTTGTGTTTATGGAATCAAAAAGAGGTTTGCTACATCCACAAAGATTCACAAACAAAAATCCACAAAGAGTATGTGTAATGTTTTGATTGGGTTAATAAAAAAGAGAAAGACAAATCATTTAAAAAGCCACCAATTAAAACATGACACATAATCTTTGTGGATTTTTGTTTGTACTTCCTGTGTGGATATATTAAAACTCAATCAAAAATCATATCAAAACAACTTTGTAATTGATGGGCTTGCTACTCTAGTGTGAGTTCATGATGTCTATAATTTTGTAGAATTTTTGTAGAATTTTTGTTCTAGAGTTTTTTTTAAAGGAAGGAAAGGGGATGGAAAGAGAAATTGAAAAAAATAGTGTTCTTAAGTTTTTTTTTAAGAAGGATGGATAGGGGACGGGAAGGGAGAAGGAAGGAAAAGTGTCGGTTTTTTGATGCATATTTGTTACGTCCAATTTGAGTGAATTAAGAAGGAAAATGGGTTGGGCTTGTATGAATTTACATTTATATCATCACTATTCATGCATTCTATATATTTGAAGTAGGGTTTCAGCATTACACAATAACAACCGGCGTCTCTTTATCAATCATCAGGTAAGTTAAACTTGATTTAAATCTTTTTCGTTTCAGTTTTTATGTTTCTGTATTTTCAACAACCATGCGTTTAACTTTTGTGTTTGTGCTGATGTGTAAAATTTCTTTTGTATTTTTCACATACTAATGTTTGAGCAGGCAATACTTACATGCGTATATTAGATAGAAATGTGGTTTGTTAATGTCTAACCTTCAACAATGAGATTACCACTAAAACGAAATGTTCTGCAATACTTACATGCGTATATTTATTTTGATATTTCATTTTACATAGCCTATAGTCATTATCAATGACCAAAAGTTGCAGTGACCTAATTGAGTGTCGTATGTAAAGAAATAGCGTTCAATAGTTGTCACCGCCCCATAGTTTTAATACTTTTGTTGCTAGTAGTTTCGAAAAACAAATGAAAACCCGAAAGACAAATAAAAAACAGTTAATAGGGAATAAAAAATTCGCCTGTTAATTGACCATGTAATAAGAAAACACCCAACTTTGAAAAAGCCAACTATGAACCCACAAATAGTTAAGTGAAGATAGAGGTTTGGTTTAAATTGAGAATTATTGTGTTACATGGAGAATAATCTCTCTTAACTGGTTTAAATTGAGAAGTATAGTCTTGCATCATATTTGTGTTTTGTTAATCTTGTTATTGTTATTTATATGTTATATTTTATGTAGTAGTAATGACTTGCATAATGGATGTGGATGACTTTGTTCGCACGGCGAGAACTAACAACTAGTTGTAATTCATGTGTCCTTAATTTTGTGTTTGATATTTCAGTACTATTCTATGCTTCTGGAACTGCCGAAGTTGACCTTCGGCGTCTATTCGAACCTTTGCATCTGTGGATTGAACAGCTAAAAGAAATTCTGTAATCTCCATGGCCATTGCTTGCACTACAAGAAAATTGAGAACAGGTGACCGGGGTTTCCCTGGCGACAAAATGTCCCCAGGGATAACCCATTTTCCCTGGCGACTTCGCTGACATGGCAAAAAAGAAGATATACTTTTTGGTCAAAGTTTGACTAGAGTATCCCTGGCGACATGTCGCCGGGGATTCACCGTCTAAAATAAGACGCCAAAAGAAAAAGCGGGAAATTTTCCCTCCCACTTATCCCTGGCGACATGTCGCCAGGGAAACTTCGTCAAACGGAATTAACATTAATCTTTTTTTGATAATAGCCTGACAATCTTATCCCTGGCGACATGTCGCCAGGGATACTTCGTCCAACGTAATTAGCTTCAAACTTAAGTAGAAAATCTGTGGCGGGATTTTGCCCGCCAAATCCCAAAAGTTTCCCCGGCGACATGTCGCCGGGGAAACTCCCTGTCATATATATATTATTAGTTTTTGCTTATTATGAAAAATTATTATTTATTCCATATAATTATTATTTTAACTATCGATCCGATGTTATTTTAATTTCGCGACGTTTATATAATAAAAAATGAGACATCTATAAAAAGTGAGACATGTCGCCGGGGAAACTCCCTGTCATATATATTATTAGTTTTTGCTTATTATGAAAAATTATTATTTATTCCATATACTTATTATTTTAACTATTGATCCGATGTTATTTTATTTTCGCGACGTTTATATAGAAAAAAATAAGACATCTATAAAACAAATATTTATTTATTCCAAATATTACATAAAACTTTTTGTAATATCACATGGGAAACTTACAGACAGACACTCCTGGACATAATTTTATTCGTCACGGACACTTAAACGCGCGCTTAATTAAACATGGATATTACAACGATATTAGACTCGTAAACACGGAAAAAAAATACATCACAAACTAGTTCAAACTAAGGTTCCCTATGTCATTGTAAAGCTCGTGAAGTAGTGCAGCTGAATCCATTGTGTGCCTATCGGCATTGCGGTACAACTCTACTGTACTCTCAAGTACTTTTATTTTTCCATTCAAGAGCACACATTTTGCACACATTGAAGAGCTTGGAGAAGAAATTGGAGTCATTGAAGGTCTCGAAGAAGAGCTTGGAGGAGAAAAGCTCGTTGAAGGTCTTGAAGAAGATCTTGGAGGAGAAAAGCTCATTGAACCTCCAAGAGAATTGACAAGTAGTCTGACTCGTTCGTCTTTCCATAAAAAAAATCCTCATCCATATGAAACTGGAGGTTCCACCTTTGAACGTGGACAAGCATAGTACTGCCTAGCAAAGGTATCATCTTGCCACGATTGTCGAAGAACTACATCTCCACGTCCACACGTACACGGAAAAGATTCATGCTTCAACATCTTCATAATAACAATGTGTTTGTGATGATAAGTGTGTGTGATCTGCTGGTGGTTGTGATGATAAGGAGTGTGTGTGGTTCTCCTTTTATGCTAAAAAAGTGAGGGAAATTGTTAACATTTTCCCGCCAATGTTTTCCCTCCAATATTTTCTCGCCAATGTTTTCCCTCCAATATTTAGCAACTCAATTGACCACCCATCCATCAAATCCATCAGCTAGACAAGTGTTGCATACTGAAACCTCATGCATGAGTGTATTTGGATATGGTACGTATAGCTATTTCAGATTTGGTACGTAGGTGATTTATGACTTTTGTGTGTTCAAGAAAGTTTTGTTCGTACTCGATTCAATTCGAATTGATCAAAGGTTTAGGGTGGAGAAATCGTTCTTGGTAACTAAAAGGGGGAGCTTGGGATTATCTATTTCTACTTGTGAGATAAACACTAAAATATTTAACCAATACGATAAAAATAAAGGAGAACAAACTAACCTTAATTGGCAGGAAAATGTGAGAATTAAACTGGAACGAAGATAAAAACCTAATCCGGGATCTGTGATGTAGCCCCTTATCCGGAATTTGGAATGAAATGCTAATCCTGAATCAGTAATAGTGCGACTATCCAGAATGCGTGATGTTCAAGCTTATCCGGAATTCGTGTTGAATCCTTATCCGGAATTGGTGATGAAGTGTTATCTGGAATCCAATTAAATTACGTTATCTAGAATTGGTGTTGGAGGCTTATCCGGAATG
Source organism: Glebionis coronaria (assembly GCA_025667525.1). Lineage (NCBI taxonomy): Eukaryota > Viridiplantae > Streptophyta > Magnoliopsida > Asterales > Asteraceae > Glebionis > Glebionis coronaria. The sequence goes on from CM046881.1 coordinate 172,539,055, forward strand.
TATGTTTGAGGCGTTATCCATAATACATGAAATGGAAGTTATCCGGAATCTATGATTTGAAGGTTATCCAGAATGTGACATGAGGGTGTTATTCGGAATGTATGTGGGAGTGCTTATCCGGAATACGTGATGAACTAGTTATCCGAAATTGGGTTTCGGGGTATTATCCGGAATATGTAGTTTGAAGGCTTATCCGGAATTCAAAATTATACTAGTAATCCGGAATACGTGAATCTTACTTATCCGGAATCAATAAAGTCCTTATCTGGAATTCGGGGAAATGGAGCTTATCCAGAATACGGCTCAAATCTCTTATCCAGAATCAAAGGGTTTCGGGAAAAATCCGAATAAGAATAAATATAAGCAAATAAGCAAAAGTAAAAATAAGCACTTACCAAAACTTTAACCAAATTGAATTTTAGAAAAAGCAAATGAGCCACAATTTAAAAACTATGAAAACACTAAATAATCTAAATATTAAAAATCAACTTTTTTATAAAACTATTAAGCTACCAAAATCAACTTATTTTAAAAACTAATAAACATGAAAATTAAGCAAATGAACACCTTAATCTAAAAACTCTAAACAAACCAACTCAATAAGCACAATCAAATAAGCTAAACAATCACATCATCAACAAAATTAAATCAACTACATGATTAATTAAGCAAAAACAATAGATTATTAAGAAAAGTAGAATGGGAATTAATAAATAAGCTTGATTAAATTGAAGATTAAGATCAAAAGATTACAAGATTAATGTTTGATAAGCTTGAAAGAAAACTAGAGAGAATAAAATTAAACACACTTAAAAATAAAACTAGAAAAATTAACTAACTAACACCCTCCTAATGGCATATTAGGAGGGTATATATAGGAGGAGGGGAAGGTCTTCTGTCTTCTCTCTTTCTTCTTGTTTTCTCGACTCGATATAAGTTCTTTGTCTTTCTCGGCGTCGTCTTGGGATTTGTCGACATAAATTGAACTCGTCTTATAATTTTCTTCCTCTATTAGACTTGAGTTCTTCGACTTCATTAAACTTCAGTCTTTAGACTTTTTCTTCGATAAATCTTCAGAATAGGCCTTGGACTTCCGTTCTTTTTGCACTCTTGATCTTTTGACTTCGTCTTTTGTCTTTTTCTTCGATACAAGCCCGTGAAAGCCCATGTTTTCTTCCATTTTCACATTTTGATCCTAAATCACAACAAAAACACAAACCACGCATAATTCCGACATTTACGACATAAAATACACATTTTGGCTTGGTTATTATTATAATTAAGTGGTAAAAGGATAAGTGTTTTCACACTTATTAAATCCCCTACACTTGACCATTGCAATGCCCTCATGCAATGCATTAGTTACAAAGCAAGTTTTACATTTTGCATCATAAATAACCCACCGTGGCCTTTATTAAATACAAAACATTAAGGAAATTAAAAAGATAGAAATATATACAAAACAAGTAAAGAAATCAAAGACTTACATTGTGGTTTCGGTTGTCATGAATGATTATCATCCTCAAGTTTCACGTTCCCCACACCAAGCTTATAAACGAGATCATTGTTATTATAAGTTAGCAAACTAACACGAACTCATGTGGCCCAATTATTCACTTAGACTCCCTTATTCCTAGGTGTATCTCTTATATTTTATGATTGTCTTGAATGATCACGAGGATGCATTGTTTGACTTATTTCGATAGTTTATTTAGGCTGAAAATAAAGTGGGACGATTTAATCAATAGTTAGCTAAATGACAAAATCTTTTAAAACTGCTTCTCGTGACCTCATAAAGTTCATATCTTGGCATAACTTGCTTCACGATTTTAGACCTTTCTCGGACCGATATTTGGCAGCGACTTCATACTTTGAATCTTGAGAGACGTTCTTGAAATTATGGTCTTCTCTTCATAATAGGAATTTCTTCACTTGAAGTTTTTGAGAGATTCTTCAATTTTGGACCACGACTTCTTCATTTTTCTCCAATCTTTATTTTGGACTTTGATATACAACGATCCGCCTCCTTTTAGGACTTGGATGTATTTATCCTCATACCTTGCTAGGGTCTTTTCGGATAGACTTCTCCATGATCTTTAGGGGAGTTTTTGCTTTTCGTCGTGTGTCTCGATCCTTCATATTGATTTTTGATTAATGATTCTTCACATCACTTGGGATCTTTAGCAACAAAATGTAGCCCTCATGTCTTGTTAGGACCTTTTCGGACTCGCCAATCTTCGCATCCCGCTTCAATAAGTTATGCCTTGGCTATGAACTCTAATTAATACCGAGCAACTTTTAAACGATCTTGTGCTAGAAGCTAAGTAACTTTTCAAATCGTACAACCTTATTTATTGCAAACAAATTTATTAGCAAGCGATGGGAGAAAAAGCTTATAATCGACTCACATAATTTCATGAAAGAATACCAAAATTATAATTGACCGTATCATCTCTCGTTCTCCACAATTTAAAATCTCAAGGAATGAGACTCGTGGATGCTTAGCCAATTAAATCAAAGTTTTGGGTTTTCAAGTCATCTATAGGATCTTGCAACTTCTTAGACTTTTTCAAGTTTAAAATTCGCATTTTAAAGTTCCCTTGATAAACGACTTTCTAGGATCAATTATAGGAACTTACGAAAAGTTCTTGTTCTTAACCCGTGAGAGTTAAGACTTTTGCGTTTTAAAGTTCCCTATATAAAAGCCTAGCAAAACTTGACTTAAACACGTTAAAGATACTAGCTAGAGTAAACTTGGATAAGTAAACTCGGGTTGGGTCAAAAGATTCATGACGTTGAAAAATTTAAAACCACTTTCTTAAAAATTTATTCTAACATAGAAAGTAAATAACGATAACAAAGAAAAATACTACTAGACTATTAGGCGAAAATAGATTAAATATTTTAAAAAATGTCGAAAATCAAATTTTTCGGTCAAAATGAGGACAAATGAATGGAAAAGCCCACTTACTTCGATAGAAGTCCCCCTACACTTGATATAAACATTGTCCTCAATGTTTAAGCATGTGGGAGTAAACTCCCCTACACTTAGGACATTGTGCACATTGTTTAAATCTTGCTAAGGAAAGGACGACTATAGTGATTTCAATGTGAACATATAAGATATGAAATATTGAATCACGACAGTTAAGGATAGAACCGGGAAGACGGGTACACGGGATCACAGTCGTCAAATGTCATCAAAAGTGGATATTTGAAGCTTTAATCCCTGCACATCAGAAGAAACAAGACAAAAAACACCTACGGGGCTCCCCCTACACTTATTATGAAAACGGTAAAGGATAGATCAACGGGTTGCCTCCCGAGAAGCGCTTGTTTTTGTTAACCGAGTCACGAGCCTGACTCGACCCAGAACTAATTCAAGGGAAACGTGGTGAGGGATGGAATCATCTCATGAGAGATGTCCCCACCAAAGTACAGCTTCACACGCTGGCCATTCACTTTAAAATTAGGCCCATTTGGTTAAGAAAGCTCAATGGTTCCATAGGGGAAGACTTTGGCGACGGTGAATGAACCAGACCAACGGCTCTTCAGCTTGCTCGAGAAGATCTTCAACCGAGAGTTAAAGAGTAAAACTTGATCACCAACGTGAAACTATCGGTTCTTAATCCTTGCATCATGAATGATCTTGGTTTTCTCCTTGTAGATCAATGAATTTTCATAAGCTTTATTCCTTAGTTCGTTGAGCTCGTTGAGTTGAATCTTTCGAAGATCACTGGCTTTGTTGATATCAAAATTGGCCCACTTCAAGGCCCAATACGCCTTATGCTCCAACTCAATAGGGAGGTGGCATGCCTTCCCGTACACAAGACGATATGGAGTGCAACCAATCGGTGTCTTATATGCAGTACGAAAAGCCCACAAAGCATCATCTAACTTATCGGCCCACGAGGCACGATGCTCTCCCACAGTTCGCTCTAATATTCTCTTCAATCCACGGTTAGATATCTCGGCTTGACCATTTGTTTGGGGATGATAAGTGGTGGAAAGATGGTGATTGACACCGTATTTAGCCATGACTCGAGCAAATTGATCATTGCAAAAATGAGTCCCGCGGTCACTGATGATAGCACGAGGAACACCGAATCGAGCAAAAAGCTGCTTCAGAAAATTCACAACCACCCTCGCATCGTTCGTAGGGAGAGCCTTTGCTTCAACCCATTTAGAGACGTAGTCAACGGCTACGAGGATGTACTTGTTCCCTTTAGATGATGGAAATGTCCCCATAAAGTGGATGCCCCATACGTCAAAGATTTCATATTCTTGGATGAAATTTTGAGGCATCTCATCTTTATGTGTTATCGTGCCTTGGCGTTGGCAAGCATCATAATTTTTAACCATTTCATGAGCGTCATGATAAATGGAGGGCCAATAGAATCCAGAGTTGAACACTTTCTTCGCGGTATAGTTAGGACCAAAGTGACCACCGGTGGGTCCTTTATGGCAAGCTTCAAGGATTAATAAAGCTGCCGGCCCATCAACACACCGACGAATGACAAGATCCGTACATTGTTTGAAAAGGTAAGGGTCGTCCCAAAAATAGTGTTCAATGTCTTTACAGAATTTTCTCTTTTGTTGAGACGTTAACCCTTCCTTGAGAATTCCACCCGCCAAATAGTTTGCAATGTCCGCAAACCATGGGGTTTCATCAAGATTGGAGTTAATAGACATCAAGGCCTCAAGGGGAAAAGATTCATTAATCTCTTGATTTGGTAGCTCCCCTTGATAAGGATCCTCGAGTCTACTAAGATGAACCGCGGCTAGGTTTTCCGCGGCTAGGTTTTCCGCTCCCTTTTTATCACGAATTTCGATTTTGAATTCTTGAAGGAGTAAAACCCAACGAAGAAGTCTTGGCTTGGAATCTTGTTTAGTTAACAAGTACTTCAACGCGGAATGGTCGGTATAGACAATGGTGGTGGAAAGAACAAGATAGGGGCAGAATTTCTCAAAAGCATACACTACAGCTAAAAGCTCCTTTTCGGTAGTGGTATAATGCAATTGAGCCCCCGTCATTGTCTTGCTAGCATAATGGATTGGTTGGAAGTGTTTGTTCACTCTTTGGCCCAAAACCGCTCCAATAGCAAAGTCGCTAGCATCACACATCAATTCAAAAGGTAACTCCCAATTAGGGGTAACCAAGACCGGTGCCTTAGTTAGTTTATCCTTAAGAAGATTGAAAGATTCGAGACACTCGTTAGAAAATATAAAAGGAGTATCTTTTTCCAAGAGGTGGGTCATCGGGCGAGCGATCTTAGAAAAATGTTGAATGAATTGACGATAGAAGCCCGCATGACCAAGGAAACTTCTCACACCCTTCACAGTTGAAGGTGGAGGCAATTTAGCAATAACATCGACTTTAGCATGGTCGACTTCAAGACCGGCTTTTGAGATTTGATGTCCAAGAACAATGCCTTCTTTTACCATGAAATGGCGTTTTTCCCAATTAAGAACGAGACGAGTGTCTTCACACCCTTTGAGCATACGTTCTAAATTGGCAAGGCAAGTAGAGAAAGAATCACCATAGACCGAGAAATCGTCCATAAAGACTTCCATAGTTTCTTCAACCATGTCATAGAAGATAGCGATCATACACCTATGGAAAGTCCCGGGAGCATTGCATAAGCCGAAAGGCATTCTTTTGTAAGCAAATAAGGACAAGTGAATGTGGTTTTCTCTTGGTCTTTGGGATCGATGGGAACTTGAAAATACCCGGAGAAACCGTCTAAGAAGCAATAATAATCATTACCCGCTAAACGCTCGAGCATTTGATCCATGAAAGGAAGAGGAAAATGATCCTTGTGGGTGGCATCATTGAGCTTGCGATAGTGTATGCAAACTCGCCAACCTGTGAGAAGTCGAGTAGGAATCAACTCGTTGTTTTCATTGGGAACAACGGTTATTCCGCCTTTCTTAGGCACACAATGGAGGACTAACCCATGGCGAATCCGAAATAGGGTAAATCATTCTGGCATCTAGAAGTTTGATAACCTCTTTCTTGATGACGTCATGAATTTTAGGATTAACCCTTCTTTGGCTTTGGATTGCGGGTTTAAAGTCATCTTCCATGAGAATTTTATGACTACAAAATTTAGGATCAATTCCGCGGATATCAGAAATTTTCCAAGCAATTGCTTTCTTATGATTCTTTAGCACATCGATAAGTCGATATTTTTCTTCGTCTTTCAAGTCCTTTGCGATGATGACGGGTAACTTCTTATTGTCTTCAAGGAACACGTATTCGAGATGAGACGGTAAATCCTTAACCTCTAAATCCGGAGGACGATGGAAGGCGTAGTCAAATTCGAATCATCGATAGAGATTTCCTTAGGAGGCTGTGGAGAAAGATGGTCCTCATTGAGAAGTTTCTGAATGGTACGAATGTCTTCATCCCAATTGGAGGGAGAGTCGTCATATTGTAAGTCACATCTCCCAAAGTTGCTTCAAATTCTTTCAAAAGGAAGTCACTTTCTCCAAATGGAGTTAGTGATGGAGCAATAGAGGCAACGGTCTCAACAATGGGTAGAGAAGAAGAACCACTTTTACAAGTGTCTTTGAAATGTTCTTCACAAGCCTCATCAAGAACGTCAATGAAATTAACGCTCTCGTTTTCATAAGGTTGCTTAGAAAGTTGACCCATGTTGAAGACGATTTTATCGTCACCAACTCTCATGATTAATTCGCCCGCGGCTACATCAATGAGAGTGCGACCGGTCCTCAAGAATGGACGTCCAACGATTAATGGAACATGGGGGTCCATTTCGTAGTCAACGACAACAAAATCCGCCAGAAAGGTGAATTTGTCGACACCGACGAAGACATCTTCGGCTATCCCCACCAGATAAGCAACCGTACGGTTAGCTAATTCCAAGGTCATTCGTGTAGGGACTAGCTCGGTAGAGATAATTATTTCCAAACACTTAATGGCATTAAGTTTATACTAGCACCTAGATCGGCTAGGGCCATACAATTCTCTACCCCGGGAAGTTGCAAGGAATGAGGAAACGACCCGGATCACCAAGTTTGGTTGGTAATTTCCTTAAGAGCACTGCGGAGAAATTCTCATTAAGTTGGGTCTGAGCGATATCAAGGAGTTTCTCCTTATCACTGAGAATATAACATTTTAGCATATTTCGGCATGTGAGCGAGAGCCTCGGCAAAGGAGATGTTGAAATTCAGTTGTTTAAAAATTTTAAGAAAGTTAGAAACCTAAATATCATCCTTGTTCTTCAGTTTCTCTTTCCTCAACCTTGAAGGATAAGGTATATTGGGTTGAGATGAAGGCTTTGGAATGGAATTCTCACTCACATCCTTAGGTGGTGGAGGAGTGGGGTTGGAAGGTAAAGGAGTTGGGGAAAGTTGTTCTTTTTCCTTAGTTACAATCACGGGAGTAGGTGTAGGAATCTCGGATTCCTTATAACCTGTTCCACTTCGAATGGTGATTGCTTTCATCTCCCCTCGTGGGTTAGCAACGGTGTTACTCGGAAGAGAACCCGAACCAGAGGCTTGATTACTTGGGAAAAAACAAGCCATCATATCCCTTAAGTCATTCGTCTGACTGCTCATAGGGTTTCTCATATCGGCTTGAAGATCATTCCCTTGTTTCGCCATGTCATTCCTTAGCTCGGCTCGAATATCGTTCCCTTGTTTCGCCATGTCACCCTTCAAGTTAATGATTTGGCTTTGAAGATTCGTCACCAACTCTCTATTGGTCCTCATGTAAGTTTCGAGGTCTTGGTTCAATGCCGTGGGATGATTGAGAGGTGGGGCTTGGTAAGCTTGATTATTTCCTTGAGGTGGATATGGGTTTATTTGGGATTGATATTGATTGGTAGCTCGAGGTTGGCTTTGATTGTTGCGGTTGAAATTGTTTTGGTTTTGGTTCTGAGGAGGAAAACCGGGTGGAGATAGAAAGTTGTTGGAACGATAACTTAGCAAGTTACGGTCTCCTTGAGGGAGAGCCTGATAGCCTCCCGTGGAATAGTTACCGTATGCCGCGTTAACGTTTTCATAAAGATTGCTTTAGGTAGAGGGGCAATCATTGTAAGAATGAGGACCACCGCACGTTTCACAAGAAATAGCAACAGCTTTAGCTTGTTGATTTTGGTTAGTAACCAAAAGTTGCATATTTTTGCTCATTTTGACCATTGCGCGGGTAATTTCGGTCATATCAGGGTTGGAAGAAGTAGAAGAAACATTGACTCTCGGGTTTGATCTTGAGGATGCGGATGAATCCCAATTCTTGTGGTGAGTAGTCATGTTTTCAATTAACTCTCTACACTCCTCCGGTCTCCTTTTCATAAAAGTACCACCGGCGGCGGCATTAATCGTATCACGATCACGAAAAGTGAGACCGTTGTAAAAAGTATCAATGAGAGTGACGGGGAGCATGTTATGATTTGGACAACGGTCGATCAAAACATTGTAGCGTTCCAAAGCATCAAAAAGTGATTCATCATTTTCTTGAGTGAATCCACTAATTTGGTTCCGAAGGCTAGTGACCATGGAAGGTGGAAAGAAGCGTGACAAAAAGCGTTGAGTCATCTCATCCCATGTATGAATAGAATTTTTAGGGAGACGGTCAAACCATTTCTCGGCATAGTGGGATAAAGTGTGTGGGAAGAGATGTAGGCGAAGGAAATCCATAGTAACACCGGGAAGTTTCATGCTTTGGGTGACGGTAATGAACTTGTCGAGATGTTTGTTGGCATCATCATCCGGTAATCTGCGAAAAGGACAAGCATTTTGAACTTGCTGGATCATGTGATGCTTCAACGAAAATTCAAGAGCCGTGATTTGCATCAGCGCAATCGGTCCTCCGCGTCCGTTCATGGTTGGTTGACAAATCTCCTCCATTGTTCGTAGGTCGGGTGGGGGAACATTGTTGTTGTTATTGTTATTCAAATTGGGGTGAGGTGGGTTGTTATTATTGTTATGCACACCGGCCATATCTATGTCTCTAAGAGTCTCGAGCTCAGGATAAGACGTAGATCAAGTACGCATACACTAAAATGAAATACAATATTTTTGGTTTTTTATCTTTTTTATTGTTTTCGGATTTTTTGAAAATTCTATATTTTTTTTAGGATTTCTGAAAATTTTTGAGCTTGAAAATAACGTTCCCAAAAGAACGGATCCCAAAATCTAGTTTTTCACACTAAAAACCATTAATCTTTATGAAAAGAGCCGGTAGCGGCGCCTTTTGATTTATGACTTTTGTGTGTTCAAGAAAGTGTTGTTCGTACTCGATTCAATTCGAATTGATCACAGGTTTAGGGTGGAGAAATCGTTCTTGGTAACTAAAAGGAGAAGCTTGGGATTATCTATTTCTACTTGTGAGATAAACACTAAAATAGTTAACCAATACGATAAAAATAAAGGAGAACAAACTAACCTTAATTGGCAGGAAAACCTGAGAATTAAACTGGAACGAAGATAAAAAGCTAATCCGGGATCTGTGATGTAGCCCCTTATCCGGAATTTGGAATGAAATGCTAATCCTGAATCAGTAATAGTGCGACTATCCGAAATGCGTGATGTTCAAGCTTATCTGGAATTCGTGTTGAATCCTTATCCGGAATTGGTGATGAAGTGTTATCCGGAATCCAATTAAAATACGTTATCCGGAATTGGTGTTGGAGGCTTATCCGGAATGTATATTTGAGGCGTTATCCGGAATACATGAAATGGAAGTTATCCGAAATCTATGATTTGAAGGTTATCCGGAATGTGACATGAGGGTGTTATCCGGAATGTATGTAGGAGTGCTTATCCGGAATACGTGATGAACTAGTTATCCGGAATTGGGTTTCGGGGTATTATCCGGAATATGTAGTTTGAAGGCTTGTCCGGAATTCAAAGTTATACTAGTAATCCGAAATACGTGAATCTTACTTATCCAGAATCAATAAAGTTCCTTATCTGGAATTCGGGGAAATGGAGCTTATCCGGAATACAGCTCAAATATCTTATCCGGAATCAAAGGGTTTTGGGAAAAATCCGAATAAGAATAAATATAAGCAAATAAGCAAAACCAAAATAAGCACTTACCAAAACTTTAACCAAATTGAATTTTAGAAAAAGCAAATGAGCCACATAAAAACTATGAAAACGCTAAATAATCTATATATTAAAAATCAACTTTTTTATAAAACTATTAAGCTACCAAAATCAACTTATTTTAAAAACTAATAAACATGAAAATTAAGCAAATGAACACCTTAATCTAAAAACTCTAAACAAACCAATTCAATAAGCACAATCAAATAAGCTAAACAATCACATCATCAACAAAATTAAATCAACTACATGATTAATCAAGCAAAAACAATAGATTATTAAGAAAAGTAGAATGAGAATTAAGAAATAAGCTTGATTAAATTGAAGATTAAGATCAAAAAATTACAAGATTAATGTTTGATAAGCTTGAAAGAAAACTAGAGAGAATAAAATTAAACACACTTAAAAATAAAACTAGAAAAAATTAACTAACTAACACCCTCCTAATTACATATTAGGAGGGTATATATAGGAGGAGGGGAAGGTCTTGTGTCTTCTCTCTTTCTTCTTGTTTTCTCGACTCGATATAAGTTCTTTGTCTTTCTCGACGTCGTCTTGGGATTTGTCGACATAAATTGAACTCGTCTTATAATTTTCTTCCTGTATTAGACTTGAGTTCTTCGACTTCATTAATCTTCAGTCTTTAGACTTTTTCTTCGATAAATCTTCAGAATAGGCCTTGGACTTCCGTTCTTTTTGCACTCTTGATCTTTTGACTTCGTCTTTTGTCTTTTTCTTCGATAAAAGCCCGTGAAAGCCCGTGTTTTCTTCCATTTTCACATTTTGATCCTAAATCACAACAAAAACACAAACTACGCATAATTTCGACATTTACGACATAAATTACACGTTTTGGCTTGGTTATTATTATAATTAAGTGGTAAAAGGATAAGTGTTTTCACACTTATTAGTAGGCAGGCAAAGAGAAAAGTAACATCTGCCGTCACCTTACTTTGCATTAATTATTTCATCATTAAAATTTTGAAAAACAGTACCACTCCACTACTTTAAAGTTAAAAGTCTCAAATTTGAAGTTCAATGGATGAGTCGGTATGCATTGGTTACACGTTAGATGTTCAATGGATGAGTCGGCATGTCTTGGTTACACGTTAGATGTTCAATGGATGATTCGGTGTGTATTGGTTACACGTTAGATGTTCAATGGATGAGTCGGTATGTCTTGGTTACACGTTAGATGCTCAATGGATGAGTTGGTGTGCGTTGGTTATGTGTTATATGTTCAATGGATGAGTCAGTATGTCTTGGTTACACATTAGATGTTCAATGGATGAGTCGGCATGTCTTGGTTACACGTTAGATGTTCAATGGATGAGTCGGTATGTGTTGGTTACACGTTATATGTTCAATGGATGAGTCGGTATGTCTTGGTTACACGTTAGATGTTCAATGGATGAGTCGGTATGTCTTGATTACACGTTAGATGTTCAATTGATGAGTCGGCATGTCTTGGTTACACGTTAGATGTTCAATGGATGAGTCGGTATGTCTTGGTTACACGCTAGATGTTCAATGGATGAGTCATCATGTCTTGGTTGCACGTTAGATGTTCAATGGATGAGTCGTTATGTATCGGTTACTCGTTATATGTTCAATGGATGAGTCAGTACGTCTTGGTTACACGTTTGATGTTCAATGGATGAGTCGGCATGTCTTGGTTACACGTTAGATGTTCAATGGATGAGTCGGCATGTATTGGTTACACGTTAGCTGTTCAATGGATGAGTCGGTATGTCTTGGTTACACGTTAGATGTTCAATAGATTAGTCGGTATGTGTTGGTTACACGTTATATGTTCAATGGATGAGTCAGTATGTCTTGGTTACACGTTAGATGTTCAATGGATGAGTCGGTATGTTTGGTTACACGCTAGATGTTCAATGGATGAGTCGGTATGTATTGGTTACACGTTAGATGTTCAATGGATGAGTCGGTATGTCTTGGTTACATGTTAGATGTTCAATGGATGAGTCGGCATGTCTTGGTTACACGTTAGATGTTCAATCGATGAGTCGGCATGTATTGGTTACACGTTAGATGTTCAATGGATGAGTCGGTATGTCTTGGTTACACGTTAGATGTTCAATGGATGAGTCGGTATGTCTTGGTTACACGTAGGGGTGTTCATCGGTTCGGTTTTCGGGTTTGTGGGTTGTATGGTTCAGGATAATCGGTTTGAAAATTTTCAAAATTAATACCAAAACCAAACCAAACCAATTACAGTATTGATAAAACCAAACCATAAACCAAATTAGAATTCGGTTTGGTTTCAGTTTAAACCAATAAAACCAAATTCAAGTAATCTCCAAAATATAATGTAGAACTCACAACTAAAAACCTAAATTTTCAAGTAAAAATGAAAAATTATAGACATTTAAAAGTTCTCAAGTAATCGACATTTTTTTTTTAAAAAATCTTAAAGGTTTAGAACTTAACATAAATTTTCAAAGTTTACTTCATATATGAATTTATATGAATAAAGTAGGCAAACTTTTGTTCAGTTGTTCGAGATATACATCAAGGCTTAATCCAGTGAGCGATTTATAACAACTTAGGATAATAAGATATAAAATATGTATATATAGTTAAAATATTAATATGTATAGAGTTATTCGGTTTTTTCGGTTTGGTTTGGTTTTATTTTTGTTAAACCATAACCAAACCAAAAACCAATTAAATACTCCGGTTCGGTTTCCAACCAAACCATACACCAATTAAAATTTTCGGTCTGGTTTTATTCGGTTTCGATTCGGTTTACTTTTCGGTTTATTCGGTGTCAAACCAAACACTTACACGTTAGATGTTCAATGGATGAGTCGGTATGTCTTGGTTACACGTTAGATGTTCAATGGATGAGTCGGTATTTCTTGGCTACACGTTATATGTTCAATAGATGAGTCGGCATGTCTTGGTTACACATTAGATGTTCAATGGATGAGTCCGCATGTCTTGGTTACACGTTAGATGTTCAATGGATGAGTCGGTATGTGTTGGTTACACGTTATATGTTCAATGGATGAGTCGGTATGTCTTGGTTACACGTTAGATGTTCAATGGATGAGTCGATATGTCTTGGTTACACGTTAGATGTTCAATGGATGAGTCGGTATACATTGGTTACACGTTAGATGTTCAATGGATGAGTTGGTATACATTGGTTACACGTTAGATGTTCAATGGATGAGTCAGTATGCATTGGTTACACGTTAGATGTTCAATGGATGAGTCGGTGTGCATTGGTTACACGTTAGATGTTCAATGAATGAGTTGGTATCCACTGGTTACACGTTAAATGTTCAATGGATGAGTCGGTATGCATTGGTTACACGTTAGATGTTCAATGGTTATCGAATTAGAATAAATCGAGAAACTAAACGGACTAGACTGGAATGAATTTAGCAATTAAACTGACCGGGATGATATTATTATTTTATAAATAATAATAATTATTTTATAGATAATAATAATAATATTATTTATAACTAATTATAATAATATATAAACAATAATATTTTTTTTATTTTGACAATAAATATCCCCGACGACTTTTTGACCTATCCCTAGCGACATGTCGCTAGGGATAGTTTCCCTGGCGACACGTCGCCAGGGAAGGTTTGAGAGAAACGACAAAAGAGGTTAGGTACGTAAATATACGTTGAAAAGTCAAAGGAATCCTTTGCGACATGTCGCTGGGGAAACATAGTCATATCCCTCCCAAAGTTTTCAATCACGCGCGCTTTTGGCTATACGACAAAGTAGAATGTATCCCCGGTGACATGTCGCCATGGATTGTCGCCGGGGAAAATGTGACCTTTTTTACCAGATCTTCACTTTTCTCGTAACACTTTCTTTATCCTAAAAAACCTACTTCTTCCTTTCGTCCGCTGCTGGTCACCACCATCACCACCATCACCACCATCACCTCCACACCACCATCACCACCATCATTATCATCACCACCACCACTAGTCACACCACTACTCACCACCACACTTGCAAACGTGCACCACTTCGCCACCACTCCGCCGACTGCCACCACTCCGACGAGTCCAATCTTTCCCACTTTCTTCTTTTTCTAACCCTTTAAACATCCAATCTTTCCCGATTTTAAAAGGTTGTAAATTTAATTTTTGATTTTGATTTTTAATAAAATTGTTTTGTTTATCTTATTATGATTGATAATTAAAATGGGTTTGTTTTTTGTTATTGTAGCCCCGACCGCAGCCGGAGACGCAGCCCCGACCACAGCCGAGACCACAGCCGAAAACCACCACAGCCCGACGCCAACAACCTCGACCAAACCCGGCTAAGAAGTATGTTTTTTAAATTCTTATTCATAATACATATGATTATTTATTTATTTATTCATTTAGGTTTCCCCGGTGACATGTCGTCGGGGTTTATAAACTAGTTAAATTTGGTTAAACGAAAATACAAACACTCCTTAACATTGTTAAACGCACAACCAAACACTCCTTATGCTACCTTTTTTATGAGAATAAACAGATAAGCTTATCCGAATAATCTGTTTTCAAATAGCTTATCCTGATAAGCTTATCAGGATAAGCTGTTTCCTGATAAGCTTATCGGGACAAGCTGTTTGAAAACAGCTTATCCTAATAAGTTAATCGGGACAAGCTGTTTGAAAACAGCTTATCCTGATAATCAGAATAAACTGTTTTTAAACAGCTTATCCTGATAAGCTTATCGGGACAAGCTGTTTTCAAACAGCTTATCCTGATAAGCTTATTAGGATAAGCTGTTCTCAAACAGCTTATCCTGCTAAGTTTATCGGGACAAACTGTTTGAAAGCAGCTTATCCTGTTTGAAAGCATCTTATCTTGATAAGCTTATCAAGATAAGCTTATCAAAATAAGTTGTTTGATATAAATGTTTTATTGAACTAAACTTTAGGAATGTTTTAGGATTTTAGCGATTAATTTCGGAAAATTCCCGTCTGAAATTGATCAACCTATAGAAAACCCGTCCGAAGTTAATTTATTAGGAATTAACTTCGGAAAGGCCCCTGTTTGGGACTGCTTTTTGAATGTTTTGTCTCATTTAGGATATGAATTCGTATAACCGATTTACTATTTGAGATGATTTCGACAGTGTTTCTCCTTTACTCCTACGAATATGTCTTTAAACACATATTTGGGGAGTTGAGGGGAAATGCTGCGTAAATTTTCTCAACTAGTAAATCGGTTATACGCATTCATATATGAGACGAAACATTCAAAGGGTGGGTTATGATTGCCTTCCATAGTTGCACTAGGTGAACATACTATTTTCTATACTTGATAATTATATCTTTTATAAATATTATTATATAATTATATACTTTATAAATAAAAATTATATATTTTATAATTATTTTTTATAATTTGATATAATACATATTATTATTTATGAAATACATAATAATTATTTTTTTTAAATTCCTTGTTTTAATTAAGTTGCATATAATAACTAAATGTATCGTTAAAACACAATTATGATACTCACTGATAAGAGTTGGACACGGTTAGAGCGTCATGAGCCAGAATTTATATTGGGTCTTACCAATTTTTTCAAGCATTCCAGGAAGTTTGTGAATAGTTTGAATCAGATAACATGTCCAGGCAAGTCTTGTCGAACAAGACTCCCGGTACATATCGACCTTCTTTCCAACCACGTTATGAAATCCGGGTTTGACCACAGTTATACAACATGGGTACACCATGGTGAACCGACTCCTACTACACCTACACCTCCTCCACCACCACCGCCACCACTGCCAATAATAGATAACACAAGATAACATTTGATTAGTGACATGACATCGTTACTTGATGATCTTACCTATATTCCTCCAGACTATATTCCTCCTCCACCTCCTCCCAACTCAAGTAACAGACCGACTCAAGCTAACGAGTTTGAAGAGTTATATAGAAGTGCCAATGAGGAGCTATACCCTGGTTGTGTAGAAGCGACTCGATTAGACTTTATGGCAAAGTTTACACATTATAAGGCCAAAGGTAAAATCACTGATACCATATTCAATGAAATTCTAGAGTTTTTGCAAACTATCTTTCCCCCAAGCAGACGATTCAAGCTCCCACCGTCATACTATGCAATAAAGAAGATATTTAAAACGATTGGGTTAGGGTACGATTCGATACATGCTTGTGAACACGATTGCTGCTTATATCGGGAAGGATACGCCGGTTTGGATTTCTGTCCGGTGTGTAATACAAGTAGATGGAAAGACACTAACACGCCGGGGAAGAAAGTTTCTAAGAAGGTGCTACGTTACTTTCCGATCATTCCTAGACTAAAACGTTTGTACAAGTCTAGTAAAAGTGAAAGGATATGATTTGGCATGCTACTAGAAAGTGTGCGGAGCCCAGTAAGATGCAACACCCGTGTGATGGTGCAGCTTGGAAGAAATTTGATGCCAAGTATGCTGACTTTGCAGTAGAACCAATAAATGTTCGATTAGGGTTGGCTGCTGATGGTTTCAATCCATTCGGCAACATTAGTCAGACTTACAGCATGTGAGTGGTGGAAAGATGATCAATACATTCTCGTAACACAAGTCAAACAACTCTTCTACATTGAATAAGAACAAACCCAACTAGAAGTCGTTGAACATGTTAATCATAAAAAGTTTTCCAACGGGGGTGTCATCGTGTCAGATGCCGTTCCTGATATTATACATTTTGACAACTCATCTGATCTACCACTTTCCACTGATTTGAATGACTTGGGTGATGTGACCTTGCATATAGATGGCCAATCAACGGAGGTTGATGTTGTGACACCCTAGGCAAATCCCACATCGGTTGTGGCCAGGAGAGATCCATGGTTCATAAGATAATAGTCGTCTTCTCATGACACAACCCGTTTTGTGGTCTATTTTAAGTGGGGTTATTAGGAACTGGCAGTTAAATGTGCTCATAGGAGAGTATTAATGGCTTGGTTGACCTGCCATGAAGTCTTCACAAGAGGGCCACAAAGCAAAGTCGTGAGCTTGCGGGCAAAGCGGACAGTATTGTGGTTTGAGTAAGCGGGATGTTACAAGTGGTATCAGAGCCACTCCTGAGCCGTTCGGGATGGTAGGGCAAACCTCATCGAGGACAATGAGTCCCGAAGGGGGGGGGGGGGGGTGATTATGACACCCTAGGCAAATCCCACATCGGCTGTGGCCAGGAGAGATTCATGGTTCATAAGATAACAATCGTCTTCTCATGACACAACGCGTTTTGTGGTCTACTGCATGTGGGGTTCTTAGGAACTGGCAGTTAAATGTGCTCATAGGAGAGTAGTACTGGCTTAGGTGACCTGCCAGGAAGTCTTCACAAGAGCGCCACAAAGCAAAGCCGTGAGCTTGGGGCAAAGCGGACAATATTGTGGTTTGAGTAGGCAGGATGTTATAGATGCACCGCCAAATATCATTGATGTTGATGACGGTCCCTCATGATTTAAGTGATGAAGAACGTGTGAATGATGATGATGGTGAAGACAAAGTTTATTCCAGTGAGGAAGAAGATTGACATTTAGTTGTAACTTGCAAAAGACACTTACTTGTTTGAATGAATGAATATAATTGTTGTGGATTGTTTAAATGTCTATATTTAGTTGGATGTGTTGTATTTGGATTTGTGCATGCTTATATTATTTTGTTCATGAATTTGTCTATGTTATGCTAATTGTACTTGTACAGATGTCAGCAGATGTTGCACGATCACACGGTGGTGACGGTGGTGGTAAGGATGAACCTCCTACGCCAAACATCCGCAACGGCTGCCTCGCCTTATTTAGAAATAAATGTAAGAATATTTGGATTATTGTAACTCAGTCATAAATTTGGTGCATATATATATGTTGCTTGCCTTAAATTTTTATGACTTTTTTTCACTCACTTGATTTTTGCAGGCAAATGCAAAAGAAAAGAAAATTTGGGTGGCAGAGAGGCCGGTAGAAAGACTCGGGGCATTACCCGATGTCTTGATTTGTTGAGAGAAGTTGACATGCATGGCCATGTCCCGATAAATTTTGAGGGACAACCACCCTCTTTCCGGCCTCTCGGTGCGCATGCTCAGCAGTTTTCTAATTACGTCGGAGATTGTATCAGGAGGCTCGTGCCAATGTACTACCCAAGTTGGAATGATGTCCCTACAGAGATCGAGACGAGCGTTTGGGCGAACATAGAGATCAGTTATCATTTTTATGTTTATAACATTATTGTGTTTTATTTATTTAATGGTGTATATATTTAAATAAATTTGTTTATTTATTTATATCATATAAATAAATAACAAATTTAAATAAATATACAAATTGTATCTTATTTATTTATATCATATAAATTTTTTTAAATAAATATAAAAAATTTAAATAAATATTAAAATTTTTTAATAAACATAAATTTTTTTAAATATATATATTTGATGAGAATAAGGTAATAAGCTTTTTCGGATAAGCTGTTTTCAAACAACTTATCAGAACAAGTTGTTTGAATACAGCTTATCTTGATAAGCTTATCAGAACAAGCTGTGTGAAAACAGCTTGTTCTGATATGCTTATCAGGATAAGCCGTTTTCAAACAGCTTGTTTTGATAAGCTTGTCTTCATAAGTTGTTTTCAAACAGCTTGTCCTGATAAGCTTATCAGAACAAGCTGTTTTCAAAAAGCTTATGCTTATCAGGATAAGTTGTTTTTATTATAAAAATTTAAATAAATATATAAGCCACTAAATAAATAAACAAAATAATATATAAATTATATCTCTAACTCTAACTCTGTGTTTGTTTTATTTGTTGTATATGAATGTAGTTTAAGTTTAATCTGACACCCCACAAGAGTGATGCTACGACATGAAAGGGTGTAAGTGGCGACATCAATCATATGCTTCAAAAGACTTACAATTCTCGAAAAAATACGTTCAAGAAAAAGCATTGGCGTCGAGACATCGATACCGGTAGGGTTGACATAGACAGAGTCCGCAGGACACGTCCGGAGGAAATTACTGCTGAGGACTGGGAAAAGCATATCGCACTTTGGAGTGATCTGGATTACGAAAAAAGATGCCTGACAAACTCGCAAAATCGGTCTAAGCAGAAGACACTGAGTCGGCAGGGATCCCGATCATTAGCACTCCTTCGAGACAAAGTGGTGAGAAATTCTATAATTAATTTACATACATATATGTCTTTGATTATATGTTTTGGTGTGTTGTGATTTTTTTTTGAATTTGCTTCATTCTAAATATGGGTGTCTATGTATGTACAGACGCAAGCTGCAATTGAAGCTAATATGACACCCCCGACTGTCATTGATCACTTCTTCATGGCGCACACCGACCAGGATGGGAATTGTCCTTACGATGCGGACCGCGTTATGTATGTAAGTATTTTTTTTATTTTTTAAATTAATTAATTAATTTAGTTTTTTTGGATATACCTTGGTTTTCGACTATTCTCTGCCGATAAATAATGTATCAACCCGACTAATAAATAATATACTAACTATCGTTTGTTTTTGTCACTTCATTAGGAGGAGATGCTTGCGATGAGGGTTGCAGGCAAACATACGGACGACGAGATCAACTGTATCGTCAAAGGCGGAAAGCAGCGAGGCCACATGCCCGGTGTCGGTCAGATAGTGCTGAGAAGGCGTCTAACTGCTTGATATACTCCTCCCCCATGCACCTGCCATCGACCCACGATTGGAACAAGCGTCTCAAGTGTATGAATTTATAAGAAGTGACGATAGGTTCGCCGATGCGTTCTCATAATTCCTATCGGGTGGTGCTAGCGGGAGTGGCACGAGAGGCAGTGGTAGTGGCGCCGGCGGGAGTGGCGGTAGTGGTAATGATAATGCCGACGGGTAGAATGGCAATAATGGTTACTATGTCTTGTTTTCCCTATCTTAGCATGCAAGTTTAATAATTGTAAATCCCGAATTACAAGTTTAATAAGTGTAACTAGGAACCAATATATATGTACTCAAGTTGTGACATATGTATTTGTATTTATCGAGTTAATCGATCGAGAGGTTACATGTTATTATGTTTTGGTACTAGATTTGTGGTAGATTTTTAGTATTTGTATCCCCAGGTTTTGTATTTGTATTCCCAGGTTTTGGTAGATTTTTTCCGGAAAAATTCCGGAAAAAATCTAGAAATAGCCTGCTGTGCAGGCTGCACAAAAGAAATGACAAAGTTTCCCCGACGACATGTCGCCAGGGAAAACTGTGACTCGTTTCACTTTTTTGAAAAGTCATTAGGTTTCCCTGGCGACATGTCGTCGGGGAAACATTGGTACAACTTTGACTTTTCAACGCGAGGCTTTGACTTGTCAACGTAATGGAAAGTTTCCCTGGCGACATGTCGCCAGGGAAAAGTGTAGTTTAATTATCATGATTACTTAACTTTGCTAATCATCCATGTTTTCCCCGGTGACATATGTCGCCAGGGAACCTTTCCCGCACCAAATCCAGCGTCGCACCAATTTTTGGACCAAAGAGCTGCGAGGCTCACTTAGTCGCCAGGGAAACGTTAAAAAGTCGTCAGGGAAACTTTCCCGCACGAGCTTTCCTTGGCGACGTTTCCCTGGCGACATGTCGCCAGGGATTCGGTTTCCCTGATGACATGTCGCCAAAGAAACGCTCGAAATTTCACCAGGGAAAGGCTCGAATTTTGTAGTGTTGCTGCTCATACAAAAAATGAATAATTATCTTATAACTCGAGAACATATATTTAGAGTCATATAGCTATAAAACATGGCTGAGAGAAGAGCTCATAAATAAAGATCATTAAGGGAGAACGATCCAAAACATGACTATGATTCTTACACATAATACATAATAAGATAATAATAGCAGTGGGATAAATGCCTAATATATCGATATTAATATTCAATCAAATAATGTAATCCTTTACGCATAATAGTAATTGCAGTATATGTTGGAAAATTTATAACTATACAAAAAGTATATGATTTTGAGGTTATATTGGTAAATTTGTTATTTTCTATACATTTTTCTTTCTATTCAAAAATAAAACTCAAGAACACAAATTGCACTAACCATTTTTTCATAATGTCATCCCTTTCTTTGCCCTTCCCATCCAATTCCATTCCCATATTTAAAATTTAGAATCGAGAAAGAAGCATAAGGGTTTAAATGGGTCTTATCATGTCAAATCTTTTTAGTGTCGAATCTGGACAGTTTTTAGCACTTCGTGATGATGAATTTTCATAAAATAGTTACACTTAATATTATTTTTTTATAAAGAATCACAGTAGCACACAACTCATTAGATCTAGGGGATGTATGGATAATAGTTCATTCAATTTTATTATTTTATCTATGGTCATAAAGTAATTACAAAATTATGTCTAAATCTAAAATATCGAAAGTAAATGATGGGAAGTGTATAGAGTATAAGTAAGGTATGGGAAGTATGATACAAGGGTTATGAACATAGTTTGATCATAGTGATCTATCATTTGATTGTTACATCATCTTGGGAATTTAGCCTAATCGAGTGTAGCATATGTTGTATTTGTCATTGGTTGTTATAAGGATTTTTGAGAAGTAACAAGTGCATCAGATGAGTTTTACAATCCTATTTTTTTATTTTTATTGGGATGGAAATGATGCAAAATTGTTTTGAATGTTAAGTAGTGATTATGTGTTTTATTTGGGTTGGACATGTTATGACTATTATATGACTATGCTCTGTGTTAATTGGGATTCAGTCATGGTGTGTAATTATGCGGTCATGCAATGTGATCATGTTGTGGAATTAATTGCATGTACTGCGTTTGGCATTGCAAGGGTAGTGGTCATGGCCTAAGTGTAGGTTCTAACTGGTAGACTTATAGGTGTGTAAGTGACATATGGATCGAAGAGGTACGTTCCACCTTAGGGTGTGGTTTGATTTGAGTACGGATATGCATAGGTTCATAGTAGTACATTTATGTTCAGAATGTTTGATTAATCACAACAATTCTAGTGTATACTTTTTATCTTAAACATGTGACTCTCACCAAATTTATGTTGATGTTTAAAGCATCATTTCCTCGTGAGCATCTTGGTGAAAGTGGAGTTAGGAAAAGTGGTCAGAGAGACCTTAGGCTTGCATTTGGAACTTGATTTATTTTGATACTTTGCACTTTTTGTTGAATGTTTAGGTATTGTCATGGCACGTTGTGTCATTTTTATGAATTAATTTTATAGAAACTAAAAGGAGGGGTTGAATAGTTTCTCTTCGATTTATCTCCTAATTAAAATTCCTTTCAATTATGTAAGTATCAAAACTATCTTTTACTTGAAAGCTAGTTTCATAATGATTAGGTTCAATTCTAATGCATTAACAATGACAAGCAGTAAGTGTAATGATGATGAAGGTAAGTAAAGAGTAATGAAAGAAACAACCTAGTAGGAAGATACCAAGATTTATAGTGGTTTGGCAACGAAGCTCTATCCTCGTTCCTACTCCACTCCTCGAGTACACCTACTCGAAATTTCCACTATATCCACAAGCTCCCTTCTTGGCGGAGAAAACTTTACAACGTCGCTTACATTATTTTCCGACACTAAGCTAAATGTCGAGACCTAATCTTAGCTAAGATCAATCTACACAACGTCGTCAACTTCACCATTTTACGAGACAATGCTAGATGTCGAGTTCTAATCGAAAGATAGAACCAATCTTCACAACGTTGCCTACTTCACCATTTTCCGACACAAGGCTAGATGTCGAGTTCTAATCCAAAGCTAGAACCAATCTTCAAGAATCTTCACTTTGAAGCTAAGTGAGAACTTCACACAACACAACTACACAACACTTTATAGTTTAGTGAGAACTCACAAGACACAACCACATCACTTTATAGTTTAGTGATAACTTACACAACTTATTACAACTCAACTAAACATATCCAATTACACACATGTAACTTGGATCTACACAACACAAATCCAAGCACACACATATGCAAATGATTTACACAACATTAATCCAAGTATTCACAAATAGCTTGCATGAACACAACTAGTCTAAGTATTCACAAATACTTTGGATCTATACAAGACACAAATAAACAAATGGTGAACATGACTAGATCTTTAGGAGAGGATGATCTTCATCAAGGCTTCATCTTTAATCAAATCACAAGTGTGTGAGTGATCTTCTCTTTGGACAAGGTAAAGAAGGTGATCAAGAGGATAATCATAAGTAAACATACTCAACACATTAAGTGATCATTTAAAAATGATTAGGATTAGAAAGGAGAAAGAAGGCTAAAAGAAATGTCCAAAAAAGGGTTATAGAAAATGCAGATTTGATCCACTATTTATAGGAGACAAAAACCAACGCTAGTTGAGCGCGGTTCTTTATCTCCCTAGGCGGTTCCTTATCGATAAAGAACCGCATAGGTACTTAAAGAACCGCGGATGTAGATTCCGCTTCTTTTTGTCTTTTAGTGGGGTAGGAATATCTGAGGCAGTTCAAAACCTTCAAAGGATATTCTTATGGCATTTGGAATATGCCATATTCAAATTTACATTTTCATTTTAATAAAACATTTTCTTAAAAATAAAGTTTATTAAAAATCTTTTGTCACATTTGACAAAAGTAAGTTTTAAGGCTAATCACTTTTATGATCACTAAACATGATTAAGATATGTTAGTGTAATGATTATTACCTTGATGATAGTGTTTGTTAGATAATTCGTTTTACGTTTATATTTTATGTAAAATGTCTTTGTAATTTCTTGTGATCAAAACTAAGAAAGATTAGTTAGCACTAACAATGTTTTTAGGCATTGCTTTACATTAACAATCTCCCCCTTTTTGATTACGACAAAGTATAAACTCATTTACGTAAAATACAAAATTATTCGAATTATTAACGAGTTTATCACTATCATTTCTCCCCCTTTGTCGAAGCAAAAAGGTTAGCACAAGTCTTTGAAGAAGAGAAGAATCAGACTTTGCTAGTAGCTTCCCCTTGGTGCTTACTCCCCTTGCTTGGGGCACCAGTGAGTGAGATATGGTGACATGCTACACAAAGGTTAGAAGATAGAAAAGAAACACCAATGTATATATGTGCACTACCTACTAACTAACTTGAGAGGGAGGAAGAAAAGAAATCCTAAATTAGAAGTAAGTATTTGCTAAGTATGTCCAAAGAGTGTGTGTTGACAACATCAAAGTTCAATTGGTGGAATAAAGAAAGATAAGAAACATACAAACCAACCAAAATGATTAAAATGTCAAGGGGTTACAAATTTAGAATTTATGGAATCACCCATAATTAATTTTAAATTTTAACCATGATCAACTTGTTAACAAATGTGTGAGAAAGAATTAGTGGGAAAGGGATAACACACATAGCATTCATATTACACAAATATGAAAGAACATACAAGAAAAATATTCATACACACAATATGAATATTTAAAGCAAAAACTATGGAAAATAAACCACAAAGCATAAACTACTATAGTAGTGATAATCTTCCAAGATTGCTTAAGTTTTATTGACTCAAACAACTAAAGTACAAAATATGCTTTAGTTCGAAAAGAAAGACGACGAGGCATCATTCGAAGTTTTGTTCGTGGGAATGAAAACTTTGAGAGGACGTCGAGTGAGGAGGAATTCAAGGAAATTTAGCTTGTCATAAACATGAGCAAGTTCAATTTGTTGAAACCGACAACAAGCACACGAGGATCCATGATGCAAAACAAAGTCGTTAGTTGGGGGAGGTCCATCAAAATGAGAATTTGGTGGAGAGGGAGATAATGGTTAAGAGATGTTTTCACAATGCCTAGTGATATTTGGGAAAAAAGATAGGTCATTGAGTTGTGGAGAGTTGAAAGGTTTAGGTGGTGGCGGAAGAATTTCCTTTTCTCTGGTAATTGAATTTATAGAGTAAGTCTCATTCCAATAAAGAAGAATTATTGGAGGGTTTTGGAGAAGAGGAATCATGAGGATTCTTGTTCTTCTTGATCCAAATGGTTTGAAACAAGATTTTCGGTTTCTTTGAAAGCTTAGAAGAAGATGCTTTAGGTTTAGAAGATTGTGACAAAGATATGTCAAGGTTAGGAATGGAAGAGTTAGGCATTGTGAGGGATGAAGAGAAGAACTCCAAAAAGAGAAGAATTTAAAGAAAGTAGACAAGGAAAAGATTTGAAATGAAAACAAAAGGTTTTAG
The DNA here is from genome assembly GCA_025667525.1 of Glebionis coronaria. NCBI lineage: Eukaryota > Viridiplantae > Streptophyta > Magnoliopsida > Asterales > Asteraceae > Glebionis > Glebionis coronaria. The sequence goes on from CM046881.1 coordinate 172,564,357, forward strand.
GGAATGTTTAGCCAAATTGGATAAACATGGAATCTTAACAAAGACAGTGGTCAAAGAAGAAAGACCAAAAATAAGCAAAAAACGGGCTTGATGTCCGCGGTTCCTTAAAGGAACCGGCGGTTTCATATCGATATGGAGCGGCACGACTATATATGTAGCCGCGTGCATTGGACGTGAAACCATGATTTTTTAAAGTTTTGAAGAAAAATAAGACTCTTTCAAAATTTTGTAAATCTTGAATTTTTACCTTTTTTAGCACTAGAGAATGCTAGGGTTGCATAAAAGCAACACACTCACAAAGAGTGTCTTGACAAAGGGTGACAAAATATTTAGATAACATTGTGATCCATATTTTAGTCAAGTTTTAGAGGTTTTGATAGATTTAGGTTCAATTTTAAATAAACTGAAGTTGATTAATGTGACCATATAGGTTGAAACATATAAAACTAAATCTATAGAACATCATCATGAAAAACTCATGAAGAAAAGGAAATACAAGAAAAGAAATAACAACTAACTAATACAAAGTTAGCTTAAACAAGTTCTAGATAGCATTGTCTTCCTTGACTTGACTTTCTTTAAAAACATTTGATTTTGAAAATCATCATTCATCTCCTAGGAGGAGGAGACATGGAGAACAAGATAAGCAAGAAATCATGCAACCTCCTATGAAGACCAAGCATCTCCAACCTTAGGTTTTGAATGATGTAGTTTTTATAGAGACAACATGGGCAATTAGCACCATGAGCTTCTAGAAAACCAAAAAAGTAAGGATCACCCATGAAGTGAGAAATAGGAATGCCCAAAAGAGGAGCATTAGTGTTTGAGGGAGGAGGAGGTGGTGGAGGCATATTGTCCAAAGGTGATATGGGTGAAATGGGTGAATTTGGTGGGGTGAAAGGAGAGGTAATCAAAGGCTCATCATTCACAAAAGGAATGCTTTGAAGAGGTTGAGGTTGAGTATTCACATCCAAGGGAGGACTAGGCGTGAAAGGCGAGGACAACTCATTCATTCTTGATTGGAATGAAGAGGAGGTAGAACCATGTGAGTGGTTGGTACCATGAGTTGAGTTGGTCTTGCATGGAGCAAGAGGTGGTGAAGGTGATGAAGAAATGAGAATAGGAGAAGTATCATTCTTGGGTGTATGGAAAGATGAAGAACCAAGTTTGGGTAACTTAATGTTGATCTTAAGGTTTCTTTTGGAAGAGGAAATTTTGGGAGAGTTGGATGTTCTAGTGGACACCATGGTTGTGTGTTTAGGTTTAGAGAGAAGTTGAAGGGATGAATAACACAATCAACAAGAGAGGGTTTAAGAAGAGGAATGGATGATCTAAACTAGTAATGGTTTAAAATCATTTTAGATGAATAATGAAATTAGGTAGTCTAGTTAAGGAAAGTGCAGGTTCTTGCAAAAAATTTATCAATGTTTACACAGATTAAGGGAAAACATTGTAAACCAAAGATTCTCTCGGAATAGACAACGGCGGTTCCTTATGTAGGGTCGTGGTTTGATATGGATAAAGAATCGCGGGACAGATAAAGAACGGCCTCAGAGGGTTCCATAAAATGCATTTCCTGAAACTTTTGCTAGCCTAGATTTTACACAAAGGTTTATCAAGCCAAAGTGAACTATTAATCAAAATCTAGGAAGCTAGCTAACACATAAGACGCACAAAGCTATGTAAATCGAAAGATCGATCACATAGGCAATTAGGATTAAAATACTAAGTAATCCAAACACATAGCATTAGTTAACAAACATAACATCCTAAAAATAAATATAAAGGAAATAAAGTTCAACAATCCAAACATGTTCACAAACATGTTAACCATGATAAACCAAAGCTTCACTTCTTCTTTTTGCCAAGTCCCTTGATCAATTTTTTTAATGCTCTTGAACGATCCTCTTGACTCCACTCGATGATCATACAACTCACCTTGGGTTTTAAGATTAGCACGATAGACATCCCCAAGTCCAAAGTTATCCGGAAGTCTACTAGTGGCAAAGTGAGGAGAAGGGATAATTTCGTCTAACCCGTCCATGAAAGTGTCCATGATTGGGTGGGAGTCACTCAAAGAGCCAACATGAGTACTAGTTCCTACGTCACCACCATCACTTGGTGACATATCAAAGTCCCCATCATCGGACTCTTATGGATCGTACTTTCTCGAACCTCGATCACTTATAGGCTTTCGTGGTTGTACCTTTTGAAGGTTTATTAGTATCATAACAATTATATAAAACCCCAAACGATATCAAAGCACACATAGCGGAAGCGATTTAACAAGATCATAATTAATAACACAACTATAATTAATCGAATTAGGGTTACATACCTTTACACTAAAGCAATTCCACAAGACGAAGAACGAATCACCAATTTGGGTTTATACCATATATACCAAGATATAGTTTAAAGTAAGACTATATTAAGTTCTTGTACACACGTAATACAACGAGCTAACCGTGATTCTAGCACGTGAAAATGAAGCTACACCGCTTGTAAATAATCTACCCAACAACCTTAGAGAGGGGCTAGGACTAGATTATGTATACAATCGATCAACCAAGAAAAACCAACCGAAACCCTTTGTTGGTGAGGTGTTGCGATCGACCAAAGAGAAGGAGAGGGGAAAGATTATTGTTGTTGTTTTTTATTATGAGGGGATTAGGAGGTATATTTATAGGCCTAAACATCTTATAGCCCAAGATAAATATAAGGCAACAATCCCCCCCCCCCCCCCCCCTTCGCTTAACCGACAGTCGAAACACCCTTTAGGGGGTGTTCCAGAACCTTCCATCCTTCTTTCCTTTAGTATACATACTATATATTTATTTAACGCTCGTTATTACTTAACTATTAATTATTTAACGATCGTTAAGGTTATATAGTTACTTGCTCGGTTAAATTAATAAATACAGAAATATATTTATTAAATAAATTAATAAATACAGTAAATATATTTATTAATTATATTAACTCTTTACGTATTGTGTGCAATCCCGTAATCTCGAGTTCGATCCTATCACACGACTATTAAATATAAGTCCATAAACTTACAGCTCCCACTTGTACATATTTCAAATATCGTGATTACATTGACTAGCGTCTAATTACAAATAGCAATGTCTCTAGTACAACTCAAGTAAGGTCTACTGGACAAAACCTTTTAACGATTCTGCATCGTTATTATTATCCTTTTATTTCTAATACAACGTTAATAAGGATATGGATCTTAGTCATTCCTTTCATTAACCATTCTGTTTCTCGTTCATAGATTCATCAAGATTACCAAAACAAATTTGGGTGTGGCCACACAAACATCTTACTAATCCCACAAGGGGTCTAGCTGTATTAAACTCCAAAACGAAATTGGAGGAAATAAATTCCATATTGACTACGAGCAAAACTTATGAATTTTGCAACACTTCCGAAAATAATCCTTATAGCTACCAGTTACGTTTAGCGTTAGATTATTCCACAGAGATGCACTAGATTCATAACAGTTTCCTTGTATCGCAAGTATAAGGATAACTATTTATGTTTTACTTAATGACAAGGATCCATAAAGTAATAACATATAGTTGGGATAAGTCCTATATTTGATTCATCGAATATCATCCAAAATCGATCAATATACTTTCAAGTATACTCTATCACTATTTTGATTTGTCTTAGTTTAATAATATTCCCATATTATTAATCGACAACGGACATTTAGCCTAACTTTTATTCATGGATTAAAACATGTAAAATAGGATACACTTATTAAATAATAAAAATAAACGAAACCCAATCTTTATTTCATTATATAATAATGTCATAACATCCTTTATCCAAATACTAATCACAGATTTATTGCATGAGTTAGCTAGCTAGTTGCTGCCCAATCACTTTGGCATGCTTAACTACATGTGGTCTAGGCAAAGCCTTAGTCAAAGGATCTGCTACGTTATCATCTGTGTGAACTTTTATCAATTTTATTTCCCGAGCTTCAACTTGTTCTCGGACGTAGTGATGTCTACGCATAAAGTGTCTAGCGCCTTTCATGACTCTAGGGTCATTGGCAAATATTATTGCGGCAGAATTGTCACAATACATATCAATAGGTTCTTTAATTGAAGGCATCACTCTAAGATCTTCAATAAACTTCATAATCCAAACAGCTTCCATTGCAGCTTCTGAAGCAGCCATGTACTCATATTGAGTAGCATGCATTGCAATCGTTGTCTGTTTCTTGCTCTTCCAGTCAACTGCTCCTCCATTGATAACAAAAACATAACCCATCTGAGACTTCGTATCGTCTTTATCACATTGCCAGGACGCATCATAGAAACCTGTAACATTCAGTTCCGTGTCTGGTTTCCCTCCATATACCAAAAACATATCTTTCATACTCCTCAAATACTTTAGAATATGTTTAACAGCAGTCTAGTGGAGCTTCCCTGGATTCTGTTGGTATCTACTGACCAAGTTCTGAGCAAATGCCACATCAGGCCTTGTGCATCTAACAACATACATTATAGATCCTACAGCCGAAGCATAAGGCACCTTCTGCATGTATGCCTCCTCTTCAGGAGTTGATGCATCCATCTCATGACTCAGATTATGCTTAACTTCCATAGGTTGAAAACCTTTTTTAAATTATGCATATTATACTTTTTTCAAAATATTATCTATATAAGCATCTTGACATAGACCAATTAACCGTCTTTTCCTATCCCGATAGATCTTATTCCCAGAATGTATGCAGCTTCTCCTAAATCCTTCATAGAAAAACATTTACCAAGATAATCCTTAACAGCTTTATGTCTTGGAATGTTACTTCCCATGATTAATATGTCATCAACATATAGGACTAGGAATGCTACATCACTCCCACTAGCTTTGCGATATACACATGGCTCATCACGATTCTAAATAAATCCAAACTTTTTGATTTCTTCGTCAATTCTTTTATTCCATTGACGTGATGCTTGCTTCAAACCATAAATGGACCTTTGAAGTTTGCACACATGACCTAGATTCTCAGGATCAACATACCCTTCTGGTTGCTGCATATAGATGTCTTCATCTAAGCGACCATTCAAGAAGACAGTTTTAACATCCATTTGCCATATCTCATAGTCATAGTATGCTGATATAGCTATGAGAATCCTAATAGCTCTTAAGTCTGCTACAGGAGAAAATGTCTCCTCGTAGTCTATGCCAAAAGTTTGAGTAAAACCTTTAGCTACTAAACGAGCTTTATAGGATTGTACTTTTTCGTCCATGTCAGTTTTCTTCTTGTATATCCACTTATGTCTCACTACTATAGCATTCGGTGGTGGTTCTACAAGAATCTAAACATCATTTACATTCATGAATTTCATTTCCTCATCCATAGCAACCATCCACTTATCCTTCTCAGGATCAAGTATGGCGGATTTATAATTAGCGGGTTCACCAAGATCCCCTAACTCATCATCATCCTCTATGTTAAGACACATATTGATATTTGCGTTTTTAATCCTTGTGGATCTCGTAGAGGAACTAATTCTGGTGGAACCGCCAGACTTTCTGGTTCTACAGGAATTACATCGCTAGTGTTTTCAGAAGGTAATGTATCTATATGACTCTCCTCATCATAGTTTCTCCCACTGAATTCTTAATTTACAAGATCAGATTAAAGGAAGTCTCCATACCTAGCAACAATAACTTTGTTCTCAGGTGGATAATAAAAGTAGTAACCCATAGTTTCCTTAGGGTATCCTACAAAGATACATTTTACAGATCGTTGTTAGAGTTTGTCACCCGAGTCACGTTTCACATACGCCTCGCAACCCCAGACCTTTAAATAAGACAAATATGGCTTCTTGCCATGCCATAGTTCATATGGTGTCTTATCGACCTTCTTTGTGGGAACCATATTTAAAATGCGAACAGCAGATTCTAGAGCATAATCCCAAAAGGATAAAGGTAAAGTTGTAAGATTAAATATAGATCATACCATATCTAATAATGTACGATTTCTCCTTTCAGATACACCATTTTGTTGTGGAGCATAGGGAGAAGTAAGATGATGAACAATTCCATTCTCACTTAGATAATCTATAAACTCTTGACTTAAATATTCACCACCTCTATCAGAACGAAGAGCTTTAATCTTCTTCCCTAATTGCAGTTCTACTTCTGCTTTAAACACTTTGAATGTTTTAAATACATCATGTTTATGCTTAAGTAAATAAACATAACCATAATGTCTATAATCATCCGTAAATGTTAAGAAGTAGCTAGCACCTTGTTGATCCCAAAGTCAGATCTTAAACCTTAATAGCTTGTTCAAGGGTTGTGATAGAGAGAAAGAATTCAATCTAACACTAGAGAAACTTTGCAAAGCAAAGTAACTAAACAAGATGCGGAATGTAATGTTTAGCACAAGAACAAATGTAATTCAAACGTTGAACTTTAATATATCAAAGATATACGAATACCCAAAGTGGTATTAGGGTTTACAAAACCTTAAAGTAATAATAATGAAAGACAAAAGAGAAAAGACACACTTTGCATGCTAACCTAGTGAGTCCTTTTATAGGCACAAGGACTCACGTACAAGATCACTACTAACAAACTATGGAAAGTATTAAGGAATAATAACTGAAACGCGTAAAAATCTATTCCATGTTTATCTTTGACAGCAGGGCCTTTGACTTCAGCAGGGGAACCAATCCCCCTGCCTTTGTTATTTAGCAGGGGGAACGTACTCTAGCAGGGGTACGAATAATCAACTAGAAGGGGAAACAAATAAGCATAGATTTATTCCCAACAATCCTCCCCTAAACTTGTGCTTTCCCCTAAAGACAAGTTTCTGAATAAATGCTAGTTGATGAGGATGCTTACAAACTCTCTGGCCAAATCTGACTATGAACCATTCTTACCATATCATAAGCAACAGGCTTCTTAGCATCTACAATTAGGTTAGCCTGTGCCAGTTTCTTCAAGGTGTCCTGAGAGAAGGGATAATACCTATGATTGAGCAAGTACACACTCGCACCTTCCATCACCACCTCATAAACCCCAAAATTAGTAAATAGCTTCCAATACAACAAATCTCCTTTGTTTACTGCATCAAATATAGGATCAAATAACTCATGCTCATACATCTTATGCATGCACTCCCAGATTACCCAATCCTTTTCCACGCCATCCATGGTAGGAGGTTTTGCAGCAAACGTTTTCTTCAATATTTTCCACAGATCTTCTAAGTCTTCACTATCTAAAATTTGAAACATGACATCTAGACTTAGAAAGGTCTGTGCTGTATTGTCAGCTCTTGTAAGCTTCCACCAAGTCCTCCCTTTGTGTTCATAAACCGCATACTCTATAATAGCAAACTTCTTTCCAAGTTCACTAGGTGAGATATCATCGTTTTCCTTCAGAATTAGCTGTTTATCAATCTCATCATTTGAAGGCCTTTGAGACTCTTTCGTAACTATGCCTACTTTCTCCATTCTCTTGAGTCTCTTTGCTGCTCTTTGTACATTAAGTACAGACTTCTCAAGTACTTCTGGAAAACTTCCACCTGCTTGATGCGATGCCCCTGCTCGTGATGATGCACCTGCTTGGGATGATGCACCTGCTTGTGTAGTCTCTCCAGCTTTTCTTTTCTTTGATTCTCTAGCTTTCTGTAGCATTTCACTTTGTCTCCTAAGATACTCAGCTTCCTCAGGAGTGTTGATAGTCATCCAATCCTCCACATCATACAACTTTAGAACTGGTCTGACTGCTCTTTTTATGGCTTCAAAACTCATATCACTGAAGTCACCATCCTTCCACTTTCTATGTCTCTTAAGCAGAACTTTGTAGTGATCAAGTTGCCCTTTCTCTGAAGTTCGATACTTCTCACTCTGAATTTGAATTGCCCTTCTTTCCAGATACTCAGTTTGATATTTGTAAACAAGGCAAGTCAACTCATACCTGTCTTCCAAAGGAGCATTTTTCAACTCCTTCTCCCATTGGTCAAGAAACACTCCAACATGAGGTACCCTGTCATCTAGTTCTCTATGCATAATCTCAACCTGCTTTAGCATATCTGTGGGCCTCATCTTCTCCATTCTTTGGTCCTTCATATCCATCTCCTCTTGTTGTAGCCTGAGAGCTACTTGTGCATCAAGTGCTTCTTGAGCCCTTTGCTGTTCAGGAGTCAGATGCTTGTATTTTCTCTTGGGCTGTTGCACCATGATTCCTTTTCCTTTGTCTTTTGGATCCACTGCTGGTGCTGGTTTTGCTTTAGATGCAGGTTCTTTGATTGTTATCCCCTTTTGAGCTGGTTGCTTTCTATTCTTCCTAACAAAAGTTTGAGTAATGTTCTTAGCAGGGGATAAACTTACAACAGTGGGATCAGCAATGGCAGGGGAAACTTTTGAAGCATGGGCTTCTTCTGGATTGCCCATGGTGAGCAATGTTTGAGCAATATCTTTGGTTGCACTCCCCTTGTCACTTCCCTTATCAGCACTTTCTCTCTCCATCCCTTTTTGAGCACTTGTTATCTTTCCATGTTCCCCACCAGGATATGAATAATACTCAGTAGACCCTTCTGTGTGTGGAATTTCCTCCCCTTTGGAAGCATCCTCATCTGTGGAAAGAATCAGTCTGGGCTTTCTCCTCCCCTCAAGAGTAGCAAGTCTGGTTTCCAATTGAGAGATAACCAGACCTTGCTTTGTGACATCTTGTACTAGTTGTGCATTTTGCCTTTTCAGACTCATGCACATTTTCGTCAATTCCAAATTTGTCAAAGGTTTCATACTGCTCTCAATCCTAGAAGGGAATTTCTCCCCTTGTTGGATATCATGGAGTGAGGGAGAGGACTTATTGATGGTGTCACTATCCTGCTCACCCCTTGAGAATGAAACAGTAGTGGCAGCCAAACCCCCAGGTTGCTCCAAACTCTTGGAGACTCTCCTTTCTGCTGCTTGTGAAGATTCACCAGGCAAGGGAGACCTGACAAACCTGGATTTTGAACGCCTTTCTTGTTGTGGATCAGCAGGTGGTAGGTTCTTGGCAGGGGAATCAGAAGGTTGATTTATGGCTGTTTGATTTTTGGCTTCTTCCCGTCTGATTTGGTCCATCATAATTGAAGTGAATGGAATGTTTCTGCCAGAAAACAAAGGTGATGGTGCAAGTAGTGTGGGGAAGAGTTTGGTGGTGTGTTGGGTTGTTGAAAAATAGTTTCTGTGTTTAATGGGACCATGATCACTCATATTCAGCAGAATTTCTATAAACCTTGGATACATACAAAACTTTGAGGTGCTTGAAACATTTTTAACCATGCCTTTAAAAATCATTTGAGAAAAACAATACTTCCTCCCTGTTGCAAAGCAGATCAGGGTAGAAGCTATCTCACTACCAACCTCATTAAAAGCAGTGGTTTTTGGTGACAAAAATTGCATAATAGTATGAATCAAGTATTTCCAATGAGGGGCAAACTGGCCTTTAGCAAACTTACATTTTTGATTTTCAGAAAGTTTGTACCCTAATTTAACAAGACCTTCAAAAATTTCAGCCTCAGAAAAGTTGGTTATTCCATCCTCATCATCAAGGAGAAGATTCTCCCTGATGGAGGCAAGTGTGATTACCTTGGAATGACCATCAACTGTGCTTTGAATTATGACCTCTCCATTCACTGTTTTGGTCATGGCTTTAGACCAGAACTATTGAATGTGTGAGGTATAGATTCGAGGATTGATGAGAAGGGCCACTCTGAAGTACGAAGACTTTAGAAAGGCCACATCATCAGCAAACTCGGCTGGTTCATCATGAAGCAAAGCAATTTGGTTATGATTAGGAGCAATTTTAAGGGTCATGATGACTTTTGAAAATAGTTTGGAGGTTTATAGAGATGAGAGGTAAGTGGGATCAAGTCGAGAGAGAAATATGGACCTGCTGGTAAAGGGAATTAAGTTTATATAGGCAAATTGAAGAGCTGTGATTGGACCAAAATTTTCAAATTGCAAAAATATCAAGGATAAATCTTGATAAAAATTTAATATATTTGAAATAGAAGGAAAAGATTACCAATCAGCGAAGAAAGCGCCTTAAATATCTTTTAAAAATAATAAAATATTCCCTAACCAAAATTTAAGCAAGCAGGCCCAACGGCTATGAACAGGGTAACGGTATTGTCGGTCAACGGTCAAACAGGGGAATGTTGTGAAAGCAGGGGAATAAAAGATAAAAGCAGGGGGAACTTTCCTAGGGGTATTGAACTAGTCATGGAGAGACTAATGCTAACTAGCTCTGCTCTAATGCGCACACTTTTATACACAAGATAGATACATAGAAACTCAAGAGTCCTCTATTCAGCAATGGTCTCAATACAAAAAGTTAATACATAAGTCCCCCTACACCAGGTTATCCCAAGAAAACATGCATACCCCAGTCACCATCCCAACCTTGTCCCTTACCTATGGTCAGTCAGTCTTGGCAATGTGTGCCACAGTTCTGTATTTGAACAGCAAGCTGTTTTAATAGAGAAATGTAAGCACACACTGCAGTGCCTCAAGGTTTCAGAGTTCTGACAAGCTTTGCAGCAAGTCATCATTATCCTGAACCCTCACTCACCAGTGAGAATAGTATGCATCATATGAACCTCTGCATTGTTAGTCTAAAACCACATAGAACCACTTTTGTAAAAAAGAACACACCCAGCTTAAGAGAAAAATCCTCTTGGCAGGGGAATGAACCCCAAGCAGGGGAATCAGTGTTAAAAAGTAGTGGAATGAAAGAGATGGACAAATGGACTAACAAGTATACAACAACAGCAGTGAAGTAACCCTGATTATACATGACAAAATAGACATCAGATTTTAAGGAGTAACCATTCCAATACCTGCAACCAGATACTGAAACCGCCCTACATCAAAAGCTTTTGTTAAAAGATCAGAAACATTAAGTTCTGTATCAATTTTCTCAGAGAAAATCATTCCTTTTTCAAAACAATCTCTGATAAAGTTATGTCTAATTTCAATGTGTTTGGTTTTGCTATGAAAAACAGGGTTCTTTATAATGCAAATAGTGCTGTTGTTGTCAATGAATATCTTGGTTTTAAGAAAGTTATACCCATAATCAAGCAATTGATTTTGTACCCAAAGAACTTGACCACAACATGCAGCAGCTGCTACATACTCAGCTTCAGTTGTGGATGTTGCCATGATAGTCTGCTTCTTACATTGCCAAGATATAAGCCTGCTCCCTAAAAATTGGCATCCCCCTGTTGTAGACTTCCTATCATTGTTGTCACCAGCATAATCACTATCTGAATAGGCTATCAGCTCAAATGGTGACTCCTTTGGATACCAGAGTCCTAAGGTAGGATGACATTTTAGATACCTAAAAATCCTTTTCACAGCAAATAAGTGACACTCTGTTGGTGACACCTGGTATCTTGCACATAAGCAGACTGCAAACATGATGTCAGGTCTTGAAGCAGTGAGATACATAAGAGACCCAATCATAGACCTGTAATTCCTGACATCTATAGGCTTTCCAGGACCATCCTTGCCCCATGGATGATCCTTGTCCATTGGAGTGGACACCTTCTTCCCATCAGACATGCCAAACTTCTTTACAATCTCAGCCACATATTTGTCTTGTGAGATAAATATCCCATCTTTCCGCTGCTGAACTTGTAACCCCAAAAAGAAGTTTAGTTCTCCCATGGCACTCATTTGGAATTTATCCTGCATCAATTTGGCAAACTCTTTGCTAAGCATAGAGTTAGTTGATCCAAAAATGATGTCATCCATATAGACTTGTACTAGCAGAAGGTCACCCTTTTGTTTCTTGGTAAATAGGGTCTGATCAATCTTCCCCCTGCTGAATCCATTGTCTAAGAGATATTTAGAGAGAGTACCATACCAGGCTCTAGGAGCTTGGTGAAGTCCATACATGGCCTTTTTCACTTTGTATACTTTGTCAGGATGTTCTAGGTCTTCAAACCCTGGAGGTTGCATGACATAGACTTCTTCATCAATGGTTCCATATAGGAAGGCACTTTTTACATCCATCTGGAAAACAGTGAAGTCCATGAATGAGGCATAAGCAAGAAATAATCTAATAGCTTCAATCCTTGCTACTGGAGCAAACACCTCTTCATAATCAATTCCTTCTTCCTGAGTATACCCTTGTGCTACCAGTCTTGCTTTGTTCCTGACAACTATTCCCCTTTCATCCTTTTTGTTCCTGAGTACCCACTTTGTCCCAATAGGCCTTGCCCATTTGGGACAATCAACCAGAATCCAAACCTCTTGTATGTCAAACTGTAAGAGCTCCTCTTGCATGGCTTCAACCCAGCTTGGGTCATTTAAAGCCTGAAAAATCTTCTTTGGCTCTTCTTGTGACAAAAATGCATTAAACAGACAACATTGCATGTTGTCATGATTGAACTTCATGGTGATGTTGGCAATGAAGCTGTGCTCCTTTGCTGTATACCTTGTATGTCTGGGGGCTTCAGGATTGCCAATGATCTGAGAGATAGGATGATCCTTATTGATTCTGTAAGTAGGCTGCATGATGACTTCTGTTTCATCTTCTTCCAAATCAGAATTGATGGGGCTATTTTGATTAGGAAATAAGTCCTCAAAGGAGCTTACAAATGATACAGCATGACCTAGAGATGGGTGCTGGTGAGCAGAATGAAGCTCTGAGTAACTAGGACCTCCACTCTTGATGATTCTGCTTCCACTGCTGGATATAAGAGGACCATCATTTATGGGTGTAGTTGATGAAATGAGTGGGGATTCTCTTTTTGCATCAGTAGTCTCATTAGCAACATGATCCTTTGTGTAAGAGGAATCAATTTGTCTAGCAGGGGAATCCTGGATTCCACTGCTTTCAGCCATTCCACTGCCTTCAGCCATAGTAGGGGATGAGATTGGCTGTTCTTTTCCTGGAGAAGAATTATCTTTTTGATCATCAGCTTCACTAGGAAACAATGAGGGTACATTCATGTACCTCAGGGGTGACTTCTCTGCACCATTTGTTTCTTGAGTACCTGAAATGTTAGTGTTCTGCAAAGCAACCGGTACATAATTCATAGACTTTGAAAGTACATCTATATCAAAGAACCAGTCAGGACCTGTTTGAACATCTTCAGGTTTGTCTTCAAGAAAGTTCACATGAAGATTTTCTGTGATTTTGCTTGTCTTCTTGTTGAAGACCCTATATCCCTTGCTGTTTAATGAGTAGCCCACAAAGTATCCATCATCACCCTTTTCACTAAACTTACCTAGATTGTCAATGGTGTTCAAGATGATCACATGACACCCAAAAGGTCTGAAAAAGTCAATTAAGGGAGGTCTTCCATTAAATAGCTGATAAGGGGTCTTGTTGTGTGCCTTAACAATCAAGGCCCTGTTCTGTACATAACAAGCAGTGGATACAGCTTCAGCCCAAAAGATAACTGGAAGTTTGGAATCAGACAGCATAGTTCTTGCAGCTTCAATGAGTGTCCTATTCCTTCTTTCTGCCACTCCATTCTGTTGAGGTGTTCTAGCAATGCTGAATTGCCTCTTGATGCCTTTGTTTATGTAGAAAGAGTCCAGTTTCTGATTTCTGAACTCACCACCATTGTCTGATCTTATGGTAACTACCTTCATGCTTTTTGATAGTTCAATTTGATTGATGAACCCAATGAGTACATCAGTTGTATCACTCTTTTCAAATAGAAAGAATGTCCATGTAAACCTTGAAAAATCATCAGTAATCACTAAGCAGTACCATTTCTTCATTATACTTGCCACAGAAGTAGGACCAAAAAGATCCATATGCAGTAGTTCCAATGGCTTGGTGGTGGACATACTTGTTTTTGACTTGCAAGATGCTCTGTGTTGCTTCCCTTTCAGACATGCTGCACAAGTATGTTTATTGGCAAAAGACTTGGAAGGAAGACCATGAACCAGATTATGCTTTACTAGTTTGTTCATGTTCTTGAAATTAAGATGACCAAGTCTTCTATGCCATTTCTTACATTCATCTGCTGAATCTTTGGCAATGAAACATGTTTCATTGTCTTGGAGAGATATGTCCTTGAGATCAATTGTGTACATGTTCTTCTGTCTTGGTGTTCTGAGAACAATTGGAGTGTCTTTTGGCAAGACAAACTCCTTTCCTAATACCAAGCATTCAGTGTCAGTAAACAAGACAAAATTCTTGTTATCAGTCATCTGTGACACACTGAAGAGATTATACTTGAGTTCTTTCACCAAGTACACATTGTCAAAAGTCATCCCATTAGTGACAATAGTTCCTTTTCCTGTTATAGTTCCATGCCCATCTCCAAAAGAAACACCATCATTGTCATGTAGGGGCACAAAGTTGGACAAGTAAGCTTTTTGTCCAGTCATACTTCTTGAGCATCCACTATCCCAATATGCTCTATCATCCCTTGTCTTCTTTGTCACCTGCAAAAGGAAAAACAAATTAGTTTTTCTTGGGGACTCAAGCCATTACAGACTTGGATCTACCTCGTGTATCAATGTAGGATAGCTTATCAAAAACTAGAGATACACCATTAGATTGAGTACCCCTTTTGGGTGCCCAAACCCAACGAGCTGAGGCTTTCACAGCTTTTCCCCATCTTCCCATGTTCCTAGAATGTAAAGCTTTTCTAGCAGGGGATACCCCAGTTTTAGCAGGGGAATCCCTATGCTTAGTAGAGGGAACCCACCTTTTGTTTTGGCCTCTATTCATGTGTTGGTAAGGTCCAGATTTATATGCAGTATAAGGTGTTGGGGTGGTCACAGAAGTGTTGGGCTTTGGGTGAACATCATTCTCCTTCCTAAGGGCAGGAACAACATATTTATCAGTCACCCTATTTCTCAAGGCAGGGGCAACATACTTGGCAGGGGAAAAAGATTTTGCCCCTGCATTTAGAAGAATGGTTTTAGGTTGCATATCCTTTAAGGGATTTGCAGCCACCATCTCCATTGGTGCCTTACACTCTTGATAAGTGTGTTCAAAGCTGCCACATGTGAAGCAGGGCTTGGTATTAATCACAAAGTCTTCTCCTAATTGATGAGACTTTTGGTCATTCCAATTTCTTTGATTACCTCTGACATTCCTGTACATACCAGCATATTTAATGGTAGACTTAGGGGACTGTGGCCTAGTCTTAGATTTGGGAGAAATACTCTTAGAACTAGGATTGCTGCCAGAAATTCCTTCTTTTGAGAATCGAACAGGGTTGTCAATTTGCTTTAAACCAACCTGTTCCTTTTTAACATCCCTAATGACACTAGTTTTAACTAGAGACTCTTCTGTATCAAGATTATTAGGTATATAAGCACTCAAGTCAAACTCAATGTCATCCTGTTTTTCAAAACAAGGGAGACCAGTCCAGGACAAGTCTTTTCTAGGAGAAGGAGCATGGATGTTAGCAGGGGGTGGTGGTATGGTAGCATTCATATTCTTAATTCCAAACCCTGTTTTGTCCCTAGGAGATTGACCATTTTCAACTGCCTTGGTTAAATCTTTTGAAGCTTTTCCAAATTTTTCAACAGTTTCCTCATCTATCTTTTGGTTAGCTTTGAAAATTTCAAGTTCAGCAGTTAATACATTTATAGATTGGTTATTCTCCTTAGCATCTCTTTCTAGAATCACAATGTGATCCCTATAATCACTTTCTCTTTGCCTATACTCTCTTATGGTGGACTCTAATTGTTCTAAAGCACGTTTGTAGTTATCAAGATCATTATCACAATTGATATAGTTAGCTTTTACCTTTCTGATTTGATCATTCAAAGATTCAGTATTTTTCCTACAAGCTTTAGTACAATATGAGTCATCATATACCTCATTGTCAGAGCTGGAACTTGACATAGCCATAAGTGCAAAATCTTCTTCCTTTTCCTCAGCAATCAAGGCTTGATTTCTTTCCACATTCTCTGTCATAGCACTCCAGTCCCATCCATTTGCTCCATCTATCCCCTGCATGGCTACCATGGCTTTAGCACCAGAATCCTCATCTCTTGTTTCCTTTCTGTAGCTATTTCCAGACTTAGGTCCTCTGCACTCCCTGGCAAAATGACCCTTCTTGCCACAATTATAGCATTCAACTTTTGTTTTATCAAACCCAGCCACATCAGAGGGATTAATTGTGATCTTCTTCCCATACTTCTTGTGGAACCTGTTGGCTCTCATGCTGAGCAAAGCCATATTCCACTTGATATCCAATTCTTCTAGCGCTTGCTTACTTATTTGACTTAGATCTTCATGTAACACTGTAGATCCTTGTGGCCCTTGAGATGCTATAAAAGCACACGCAGTATCAAGGCTGAATGTAGCTGGTCTTTCTTCATCATAGGAAGGTCCAGACCTGGTAGCAGGGGAATAAGTAGCAGGGGCTACTTCTATTCCACTGTTCTTGGAGATTCCACTGCTTTATGATATGGATGCCATGTTAGCAGGGGAATCAGTGATTCCACTTGAGTTGGTGGGAATTGTTCCTTTGACTTCATTTCATTGACAATAGGTTCAAAAACCTTTAAGTTATTATTTATGTCATCAATGTCTTTTTCGTCCAAATCATCCTTATTCTGCCAAATTGCCTTATAGACAAACCATTCTTTCTGGAGGCTGTTAAGAAACCTGGTGTTCACCTGCTCTTTTGATACCTCAATATCAAAGAATTCCAAGTGGGCCACCATGTCTTGAAGCCTATTGTAAATAGCTCCAATTGATTCATCACCAATTACTTTGAAAGAAGCAAAATCATTCAGCATTTGATTTTTCTTCTTCTTCTTTGTGGCTTCATTTCCTCCAAAGGTTTTGCCTATGGCTTCCCATAGATCCTTAGCTGTTTTGTATTTCCTGAATCTGAGTTGATGTCTATCAGGTAGGGCCAACAGCAATGAGCTGTGAGCCCTGACATCATGCCTTCTAGCCAGTATTTCCTTATCACATAGAGCAGCAGATTTCTTCTTGTCCTTACCTTTGGAACTTTCACCTTCTTCCTTGCCCTCTTCAACTGCCACCATTTTGTTGAATTGATCACCAAACTCTATGATCTCCCAGAGAACATAGTGTTCCATTTTCAGGTATTGTTGGATTCTGAATTCCCATAATTCAAAGTTTTCAGGATCCAACATGGGTAACTTGAGGTTATTGTGGTTGTTGCTGTTTGAGGATGAATCTGAAGACATGTTTGCTATGAGGATTTTGTTCTTGATTTAGACAAAGTTTCTCAACAAGCTCTGATACCACTTGTTGATCGCAAAGTCAGATCTTAAACCTTAATAGCTTGTTTAAGGGTTGTGATAGAGAGAAAGAATTCAATCTAACACTAGAGAAACTTTGCAAAGCAAAGTAACTAAACAAGATGCGGAATGTAATGTTTAGCACAAGAACAAATGTAATTCAAACGTTGAACTTTAATATATCAAAGATATACGAATACCCAAAGTGGTATTAGGGTTTACAAAACCTTAAAGTAATAATAATGAAAGACAAAAGAGAAAAGACACACTTTGCATGCTAACCTAGTGAGTCCTTTTATAGGCACAAGGACTCACGTACAAGATCACTACTAACAAACTATGGAAAGTATTAAGGAATAATAACTGAAACGCGTAAAAATCTATTCCATGTTTATCTTTGACAGCAGGGCCTTTGACTTCAGCAGGGGAACCAATCCCCCTGCCTTTGTTATTTAGCAGGGGGAACGTACTCTAGCAGGGGTACGAATAATCAACTAGCAGGGGAAACAAATAAGCATATATTTATTCCCAACACACCTTTCCTTGACAAATGTCTAAGTGGCCCGCACACATCAGTATGTATTAAACCAAGTAGATCAGGAGCTCTTTCAATATTGCTATTAAAAGGTTTCTTGGTCATCTTCCCAGAGATACAAGACTCACATTTATCGAATTATTCATCATTGATATTTTCCAAAAGACCTTCAGGTTGAAGCTTTTGTATACAAGTCTTCATAATATGGGCAAGTCTACAAACCCAAGTATAAGAAGAGTCCTTGTCAAACTTTCTCTTCTTATTCATGTTAAAGACAGATTTATCATTGTTGGATTCATTATCATGCATGTCTATTTCAAACACACCATTCACAAGAATTGCATTAAAATAGAAAATACCATTTTTCTAAACAATCGTGTGAACAATCCATTATTCAACAAACAAGAAAAGGAAATAACACCCCTAACAATTGTAGGTGCATAATGACAATTATTTAACATCAGTACTAAACCCGAAGGTAAAACTACATTAAATGTTCTTATTATTTTTTTAGAACGGCACATTAAATGTTCTTATAGCTTCAACTACTGCTTGTGCGCCATTGCCCACTTGCAGAAATTGTTCCCCATAGGATAGCTTCCTTTCCAGATTAAATCCCCGCAGCGTATTTACAAATATTAATACCGCATCCCGTATCATATACATAGGAATTTAATTTGTATGTTAAATTGAACAATTCAATCATAAATAAAGTACCTGAAGCTGCAGCGCTCTGCTCAGACTTCTTCTTTATTTCTCACAATTCTTCGAGGTAAAGAGGGCAATTCCTCTTCAAGTGACCACTTGCCTTGCAATGGTGACAAGTCTCATCCTTCTGAGATCTATTCTTCTTGACAAAGTTCTGCTTAGGTTTCAAATAAGTAGCAACTTGTTTTCCCTTATCACCCTTGCCTTTGCCTTTCTTCTTATTCGCTTGCGGTTTTGGCTTACCCACTCTACCCTTTTGTGTGGTTAGTACAGAAGGCGTAGCGGTAGATGCCTTGTCTTTCAACCCCTTTTCAAAGTCAATGAGCATTGCATGCAAATCATTAACTGTCTTCCCCGTGCAATGCATATTATAGTTTCTAATAAAATCATTGAAGTCCTTGTTAAGGGACCTATTGATCAAGTTGATAGCCATATTATGATCATAGGGTAGTCCTAGTGCAATGAGTTGTTCCATATAACCCCTCATCTCCAAGTAATGGGCACTTACAGACTTTACTAGAGCTTGCAGCTATGTAAAGCATCTACTAAGTCGTAGATCTCCACAGCTTGCAGCTTCTCGAACATAGCCTTGAGCTCATCAAGCATTCACTTAGGTGTAAATAGCTCATACTTCTGTTGAAGTGGAGGAGCCTTAGCATTAAGCAAGCCACCTCCGAGTGCTTCTTAACATTAGCAGCGTGTTCAAGCCTTTGCGCATCAGATGCTCCTTCAGCAAGACCCTCCGGATAGGGAGTAGTCAAGATATCGATAGTACCCGCTGCTCTCAAGACAATTCTTAGCGAGCGATACCAATCATTGAAGTTTGGGCCAGTAACTTCGGGATGTTCAAAGAAAGCTTTGAACGTAGAACTGATAGTGTTATTGGTGGATTGAGCAATTTCTACAGAAATAAGTTCATATATTAGTATTTTCGATAACAAAATACTTTCAAGAAAATAAAATCACCCTGGTATAAAACCATATTATTTTCCCTGAATTCTAGAACTATATTGACATAAATCCATTACATCAGTTGATCTGCTAGTAATGAATGTACTCAACATAGCGACTTGTCGAACAATTCAATTGACAAACAATTTTCAATTTCTAGATTTTAAGGGATTTACATTGCCAAAAAAACGTTTTGTATTGTAAACATGTTTCATCCCTTATGAATGCATTAAGTTTCCTGATCTCACTGAGTAACTTAATTAAGTCGTCTAATCTGAGTAACGTAAAACCATCATAAGAATTCTCATTCTACGAAAGGTTTTCTCTCCATCACAACATCACCCAAAAATCTCATTTGATGACGAAGTAATTTCAAGTGTTCGTCAATTAGGAGCATTCGACTTAAATTTTAAGGGTATAAATTTTGATGTCATAATCAATGTATGAAGAAGCATGCATACAACTCCATAGCATAAGTTTAATAAAACATTTAGTAAACTTTTTCATGAGACTAAATTTCTACATAAAATTATGTTGCGGTATTGGTTAAACCAACTAAAAAATTTTATCCACAACTATTCACAACGTACTTTTGCTAGAACTCGGTCACGCACAAAGAAATACTCTTATTCATTGTGTTTCGTATGTGAATTTGTGATAAATCACCCTTAAGGTATAATTCAATTAATAATCGTAGGTAATTTTAATTTGACACACAGGCGAGCCGGGAATTTGGTCAGCGACTAATGGCATAACACCTCCTTCCTTAACCGGGTACATGACCAACTGTGCGTTAAACCCACTTTATAGTTTGTCAAAAAGAGTATGCCGTTAGATTATTATTGCAATTCACCAATCAACGTAATCTTATGTAATTTAAATCTCTAACAAATCTTTATTTAAATATGATTTAGTCCATATTATTTCTTTTCGAAAAAAATCCTTTTTTACAATAATTCAACAATTTTATATAAACAAGTAAAAAAACTAAATTATAAACACATAATAACAATTTATATGTGCAAAAATATATCAAATATCCACATGCATACGATTTATTCAATAATCATCAAATCTAGGTCTTTATATTCATATAAAAGTCTTCCCTAATTCTAGATTTATTGAATCAAATAATCACGTAGCACATAAAATCATATAAACATAAAATTTTACGATCCATGAAAACATGCACGTTATCATGGATTCCCCATAAATCTTAACAATTAAATATCTACGGATCGTAACCATACATTACATAACAATTAATCATGCAATTTAATCTAAAATTATCCCACATGTAATTTAGGGTTTCAAAACAATTCTTTTATTTATTAAAAGTTTGACCAAAACCCTAATTTAAAAAAAAACAAAACCCTATGTTAGCTGATGTAGTGTTTTTACCACTCTTTAGGAAAAGAGAGCAAAATAGGGAAAGTATTAAGTGTCGGTTTAGGAAAACCAAGCACCAATGACCAATGAAGTTCAAGTTCGTTTCCCAAGGAGGCAAGTGCGTTGTGCTAAGAGATGATTAACTTTTGTGATTATAATTTATGAAGAAAGAAAATAGAAGAGATTAGAAGAGAATGACGGTTACGATTAAGAATTAAACTAAGACGATTAGTCGTTCACGTAAAACCGTAAAAAGTGACAAAATTAAAAATATACCCTAAAATTCCTAGAAAATTGCAATAAATCCTAAAAAATGTAATTAGAGTTTACAAAAAATCAAAAATCACTCAAACCTTTTATTTAATTAAATAATAATTTATTAATTCTAATTAAAGCCCAAAAAATCAATTTAATTAACAAAAAGCCCAAAATGAGATTTTTTTTCAATTGTAAACCTCTAAAATGACTTAACTAAATTTAAAACTATTTTTGAAACTTTTAAAATTAATTAAAACTATTTAAAAACAATTAAAAACTATTTAAACTTAAAATAATTCTAAAAATTAATTTAATGACAATAAAAATATTCTAAAAATTGTAAAATTCCTAACTTAATGTATTTGAACTAAGAAAAATGAAAAAACTTGAAAAATCTAAATTGTAATTTTTAATAATAAAATAATAATAAAATATTAATAAAAATACAAAATTTATTAAGAATTCTAAAAAGTTGCAAACTAGCTTATTTTAACCTAAATAATACAGAAATGAAGTTGAAATTACAAAAATACCCATATTGGGCCTAGAAATGGGCTAAAAGTCCTAACAGACCCCTTAATGGGCTATTTAAGGCCCAATAAGAAAAATGTTGTCCGTATAAGCCCAAAAGCTCCTATATGACTTAAAATTTGATTTTAAAAACAAAACTCTGAAGGCCCAAAAGCTGAAAATGTGTTTAACCTAGCTTATTTCAAAGCAGCTTATTCTTAATGGGCTTTTTAGCCCATTAAGCTATAAGCTGATGCCATAAGCTCAAATTAGACACACAAGCTTCTTTTGAGTTACTTAAGAGATCTGTAAATAGAAAATTGGAAAAAGCACAAGGTATAAGCCTGAATAAGCTAAAAGCTATCTTCACAAAACGACAAAATCGTCGTTTTCGAGTTATAGGCCACCCCAAGAGCTGATTCAACTTTCAAAAGCTTTTAAATGAATTAACTAAGCTTAATCAACAAAAATTTTTTCAATAAGCACACTCAATAAGCTGAAATAAGCAAATAAGAACTTAATTAAAAGTCAACCTTATGAGTTTTCTAGCAAAAAGTCAAAGCCAAGGTCTGATAAGCTCCAGATCAAATAAATGGGTCAAATGAGGAAGATCTATTACAAAAAATAAGTTGTTTCAAGTCTGGATAAGCCAAATTGGCTTATTAATAAGCTGAATGACAAATTACACTAGTAGGGGCTAGTTTTGGGTGTTGAGCAGTGGGAACTTTTCCCACTGCTTGACTTTCTTGACTATTTGTCTTTAGTGACTTTTTGTTGGAATCAAGTTACAAACAAGGCACCCTTGTGATCAGTGAATCACAAGGAGTCAGAAACAACAAAGAAATCACACTCACAAACAACCAATCAGTGCAGTTAATTCAACTTATCACCAGATCTCACACAGACATGAACATAAGCAGTTATGAACTTAATAAGTTGTTTTAGCAAAATTCAGCCAACCAAATTGCACCAAAAACATACACAAGCTATATTTAATTCAAACAAACATAAATTAACAAGTTACATGCATTGGTTCAAGGCCTAAATCAAGATTCAACCACAAAATAGTTACTGATGAACACTAAACAAGTAGATTTTTCACTTTGCTAATATACTTGACCAACAAGCCAATTTTAAACACTCAAATCTTGTTATCAGGTTACACAAACTTTGATTTAACACCTTTTAACCCTATACATGCATATACTCTAGGTATTTCCAAAATCTTAGGTCAAAATCAGTTAAAACAAATGAGATATAGCACAATCTTAGATTTGATGTTTAAAAGCCAACAACTTGCAGAAACTAGCACTCAACCAAGTGAATAGCAGATACAAAGCATAAACAACACCTTCTAACAACACAATAGCAATCTATGCACTTAAACAGATACTACCAAACACCCCTTATCTTTTTCAAATCAAATTTAAACAAGTATAAGTGTATTCCAAGGTTACCCAAGCCCAATCAAACACATTAACAGTTATAATATGCAGTATTAAGCAAGATTAAGCCACAAATTAAGCAAGAACACAGGCAATACATAAAATCACCAAAAATCAAGATTTTAAGCAGATTTTAGGAAGAAAGGTTCCAACCTCATGGATGTACATCCACACCCACGAATTTTGAGCTTATGTGCTAGCAAGAACAAGCACAAGCTTCCAAAAAAAAGCCTGCTAAGATTCAACAAAGTTAGAAGCAAAATTATTAAAACAGAAAGGTGACAAATCCTTGATTAATACAACTCTTGTACCCCACACTTGATTATCCTCAAGTTATAAGCCTCACAACACCTTGATATCACAATATCAGGATGCTATGATCCACTTATAGCCCAAGAATTCCAAGGTGTACCAAGATCTTAGCAAAATATCAAGATTTAAGAACTTTGAGCAATTTCTTGCACAAAGCCTATGAAAACGTTTTGAGATTCAGGTTTAGTAAACATGTAACATTAACAAACAATAATAAAGATTGGCACTTGGTTTCTCTTCAAAGATTCAAACACTTTTCATTCAAAAATGACAAAGGATTTACCGAACTTGAACAAAGGAAAAATCAAGAGCAAAAACAAATGTTGCAGTTCCTATGCCTTATATAGGCTACATTGTGGACTAGAAAGCAATAAAAAACGTAAAACCCTAGTCGGTGAGTTTCCAAATATGCCCTTGAGGGTTTTGAAGGTTCTTGAACATGTGACTTTGTTTGGCAGTTTGTTGAGGTGTCAAAGGTGGAATTGTGATCAAAGAGTCCAAAGTAAGCTTATGATGTAAGCTGGTTGTGGGACGTTGGATTTCTCTGGCTATTTTGGCATCTTCTTCTTCTTTGTAGCAGGGCATGTCCCATGTGACATGTGTGGTGAGGTGGCAAATGATTTGGGAGTTGGGTTATGATTAAGATACCCTTAATCATAATTCTGGAAAGATTTAGGGGCTAATTACAAGTAATTAGTAAACCCCTAATTATGTTCATACGGTGAATAGTGCTTAGTTTAATCATGTTTAGGATTTAAACATTTGTTTGGCGCGTGTTTTAGGATTAACTAATTAAATTAGTTATAAACTGGCCAAGTGGAAAGCTGAGGTGGATGAATGGTGAAGGGTGATTGGTGGAAATCAGGTAGTGGGGCACGTGTCATGTGGTGAGAGGTCTAGGTAACTTTCCTTGTCTGCCCAATTCAGTCCCTCAATTATTTAATTCCTTTCACCTGTATATAAATTAGCCAAAATCCGTTTTCCTTTGTTAATGAAGTTTCACTTTTCACACTTTTGCCCCAAATACTTTTCCAAAGTATTTTCAGGGGTATTTCTTGCCAATTGTTGATTCTTGAAGGGCTGTTTTGGCATTTTCTTCATAGATAATGGTCTTGACTTGTTTGGTTGACTTCTTGGAGGACTGAAATTGACAAGTCATAATTATTGAGGGACCATTTTTGTCATTTTTTCAAAGTGGAGGGCCCTTTTTATAATTTTGACAAACTTTAAGGACCAGTCTTGTAATTATGAAGATACAAGGGTTTAAAGTGTCAATCCTTCAATATTAGAGGACCCTTCTTGCATAATCTTCAAATCTTCAAGGGTTATTCTTGGAAAATCTTCATTAGGGCTTGGTTCATTGTGCGGCTTCGTTTCCCGTGTTCGTTTTTGCATGATTCTTGTGATCTTTTGTCATTTTCTCAATATACGTACCTAAAATACACAAGTAACAAACACAAGCATATATTTGGCCATTTTCATGATATTTAATGCATTTAAAGCCCTTTTTGGACGATGAGACTATGTATAAAAGCAGTCTCATCACTCCCCCATACTAAACTATTGTCGTGCCCTCACGCAATGCTAGAATAAAAGTATCGTAGCACCTCCAAAATTCATTTTTATTCACTTTATTGAATGATAAACTAGCTACACTACTACTATTGCTACTACTTGTGTTTTAGACATAATGTATGATTTTCATCGCAAAATGGGATGTTTAGGTTCATAGAATAAGAACACGTGAATGCTTCGTTAGAAATAATTTCATCGTCCTCGATCTTCACACCAGTTCCGTGCTAAGCGTGTAACGAGATCATTGTCATTATAAGTTAGTAATGCTAACACTACTCATATGCCCTAATCACGTACTTATCCTCCCATTTTCCTAGGTTGTATCTCTTATATTTTATTTTGTCTTGAATGTTTCACGAGGATACATTGTTTGACTTATGCGATAATAGAGATTTAGGTCTAAAAATAGAGTCCTAACGGTGTAACCAAGACCATCGAATTAATAACCCCTCCTAATAGACAACGATGTCAAAAAATTAAGTCAACAAAAAGGATCGATAAACACGGTTTTATAACGGTTTTGAACATGAGACTTATTACCAAGACTTTTATACGCCCCCTAACGGAAGGGCCTTATTATCATAGGTTTACCTCCATCTTTTATTCAACTTATCCATGAAGCTTTTATTATGACTTCGGTCTTACCTTGCCTTTTATTATCCGCCTCATCGGTGGTTTTATTGTGACCAAAGACGTATATCCTCACGCTAAGACGAATTTTGGATCTTTAAAGCTTCAAAGATTAAGGCTTGATTCACTTTCAATTTTGCATAGATTTTTCGGCCTTGTGAGCTTCAAATTGTTTACTTGATTTAGGTGAGCACTTGAAATCTTATTATTGGGTGAAGCTTTCGATTATTCAGGTTGGCAATACTTCAAAACCGTGACGCTGGCGATACTTTAATGTCTTCCCAATTTAATTACATGGAAGCTACTAGAAAAGACTAGAAACCAACAATCAAGACTAAACCGCTAAGTCAATATTTATTAAGCAAAAAATATTTACAAGCGAAGGGAGAATAAGCAAACAACGATAACATATGAGTTTTTGAAAGAATACGAGTACTCTTCGTTTAGCATAGTAACTTATAATTATCTCTATCATTTCTCGTCCTCATTTAAGAGACTTAGCCTAATATAAAGTTAAGGAATTGAAGCTAAGTGCTCAACACGCACGGTCGAGTCAAAAATTACTCTTATTCTCGCCATCAGAAAACCTACATTCGTGTCTTCAA
Organism: Glebionis coronaria; assembly: GCA_025667525.1. Classification (NCBI taxonomy): domain Eukaryota; kingdom Viridiplantae; phylum Streptophyta; class Magnoliopsida; order Asterales; family Asteraceae; genus Glebionis; species Glebionis coronaria. The sequence continues at coordinate 172,590,509 of CM046881.1, forward strand.
ACACTTATAGAACATGAGAAATTTTTTAAAATTTGGCCATTTTTAGTCTTATTTTGCAACAATATGATAAACAAAAAGATAAACTTTGGAAAGCGTGAAGGTTTGGCAAGGTAAGTATATATTCACCCCCCATACTAAAGTTAAACATTGTCCTCAATGTTTCGAGTCTAAGGGTTGGAAAACTCCCATACTAGAGACGTAGTCGAATGCTTAATCTAGCATGAAAAGGGTGTAACCGTTAAATTCAAAGCCGTTTATGAAGTGTGCTATAAACCTAAGGTTAGAACATCAAAGGATATATTATGGATATTGAGAAAGTCCTCAAAGCAAACGATCGAGTTCTCCCATAAAACGAACACAAGAGGCTCCAATCGTGAAGATAATGATCATCTAAAATCCATAATTCACAAGAAACCACAGAACAAAGGTTGGAAGGGCACAAATCCCCACACGTTACTACATTAGAAAGCGATAATATGTATATAGGATAAGCATGGGATTCCCCCACGAGGCACCTCGTTTTTTATTACCGAGTCATGAGCTCGACTCGATCCCCTCAGTACTAATTATCATCGGGGAAGGTGATTTGGTCGAGGTAGTTCAAGGATGAAACTTCCCCGCCAAAGTAGTGCTTCAACCTATGTCCATTCTCCTTGAAATTGGGGACATCATTTTGAGCTAGCTCGATGGTCCCATATGGAAAAACTTGAGTCACAGTGAATGGACCGGACCAACGGGATTTCAACTTACCGAAAAAGATTTTCAAATGAGAGTTAAAAGCAAAACTTGATCCCCAATGTTAAAAACCCGGTTTTTAATTTTTGAATCATGAAACTATTTAGTCTTTTCTTTATAAATCAATGAATTTTCATAAGCAATATCCCTTAATTCATTCAATTCATTTAGTTGCATTTTCCGGTGTTTTCCCGCGGTCTCCATATCATCATTACAATGCTTAAGGGCCCAATAAGCTTTGTGTTCAAGTTTAATTGGCAAGTGACAATTCTTCCCATACACAAGCTTATAGGGAGTGCACCCGATGGGTGTCGTATGAGCGGTCCTAAAGGCCCATAAAGCATCGTCCAACTTATCCGACCAAGATTGTCGGTTTTCCCCAATCGATCTCTCTAAGATCCTCTTCAAAGCTCGGCTTGAAACCTCGACTTGCCCACACGTTTGTGGGTGATAAGCCGTAGAAAGACGATGTGTAACCCCATATTTCCTTAGGACCCTTTCGAATTGGTCGTTACAAAAATGGGTTACACGATCGCTTATGATCGCACGAGGGGTTCCAAACCGAGAAAACAAAGCTTTTCAAAAACTTGACTACCACACGAGCATCATTGGTGGGCAAAGCCTTAGCTTCCACCCACTTAGATAGGTAGTCAACGGCGACAAGGATGTACTTATTACCATGAGATGATGGGAACGGCCCCATAAAGTCAATGCCCCAAACGTCAAAGATCTCACACACTTGGATGATATTTTGTGGCATTTCATCTTTTTGTGAGGCTTTTCCTTGTCGTTGGCATGAGTCACACGACTTCACAAGCTTATGTGCATCTCGGTAAATAGTAGGCCAAAAGAAACCGGCATCAAAAACCTTCTTAGCCGTGAGATTAGCACCATGGTGACCACCCGTGGGTCCCTCGTGACAAGCTCTAAGGATGTTAGAAGCTTCGGTACCAAAGACACAACGTCGAATAATTTTATCCGCACAAGTTCGAAACAAGTAAGGGTCGTTCCAAAAATAGAACTTGACGTCATGAAAGAATTTTCGTTTTTCTTGAGTCGTCACACCATTGATGATGAAGTTGCCCGCATGGTAATTTGCGATGTCCACAAACCATGGGGTAGAAGAATCAAGCTTAGAATTCACTACACCAAGTATCTCGAGAGGAAATGTTTCGGTGATTTCCTTGGGCTCGTAAACAGTTTTGTGAGGATCTTCTAAACGAGAAAGATGATCGGCCGCTAGATTCTCGGCTCCTTTTTTGTCAACGATTTTGTGATCAAATTCTTGAAGGAGGATAATCCAACGAAGTAATCTCGGCTTTGCATCTCGCTTAGCCATAACATACTTGATAGCCGAATGATCCGTATACACTATGCATTTCGTCAAGACGAGATAAGGTCGGGATTTCTCAAATGCATACACCACGACAAGGAACTCCTTCTCCGTTGTAGTGTATTTTAGTTGAGCCTTGGTCATCGTCTTGCTAGCATAGTGAATAGGAAAGAAGTGTTTTTCATGACGTTGCCCCAATACGGCCCCAATAGCATAGGCACTAGCATCACACATGAGCTCAAAGGGGAGGTTCCAGTTGGGAGCAACAAGAATGGGAGATTCGGTAAGTTTCCTCTTAAGGATTTCAAAGGCTCGTACACAATCTTCTTCAAAGACAAAATATGCATCTTTTTCGAGGAGATGTGTAATAGGTCGAGAAATCTTTGAAAAATCCTTGATGAATCGACGATAAAAGCCCGCATGGCCTAGGAAACTCCTAACTCCCTTATCGGTTTTGGGATGAGGTAATTTGGCGATGACGTCTACCTTAGCTTGATCTACCTCAATCCCCGCTTTCGAAACCTTGTGCCCTAAGACGATTCCACTTTTAACCATAAAATGACATTTTTCCCAATTAAGCACAAGGTTGGTTTCCTCACAACGCTTCAACATTCTCTCAAGATTCGATAAACACGAAGTGAACGAACTACCAAACACGGAAAAGTCATCCATGAAGACTTCCATCATCTTCTCGATCATATCATGAAAAATAGCCATCATGCACCTTTGAAAGGTTCCCGGTGCATTGGAATGTCTGAATGGCATTCTACGATAGGCAAATGTTCCATATGGACACGTAAACGTAGTTTTTTCTTGATCACGAGGATCGATGGGGATTTGGAAATAACTAGAAAAACCATCTAAAAAGCAATAGAAATTGTTTCCCGCAAGACGCTCCAACATTTGGTCCATGAAGGTCAAGGGAAAATGGTCTTTTCGAGTGGCTTCATTCAACTTTCGATAGTCAATGCACACTCTCCATCCAGTTACGAGTCTAGTGGGAATTAACTCGTTGGCATCGTTTGGCACAACGGTCATTCCTCTCTTCTTAGGGACACAATGAATAGGACTCACCCAAGGGCTATTGGAAATAGGGTAAATCATTCCCGCGTCAAGGAGTTTTAGGACTTCCTTTTTATGACGTCGTGAATTTTGGGGTTCACCCTCCTTTGACATTGGATTGCGGGTTTGTAATCCTCCTCCGTTAAGATTTTGTGGGTACAAAATTTGGGATCGATCCCCTTAATGTCGGATAACTTCCACGCAATTGCCCCTTTGTGATCCTTTAGAACATCGACAAGTGCAGTTTTTATAATCCGAAAGATCTTTCGCAATTATAACCGGCAACTTATCGTCTTCCTCCAAAAATACATATTCGAGATGAGGAGGTAAATCTTTCAACTCGAGGATAGGTGGTTCCTCAATTGAAGATTTGGGCTCGATACTCATAACCTACTCGAGTGGAGGAAATGGGAAATCTTTAAGAAAATCCTTGATAATCGAGAAGTCCTCATCGTTGTCGAAGTCTTCGTCACAAGTACGTGAAACATCGAATTCTTCCAACGTAAAACCACCACCTTCAAATGGAGTGAAGGTTGGTGTCGAGTTATCAAGAATGGGATCTAACATAGTCGGATTGCCACTATTTTCATCATCACCAAAACCTAGAACGTCTTGTGAAAATTCCTCGCAAACAACGTCGATCATATCAACGAGGTTTATGGTTGCAACGGAATAAACATGAGAAATTTGAGAATTTGAGTTGCGTTTATAACAAGTTCCTCGTCGTTGGAATGTAAGGTGATCTTTCTAGCATGCACATCAATTAAAGCCATAGACGTATCTAAAAACGAACGACCTAAAATGAGAGGAACTTGAGGATCCGTGGGAATATCGACAACGATAAAGTCTACCGGATAATAGTACTTTCCCACTTTCACAAAAACGTCTTCCGCTAATCCACATGCGGGAATCGTGGAATGGTCGGCCAACTCGATAGACATTAGTGAAGGAGTAAGATTAGGAAGATTGAACGACTTGAAGATTGCAAGTGGCATCAAGTTAATACTAGCACCAAGATCGGCCAAGGAATATCATTCTTCCATATCTTGGATTGCACAAGGAATCAAGAATTTACCGGGATCACCGACTTTTTGAGGTATGCGGTTAAGATAAACCGATGAACAACTAGACAATTGTTGCAATTTCTCTTGTTGTCCAACATACTCTTAAAGTTAGCGGCAAATTGAGGCATCATGACCAAAGCATTGGCAAAACTCACATTAAAATGAACGTCACGAAACATTTTCATAAAAAGCTCAAATTGGTAGTTATCGCGCTCTTGACGTTTCTCCTTTCTAAGTCTCGACGGATAGGGCAAAGGTGGTGTGGGTTGAGGCATATGCATAGCCTTTGGAATCTCGGGTTCCGAATGTGGTAATGGGTCAATCTTAGGTGTGGCATGAGCGGTACTTCGTGGGATTGGGACATGCACCTTTTCGACCACTACCTCGGGTTCTTCCTCAATTGCATCCTCCGTAGGAGCAATTGGTTAAGGAGTCGGTTCCTTAAGTGTCTTACCACTACGTGTGGTAATCACTTTCATCTCTCCCTTAGGGTTCGATATGGTGTTGCTAGGAAGACTACTCGAAAACGGTTTGCACATAATAGCCTCAAACATAGATGAAATTTTATCCTCAAACATGGATTGCCTATTCTCGGCCTTAATCATCTCTTGTTTTATTTCATGTTTCCCTTGTTTCATTTTTTGTTGGTTTTGTTGTAACCTAGTTACATTTCCTTCCATTTTGTTTGTATGGATTTTAAGCTCATTTTCTAACTCGTTTTTCAACTCCTTCTTCAAGTCGTTCTTAAACTCGGATCTTAGGCTAATGATTTCTATTTGAATGTTGTCAAACCTAGCATCGTTTCCATTAGCGTATTCAACAAATTCATTTGGAAGATCTTTCAAAGTTTGCAAACCCTTGTTGTTGTTTTGAAAATCATTGTTTTGATTTTTGTTTGAAACTTGATTATTAGCCCCTTGATTCCCATAGTTTCCTTCGTAGTTGTTTTTAAAACCAACTTGATTGTTTCGATAGTTGTTGTTAGCATTTTGATTGGGAGCAAAACCCGGTGGAGTCAATTGATTAGAGCGGGTAACTTGACCGTTTTGGTTGTAAGTTCCCGTGGCCGCGTAGGCACTCGAAGTGTTACCACCGTTGGTAATGCACTCGGAGAAATCATGACCTCCACCACAATACATACATGAAACCTCAACCACTTTAGCCGTAGCGGGGGCACTTTGTTCTCCGACTTTGAATTCAATTAAAAGTCCTTTAAGCTTATCAAAGATTATGTTTTCCAAGTTCGCCTCAATTTGGCAAGCATCGATGGTATTAGACAAAGAAGGTGAAGCCGAAGACGAAGCCTTACGAACACTCGATGTGTTACGAGGACTATACACCTTAGATCTGTTCTCAATTATCACCAACGCTTCCTCAACCGTTTTACACAAAAAATTACCACCCGCGGCGGCATTTAGATAATCCCTTTCATGATCATTTAGTCCATTGTAAAACGTGTCAATTTGATGCAAGTCGGAAAAACCGTGATGAGGACACTCATGTAACATTTCCTTAAACCTATTCCAAGCCGTTGAAAAACTCTCATTAAATTCTTGTGAAAATTTTGAAATCTCGTTTTTCAAATGCGTAGTCTTAGAGGGTGGCAAAAATTAGTTCACAAACTTAGAAACGTGATCCTTCCACGTCAATATAGAATTGGGTGGCTCTTTCTCTAACCAAATTTTAGCGAGCCCCGCTAAGGAATACGGAAAAAATCATCATCTTAATTGAGTCATTAGCAATATCCTTAAATTTGCAAGTGGCGGTAAGACGATTGAATTGGCGGATATGGTTGTGCGGGTTGTCCTTTTCATCACCACGAAATTTGTTGTTTTGGATCATCAACAACAAACCCGTTTTCACTTCAAGATTCTCCGCAAGGATAGCGGGAATCACAATAGCCTCTCCATAACCCTCGGTGGGTGCTTGAAGTAACTCCATCATAGTTCGATTCGCCATGCTTGGTTCTTCTCTTACGACAGGTTCGTCAATAGGAGACTCCTCACTAGAAAGATTAGGAGTAGGTGTTGACTCCTTTCGGTTTCTACGTTTACATGCACGTCTTGCTTGGTTGCGAGTTTGCATAAACGTCACGTACAACGTGGGGATGAGCAAAGAAGATTCTTTTTGGTGTTTTGTATTTTTCCAATTTTTTTTGTGGTTTTTGATTGTTTTTACTTTTTTTGATTTTTGTGATTGTATTAAGTAGACCAAAATCTACAAATCTCCTCCTTAATCAAATCTCTTGATTAACGAAGCCTCAAGGAATGAAAACGATCACGTGAAGTGAAGGCCTTCGATGACTTTAGAACGTTGTTGGAACACCAAAACGTTCAAGAGGGTTTAATCAAATGAAACCAAGAAAGTATATATGATACTTAATAATACTTTGGGCGGCAAAACCCTCGATTAGTGAAATTAAGATTTTGCTAGTTGAAAAAGTTCGTTTTCGGTGTCTAATCGAATTGATTACCAGTTTAAAGTGTGACTCGGTCGTTTTCGGTTAACAAAAAGAAAGTTGATTATCTATAACTAATTAAAAAGTAAATGCGGAAAGTATTTAAAAGCAAATTAAAGACAGGTACAAATAATAAAAGTAAAACAAGGTGAAAAATTAAGCTAGAAAATTACTAGAAAAACACTTTAATAAAATGCAATCTTAAAATAAAACTAAAATAAAAACAATTTAAAATAAAGTTTAAGAAAATGGCGGGAAATATAAAATTTTGATTTGAAAATAAAGACAAGACATAAAAACTAAGACTCCATCGGAATCCCAGATCCGAATCCCAGATCGGAATCCCAGATCCGAATCCCAGATCCGAATCCAGATCCGAATCCCAGATCCGAATCCCAGATCTGAATCCCAGATCCGAATCCCAGATCCGAATCCCAGATCGGAATCCCAGATTCGAATCCCAGATCCGAATCCCAGATCGGAATCCCAGATCCGAATCCCAGATCCGGATCCCAGATCGGAATCCCAGATCTGAATCCCAGATCCGAATCCCAGATCCGAATCCCAGATCCGAATCCCAGATCCGAATCCCAGATCCGAATCCCAGATCCGAATCCCAGATCCAAATCCTAGATCCGAATAAGGGGGAGTATCACAATACCGATCGCAATGTAGAAACCCTTGTGGTTTTTATGATCGTAACAAGTTGTCGGAATCCAAATCCCATTCCGATGGAATGTAATACAAAATAAGCAAAACCAATAAGCTAAGACTAATAAGCAATAACCGAAACTTGATTAAAAAGATAATGAGGCGAGACAAAAAGCAAAAAATTTAAAGACTTTTTCAAAACACAAAATAAGCAAACAAAATAAGCAAACTTTAAAAAGATAAAACTTTTTAGAAAACTTTAAAATCAAATAAGCTAAATACAAAATAAGCCAATAATATTGTCAAACTTATATCTTAAATCGTATACAAGCCTAGATGGAAATAAAAAGATGAAATTTTTAATCAAATAAGCAATAAGATTAAGCAAAATCAATGCTTAATCCGAACCACAATCAAATCAAAACAAGAAAAGTAGAATAAGATGGATAATAGAAAGCTTGATTAAAGGAAAAATAAAGATTCAACAACAAAATGAACTTACTTGGAATTAAAAGGCAAGAAATTTAAGACATGAAATCAAAATGACATGAAAAATAAATGGTGCAAGGAATGAAAATGGTGGAAAGACTATTTTTGTCAAAATTAGCTAACAAAGAGAAATGAAGTGAAATGGGTGCTATATATAGGGAGAAAGGAAGGATGCATGTGTTGCTCCTTCTTTCTTTCTTTCTTCACGTCTTTTCGTCTTCTAAACTCTTCGACTTTTTCGACGTTGTCTCGAGATTGATTAAACTCGTCTTGAAAATTCTTCATTAATTAGACTTGGGTTCCTCGGCTTTATTAAACTTTCATCTTCAGACTTGTTCTTCGATAAATCTTCAGAATAGGTCTTGGACTTCCGTTCTTTTTGCACTCTTGATCTCTTGACTTCATCTTTTGTCTTTTTCTTCGATAAAAGCCCGTGAAAGCCCGTGTTTTCTTCCCTTTTCACATTTTGGTCCTAAATCACAACAAAAACACAAACCACGCATAATTCCAACATTTACGACATAAAATACACGTTTTGGCTTGGTTATTATTATAATTAAATGGTAAAAGGATGGGTGTTTTCACACCTATCAAATCCCCTACACTTGACCATTGCAATGTCCTCATGCAATGCATTAGTTACAAAGCACGTTTTATATTTTCCATCACAATCAATCCACATTGGCCTTTATTAAAAGATAGAAAATTTCAAAAATAAGAAAACAAGTAAAGAGATAAAAAACTTACCTTATTGTTTTGGAAATGTCATGAATGATTATCACCCTCAAGTTTCACGCTCCCTAAACCAAGCTTAAAAACGAGATCATTGTTATTATAAGTTAGCAAACTAACACGAACTCATATGGGCCGATTATTCACTTAGACTCCCTTATTCCTAGGCTTATCTCTTATATTTTATTATTGTCTTGAATGATCACGAGGATGCATTGTCTGACTTATTTCGGTAGTTTAATTAGGCCCAAAATAAAGTAGGACGATTTAATCAATAGTTAGCTAAAGGAAAAAATCTTTTAAAACTGCTTCTCGGGACCTCATAAAGTTCATATCTTGGAATAACTTGCTTCACGATTTGAGACCTCTCTCGGACCGATATTTGGCAGTGACTTCATACTTCAAATCTTGAGAGACATTCTTGAAATTATGGTCTTCTCTTCATAATAGGAATTTCTTCACTTGAAGTTTTTGAGAGATTCTTCATATTTGGACCACGACTTCTTCATTTTTCTCCAATCTTTATTTTGGACTTTGATATACAACGATCCACCTCTTTTTAGGACTTGGATCTATTTATCCTCATACCTTGTTAGGGCCTTTTTGGATAGACTTCTCCATGATCTTTTGGGGAGTATTTACTTTTCGTCGTGTGTCTCGATCCTTCATATTGATTTTCGATAAATGATTCTTCACATCACTTTTGGATCTTTAGCAACAAAATGTAGCCCTCATGCCTTGTTAGGGCCTTTTCGGACTCGCCAATCTTCGCATCCCGCTTCAATAAGTTACGCCTTGGCTATGAACTCTAATTAATACCGAGCAACTTTTAAACGATCCTGTGCTAGAAGCTAAGTAACTTTTCAAATCGTACAACCTTATTTATTGCAGATAAATTTATTAACAAGCGATGGGAGAATAGGCTTATAATCAGCTCACATAAATTCACGAAAGAATACCAAACTTAAAATTGACTCTATCATCTCTCGTTCTCCACAATTTAAAATCTCAAGGAATGAGACTCGTGGATGCTTAGCCAATTAAATCAAAGTTTTGGGTTTTCGAGTCATCTATAGGATCTTGCAAACTCTTAGACTTTTTCAAGTTTAGAATTCGTATTTTAAAGTTCCCTTGATAAACGACTCTCTAGGATCATTTATAGGAACTTGCGAAAAGTTCTTGTTCTTAACCCGTAAGATTTAAGACTTTCGCTTTTTAAAGTTCCCTATATAAAAGCCTAGCAAAACTTGACTTAAACACGTTAAGGATACTAGCTATAGTAAACTTAGATAAGTAAACTCGGGTTGAGTCAAAATATTCACGACTTTGAAAAATTTAAAACCACTTTATTAAACTTTATTTAAGCAAGGAAAGTAAATAACGATAACAAAGGAGAATACTACTATACTACTAGGCCAAAATAGATTAAAAGTTTTGAAAAATGTCGAAAAATCAATTTTCCGGTTAAAATGAGGACAAATATAAGGAAAAGCCCACTTAACTTCGATAGAAGTCTCCCCTACACTTAATATAAACATTGTCCTCAATGTTTAAGCATGTGGGAGTGAACTCCCCTACACTTAGGACATTGTGCACGTTGTTTAAATCTTGTTAAGGAAGAGACAACTAAAGTGATTCCTGTTTTAATATTGAAGAATATAAAATAGAGAATCAAAAGAGTTTAGGATAGAAAACAGAAGACGGGTACACGGAATTACGGGTCGTCAAAAGTCATCAAGAATGGATCTTTGAAAGCTCGAATCCCTGCACATGATAAGAAAGAAGACAACAAAAACATACAAGGGTCTCCTCCTACACTTATTATAAAAACAGATAAAGATAGATAGATAATCGGGTTGCCTCCCGAGAAGCGCTTGTTTTTGTTAACCGAGTCGCGAGCCAGACTCGTCCCCGAATTAAATGGTCCATGGGGAAGCCTCGAATGTAATACCGGGATCAAAGACCTTGTCCTCGTTCCCGGAGGAAAATAATAAAGGAGAGGCCGGAGGGTAAGTCTTGAACGGCATAAAAGTCCTCTCAACATACGAAAAGTATGCGAGGTTGCGATCCACGGGTGGTGGGGTGGGTAAAGTAAGAAAATAGTCATTCCCCAAAGAAATTGATGCTCAGAAAGCGGCAAAGCCGTAAGGTTATCAATCATAAAATGGTCAATGTCACCTCCCGGGTCAAAGCACTCATCCTCATGAACGTTAATCTCTTCGATTTCTTCATCATCGATAGGGGCGTCAAACCAAGGTTTGTCGTTCCCCTCATTGAGGATTTTAGAAACTCGCTCGAAAAGATCACGATCAAGTACGAGTCCATCATTCATTTGTCGGGATTGTTGATAAGTTAAATCCGCACGAATGTGGTAAACGTAATTCTCATTTGAGGAGTGTTGATTAGGTAACTCCTCGAGAATTGGATGATTGGTCAAGTGAGTTGGTTCGTCATTATTAAGAAAAATAAGACGTTTCAACTCATCAAGTTTGGCCTCGACGTTGGAAAAATCGACCTCACTTGTAGGAAGAAGTGGAGGTAAAAGAGCCAGCTCTCGTTCGATAATTTCCGCAATCTCGGGCTCGAATTGGAAATCATTATTAAAAGCGACCTCTTCCTTAATCTCAGCAAAAGTAGGGACATCACAAACCTCCTCAAATAATTTTCGAGACCAAATTCACTAATCTCACTCAATGTATCACAATCCTTAGACACATTAGGGATATCGAGAGAATGAGGTACAATAGCACTAGGACATTGAGCAACAAGATCATTCCAAGAAATAGTAGGCTCATCGTCATCATCATCATAATAGTATGGATACACAGGAGGAGGAGTATAAGTCTCGATATTCGATATTTGCTCTTGTCGTTGATCCTCTTGACATTTTTCGATGATCTTGTTGCAAGCTTCTTGAACTTTTTGAAAGTTGTCAAAAAGAGTGGCAATTTGCTCAGAAGGAAATGCAAAAGAGGGTTGATGATCGAAGAAGTGTTGTGGGGGCTCAAAATTTTGAAAACCTGAATTATAGCATGGGTGTGGCTCATAGTAATTCATCGGTTGAGAAAAATTAGAACACGGATTTGGTTCATAATAATCCATAGGTGAAGAAAACCGAGGACACGGATTTTGCTAATAATAATTCATTGGCTGACAATAAGAAGTATAGTGAGGGCCCCCACAATTGTTGCAATACGGGTATTGAGGAAAACCCGGTGCTTCTTGTAGATAGCTATTACCATTGTCATAATTGTAACCCAGTTCTTGCTCGCCATGAGGCGGGTATCGAATTGGACACGAAACATGCCAATGAGAATCGCTTCCACAATATATGAAAAGTGGGGATAGGAGGTGGATTAGAAAAGGACGAATTAGTCGAATTGCACGAGGGACAAAATCCCAATTGTGAATCGATTGAAATAGGTGGAAGGTCTTTTCCGCATTGCTCGCATGAACACCATTGACATGATTCGCACCCATATAATCGTCTGCCACACCCTACGCAATGGACATAAGAATCCATGAAGAACAATAGATAAGAAAGAAGATTATTTTTGGCGCAAAACTTTCGAAAAAGAAATGCTTTTTTTGATTTTTTAAATGTTTTTGTATTTTTGAAATTTTTTTGAAAAATGTAAGAAAAATAACGTTCATGAGTGAACGGATCCCAAAATCCAATGCGTCTCTAACAAAAAACCGTTAATCTTCACGAAAAGAGCCAGCAGCGGCGCCATTTGAGATTAAGATTTTGCTAGTTGAAAAAGTTCGTTTTCTCGGTGTCTAATCAAATTGATTACCAGTTTAAAGTGTGACTCGGTCGTTTTTGGTTAACAAAAAGAAAGTTGATTATCTATAACTAATTAAAAAGTAAATGCGAAAAGTATTTAAAAGAAAATTAAAGACAGGTACAAATAATAAAAGTAAAACAAAGTGAAAATAAGCTAGAAAAACACTTAAATAAAATGCAATCTTAAAATAAAACTAAAATAAAAACAATTTAAAATAAAGTTTAAGAAAATGGCGGGAAATATAAAATTTTGATTTGAAAATAAAGACAAGACATAAAAACTAAGACTCCATCAGAATCCCAGATCCGAATCCCAGATCGGAATCCCAGATCCGAATCCAAGATCCGAATCTCAGATCCGAATCCCAGATCGAAATCCCAGATACGAATCCCAGATCCGAATCCCAGATCCGAATCCCAGATCCGAATCCCAGATCCAAATCCAAGATCGGAATCTCAGATCGGAATCCCAGATCCGAATCCCAGATCCAAATCCCAGATCCGAATCCCAGATCCGAATCCCAGATCCGAATCCCAGATCCGAATCCCAGATCTGAATCCCAGATCCGAATCCCAGATCGAAATCCCAGATCCGAATCCCAGATCCGAATCCCATATCGGAATCCCAGATCCGAATCCCAGATCCGAATCCCAGATCCGAATCCTAGATCCGAATCCTAGATCCGAATCCTAGAAACCCTTGTGGTTTTTACGATCGTAACAAGCTGTCGGAATCCAAATCCCATTCCGATGGAATGTAATACAAAATAAGCAAAACCAATAAGCTAAGACTAATAAGCAATAACCGAAACTTGATTAAAAAGATAATGAGACGAGACAAAAAGCAACAAATTTAAAGACTTTTTCAAAACACAAAATAAGCAAACAAAATAAGCAAACTTTAAAAAGATAAAACTTTTTAGAAAACTTTAAAATCAAATAAGCTAAATACAAAATAAGCCAATAAGATTGTCAAACTTATAGATTAAATCGTATACAAGCCTAGATGGAAATAAAAAGATGAACTTTTTAATCAAATAAGCAATAAGATTAAGCAAAATCAATGCTTAATCCGAACCACAATCAAATCAAACAAGAAAAGTAGAATAAGATGGATAATAGAAAGCTTGATTAAAGGAAAAATAAAGATTCAACAACAAAATGAACTTACTTGGAATTAAAAGGCAAGAAATTTAAGACATGAAATTTCAAAATGACATGAAAAATAAATGGTGCAAGGAATGAAAATGGTGGAAAGACTAATTTTGTCAACATTAGCTAACAAAGAGAAATGAAGTGAAATGGGTGCTATATATAGGGAGAAGGGAAGGATGCATGTGTTGCTCCTTCTTTCTTTCTTTCTTCACGTCTTTTCGTCTTCTAAACTCTTCGAATTTTTCGACGTTGTATCGGGATTGATTAAACTCGTCTTGAAAATTCTTCATTAATTAGACTTGGGTTCCTCGGCTTTATTAAACTTCCGTCTTCAGACTTGTTCTTCGATAAATCTTTAGAATAGGTCTTGGACTTCCGTTCTTTTTGCACTCTTGATCTCTTGACTTCGTATTTTGTCTTTTTCTTCGATAAAAGCCCGTGAAAGCCCGTATTTTCTTCCCTTTTCACATTTTGGTCCTAAATCACAACAAAAACACAAACCACGCATAATTCCGACATTTACGACATAAAATACACGTTTTGGCTTGGTTATTATTATAATTAAGTGGTAAAAGGATGGGTGTTTTCACACCTATCAATTAGCCCTTTTATCTAAACACTCACAAGCAAGTGGGGAAACGATGCGGCGTGAAGCACTTAACAGCCTTTTTCCTTAGGGTATATTTTATAATACCCGCCTTATACCCACCTTATAGTTTGTGTTTTTCAAAATTAAGCTTCACGAAAGTATTTATCTATTTTGCCTTTTCTTTCTTGTTTGAGATTCGAATACAATGATTGAGTAATGACCTCTCAATCAAGGTTATGTTTTCACACTTTTGGAGTACTTGTGAATTTATTGTTCTACGTATACAATATAGTAATAGTATTCACACAAAAAACAAAAAACCGATAATACGTATCAGTAGAGTTCTACTAATACAATAGATATTATGGCTATATATAAAAACAACAATTTCCAAATCAAAACACATCACCCCTCCCCGGCAGCGGCGCCAAAATGATGTAGTGTTTTTACCACTCTTTAGGAAAAGAGAGCAAAATAGGGAAAGTATTAAGTGTCGGTTTAGGAAAACCAAACACTAATGACCAATGAAGTTCAAGTTCGTTTCCCAAGGAGGCAAGTGCGTTGTGCTAAGAGATGATTAACTTTTGTGATTATAATTTATGAAGAAAGAAAATAGAAGAGATTAGAAGAGAATGACGGTTACGATTAAGAATTAAACTAAGACGATTAGTCGTTCACGTAAAACCGTAAAAAGTGACAAAATTAAAAATTTATCCTAAAAATTCCTAGAAAATTGCAATAAATCCTAAAAATGTAATTAGAGTTTACAAAAAATCAAAAATCACTCAAACCTTTTATTTAATTAAATAATAATTTTTTAATGATAATTAAAGCCCAAAAAATCAATTTAATTAACAAAAAGCCCAAAATGAGATTTTTTTTCAATTGTAAACCTCTAAAATGACTTAACAGAATTTAAAACTATTTTTGAAAATTTTAAAATTAATTAAAACTATTTAAAAACAATTAAAAACTATTTAAACTTAAAATAATTCTAAAAATTAATCTAATGACAATAAAAATATTCTAAAAATTGTAAAATTCCTAACTTAATGTATTTGAACTAAAAAAATGAAAAAACTTGAAAAACCTAAATTTTAATTTTTAATAATAAAATAATAATAAAATATTAATAAAAATACAAAATTTATTAAAAATTCTAGAAAGTTGCAAACTAGCTTATTTTAACCTAAATAATACAAAAATGAAGTTGAAATTACAAAATACCCCTATTGGGCCTAGAAATGGGCTAAAAGTCCAAACAGACCCCTTAATGGGCTATTTAAGGCCCAATAAGAAACATAATGTCCAAATAAGCCCAAAAGCTCCTATCTGACTTAAAATTTGATTCTAAGAACAAAACTCTGAGGGCCCAAAAGCTGAAAATGTGTTTAAGCTAGCTTATTTTAAAGCAGCTTATTCTTAATGGGCTTTTTGGCCCATTAAGCTATAAGCTGATACCATAAGCTCAAATTAGACACACAAGCTTCTTTTGAGTTACTTAAGAGATCTGTAAAAAGAAAATTGGAAAAAGCACAAGGAATAAGCCTGAATAAGCTAAAAGCTATCTTCACAAAACGACAAAATAGTCGTTTTCAAGTTCTAGGCCACCCCAAGAGTTGATTCAACTTTCAAAAGCTTTTAAATGAATTAAATAAGCTTAATCAACAAAAAAAATTTCAATAAGCACACTCAATAAGCAAATAAGCACTTAATTAAAAGTCAACCTTATGAGTTTTCTAGCAAAAAGTCAAAGCCAAGGTCTGATAAGCTCCAGATCAAATAAATGGGTCAAATGAGGAAGATCTATTACAAAAAATAAGTTGTTGCAAGTTTGGATAAGCCAAATTGGCTTATTAATAAGCTGAATGACAAATTACACTAGCAGGGGCTAGTTTTGGGTGTTGAGCAGTGGGAACTTTTCCCACTACTTGACTTTCTTGACTATTTGTCTTTAGTGACTTTTTGTTGGAATCAAGTTACAAACAAGGCACCTTTGTGATCAGTGAATCACAAGGAGTCAGAAACAACAAAGAAATCACACTCACAAACAACCAATAAGTGCAGTTAATTCAATTTCTCACCAGATCTCACACAGACATGAACATAAGCAGTTATGAACTTAATAAGTTGTTTTAGCAAAATTCAGCTAACCAAATTGCACCAAAAGCATACACAAGCTATATTTAATTCAAATGAACATAAATTAACAAGTTACATGCATTGGTTCAAGGCCTAAATCAAGATTCAAGTACAAAATAGTTACTGATGAACACTAAACAAGCAGATTTTTCACTTTGCTGATATACTTGACCAACAAGCCAATTTTAAACACTCAAATCTTGTTATCAGGTTACACAAACTTTGATTTAACACCTTTTAACCCTAAACATGCATATACTCTAGGTATTTCCAAAATCTTAGGTCAAAATCAGTTAAAACAAATGAGATATAGCACAATCTTGGATTTGATGTTTAAAAGCCAACAACTTGCAGAAACTAGCACTCAACCAAGTGAATAGCAGATACAAAGCATAAACAACACCTTCTAACAACACAATAGCAATCTATGCACTTAAACAGATAATCCCAAACACCCCTTATCTTTTTCAAATCAAATTTAAACAACTATAAGTGTATTCCAAGGTTACCCAAGCCCAATCAAACACATTAACAGTTATAATATGTAGTATTAAGCAAGATTAAGCCACAAATTAAGCAAGAACACAAGCAATACACAAAATCACCAAAAATCAAGATTTTAAGCAAATTTTAGGAAGAAAGGTTCAAACCTCATGGATGTACATCCACACCCACGAATTTTGAGCTTATGTGCTAGCAAGAACAAGCACAAGCTTCCACAAACAAGCCTGCTAAGATTCAACAAAGTTAGAAGCAAAATTATAAAAACAGAAAGGTGACAAATCCTTGATTAATGCAACTCTTGTACCCCACATTTGATTATCCCCAAGTTATAAGCCTCACAACACCTTGATATCATAATATCAGGATGCTATGATCCACTTATAGCCCAAGAATTCCAAGGTGTACCAAGATCTTAGCAAAATATCAAGATTTAAGAACTTTGAGCAATTTCTTGCACAAAGCCTATGAAAACGTTTTGAGATTCAGGTTTAGTAAACATGTAACATTAACAAACAATAATAAAGATTGGCACTTGGTTTCTCTTCAAAGATTCAAACACTTTTCATTCATAAATGAAAAAGGATTTACAGAACTTGAAGAAAGGAAAAATCAAGAGCAAAAACAAATGTTGCAGTTCCTATTCCTTATATAGGCTACATTGTGGACTAGAAAGCAATAAAAAACGTAAAACCCTAGTTGGTGAGTTTCCAGATATGCCCTTGAGGGTTTTGAAGATTCTTGAACATGTGACTTTGTTTTGGCAGTTTGTTGAGGTGTCAAAGGTGAAATTATGATCAAAGGGTCCAAAGTAAGCTTAGGATGTAAGGTGCTTGTGGGACGTTGGATTTCTCTGGCTATTTTAACATCTTCTTCTTCTTTGTAGCAGGGCATGTCCCATGTGACATGTGTGGTGAGGTGGCAAATGATTTGGGAGTTGGGTTATGATTAAGATACCCTTAATCATAATTCTGGAAAGATTTAGGGGCTAATTACAAGTAATTAGTAAACCCCTAATTATGTTCATATGGTGAATAGTGCTTAGTTTAATCCTGTTTAGGATTTAAACATTTGTTTGGCGCGTGTTTTAGGATTAACTAATTAAATTAGTTATAAACTGGCCAAGTGGAAAGCTGAGGTGGATGAATGGTGAAGGGTGATTGGTGGAAATCAGGTAGTGGGGCACGTGTCATGTGGTGAGAGGTCTAGGTAACTTTCTTTGTCTGCCCAATTCAGTCCCTCAATTCTTTAATTCCTTTCACTTGTAAATAAATCAGCCAAAATCCGTTTTCCTTTGTTAATGAAGTTTCACTTTTCACACTTTTGCCCCAAATACTTTTCCAAAGTATTTTCAGGGGTATTTCTTACCATTGTTGATTCTTGAAGGGCTGTTTTGGCATTTTCTTCATAGATAATGGTTTTGACTTGTTTGGTTGACTTTTTGGAGGACTGAAATTGACAAGTCATAATTCTTGAGGGACCATTTTTGCCATTTCTTCAAAGTGGAGGGCCCTTTTTGTAATTTTGACAAACTTTAAGGACCAATCTTGTAATTATGAAGATACAAGGGTTTAAAGTGTCAATCCTTCAATATTGGAGGACCCTTCTTGCATAATATTCAAATCTTCAAGGGTTATTCTTGGAAAATCTTCATTAGGGCTTGGTTCATTGTGCGGCTTCGTTTTCCGTGTTCGTTTTTGCATGATTCTTGTGATCTTTTGTCATTTTCTCAATATCCGTACCTAGAATACACAAGTAACAAACACAAGCATACATTTGGCCATTTTCATGATATTTAATGCATTTAAAGCCCTTTTTGGACGATGAGACTATGTATAAAAGTAGTCTCATCATTAGCCTCAAAATATTGAGTCAAACAAGAATATTCGGTCATATGTTCATTATGTATCGTATTTTAGAACGTTGTAATAGGTAGTAGTTTATTCGTGTTTTACGGGATTAACTTTAAGTTAAAAGTTCATTCATAAGTAACTAAAGCCTAAAAGGAAAGCCCGACCTATTAATATTTAGCCCAAACAAGCCCACATGTGGGTGGACTATATATACCCACCTCCTAGCATGTTAGGAGGTGGTTGGTTTATTGTATTTTCTCTCTCTCTAATCTAATCATCTCTAAGTTTCACCATTCTCTATCTTTCTCTCTCTAGAATTCATATCTTTTCATCTCTATTTTCTTGTCTAATCATCATATAACATGGGACAACATTTGGTATCAATCGCCATAGGGTAGATTTGTGATTGGTTGTTGTTATTTCATTTGATTCGTATGATTTAATACATAAATCATCTCGGATTCATATTTTTTTTTGTGTTTTCGAGCTCTAAATCTTCTTATAAATCCCCTACATAGTTGTGGTAGGGATTTGTGATAGTTGTTTTGGTGAATAACGCAAGAAATTTTGGTTCTTTGGCTTGATTTTGTCATTAAAACTCGAAAAAGGATTTTATTATTGCCAAATTTAACATTTCGCAAAAGGGTTCTATTATTGCGAAATCATACATTTGGCAATACATAAGGGTTTATGTATTGCGAAGAATCATTTTTTTGAACATTGCGAAGATTGTGAGACAGACATTGCGAAGATTTGTG
This sequence comes from Glebionis coronaria, assembly GCA_025667525.1. Taxonomy (NCBI): domain Eukaryota; kingdom Viridiplantae; phylum Streptophyta; class Magnoliopsida; order Asterales; family Asteraceae; genus Glebionis; species Glebionis coronaria. Next base: position 172,609,818 of record CM046881.1, read on the forward strand.
AACATTGCGAAGATTGGAAGGTGAGAAAATTGCAAAGATCTGTGAACATTGCGAAGATTGGAAGGTGAGAACACTGCGAAGATTGGACATTCTAGGTATTGCGAAGATTAGAAATTTTTTTAGTATTGCGAAGGTTGGAACATTTTGAGTATTGCGATGTTTGGACTTATCAGTTATTGCGAAGATTGACTTGTGATATTGCGAAAAGTGAAACATTGCGAAAAGTGAAACATCGCGAAATCCTTGAATATTGCGAAATCCCATTATTGAGAGATTTTTGTTCGAGTCATTTTTAGACTTAGCCAGTATCTAAACTAGTTTCGGTATATCGTTTCCAAAAAAAAACAAAAAAAAAAGTTTTTTGGCGGGAAAACCATAGTAAAATTTATTTTTTCTAGAACATTTTTAGGCCATGTAAGCTTTGATTTCAAATTTTGGCGATACGAAAAAAATTTCGACCAAAATTAAAATTTTTAGGCCATTTTAGGTTTTATTTTCCGTCCAAATTTTTCATATTTCAAATTTTTTTCCCCTACTAGTTTTTGGCTATTTCTAAATCGATTTCAAAGTTTGGTGATTCAAAATTTTCTCGGTTACCGTTATATAGGACAGAAATTTTTTATTATCGGACTGAAAAAAAATCGCAATTTTCCGAATTTAAACCGCAAACCAATCAAACCATATCTATTTAAGATCCGAAGTCACTTCATCAACCGAGACACCATCATCATGGAAAAGAGCAATGCGTGTTCAGACGTAACTGACGTAGAAATGGGACGACTACTACAGCGGTTATGTATCTTGAGAAAAAACTCCATGGACGGTTTTAGAGTACTTCATGAGTCTTTTAAGGACCTTTCAAGAGTCTTGGTCGAATTAGGTGAACCACTAGCACATTCAGAAAGACATTCACAAATGCCATGGATAAACTTGAAGCACAACTTGTCAACGAAAGAATCACTGCTAGTGAATGCAAGACCACTTTCACTGATCTCAAGACGACACTTGAAAAGACATTTACTTCTGAATTCATCACGTCTTCGCGTACAAAGGACTGCTTCAATAGAAATAATGGAATGGATGCTTTATCATATAAAGATATGATAACCTGCAACATAGACTTCATAGTAACATATGTAAACCTCACCATACAGATGCAACAAAAGATTGATGAAACGCTCAATGCAAGTTGTGGAATAGCATTAGATATTGAGCACACAAGCTGCAGATAGGAGACTCCAACACATAGTTCAGAGAATGATAGCAACAGCTCTAGCAAAGAAAGCAGCAGCTCCGGCAAATAAGGCACAGACTCTGAGAATATCATCAGCAATACACCTTCCTACGACAATGATCCTGTTTTTTATTCTGATCCATTGGACGAGGTACACAATGATGAATACAATGTGTTTGGAAATGTCAATACGCATGAGCATTGTGATCAAACAACAACCCTTATTGACACATGTATGACAGAAAAGGGTGATAGCAATACCACACCGGATTCATCAGACATGTGCAATAATGAGTTTGAGGATGATCATCATGCAAATGAGCATGATGATGAGGAGTGTGTCGCGCTTGCTAATTTAATTGCTAGTTTGCAAAAAGATGTCAATGAAACTAGAAAGAGTCAAAAGGAATTAAAGAAGGCAAACACAACGCTCACTCAAAACTTTGAAGAATGCAAAACTGCTCTAATTAAATCAAGTGAGACCATTGATAGTTATAGAGCTGAGCTTCTTCAAAAGACCAAAGAGCTTGAGGGGTACAAGGGTAGTGCTTTAAAAACTCAAAAGGATGATTTTGAAAATAAATATAACTCAACTCTTGAGTTATTAGCCAAAGAGAAACGTCAATATAATGTTATATTAATGGATGAACGTCAAAAAACCTACCTTGCACAACAAAAGTAAACAAACTTGAACAGAGGCTTTCTATGAATACCACCGATTCTGCTAAAATTCTTGACGAAAAGAAACAAGAGGTTGAAAAATTAAAACAAGATTTCAAAAATAGACAAGGCAAAGATACTAAAAAAGTAACAGAACTCGAAGAACAAGTCGATTTTTTGAAAAAAGTTGTTTATAAAACGCATGACTCTATTCAAACCGTAAGAATGATAGCACCTCAGTCGTTTTCAAGGGTCAAGCTAGTTTTGAAAGTCCCAAGTACCTCGAACAAGCTCAACCTGCAAACCCTCACTTATATCTTGATGAGTCCGAATGGATCGATCATGATTGCCCAGTAGTTAGGCTTGATAGTGATGAGACACACCTTTGGGAAGAGGAGAGTAGATCACCGGTAAATAAAGATTTTGTGAACCATATAATTATGCTTATGAAAATAGTCTTTATGGTCTTTTCACTCCACAAAAATCTCATGAGCAATTTTTTTCGAAAGCAAACAAAGAAGAATTCAATGGAAGAAAGTTCTTTCCACTAAGAAATCTAACGTTTTTAAATATATCAACTACGCCTCTTGATACGTCTAAAAGCAAAAGTAGAAGACACTTGGTATTCTTAAACATCACATTGATAATATTCAATCAATCGTGGAAAGAGATTGGCAAAAACGTGAAAATGACAAGTTGAAAAAAGAGATTCCTCACGAGATAGCCTTGCTTGTGAAAGAACTTCTGATACCGAATGCGACAACGATAAAAGCCACTGTTCGTGAATTTGAAACATTCATTCGATCTGAAATGTTTGATGATTTGAAATACGTCGAGTCTCTTGAAAAAGAAATTGATGAACTTTAGACGGAAAAATCAGAATTCTCGAACGAATATGATCTCTTCTTAGAAGAATGTCTCTCCAAAGATATTTTGTGTCTTACTCTTCAACCTTGTGCTGATATCGATGAATATTCTGATGTTACATGAAAATATCTTGACAAGGTCAAAGAGTGTGAGTGTCTTGAACTCGAGCTTTCGAAACGTAAAGAAAATGTTGATAAAAAGGCTTTTGAGTTACTTCAATACAAAACTGATCTCCTTCAAAAACATTGTTATTCTCTTGAACTTGCTTTGCAAAAAGACATCAGAAAAGGTCCAAATGATAATAACTTGCAAGTAAAACTTACCGCCTTATGTCGAGAAATGAACGAAAAGAGTACGAAAATTACAGACTTGAAATCTCAGTTGCAAGAAAAGGACATAGCGATAGAAGAGTTGAAGAAACTCGTTTCCAAAATGGGTGGGAAAACTGTGGAACCTAAAGTTGTGAAACCTGTTGTTCGACAACCCACTGCCTACAAAGATCCAAAGCCATCTATCTTAGGAAAACCGACTCCTTTCTCCAATTCTTCTCATGTAAAATCTAGGTTACCCCCTAAGACTGATGTGCAACCAAGTGTTCCAAAACCATCCATATCACCCTATGTTCCACCGTTTAGAAAACACACTCATGCTACTCCCAACCATGTGAATGCACCTAGCACTTATAGGAATACTCCCAAACGTATGACATTTGCGTCCAACAAGGAATCTGTAGGTTCAAATGACTTAGTTCATATCAACAACCTAGAGAATTCTAAGCAAAAAGGGAAAACTCAGAAAGAAAAATCCGTGTATTCAAAACCTAGTACACCAAATACAGCTAGAGTTCAACACACTCCTAATGGTAGTCAACCAAAACCTAGGATCCCTTACCAGCAACCTAGGAATTGGAAACCATGAATGGTCATGTTTCGAACACTACGCTTGAACGATTTGGAAAACCTATGAATACAAGGACTTTCGTGAATCCCAAATTCCCCGTATGCCCAACATGCAAAAAAGGCATTCACAATGTAAATCATGATCATTGCATTCTGCAATACCTTTATGAGGTCAAATCTCGTGCCTTTGCACAAAGAACGAATACTGAATCCAATAAGACAACAAGGAGATACAAACCCATTGCAAAGAAAAGCAATCACACCAAATCTGAAACGTGGATTAAAAAAGGACATAGTTTCTCTCCAAAGAAGTCTTCTGTTGTGCAAGAGAAAAATCCTAAATCTAGTCTTCAGTGGAAACCAACGGGTAGGATCTTCAAGGAAGTTGGTCTTAAGTGGATTCCAATAGAGAAGAGTGATGAAACCTGCGCTAGCACGAATGCGAATGTTTTGAATGTAGAAAAGGAATTTGTTACTCCTAACACTAGTATTTGTGAAAACTCTTCTTCTGTAATTGCAGGTACAACAGCGGATTCTGAACTCACTTCTTCTTCTTCAAAGGGTTCCAATTATGTACATTCTATATCACCTTCCTCTGTTGTACAAAAGTCTATTTTGGATTATTTTCGAAAAACTTAAAAAATACAAAATTAAAATAAAACGTAAATATCCGTAGAAAAACAAAATAAAAAATGGAAAAACCTTTCAAAATACCAAAAAAGATTCTTCTCGACATGTCTTTCAGTATCGATAATATGGACGTACCTAGAAATGTCGCTCAATAATGATACGGGTGTGTACATAAAGCTCGAATAAAAGTTGTAAATATTTTTCAAAACATGTCGTTTCTATTTTTTAATAAAGTAAAATGTCTATTTTGGACAATTTTTCCAACAACGGGTAGAGCAATCTATCTTGGGTTGAGCTTGTCACAAAACATTCAACGTTTTGAGCTCAACACAATGGCTTGAAATCACTTTCAGATTTCAAACTGAGTCTATATTCACGGGGGAGTGCACGCTTTAGTTCCCTTACCCTCAGCAAAAGAAGATACATCTTCTTACACTTGAGTGGATTCGTCAAGACAATCAACCTCTATGAACTCAAGTTTATGCTTTAGAAATACCATGTCTCCAAAAAGAAATGGTTTTCGAAAAGCGTTGAACATAATTTTTTCAAGAATTTTTCAATGATTATTCAAAATCTTTCAAAAATTGTGTGTTCAACAACTCCTATCCTCAAACGTTTAATGTGGATAAAATCCTCGTAATGACAATTCAATTGTATCAATTTTTGAGGGGGAGTGTTCCAAATAATTCATGCTAGTAAGACATATTTTTCTCCCGAAGATTTTATATATTTTAATCACATTTGGTATCTCTAATATCAAATGATTTTATATATTAGAGATAGGGGAGAAAATGTGATTAAAATGTGATCTATTTTGCAAGACTTGAGCACTTTAACTCTTACCTACATGTGTGAAACACTTTCGATTATCGATGCACATGTGAAGGGGGAGCATTTCTGAAACGACAAAACTAGCAAGGTGTTAAATGTTTTTCAAACACTTTGTTAGACATTTGAAGTGGTTTTTATGGTTACGATCTCATACCCACAACATCTTTAATTCACGACGTTATTGGTGTCAAAAGGGTGGTTTGGTATAAGTCCTATGATCCAACCTGAACCGGAGGGATCTTCCCAGGGACAATCCAATAGATTATTAGAAGTCCTTAGGAAAGATGGAGTAGAATATGAACGTAGCTGAATGCCGACTAAGTAATGATGCTAGCACTCGAACAATCACAACAAGGTGCTAGTAATGATGTCTTGGTAAACATTGAATGGGTTGAAGAATGAAAAAGAAATGTAAGGATAAAAGGTGAAAAGAAATTAGCCCTCCATACAACTTAGGAAGAAACTGGGTCAACACATCATGAAGACAACACATCATGGACCCAGTGATGTAATGCACAACCCTTTCTCAGCTGACTCAGGCTTCTATCAAAAGAAGTTTGTTTTATTGTCACGGAGATCAACACGACTTCTATTGACTTTCTCACTCCGAGATAGTTGATATTGAATAGGTGGCATCTGCTCCAGCCTCCGACCACTAAAAGTGCACGAATTGAGTCTAGAGCTAAGAGATCAATCAAATCTCGTTAGGACACACGGAATGACGAACAAGAGAGTCCTACGCTATATCCTTGCGATATTGCTAGAACACTCAGAGTGATACAACTTAGTATTCACAATAATGAGAGGAAATCATTCCAGTGTTAACATCAAACAACACTGCGGTAGGTCATGTGTAACATTCATTATGAATTGAACATGTGTAAACTAAAAAGCAACAGTGGTTTGATTCTGAATTGATTCAAACTCGTTTCAGGTTTCTATGCAATATCTTTATGATCTTGCCAGAACATTCAGAGTGATATTCATTAATATTCACAGTGACGAATGGAAATCCTTCTAGCGTCAACCTCAAATAGCGCTACGGTAGGTGACTTGCGAGATTATTATGAATCAAGCTTGTGTCAACTGGAAAGCAACAACGGTAAGATTCTTTATGAATCAAACTTGTTCTAGGAATTTGAATTGACGACTTTAATCAAGCGGATATTTATCCAATTGATTCACTCTTTATGTTCGCAATCTTGCTTTGAGACGGTCGAGTAAAGAGAACGGCTAGTATAGCCGTGAAACCCTGTCAAGGAGATTCTTAGTGAATCTACCTAATCACAGGTACGATATTTAATATCGTGTAACGGTCTTCACCGACTGGAGGTAAAACGCTACCGATTTAGGACGAATGTCAAAGCCATTTAGTCCGTGTCTATGTTTTGTCTCAAGTAGGTGACGTTACAGTGTACTAAGCAAAGTCAAAGATTCAAAACCACATACTCATGCTTATAGACATGTTCAACAATTAATAGTGTAAGCATGTGGATGAAGACACAAGATGGCAAGATGGCAAAGACAAGTCAAGGATGATTTGAAGATCTCAAGATCAAAAGACAAAGTCGAAAGACAACGACCAAGGCTAAAAGATCACAACATGAAGGAACAAGACTACTATTACACGTTCAAGACTCATTTATGGCGAGATTAGTAATCTCTACAAATCTCTAAATGACAAAGGGTAATGACCTCTCATTGGGGGGGATTGTTAGCCTCAAAATATTGAGTCAAACAAGAATGTTCGGTCATATGTTTATTATGTATCGTATTTTAGAACGTTGTAATACGTAGTAGGTTAGTCGTGTTTTACGGGCTTAACTTTAAGCTAAAAGTTCATTCATAAGTAACTAAAGCCTAAAAGGAAAGCCCGACCCATTAATATATAGCCCAAACAAGCTCGCATGTGGGTGGACTATATATACCCACCTCCTAGCTTGTTATGAGGTGGTTGGTTCATTGTATTTTTTCTCTCTCTAATCTAATCCTCCCTAAGTTTCACCATTCTCTCTCTTTTCTCTCTCTACTTTCTCTCTCTAGAATTCATATCTTTTCATCTCTATTTTCTTGTTTAATCATCTTATAACATGGGACAACACCCTAATTTTAATAAAACCTAGAAAAACATGTAGTTTTAACTCAAACAATTATTAGTTAAAAAAATTTAGATTTTCGATAATTATAACATGTTAAAACGGCTCTCGATGCCACTGAAGGTTTATTAACATCATAACAATTATATAAAACCCTAAACGAGATCAAAGAACATATAGCGGAAGCGATTTAACAAGATCATGATAATAACACAATTATAATTAATCGAATTAGGGTTACATACCTTTACGCTAAAGCAAATCAACAAGACGAAGAACGAATCACCAATTGGGGCTTATACCGTATATCACCAAGATATAGTCTTAAGTAAGACTATATTACGATCTTGTACGTAATACAACGAGTTAACCGTGATTCTAGCACGTGAAAACCGAGCTACAACGCTTGTTTATAATCTATACAACAACCCTAAAGAGGGGCTAGGACTAGATTGTAAGTAAAATAGATCAAACAAGAAAACCAACCAAAACCCCATGTGGGTTTTCTTCTGCGATCGACCAAAGAGAGAAAGAGGGGAAAAGATTTTTTGTGTGTTGAATTATGAGGAGAAGGATTTGTTTATATAGGCATAAGCATGTATCCAAAAACAAAAAAAATAAAGTTTTTCCCTCTTCCTTTTTCCCCATAACCGACCGACCAAACACCCCATAACGGGTGTTCCGGAATCTTCCAAACTTCTTTCTTTATATTACTTACTATATATTTATTTAACACTCATTAATACTTAACTATTAATTAATTAACGATCGTTAAAGTTATGTCTCGGTTTAAATTAATAAATACATAAATATATATTTATTAAACAAATTAATAAATACAATAAATATATTTATTAATTAAATTAACTCTTTACGTATTGTGTGCAATCCCATAATCTCGAGTTCGATTCTATCACACGACTTATAAATATAAGTCCATAAACTTACAATCTGTCCTTTACCAAAGATGCATGATGTTTTATAAAAACCGTAGGATTATGTATTATGTGTATAAAAAGCAAATTAGATAGATTTTGAGATAATTAGATGTAAATGAATTCAAGTCGACATTTTTTATTATGTTGTGTATTATTTTTTTAATTTTTAATTAAATATATTGATATTGTCGAATCATCATATTATGTGTATTATACAAGATGATTAAGTAAAAATGATGATGAAACACGCTTAATCATCTTAAAACATATACTACTACTTTCAACATCTTTTCACTATATATTTACACCGGCACCTCTTAATCTTCAACATCCTAATCCCCACCAACCACCTCCACCCAACCACCGCCACTGCTTCGCCAATACGAGGTAGTTCGACTCGCCAAAATATGATCATCACCATCGCAAATCCAATACTTTCGACGTAACCATTTCGACGAGCTCCCTTTCTTCATTCGATGACTATGTCAACCTTCAATTTAATGGTTTCAAAAACCAACTGACTTAGCCCATTTGGCCATCAATGTTTCACTAAGTGGTTACTTTGGGAGAGCTTGTTTCCTTGGAGGTTTTAGGTTCAAGACATGCCAGGATTTTCCTCTTAGGCGAAGCGGATACGGGTTTAAACTTAACTAGGCGAGGGTTCGAGGAAGGCATACTGTCCACTTGGATGTCACCACACGGCTCGTCCCACTAACCACTAACATGATGTTCTAACAAAGATTTAATAGAATCACAACACATGAAAAGCCTTACGACTCATCAACATGGAGTAAGACGAAAAATCACAACACATGAATTCGTAACAATGGTGGAGGTGTTTGAATATAGTTATATATGTACAAAAATAATTAAGTGTGTCACGTCATATTTTTACTTAATCATCTCGTATATTACACTGAATAAGATGATTATACTATATCAATACATTTGATAGAAAAATTAAAAAATTAATACACAAATATTAAAAACTAGCAACTTTAAAACATTTTAAACCCATTATCCAATAGAATTTATCATTGAGTATCAATATTTCAGTTTAACCGCATCAAGGTATAAAACAAAGGTATAAAACAAGTGAGATTTAGAAAGTGATGCCCCAACTTAAGCGTAAAAGAATTGCTTCTATGGCTGGAGGGAGAGACTATGAAAGTCACGAGTGGCTTGTGGCAAAAAGCTACGAGTGACCTCATCTTTCCATATAAAACCTAAGAGCACAGGGTATGGTGTGTTTTTATGTTGAGCCATGGGGGAAAACGCCACACGAAAACTCACCAAATGCACCCCGTTTCGCGTTTTCGTGTCTCACGCCTAGGGGACAACGCGCGTTTTCGCGCGAAAACTCGACACTAAAACGCGAGAACCGTACCGGTTCTCGCGTTTTCGCTCATTTAATATTTTTTTTTTAAAATTCGAATTTTTCGACCGTCGGAAATTTTTAACTGTTGGGGTTGAAATTGTAGCCGTTATAGGAGCGGGTTATACCCCAAATATTTCAATTTTAACCACCTTTTCACCTATAAAACCCCCTAAATCAACCAAATTTTTATAAAACTCAAACACACTTTTAATCAATCTAGTATATTTCTTTCTTCCCATGAAATGGATCATAACCGCGGGTCTTCGTCTAACCATACTACCTGGACATATTGGACGCGAGAAGAGGAAAAGAGTTTGCCCAAATGTTTTATCCTAATTACCGAAGATCCAAGAAACGGCAACGATCAATCGAAGGGTACTTTTGGCACAAGATTACGACGGAGTATAACAAGCGTGCCGCAGAAAAGGAATACGGGAAGCGTAACAAAAATATGTTGACGGGTAAGTGGACACCGATGAATGCTAATATCGGCAAGTTTATCGCTCTTTATGATGCTACCACGTTAGCAAGTGGTGAAAATGACGAGCTTTTGTATTCTCGGGTTTGCAAAATGTTTAAGGGCATCTACAAAACCTAGTTTAAACATCGCGAAGCTTGGATTTTTTTGCGAGACCAAAGAATCAATGGACCGTGAGCTAGCGGCAAGACTCGGGATTATTAATTTCGTCTAATTGTATTTCGTTTATTTTATCTTTTTTTTAATTTAGTTTATTTTATGTTTTTTTTATTTATGTAACTTTATTTTTTAAATTAATGAAATGTTTTTTTTAAGTTTATTATTTATAAAATTTAAAAATTATGTGGGCTCAATTTTTTCACCATGGCTCAAGCCAACCTAGGAGCCTAAAAATTTGGTGTTGTGGAGGTTTTGGTGTTTTGGGACCATTTTGACAAAATTAACCATACCCTGAGAAAATTGTAGGATTTTCCCACGGCTTGAGCCAACCATACCTTGCGCTTTAAGCGTGGGTTAATGTATAAAAACGAGCAATTAATGGTGATTTTGTAACCACTCGGTACTTGTGCAACTTTTTCTTGATAATTTTTAATTTGTTTTTGGGTGTGTGAGAGTATTTAGTGAGGTATATTTTGAGTATGTTTAGTAAGATCTGTTTTAAAACTTTTTTAGAGCTGTTAGTTTTTTTATTACAAAAATAATCTCCTCTAGAATAAGTAGCTCTGTTTGGCACAACAATTTTTTGGAGCTGATATCTTTTTATTTTAAACAAGTAGCTTTTAAATAAAAAGTTGATTTATGAAATTTTTAAAATTGTTAAGAGCCGTTAAAGCTGTAAATTACTGATATTCCCTCCAATTATATTATAACTTATTTAAATATGTCATTTTACATCTTAATTTTAAAGTTAACAACTAATATAACAAACACTTTTATTGAAAAAAATACAGCTTATAACTAGGGATGAGCACGGTACCGGTTCCGTCCTGAACCCGTCCCGAACTGGTGGTACCGAATATTTCCCGAGCATAAATTAGTGGTATCGGTACCGTACCGAACGGGATTCGGGTATCGGTACCGGGACGGGTGTCGGTACCGGTACCGGGACGGGTGTCGGTACCGGTACCGGGAAATCGGGTTTTCCCTTTTTTTTGAGAATTTCCCGATGTGGTACCGGTCCCGTCCCGAATTAGTGGTCCCGGATTTTTTTCACCTTATTTTGTAGTCCGATACCGTCCCGAACGGGATTCGAGTACCGGGAATTGGTACGGTTCCGGGACGGTTCCGGTTCGGTTTCGGGATTCGGGTCGAAATGCTTATCCCTACTTATAACTCATGATAACAGTTTTGTAGTTAACAACTTGTAGCTTATAGTTAACAACTTACAATTAGTTTTGCCAAACACAACATTTATATAAATTAAAAGTGAGGCGAATGTGAGTTTTTCTTATCTTTATGAAAATGATGTGATTGCCACTCCCCTAGCCTAACATGGCATCCAACAAATATATACACAAATAAATAAACTTTACTTATTGTCATTGTTAAATATATGAATTCCAATTTATAATTTCACGCGAAACCTCATTTATAAACAAAACAAAAATATAAGAGTGTTGATATGTATGCCTACAAATGAAACCTAAAATCATGTCTACTTTATACATTTTTTGCCAAGTGTCATACACACTTTCTCTCTCATCACTTCTCACCAATCAATTTTTTAAATCCACCAATTACATGTTTAGGTCTAACTGTAGGTCCAAGTTTTAGATATACAATTCATTTTCCAAAATTTAATAGGTGAGGGTTGAGTCTAAATTAATACGAAGTCGAGTTTGGGTCAATCAATTTAACTCAATTATTAAAGAAGCATATTTGGGTTTAAAACTAAGTGGGTCTATCAGTCAACTCGCTTAAAATAGTTTTTTTTTAATTAAAACTATTTATAGTATATTTTATCAAAAAGTCGCAAACCAATTCAACTCCTGTAATGTGACATCTTTTGTATATAAAACGGGTTAAATAAGTTAACTTGAAACTCGTTTCAAACATTCAACTAGTGTGATTTACTTAACCCGTCAATCCAAGTATATATACGCTTTAAATTGGTCAGGTTCGAATTATATGTACACGTGTTAAGGTTAACATACTTACCTAATTATTTAAATAGATTAGATTAGAATCGTAGATTTTTGATACATCAACCTGTCAACTTGACCCGAATTGACATTCTAGTTAAATATTAGACTTAACTATATAAATGATATCTTTGTAGTTTGTCAAAAATTGCTAATTAAATCAACTTATAACTTTTTATCCAATTCGGTCATTGAGTTTTGATATCTCTCGGATTTAGTTTGACATAAAATGTCCAAACTACCTAACGTACAAAATAAATAAAAAGACGAAGGTAAAGGTACTTTGACCATTTCATTTTTTCTGGCGGCTGAATTTAACAAATTGGACGGAATCTGAGAATAAAACCACAATAATCAGTGACGGAGCCAGGATTGTTGAGTCGGGTAGGCCAAAAAAAGAAGTGAAAAAAAATACCGACGAAAGAAACAATAACGCACACGACGCTTTTTAGCATTAAAATCGTCGACACACAATATTTTGTTAATATTTTTTTTTACTTTTGTATTTGTTTGTTTTTGGAAATTGTATCATACATATCAAATTTCTTCCAGCAATATCAGTAAACGAAAAAAAAAACTAAAACAAGCAGGAATATAATAAGCTGAAAATTAGAAAAGCAAATAAGCAAAATAAGCAACCTAAAATACTGATAATAAGCAAAAACAACTACGAAACAAACAGTAACCCAAACAGATTAAAATTTAAACCAAAACGGATAATAAGCAGATCAAATAAGCCAAACGAAAATAAGCTATAAACCAAATTAAGCAAAGCTACAAGGCTAAATCCTAAACTGCTTAAACATAAACTCCTCTCGAACCAACTACAGCAGATCCAAATAAAAAAAATCTTAACTAGCAGACTAAACATAAAACATACCCCAAACAGTAACAATAAACAGTTAAAAATAAACATAAGCAGATTACTCAAAATAAACTAAACAGTAACATTTTCATAAACTAATTTAAGCAGATAAAGAAATAGCAGTAAACAATATCTAAATATAATAAAAGTTTAATCTAAACTTAACAGTAAAATTAAAAAGAGATGAAACCCGATGTTGAATCCGTTGAGCCGAAGACGCAGCGCTGAGCTGTCTTATCGAAACCGAATCGACAAACACCACCTTGTTATTAACCCAATATCATCACCGTTCCAAACAGTAACCGAATCGGACAAAACACAAGCCTCCTCGAACAGTAAAACTTTTATATTTCCCAGTGGGGGAAATATCTTTTTCACTTTCTTTTTTTCTTTTTTATATATATATATTTTTTTAATAATAATAATAATTTCATGCGAACAGTAATATATAAAAAACAGAGAAACAGTAATATATAACTGATAGGTGTGTAAACACCCATCCTTTTTACCACTTAATTACAATAATAACCGAGCCAAAACGTGTATTTTATGTCATTTATGTCAGAATTATGCGTGGTTTGTGTTTTTGTTGTGATTTAGGACGAAATTGTGAAAAATGGAGAAAACACGGGCATTCACGGGCTTTTATTGAAGAAAAAGACGAAAGACGAAGTCGAGAAGTCAAGAGTGCAAAAAGAACGGAAGTCCAAAACCAATTCTAAAGATTTATCAAAGAAAAAGTCAAAAGACGGAAGTTTATCAAAAGCCGAAAAACTCAAGTCTAATTTATTGAAGAATTAAAAGACGAGTTCAAAGAAATCCCGAGCCAAAAGTCATTAAAGTCCAAGATTAAAGAAGATTAGAAGGCTTAAGGACTAATGGTGCAATTAAGAAGAAATGAAGGAGGGGAGGAAGCTTCCTAAGCATTCCCTAATCCTCCCCTATATATAGATCATTAGGATAATCATTTCATTTTGTTGGCTAGAGTGACACTAGTTCTTCCATCTTTAATTTTTGCACATTTACTTTTCGTGTCATTTTAAATACTTGTCTTGCATTTTAATACCTTTTAATTCCAAGTAGGTGTTCTTTAATTTTGTTGCTTTAATCTTCATTTACCTTTGATCAAGTTTCTTTTGATCATTCTCCTTCTACTTTTCTTCTTTTTGGTTCGTTTCAAATTCGGATTAAGCAAGTTTCTTGCTTAACCTCTTTGCTTATTTTACTAAAAAGTTTATCTTTTTACTTTTATCTAAGTTTTTGTATGAGATAAGCTATAAGTTTGACAATCTTATTGGCTTGTTTCATACTTAGCTTATTTGATTTTCTTAGTTTTCTAAAAAGTTCTTCTTTCTAAAAGTTTTCTTATTTTGTTTACTTATTTTGTGTTTTGAAAGTTGTTAAATTTAAGCTTATTTTTTTTGCCTATTCTCGTTTTAATTAAGTTTTGGTATTTGCTTATTTGTGCTTATTTAAGTTAGCTTATTATATTTGCTTATTTCGAATCACAAGCCATCGCAAAGGTAAACCCCATAGCGACGGGGTATTCCGATCCACATTGCGATCACTGCATCGCATAAGGGTTAAGGTATTCCGACCCGTATTGCGATCGGTGCATCGCATAAGGGTTTTGCATTCCGATTCGTTTTGCGATCGGGATTGCGATTGGTTTGATTTTCAGTATATTGCGATAGGATCCCTTGTGGTGTTATTGCGACATGATTGCGATTGTGACATTGCGATTGGGTTTAAGTTTCAATATTCCGACGAGATTGTTTTTGTTTATATTGCGATAGGATTCCTTTTTGGCGTCATTGCGATTGGGCATTGCGATTGAGTGGATATTGCGATTGCCATATTGCGATGGGATTCCGATGGGGGCTTCGATTTTATGTCTTGTTTTAATTTTCAAGCTTTATCTTTTCCGCCTTTTTACTTAGTTGCACTTTAAGATTACTTGCCTTAGATTTATTTTAGCCTTGCCTTAGTTTAAGTTTTAGTTGCGTTTTAAGTTTGCCTTAGATAGATTTAAGTTTGCGTCATTTACTTTTAGTGCCTTTTAATTTCTCGTCATGTTTTAAATTCCCGTCTTTTATTTTAAATTAGATTTAGATTTAAATTAACGTCATTTACTTTTAAGTCTTGCATTTCAATATACTACAACGACACAACTATTTGTTTCCACCAAAGAACGACTGAGTCACACACTTAATCCATTTTTCAATTCGAAGAGATTGGTTCAACGATAATTTTTAACTAGGCAAAACCTAGTTATTAAATGGCGCCGCTGCCGGCTCTTTTCGTAAAGATTAACGGTTTTCTGTGAAAGACGCGTTGCTTTTTGGGATCCGTTCACTTGTGAGCGTTATTTTTCTTACATAAAAAATTCAAAAAACCATAAAAATTAAAAATTGATAAAAATCCATAAAAATTAAAAATTTCAAAAATCCAAAAAGATTTTATCTTTATTGTGTATATATATTATCTTTGTGTTTGGTATTGTTTTCTTTTGCCTTTGTAGGTGTATGCGTACTAGATCTTCTACTTATCAAGAGCCCGAGACTCGAGAAGATTTAAGTATGGCAGGTGTTAAAAACAATAATAATCCACCGCACCTCAACAATAACAACAATGTTCTTCCACAGCCCGATCTTCGGACAATGGAGAAGCTTTGTCAACCTACCATGTTTGGACGAGGAGGACCGATTGCGCCGATGCAAATCACGGCTCCGGAGTTTTCTTTGAAGCACCACACGATTCAGCAAGTGCAAACAAATCCTTTTAGAGGAATGCCTGATGATGATGCCAACAAACACCTCAACAAGTTCATTACAATCACTCAAAGCATGAAGTTGCCTGGTGCCACAATGGATGTTCTACGCCTTCAACTCTTTCCACATACTTTATCACATCATGCCGAGAAATGGTTTGATCGTCTCCCGAAGAATTCAATTCATACTTGGGATGACATGACTCAACGCTTTTTATCGCGCTACTTTCCACCATCCATGGTCACGAGCCTTCGCAATCAAATTAGCGGTTTCATGCAAGAACCCGATGAATCTCTCTTTGATGCTTGGGAAAGATATAATGTCTTGATCGATCGATGTCCAAACCACAACATGCTCCCTATGACCTTAATAGATACTTTCTACAACAGATTGACTTTTCGTGATCGTGATACGATTAATGCAGCCGCCGGTGGCACATTTATGAAAAGGAGACCCGAGGAGTGTAGAGAGCTTATTGAGAACATGACTACTCACCACAAAAATTGGGATTCCTCCCCTTCTTCAAGGAACAACCCGAGAGTCAATGTTTCTTCCACCTCAGCAAGCCCTGATATGACCGAATTCACCCACATGATGACTGAAATGAATAAAAATATCTTGCTTCTCGCTACAAACCAACAACAACAAGTTAAAGCGGTTGCACCTTCTTGTGAAACATGTGGCGGTCCTCACTCATACACCGATTGTCCTTCTACTCAAGGAAATCCGGAAAATGTGTATGCTGCTTATGGTAATTATTCACCGGAAAATTACCAAGCTCGACCTCAAGGGGATAGAAATTTGCTGAGTTACCGGTCAAACAACTACCTTTCACCCGGTTTTTCTCCTCAAAACCAAAACCCCGCCAACAACTACAATAGAAGCAACCAAATCCCACCAAGAGCTTCTAATCCTTATAACCCACCCACTCAACAAGCCCCACTCATGAACCCCGATGTTGAAGCCATCATGAGAACCCAAGGTGAGCAAATCAAGAATCTGCAGAGCCAAATCATCAATTTGAAAGGAGATATCACCAAGCAAGGAAATGACATAAGATCCGAGCTTCGAGATAATATTCAATCCTCCTTCAGCACTCAAACGAATGATATTAAGAATATGCTGGCTAGTTTCTTGCCCACAGCTCCACCTTCTTCTTCGAGTTCTCTACCTTCAAACACCGTCACCAATCCGCGAGCTAATGTGAGTGCTATTACTACCCGTAGTAGAGTTACCATCATAGGACCACCTATCCCACCCCCATCATCTACACCTCCTCTACCACCATTTATCCCTACTCCTCCTACACCTAGTATTAGTACACCATTACCGTCTCCGCCTTGTCATGATGAAAGACCCACCAAGAATCCTCCACCAACCCCACCTTTAACATCTCAACCTTCACCAACTACACCTTCCACCTATAAACCTAACATCTCATATCCTTCTTGCTTGGACAAGCCTAACTTGCTCACTAAGAATGACTGTCAAGTGTCGAGCTATGTGAAGATGCTCTCTCAAATGAACATCAACATTAGCCTTGTTGAAGCACTTGTCCACATGCCGAAATTTGTGAAAGCATTCAAGGAATTGCTTAGCAAGAAGGAGAAGTTGATTGAGCTCGCCAACACACGCTTAAATGAAAACTGTTCTGCAGTTATTCTTAAAGAACTTCCGGAAAAACTTGGAGACCCCGGTCATTTTGTGTTGCCGTGCATTTTTAACAAAACCGAAGAATTTACTGCCCTTGCTGATCTCGGGGCCAATATAAATCTTATGCCTTTGAGTGTTTGGAGAACACTATCATTACCCGACCTTACTCCAATGAAGATGACTCTTGAACTTGCAAATCGCACTCTCGCTTACCCCGTTGGTATTGCCGAAGACGTGTTCATAAAAGTTGGCACCTTTACTTTCCCGGTCGACTTTGTCGTTGTTGATTATGAAATGGACCCTCGTATTCCTTTAATACTTGGTCGGCCATTCTTGAGAACCGGACGAGCTCTAGTTGATGTTGCCGAAGGTGAGTTAATCTTAAGAGTCGGGGATGATTCACATGTTTTTAAAATGGGGAAGCTTACAAGCAAATCCTATGGAAGAGCGTCAGTGAATATGATTAATGTGCTCGATGATTTTGTCATCTACAACAATCCTCTATTCGAGTCTTGCAATGATAATCCACTTTTTCACGATGATGTGGATGATTCTCTCTCCAATTTGGAACCTTCTCCCATATATGATTCTCCACCGGTCTTTGATGCTTATGATGATGAGTCTAGCTCAGATACGGATGATTTTGATGATTGTACTTCAGAGTATCCCGAGATGCCCACTTTCGATGATTTCGATGAGGCCGATACTCTTTCGAGTGATTCTTCACATGATGAAGATCATCCGCCATCACTCGATCCTACTTTGGACGATTACTCATTTGAGGAAGACTTTTCAACTTTTCTAAATACTTACTTCCCTCATGAGTGTGATGCTCCTCCTTTTGATTTTGAAGATTATCGTCTTGATCCTACTTTGGATTTGAAGACAATTCTTTCAAAGGAGAAGAAACCGGTTGACACCAACACCCACAACACGTATGATTTAACACCTCTTTGTCCACCTTCTGAGGACGAGGTTGTGCATTTTCTTCGCGGATCATCTTCAAATTCTGCTGAGCCTGAGTGCTATTTTCCCCTAAAGGAAAAGGTGTTCGACCCCGGTATCGATATTCTGCAGCCATCTCAGTATCCACCTGATGAAATAAAAGGAAAAATCTTTGGAATTATTGAAGACATGCTTGCACCACTTCACCGTTGCTTCCACCGTGCTCCATCGCTGCTTAAGGGAACCTTGCCTATTCTTCTTTGGCTTGCCTTGTTCGCCTTAAGCTTCTACTACTTGATGGACGAAAACTATGTCTTTGATCCCGGTGGATATGTTTCATGCTTCTTCCTCTGCTAATCAAGGTTGAGTCAGGCTCATGACTCGATAAACAAAAATCAAGCGCTTCTTGGGAGGCAACCCATGCATCTATCTTTTAGCTTTCTTTATCCTTAGTGTAGGGGGGACCCGTTGGTTTGCTATTTCCTCTCCTCTACTAATCAGGGATTCGAGCTCAATGATCCACTCTTGATGATTCTTGACGACCCGTGATTCCGTGTTCCCTTCTTCCCGGTTCTATCCTAAACTCTTTTCAATTCACTAGTTTATATTTTCTCAATATTAAAATAGGAATCTCGTTAGTTGTCTTTTCCTTAGCGAGATTTAAACAACGTGCACAATGTCCTAAGTGTAGGGGAGTTTACTCCCACATGCTTAAACATTGAGGACAATGTTTATATTAAGTGTAGGGGGACTTCTATCGAAGTTAAGTGGTCTTTTCCTTGTCTTTGTCCTCATTTTAATCGGAAAATCACTTTTACGGCATTTTTCAAAATTTTTGATCTATTTTGGCCTATTAGTTTTTACTTTTGTATAGTTATTTTCTTTCCTTGTTAGAATAAATCTTTAATAAAGTGGTTTTAATTTTCAAACGTTGTGAATCTTTTGACTCAACCCGAGTTTACTTATCTAAGTTTACTCTAGCTAGTATCCTTAACGTGCTTAAGTCAAGTTTTGCTAGGCTTTTATATAGGGAGCTATAAAACGCGAAAGTCTTAACTCTCACGGGTTAAGAACAAGAACTTTTCGCAAGTTCCTATAATTGATCCTAAAGAGTCATTTATCAAGGGAACTTTAAAACGCGATTTCTAAACTTTAAAAAGTCTAAGAATTTGCAAGATCCTATAGGCGACTCGAAAACCCAAAACTTTTATTTAATAGGCTAAGCATCCACGAGTCTCATTCCTTGAGATTTTAAACTGTGGAGAACGAGAGATGATAGAGTCAATTATAAGTTTGGTATTCTTTCGTGAATTTATGTGAGTTAATTATAAGCCTATTCTCCCATCCCTTGCTAATAAATTTATCTGCAATAAATAAGGTTGTACGATTTGAAAAGTTACTTAGCTTCTAGCCCAAGATCGTTTAAAAGTTGCTCGGTATGGATTAGAGTTCATAGCCAAGGCATAACTTATTGAAGCGGGATGCGAAGATTGGCGAGTCCAAAAAGGTCCTAACAAGGCATGAGGGCTATATTTTGTTGCTAAAGATCCAAAGTGATGTAAAGAATCATTTATCGAAAATCAATATGAAGGATCGAGACACACGACGAAAAGCAAAAACTCCCCAAAAGTCATGGAGAAGTGTATCCGAAAAGACCCTAGCAAGGTATGAGGATAAATAGATCCAAGTCATAAAAGGAGGCGGATCATTGTATATCAAAGTCCAAAATAATGATTGGAGAAAAATGAAGAAGTCGTGGTCCAAGTATGAATCTCTCAAATCTTCAAGTGAAGAAATTCCTATATTAAGAGAAGACCATAATTTCATGAACATCTCTCAAGGTTAGAAGTATGAAGTCGCTGCCAAATATCGGTCCGAGAAAGGTCTCAAATCGCAAAGCGAGTTATGCCAAGATATGAACTTTATGAGGTCCCGAGAAGCAGTTTTAAAAGATTTTGTCCTTTAGCTAACTATTGATTAAATCGTTCACTTTATTTTCGGCCTAAATAACTATCGAAATAAGTCAACAATGCATCCTCGTGATCATTCAAGACAATAATAAAATATAAGAGATACACCTAGGAATAAGGAAGTCTAAGTGAGTAATTGGCTCACATGAGTTCGTGTTAGTTTGCTAACTTATAATAACAATGATCTCGTTTTTAAGCTTGGTTTGGAGAAAGTAAAAACTTGAGGATGATGATTATTCATGACATTTCCAAAACCAAGGTAAGTTTTTGATTTCTTTACTTTGAATGTCTATAATTTTCTATCTCTTTAATTAAGGCCAACGTGGATTGATTATGATGAAAAATGTAAACGTGCTTTGTAACTAATGAATTGCATGAGGACATTGCAATGGTCAAGTGTAGGGGATTTGATAGGTGTGTAAACACCCATCCTTTTACCACTTAATTACAATAATAACCGAGCCAAAACGTGTATTTTATGTCATTTATGTCAGAATTATGCGTGGTTTGTGTTTTTGTTGTGATTTAGGACGAAATTGTGAAAAATGGAGAAAACATGGGCATTCACGGGCTTTTATTGAAGAAAAAGACGAAAGACGAAGTCGAGAAGTCAAGAGTGCAAAAAGAACGGAAGTCCAAAACCAATTCTGAAGATTTATCGAAGAAAAAGTCAAAAGACGGAAGTTTATCAAAAGCCGAAAAACTCAAGTCTAATTTATTGAAGAATTAAAAGACGAGTTCAAAGAAATCCCGAGCCAAAAGTCATTAAAGTCCAAGATTAAAGAAGATTAGAAGGCTTAAGGACTAATGGTGCAATTAAGAAGAAATGAAGGAGGGGAGGAAGCTTCCTAAGCATTCCCTAATCCTCCCCTATATATAGATCATTAGGATAATCATTTCATTTTGTTGGCTAGAGTGACACTAGTTCTTCCATCTTTAATTTTTGCACATTTACTTTTCATGTCATTTTAAATACTTGTCTTGCATTTTAATACCTTTTAATTCCAAGTAAGTGTTCTTTAATTTTGTTGCTTTAATCTTCATTTACCTTTGATCAAGTTTCTTTTGATCATTCTCCTTCTACTTTTCTTCTTTTTGGTTCGTTTCAAATTCGGATTAAGCAAGTTTCTTGCTTAATCTCTTTGCTTATTTTACTAAAAAGTTTATCTTTTTACTTTTATCTAAGTTTTTGTATGAGATAAGCTATAAGTTTGACAATCTTATTGGCTTGTTTCATACTTAGCTTATTTGATTTTCTTAGTTTTCTAAAAAGTTCTTCTTTCTAAAAGTTTGCTTATTTTGTTTACTTATTTTGTGTTTTGAAAGTTGTTAAATTTAAGCTTATTTTGTTTTGCCTATTCTCGTCTTAATTAAGTTTTGGTATTTGCTTATTTGTGCTTATTTAAGTTAGCTTATTATATTTGCTTATTTCGAATCACAAGCCATAGCAAAGGTAAACCCCATTGCGACGGGGTATTCCGATCCACATTGCGATCACTGCATCGCATAAGGGTTAAGGTATTCCGACCCGTATTGCGATCGGTGCATCGCATAAGGGTTTTGCATTCCGATTCGTTTTGCGATCGGGATTGCGATTGGTTTGATTTTGAGTATATTGCGACATGATCCCTTGTGGTGTTATTGCGACAGGATTGCGATTGTGACATTGCGATTGGGTTTAAGTTTCAATATTCCGACGAGATTGTTTTTGTTTATATTGCAATAGGATTCCTTTTTGGCGTCATTGCGATTGGGCATTGCGATTGAGTGGATATTGCGATTGCCATATTGCGATGGGATTCCGATGGGGGCTTCGTTTTTATGTCTTGTTTTAATTTTCATGCTTTATCTTTTCCGCCTTTTTACTTAGTTGCACTTTAAGATTACTTGCCTTAGATTTATTTTAGCCTTGCCTTAGTTTAAGTTTTAGTTGCGTTTTAAGTTTGCCTTAGATAGATTTAAGTTTGCGTCATTTACTTTTAGTGCCTTTTAATTTCTCGTCACGTTTTAAATTCCCGTCTTTTATTTTAAATTAGGTTTAGATTTAAATTCACGTCATTTACTTTTAAGTCTTGCATTTCAATATACTACAACGACACAACTATTTGTTTCCACCAAAGAACGACTGAGTCACACACTTAATCCATTTTTCAATTCGAAGAGATTGGTTCAACGATAATTTTTAACTAGGCAAAACCTAGTTATTAATAACCAACTGTAATATTAAAACGAAACAGAATAAGGATTGATAAATAAATTTTGACAGGAAATTTAAATGAGACTAAAATAATTAAGAACAACTTTTCATTAATCATAAAAAAGGGTACAATTGCTGGAAATTAAAAAAAAATACAATATTAAATCTAAACTAATTTTTTGTAGAAAATTAAATAAAAGAAAAAAAAGTGCTACTGAAAATTACACATGAAAGGGGTTTTTATAGGAGAAACCCTCAAACCCTCTTGGTAGCTTAAAGATTAAGCATTAAATCTTGGCCGTATATTCCATCTTCTCTTTCTTCACATCTCATCAAACAGCTGAAAATCACTCTTGAGCACACGGATTGCCCTCGTGGCGTTTTTGTGTTTCTTGAGTGCTGAGGTGGAGGATTAGTATTGGTGGATTGGTAAATGGTGATGTGTATTAACCAATAGAAACAAAGGATGAGTAGCCACGTTGGATTAATTAGAGGACCACCATAAGTGTTTGCTACGAAAATCATGGGGTTTTAATTCCCCTTTCTGTGAATCAACAAATAAAGGTAAAACCCCTTTTTTCTATGGATAATTTTTGGTTTAGTGAATTTAGGGTTTGTGAGATAGGTAAAATGGTGATGGGGGTGGATGCGTTTTTTTAGGGGAGATAAAAGGTTGGTGAGAGATAAGAATGGAAGAGGGGTGAATGGACTTTGTTATTATCGAAGTGTGAAAGTGGGAGTTAAAAAAACATTTTATACAAAATGTGTGGGTTGGTAAATGGGGTAATAAATTTGTTTTATATTAAAAGTGTGAATGGGATAAGAGATTTACGTTTATAAAAACGTGTGGGTGGTTGGATATTTGGTTTGACCGGGTGAGGTGTACGGTTGACCAGTCAAAGAAGTGAAAACATTGACTAGCAATTTCATTCTTCGTCCATTTTACCAAGCCAAATGGGCTTTGTTTATTATTCCATCCGTCCGTCCTTAATGTGTAGACAATTGGGCTTTGGGCCCAAATCTATTTAAACTTTTATGTCCGAATGATATGAGTTGGGCCATATGGGCTTAAGTGAGAAAATGGTTCCTTTAAGCTTATGTTAATGGGCTTTTGGGCCCAATCATCTTTAATGTGGGTCCCACAAGCCCGATTAACTCCATTAAATCCTCTAATAACGAGCTCGATTTCGTCTTTTGTCGATCTTTTCTTCAAACTTGTCTCGGTTTAGCCGGTTTTTGTGAACTTGGGCACACTTTTGGTCTTTGACATTGTCTTCGTCTCTTCTTGGACTTTTCTTCAACATTTGACCGTGAAATCCCGTGTTTTCTCTCCTTTTGATCATTTGTACCTATTTTAACACAAAAACACAAAACCACGCGTAATTCCGACATTTATGATATTAAACACATGATTAGGTCTTGTTTTTCCTTGATTTTAGTGGCAAAAGGATAAGTGTTTACACACTTATTAAGCACTAAGGTTAGATACATGCTCTTGTTGCTGATCCTCTTAACATTTTGCGTTGTATTTAAGGAAAGCTTCTTAGAGGTTTTGAAATTGAGTAACAAGAGTAGCCCATTGTTCTTGGGTACTCAACTGTTCGAAAGAAGGTTGATGATTGACGGTGTGATGTGGGGGCTCAACATTAGGAAAACCAGAATTATAGTACGGATACGGCTCATGATGATCCATCGGCTGACAATAAGAAGTATCGTGAGGGCCCCCACAATTATTGCAACACGGGAATTGAGAGAACCCGGTGCATTTGGCAGATAGCTAGGACCATTGTCGTAATTGTAACCTGATTCTTGCTCGTCAAGAGACGGGTATCGAATAGGACATAAAATACACCAATGAGAATCGCTGCCACAATATATGCAAGGGGGAGGGGTAGGTGGATTAGAAGAAAAGGGTGAATTGGTCGAATTGCCCGATGGACAAAATCCAAAATGGGAAAATTGTGAATCGGAAACGGTTGGAAGATCTTTTCCGCATTGCTCGCAATAACAAAATTCACATAATTCGCCCTCAAATAATGGTCCCCTACACCTCCCGCAATGTACATAAGAAACCATGAAGAATTAAAAATAAGAGGGGTGGAGAAAAGAATTAAACATAATAGAGGACAAAGAGGAATATTTTTGGTTGCAAAACTTAGAAAAGATATGCATTTTATGATTTTAAAGATTTTTTTTTTGGATTTTTGAAAGTTTTTAAGCAAGAAAAATAACGTTCACGAGTGAACGGATCCCAAAATTCAACGCGTCTCTCACAGAAAACCGTTAATCTTCACGAAAAGAGCCGGCAGCGGCACCATTTAATAACTAGATTTTCACTCAGTTAAAAATATCGTTGTTCCAGTCTTTTCGAATTGAAAAAGGGTGAATGTGCGACTCAGTCGTCTTTTGGTAGGAAACAATAGATTTGTCGTTGTAGTAAAGAAAATGTGCAAAATGTTAACGTAAATGACGGTAATTAAAACTAAAACTAATTAAAACGTAAATGGTGCAATATTAAATCTTTAAAAGTAATTAATTAAATGACAAAAATTAAAACTTGACGGAAAGTAAATTGACAATGTAATAAAAATGTGAACTTTAAAATTAAACTAAAACAAAGAAATTAAAATAACACTAAAGAAAAATGGCGGGAAAAATAAATGCTTAAAAATTAAAAGGAAGTAAACAGAACCTGAGTTGGAACCCGAAATACTGTCACTATCCGGAATACCAATTCTACTCGTTATCCGGAATCACCAACTGTTGCCTATCCGGAATCTTGTTCCAACCTCTATCCGGAATAACCACTAAAAATGCTTATCCGGAATATTTTCTGGATCCTTATCCGGAATAAAAAATCTGCTGCTTATCCGGAATGCCAAACCGAAGCCTTATCCGGAATCTCCAACGAACCCTTATCCGGAATTAGGTTTCCTGCTTCTATCCGGAATATTTAACTTTCCCTTATCCGGAATGTTTGATTCTGCCCCTTATCCGGAATACCCTTCAACGTGTTATCCGGAAAAAGTCTCCTGGACCTTATCCGGAATAATGTTGTCCTGCGGCTTATCCGGAATAACCAGAAGTTCCTTATCCGGAATACACACAAATGAGAAGATATCCGGAATCCTTAGTGTAGCTTATCCGGAATCCAGGTAGAACTACTTATCCGGAATAATGAGGAGGAGGCAATTCGGAATGATGAGTTATTTGCTTTATCCTGAATATGAGGGTTTTACCAAAACCCGGATAAGAACTATTTTAACAATAAGCTAAAAACTAAAATTAAGCTAAAAACAATTAAGCACTTAACTAAAAACTGAACCAAATCAAACTTATGAAAAAGCTAATAAGCCAAAATTTAAAAACTTTTAAAAACACTAAATAATAAAATATTAAAAATCAACTTTTTATAAAATTTAACTAATAAGCACTTAATTAAATTTAAGAAAAACACAATAAGCTATAAATCAATAAGCTAACACAATCATAAACATAAAAACATGACAAATAATCGAATAAGCATGACAATAAGCACATAAACATAAATATTAAATCAAGACAAGAAAGGTAGAATGAGAGATTAATTAAAACTTGATTAAAATTAAGATTCAACAATTAAAGTAAGAACAAGAATTAAAAGCTTACAAATTTAAGGTGCAAGACAAGAAATTAAAGGTGCAATTAAGTAAATGACATTAAGAAAAGTGCAAGTAATTAAATGGAAGACTAGTTTGTCAAAATAGCCAACACCTCCTAATGTGTCATTAGGAGGGTATTTATAGGAGGATTAGTATGCCTTGATGCTTTCTTCATTTTCTCGTCTTTTCGTCTTTATAAATTCTTCGACTTTCTCGACGTTGTCTCGGGATAAATTGAACTCGTCTTATAATTTCTTCATTAATTAGACTTGAGTTCTTCGACTTTATTAAACTTCCGTCTTTAGACTTTTTCTTCGATAAATCTTCAGAATAGGCCTTGGACTTCCGTTCTTTTTGCACTCTTGATCTTTTGACTTCGTCTTTTGTCTTTTTCTTCGATAAAAGCCCGTGAAAGACCGCGTTTTCTTCTCTTTTCACACTTTGATCCTAAATCACAACAAAAACACAAACCACGCATAATTCCGAAATTTACGACATAAAATACACGTTTTGGCTTGGTTTAATTAAGTGGTAAAAGGATAAGTGTTTTCACACTTATTAGTACTCACTTACAATAATTTTAGACTTAGTATAATGTATAAACAAATAGGGGGAGATTGTTGGTCCAATGAAAGTTTTAACTATGGCCCAGTCTAGATTTGTTTAAATTAGACTAAGTGTTACTGATCGTTGAGAGGACCAGCGACAGAGACCAGACCAGTGGAAGGCAAAGCCTCAGCTGGCACACTAGGAACATTCAAGTCAAAGACAACGTCAGAGAAGTCGAAGACCATCTGAAGTCATACTCACCAGCGATTATGGATAGCTGGGATGTAGAAGGAATGTGTTGGTGTTCAAGGATCTCTGAGTTGACAATACTCAGAGTTCACTTAAGAACCCTAGAAGTCTGATACAAGCAAAGCTTGTCCAATCCTTTATAGTTTAGGCGGGAGAGTCTACTAAGTGTTTTGAGCGGGACAAAACCAGAGATTCAAGATAAAGCCTAGTACGACCTAGTGGGACAAAAGGTGAACAGTTGACAGAACTGTTCACCTAAAGTTGTTTAAAGGTATGTCTCGATTTGGACATGCATTTAATACGTTGTACTCTTACATTCAAAAGATGACACGTATCAACTACTCCCACTAAGGAATCAAACTCGTACCACTATAAATAGGAGTGAGAAAGAAGAGTTAAGGTAACCCTTGTGCTTGGATAAATTATCTAAGTTATTCAACAGGTGTATTCATAGCACTTTGTAATACTTTGTTTATAACAGTTAATAAAGCATTACGCGTTTGAAAAGTATTTCATTGTGTTTTTGTGGTTATACGAGTTATAGTTTCAACAATTGTCATATTAAGGGACTTTCATTAGAAAAATTAGGTTCAAAAGGTATAACATTCAACGTTCCTAAGTATCCTACGAGTTTTTCTTTTTGTTTATTTTCAAAAACATTTTTCAAAACTTCGTTAGATGACGTTTTTTGGTTCCTCTACATTCTTATTAGATGACGATGTTTGCACGACTTCAACATTTGAAAGAGTGGGATCAATACGAGATGTACGAGTCTTAGGAGTCGATATGGCTTGAACCTCTTCTTCGAGATTAGGGTTGGTGACGTTCGATGAAGAACTCGACTCGTATGACGCTAATCTTTCCACTAAGGTCTCAATCACTAAAAGATGTTTATCTCGTTAATTAGCGTAATGTTTCTTAATGTCATCTACGTATTTTATCCACATCTCTTGACTTTTGTCATACAAAAGTTGTTGCTCTTCAAAAAGAGTGTTATAATCATTTTCCAATTTTATGAAAGATTCCCTTTGGGTTGCCGTTTGTTCCTTACAAGTTTCCTTAAGGCTTGTCATTAGTTCTTCCATCATCGTTAATTTCTCATTATTACGTCTCACATGGTCACTAAAGGCATTATGAATCGTCTCATCATTTTTATTTTCGTCGCAATTAAAAGACGAATCATACGGCGAATAAAACGAAGACGATGGGTGATCTTGGTCGTAAGATTGAAATTCGTCACCATGATCACGTGGAGGGGAGTTATAGATATAACTCTCTCGACCTCCATAAACCTCACAATTAAAATAATTGGCCCCATCGGGTGGATCTCCACAATACGGACATGAATAATATCCACCATCATTCGACATGATGCAACGAGAAAGTCGTTTCGAGAATTAAATGATATAGAGGGTGAAAGAAGAGAATTATGAAAATAGAGGGAAAATGAGAAGATTATTTTTGTTTTTTTTGGTTTTTTAATTTTTTTTGGAATTTTTGTGTATTACGTAGAAGTAATCTACAAAAATTATCCACTAATCAAAGGTCTCGATTAATGAATTCAAAGGGAGTGAAGGCAATTACGTGAAGTAAAAACCTTCGTTCGACTTTGAAACGTTGGCGGAACGCCAAAACGTTTCGAGGGTTCAATAATGTAAACTCACAAAAATAGATATATTAATACTTGATGTGGCAAACCCCTAATTAATCGTCACTTTTAAACTACGCACAAGCGAGCGGAGCAAACGAGGCGGCGCGAAGCACTTAAGATCCTTTTTTCTTTAGGTCGTGAAATACAACCTCCTTATACCCACCTTATAGTTTATATTTATCGAGATTAAACCAATTAAGAGTACTTATCTATTTTGCCTTTGATTTCGTTTGAATTCGATACACTTAATAGTGACCGAAAGCCCACTATTAAGGTGCGATTTCTCGCGTATTTGGATAATTATTGTGTGTTAATTGTTCTACGAAAATACAATATATTACGCAAAATAAAAACGAGAAAATGATTTTGTGTTAATGGATTTCTATTTAATACTATTTATTTATATGGCTAATAGTATAGAAAAATAACAAGAAGTATTTACGATAAAAGCGTAAACACTCAAACAAACATGATAAATAAGTATGGCTAAACACACCTCCCCGGCAGCGGCGCCATTTAGTGTTGTAGTACTTTTTTACACTTTATTTTAGGAAACACAAAGCGACAAATGCGTGGGTAAGTATTAAGTATCACGTTTTGTGAAAAACGCGAATACTCGTCGTTGAGTTCATTCTCAAAGAGGTATGGTGTTTAAGCCAAATAATTATACGTTATTTAAGTGAGTTGTTACGCTTTTGGAAAGTAAATAAAAGAAAACGGAAAAAGAAAAAAAAGACGGATTACGATAAAAATTAAAACTACGACGAAACGCGTTACGCGCGAATCGAGACGAAGAAATCGATAAAAAAAAATCTTGTTTAAGTAATAAAAGGAGCGATAAAGAAAACCTAAACTACGGATAAGCATAAATAGGTATCGGAAAACCTAAAATGTCTACAGGGACAAGGCAAAGTCAAAAAGTAATTAACGTTAAAACGTAAAAACGCGACCTAAAAGAAAAATAAACTAATTTAAAGCCTACAAAAGCAAAACTAATTTTTACTAAGTACTAAATGACAAAAGAAAATTTTAGAAAAAAGAATTACATTTTTTCGACTTTTAATTTTTTTTATTATTGATTAAATACGATTTAAACTAATTAAGTGATTTAAAAATATAAACGATTTTTCAAAAATAAAAAAAAAATACAGAAAAGTCTAAAATTTAACCAAGTTTAATGTAAAAATAAGTTGGAGATCACAGCTTATCAAATAAGCTGTGAAATAAGCTTTAAAAGCTTATAAGCTAATATGGATAAAAAGGGTTTAAATATAAAGCATTCCATATTCAAACCGAAAAACTAGCCTAGCAGAGTTGGTAACTAGTGGGAATTGTGAGGCCCTCTAAAGGCAAGGGTGAGGTCAGGTGTTTGAGTCCCACCCCAGACGAAACTCTAAAACATATTTTTTTTACTACTTTTTTTTATTTACCTCTTTTGTTCCAGCACCCAAACCAACAGTATCAAACTAAAAATAAGTTTTTACTCATAACTAAAAACAGTTCGAGAATGATGATACTTTATCAATGTTCTAATCTAGAAACACTAAGGCAAACATAAAACTTATAACTGTTACTACTACATGTTTTTAATCCAATAAATAGAATGTACATCATCAATAGTAGCAAACAAAACACTAATCTTGAACATACGACATAAAGGAAAATAGCTTAATCATAAAAATACATTGAAGAACAAGAACATATTAAAGGAACAAACTTGGAAAAAGATGTGCAAGTTACAAGAACCCAACAAACAATGATCCGAAACTTTAAACTTACTGAATGATGTGAAGGAAACCAAAAACCATAACAACATAATCTATACTAAACCCGAACTCGTCCCCTTTTTTCAAACCCAGCAGCAAAAACAAACTTAATATCGACACCCTTTTTTTTCGATACACAAACAATCAACAAGACCCGATTCCCCCTTTTTTTCGTCAGTATAGTACCAGCAAAACAAAAATCCTTTAACAACTTCACTTTTTCTTTTTCGATACACAGTAGCATCAAAACTAACATACACCCTTGAAACCTTTTTTTTCGAACAGTAATAAGACTAATAACAAGATACCACAACAATCTTCATTTTTTTCTTTTCTTTCGGTAAACAAGAACAACCAGCAGCAACCAAAACTTAAACTCTCCTCTTTTTTTTTCTTTTTCGGTACACAGTAACAACAACAACAGCACTTTTTTTCTTAATTCAAACAACAACTAAACTTTTTTTTTCAAGAAGACAATAATCAAATACTTCCTTTTTTATCTATCTTGACAAACAAATAACACCAAACAATTAAAACTTTCGATTACACCAACAATAATTAAAATAAAACTTTTGGAATTAACAATAAACTTTTGGAACTCAGAATTTAAAAGACCAACTTTTTCATTAATAGAAAAAAGGAGATACATCAAATCTGGAACAAGAACTAATAACAGCCTATGTGTCCTTATATAATGGAGTTACAAAGATTCTAGAAAAAGAAAAACGTCCTAAACCCTAATGCTTGAAATTCCTAGAATGCCCCTTGATTTTGAATAATTTTCTTGGTAAAAAAATCACCTTGTGCTTTCTGCTTCATACCATGTGATGCTCCAGCTGTCTTTTCGATCTTGGTCGTCCCATAGTGAGTAGGGAACAAGGAACTCATGTGGACCATTGATCCTGTCCCCTTTTGGGGTTTTGGTGAAAGTGATGTAGCGAGGGAAGTCCAAAGTGCCATGTAGGGTGATGTTGAAAGGTAATTAGGGGTAAGGGTTTAGTGAGGAGATGATAAATTATCATTCTTGAGTAGTAATTAGGTTAGTTTAACCAAATTAAAAATTTAGGAGATTAGGGTTCATCATAAGAACAGTGTATGGTTTGATTGGGATTTAGGGATAAGACACTTGTTTGCCGCCTCTAATATTTGTATAATAACCTGTTTAAAACGTTTTATTAATAATATTAGTATAGTAAGTGGAGGTGATGAGCTGGCAACTGTTTTGAGCTGGGTTTGGGTTATGGGCCGGGTATGAGGGTGGATTTTGGTAGGTTTGTGGGTTTGGTTAATGGGTTTGGGTTTAAGTTTGTGAAGCTTGAGTCCCCAATGTATCAAAAAGTATGCATATAAGGTTTTTGGCAGATTTTTCACCATTCCCTTCATAATAAGTTTGGGCACTTTACAAAATAGTTCCCCAAACTTATTTATCTTAGAAACAAGGGTTGAAAATGTAATCTTGGACATTCTGCAAGGGATTCTTTTGTCAATTCCTCAAACATATAGGAATAATCTTGTATAATATGATTCTTCAAGGACCAATATTGACAAATCTTCAAAGTTGGAGGACCAAAGTTGTCATTTCTTCAAACTTGAGGGACTTTTTTGGAAAATCAACAATCGGTTCGGTTCATTGTGCGGCTTCGTTTCCCGTGTTTGTTTTTTATTTTTTCTTGTGACCTTTTTGTTTTTTTCTCGATATCCATACCTAAAACATACAACAAACGAATACAAGTATATTTCACGATATTTTATGATATATTTAAGCGTTTTAAGCCCGATTTGGACGATGAGACCTTGTATAAATGTGGTCTTATCAGGAATCTTAACCCTAAATTCCGAATTATAACAAACGTTGACCAAGTATGAAATCCAGAATACAAGAAGACACAATCCGGTATCAAACCCTTCCGGAATCCTTTCTAAATCAGGAATCAATTTAGCTTTCCGAAATCTTTGCTAAATCCGAATTTACCTTTCCGGAATCCTTAATAAATCCGGAATCCCCTTGAAATCCAGAATATCAATAAATCCGGAATCGTAAAGATTTCGGAATGATGAAGACGAAATCCGGAATCCACTAAGTACCAAATCCTGAATAAATACTTAATTCCGAAATCTGTTTGAATACAATTCCGGAATGCCTTTGAATCCTGAATGCCTATAATCCGGAATAGAATGTTTCTAGAATAACCCCTTTATTCCAAAATTATACGAACTCTAAATCCGGAATCAAACTCTTATCCTGAATACTTGATTTATCTGAAATCTTTCTAATTTCAGAATTAAAGCAGTATTCTGAAATTAAAGGTGGACGATTCAAAAACGTGTTTTTAAAACCACGCGAAATTAATAAGAAATTAACCATGAATCTTCAATCACCTATCTACTATAGGCTCTTGATACCAAATGTTCATCCCAATTAATTCATAACACAATATTTAGAGAGAGAAAGAGACATAAAAGTTAGAGAGAGAAAGTAGAGAGATGGTGGAAGGTTAATTACTATTAATGAGAAAGTAAATGTAACCAACACCCTCTTCCATACATGGAAGAGGGTTTATATACCCATGAGCTTGGTGGGCTCATGGGCTTTGTTCTTGGTCCGGGCTTGGCTTGACTTGCGCTTAGAGCCCCTAACTTATACAATATTAGCTTAAAGTCCAAGCCCGGTTATCCTGACTAACCTATTATAATACAAGTATCTCGTGGCAAAATTCGGAAGGCTGTTTGGAAATGTGGAGATAATAAGTGTCCCGGGCCTGATGGGTATACGTTTGAATTTTTTAAAAAGTATTGGGATATAGTTGGGTTTGATTTTTGCGAAGTGGTCTAATATTTTTTTAATACTGGTGGATTTAGTAAAGGCTGCAATTTATCTTTTGTTACTCTAATTTTGAAGACTATTGATGCTAAATTTGTTAAATATTTGCGACCTATTAGCCTTATTGGATGCATATATAACGTTGTTACTAAAATACATGCAAATCTCCTAGTCTTGGTTATTGGAGACTTTGTTTTAGACACTCAATCTGATTTTGTTGTTGGAAGACAAATTTTAGATGGTTCCTTTATACTTGATAAAATTCTAAAATGGTGTAAAAAGATGAAAAAGAAAGCTATGTTCTTTAAAGTCGACTTTGTGAAGTCCCATGACTCGGTCCGATGGGGTTATTTGGTAGATGTGTTTGAGGTATTTGGTTTTGGTCAAGGGTGGTGTAATTAGATTCGGGGTACTTTATGTTCCAATAAAGCTTCGATATTGGTTAATGGAAGCCCTTCTAAAGATTACTCTTGTTATTGTGGGCTTAAAGAAGGTGACCCTCTTGCTCCGTACCTCTTTATATTAATCAAGGAATCGTTGCATTTGTCTTTTAATAGGGTGGTGGACGAGGGTATTTTTAAAGGTATCCACCTTCTGGGAGCGGTCTCCATCTCTCACCTTTTTTTATGTAGACGATGCTATGTTCATAGGAGAATGGTCCGATTACAGTTTAAAATGTATGATTAACATTTTGAAGTGCTTCTTTCTTGCATCAGGGTTACAAATAAATGTTCATAAATGACAAATATTGGGAATGGGGGTTCCAAGTCTGATGGTCCAGCAAGCGACAAAATATATTGGTTGTTTAGTTCTGAATAATGAATTTTGTTACCTAGGGGTGACGGTAGGTGGGAATCCATCTCGTATTAAAAGATGGGATGACATCATTCTTAAACTTAAAGCTCGTCTTTTTAAGTGGAAAGTTAAAACTCTCTCGATAGGTGGTCGGCTAACTCTTTTGAATTCGGCTCTCTGAGCTTCACCAATCTACTCCATGTCCATTTCTAATGTCCCTCACGGGGTCCAAAAAGCTATGGAGTCTATTCGTAATCGCTTCTTTAATGGCGCGGAGCAATTAGACAAAAAAATCTCATGGGTTGCGTGGGATAAGGTTTTGGCTTCCAAGAAAAAAAGGTGGTTTAGGAGTTTCAAGTTTTCTTGCGCCGAATCGAGCTCTTCATATGAAATGGGTGTGTCGTTTTGTGTCTCAAGATAGTTCCTTGAGGCGTCGGGTCATCAGTGCGTTATATGGTTTGTTGATTAAGTTACATCAGACTCATTATCCATCGAATTGATGTTCCATATTGTGGTAGTACAAAAACTTAAAAATAAAGGTTTTGATTTCTGGTCTCACATTAAAAAGCGAATTGGGAATGGAGCAGATACACGTTTTTTGCTAGATTGTTGGCTTGGAGATATTCCGTTGTGTAACAAATATCCTCGCTTGTTCGCTTTGGAGATGGATAAACAAGTCTCGGTTGAATCAAAGATGCAGTTTTCTATGGAAAATTCCTTCCGTAGGAATGCTCGAGGAGGTATAGAACAACAGTTGTTAACATAGTTGAACACTATGTTGGAAACAGTTCTTTTATCGAATTCTTGTGATCGATGGACCTGTGATTTGATGAGTGATGGAGAGTTTCGAGTGAAGGAGGTACGTAACTGTATTGATGATATTTTTCTCCCGTCGTATGACAATGTGACTATATGGGTGAAATATGTTCCAATTAGGATTAACATTTTTTATTGGAGAGCTCGTTTAGATTGTTTGTCGACTAGGGTAAACTTGGTTCGTAGAGGAATTAATATTGACTCTTTTGTATGCCCGGTGAGATCTTCTGAAGAGGAGGACACCAATCATATTTTGTTTACTTGTGAGTTGGCTCAGCGGATTCTACATCGTGTTTGTCGATGGTGGGAGTTAATTCCATCTGGATGGTCGTCGTTTCAAGAATAAAGTGATTGGTTTTTATCTATCTGACTTCTCGTGAAGGTAAAGACGTTGTTGGAGGGTACATTTTTTATAGCTTGGTGGTCTATATGGAGGTTTAGGAATCGTACCATTTTTTAGGAAAGTCGGCCGAAACGTGCCGAAATTTTTGACGAAATTGTTTTTTATGCTTTTAATTGGTGTAATAGTCGTAGTCGTAAAGTTTTTACTTGGGAGGAGTGGTTAAAAAACCCCATCTCATTTATTTGTAATGTTTGTTTTTCTAACACCTTGCTAGCTTAATAAAATTTTCGTTATTCATTTTTTTTTTACTTTTTAAAGTATTTTGTCATACAAATTTTTATTACATTACTTTAGAGGTGGCAAAACGGGCAGGCGGGCGGGCACGGGCGGCGGGTTAAACGGGCAACGGGCTAAACGGGCGGCGGCCTAAATGGGCGCGGGCTAATTGGGCACGGGCGACACGGGCGGGCAAAATAGGCGGGCTAAATAGGCGCAAGCTAAAAAAGGGAAAAAACATATAAAAACCTACCATTAAAAAATAAAAATACTTGTCTGAAAGCCGGGATAAAAATTTTAATAAAAAATATTCGTCGAGTATACTAATTTGTATTTTACAAGTGCGCCCGTTAAGCCCATTTAGTTTCTTACATATGCGCCCGTTTAGCCCGTCCATTATAAAGAATGGGCAAAAAGTGCCTCATCTTTTTTGTAAATGGGCAAAATGTGCCCATTTAATGTGCCTATATGTATCCAAATAGGCAAGATTTGACACATCTACATTACTTGAAACACGAGCCCTGATTAAAGTTAATCTCTTAATTAAAATTAGTCCTTTTATTAGGAATAACAATATCGGGAACATATATTTCCTTGTAAGTCTCTCTTGTAATATGTCTAAAGAATTTTCATGAATGCCGTACAATATTAATGAAATTTCATGAATTTTTAGAGTATTGTATTATTGCTTATATTTATAAAATATTACTAACCATTACTGTGGACTTTTCAACGGAGAAACGCAAGGAAGTCACCAAGAAATTCTCTACTACTAGTAAGATAGTCGTCGACTCGTCGTGGTATGGTAGCCAACCAATCAAATACTAAAACAACCTTGACTTTGACTAGAAAACACACCATCTTTTACATGCATGCCCCATATATCTTATATATAACCTACCAAATATCACTCGATATCGATCTTCACAAGAAATATCGCGTATACATATTTTTATAGGATTTCATATATAAAATGCAATTGTTTTGATGCGTAAAAATCTATATACTTTATAAAACATTTATCACTTTTTATTTTTAAAAGTCTTAAAATGTTTTAGCCTCAAACATTTTTTTATTTAGAAATTTATATATAACCTTTTTTTAGGTTTAAATACCTATTATATTTTTTTTAAAAAAACTCATCTAAAAAATAAATGATACAAACGAGTTATAAAATATGAGTAAATAAGAGTAGATGTCATTAATGATTAAATAAATAATTTAATGAGAAAATAAATAACCATATATTATAAATTTGTAACATATAAAACTAAAAATAATTTATTGATGAATATTAATATTACTACTAGAATATCAGTTATGAAATCTTAATATAAAAAAAATCATGATTTATGAAAAAAGACTCGAAAAAAATTTGCACACAAAAGATTCAGCCATCAAAATTCTTCAAACCACCAATAAAAAATATTTATTTGTCGAAAAACTTAGTCGCCGGGTACCTGCCGCAGCATTGCGCGGATACACGGCTAGTATATATATATATATATATATATATATATATATATATATATATATATATATATATATATATATATATATATATATATATATATATATATATATATATATATATATATATATATATATATATATATATATATATATATATATATGTAATTTCGAAAGTGGTTTTAAGCTCATCATCTACACAAATTAAATCACTCTAATGAGCGTTCCATAATTATGGATTTTGATTTCAAAACTTCACATACCTCCGTCTCATATTTATTGTCCACATTTGACTTTTTTAGTCTTTTTTGTTAACTTTGACCTTAAATTTTTTTGTTTCCGTTATATAATACTTGATGCAATTTTTATCAATAAAAAATACATTCGAAACTCTATTCATTCATGTATTATGTATCAAATATTAATTAAAACAAACAAAAATATTTAAGATCAAAGTTCACGAAGAAAGAATTAAAAAGTCAAACATGGACAATAATTATGAGACGGAGGTAGTAATTATCTAACTAAGCTAAGGGAAAAAAATAGTAGACGGCTTAAATAACAGATCAAAGATACATAAAGAACCTCAATGCTTCATTACACGTTTGCGTTTATGATTGATCAATTGACTGAATTTTTTTTAAGGCTCAAATTTCATTAATAAATTATTAAAATTATGATTTACATAGTAAGAAAAAACAAACGAGCAACAAAACCAGCAATCACTTTTCCTTTGATTGTAGTAATAAAACAATTCCAAGAAGTGTATTTGTACACATCTACTTCTAATACAGATCTAAATATATAAGTTAATTAAAAAGGTGAAAGATAAAAAAACACCCACCAACTACCATTCTTGTTTACATTTGCAGCCGTTGAATAAATGGCAGGCCAGACCTAACTACTTCTCTTTGCTTTCGTTTTGTGGGTCCCAACATCCATCATTAAAATCTCCACCGTTAATGACTAAATCACATATAATCAATGGTCTTGATTAATTATCAACCAACCCACCACCACTTGCCTTGCAATATACCTACCTACTAACACTTTAAACTTCTATATAAGCCACAATCCTTAGCTACCTTACACTCAACACATTTTCTAGCCATATAATCCTTTCCAATTCCACCTATATATACATTGCTAAACACGCCTACAAAGAGTGTGAGCTTAGTCAACAAGAACATTCATAACAAGTTGACTGTCTTTTTGTGTGTGATCTAAGCAAGTTTATCAAAGACTTACTGAAAATGGAAAATGGTCATGCTAATGGGGTTGCAAAGGAGTTGTGCATTAAGGATCCATTAAACTGGGGTGTAGCAGCTGAGGCTTTGACAGGGAGTCATTTAGATGAAGTTAAGAAGATGGTTGCTGAGTTTAGGAAACCTGTTGTGAAACTAGGTGGTGAAACACTGACAGTTTCCCAGGTTGCTGGGATTGCAGCTAGTGAGAACGCTGGTGTTAAGGTTGAGCTGTCTGAAAGTGCTAGAGCTGGAGTTAAAGCTAGTAGTGATTGGGTTATGGAGAGTATGGGTAAAGGGACTGATAGTTATGGTGTTACTACTGGTTTTGGTGCTACTTCTCATAGGAGAACCAAGAATGGTGGTGCTCTTCAGAAGGAACTCATTAGGTAAATTCTTGAACTTTATGATTATCATGCATGCAAATCTTTCTATTTATGGAAATTAGATCATGTGGGGTATTTAGGTTGGGATTGTAACATATGAATCCAAGAACAAAGTTCAACTCATAATTTCTAATTTAGATACAGTAATTGGTCTAGTATACGAAATAAGCCAAGTCAAGTTATGAGTACAAATTGTACAATGATTGTGATTTCTGTAATCAGATATCAAATTAAAAGGTTGTACAAATAAATATGTTTTACTATGTAGTAGGTGTTACATATGTTTTACTTGTAGTCTAGTCTATTATTACACGTGATCAAGTTTTTAAACAAGAATAGAAATTTTAGCATTTATGTATTTAATTAGATTTTGCAAATTTTTATTTTCTAATTGCACACTGTGCTTCAAGCAGTTGTACCTTTATTTTATACTGCTTTATCAGTCTGTACATATAAGTGTGCCAATAAAAAATCAAAATGTCCCAATTAATTCTCATTTAATTATGTATAAAACAAATACTGGAAACTTCAAGTTTTTTATACGAATTTCAAATTTAGACATGGTACTTCGTCATCTATTTTATATTGGCCGGCCTTTCCTTTGTACTTTAACATGTTTTGAATAAGTTTCATATAGTAGTAACCAATTATAATTATAGTTATAAAGATTGGTTTAATTTGGGGTAAAAGTTAAAAAAAGCAAAATTTTCAGGTTTGGTGGTGTAATTTTTGGTAAGTTAAAAATAACAAATACGTATTACAAGCTAGAAAAGAATATATGTCACGATCAAATTTTGGTTGCCAGACTTTAGAAAAAAATAGACGTGCATACTTGACCAAGAAATGAAGGTTGTTATTTTAAGTATTGCAAAACATATGAACAACTTTGGTCTATGTACATTTATTTATATAGTAAGTATAACTTTTGGTTGACTTGCCATTTTGGCTTAATACTACTATATATCCATATTAACTTCAATTTATCTTATTTCAGGTTTTTGAACGCCGGGATCTTTGGCAATGGCACTGAATCGAACCACACCCTTCCACATTCAGCCACAAGAGCCGCAATGCTCGTTAGAATCAACACGTTGCTCCAGGGTTACTCTGGCATTCGTTTTGAGATCTTGGAAGCAATCACCAAGTTTCTTAACACTAATGTCACCCCTTGTCTACCTCTTCGTGGTACCATCACCGCATCTGGTGACCTTGTCCCATTGTCCTACATTGCTGGGCTTCTCACTGGTCGACCCAACTCAAAAGCCGTCGGTCCCGATGGACAAATCCTTAATGCCGAAAAGGCTTTCAGCCTAGCTGGTGTTGATGGAGGGTTCTTTGAGCTACAGCCTAAAGAAGGTCTTGCACTTGTGAATGGTACCGCTGTTGGATCAGGAATGGCCTCAATGGTTCTTTTTGAGGCTAATGTGCTTGCATTGTTATCTGAAGTCTTGTCCGCTATTTTTGCTGAGGTTATGCAAGGAAAGCCCGAGTTTACTGACCACTTGACACACAAATTGAAGCATCACCCTGGCCAAATCGAGGCTGCAGCCATTATGGAATACATATTAGATGGAAGTGATTATGTCAAGGCCGCAGCAAAGGTCCATGAAATGGACCCATTGCAAAAGCCCAAGCAAGACCGTTACGCTCTAAGGACCTCACCTCAATGGCTAGGCCCACACATTGAAGTCATTCGATCATCTACTAAAATGATCGAAAGAGAGATCAACTCAGTGAACGACAACCCATTGATCGATGTCTCACGAAACAAGGCCTTACACGGTGGCAACTTCCAAGGAACTCCTATTGGTGTTTCCATGGATAACACTCGATTAGCTATTGCCTCAATTGGAAAACTTATGTTTGCTCAATTCTCCGAGCTCGTAAACGACTTCTACAACAACGGGTTACCTTCAAATCTTTCTGGTGGACGCAACCCTAGCTTGGATTATGGGTTCAAAGGAGGTGAAATTGCTATGGCTTCATACTGTTCTGAACTCCAGTTCCTTGCAAACCCGGTGACTAACCATGTTCAAAGTGCGGAACAACACAACCAAGATGTTAACTCACTGGGATTAATTTCAGCACGAAAAACAGCTGAAGCAGTCGACATCTTAAAGCTCATGTCATCTACATATTTAGTAGCTTTATGTCAATCCATTGACTTAAGGCACTTGGAAGAAAACATGAAATCCACTATCAAGAACACCGTGAGCCAAGTAGCCAAAAAGGTCCTAACCACAGGCGTGAATGGTGAGCTTCACCCTTCAAGATTCTGCGAAAAGGACTTACTCCGTGTAGTTGATCGCGAGTATGTCTTTGCATACGTTGATGATGTGTGTCTTGCCACATACCCATTAATGCAAAAGCTTCGACAAGTCCTTGTTGACCATGCTTTGACCAATGGCGAGAGCGAGAAAAACACAAACACTTCAATCTTCCAAAAGATTACTGCTTTCGAAGAGGAATTGAAAGCTATTTTGCCTAAAGAAGTCGAGGCTGTAAGAGTTGCATTTGAAGAAGGAACATTGGCAATTCCTAACCGGATAGAGGCTTGTAGATCATATCCATTATACCGATTTGTGAGGAAAGAGCTCGGGGGCGTTTACTTGACTGGTGAAAACGTGACTTCACCCGGTGAAGAGTTCGATAAGGTGTTTACCGCCATGTGCAAAGGCCAAATCATCGATCCGTTACTCCAATGTGTTGAGGGATGGAATGGAGTTCCTCTTCCAATCTCTTAGAATGGACTAGGTTTGAATTTGTTTGCAATGTGCTTAAAATTTTCTCCTTTCTTTTTTCTTTTTCAAATTCATTTGTATTTGTTGTATTTTTGAGGTAAAATTTGTACCCAATTTATAAAATAAGTCATCAAGACTATTTGTTATGTCTGATATACATTTAAGGTAAGAGAGCAAATGCCACATAATGCACGATCATGACCAACAATGCAGCTTATTTATGTGAAAAGGTATATTTTGTGCAATTGTTATTCGTTTCTACAAAGAGGGAATCAAAAGTCAAAAGCCTCCGGGTGACCGGGTCTATTCTGTTTGGTTATCAAGGGAAGAACAAGAGCAACCAATTATCCAATTCGTTTGACCCAGTTGACCATTAAAATTTCACTAAATGATTTATTTAGAAATTTATTTTAGACAAAAACCTGTCATGTCATGCGAAGCGGATAAAGAGTTTAATATAACTGGGCGAGGGTTTAAAAATGCACTGTCAAAGGTATGTGTAAATGCACTCTCAGTCCCATCGATCTCTCGGTTGCACAAAAGTTTAGATGGAATAAAGCCATCCCATTGTTATGTGCCTAAACTAAGTAGGGTTGTTTATGTCGTTTTTATAAGTACAAGGTCTTTTATGTAACTTTTGTTATTCCTGGCTTACATATAAACGATGACAATGATAATGAAGGTATGAATGAAATTATAAAACTTCTTGTCTTCTCTAATTCTCTTTGTCACTCATTTGAGTGTTCATATCAAACTTACTGATCCTCATCGAAAGCTATTCTATATCCCTAGTTTTCCTCGTTGATTGGAGGATTGATTAACCACTGAGCTTCGCTTGGTCTTAATCAAATCCGGATCATATCACTGGTATTAGAGCTATACGCTACTCGGTACTTCATCACAAAGTTCTGGAAATCAGAAGCTAAAAAAAATTAAAAAAAATCGTCTCTTCTAATATAGAGAATCGAATGGAGGTAAGTCACAAATCTTATGTAAAGGGTATTTTTGATAGAATTGATAGGATTCAAGACTCAAATTGTATGAAAATATCTAATATAGAGAGTCTAGTTTCTAAGATTTCAATACAATTTGCACAACTTGAGGCTGAAAATCTGAAAATGAGAAAGAGGGTTGGTATTGGAGTGGAAGGTGAGAGATTGAATGTTGAAACACTTATGCCTGGAATCGGAAACATTGGACCTAATCATAAGTTAGAAAAGATTGAGGTTGCCTACCAAGTGTTCGATAAAATTCCTAGAAAGAACTTTGAGGTTGTGCGTAAGTTGTTTGACAAAATGCCAATATGAAATGGTAATCTATCACAAGTAAATTGTGAGCAAACACTAAGTGGTCAGTTAGGTGAGGTGCATGATGGCCATATGGTTGAGTTGCAGGGGCTTAAACAAGTTGATAGTGTCAAGGAGTATCATGACGCTTTTGATAAGATAGCCACTCATTTAGCACTTCCGTTAGAGTATCGCCTTAGATGTTTCATTGTAGGTCTTAAAGAAGAAATCCAGTGTATGGTTAAGTTGTTTAAGCCTAAAACCATTCATGAAGCATATTGTTTAGCTATGTTACATGAAGCGACACTTAAAGCCAATCCCAATGAGCTTATTAGAACAACCCCTCGCCCACCCAAAAGAGACCACAAGAAGAATATCCTAAAGAAGTTAAAAGGACTGTTGATTGTTACGCCATAAATACAGAATTTCAAGCACTTTTGGAATCTAATGCATCAAATACTATCCAATTACAAGATGTTGGAGAGATTG
Source organism: Glebionis coronaria (assembly GCA_025667525.1). Lineage (NCBI taxonomy): Eukaryota > Viridiplantae > Streptophyta > Magnoliopsida > Asterales > Asteraceae > Glebionis > Glebionis coronaria. Next base: position 172,652,894 of record CM046881.1, read on the forward strand.
AAATTAGTAAAGATGTTGAAACATTTCTACTAGACGATGTTGAAGAACGAAAGGATGGTGTAGCACTAGCAGTCAATGAATTACCTCGGGACTCCGTTTTTATTGCACCAATAGGAGTAACAACTAATGTGACAAGGTACTTCTGGAGGTTGACAAATGTCACTATGGTGACAAAAGGTATATTAGTGTATCAACTAATGGTAAGGATGCAAATGAGAGTGGAGGTTTCAAGTCTTCCATATCTTTTCGACTGGGGATTGAAGCAATTAAAATTGCGAGAAGAAAAACTGTTGTTGGTGAAGAATCAGAATTAAAAAAAGGGTCTGCTAGCAACGTGGAACTCCAGCTACAAGAACTATGGCAACTTGATAGATTTAACCTTGTCAAAGTACATGGCGATGAAGGTAATTTTGATTTAACACACTCGGAGGTAAATTTTTTTGCCAATCTATTTGTTATGGATGATTGTATTGGGTTTTTAATTGAAGAACATGGTAATATTGAGGTCCCACTAGCTAAAAGCAATAAATTTGTTGCTGAGGATTTTGAATGGAAACCGGGCTTACAAAGATGGTTTACATTGGTAGAATTATTGAAAGGTTCATACACTAAAGTTAAATGTTCTTCTATGCGAGATGCAACAAACAAGCTTGCTAGTGACTTTTATAAGATCAAGACGAATCTCACTGCATTTCAAATGGAGAATAACGTTTTGATGGTTAGTGGGATGGCAGTAACGTTTAATACGCCAACATATGATAAAGCTCCAAGAAGAAAATGTCACCTAGGACGTGATATTATCTTAAATGACGAGAATAAAAATGATATAACGTATATTTACAGCGAATTTCGGATGGAAGTGCGTCGACTTGGTGCAAAATTGAATTGTGAGGGTCAAACATATGATGTGGCATGTTATGTGCAGTTGGTCAGTTTATGCTATATAGTTGGTACGAGAATAGTGGTCAAAGGTGTGGAAGCCGTGGCGTGTCGAGGTATGTTTTATTACCGTTTAAGATCAGTTGGCCATTGTTTTCAAAAGAATGTGGAGGTTTTGTTTAGATTAAATAATGAGTTATTGAAAGCGGAGAAATATTTTAAGGGAGATAGAGATAATGGACATCGTAAGCTCGTGTTCTACAATTTCTGAAAGATCCATTTGTTCTATATTCATTACCATTGGAAGACTTGCTGCTAATTTGAAGTTTCTGGTGTGTGCGTCGCATATCGACTCATATGATACGAAGATCATGGAATACTTATTTGTTTCGGATTCAAAGACTCTTTTAGAACCACATGTTGGGTTGGACCTGTTTTCGCAATTCACTTCATCTAAGTTGACAAATGAGGACTTCATCAGCTCGAGATTAAAAGGCACATTCTTAACGGATAAACGAGGACCATATCTATGGTTGCGTTGTAACAAGGATGAGATACAAGGGAAAGAAGAAAGTGTTGCCGATGAGAGTTTGACTTTCATTATATATGAAACTCCATTGCCTTGTGTGCAGGTTCTTTCAATCCATTTCGCTGCCAGAATTGTCTATTGCATTCCTAGAGGGAAGTATATAATTCTGAAAGAAGTCAAGCGGGCATCTAAGGTGGTAAAGTGGCTAGTTAAGTGGAAGTGGAAGAAGCAATATCGAAGAACGATGAGTCTTTGGAAGAAAGATATTGATTCTCTTGATCCTTGAAAACAGGTGATCAAGAATAGAAGTTACATGGAGGAAAGATGGACTTCTAGAAGATCGGTACCAACTATTTTGATCCTTGAGGTCAAGGATCTTTCAAGGGGAGGGTATTGTTATGTGCCTAAACTAAGTAGGGTTCTTTATGTCGTTTTTATAAGTACAAGGTCTTTTATGTAACTTTTGTTATTCCTGGCTTACATATAAACGGTGACAATGATAATGAAGGTATGAATGAAATTATAAAACTTCTTGTCTTCTCTGATTCTCTTTGTCACTCATTTGAGTGTTCATATCAAACTTACTGATCCTCGTCGAAAGCTATTCTATGTCCCTAGCTTTCCTCATTGACTAGAGGATTGATTAACCAGTGAGCTTCGCTTGGTCTTAATCAAATCCGACCCACTGCAATCTTGATCATAGAGGTACTGATTTACATTTCAAATGCCGATTTATAACAACGATATTACAACGGGAAAGTATTTATTTTTTTCATGCTCACTTGCTAGAAATACATAAGTAAAAGCTTTCAAGTTGCGAAATCTTACATTGTATTTTCAAGATTTTTTAGTAAACAAACAAAAATTGAAAGCAAATAGTTTCATTTGAATATTCAAATGAAATATTCTACTTCTAAAATCAACTTAATTACATTTGTTTTTTATTTATTTATCTTTATCTCATTTTGTTTTCTTTAATAAAAAATCTTTAAAACACAATGTTAGTGTTACTTTTGCGACAAACTTTACTACCACCGTGAACCTTCACTCGCTCCTATCGGCTAACATCTTGGTTTCCTTATGTGGTTGAAGTTGAACAAACAACACTTTGGTCTTACGGCAATCACGAACTATATGTCATTCTCCATCCAAAACCATTGTAGTGATTAAATCTCCAACAACATTAAGGTCTACTCATATAATTGGATTTTGAACAAACAAAGGAAGTCTATCGTCATTGAGGCTCAAGGGTAAAGCATGTAAAATTATGGCTTTAGGTCTTCAATTTTACAAGTCTTAGAAACAAAAGTCAATCACATGTTTTTTCCATCATCTATAGAGATCTTATTAGTAACGATTCTAATTAGTCGATAAATATTAAATAACCAAAGTTTTAAACCTCTTTTGTTTCTACTTTCTGCTTTCAAACCTAAAATATATTAATTATATCGAAAACACATTTTTACTTGAGAAATAAGCAAAAGTTAAATCAAGCTACGCGATAACAACTATTTAACTATTTACATTAATATATTTGTTAATACAAATAATGTGGTAAAAATATTATTTATATTTTTCGACTTTTCGACGTTTTGATAACAACAAAATGGAAAAATATTTTATGTAAAAGTTTAAGCAAAGTTTTTAGTCGTTAATATTTATTTTGATAAAATATCACTTAAGGTATGTACAAACAAATTATATATTTGCAGAGTGATCAAAGAAAAAATTAGTTCTCTTAAGATTATTATTTTATAAAATATGCACAAAGTGTATAAAATGTTACTAGAAAGTATTTTCTAAGATTGCAGAAATGTTTTAATCAATAAAATATATTTGAATTTTAACTTTCCCCCTCCTAATGGATTAAAACTTACACAAAAAAATACACTCGCCGCTAAGAGAGAAAGGGGAGCGCCTAGTCTAGTCGGTGCTCTAGACTAGGTAGGCGGTGCCATTAGCTAAGAGCACCAGCTGCTTTGCTAAGAGCACATGTGACGCTCCTAACTTGAGTCTCTTAGTATAATTACCACACTGTTTTTCTTGGCTGAATACCTTTCACATTTGAAAACTCCCTCTCTAAATGAGTTTCTAAATCATTTCTTCCGTTGATCATATAAATTGTCTAAATCTGTTTAGAATTGATTTACCTCTACGTTGTTGAGTCTAAAATTGATCCGAGATTGTTTAGGTATCATATCTAAGACAATGAATAACAATGAACATAAAGAATATGCATAGCCGAATAGCATAAGAACATTGTTACTCCAACAAGTTTTTTGTTCTTTAAAACCTTAACACCAAGCCCCAATCCTACCTTGATCAATGGTAGAAAGATTACATCAAAGTACCAGTTCTAGGAGTGTAAACCCTACACCTAGAAACTCTTAGTCTTTTATAAACCCCACATCTACATCTTAGTAGATCGTATATTTTGTGCACACATAAAACATATGCCTGTAATTCGTTATATAATAGAATTACATAGCTTACAAAGAAACTAACATAATAAAAAGAATCTACTAGCTTTTAGAATTCCTTCTTGTACAATTTAGTCTTTGTCTTCTTACTTTGTTTATTTTTTCACATCAAATCAAATATTAAACCCAATAATCTTCTCCTATTTGATGATGACAAAACAAACTCACACAACTTTTTTTGAACTTTCATGACACTAGATCTTCAAGTTGCAATCTTCCTCTTAGGTTATTACCTATTCCCTTTTTTGTCACATCAATAAGAAACTAGCGTATGTAAGCAACCTTGAACTTCACAAGTATCATGTAAATGGCTTAACACTTTGGACATAAGCTTCCTCTAAAACCATGTGTTAACCATTTCTTGACCAAAAGTAGTATCAACCATAAGAATTTTTCGAATAACTAACCAGCAGCAGTAGTGAATAATATGTGGTATCATCCATGAATGAGTTGTGCCATAAATTAACATGTAGTACTATGTAAAAATGACTAGAATGTAAACTTTACCAAGTATTAGTAACATCGAAGAACAGCTTCTCAATGGTTGAATAACAAAAATAACATAGAATTTTGTCAAGTAACACTCAAACTTCAATTCTGTAGGCTTAAAGAAATGATCACTTGATAAAGAAAATTCAATATTACCTATTTGATGTAGAAGTAGAAAAACCCGAAGTTGTCTTTTATATCTTGCACTATCCGCGTGACTTTGAACGTATACCCATGTATAAGGAGACCGCAATATCTTGACAACATCCTCATCTTCAATAAGACACATAACCAAAGTGATAACAAATATGAGCATTGAGCTTACTAAGTAAAATCTCATACCTTTGCTAGACCCGTCAATTCTTCATCACAACAATTAAGCACGAGCAATTTATCTTCAAAGTTGCAAGAATTCTTTAAACATATGATAAAACACATACTCGAAAAATTCCACTTCATCTTCAAATATACAATAGTCAATTCCCTTCGTAATCACTTAAACAAATAATGAAAAAGCCTTTATATTACCTTGAATTCCTAACAATATGAACAATAGCTTTCATAAACTAAGACTATTGTATAACCAATTTCCAAATACAAGTATTGTTCCATATTTTATCTTCTTTCCGATAACAGTGAAACCATTCGAGAATCAATAACTGTTTGTTGTCCCATATCGTACAAACCTATCAGTATAAACATCTTTCTAGGACACCTCCGCCAGTACTAACATATATCCAAATAGTAGTAACTCAAAAACGAACAATATAAACTCTTCTATACCAGTATTAATGGAAATGTTGTACTGAAACAGTACTAAAGTAGTATCTTGGACAACATCAACCCGTTTTGAACAGTAGCATAGAAGAGCAGTGGTAACCTCCTTTCTTCTTTGGCAGTATTAATAAATCGTAACAGTAGTAACATCTTTTGCTTGGATAACACGAATAGTACTAACGAAATTAAGAGGCAATACTAAATGTGTATGCAGCTTAATTTATCACATTACATAAATTGTTTAGCTTAATATTTGTGTCTTCTTGTAAAGATATAAATACATGTAAATTAACTTGAAAATACTATTGAATCTAAGAGTAGGTGTTCGATAATACTTTATTTAAAGACATATATAAAGATATAAACATTAAGTACTTGAATTGCTCAAAGACTTATAAAATAAAGTAACCAATTGACTTGTTATGTTATTTGTCGAGACATATACAATGAAGTTATTGAATTATTCATAAGCTTATAAATTAAAGATAGCGAGTAGCATGTTACGTATTCTCGTAAAAACATAAACATCAAGTCCTTGAACTGCTAAAAAAGCATACTTTATAGCATGCAATTGTCTTGTAACTACTGTTGATGCCATTTGATTCGACCACATTGGAAATATGTGAGCAAAAGAGTATTAGGTTATCTAAGGAATTAAGGTATTATCACAGAATCCCAACACTATGCTTAATGTGTAATTTCAAATACTATTGTTATTATTTGACCATTAATAACTTTAACTACTCTACCACTGATCTATTTACGTTAACAAGATTGAATGAGCCACGTTTCTCAATATGGTTCCAACAAAGAAGATAACTAAGATACCATCAAGTTATGGAATGGGATGACTCCCATTAATTCTTAGTTGATGTTTTGAATTTTTTGAACTCACGCGAGATGTGTTATTAACAAATTAGAACAATTCGTTATTTCTCGACATCTTGTGTACACGAAGAAAGTCTCATTTTAAAAGTAGCAAGTGGAAGCCTCCATTATTCAATCTGACAAGACTATAGAAACTAGAATGGGGAGGGATTGATGTGAGAACCCGTACTTTCCCAGTATTATTTTATTCTTTTTATTCGTGCTTCTTAAAATTTCCAACGTATTACGTTTTCTTGTATTGCTATATGTAAATCCTGAGATTTTTAAATTATACTTTTTAAGTATTTTTCTGATCATCGATAAATACTTTGTATGGAATTATAAAATTTTTATTTTATTTTTCCATATTTAATTTAAATCAAAGTTTTTGATTTAAAATCACCCGCGTGCTTTTTACAACGAGTTTATTCAAAATCAATGTACAACGAGAATTCCTAGTGATCGCGATACCGACGGATGCCCAAAATTTAACGCTTTATTATCGATTGTTTCGATAATTAATATTTTCGATGATTTCGTTTTAATTACGTATTAAGTCGTGTCGAGAAATCATATAATCATTTTTTTTCGATGCATTGTAACTTTTGAAAAGTATTTTTACGAAACCCGAGCCCCGTAAATATTTTCAATATTTACCAATAACCATTTTCTACCCTTTAAAACAATTAATTGTTTTTAAGTCCACAAGTTTCAAACTTGGAAACATTGGTCCCTCCACTTAAACCACCATATAAAAACCTTTTACTTCCACCAACTTACACACACTTTCATTTAAAAGAAACACACAACCACTCTCTCCCCACCCCTTTGCCGTGACACCATCAACACCAAAACACCCTCAAATCTTGATTTCTACTATGAATCAATCAAAACAAATTAAAGTCCCATCTCTAATATTTTCCTGTGATTCTAATGATATCAAATTCAAGAACATGCATCAAAATTTGTAGACTTTATAATTTCATGGTTGTATGATGTTTAATCATCATGCATGTGTTGTTTTTTGTAAGATTATCTTGTTTTTGATCATGAAAAGTCTTGTTTTTAATCTTTGATTTTGTTAGATTTTCCATACAAGTGTTTTTAGGAGTGTTTGGTTGTTGGGAATGATAGAGTGATCCTAGAGGTATGGGAATGAATGGTTTTGGTTGCAAAATAGATTTGTCATGTTTTCTAAAAGGCTATTTTGGGACAGCAGGTCCTTATCAGATTTTTCGTGGGTTTAAGTTCTGAGAAAGGCTAAGATTATTTGATATTGTTTTAGAGTTTTCCGAGACGGTCGTTTTGGTATAAGATAGAGCTTCTAAGTCATTACGAGTCAAAAGTTATGCTAGTTTTAGTTTTCGTGTACCGGGAGACGCAAGTCGGCACAATCCGAAATTGTGGCTGATTTTGGGTCGACTCTCGGGGACTTTAGGCTTGGTTAGATAGTTGATGCTACTGATTTTCAAGGTTTACAAACTGAGTTTGATGAGTCTAGTAGTGGTTTCAAAAGTCGGATTGTCGAGTTTGTACTTTTAAAGCGGTCTAAACGGTTTTACAAAACAAGTACACAAATCTGTCCCAAATTTTGGAGTCGAGTAAAGTGTCGAGCTGATGGATTTTAAAGTGTGAACATTGGCTCAAATTTTGGTGAGGTCTTATACAGGTTATAAGTGACCTTGACACCAATTTTCATCTAAAACGGACAAGTTTAGATAGGGTAGATCGGTGTGTACATTCAAGGTGTACTTGCTGATTTTGTTTTGGACACATAGTTCAATGTTTGTGTTGCGTGAGTTTGAGTATTCACCATCGGACATGGTGACTTATTCAAGTGCTTATTCATTATATAAATGACTTAGCTACTGGTCCAAGTAAGGGTAAAGGATAGTTTGACTTGCGTTGACTTGGCGTCGTATGACGGGTCATTTTCAAGTGTTCAAGTGTTTTAACGTGTAGTGTTGGAATAAATGGGTTAGTATGAATTCATTTGATTCATGTCAATTGTTTTGAAATATAAATACTTTGGAAAACATATGAGTCATATTATATTTGGTACATATCGATACTTGAGTTCGAGTCTTAACGCGCGCCTTATTTTGATAGGTTGCGGTTTTCGTTTTCTCCGGCATCCATATCGTCGGTGATCGTCTACCACTACCGTTTCTACTTAATTGCTGAGTACCGTGATTGACGTACCTCGTGGCTAAGGTGAGTTCATAGCCCCTTTTTACTTGTACATGGTTTCTAAACACGGGGTGAGATTTTACATGGTGGAACACAATCAAATAAAAACTGTATTGCTATCCAGAACTTGTATGCTATTCATAACGTGTATGCTTTACAGATGATTTCAATGGTATTATTGCTTTTAGACGTTAGCCTTGAGTTTCCTCTCCTATCATGAACCGTTAATTGTCCCGTATGCTTTGCGCTAAGCGCGAATGTTGTGGGTGGATCCATCGGGATTGACAATCCCCGTCCCGATTACCTTGACGCACTATTATTCGTTTATACTTGAGTATTTAGGCTGAATACTCCCTAGAGGAACTTACGTTTGAGTTAAGCTTCGGTTCATGAGACTAAACAACAATAATATGCATCGTGACTATGTACAATGTACATAGTTAACCCCCCCCCCCCCCCCCATTACGTGTTTTATGAATTCTATTGTGTTCCACACGTTTACTGCTAAACCTATGAATATCACTCAACTTTGTGTTGACTATTTTACATGTTTAATCTCAGGTATTATTACTTAGCTTTGCTTGGATGGGAGCCCGCAGGATATTATCGCATCTTGAAGATTTCTGTGATGCTTTTAAAAGACTGTTTTTAGTAAAAACTGTCAGGAGTTTATTCTATCTTTTGGGCAACTTTATGTTATAAATTGAGACGAAATAATATAATTTTCCGCTTTTAAAACTCTGGGACCTATGTTTAAAAACTCTGACCTTTTATGATGTAATGTACATGTTTTTATTTCGTCAGCTTTGTATGAACTATAATTCATTGTTTCTTGTACTATGACGTGTTACCCCCTCGTTGCCTAGTTGTTCCATGCCAGATTTTGGGGGTCTCACATATTGGTATCAGAGCGGTGGTTATAGGGAACTGAGTCGTTTTTCAAAAACTTAGTCTATAACCGAAAGTTCAAATATTTCATGTTTTAAGTGTCAATCAAAGAATCTGTCAATGTTGTTCGATATCTGCGCGGGTAACTCTCTGATCCTTATTACTTACGTTTAATTATCGTTATAGTATTTCATCTCTTGATTACATGTTGAAATATTACGTTACCCTAATGACGATAATTACTGTGTCTTTTCAAAGCCTTGTGCTTCATGGATTATCATTCGATATTACTTGATTACATCTGCTCATACTGCATATCTTAAATTCTTGTTCTTGTGAACTGATCTTGTTACGATGATTTCATATTGTTATGACGTTACATACTTGTATTCAGAGCGCGTATGCTGCCGTCTTTTCATGCTCATTTTTCTGAGTACTATTGCTATTTCATTTATGCGTGATACGACTGACCTCTTATATTCGTTCGTTTTGAACCATCTGTTTTTCTCGACTCGCTGTTGCATGTTGTCGTACTCTCGAGATGCCATTGTTCGGGATTAAGAAGTGTTGTTGTTGGGAATCTAAACTTATTAGATTCCATGATCATTGATTTAAACATAATTAGGCTGATAGATAGTCCCTTGCCTGTGCCTAGGAGGCATGTAAGTTTCGCAAGACTCACAGAGATCCAAGTCTCTGTGAGCAACCTCAGAGGAGTCCATGTCAGAGACATTGTCAGGGAAGTCGAAGATTACCTGAAGACATACTCCTTGGCTGTGATGGATAACAGCCAAGATGTATTAGGGACTCTAAGGGGTTGAGAGTTAACAGGGGTGGCAATACCCTGATAACTCTCAGCACACTTTGGACATACCATTTGTGTGTTCGAGACTATGAAGAATAAGGAAACTGTTTTTGACAACTGTTCCTTAAAGCATAATGGAAGACTACCAAGAATAGAAGGACATCATGTGACTGATGTGGGAACTTGTAAAAGCTTGTGTAGTCGACATCAAGTACTGTTTAAGTCAAACTCGTAACACTATAAATAGGATGTGTATCCATGCATTAATGTTTAACACTTTGAGATATTAAGAACATTAGTGCGTATAACTTAGTGAATCAAACAGCTACGACTGTATTCATAAGTTAGAGTTTATTGTTGTTCAAAGTGTGCACAACACATTGTCATCAAACGGTGTTATCCATAACACTTGTAATTCTTTATTATACAATAATAAGATTACGTTTGAAAAGTAATACCTTGTGTTGATTAAGCTAAGATTAGGGTTTCTTGCATTGATTAGGGACTTTCAATTGGTATCAGAGCGGTGTTTGATATTAAAACCTTCAAGAAACATCGTTCTCAGTTTTATAATCAAGATCCACCATGCCGGAAACCTCTAGCCCACAATCACCTTCCACAAACCCATCTTCACCAAGACTTAACCCTCCAGCCAATGACGATGATCTACCCCAACTTCTTGACTCAAGAGGTGGATCACACGTAACCAGTGTACCAGTCTTTGATGAAGAAGACTTTGCCAGTTGGAAGAGTCAATTTCTTGTATACCTTGATGGACTTGAACCTTTTCTCTTAGAAATTTTAGAAAATGGTCCATATATTCCCATGGCGCTTACATCTACTGAAGAAAACCCTCTTCCCAAACCTGTCAAACAATGGACCTCAGCTGATAGGAAATTAGCAAACCAAGATAAACGTCTCAAAAGCATCATAATTTCCTGTCTTCCCAAGCATATCATGAAGTCTGTCATTCAGTGTCCCACAGCTAAACAAATGTGGACAGACCTCATTCTTGGCCATGAAGGACCCTCTGAAACAAGAGAGACAAAGATTCAGGCACTCAGACTTCAGTTTAATGCCTTTAAGTCACTTGAAGGTGAAAAGGTTCAGCAAACCTATACTAGGCTGAAGATTCTTCTAAATGACCTTGCTATGAATGATGTCACTATTGGTCAAGCTGAGATCAATGCTACTTTTGTCAACAGCCTTCCAAGAAAGTGGCTGAGCATGAATCAGACTCAGAGAGCTAACAACTCAATCAAAAATGATACCCTTGCTCAGCTCTATGGTAAGTACAATTATGAAGAAGGGCTGATCGATACTATCTACAAATCAGAGACTGAAAGATTTGTAGTCCAAGGAGCATCTTCCAAAGCTTTGATCTCTGCAACACATCCTCATGACAGTGATTCTGATATTGAAGAAGATACCCGTAGCAGCCAAGAGTTCTTGTCAGACCTCAATGCAGAATTCCATGAAAGAGCATTGCTAGCCAACCAAAGAAGATACTATAAAAGATCTGGAAGAGTAGGATCAGCTAGCAAACCAACTGACAGGTCAAAAGAAACATGTTTTGCCTGTGGAAAGCTTGGACATTATCAAAAAGAGTGTCCTTCCACCAAGACATCCTCACCCTCCTATCCATCATCTTCATCCAAACCATACAAGTTCAAACAACATAACAACTCATCTCAATCCAATTCTTCAGACACTGAGAAGAAAGATTACAAAAATAAGTACAAGGCACTTAAAGCTGAGTTAGAACAAATGAACTTGAAGATTGAAGCTATGTCCAAAAAGAAAGGTGGTGAGAAAAAGACAGAGAAAGGGTTGGTTGCTGAAACTTATGATTGGAATGATGAACCACTAACCTCAGATGAAGAAGACACCACAAGAGTCAGGGATTTTATGGCGATAGCTGAGGATGAACCAGCTGTTGGAAAAGGTGATGCTAGATCAGGACAATGGGTTGATACCACAATGAAAAAGGTACACAGGCTTTTATCTATGTCTGATAGTGATGAACGTAAGCATGTCCTTGATTACACCATTGTCAATTTGCACTTTGTTGAGGAACAAAGAAAGAACCTACTTGATAAGTTTCACTGTATTAAATCTGAAATGATAAATACTAAGGCTGAATGTGAAACTCTCAGATGGGTTAATTTAGAGAAAATATCCCTGCAAAATGAAGTAGCTAGATTAACCTTGAAAAACATAGCTTTAAATGATCAAGTCTCTGAATTGAACAAGATTATTGAAAAATGGCTGTGTGCTAGGTTTACTATTGATGAATTGCTTAGGGATGAAGTGCCTGCTGACTTAAACAGGGATATAACTGCTAAAAATAAAAAGCTGAGGATTCTCACAAAACCCAAAGACATTGTCTTTAAATCTACAGAGACTATTCATATGTCAGATACGTCTTTGACTAATGACCCTGTCTCTGAAGATGTGGCTGAGCTACCACCTTTGCCCAAACTCTCTGGAGTTGAACCTAGCAGCTCTTCTAGATCTGCTAAGGATGAACTTAGGACAGATATTGAGAATCCTCCAGCCAAAGTTTTTCGTGTGCCTGCTAAACAAACTGGTAAACAAGTAGCTTTTAAGCCTGTCACTTCTAAAACTGTGAATAAGGTTGACCCCACCACTGAAGATCGCTTGTTGTCTCTTATAAAAGAAGTATAACTCTTGAAACAACACATTAAGCCTTCCGCTGAATGCTCTACTTCTCATGAACCTAAGTCAGTCCTAGGTGAACCCAAAGGGGAAAGGTTAATCAAACCTTATTGCAATGTATGTAAAAATTCTCACCATTCGACCATAGATCATGACAGACACATGGCAGCTAAAAGAGCTCAGACACCCTCTAGGGACAGACCACAGAGTTCCAAAAGGCAACAGGGAAATTACAAATCTTATCCTCCCTGTAAATTCTGTGGGTTCACAGACCATCACTCAGACGAGTGTGGTGACTTCCCTGGGTGTGATATCTGTGGGAGTTACAATCATGAAACTATGAACTGTCCATCCCAACGCCAAAAGTTTTTCAAGAACACAAGAGTTTCTAACAAGCAATTCAGGGAACCCACTGGAAAGTGGGTTCACCATAGGAACTAATCTGTTTCTATGTATCTGTGCAGAAATATCTCAAAGAATCGGTATGGTATCTAGATAGTGGCTGTTCTAGACACATGACAGGGATTTAACAATACCTGCACAGATACTCAAAGGAGCCAGGTCCCAAAGTGGTGTTTGGAGATAACTCTTCAGGTGACACAGAAGGATATGGCTCAGTGAATTGCAATGGGATCACATTTACCAGGGTTGCATATGTGAATGGTCTTAAACACAATCTTATTAGCATCAGCCAATTATGTGATGCTGACTATAAGGTTTTGTTTACTAAGACTCAGGGAACCATATTTAACAAAAACAATGATGTTGTGCTGGTTGCACCTAGAAGGAGAGATGTTTATGTCATCAACATGGCTGTGTGCTCTGAAGACAGCTCAAATTGTTTTCTTGCCAAAGCCTCTGAAAGTGTCAATTGGCTGTGGCACAAAAGACTGTCTCATCTCAACTTCAAGAACATCAATAAGATAGCCACTCAAAACTTGGTTGCTGGTCTACCTTCAGTAATGTTTTCCAAAGACAAAACTTGTTCTGCCTGTGTCAAAGGAAAGCATCACAGGTCTTCATTCAAGACTAGGCAATCATTCTCTATTGACAAGTGCTTACATCTCCTTCACATGGATTTGTTTGGGCCGGTCAAACCTCAAACCATTAATCACAACAAATACACCTTGGTCATAGTTGATGAATTTTCAAGATATACATGGGTGTTCTTCCTCAGAAGGAAAAGTGATGCTGCTGAAACCATCATGTCCTTCATCAGACAGGTTGAAAATATGAATGATGTTAGAGTCAAAGCTCTAAGAAGTGATAATGGTACAGAATTCAAGAATCATCAACTTGAATCATTTTGTGATGAAAAAGGGATTTCTCAGAACTTCTCTTCAGCTGGCACTCCTGAACAAAATGGTGTGGCTGAAAGAAGAAACAGGACTCTGATTGAAGCAGCAAGAACTATGTTAAATGGTGCAGCCTTACCAAAGCAATTTTGGGGAGAAGCTGTTCACACTGCCTGCTACACTCAAAACAGATCGATCATTGTCAAAAGACATGGCAAAACCTCCTATGAAGTTTTCAGAAAAAGATCTCTAGACGTCAGCTATTTTCATGTGTTTGGATGCCCTGTGTTTATTTATAACTACAGGGATAAACTTGGAAAGTTTGATGAAAAAGCTGATGATGGTTTCTTTTTGGGATACTCTCCAACAGCCAAAGCCTTCAGAGTATTCAACATCAGAAGACAAGAAGTAGAAGAAACATTCCATGTCAGATTCAATGAAGATGATGAAGTCATACAGAGAACAGGAACAAAGGGTGATGAAGTTGATTTTAATGAAAATATTTCTTTCCCAAGTGATGAGTTCACAGAACCCAGACCTACCAGTCATCATCACTCCAACACTCTCACTCCTTATGTCCCTGCTTTTGACCCTCTGTCTACTCACAACATAGAAGTTCCTACTTCTCAGGAACTTGATGAAGAAGAACCTCAAATCTCTGATGGTCCTTCTCATGATATTGATGACTCACCAATTCTTCAAATCTCTGAAGATTCTCCTGCTGATAATGTAATAGCTTCCCTTGATATGGCTGAAGAAGACTCTGACACAGAAGTAGTCTTTGAGGAAAGCCCTCCTAGTCAGCAGGATGAGACTCAAGTTATACCAGCTGTACCCTTAAGTACCCCTGCTCTTGAATCCCCTGCTCCTCAAAATAAGTGGTCAAGAGATCAACACATTCTTCTTGTCAACATTATTGGGGAACCAAATGCAGGGGTCACAACCAGACAGCGAATCCAAGACTCAGAGTCAGCTTCAGCCAATGAATGTCTATTTGCTGAATTTCTTTCACAAATTGAACCTAAAAGAGTAGCTGAGGCTCTGGTAGAAGAAGGATGGGTAGCTGCTATGCAAGAAGAAATCAATCAGTTCAAAAGGAACAAAGTATGGACACTAGTGCCAGCTCCACCTGGGAAGAATATCACAGGCACTAGATGGATCTATAGAAATAAGATGGATGAAATTGGGAACATCATCAGGAACAAGGCAAGACTGGTTGCACAGGGGTTCTCTCAGACTGAAGGAATTGATTATGATGAAACTTTTGCACCTGTTGCTAGACTTGAGGCCATCAGAATCTTTCTTGCTTATGCTGCCTATATGAACATCACTGTGTATCAGATGGATGTAAAGAGTGCCTTCCTCAATGGTGATTTGGCTGAGGAAGTCTATGTTGCACAACCTGAAGGATTTGAGAACAGCGAGTTTCCCAACCATGTGTACAGACTTCACAAGGCAATGTATGGTCTGAAACAAGCTCCAAGAGCATGGTATGAAACTCTTTCAATCTTCTTATCTGAAAATAAATTTATCAGGGGTTTTATTGATAAAACACTCTTTACCTTCAAGGACAAGAGTGATTTCATCATTGTGCAGATTTATGTGGATGATATCATCTTTGGGTCAACAAATGTCAATCTTAGTAAACGTTTTGCTAAATTAATGACCAAGAAATATGAGATGAGTATGATGGGTGAATTAACTTACTTTTTGGGCTTTCAAATTAAACAATGTCCTAAGGGAATTTCTATTTGTCAAGAAAAGTATGTTAAGGATTTACTTAAAAAATATGACTTAGCTGATTGTGCATCAGTGAAATGCCCCATGCTTCCACCCAACAACTTGGGCCCTGATGAGTCAGGGGTCTCTGTCAATGAGACTTTATATAGAGGTATGATTGGGTCACTGATGTATCTAACAGCCAGTCGTCCAGATATCCAATTCTCCACATGTCTCTGTGCAAGGTACCAAGCTAACCCAAAAGAATCCCATCTAGTGGCTGTCAAGAGAATTTTCAGGTATCTCAAAGGAACACCATCCCTAGGTCTATGGTATCCAAAGGAATCAGGCTTTGATCTCAAGGCCTATTCAGATTCAGATTATGCTGGATGCTGTATTGACAGGAAAAGCACTTCAGGCAGCTGTCAAATCCTAGGAGGAAAATTGGTTGGATGGAGTGCTAAGAAGCAAAACTCTGTGGCTATGTCTTCAGCTGAAGCAGAATATGTCGCTGCAGCCAGCTGTTGTGCTCAGGTGCTCTGGATGAAAAGTCAATTGGCTGACTATGAAATCTTGTATGACAAAGTACCAATCTTTTGTGACAACACCAGTGCCATTGCCATATCCAACAACCCTGTTCTTCACTCTCGCACCAAACACATTGATATCAGGTATCATTTTATCAGGGATCATATAATGAAGGGAGATATTGAGCTGCACTTTGTTCCCACAAAGCTGCAACTAGCTGATATATTTACAAAGCCTTTGGCTGAACCTTCGTTCAACAGGCTAGTTGCTGAGCTAGGGATGCTCAATATCTCAAAGCCTGTGGCTTGATATTAAATGTGTTCATTAAATGATTGATTCTATATTAAATGTTTTTCACATGAAACTAGGTAGTTACTTTCCAAGTAAATGCAAAAAACATTCTCAAATATTTAATCATTTATTTTTCGGATAACGAGGAGACAAACTTTTTGAAAGGTCAAGGGGACCCACTTGAGCAGTCATTTTCGCACCTTGCATTTAATACGGTTGAATAACTGTTCACTTAAGTTTGAATATATATTGTCTTCTTTCTCTTCTCACCCACCACCATTCTAAAATCTACTTCTCTCTCTAAATTCTTATCTCTCTCAACCATCCGCCATTTTCATTCACCTTCAACCTCAAATCCATGGCGTTTCCCGTTCCAAAAGCCTTCAATGTTAACTTCGAGATCAACGAGAGCATCCTCGCCTCCAACAACGCTATTGGATGGATTAAGGCACCAAACAACACCTATTCAGATCTGGTGAATTTCATGCAGAATTGTGACCTAAATGAAGCCTTCACCAAAACACCATCCACATTTTACCAAGAATACCTTAGGGAATTCTGGTATTCTGCTGAAGTAGTTGAAGACACAATAACCTTTAGCCTTTCTTGCAATGAACACCCCTTTCCCTTCTCCCTCAATGATTTTTCAAGTGTGGCCGGATTAAAACATGGAGAAGAATGCCTGAAGGTTGTTGATAAAAAGGCTGTCAAGGAAGCCCTGGCCACACTAAACCCTTGCCATGATGTTAATCCTGCCCTTACACCAGCTGAAGTCCTCGCCAAATCCCCTCTGAAGATTAAGTATTTCACCCCTATGTGGCGTGTCCTCTTCACCCACATAGTGAAGTCCCTGGGAGGAATGCAGGGATCACAGGATCAGATGTCGTTCAATCATCAGGCGATTGCTTATGGATTAATCTGGGGAGTTGATGTGGACGTTGGAAGCATTCTATTCTCAAACCTGGTAGAACAGCTAAAGGGAAGGAATCAGGTCAGGGAAAAGAATATATGTTATGTGCGCTTCCTGTCCCTGATCTTTGAAAGTTTGCTGGGAGAGAATTACCACAACAAGGCTTTGACTGCCCTTAAGCCCTATCGCATCACTGGCGCCATCTACAAGGAAATAGGAGCTGAGGATATCCCTGTCACCGCACACATGCTGAACGTGGCCAACCAGGTACCTAACGCTGAGAAGCCCTTGCTCCCTTCCTCTGAGAAGGTGAATACTTCTAGTGTCGGTGGCAAGTCTATGTCTTTGACCTCTGGGCAGCACACTACTAAGTCCAAGGCTTCATCTGGCCAACAGCTAAAGAAGAAGAAAATCCCCTCTTCTTCCCACTCCAAAGCTGTTAGTAAGGCCAAGGAAAAGAAGATTGACACCGCCTCTGGTCCAGATACTCTTGTGGATTCAGAATCTTTGGCTGACAAACAACAGGCGTCTAGTGTCTCTAGGTCAGCAGAGACAACAGGAAACCAGCCAAACCAAGCTGATATCTCACAGGTAATCAGTGTACATTTTTAGAGGTTCACAAGCAACCACTCTCATTTGTCTGTAGGAGAGAGTGGTGAAGTTAGGGTAATCCTCGACCCATAGAAGTCTGTCATTACACTTAGAATACTTTAAGACTTCTGTACACCCTGTCTTTGCACCAGGGAATGATTCATTTGTGTTTATAAAGCACCCCGATGACCCTGAACCCTCTAGACAGTATTCAGGCTAACAACAACCTGAATACATTAATGTCTCAACCTTGATCAGTTGTACTTCACACAGCCTCTTGGTTCCCTCCTTAAAAGAGTCCCAAAGGATTTATCCTTTCAGGAGGAGCTGAATCATCACCCTCAGCTTTCCTAGGGGCAGCGTAACAGGCGACCTACAACAACATATGTTTCACTCTTAAAAGAGTCCCAAAGGTTTTACCTTTTGGGGGGGCTGAATAATCACACTCAGCTTTCCTAGGGGCAGCGACTGGCGATCCATAAACAACATATGTTTCACAATCAAAAGAGTCCCAAAGGTTTTTTTTACCTTTTGGGGGGGCTGAATAATCACACTCAGCTTTCCTAGGGACAGCGAATGGCGATCATTAACCACACTTTATTCACACTTAAAAGAATCCCAAGGATTTATCCTTTGGAGTGGCTGAGTAATCACCCTCAGCCTCTCTGGGACAGCGTAATGGCGACCATTCCCCTTATATTTTTCCCTGTTACTAATTACAACAAATTTGCAGGCTGAAATTATACAGCCAGTCAAAGAGTCTCAGGTACACGAGAAGGAGGCTGAAACAATGACTCAGGATAAACTCAATACTGAAGAGCTTGTGTTAAATGTTGATGAAGAAATGCTCTCAGTAGAAGATTATGTCTCTGAATTTGAGCCCATGTCTGAGGATGAATTCCCTGAGGGAATGTTTGATGAAGAGGATGAAGAAGATGAGGACGACCAGCTGTCTGCCTCTCCTCCTAAAGATATAGTTGTGTCCACACCAGCTGATGATAAGACTTCTCCTCTCAAGGAAGCTGTTGACACTCCAAACTCTGCTACATCTGCAACAACAGTCTTCCAAAGACCAACATATGATCCAACAGCCGAATTCCTCATGTTTGATCATCCTGCCCAGACCAACTTTGACTTAATTCCAAGGGTGGATGATTTTGCTCAGCAAAGCCTCAATATCAAGAACCTTCAGCCCGTACATCATCAATCTGATATTGAGCGCTTATCAAGGAAGCTGGATGTGATCAAGTCAGAGATGCACAATTTTACTGTCACATTTCCAGGCATCATAAAGAAGGCTGTGACTGAGGCTGTCACTGAGCCAATTCAGGATGGTGCAAGAAAAGGTGTGGCCCAAGGACTCAGTCATCTCTCAACACGAATCAAGGATGCCATTGACTCAGTTGTCCCTGCTATGTTCCATGCACAAGAAAACACCATGAACAGGCACTTCAATGCGGTTCGCAACAGGCAATACAACCATGCTAACTTTATTGTCAGGCGTGTTCAGGCAAATACTAATGCCAATGCCAACCTCTTGCTGAAGATTGCCAGAGCTTCAAGAAAAAGACAACGTGCCATGGCTGCCTCTGTGGAGCAGATTGCAAGACGTTTTCAGGCACGTTCATCCAAGCATCAGCGAAGTAAGGATGAACGTGAGGGGGAGAAGAATACTACACTCAGCCTTGCATCTGCTGAACAAGGCTCATCATCAGCTAATCCCTCAACTACACCTGTTCCTCTACAAGTCATCACACCAGTTATAGTACCTGGTGATGAGGATGATACTCAGGGGGAGCAACAAACACAAGATGGAGCTGACTCATCTAAATCCATGATCTTAGTTAACATCAGCAAGCCTGAGGATGATGATGAGCCAGCGGCCAAGAAACTAAAATTCACTGTGAGCTCTCTTCCCAAATCTATTCAAACTCAGGCTCAAACAGCGTTTCTCAAAAGAGCTGATGTTTTGAAAAACATAAGTGTGGAGTCCTCTGTCTCGAAGAAAGGAAAGGAGATAGTGTTGGTTGATACTGACACCAAACTTAAGAAGATAGCTGCGATGCTAGAGACAGGAGGATCCACCACAGACCTTTCACAATTCTCAACCTTTACAACTTCCGATGAGATTCCTTTGACCCCTGAAGAAATTGAGCAACAGGCTGAAGAATTCAAAAGATTAAATGAACTCAAGACAGCCAAAGAACTAAATGAAGCGACTCTGAGGAAGATGACACCACCTGAAAGAGAAAAACAAAAACAAAGGTTGAGGGAAATGGAAATAAAACGCGCTGAGGCCTTAAAGAAAGTCAAAGCTGACTATGATGCCTGCGTGAACAACAGGTATGCTGCTGGCAAGATAACCAAGTTTAAATACACCATTCACAAATCCACAAACACCCCACATATGATCTTATGGAGGGAAAACCAACAGAGGAATATGGATGTGTTTGACAACTTCAGGTTAAAGACACTTGGGTTATCAGAATGGTTTGAACTCGAAGCCTTAGCTGCCAAAAAGTCTGGACAGGCAAATTTCCTTCTGCCTAAAACTCTTAAGGCTAAGTTTAACTGGATCAAGGAAACAGCAGCCAAACTCAAGATTGATCCCCCACCACAGCTTTTTGAACAAGAACCCCCAAAGACAGGCAACAAAAGAAGAAGAATTTCACAAATTGTTAATGAAACTTTTGTTACTGAAGATGTTCATGTGGATGGTATGCACAGGGATTTGATCCTTCCAAATGGTATTGTTGGCCCTGTTGATGGTCAGACATACTCAGAGCCTGAAAGAGGAATGGCATTTATGAACAAGGCTTGCCAGTATGCTTTTCAGAGGGAAGATGAGCTGTGCTTGGCTTCAACTATTCAGCTACTCTGTCACAAGAAGTGTCTCAAGATCAACACAGAGTATTCCAAGAAGTTTGCAAAGACTTTGCAGGATGAAATTGATAACAGATTAGATGTGGCCGAAGCTGAAGAAAGAATCAAAAATGATGACTATTGAAGATGGTGTCAGCCCTTTTTACCTTCATCTTTTATTTTACTTATGTAATGAACTTGTTATTTTCTTTAAGTCTTAATAAAATCATGAGGTATGTTTGTTTAGATCTGTTATGTGTAAGAAGAAGCTGTTAAACTCACTTACCTTAACTTAGTTAGATCTAGCATTATTTATGTTTAAATAGGGGGAGATTGTTGGGAATCTAAACTTATTAGATTCCCTGATCATTGATTTAAACATAATTAGGCTGATAGATAGTCCCTTGCCTGTGCCTAGGAGGCAGGTAAGTTTCGCAAGACTCACATAGATCCAAGTCTCTGTGAGCAACCTCAGAGGAGTCCATGTCAGAGACATTGTCAGGGAAGTCGAAGATTACCTGAAGACATACTCCTTGGCTGTGATGGATAACAGCCAAGATGTATTAGGGACTCTGAGGGGTTGAGAGTTAACAGGGGTGGCAATACCCTGATAACTCTCAGCACACTTTGGACATACCATTTGTGTGTTCGAGACTATGAAGAATAAGGAAACTGTTTTTGACAACTGTTCCTTAAAGCATAATGGAAGACTACCAAGAATAGAAGGACATCATGTGACTGATGTGGGAACTTGTAAAAGCTTGTGTAGTCGACATCAAGTACTGTTTAAGTCAAACTCGTAACACTATAAATAGGATGTGTATCCATGCATTAATGTTTAACACTTTGAGATATTAAGAACATTAGTGCGTATAACTTAGTGAATCAAACAGCTACGACTGTATTCATAAGTTAGAGTTTATTGTTGTTCAAAGTGTGCACAACACATTGTCATCAAACGGTGTTATCCATAACACTTGTAATTCTTTATTATACAATAATAAGATTACGTTTGAAAAGTAATACCTTGTGTTGATTAAGCTAAGATTAGGGTTTCTTGCATTGATTAGGGACTTTCAGTTGTTTTCGATGAAACTTCTGATTTTCATTCTACTACCGTGCATGTTGCTTTCATTTTCTATTTCCTTTAAAATATCTATTTAGATACGCAGATTTTCTTTCTGACCATTCGTAATTGAATGTCTAGTCTATTGACCATTGTGTAGCTCAATGTGTCTCCGGAAAAGACTAAAGGACACCATGTGAGTCACACATCTCGAATCATTCGTTGAATCAGTACCTGAATAATATTGTGGGTTTTCATAATCTTGATTTACCTTTACGCCACCGTTTTACACGACACTTGTACATGGATTACATCTTATTTCATTGACCATTCTACGTTTCGACTTCGACTTACAACATCCGTTGTACCTTGAACACATGATCGTCATTTATTATGTGACGATTGTTTGGAATACGATCCTACTTGTATCCTTCCCTTTTTATTAAACCTCCTCTCCTCAGGAGTATCACTTGTTAATATTTTGTTTCTTTCTCGGTATGTCTTGTGATTTTGGAAAAATCACGCCGCCAGGAGACCTTCCTGCATTGCATCTTGCAACCGAAGACACGAATGATATGCATCGTTTTTTATCTCTCAGATTATCGTTGGTATTCTTGAACCATTTCCATACCGTGTTTTCTTTACATGACTAATTATACAGTTTATCTTCTTTCGTCTTTATGGAATCCACAAGTTTTGTGTGTACACTAATTTTGAATTATCCTGAAATTTAGATTTAATTTCAAGATGTGTCGAAAAATATACTTTGTACCGAAACTTTACAGGAAATTTAACAGTGTCGAGAAAATATTTTTATAACCTTAGACATAAAAATATATTTTTACCTGTTGAGATGTTCGTTTAGGACATAATATTTTTACCAGTAAACTTTAAAATCGAGCAAGTTACGCTCATTTGAGATTGTAAAATCTAAGAAGTTATTTTCTGAATAATTATAAAATATCATTTTGTTGACAGATTTAATGCAAGGGCATTTTCGTCCATTTTTATTCCATTTCAAGTCTCGGGTAAAACTAGAAAGTTGTTCAAAACATTGTTTTATATCGAAATGCATTAGACTTTGAGTCTTAGAATATCGTTTAGTGAGTTAATTGGTCTAGTCAAACCCAAAAGTCAAAACTGATAGACTTTAAAAATATGGATTGAAGCGTTTTTGAGTTTGTTTGAGCTCGTAAAACTTTAAGTAATGATATTTTGCAAACTAAAAACGATGATTGCGTTTGAAAAGGTATAAAATAGTAACTTTTAGTTCGGTCATACATGTACATAGATCTTGAACTTTTGAAATTCGGTAACTTCCTATTATAGAAACTTTTCGGAGTGATTGTACTATGTGTTAACTGATACCCTACTTTCTTAACAGTATATTATTGTCAAATTAATCACGATGTGCACACATACAGATTCCTTATTCCTTTCTTTTATATATGACTTATTTGTCATTCTATTTTCTTTCTCTGCTTCTATCGTACCACTGATTCGGGCCGAGGTTTGAAGATCTTGCTTTCATATTGTTTGTTATCATCTTGACACGTGTCTCTTGACGATTTCGGCTAAACCTCTTGAAACCTTATCACCTTGTAACCATTTCGTTGACTGTCTTGAACTACTCCTTATTTCCCTCTTGTAACCCACTCGCTACTTTATAAACTGTTGTCATGTTACCATATAACTCAAACTGGTCTTGTTTGCGAATCATTTTACAAAAAGTTTCATTTGGGCTTTCTTAAATAATTGAATGCTATCTTATAAAATTAATTTATATTAATTTTACAATGTATTTTCACAAATTGTTCTAATACGGTCTTATAAAGAACCCTTGTAACTATACAAATTGTTGATTTAAACAGTTAGCCAGTAACTTATAGGCGAAAAGTTTCATATGTTATTTTGATTCCTATTTTTACAAGTGCTATTATATACATATTTTAAATCATATGATATGTAATACTAGTTTGAAGAAGTTGAGCATCGCATTGCTAGTCCTAAATTATGCATGGCCTGATCACCTATGCATAATTTAGAAGGAGCCATGCAAGGCCAAATAGTAGTCGCCATAAATATTTGACCAACAATCAACTTTTTAATTATGTTCCTTTAAAAGTTAGATAAATAAAGTTTAAAAAACTTTTACTTCTTATGCGAGTATCAACAGTTCGCAACATACACATATTAAACCTTATCTTTTCTTGAACAAAGTACATGCCTCAAGCACATATTTCCTTACTCAACGATCTTTGCTTTACTTGTTACCTCATCATCCTCATGATACGATTTTCGTTACCATTTGCCTAAATTCTTACCATTGATACCGGACTTAAAAGTTTCAACGTTGTTATGCTTCTACATCAATCGATCAACCTTCTCTATCTATTTTGGTAGACCTTCGAAACATGTCTGGACGCGATAAATGATTTATGACTGGACGTGAACGATGATTTCGTGTAATTGTCATGATGTGTGTTAGACTTTATCGTCTTGAAATTCGTTCGTATGAACCATGTGTTGATTTTGCCTCTCATTGCAAATGTTGTTCATCTTACTGGAATTACTATCAAGTAACTTCTTAATAATTTTCTTTGATTCGAAAATTCGATGTGTGGCTTTTCTCTTTCGATCGTATGTCGACCACCGAGAACTTAATAAGCCGTTATTAGTAACGCCAACCGCACTCGTGAATTAATCTTGCTATAATCCTTGTTTCTTATTGTCCTTATCATCGATGCATCTATTCTATTATGTTCGTTAAGAGTTGATACGAATTCCGTTTTATTACCTCGTGCTATTGATTGTATACTAATTATTGATCGATATTCGTTTCATAATCGTTTGTTATTTTGTCACTTTCTGAAAACCAGAAACTGTTACTTGTTTATCGTTTGATATCTTAAACACTTTCTTGAATTTCTAAAAATTATTAATAATTTTTAAGAATGTTTTATACATTTTACCAAATGTTTTAATTGTCAAAATACCCATTTCAAGTTTATTATCGAATCTGTACATCCTCTTGGGTAAATTTATAACTTGTGTTTAAATAGTGTCAAGTTGTATCTTTTAAAGTAATTGATTTTATCATACTTTACTGTCAACCTAATGAAATTATTAAATTAATTTATAATTTCTATCAATGATTCTAAATAACTTGGAAAATCTGATTTTTTTCTAATGGTAACGTTAAACCTGATTTTTAACAATAATATCATACAGTCACCCAAAAGTTATTAAGCCGATCAGGATAACTATTTTGAACTGTTCTACTATTGCTTCGAAAATCCCGATCAAGAAAAAGATTTGAAAACTGTTTACTCACTCATTTTATATAGAGTTTGATTCTTAATCACTACACCTGGTAAAAATTTTCTTTTAATAAAGAAAATATTTAAAACTAAGTTTTTAAGTAATACCAAAATACTAGACAACTCATTTCGACAGACTTTATTTTAAATGATCATATGTTATTCATTTTTCCCTTCTATTTCGCTTGTGACTAGATTCTTACGTTTTAAGACTGTCACGTTTTACATTTGCACGATTTGCGACCCCTTGTTGATTCACAATCTTGGTTCATTTTATCGCACTTTGCCTGTTTAAGCGATTCTTGTGTTCATTCTTGTTAGTTTATCGCACGTATTTCCAACAACTCTATCTCTCGATGTATCTCCGTATTGAAAGATCGTTATCCTAATCCGAGACTGAAAAGTTATACGAAAAGGATTTAAGAAACTGAAGCATAGTGAGTTCCAATTCTTAAGGTTCGTCGTGATGCAGAAATTTCCTGGGAAGCAATGAATTTTGTTCTACACTTTGTACCTCCTCTTGTTTGCATCTTCTACTGTTTTCAGGAGAACTCTGGGGACCAGAGTTCCTTTGGGGGGAAGACTGTGAGAACCCGTACTTTCCCAGCATTATTTTATTCTTTTTATTCGTGCTTCTTGAAATTTCCAACGTATTACGTTTTCTTGTATTGCTATATGTAAATCCTGAGATTTTTAAATTATACTTTTTAAGTATTTTTCTGATCATCAATAAATACTTTGTATGGAATTATAAAATTTTTATTTTATTTTTCCATATTTAATATAAATCAAAGTTTTTGATTTAAAATCACCCGCGTGATTTTTACAACGAGTTTATTCAAAATCAATGTACAACGAGAATTCCTAGTGATCGCGATACCGACGGATGCCCAAAATTTAACGCTTTATTATCGATTGTTTCGATAATTAATATTTTCGACGATTTCGTTTTAATTACGTATTAAGTCGTGTCGAAAAAATCATATAATCATTTTTTTCGATGCATTGTAACTTTTGAAAAGTATTTTTACCAAACCCGAGCCCCATAAATATTTTCAATATTTACCAATAACCATTTTCTACCCTTTAAAACTATTAACTGTTTTTAAGTCCACAAGTTTCAAACTTGGCAACATTGGTCCCTCCACTTAAACGACCATATAAAAACCTTTTACTTCCACCAACTTACACATACTTTCATTTAAAAAAAACACACAACCACTCTCTCCCCACCCCTTTGCTGTGACACCATCAACACCAAAACACCCTCAAATCTTGATTTCTACTATGAATCAATCAAAACAAATTAAAGTCCCATCTATAATATTTTCTTGTGATTCTAATGATATCAAATTCAAGAACATGCATCAAAATTTGAAGACTTTATAATTTCATGGTCGTATGATGTTTAATCATCATGCATGTGTTGTTTTTGGTAAGATTATCTTGTTTTTGATCATAAAAAGTCTTGTTTTTAATCTTTGATTTTGTTAGATTTTGCATACAAGTGTTTTTAGGAGTGTTTGGTTGTTGGTAATGATAGTAGAGTGATCCTAGAGGTATGGGAATGAATGGTTTTGGTTGAAAATGGATTTGTCATGTTTTCTAAAAGGCTATTTTGGGATAGCAGGTCCTTATCAGAATTTTCGTGGGTTTAAGGTCTGAGAAAGGCTAAGATTATTTGATATTGTTGTCGAGTTTTCCGAGACGGTCGTTTTGGTATAAGATAGAGCTTTCTATGTCATTACGAGTCAAAAGTTATGCTAGTTTTAGTTTTCGTGTACCGGGAGACGCAAGTCGGCACAATCCGAAATTGTGGCTGATTTTTAGGTCGACTCTCGGGGACTTTAGGCTTGGTTAGATAGTTGATGCTACTGATTTTCAAGGTTTACAAACTGAGTTTGATGAGTCTAGTAGTGATTTCAAAAGTCGGATTGTCGAGTTTGTACTTTTAAAGCGGTCTAAACGGTTTTACAAAACAAGTGCACAAATCTGTCCCAAATTTTGGAGTCGAGCTGATGGATTTTAAAGTGTGAACATTGGCTCAAATTTTGGTGAGGTCTTATACAGGTTATAAGTGACATTGACACCAATTTTCATCTAAAACTGACAAGTTTAGATAGGGTAGATCGGTGTGTACATTCGGGGTGTACTTGCTGATTTTATTTTGGACACATAGTTCAATGTTTGTGTTGCGTGAGTTTGAGTATTCACCATCGGACATGGTGACTTATTCAAGTGCTTAGTCTTATATAAATGACTTAGCTACTGGTCCAAGTAAGGGTAAAGGATAGTTTGACTTGCGTTGACTTGGCGTCGTATGACGGGTCATTTTCAAGTGTTCAAGTGTTTTAACGTGTAGTGTTGGAATAAATGGGTTAGTATGAATTCATTTGATTCATGTCAATTGTTTTGAAATATAAATATTTTGGAAAACATATGAGTCATATTATATTTGGTACATATCGATACTTGAGTTCGAGTCTTAACGCGCGCCTTATTTTGATAGGTTGCGGTTTTCGTTTTCTCGGGCATCCATATCGTCGGTGATCGTCTACCACTACCGTTTCTACTCAGTTGCTGAGTGCCGTGATTGACGTACCTCGTGGCTAAGATGAGTTCATAGCCCCTTTTTACTTGTACATGGTTTCTAAACACGGGGTGAGATTTTACATGGTGGAACACAATCAAATAAAAGTTGTATTGCTATCCAGAACTTGTATGCTATTCATAACGTGTATGCTTTATAGATGATTTCAATGGTATTATTGCTTTTAGACGTTAGCCTTGAGTTTCCTCTCTTATCATGAACCGTTAATTGTCCCGTATGCTTTGCGCTAAGCGCGAATGTTGTGGGTGGATCCATCGGGATTGACAATCCCCGTACCGATTACCTTGACGCACTATTATTCGTTTATACTTGAGTATTTAGGCTGAATACTCCCTAGAGGAACTTCCGTTTGAGTTAAGCTTCGGTTCATGAGACTAAACAGCAATAATATGCATCGTGACTATGTACAATGTACATAGTTAACCCCCCCCCCCCCAATTACGTGTTTTATGAATTCTATTGTGTTCCACACGTTTACTGCTAAACCTATGAATATCACTCAACTTTGTGTTGCCTATTTTACATGTTTAATCTCAGGTATTATTACTTAGCTTTGCTTGGATGGGAGCCCGCAGGATATTATCGCAGCTTGGAGATTTCTGTGATGCTTTTAAAAGACTGTTTTTAGTAAAAACTGTCAGGAGTTTATTCTATCTTTTAGGCAACTTTATGTTATAAATTGAGACGAAATAATATAATTTTCCGATTTTAAAACTCTGGGACCTATGTTTAAAAACTCTGACCTTTTATGATGTAATGTACATGTTTTTATTTCGTCAGCTTTGTATGAACTGTAATTCATTGTTTCTTGTACTATGACTGTTACCCCCTCGTTGCCTAGTTGTTCCATGTCAGATTTTGGGGGTCTCACAGTTGAATAGTTTTTCAAATTTACTTGTTTAAAGATCGGTTTTAAAAAATTATTTTTTAAAATCTTAGACTTGCGGGTAGGGTGGGAGTCGGGTCGGGTTGGTCGGGTTCGGGTCGGGTCAAGGCTAAAAATAATTTACGCGAACCCGACCCGATTTTAACTCGAGTTAGTCCGGTTCGGGTCTATTCGGGTCGGGTTCGGATCAACCCGAATTCGAGTGAATTATTAAAAAAAATTAGTTTTTTTTAATAAAATTTATATTAAATTTAAAATTTAAAAATAAAAAAAATAAAAAAATAAAAAAAATTTCTTATTCGGGTCAATCGGGTTGACCCGAACCCGAAATAAACATAAATATTATACCCGATGTCCGACCCGATATCGAATTCGGGTTGACCCGACTAACCCGAATTGAAATTTCAACCCGAGTAACCAGATCCGAATAAGCTCGGGTCGGGTCGGGTCGGAAAAAATGACACCCCTATTTGTGGGATTATGTGAAATCTTCCTATGCATGATATGAACAAAAGATAGTGATCTAAACTAATAATCACAAGTATATGTAAGGAAAGAATAATGAATGTAAAGAGATAAGGAAAGGAAAGATCAAATCAAACACCAAGGATTTATAGTGGTTCGGCAACGAAGCTCACTCCGCGTTCCTACTCCACTCCTCGAGTACTCTTTACTCGAGAGTTCACTAATCAACAAGCTCCTTAATGGTGGAAAAACCTTACACGTCGCTTAGCTAATTTCCGACTCTAAGCTAAAAGTCGAGCCCTAATCTTTGTTAGGACCAATTTACACCAATATATTTTAAGGCCTAAGTATTAACCACAATACATACACAACTTCCAGATAGACACAACAACTTGGATCTTCACAAGTCACAACAACACAAGAATGAAAATAATATTTGATCTTCAATGGATCTTTGAGGTAGACACAACACTTCAAGGATGAAAGTGTTCTTCTCTTTGCACTTGAGAGGATTAGAGGGGAGGAGAAAGATTCACTTCTAAACAAGTAGTAATCAACCAAATAACCAAGGATTTGAGTGATTTTAGAAGGTGGATTGAATCTGGAAATTTGTGTGCAAAAGAGGTGAAGAGAAAATCTGGAAATGATCCACTATTTATAAGACAAGGCTCAGATCTATCTGCCTGCGATTCATTAGTTTTCCTGTGGTTCAATATCGATAAAGAACCGCATAGGCATTTAACGAACCGCACACACTTGACTCTGCTCTTTTTTGTCTGTTAGTGGGTTAGTCACATCAAGTGAAGTTTTTATCCTCAAAGGATATTCCTAAACCATATGGAATATGCCATTTTCAAATTTTCAAATTTCTAATTTAATAAAACATTTTTTTTAAAATAAAGTTTAATAAAAACTTTTGTCACTTAAAAATAAAAGTGAGTTTTAAGAAAAAATAAATCCTTGATCACTAAGTTAGGTTGATAACTTGTTTATTTATACCTTAAGTGATAATGGATGAAATGAAAAATATTTGAACACGACAATTCGATTTTCATCATTTTCGTAAATGCTTGTTTTTATATATTGTCGTAATCAAAACAAAGCGAGATCGAAAAATGCAAGTAACGTTTTTTAGGCATCGTTGCATTAACTAATACTTTTGATCTTAAGCTAGGTGTTTATACTAATACTGATTTGGCTAAATTTCCAAAATTAGGAAATATGTAACTGGATTTTGTGTATTCTTTGGGAAAGTCTCCGGCGTCTTGGAAGAGTAAAATCAAGCCACTATTTTTAAGAGTTCTAATGAGGCTGAATATAAATACATGGCTTCTGTCACTTGTGAGATTATTTGGTTGGAAAATATTTTGCATAGTCTAAGATTACCTTGCATGTATCTAGTTGAGTTGCATATCAGCTTTTCAACTGGCTGCTAATCCTGTTTTTCATAAGATATCTACGCATTTCATAATTGTTGTGCACTTTGTTAGACAGAACGTGATAGAAAGTGTGATTAAAACTGTGAAGATTCACACATATTTGTAAATTGCATACTTGTTTACCAAGTGTTTGGGTGTAACCAAACACAAACTGTTTTCTGGAAAGTTGGGATTGTTTAACATGTTTGGAGGCGGATTTTCTAACAAAACTATTAGCAGAATAGCTATCACATTTGGTTTGTGATACTAGGCTTTTGATTGGGTTCATATTTGTTCTCGGTATCTCCTCGAATTGATCACGGTTCTAAGTGGAAAGATTTGTTCTTGGTTAATAAAAAGGTGTTGGTTTGTTCATCTAATTTAAACTAATAACAAATAAGTAAGTGTCTAAGAGTAAATTAAAAGCTTTAAAAGATTAAATTAAATTGACAAGTTAATAATAAATGTTTGAAAACTTAAAGGCAAAATGAGAAAAACACTTGAATAATTAATAAAACTAACACTTGAAAACTTTGTAAAAACAATAATTTAAACAATTGGAAAAACAATCAATTACTACCAAATCGGAATATCTAAAGTGCATTAATCGGAATACCCAAAGATCCACCCGTCGGAATGTAGACGATTACAGCTAATCGGAATATATTCCGATCACCTTGATCGGAATGTAAGCAAGCCCAACAGTCGGAATAATTGAAAATAACCCAATCGGAATATTCAAAACTAAATCAAATCGGAATGCTTTAAAATTAACTGCAATCGGAATGTTTAAATGTCACCTTGTCAGAATGCTTTGATCGGAAAGGGTCAATCGAAATAACTAAAAATCCCCAATCGGAATAATTGGAAAAATCCACTAATCGGAATCTTAGCAAACAGCTCTAATCGGAATATCATGCAAATAAGTCAAAATCGAAATGCTTGAAATAAGCCACAATCGGAATAAACTTAAACCCTTTTCCGATCTAACGATCAGAATAAGGGGGTGTGCTCGTCGGAATAAACAAATCGGAAAAGGGTTTTACCCTTTCCGATACCTTCTTGATCCGAGACTATAAGCAAGGTGATAAGCTTATGGAATAAGCTAACTCCAAAAATAGCACGAATCTAATATGAAATATACCAAATAAGCACAAATAAGAACTTATCCAAACTTAAAGTAAGCAATTTTTAAATCAAACAATAAAAAGTTGAACTTTTTATGAAACTTTTAAAAAGTAAATAAGCTAAACAAATAAATAAGCCAATAAGCACAAAGATCTTAAAGCTTATTTATAAGAGGACTCAAATAAACATAAAAAGATTAACTTTTTAAGCACGAAAACATAGATGAACAACACGGATCATAAGTAATTCGCACCAAAAGTGAATCAAAATCAAAGAAAGGTAGAAGAAGATTAAAGATTAAAAGCTTGAATTTAAACTTAATTAATGAAAGAAAATAATACAAAGGTTTGATCTTGAAAGATTAAAAGAAAGAAAGATGAAAACTAGTGAGAGAAAGTTAAGAACTTTCTCTCTCTAAAACTAGAGAGAATGAAAAACTAAGACTAACTAAAAAACTAACTCTCCCCAAAATGGTGAAGTGAAGTCCTATATATAGGCGTGTCTTGTGGGCTTTGTAAATGGACTTTGTTTTGGGCTTCTTTTCTTCTTTCTTCTTTAGTCTTTACGTTTCTTTAAATAAACGTTTTCGACTTTGGATTTTGAGAAGTGTCGGTGATTAATTCCAACTCATCTTATAATCTTTTGTTTAATAGACTCGAGTTCTTCGACATATATGAATCTTACATCTTTGGCTCTATTCTTCGATAAATCTTCAAATAGGCACAATGACTTCAAATCTTTTGCATCTCTTGGACAATAGACTTCGTCTTGAGTCTTTTTCTTCGATAAAACCCGTGCATTCCCATGTTTTCTACAATATTCATCCGGTTGACTCTGAAAACACAATAAACACAAAAACCACGCATAATTTCAAACAAATGATATTAAGTACGTGTTTTGGTCTTGTTTTAGCTAGAATTAAGTGGTAAAAGGATGAGTGTTTTCACACCTATCAAATCCCCTACACTTAACCATTGCCATGCCCTCATGCAATGCTTAGTGATAAATCAAATTTACACTTTTCTCATAATCAATCAACCTTGGCCTTATTAAAATATTACCAAACAAAAATTAAAATACTGCGAGAGATTAAAACTTTAAAGTAAACAAAAGGATAGAAAATAGCTACGTGGAAATAACTTGCAAAGAGATCTAAGACTTACATTAGGGCTTCGGTGCTGCGACGATTCATCACCCTCAAGTTTCACGTTCCCCAAACTAAGCTTAAAAACGAGATCATTGTTATTATAAGTTAGCAAATCAAACACTTACACACATGGCTTAATTATATGCTTAAACTCCCTTATTCCTAGGTGTATCTCTTATATTTTATCTTTGTCTTAGAATGATCATGAAGATGCATTTTTGGACTTATTTCGATAGTTTATTTAGGCTGAAAACAAAGTAGGACGATTTGATCAATAGTTAGCTAAAGGACAAAATCTCTTAAAACTGCTTCTCGGGATATCAAAAAGTTCATATCTTGGCATAACTCGGTTCACGATTTGAGACCTTTCTCGGGCCGATATTTGGCATGTACTTCATACTTCATATCTTCGAGAGACGTTCTTGAGATAATGGTCTTCTCATCGTTAATAGAGTTTCTTCACTTGGAGACTTTTGAGGGGTACTCCAACTTTGTTGACCACGACTTCATGATTATTTCTTCAATCTCTAATTGGGATTTTGAGATACAACGATCCGCCTCCTTTTCGGACTTGGATCTATTTATCCTCATACCTTGTTAGGGTCTTTTCGGATAGACTTCTCCATGATCGTTATGGGAGTTGATTGCTTTTCGTCGTGAGTCTTGATCCTTCATATTGATTTTGGGAATAATGCTTTTCACATCACTTTGGATCTTCAGCAATAAAATTGAATCCTCATGCCTTGTTAGGGCCTTTTCGGACTCGCCAATCTTTGCGCCCCGCTTCATAAGTTATGCCTTGGCTATGAACTCTTATCATTACCGAGCAACTTTTAAACGATCTTGGGCTAGAAGCTAAGTAACTTTTCAAATCGTACGACCTTACTTATTGCAGATAAATTATTAGCAAGTGATGGGAGAATAGGCAAATAATTACACCAAGTGAGCTTGTGCAAGAATACCGACTTATAATTAACTCTATCATTTCTCGTTCTCCACAATTTAAAATCTCAAGTAATGAGACTCGTGGATGCTTAGCCTAATAAACCAATTAAGGTCTACATGGTTAAGGATACTAGCTAGAATAAACTTGAATAAGTCTATTCGGGTTGAGTCAAAATAATTGCAACGGGCCTAATATGTCAAAGACTTCTAAACTAGCTACACCACTTTATTAATATTTTTGACTTTATTGCGGGATATATACATATGGAAGCAACGATAAAAATTTAAAAATTACGACTATATGGCCAAAGTTAATTAAAAATTTGAAAAATGTTGAAAAAGATGATTTTCCGGTTAAATGAAGGCATTTTCATGGAAAAGTCCACTTAAAACTTCGATAGAAGTCCCCCCTACACTTAAGATAAACATTGTCCTCAATGTTTAAGCATGTGGGAAAAGTCTCCCCTACACTTATGACATTGTGCACGTTGGTTAAATCAAGTTAAGGAAGAGACGACTAAAGTCATCAATTTCAAATGTGAATATGAAGAAAATTGAATCACGATAGTGGAGAGATAGAACCGGATTTCGGATAACACGGGAGCACGGTTCTTCAAAGGTTCCAAAAGTGCATTTATCCCTGTAATCACATCACCATGCAAACACAAACACCTATAGAGGTCCCCCTACACTTAGGAGGTTAAAACAGAATAGGATAGATACTCGGGCTGCCTCCCGAGGAGCGCTTGTTTTTTATAACCGAGTCACGAGCCTGACTCGACCCAAAATTAGTTCATAGGAAACGTGGTGAGGGATGGAATCATCTCGTGAGAGATGTCCTCACCAAAGTACAACTTCACTCGTTGGCCATTCACCTTAAAATTAGGTCCATTAGGTTGAGCGAGCTCGAGAGTACCATATGGAAAAATTTGGGCAATGGTGAATGGGCCGGACCAACGAGATTTCAGCTTGCCCGAAAAGATTTTCAATCGAGAGTTAAAGAGTAACAATTTGTCTCCAACTTGGAACTCTCGGTTCTTAATCTTAGAGTTGTGAATGAGCTTAGTCATTTCCTTATAGATCAAAAAATTTTCATAAGCCTCATTCCGGAGTTCATTCAGCTCATTGAGTTGGATCTTGCGTAGGTCACCGGCTTTGTTGATATCAAAATTAGCCCACTTCAAGGCCCAGTAAGCCTTGTGCTCCAACTCAATGGGGAGGTGGCATGCTTTCCCGTACACGAGACGATATGGTGTACAACCAATCGGAGTCTTGTATGCGGTACGAAAAGTTCACAGAGCATCATCAAGTTTATCGGCCCATGAGGCACGATGCTCTCCCACGGTTCTTTCAAGAATTCGCTTTAATCCTCGGTTAGAGATTTCAGCCTGGCCATTAGTTTGTGGGTGGTAGGCGGTGGAAAGACGATGATTGACACCATACTTAGCCATGACTCTTGCGAATTGGTCATTGCAAAAAATGAGTCCCACGATCACTAATAATGGCACGAGGCACACCGAATCTAGCGAATGGCGACTTCAAAAAGTTACAAACCACCCTTGCGTCATTAGTGGGTAAAGCTTTGGCTTCAACCCACTTAGAAACATAGTCAACGGCTACAATGATGTATTTGTTTCCTTTAGAGGAAGGGAATGGCCCCATAAAGTCGATACCCCAAACATCAAAGATTTCACATTCTTGTATGAAATTTTGAGGCATCTCATCTTTATGTGTGATCTTGCCTTGTTTTTGGCAAGCATCACATCGTTTAACCATCTTGTGAGCATCACGGTAAATGGTGGGCCAATAAAATCCCGAGTCAAACACTTTTTGGCGGTGTAGTTGGGACCAAAGTGACCACCGGTGGGTCCTTTGTGGCAAGCGTCAAGGATTTCTAAAGCTGCCGGTCCATCAACACATCGGCGAATAATCAAATCAGCACATTGTTTGAATAGATACGGGTCATCCCAAAAGTAAGTCTTAATGTCTTTGAAGAACTTCGTCTTTTGTTGGGATGTTAACCCGTCAACGAGAATTCCACCCGCCAAGTAGTTTGCAATATCCGCAAACCACGGGGTTTCATCAGAATTCGAGTTGATAGACATTAAGGTCTCCAGGGGAAAAGAGTCATTGATCTCTTTGTTCGGATGATCCCCTTGATAAGGATCCTCAAGTCTACTGAGATGATCTGCGACTAGGTTTTCAGCTCCCTTCTTATCACGAATTTCGATTTTAAATTCTTGAAGTAGCAAAACCCAGCGAAGAAGTCTTGGTTTGGAATCTTGTTTAGTTAACAAGTACTTCAACGCGGAATGATCGGTATAAACGATTGTGGTGGAAAGGACAAGATAGGGGCGGAACTTTTCAAAGGCATAGACAACAGCTAAAAGCTCTTTTTTGGTTGTCGTGTAATGCAATTGAGCCCCCGTCATTGTCTTGCTAGCGTAATGGATCGGTTGGAAGTGTTTGTTCACTCTTTGGCCCAAAACCGCTCCAATAGCAAAGTCGCTAGCATCGCACATCAACTCGAAGGGAAGCTCCCAATTAGGGGTAACCAAGACGGGTGCCTTAGTTAGCTTATCCTTAAGCGAGTTGAAGGCTTCAATACACTCGTTGGAGAAGATAAAAAGGAGTATCTTTTTCCAAGAGGTGGGTCATCGGGCGAGCGATTTTAGAAAAATCTTTGATAAAGCGACGGTAGAAGCCCACATGACCCAGAAACTTCTCACACCCTTCACGGTTGAAGGTGGAGGCATCTTAGAAATAACATCGACTTTAGCACGGTCCACTTCAAGACCGGCTTTGGAGATCTTGTGTCCTAGCACGATGCCCTCTTTTACCATGAAACGGCATTTTTCCCAATTATGAACAAGGGGAGTGTCTTCACACCGCTTAAGCATACGTTCTAAATTGGCAAGGCAAGCAGAGAATGAATCGCCATAGACCGAGATATCATCCATGAATACTTCCATAGTGTCTTCCACCATGTCATGGAAGATAGCCATCATACACCTTTGGAACGTCCCAGGAGCATTGCATAACCCGAAAGGCATACGTTTGTAAGCAAATGTTCCGTAGGGACAAGTGAATGTGGTCTTTTCTTGGTCCTTGGGATCGATGGGAATTTGAAAATACCCGGAGAAACCGTCTAAAAAGCAGTAATAGTCATTACCAGCTAGACGCTCGAGCATTTGATCCATGAAAGGAAGAGGAAAGTGATCTTTTCTCGTGGCATCATTGAGCTTACGATAGTCGATACAAACTCTCCACCCAGTAACGAGACGAGTGGGAATCAACTCGTTGTGTTCATTGAGAACAACGGTTATTCCGCCCTTCTTGGGCACACAATGGACGGGACTTACCCAAGGCGAATCCGAAATAGGGTAAATCAAGCCGGCATCGAGAAGTTTGATAACCTCTTGTTTGATGACGTCATGAATACGATGATTAACTCTTCTTTGGCTCTGGATTGCGGGTTTAAAGTCATCTTCCATGAGAATCTTATGAGTACAAAAGTTTGGATCAATTCCGCGGATGTCGGAAATTTTCCAAGCAATTGCCTTCTTATGATCTTTGAGCACGGCGATGAGGCGAGATTTCTCTTCTTTTTTCAAGTCCTTCGAAATGATGACGGGCGACTTCTTCTTATCTTCAAGGAACACATACTCGAGATGGGGCGGCAACTCCTTAAGTTCTAAATCCGGAGGATTGTCGATGGGAGGCGTTTTCAAAGTCGGAGCATCGATAGCAATAACCGTGGGAGATGGTGGAGAAATATTGTCTTCTTTGAGAAGGTTTTCAATGAGGCGAAGATCTTCATCCCAATCGGTGGGAGAATCGTCATGTTCTAAGTTCACATCTCCCATGGTGGCTTCCAAATCTTTCCAAAGGAAATCACTTTCTCCAAATAGAGATAGTGATGAACCAATAGAGGAAACGGTCTCAACATTGGGAAGAGAAGTAGGAATACTTTTACAAGCATCTTTGAAGTGTTCTTCACAAGCCTCATCAAGAACGTCAATACAATTAACACTCTCGTTAGAATAAGGCTGTTTAGAAAGCTTTCCCATGTTGAAGACAA
Source organism: Glebionis coronaria (assembly GCA_025667525.1). Classification (NCBI taxonomy): domain Eukaryota; kingdom Viridiplantae; phylum Streptophyta; class Magnoliopsida; order Asterales; family Asteraceae; genus Glebionis; species Glebionis coronaria. The sequence continues at coordinate 172,690,740 of CM046881.1, forward strand.
TTTTATCGTCACCCACTCTCATGATAAGCTCACTAGCTTCAACATCGATGAGAGTGTGACCGGTCCTAAAGAATGGACGACCAACAATTAATGGCACACGAGGGTCCATATCATAGTCGACGACGACGAAATCGGCAGGAAAAGTGAATTTGTCGACTCCTACGAAAACGTCTTCGGCTATCCCCACTGGATAAGCAACCGTACGGTTAGCTAATTCCAAAGTCATTTTGGTGGGGACTAGCTCAGGGAGAGATAATTGCTTCCACACACTTAAAGGCATTAAGTTAATACTGGCACCTAGATCGGCTAGGGCCATGCAATTCTCTACTCCCGGGAAGTTGCAAGGGATTAAGAAACGACCCGGATCACCAAGCTTGGTTGGCAATTTCCTTAAGAGCACTACAGAGCAATTCTCATTAAGTTGGGTATTAGCAATATCAAGAAGCTTCTCCTTGTCGCTAAGAAGATCTTTGAACATTTTCGCATATTTGGGCATGTGAGCGAGAGCCTCAGCGAAGGAGATGTTGAAATTCAATTGTTTAAACATTTTAAGAAAGTTTGAAACTTGAATATCATCCTTGCTTTTGAGCTTCTCTTTCCTCAACCTAGATGGATAAGGTATATCGGAAGAAGAGGAAGTCTTTGGGAGAATAGGATCACTCACATCCTTGGGTGGAGGAGGGGTAGAAGTAAGAGGTGGAGAAATTGGAGAAGTAGAAGGATGAGGAATAAGAGCAGGTGACTCGTTCTCCTTAGTCACAATCACTGGTGGAGGTATAGGAAGCTCGGGTTCCTTGGTACCTTTGCCACTGCGAGTGGTGATTGCTTTCATCTCCCCTCTTGGATTCGCAACGGTGTTACTCGGAAGAGTACCTGAAGAAGAGGGTTGATTACCTTGGAAGAAACTAGCCATCATGTTCCTTAAGTCATTCGTTTGACTTGCCATAGTGTTTCTCATATCAGCTCTCAGATCGTTTCCTTGTTTCAACATGTCTGCTTTCAAGTTGAGCACTTCCCGCTGGAGATTGTCCACGATCACATCATTAGTCCTCATATAGGTTCCAATATCTTGGTGTAATGCGGTGGGTGGGTTTGGAGGAGCATTGTATGCGGGTGGTTGATAAGCAGGTTGTTGGTAAACTTGGTTGTTTCTTTGAGGTGGATATGGTTGTTTGTGAGGTGGTATGTATGGTGCACGAGGTTGTTGTTGTTGTTGAGGAGGGCGATTGAGGTTTTGTTTTTGGTTTGGGTTGTTAGGAGGAAAACCGGGCGGTGAAAGATAGTTGTTTGAGCGGTAGCTAAGCAAGTTGCGGTCTCCTTGAGGATGAGCTTGATAAGCGGCCGGAGGATAGGTACCGTATGCTGCATTCACATTCTCAGAAGGGTAGTCTTGGGTGGTGGTACAAGTGGTGTAAGAATGAGGACCCCGCATATTTCACAAGGTTGGCTAACAGCATTGACTTGAGCGTCTTGAGCGTTTTTAGCGTTGATGATGTTGGTGTTGTTAGCGGTGTGGGTAACAAGCGATTCAAGAAGCGTAGTAATTTTGTCAAGTCGCTTGTCGCTGTCACTAGTACTAGCACTAGCGACATTGGTCCGAACACTCTTGGTTTGCACACGAGACTTATTCTCAATGATATCCCAAGCGGCATTAGAAGTCTTAACCAAAATATTACCCCCCGAGGCACTGTTTAGTGAATCTTGGTCATTCATGCTTAAACCATTATAAAAAGTGTTAATTTGGTGCACTTTGGTAAAACCATGTTGTGGGCATTTTCTTAAAAGATCTTTAAAACGGTCCCAAGATTCACTAAAAGACTCATCGTACTTTTGTTCAAAATTAATGATTTCATTCCGCAAAGCGGTAGTACGAGAGGGAGAGAAAAAGTAGTTGATAAATTTGGTCTCCAAATCCGTCCACGTCAGAATACTTTGTGGCGGTTCCTTTGCAAGCCAATGCCGGGCTTGTCCCTCTAGGGAAAAAGCAAAAAGTTGCAAACGGATTACCTCTTGTGGAACACCATTGAATTTGACCGTATTCGTGAGTTGTAGGAATCTCTTGATGTGGTCATGTGGATCATCAATGGTACGCCCCAAGAATGGTTAAGCATAGACCATCTGGATAAAACCGGATTTGAGCTCAAAGTTGTTGGCTGCAATCGCGGGTATGACAATTGGATCATTGTTGCCCTCCACATGTGCTTGAAGAAGTTCAATCATCGGGCGATTATCCGGTAGGGGCTCATTGTTGTTGTTGTTGTTATTATTGTTGTTGAGAGGTGGATTGTTATTGTTTTGAGGTGGGTTATTATTGTTGTTTTGTACACCGGCCATGTCTAAGTCTTCGAGAGGCTCGGGCTCTTGATAAGACGTTGATCGTGTACGCATGCACCTGCAAAAGAACTAACAAGGCAAAAACAAAGCAGAAATATTTTATGTTTTTTAATTTTTTAGGATTTTTGAAAATTTTATATTTTTTAGGGTTTTTGAAAATTTTTATGAAAAAGTAACGTTCACGATGAACGGATCCCAAAATCCAAGTTCTCACAAAAAACTGTTGATCTTAACGAGAAGAGCCGGCAGCGGCGCCATTTGATACTAGGCTTTTGATTGGGTTCATATCTGTTCTCGGTATCTCCTCGAATTGATCACGGTTCTAAGTGGAAAGATTTGTTCTTGGTTAATAAAAAGGTGTTGGTTTGTTCATCTAATTTAAACTAATAACAAATAAGTAAGTGTCGAAGAGTAAATTAAAAGCTTTAAAAGATTAAACTAAATTGACAAGTTAATAATAAATGTTTGAAAACTTAAAGGCAAAATGAGAAAAACACTTGAACAATTAATAAAACTAACACTTGAAAACTTTGTAAAAACAATAATTTAAACAATTGGAAAAACAAACAATTACTACCAAATCGGAATATCTAAAGTGCATTAATCGGAATACCCAAAGATCCACCCGTCGGAATGTAGACGATTACAACTAATCGGAATATATTCCGATCACCTTGATCGGAATGTAAGCAAGCCCAACAGTCGGCATTATTGAAAATAACCCAATCGGAATATTCAAAACTAAATCAAATCGGAATGCTTTAAAATTAACTGCAATCGGAATGTTTAAATGTCACCTTGTCGGAATGCTTTGATCGGAAAGGGTCAATCGGAATAACTGAAAATCCCCAATCGGAATAATTGGAAAAATGCACTAATCGGAATCTTAGCAAACAGCTCTAATCGGAATATCATGCAAATAAGTCAAAATCGGAATGCTTGAAATAAGCCACAATCGGAATAAACTTAAACCCTTTTCCGATCTAACGATCGGAATAAGGGGGTGTGCTCGTCGGAATAAACAAATCGGAAAAGGGTTTTACCCTTTCCGATACCTTCTTGATCCGAGACTATAAGCAAGGTGATAAGCTTATGGAATAAGCTAACTCCAAAAATAGCACGAATCTAATATGAAATATACGAAATAAGCACAAATAAGAACTTATCCAAACTTAAAGTAAGCAATTTTTAAATCAAACAATAAAAAGGTGAACTTTTTATGAAACTTTTAAAAAGTAAATAAGCTAAACAAATAAATAAGCCAATAAGTACAAAGATCTTAAAGCTTATTTATAAGAGGACTCAAATAAACATAAAAAGATTAACTTTTTAAGCACGAAAACATAGATGAACAACACGGATCATAAGTAATTCGCACCAAAAGTGAATCAAAATCAAAGAAAGGTAGAAGAAGATTAAAGATTAAAAGCTTGAATTTAAACTTAATTAATGAAAGAAAACAATACAAAGGTTTGATCTTGAAAGATTAAAAGAAAGAAAGATGAAAACTAGTGAGAGAAAGTTGAGAACTTTCTCTCTCTAAAACTAGAGAGAATGAAAAACTAAGACTAACTAAAAAACTAACTCTCCCCAAAATGGTGAAGTGAAGTCCTATATATAGGCGTGTCTTGTGGGCTTTGTGAATGGGCTTTGTTTTGGGCTTCTTTTCTTCTTTCTTCTTTAGTCTTTACGTTTCTTTAAATAAACGTTTCCTTCTTTGGATTTTGAGAAGTGTCGATGATTAATTCCAACTCGTCTTATAATCTTTTGTTTAATAGACTCGAGTTCTTCGACATATATGAATCTTCCATCTTTGGCTCTATTCTTCGATAAATCTTCAAATAGGCACAATGACTTCAAATCTTTTGCATCTCTTGGACAATAAACTTCGTCTTGAGTCTTTTTCTTCGATAAAACCGTGAAATCCCATGTTTTCTTCAATATTCATCCGGTTGACTCTGAAAACACAATAAACACAAAACCAAGCATAATTCCAAACAAATGATATTAAGTACGTGTTTTGGTCTTGTTTTAGCTAGAATTAAGTGGTAAAAGGATGGGTGTTTTCACACCTACCAGTTTGAAAGAGAGTGTTAAAGATATTAAGTCAAATATTGTTCAAATCATAAGTGAAGGATTAATTGTGCCAATTTCTCAAAGTTACAAGTTTATGACTAAAGTGAAGATAAGACAAAAGATAAAGGGCCGAATTTAAACGGTTTGTTATATATATTGAATTGTTATACCTAGGTTTAACTATCTCATTGAGTCGTGTATATGTGTGTTTTGTGATTGTTTTCTTTAATCGTTTGATCACGTTTTCTGCATTCGTTCACTTGTATCTATCATTAAGTTATCATTTATATAACTTGATTGATTCTGTTATTGATAAATCTTTATTGATTTTTAGGTCTAGTTTATGTGATTGTGAGGTGTATTAAGATTGATTAAGATTCATCTAGTGAGGATTAATCGTTTTATTTTGTATACGTTTGGTTGAAACTTATTTGAGGATAAGTCTTCTAGTATTGTTCTTATAAGAAATAATAGCATTAAGGGCTTATTGGTTGCAATTTTGGTGTTCCTTAGCTGTTTTTATATTGATTACACAACTAAATGTCTCATATTATATGTACAACTTAAATATGCCGAGTACGGCCTGATGTGCAACCAATTTATTGAAGAGCTTCTCACAAAAAAAATCATTAGAACACACGCCCTTGATCTCTTGTGATACCAATAGTTTGTAAAACGTTTTTTAATCTCTTGAGATATGCGATCAGTTAGCCATCGGGAAATGTGTGATCCTATCGAGGGCACATACTCAATATGGAGAACACACTTTTTTAATACGTTTATTATTTATTATTAAAGGTTTATTAAAAACTTACTATTCATTTAATTAACGGTAGTTAAATTAACTATGGGATTTAATTAATTTATCGTGAGCGCGTATAATTAAATCTAAGGGAACAAATCTAGAACACCCCATGGCCTAGTCGGTCGATTATCTCCATAAGGGGGTTCTAGAAGATTTTTGGTTTATTAATGAAGCTAAGTTTTTACCTTAATTAAGTTTTCTTGGAGTAGGGACCAAGTTTTGAGTAGGTGGTGATTAGTATAAATACACAACCTCATAACTCACAAAGTTTGTCTCTCCCCTCTTTCTCTTGTTCGACAATCGGCCAAGAAACCCACACAAACCAAACGAATTTTTCCCTTAACCCTAAAATCATATAAAGTGTAAACCTTTACAAGATCGACTACCTTTTGGTACTCCATTTTGAAGTTTCTAAGCCTTTAACTAAACCCTTGATCCTTGTGTCAAGGTTTTGGTTCCCCTTGTGGTTCGTCGCATATTAAACCCTAGTTAGGGTTTTCCGATGATTTTTCCAAGTATCTTGTAATGCTTTATAAAGAGATCATTACGTAATCTCAATTAAGATTTTGGATCTAGGGTTTCTAGTTACAAGATAATCGAAGTGAAGTTACTACTAGCATCGTAGTGATTGTTCGTTTGACGTGTCGTGTGAGCAAACGATAGAGGCGGTTATTTAACCGTTATAGTTCGAGATCAAGATTCATTAATTGATTGCTTCAGTTAATTCAAGGTTGGTTTTTAATTTCTTTTATTATGTGATTAACTGTGTATGTTATACTAGATCCATTCCGCTGCGTAATCGTAGTTAATGGTTAACTAGTATCTTAAATCGCAACAGTGGCATCACGAGCCAATTCGTATGGCATTCATGGGTTACACATAGAATAAAACACGCTTGCTTCGCTTAAAACTTCTTATACTTGTGTTTCTATGGAAATAACATGCATTCTTGCCATAAAGTCTAAATCTTGATGTCGATATTGATTAAAATTGGGTAGGTTTAATTGAATTTGTTAATAAATTACGATTGTTTTTTATTATCCGTCAAAGACTTTAGCATATCACGTTTGTGATTCATGAAATTTATCAAGTACCTTGCTCGAAAACTTGATGAGTGTCTTTGATCCTCAATTTGGGGAAGACTCATTCGAGACTTGGATCTTATATGTTACTGCTTTCATATAGAGTATGTCTTCTGCTTCTACCCCTTTCTAGTATGTTTTTATGTGCTTATTTGTTTTCCGTTATGAATTGCAAAACGTAATAATTGAAGATTGTAGGAATCATAAAAACGGATCTCTACTTATATCGAAACTAGCTTTAAACGTATGGCATATTAATACACTTATTTTTCCTTGCGAATCGGCTATGTGTTATTTGTTAAAACCTTGTTTTTTGAACAAATCATAATATTGACGTAAGATCCATGAAACTTGTTTTTATTATAATCATATTGCTTTGCAAAATCATATTGTCACTCGATTTGGGCTTACATACCGCAATGATGGCTTATAAACTATTTTCTCAACGACGTGATTTGCAAAATTAATTGGTTTATAATACTTAAAATTACAACACCGTTTTGTGTTTTACTAATGATGGACTTGCTATTGCATTACGTGCTCTAGTCAATCTATCTAGGGTTTGAACGATCATTAATGTCCCCCCATGTCATATACATGTTTCGACATCTATATGATAATTATCCCAAGAACTTGCGCCTTCGGGCGCATGAAGAGTAGGATATAGGGTTTGATCATTCTTTAATGCTTTCCTGCGGTAAACACGCCTAAAACTAAAGTTAATAAAAGGTTTGTCTTAACTTGTGCTAAAAAGATGATTGCATGCATCTTTTTACACGATTTTGACATTTTTTTTCTAAAACTTATGTGATACCTACTTGAATGTCTAAGTCTATGCCATCCAATATAAAAGCACTTATAGTTGTTTTTCGTCATCTGGTTAGACCTAGGGCGAATTATATACCAGAGGCGATTTTTGTCATAGGTCAGATATATGCCAATTATTGCATGCTTTACATTGGTACGACTTAATTCGAGTTCTCGGTCAGATTCGGAACCCGAGGCATAAGATGAGATGAAACATACTCATGATTTTATTACATGTAGAACAAGTTTGTTTGAGATGTTCATTGGTACTCGAAAGAGTTGTGAGAACATCTCATTCAAACACTCTACAACAATAAACTTCATAAATCGTCTCATAATTCTAAGAGTTGCACTTGTAATGCAATTAACGCTCGATGCTTACCTCTTGCCCTACTGATTATTATTTGGTCTACCTCTAATATTAAGTGGGAGTGCAAGCAAGGATCTTAGTCTCATAATGATTAATTGGGTAGTTAATTATTTTGAGAATGCAATTATCGAAAATACTAATCGTTGAACTTTTATTTTGTAGATGAATAATTCTACCTCTTGTTTAAACAGTTCGGTTGTTAAGTCATTCCTTGAGAAAATGAAGTTGATTGAAATTAACTTTATTGATTGGTATCATGCTCTTAGGATATCGCTCGAAATTGGTCAATTACCTTGAGCAACCTATTCTTGATCTCCCGTTTCTCCCTCCTAGCCATCAGAGCCCTGAACCAAATCCAGATTATCATACCATTTAGCTTAAATGTTCCATAGAAATTTTTCGTTTGATGCTTATGACTATGTATCCTGATCTCCAGAAAACTCTGGGGGGGTCATGGTGCATGGTCAATGTTGGAGGAGTTGAAAACTATGTTCACTAAACAAGCTGATCAAGAACTCCTTGATGTTGCACGTGCCTTTCACGCGTGTAGACATGAGGAAGGTCAATTTGTGAGATCCTATGTTCCACAGATGAAGGGCTACATAGAGAATTTGGAACGTCTCGGTCATCATGTGTCACTTAAACTTGGAGTCAGCCTAGTTTTGGTCTCACTCAACAAGGACTGTGTCAAGTTCGTGCAAGATTACAATATGCATGGCCTGGGGAAGATAATAAATGAGTTACATACCATGCTAAAACTACATAAGAAAACGTTACTAACGAAGGTTGCACCTGCTAACAAACCATTAATGCTATTAGGACAAGAAGGATCCAAAACTCTAACAAGGCTAAACCATATAATGCTGCGAAGGGTAAGAATCAAGGCAAAGGGAATAAGGTAACAAACTTTACTCCTAGAACCTATATTCTTCCTCCACATAAGAGAGAAAATCTTGCTAAGGACGCTACTTGTCACCAATGTGGTGACATTGGTCATTAGAAGAGAAACTGTCCAGAGTATCTCGCTGAGTTGTGGAAGAAGAAGAAGTTATCTCAAGGAGCTAGCACTTCAGGTATCTTCACTATAGAAATCTTTACGTTTTCTAATGAATCTTGGGTTTATGACACTGGTTGTGGTACTCACATCTGTAACACTACTCAGGGACTAAGGATAAGTAGGAAGCTGAAGCTAGGAGCTTTGAACCATTGGAGTTTTTCAATTATTTCTCCCTAGCGGACTAGTTGTTATTTTAAATAATTGTCATTATGCACCTTCTATTTCTAGAGGGATTGTTTCAGTTTTCCGTTTGTATGACGATGGTTTTGTTAACCATTTTTAGAATAATGCAAGTATTTCAATTTCTAAAGATAATATGTTTTATTTTAGTGTTATTCCTCATGATGGTATATTTGAAATTGATATGTGTGATTCTAATGCAAATAATAGTTCTATTCATGCTATAAGCAACAAAAGGGTCAAAGCTAATTTGGACTCTACATTATTCTGGCATTGTCGCCTTGGACACATAAGCAAAAAGCGCATTAATCAATTATAAATTGATGGTTTGCTTAAGTCAAAAGATGATGATTCCTTTGACAAGTGCGTTTCATGTTTATCTGGAAAGATGGCACGTAAACCTTATTCACATTAAGTGGAGAGGGATAAAGATCTACTTGGCCTTATCCACACCGATGTATGTGGTCCATTTAGAACCATGTCAAGACAAGGTGTAAAACCTGTAAATTTCAGGTTTTTACTATGACATCATTGTACACGTCATCTCATGATATCTATATATATTACCACCTTTGCATGAAATCTTTTGAGCAATCATATGCATCATACATGAGCATATATCATTTAAATCATCTGAACATGGAAACATTTGATCACATGACATTATGAGTATTTAATCATAAGGACATTTGTATGACTACATTATATGAGCATACAAGACTTTAAACAATCATACATTGGGAAAATTAAGTCACCTGAAACACTTGATCATAAGCATTCATCAATTTGATTTATAAAAATCTAAACTCATGATCACAATTAATAACGCTTATCAAGGAACTATTTTATGGTTCAAAATATATATTTATATATTTTCCTCACCTCATAAACAATACTATGATTCAACATAAACTACTCTTTATCATTAAACACTACAAATATCCACTTTAACTCATTTTCCCAAATGTCATACATTCTTAATAAAGTAAATTATACAATTATTAAATCATGACTATACTTTCACCAAGGATCCTAAAACTTAACCAAAATGACTTAGGACTTGAACCTACTTCTACTATATTATACTTAGCCTCCTAGTAACCATACCAAGACACTAGATTTGAACCAAAACCCATCTTAGACTTATATTCTAGCCGAATACTACACCATACACAACTATACTTGCCTAGAACTTTATTAAAATATACATTTGACTTTATAAAACATGTACAACACACTCTAATTAAACCTTATACTATTCAAGTCACCTCACACCCTTTTGACTAGCCAAAACCGTCGGCCCCTTTTCAAAATAAGACAAGGTGTACATCTTTTGCATTTATGGAATGTACTAGGTATATCTAATCCTAGGATATGCAAGTAGTAGAAACAAAACCAACTAGCACACATACTCTTCCCTTTAGACGTGTAGAAACCCTACACCACACAAACCTTTTACAATGTACATCACTTCCTTAATTTCTACACTATACAAGTCCATATTGTCCCCTTGATATGCATGTATACGACGGGTAGGGGCTTCCCAAAAGCCAAATGTACAAACATTGTCATTAAAACCTTAGTATTCCATAGTACTTGGAAAATCACATCAAATCTCACTTGTGCATCTCTCTTGTCGTGGCTTCACCCTAGACCACATCCATCATCTTCACCTTGATATTTAGCTAACACATTGGACTTCACCTCTCACTCACTTCACTCTAAATTCGGGTCATCTAACTCCACATAATACGTAGACGAAACAAACTCATACATACACATTTACTACACCAAAATCTTGGTTCCAAAACATTAAAAGCTAGTCTACACAAGCTTCATCGCATTCAAGACAAGTCAAAGACCTCCTAGGTCACGTTTAGGATGAACCCGACGCATATGAGCCCTAATACTTGATCATCCACCATCTTTTCTAAGAACAAGTAAGTGTAAACCCTCCAAGACTCCATTTTAATCTTTTCATACATCTCTTTACTTGTCATGCATATATAAGCCAAGAAAATGAAACTAGGATTGCAAGCACACGTAAAATACCCTAAGTCAACCCATCATCAACATACAAGCTCACAGCTTATATGGTTTTTATGGGCAAGTATGCTTCAAAACACTATATTCTTGACAAACTTGTAAGAACCATGCTTAAGGAAACCTATGTTAGCCCTAGTTAAATAACTTAGTATTATAACCTAAATAATAAGCTCAAACTATAAGCTATTATTCTCGACATAATATTAAGTCGAATAGGAATCATATTTTGATAAGCCCATATAATTAGAACATGTTTAGGATTATAAGAACTAAAAAATTATCCATAATAAGCCATAACCTTATTTAAGCCGAAACAAATAAGCCATATAAGCTCATATAAGCCGCGACCTATAAGCCCATATAGGAGCCTAAATTAATAAGCCCATAAGCCCAACTTAACTAGTGTATAAATTACTATGCTTAATAAAATTAGTAGAAGACTAGACAAGCCCAAAAACTAGCCCGTTAGGCCCATTAAAGCCCAAACCATGACCCTATTGGGCAAACCAAGCCCAAAACTATGTTTGGGAACTTTTCGTGTCTTTATTGTCATTTGGTGAAAGTTATAGTCAAAAATGTAACTTAGTAAAACATGTGTATATGTTTTCGTGACTTTTAAGAAGTTCGAGGACCAAAATTGCCATTTCTGAAAAAATAGGGTGCGTTTGTGTTTAAACCGAGAACTAACCAAAACATAGGGACTTATAGTGTCACTTTGGAAACTTAATACAAGCCCTAGTCTTTTTATTAAATGTTTTCGAGACTTAAGGGACTAATAGTGTCACTTTGGAAACTTAATACAAGCCCTAGAAATCTTAATATATATATTCGAGATATGAGGGACTAGTTGTGTCATTATCCAAACTTAATTCAAGCATTAACCCCTATTTTAAATGTTTTCGAGACTTGAGGGGGGTGTTTTGCCATTTCATAAAGTTAAACAGAGCCGTAGGGACTCGGTTTGTAAATATTTCGAGACTAGGAAACCCTAGGGACTTAAATTGCCATATAAAGAAAGTATTATAAGCCCTAGGGGCGTGTTTTGGAAATAAATTTAACGAACAAGGACAAACGAGGTGAAACACTTAATGAACTAAACTTTAAAGGTTATTTTGGAAGTTATTGTATTACGAGGACTTACAAGTAATTTTAATTTAATTAAAAGTATTAACAAATTATTTTATTAATAAATTAAATTAAGTCATTTTGATAATTAAATAAATTATTCAGATTTATTTACGAAACTTCATAAACAGACAAATCCTATTAAATATGTTTAGATCCTTAAGAAAATTAAATGGAATATATTATTTTCTTACAATTAATTAAATTAAATAAAAATCTATTTATTTAATTTATTACCCTTTTATTAGACAATCTAAATATATTTTTAGAAACTAAAAATATATTATTTACAGCTCACTATAAGTGTAAATACTTAAACAATCGTAACAACTTATTAATTCGTGATCATGCATTTTCATCAGTTACATTTATCATGCATTGTTATTTTGCATTTACTGAGTCATCTAAATTACTTAAGTAATTTCATCACTTCGTGATCATACTGTGCCAGGTTATTCAGTGACATCATCACTACATCATTTCCACTGAGGTGAGTTCATGGCCCCAACTTTTTTGTATTTATAATTGGGGGAGAAAACATACTTAACTCTTTTATATGCAAACACGCACGGATAACATCAACATATAACAACTTATTGCCTATTGTTTGACCCATTCCCGTGGACTGTAATAGTTAGTAGTGTAGCGCAAAATGTTATGAATAGATCTATTCGGGTATTGACAACACCCGGCCTGCGTGACTTGCTATCACGAAACGCTTAGGCCAAGCATCAGGTTTATTTCATTGTCGGACTAAGGGAAACAACAACGGGTTTGACCATAATGAAGCCTGAGCATCATGTCTAGCTTCTATTACAGGGCAATAGGAACTTCTATAGTATTGGTTGTGATTGTCCTACTATGATCGTGATGTTTGGTATATCGGTACTTTTATTTATTAAATTAAACCTGTGAATTCACCAACCTCGTGTTGACCCCCACATTTCATTTTATATGTTTTCTTAGTAAAATAAACAGGTTCATGCATTGGATTCCAGCATCATTGAAGCATCATGTTACCATCGGGCTGGGATATTTTTCACATTATTAATAAATATTGTTTTAAGACAAGATACTAAATGTGTACAATTTAATTCATATGATATGTTTTTAAATGACTATTATGATCATTGCATTATATACTGTGTGCTATCGATCCACCAAAGTAACAACCCACGTACTTTTCCGCTGCATTTGACCATTATGGGGGTGTTATAGAATGGTATGAGAGCGCATAGTTATAGAGAACCAGATCAAAAATAAAAAAATTTAAATAATAAAAATTTAAAATGGACTATAACTTAAATTTTAAATCAATTAGAAAGAAAAATTTGATTTTTGGGTAACCTTAATAGTTAGGCATATAGCATATAGAGCATGCATATTATGTGAACTAACTGTACGCCGATTTATAACCTCCGAGTTATTAAACCACTTAAGTATCTACACATATTTTTAACAAGCATTGTTAAAGAGACATAAACCGCATTGAATATGCATTTTGAAAACTTTTTGAATTGTTTAAGCTAATACTTACTCAACTTTGATATGCTACTATTTTCAGATATCATGACGACACCTACCATCGTGACTACTTTCGCGGAGCTCATGGTTCCTACCATCGCGACGCCATCGCCGACATCGGTACTTGTCGGACATGCATCTGTCACTGAGTCTAGAGATGACCAGCCTGATGGAGTTATCATCCTATCAGATTCTCCTACCCCATCCCACCTACTATTTCTCCTACATCACCACTACTGGTCGTACCTGCATCTCCACCTAGGGAGGCGGATCAGGTTTTACCTATTCTACTACCCTTCCTACCACCTTCTGCACTCTTATCCCACCAGTGCCTTGCCATCTCGCAAGAGGAGGCGCGACTTTACTCCTAACTCGACCTTCGAGATAGGAGAGGGTTCGAGAGCTAGTCAGGCTAGACTTGGCACTCTACAGGCACAGGTCGACGCTCTTGTAGCCCGATAGGCACAGGATACCGTACTCATCCATGCCTTACTTCAGGCGGAGAAGCAGGGTCGCGTCTTACTTCAGGAGAGATTTAACTCTCTCTACTGGACTGTGGCTAGTGAGTCACATACCACTCAGAGTTCTTTGGGTATGACCCATGGAACCATACAGTGGCTTTTGGATGAGGTTTCTTACCTCTTATATCGCCTAGCTTCACTGGAGGGTCACTCGTACGAGACCCATGCTGCCATACATACACAGAAGGAGACCTTCAGGACCTTCATAGAGCTGGCAGATCTTCGTCACCAGGGAGTCACTGCGGAGACAGATCTTCTTCGGAGTGTCGATGCTGCACGCCAGCTTCAGTTTCTCGAGACTATGAGGTTCTCCCGGGAGACCATGAGAGCTATGATTCACATGCAGGATACTCGTGCACCCGCACCACCAGCTAGACCATCCGCACCTGCAGACAGCCATACTAGTGTAGGCTAGATCTCTTTGTACTTCATGACAAGCATTGAGTTGCATCTCAACTCGCATGATTTAGGTCTTTTGTACTTATATTTCATTTCAGTTGTATCTGTTTCATTAGCACCTAACCTTAGTAGGTAGGTTATCTTTTGTTGTACTACAAACATGTGTACCACTATTTCAGACATGATTGTTGTATCTCTGTCTTAGATTGGTTGTACTTGTATTATATTGTTATTCACCAGAAGTGACATGTTATCATCTACTTGTTTGCTTGTATTTATATTATTATGAACTCTTGACAGGTTATCCAATTTGTTGTGAATTCTATGCATATACATTTTCCATGCAGCTTAATATAATTGATCAGCTAATAAATCTTATCCTTGTGTATTATAGAATAATGGCACAAAGAGTCACTCGACTGAATCCCGGCGCTGCTCCCTCAACGACTATTTTAGAAGCACAACTTAGAGTGCTTATCGGTCAAGGCATTGTTGATGCTCTAGCCGCCATGGAAACACCTCCCAGCGGGAACCAGGGCGACATCCAAAACTCAAATGCCAGAGATCGAAATGCCAGAGGGTGTACCTACCCCGACTTCCTGAAATGCAAGCCTAACTACTTCAAAGGCAAGGAAGGGGTAGTAGAACTTATGCAATGGTTCGAGAGGACCGAGACCGTGTTCCGCATTAGTGATTGTACTAAAGAAAACAAGGTGAAATTTGCCACCTGTACTCTTTTGGAACATGCTCTCACCTGGTGGAACTCTCTAGTTGCTACCCTTGTGCATGATGAAGCCTATAGGATGACCTGGACTGGATTGAAAGAAAGACTTACCGTGAAATACTGTCCTCGTGGTGAAATCAAGAAGCTAGAGATTGACTTGTGGAACCTCAAATGCTCAAATCATGACATCACGGCCTACAATCAGAAGTTTCAGGAGTTGAGTTTGATGTGTACTCGTATGTTCCCTGACGTTATAGACAAGATAGAGAAGTACGTTAGTGGACATCCTGATTCTGTTCATGACAGTGTACTCGCATCCCGACCCACTACGGTCGAGAGTGCCATAGAGTTTGCCACATAGTTGATGAAAAAACGGGGACGTGATCAATTGCTTAGACATTCAGAGTACAAGAGGAAAGTTGAGGAGAACTACCGTGGTCATCACTAGACCCAGCAACCAAAGAGACAAAACTTGGGTCAGGCCTGCAGTGTTGTTTCCTCTGTACCACCTCCATATGTAGGCAACAAGCCAAAGTGTTCCAAGTGTAATTTCCATCACTACCCTATTGCTAAATGCCGAAGGCCTGGACAGGGCAACACATATGCTCTAGCTATCAGGAACAACTCCAGTACCAACTACAGGCCCAACAATGGCAACAGTCAGAACTTCCGCGGAAGTGGACATCAGGGAAACCGCCAGCACACTGGCAATGGTAGTATGGATCGTAGGGAAGTTCGTTGCTATGGTTGCAGAGAGATCGGACACATCAAGCCCGAATGCCCAAAACGAGCAGTTAGGAATGAGAACAGAGGAGGAGTACCATCCATAGTTTATGTTATAGGAGATACCAAGACCAACCCCGACTCCAATGTGGTTACCGGTACGTTTCTTCTGAACAATCATTATACAACTATTTTGTTTGATACGGGAGCCGATGGGAGTTTTATATCCACCGAGTTTAGTAGTTTACTAGGCATTACTCCTTCACAACTAGACGACTATTATAGAGTCGAATTAGCATACGGTAAAATCATCAAAACTAACACTATTCTAAGAGGTTGTACCTTAAATCTTCTAAATCATCCATTCGATATTCATTTGATACCTGTAAATTTGGGTAGTTTCGACATCATTATTGGTATGGAACGGTTAGCCAAATATCACGTAACCATTGTGTCTGATGAAAAGCTAGTCCGTATACCGTGGGGAAAGGAAAATCTAATTGTCCAAGGAGAAGGAAATTCAGATAGAACTGACACCAGACTGAGTGTTATCTCATGCACCAAAGTCCAGAAGTATATACTAAAAGGATGCCCTATCTTTTTAGCACATATTTCAAAGACAGACAAAGAAGAGGAACCAGAGAAGAAACAAATCAAGGACGTGCCAATTGTCCGTGATTATCCCGAAGTTTTCCCAGACGACTTACCTGGTTTACCTCCGACTCGTCAAGTAGAATTGCAAATTTACTTGATACTAGGAGCTGCACCTGTAGCTAAAGCACCATACTGGTTAGCATCGACCGAGATGAAAGAACTCGCTGAACAACTTCAAGAACTATCAGACAAAGGTTTTATCAGACCCAGTTCCTCGCCTTGGGGAGCTCTAGTGCTTTTTGTCAAAAAGAAAGATGGTTCTTTCCTAATGTGCATCGATTATAGGGAACTGAATAAGTTATCTGTAAAGAATCGTTATCCGCTACCACGAATCGACGACCTATTTGATCAACTACAAGGATCAAGTATGTATTCCAAGATTGACTTAAGATCTAGATACCATCAGCTGAGAGTCAGAGAGGAGGACATACCAAAAACAGCCTCCAGAACCCGTTACGTCATTACGAATTTCAGGTCATGCCATTTAGATTGACCAACGCACCAGCCATATTCATGGACCTCATGAATCGAGTGTGCAGACCGTATCTGGATAAATTCATCATCGTGTTCATCGGAGACATACTCATCTATTCCAAGAAAGAACAAGAGCACGAAGAACACCTTGTTCAAGTACCGAAATTGCTTAAGGAAGAGAAGTTATACGCCAAATTCTCCAAATGTGATTTTTGGATTCCTAAAGTACATATTCTGGGTCACGTGATTGACAGCAAAGGAATTCAGGTAGATCCCGCAAAAGTCGAATCCTTAAAGGATTGGGCAGCACCCACTTCGCCAAACGAAATTCGCTAATTCTTAGGTCTTGCCGGTTACTACCGGAGATTTATAGATGGATTTTTTAAGATAGCTAAATCTATGAAGAAGCTTACTCAGAAAGGCGTGAAATTTGATTGGGGAGAAAAAGAAGAAGCCGCATTCCAAACCATAAAACAAAAATTGTGTAGTGCACCTATTTTAGTCTTACCAGAAGGCAACAAAGACATCGTTGTCTACTGTGATGCTTCACACAAAGGCTTAGGAGCTGTGTTAATGCAGAGACATAAAGTGATTGCTTATGCTTCAAGGAAACTGAAGAAGCACGAGCAGAATTACTCTACTCATGATCTAGAGCTCGGATCTGTAGTTTTTGCCTTAAAAACTTGGAGACACTACCTATATGGAACAAAGTGCACAGTGCATACCGACCACAAAAGTTTTCAACATATCTCAGACTAGAAGGAGTTGAACATGAGACAACGTCGTTGGATAGAATTACTCAGTGACTACGATTGTGATATCAAATACCACCCAGGTAAAGCCAACGTAGTTGCAGATTCACTAAGCCGAAAGGAAACTGATCATCCCATGAGAGTTCGAGTCCTAGTTATGACCATTAGCTTGGATCTACCCAAGCAATAATTAGAGGCTTAACTCCAAGCACAGAAACCTGAAAACATTGGAAGGAAGACATAGGAGGAATGCATAGGACCGATTTAAGCAAGGAGAAGTTAGAAGCCAGAGCAGACGGAACGTTATTTTTACACGGGAGAAGTTGGTTACCATGTTACGAAGACTTGAGAAACGTGATCATGCACGAATCTCATAAGTCTAAGTACTCCATACATCTCGGATCTGAAAAGATGTATCAGGACGTGAAGAAATTATATTAGTGGCCAAACATGAAGGCAGGCATTGCCACATACGTGAAGAAATGTCTGACTTGTTCCAGAGTGAAGACAGAACATCAGAGACCATCCGGTTTCTTAGTCCAACCCGAGATACCGAAATGGAAATGCGACAACATCACCATGTACTTCATTACTAAACTTCCTACTTCATCTCACGGTTCTGATACAATTTGGGTAATCGTCGACCGACTCACAAAATCAGCTCATTTCCTGCCCATCAGAGAAAATGATTCTCTGAACAAGTTGGCCAAACTGTACCTCAAGGAAGTTGTGACTAGACACGTTATACCAGTCTCAATCATCTGTGATCGAGATGGTATATTTACGTCAAACTTTTGGAAAGCTTTTCAACGAGCCTTGGGAACAAAATTGGACATGAGTACTGCTTATCATCCACAGACGGACGGTGAGAGTGAACGAACAATCCAAACATTGGAAGACATGTTGAGGGCATGTGTGATCGACTTTGGAAATGGATGGGTCGAACATATACCATTGGTTGAATTCTCCTACAACAACGGCTACCATGCCAGCATCAAAGCAGCACCATTTAAGGCCCTCTATGGCCGCAAGTGCAGATCACCCATGTGCTGGGCAGAGGTGGGGGAATTTCAGCTGACTGGACCCGAACTGATCCAAGAGACTACTGAGAAGATCACTCTCATCAAACAAAGAATTCAAGCTGCACAAGACAGACAGAAGAGCTAAGCAGATCGCAAACGGAAACCTATGGAATTTGTAGTAGGTAACCGTGTTATGCTCAAGGTATCACCTTGGAAGGGCGTTGTACGATTTGGAAAACATGGGAAATTAAATCCACGTTACGTAGGACCCTTTAAAGTGATCGCCAGAATCGGTGAAGTCGCTTATCGTTTATAGTTACCCTAGCAGTTGAGTCGGGTGCACTCTACATTCCATGTCTCAAACCTGAAGAAGTGCTACGTGGATGAGCCGTTAGCCATGCCATTGGAGAGTGTCCACTTTGATGACAAACTCCGTTAGCCATGCCATTGGAGGGTGTCCAATTGATGGTTTGCTTAAGTCAAACGATGATGATTCCTTTGACAAGTGCGTTTCATGTTTATCTGGAAAGATGATACGTAAACCCTATTCACATCAAGTGGAGAGGGCTAAAGATCTACTTGGCCTTATCCACACCGATGTATGTGGTCCATTTAGAACCGTGTCAAGACAAGGTGTAAAACCTGGGAATTTCAGGTTTTGACTATGACATCATTGTACACGTCATCTCATGATATATATATATATATATATATATATATATATATATATATATATATATATATATATATATATATATATATATATATATATATATATATATATATATATATATATATATATATATATATATATATATATATATATATATATATATTTGTTGTCCCATATATTTAGATAATAGAGCATGAATTAAAGTAAGAAAATAGATGAAGAAGATGAATTCTAGAGAGAGAAAGTAGAGAGAGAAAAGAGAGAGAATTGGTTGGAACTAGGTGAATACTAGATTACGTGAGAGAGAATAAAATGAACCAACACCCTTCCTAACATGCTAGGAAGGGTATTTATAGTCCCCCTACATGTGGGCTTGTATGGACTATATTACATGGGTCAGGCTTTCCTTTAGGCTTTAGTTACTTATGAATGAACTTTAGCTTAAAGTTGAGCCCGTAAAACACGACTAATCCTACTACCTATTACAACGTTCTAAAATACGATACATAATAAACCTATGACCGATCATTCTTGTTTGACTCGATATTTTGAGGCTAACAATCTCCCCCAATGAGAGGTCATAAACCTTGGTCATTTAGGAAATTTGTAGAGATTACTAATCTCGCCATAAATGAGTCTTGAACGTGTAATCGTAGTCTTGTTCCTTCATGCTATGATCTTTGAGCCTTTGTCGTTGTCTTTCGACTTTGTCTTTAAGTTTGAGATCTTCAAATCATCCTTGACTTGTCATTGCCATCTTGCGATCTTGTGTCTTCATCCACATGCTCACACTATTAATTGTCGAATATGTCTTAAGCATGAGAATATGTTTTTTTAATCTTTGACTTTGCTGAGTACACCGTAACGCCACCTTCTTGAGATAAAACATAGACGCGGACTAAATGGCTTTGACATTCATCCTAAATCGGTAGCGTTTTACCTCCGATCGGTGAAGACCGTTATACGATATTAAATATCATACATGTGATAGGAAGATTCAGTTAAAAATCTCCTTGACAGGGTTTCGCGGCTGTACTAGCCGTTCTCTTTACTCGACTGTCTCAAAGCAAGACTACGAACATAAAGAGTGAATCAATTGGATATATGTCCGCTTGATTAAAGTCGTCAATTCAAATTCCTGCAACAAATTTGATTCATTAAGAATCTTACCTTTGTTGCTTTCCAGTTGACACAAGCTTGATTCATAACAACCTCGCCAAGTTATCTACCGTAGCGCTGTTTGATGTTGACGATAGAAGGATTTCCATTCGTCACTGTGAATATTAATGAATATCACTCTGAATGTTCTGGCAAGACCATAAAGATATTGCGTAGAAACCTGAAACGAGTTTGAATCAATTCAGAATCAAACCACTGTTGCTTTTCAGTTTTACACATGTTCAATTTATAAAGAATCTTACATATGACCTACTGCAGTGCTGTTTGATGTTAACACTGGAAGGATTTCCACTCATCATTGTGAATACTAAGTAGTATCACTCTGAGTGTTCTAGCAATATCACAAGGATATAGCGTAGGACTCTCTTATTCGTCATCCGTGTGTCCTAACGAGATTTGATTGATCTCTAGGCTCTAGACTCGATTTGTGCACTTTTAGTGGTCGGAGGCTGGAGCAGATGCCACCTATTCAATATCAACTATCTCGGAATGAGAAAGCTAATAGAAGTTATGTTGTTCTCCGTGACAATAAAACAAACTTCTTTTGAGAGAAGTCTGAGTAGCTAGGAAAGGGTTGTGCTTCACATCACTTGGTCCATGATGAGTTGTCTTCATGATGTGTTGACCCGGTTTCTGCCTAAGTTGTATGGAGGGCTTCTTTCTTTACACCCTTTATCCTTACATTTCTTTTTCATTCTTCAACCACTTCAATGCTTACCAAGACATCATTACTAGCACCTTGTTGTGATTGTTCCAGTGCTAGCATTAGTACTTAGTCGGCATTCAACTACGTTCACATTCTACTCCATCTTTCCTAAGGACTTCTAATAATCAATTGGATTGTCCCTGGGAAGATCCCTCCGGTTCTGGTTGGATCATAGGACTTAAACCTAACCACCCTTTTGACACCAATAACGTCGTGAATTAAAGATGTTGTGGGTATTTGATCATAACCATGAAAACCACTTCAAATGTCTAACAAGATGTTTGAAAAACATTTAACACCTTGATAGTTTTGTCGTTTCAGAAATGCTCCCCCTTCACATGTGCATCGATAATCAAAAGTGTTTCGCACATGTATGTAAGAGTTAAGGTGCTTGAGTCTTATATAAGATCACATTTTAATCACATTTTCTCCCCTATCTCTAATATATAAAATCTTTTGATATTAGAGATACCAAATTTGATTAAAATATATTTTGAAAAGTAGTCTTGAAAATCTCCAGGAGAAAGATGTGTTAATCTTTTGTATGAAGTTGAAATGCTCCCCCTCAAAAATTGATCCAATTGAATTGTCATTATGAGGATATGATCCACATTTCGCTTTTTGAGGATGGGAGTTGTTGAACACATAATTTTTGAAAGATTTTGAATAATCATTGAGAAATTCTTGAAAAAATTGTGTTCAACGCTTGTTGAAAAATCCTATTTCTTTTTGGCGAAGAGGTTTTTCTAAAGCATAAACTTGAGTTCATAGACTTTGAATGTCTTGACGAATCCACTCAAGTGTAAGAAGATTTATCTTCTTTTGCTGAGGGTAAGGGCACTAAAGCGTACACTCCCCCGTGAATATAGAACCGGATTGCAATCTGAAAGTGATTACAAGCCATTGTGTTGAGCTTAATACGTTGAATGTTTTGGGACAAGCTCAACCCAACATAGATTGCTCTACCCGTTGTTTGGAAATATTGTCCAAAATAGACAATTTCCTTTATTAAAAGAAAAAAAAATGACATGTTTTG
This sequence comes from Glebionis coronaria, assembly GCA_025667525.1. Taxonomy (NCBI): domain Eukaryota; kingdom Viridiplantae; phylum Streptophyta; class Magnoliopsida; order Asterales; family Asteraceae; genus Glebionis; species Glebionis coronaria. The sequence continues at coordinate 172,713,009 of CM046881.1, forward strand.
AAAAATATTTACAACTTTCATTCGAGCTTTATGTACACACCCGTGTCGTTATTGAGCGACATTTCTAGGCACGTCCATATTATCGATACTGAAAGACATGTCGAGAAGAATATTTTTGGATTTTCAAAAAAAATTAATTTTGTGTTTTGTTTTTATATGTTTTATATTTTTGTATTTTGCTTTTTCAAAGATATTTACAGGTAGATGTTTGATAGATAAATCAAGCAGGCACCTTTGCCAGAATCTCCAGGTCTACTGGAGTCAAACATCTCATACCAATTTGCCTAACGAGGTACTCAAACCTATCCTTCGACAGAGCTTTCGTAAACAAGTCGTCTAATTGGTAATCCGTTCCAACAAAGTATAGTTCAACGATACCTCTTTCAACTTGTTCCTTTATAAAGTGATATCGGACATCAATGTGCTTCGCGCGGGAATGTTGTACCGGATTGCAGGAGATGGCTATGGCCGACTTTGAGTCACAGTACATAGGTACTTTATCAAAGTGGAAGCCATAATCCGTGAGTTGTGTTCTCATCCAAAGAACTTGAGCACAACACGCATATAGAGACACATACTCCGCCTCGGCTGATGAAAGTGACGTGCAATCCTGCTTCTTGGAAGACCATCCCACAAGCTTATCTTGACCTAGAAATTTTAGACCACCAGAAGTACTTTTTCGTGTATCAAGACACCCTGCATGAGCAGAATCTAAATAGGCCGTTAGAAAGAAACCGGTTTCCCTCGGATACCATAGTCCCAAATGAATGGTATTCTTGAGGTACCAAAAGATCCGTTTAACCTCCTTGAGGTGCTTTACAGTGGGTCGTGCTTGATATCGTGCACAATAACACGTAGCATGTGAAATATCAGGTCTACTTGCTGTCAAGTACATGAGGGAACCGATCATGGAACGATATCTCGTTTGATCTATGGTATTTCCCTCCAAGTCAGCATCTAGCGATGTGGTTGATAGAGGTATCCCAACGGGGTCACATGAAGTCATACCATGATTTTTGATTATCTCTTGACAATACTTAGCTTGGTTTATAAAGATACCACTTAGGGATTGGTGAACTTGAATTCTTAGAAAGAATTTTAGTTCGCCCATCATTGACATTTCAAATTTGTTGTGCATGACTTTTTCAAACCATTTTGAAAGTTTTGGGTTTGTAGACCCGAAAATAATGTCATCAACATAAATCTGCACGAGCAAAATGTCATCCCCATATTTATAAGTGAACATAGTTAGATCAATGGAACCTTTTGAGAAACCTTTGGATACCAGAAATTTCGAGAGCTCATCGTACCACGCCCTTGGAGCTTGCTTGAGTCCATAAAGTGCTTTGTGGAGACGATACACCTTGTCATGATAATGAGGATTAACGAATCCTTCCGGTTTCGTAACATAGACTTCTTCCTTCAAAGGACCGTTTAGAAATGTTGTCTTCACGTCCATTTGATAAACAGTGAATCCCTTATGTGCAACATAAGCAAGGAAAATCCTGACCGCTTCCATACGAGCAACTGGTGCAAATGATTCTTCAAAATCAATATCCTCTTTCTGGCCATACCCCATAGCCACTATCCTAGCTTTGTTCTTGATGATCGTGTTTTCTTCATCCATCTTGTTTTTCCAGATCCAACGAAGATTTAAAGGAATCACATCGTATGGTATGTCAACAAGTTCCCAGACTTTAAGTCTTTCAAATTATTGAAGTTCGTCCGTCATCGATTCAATCCAAGCATGATCAGCCATGGCTTCTTTGATGTTTTTCGGTTCAGCTGTACTCACGGCGAGTGCGAACTTACAAACATCACCATCGGTGGCTAGTTGTCGTCTTGTACGAACAGGCTGTGAAGGGTTTCCAATTACCTGAACCAAAGGATGTTCTCGGGTCCAATGATGTGTTGAAGGATTTCGTTGATAGAACGTATGCATATTAGACGGATCAACATGGCGAGTAGAAGACTCTCCAGTTTCGTGTACCAGTGTACCGAATGGGTTGATAAAGTCGTCTTCGTCATTTAATGCATAGTCTGCTTGATTAGTGTTCTCTAGAGCAATGATAGTAGTTGTGGATGTTGTAGGATCGATTGTTGAAGTGATATTTTGAGGAGGTAAATCTGCAGCAACCCGTGTTGAAGTAGATGAAGTTGTATCCTTTTGTTGACGATGATCGGTATCATCATTCGTATCATGAGTGACAGCGGAAGACTTCGATACAACATGTTTATCTTCTTCATGTTTATCTCTCTAGAATTCACCTTCTTCGTCTATTTTCTTACTTTAATTCATGCTCTGATACCAAATGTTGTCCCATATATTTAGATAATAGAGCACAAATTAAAGTAAGAAAATAGATAAAGAAGATGAATTCTAGAGAGAGAAAGTAGAAAGAGAAAAGAGAGAGAATTGGTTAGAACTAGGTGAATATTAGATTAAGTGAGAGAGAATAAAATGAACCAACGCCCTTCCTAACATGCTAGGAAGGGTATTTATAGTCCCCCTACATGTGGGCTTGTATGGACTATACTACATGGGTCGGGCTTTCCTTTAAGCTTTAGTTACTTATGAATGAACTTTAGCTTAAAGTTAAGCCCGTAAAACACGACTAATCCTACTACCTATTACAACGTTCTAAAATGCGATACATAATAAACCTATGACCGATCATTCTTGTTTGACTCGATATTTTGAGTCTAACAATATTACCACCTTTGCATGAAATCTTTTTAGCAATCATATGCATCATACATGAGCATACATCATTTAAATCATCTGAACATGGAAACATTTGATCACATGACATTTATTATGATTATGAGTATTTAATCATAAGGAAATTTATATGACTATATTATATGAGCATACAAGACTTTAAACAATCATACATTGGGACAATTAAGTCACCTGAAACACTTGATCATAAGCATTCATCAATTTGATTTATAAAAATCTAAACTCATGATCACAATTAATAACACTTATCAAGGAACTATTTATGCTTCAAAATATATATTTATATATTTTCCTCACCTGATAAACAATACTATGATTCAACATAAACTACTCTTTATCATTAAACACTACAAATATCCACTTTAACTCATTTTCACAAATTTCATACATTCTTAATAAAGTAAATTATATATTTATTAAATCATGACTATACTTTCACCAAGGATCCTAAAACTTAACCAAAATGACTTAGGACTTGAACCTACTTCTACTAAATTATACTTAGCCTCCTAGTAACCATACCAAGACACTAAATTTGAACCAAAACCCATCTTAGACTTATATTCTAGCCAAATACTACACCATACACAACTATACTTGCCTAGAACTTTATTCAAATATACATTTGACTTTATAAAACATGTACAACACACTCTAATTAAACCTTATACTATTCAAGTCACCTCACATCCTTTTGACTAGCCAAAACCGTCGGTCCCTTTTCAAAATAAGACAAGGTGTACATGTTTTGCATTTATGGAATGTACTAGGTATATCTAATCCTAAGATATGCAAGTAGTAGAAACAAAACCAACTAGCACACATACTCTTCCCTTTAGACGTGTAGAAACCCTACATTACACAAACCTTTTACAATGTACATCACTTCCTTAATTGGTACACTATACAAGTACATATTGTCCCCTTGATAAGCATGTATGCGACGGGTAGGGGCTTCCTAAAAGCCAAATGTACAAACATTGTCATTAAAACCTTAGTACTCCATAGTACTTGGAAAATCACATCAAATCTCACTTCTACATCTCTCTTACCATGGCTTCACCCTAGACCACATACATCATTTTCACCTTGATATTTAGCTAACACATTGGACTTCACCTCTCACTCACTTCACTCCAAATTCGGATCATCTAACTCCACATAACACCTACACGCAACAAACTCATACATACACATTTACTACACCAAATCTTGGTTCCAAAACATTAAAACCCCTAACCAAAACATATAGGGTGCGTTTGTGTTTAAACCAAGAACTAACCAAAACATAGGGACTTATAGTGTCACTTTGGAAACTTAATACAAGCCCTAGTCTTATTATTAAATGTTTTTGAGACTTAAGGGACTAATAATGTCACTTTGGAAACTTAATACAAGCCCTAGAAATCTTAATATATATTTTTGAGATATGAGGGACTAGTTGTGTCATTATCCAAACTTAATTCAAGCCCTAACCCCTATTTTAAATGTTTTCGAGACTTGAGGGGGGTGTTTTGCCATTTCATAAAGTTAAACTGAGCCCTAGGGACTCGGTTTGTAAATATTTCGAGACTAGGAAACCCCAGGGACTTAAATTGCCATATAACGAAAGTATTATAAGCCCTAGGGGTGTGTTTTGGAATTAAATTTAACGAACAAGGACTAACGAGGTGAAACACTTAACGAACTAAACTTTAAAGGTTATTTTAGAAGTTATTATATTACAAGGACTGACAAGTAATTTTAATTTAATTAAAAGTATTAATAAATTATTTTATTAATAATTTAAATTAAGTCATTTTGATAATTAAATAAATTATTCAGATTTATTTACGAAACTTCATAAACATTCAAATCCTATTAAATATGTTTAGATCCTTAAGAAAATTAAACAGAATATATTATTTTCTTACAATTAATTAAATTAAATAAAAATCTATTTATTTAATTTATTACCCTTTTATTAGACAATCTAAATATATTTTTAGAAACTAAAAATATATTATTTACATCTCACTATAAGTGTAAATACCTAAACAATCGTAACAACTTATTAATTCGTGATCATGCATTTTCATCAGTTACATTTATCATGCATTATTATTTTGCATTTATTAAGTCATCTAAATTACTTAGGTAATTTCATCACTTCGTGATCATACTGTGCTAGTTTATTTAGTGACATCATCACTACATCATTTCCACTGTGGTGAGTTCATGGCCCCATCTTTTCTATATTTATAACTGGGGGAGAAAACATACTTAACTCTTTTATATGCAAACACGCACGTATAACATCAACATATAACAACTTATTGCATATTGTTTGCCCTATTCTCGTGGACTGTAATAGTTAGTAGTGTAGCGCAAAATGTTATGAATAGATTTATTAGGGTATTGACAACACACGGCCTACGTGACTTGCTATCACGAAACGCTTAGGCCAAGCAACATGTTTATTTCATTGTCGGACTGAGGGAAACAACATCGGGTTTGACCATAATGGCGCATGAGCATCGTGTCTAGCTTCTATTACAGGGTAATAGGAACTTCTATAGTATTGGCTGTGATTGTCCTACTATGATCGTGGTGTTTGGTATATCAGTACTTTTATTTATTAAATTAAACATGTGAATTCACCAACCTCGTGTTGAACCCCACATTTTATTTTATATGTTTTCTTAGGAAAATAAATAGGTTCATGCATTGGATTCCAGCATCATTGAAGCATCATGTTACCATCGGGCTGGGACTTCACTCAAACCTATGGGGTTGATTATGAAGAAACCTTATCTCCGGTTGCAGATATCAAAGCTATAAGGATTCTCTTAGCCATAACGGCGTTCTATGACTGTGAGATTTGGCAAATGGATGTTAAAACCACTTTCCTCAATGGACAACTTTACGAAGAAGTCTATATGAAGCAACCCGAAGGTTTTGTTAATCCTAATATCCAAACTGTGTACGTAAGCTTCAAAGATTCATTTATGGACTTAAGCAAGCATCAAGGCATTGGAATAAGAGATTTGATGATGAAATCTAGAACTTTGGTTTCACTCAGAATCCCGATGAGCCATGTGTATATATCAAAGCTAGTGGGAGTAATGTAGTTTTCCTAAACTTATATGTTGATGACTTACTACTCATGGGAAAATATATTCCAACATTGCAAAGTGTAAAAGCTTACCTTGGAAAATGTTTTGCCATGAAGGATTTAGGAGAGGCTGCATATATTCTTAGAATTAAGATCTACCGAGATAGATCAAGATGGTTAATTGGTTTATGTCAAAGTGCTTACATAAGTCTCAAGGAGAATCTACCCTTGCTGAGGTAAAACGCATGCAGAGAGTTCCTTATGCTTCGGCAGTAGGATCAATCATATATGCTGTTAGATGTACTAGACCATATGTTGCGTTCTCACAAAACATCACAAGCCAATTTTAGCAGAACCTTGGTGATTCTCACTGGATTGCTGTTAAGAACATTCTAAGGTATCTTAGGCATACCAAAGATATGTTTCTTGTTTATGGAGGAGATATGAAACGAGAGCTCAGGGTTGCTTGCTACAGTGATGTTGAATATCTAACGGATGTTGATGACACGAAGTCTCAGACTGGATATGTTTTCATAATGAATGAAGGTGCTGTCAGCTGGAAAAGATCGAAGCAGACCATCCATGCCATCTCATCTAAAGAGGCTGAGTATATAGCCGCTTCAAAGGATGCTAAAGAAGCAGTTTGGCTTAGGAAGTTTATTTATAGGCTTGGTGTTGCTCCAAAAAATAATGAACCTATGAAGATGTATTTTGACAATACCGGAGCCATTACTGTAGCTAATGAACCAGGAATCACTCAAGGTGCGAAACATTATCGTGATAAAGTTCACTACCTCATAGAAGTGATTGAACTGGGTGATATTAAGCTGGACAAAGTTCACACAGACGACAACTTAGCTGACCCCTTTACTAAGGATTTAGACCTTAAAATTCAATGCTTTCGCATAATATTGGTTTGCTTCCAGCTAATAGTCTCATGTAATCTTTGTTATTTTAGTATTTAGATAATTTGGGATTGTAAGACAATTATTATTTTCTGATGAATAAAGATATTTGATATTTGTTATCATTCATATAATTATTGTTGTCCTATATTTGTATGTTTAAATCCTTGAATATTTGACTATTCTAAGCATGTCCATTGTCGGTTAGCAATATAGTAATAGTGCATACATTAAGACAAATATGAGTATTGTTTATATTCTTTGAATATATGGTGCACGGTTCTAACCAATCTCATATGTTATTCATAAGGGATGTGTATTGGACACCCCGAACTTTCGAATATTACTTTTGGATCCTTGTCATGAGTTAATTTTCGAAAAAATGATGATTAAGTCGTCCTTACACTTGAGATGCAAACAAGTTGTGCATGTGTGAATATCTTTTCTTGATTATATATTAAACGCTAGCTCGTAAGAGTTAGTTATAAAGGCTATAGTTGGAAGTGTTGTGAAGCAGCATCCATAGACACTTACAATCAATATAGAATTTGTTCCTCCACTTGATATAGTGTAGTTAAGTACCACTGGATCCTCTCTATAATTAATTAGATAATTGTATGACCGTACCTAAAGTGTGATCAGGATGATTCTTGGTATATTTGGACTATCTAAATTAATTTGATCACGAGAAATTAAAGCTAAACTATATGGAATGAGTTAAGATCTATATCCATGTTTTAACAGTGCTTGAAACAAAGAGATGATTACCAGCAAGCTTCATAATCATCTATCATCGAATACTTTTGAGATATTATTCTGAAACTATTAATTCAACAATTTCGGTTATAATGAAGTGTTGCTACATGCTTCATTATGGACGTTGTATGTCTAAACTCTCACAAGTGGGAGTTGTAGACATATGCGATCGTTTAGCCATCGAGAAATGCGTGAGCCTATCGGGGGCACACACTCAATATGGATAACACACTTGTTTTAATACGTTTGTTATTTATTATTAAACGTTTGATAAAAACTTCACTGTTTATTTAATTAACGGTAGTTAAATTAATTATGGGATTTAATTCATTATCGTGAGCGCGTATAATTAAATTTAAAGGAACAAAATCGATTCTAGAACACCCGATGGCCTAGTTGACCGGTTATCTTCATAAGGAGGTTCTAGAAGTTTTAGGTTTATTAATTAAGCTAAGTTTTTACCTTAATTAAGTTTTCTTGGAGTATGAACCAAGTTTGGAGGAGGTGGTGATTAGTATAAATACACAACCTTATAACTCACAAATTTGTCTCTTCCCTATTTCTCTTGTTCGACAATCGGCCAAGAAACTCACACAAACCAAACGAATTTTTTCCTTAACCTTAAAGTCACATAAAGTGTAAACATTTGCAAGATCGACTATCTTTTGTGGGCAGGAGAAAGAAAAAAGAGTTGATGAACAAACTGGATCTGAAGTAAAAACTTCACCAGATACAATTTACAACTAACATTACCAGATCTGAAGCACAAAACGGAGGTAGTGGGTAGTTTGCAACAACCGCAGTTTTGTGACGAAACACTGATTGATGATGCCTCATAATTTTTTAACCCACTGACTTAGTTATCTTAATTGGTGGTACAAAGAAATAAGAATGCGGTGATAAGATAATTTGGAATTATGTGGATCGGATTTTCTTTTCAAATTTTCAAGTGAGTCCAAGTTGTTTGCTTATTATTAACAAGACCATAGACATGCATTATTGCATTAGTTGATTTCCTGTTGTCAAAAATTTGTAGGCATTTCAACGAATCCGATTTTTCAATCAACATGAACGGAAAAAAGACAAAAGGGTATATTAGTCATTTACAAGGGTAGTATAGTCATTTCTGGCAAATATTGGTATGGTCGAAAAAAATTTGAAAGTATAATGATAAAGTAACGAGATAAAATAGTAAGTGTTTAAAGTCGACACAAATGAATAAATAAAATGTTATTTTATAGCTTTTACCCTAACTTTAAATGATGATTCAACGAAAAGATATTGGTGTAGCACAAATTCAACACAAAGAAAACGAATCTTCTAGGGGCCACGGAGTTTCACGTCGCTGATTTTGATTTATCAAAAATGATAGTCGTTACGAAATTATTTGACTCGCATTGTTAACCAACGGATATAAATTTTACTACAGTAACATGTATCGGTTGTCGTTGTTACATAGTACAGGTTTATATGACATGGAGTAGGTGGGAGTGTAACAAAAGTTCATATTTGAACCACGTTTTGCTAACGTTTCATCATTAGAAAACACTAGGACCGGTTGGTTTTATCATTAAAGGAAGTGACGTATGTAGGTAGCCACTAGTCACACTCACACATAAAAAAGGTAGCCATTGTTTTGAAAGTTTGATCGACTGATAAAGTATAACCATTTCTTCAGCTGTTCGTTGGACCTTAGGCAATCTCTTGGGCTTCTTGCAACGGTCTCCACGTCGCAGTACGTTGGTCGTGACCGTTGCGACGATCGACGAAACTCGATGCCACTAACGACCTTTTCTAACAACAAGAAGCTTTTTATCTTTTTATTTTTTTACAGTATGCATATTTAAAAAAACTATTTTAAAAAGTTTAAAATTTTAACCTTATATCTTTACTAGTGGTGAGAAACTAGAGGTGGTTAAATGGGCGGGTAGGACGGGTGTAAGCAACGGGCTAAATGAACGTTGGTCCATGAACATGACCAAACGGGCGTTCATTAATATTTGGATAAAACGGGCACGGACCAAACGGACAATGGGTTAAACGGCTCGGGCCAAATGGACAAATTATGCAAATTTTTTGTTTATATTTTTAATTTGCCACCCATTAATTAATGGGTAAAAAATACCCATCATATGTTGTTCACGATACTTATTTATTCAAGTCAATGTTTTTATGTTGTCCCAATAACCCAACTAAAATACAAAGACAATATCCATTTAATCCATTAGTTAAAAAAAATCAAAATAGCACAAGTTTAGACATATGAACATAATTTGCCACCTATATGAGAAACTCACCGTCACGTCATACGCTATATTTTTCTTCTTAATTATTAAAATTCGTAAACTAAAAACGTAAACATTTTTTATTCGAAAATTAAAACATTTATTTTATACATAAAACATCAAAATACTGGAAATTCAAATACAATACGAAAGAAAATACACTACTATATAGCTAAAAAAACAAATACATAACACAATTAATCCGTTCCCGGGTTCGAATCCGACAACTCCCCATTAAAAATCCGACCGAAATAGCTCTTGTTCAGTTTTTTCGACCCTAAGTTTCTCCTCTCACTCCTTACGTACCTTAGCTTCTTCTTCCAATGTTTCTCTCAATACGTGTTCATCTAGGTATAGTCGATGTAGCTCTATTTCAGTAAGTAATTCATCTGAGTTGTTTACCATTGGATATGGTGGATCAGGAGAAACATATTAGCGTGTGTGTTGTTGTGATGAAGAACCGATATGGATTTGGGATGGAATCTATTCATTTTTGCGGGAGTGATGTTATTAAGCCATTAAATTTTACTTTGAATTTGAGTCTCTATTTTTGCCGTATTTCTACACAAGGCTTTTTGCATGTAAAAATCATTGCCAGATTCTTTTTTTAGAAACGTGTCAATCAAAACACGTTTTTCTTGCGAAATGTCACGACAAGTCTCATATGCTCTACGTAGTTTCATTTTAGCATGACTTGTATTATCGAAATCATAAGCTAACAACGTAAGTGTAAGCTGACAACGTATTTCTTTATCGATTTGTTTCTGAAACATAGGTTTGATCTCATCTATGATGTGTGGAAGGGAGCGTGCCATCTGATGTTTGAAGTTGCGTGTGAAATATTGAAAGTTTAGAAGTATAGGTAGATAGTAAATTGGATAATGTGGTATTTATAAAGAAAGAAAAGTGGAATACTTTTTTATTAAATTTAAAAAAAATGAACTTGGTTGCCTTGTTGTAAAAACCAGTCGCATGTAGGTCACCAGAGAAACAACTGATGTGGCAGGAAACACGTAAGTCGCTGGTGGTCGATGTTGTGGGTATCTTTATCATAGTGGCCTAGAATGATGTTTTGAGTCCATGAAAAGTAAATATCATTTCGTTATATGACCATAAAATACGCTTTGAAGCTAAGAGCACTAGATATCATAACAAAAAAATTCCTTTTCATTTGAGTCTTATCAGTTATTACGTCACCCAACACTCTAACTTAAAAAACACCCTTTATCATAAAAGGAAACGGTATGACGGAGAGGAGAGGCTCATCAGGTTAAGTTGGCTTGCTCGCTGGTCTCCTCCACCACATTGACCTCCCTCTCTTTGCCGATGCTTCGCTATATTACGATGAGCGAACGACGAGAGAGAGTGTCAAACTAACCGTTAACGGCTAGTTTTTTTAAAAATAATATTTTTTTTCTGATATAAAACTTTTTACTATTATATATATTCCATCATCTTTACACATTTAACACACACATCTCTTTCTAATCTTTCTATAAAACAAAAAACTGTCAAACTTCCCATTTGACCAATTCTCATATTTTAACTTCACTGGGCTTCTTAACACATCTAGTCCGAATCCTTCGTCATCTTCTTCCCAATTTTCACCAGGCTCCAAACTTTCACCAGGCTCACAATTTCCATCCGCCTCCCAATTCCCATACCCTTCTTTTACTCAAGCCAATTTTCCCCAAATGACACCCGAATAAATTTTCTAACAAAAATAACTCGCGTTTCAAAACACACAATTTAACAACCAATTCCAAAATCTCTAATTTCAACAACACGTGTCGGAAACACAATTCAAAGTACCCGAATCACAACTACCACCAAAAGAGAACCGTCGAAACAAAAAAAATGTCAAAAAATCAAAAGCCGTTGATTTGTCTGCAGAAGATGATGATGATGATGACGTACAGTATGTGGAAGTTGCGACTCAGTCTCACACCGCCGTACGTTGAAATCGTGATAAAGAGATATTATTGTGCAAGTGTTGGGTTGGAGTGTCGAAGAAGGTTGACATTAGAAATGATCAAAACCTTGATTGTTTCTAACGTGACCCACCACTATCCATTTTATTTTTCTATCATTTTAATATAAATAATTCATTTCATAAAGATAAAATTACAATACGAAAGTTAAAAATACAAAATTATAAATGTGTTTTTATAAAACTAAAACACACTTTCATACACACTTACAAATTTAAATCAAACCTGAAAAATAAACAAAATTACAAGTAAAATGAAATTTTACTTTTTATATTAAAAATGACAACATTACACACGCACATACCAACACACACTTTAAATAAAAAAAAAGCTAGAGAAAAAAAAGTATTAATTTCTGTCGTTGTTTTTCTCATCATTGAGATGGTAAGATAGCGGATTAATGAGTAAAAGCGGTGTCATGGCAAAGGATGAGGAGCGGTGGTGAGGTGCCACTTAAAAGTGGAAAATTTGGCTAACCACGACATGTTGTGCTCTAAGTCTAGACACAAAGGCGATACATTTAGTCGGTCGTGACCGAGGTCGAACTCAGTGGACTCGTTGCGACGACCGAATCGTTCTAATCGACTCCCCCATGTAGGTCGTATACACGATCGAGTAGAAAGGCAAGAGTCGAAAGGTAAACAATTATTCAACCCTTTTTTTTACCGTTGCCTTTAATTATTTTTTTTAAAGAAATTTAATCTTTTATCCTTATATAAATCTATTTATTCAACCATTTTTAACACACATTAACTTACAGTTCTCTAAACTACAATTTCTATAAAATAATAAGTTTTCAAATTCCGTGCACTACCGAGGAGGTGATAGCTTTGTGTGTGAAGCTTGGGTACACGTTACGGAGAATTCTCGTCCAGGTCGACATCATAAGTCGAAAGGGTTTTAATCGAAGGTACGTGAGTTCTTTTATTTCAAAACGGGTGAGCAAAAAAGAGGTTATAACTCAATTATCAGCACATTAAAATGTGTGATTCCTCCTAAAGTTAGTCAATTTACTTCGATTTACGGTAACGTCATACGTAGGCATCCGACTGGGACTTCTGAAGATACTCTTTATCAAGAAGTCGCAATTGAACATCGCACTCTCGTCATGTGGATTTTGAATATTATGAATGTTGGAAAATTTTAAAACAAAGTCTCGCTGGAACACTATTAAAATGTCACATTTTGTTAATCCAGGAGTTTAAGTTCTTAAGTTTTACTATCTATTATTATTATTATGTTTCGTAATGTTTTTTATTTAATGTAATATTTTTTATTTTATGTAATGTTTTTATTTAATTTAATGTTTTTTATTTAACGTTAAATATTTTTTTATTTGAATAAAATGTTTTTATTTATTAAATAAAAAAAATAAATTACGTCGGTCGCATTGTTTAGACAAATAGATCCCATTAGATCGTTGTAGAGAAAAAACGGACGTGCCAAAAAAAAATAGAGTCGCATATGATCACTGTTGTGTCCAACCGTAAAGCGCTGCACATTTGGAAGTAGAATAATGACAGTATAAATGTATCTAATTTCACTTATTACCACCATTATTTATTGTTTTTGAGCAAAATTACCCATTATTTATTGTTTTTGAGCAAAATTACTAACATTGATCTGACATGGTGGCATGATAAAAAAACTCAACAAAAAAGTCAAAACACAACCGCTTTATAATCAGGGTTAAAACCATAAGTAACCCTTTTATAATTAGTTGGTAATTTATAACTTTAACCATTATAATTACTTAAAATAAAAATATATCTAATTTCACTTATTACCACCATCATTTTCTGTTATTTCAGAATGGCACATTTACTCGTAAATAACAGAAATTTAACAGAAATTTAATCCATGTAAATAAGTAGGCAAAAATATCTAGAGAAAATACATAGTTGTGCAAGAATATCTGCATCACTTGACACGTATTTTTGTTTTGGTTCTTGAAAGAACAACACACACACTGCGCAATGTGTGTCGGGGCTGAATAGTCACCAACCTATAACCACACATTGTTATCCCGTTATATGATATACAAACTTACGTATTCTTATGCACCATTTCAAGTTAAGTTGGTTAAAATAAGATAATGCTAAAACATACTATATATCCACGTCACTTTTCATATCTAAATAGCATGAGTCGTGATGTATCAGTATCATCAAATTTCACGTTTTTAGTTTTTACAAGTCATTGCGTGTCATAACGTTTTATGACGTGAATTAAATCAACACCAAATATAAAAACTGTAGAAAACGGTATATACTTTTATTAAAAACAATAATAAAATTAACTGAATATAACGACAGAAAATAATAACAGTAATGAAAAAAACAGTAAAACTAAGACGAGGCACGTGTTTAACACGCTTTCCTTAAAACAGATTTGTCGCCTGTTTCCCAGGGTACAACGTCCAAAGCTGTTGTACAGCCGGACTAGACAAACTTGCCTGAAAGATCACGGAAGCCTTCTGTGTTTCTGATCCATGAACTGCTGGAAAAACTGTCTGGTAATGGAGCTAGAAAAGCTGCGTTTTTTCTGATGATAAAACTGGATGAGACAGATTTATTATATAGTGAAAATTTGCATTGGTCACCAAGACAAAATATTCTGATCTATATAAAATATTCTGACAAATCTGTTATTTCTATAACACGATTTGCAAATCAATTATAAACACAAATTTATTCTAAATCTATTCATAAAATAGATTACAGAATTTTCTGGAAAAAATTCGAATTTGCAGCAAAAAAGATACCGAAATCTGCCTGCACCCAAGCTAGTTTTCGGAGCAGCATTCGTGTCCGCAGGTCGCGCGCTCGTGCACAAGTTCAGTAGCTTCGAACCCGTTTTTGGCCTAGAAATCCCACTTTTCGCACCCCCTCCTGCGCGCGCGTAGGCGTGGGAGTGAAAACCCACAAATGAATATTGTAGGGGGGAAACTAGGATTTCCATATAAACATGTTTTCACTTCATGTTTCAAGCGATGTGGGACAAAATATTTTCCAAATATTGTGTTTCACGTGACTCACTTTTAGACACGATATCTCATTCATATTGGACATACTTTATCTCGTTGCGAAGCTCTCTTCGAGGAGAACGCAAAACCACTAAGTACTACGAATATATATATCATATACATATATAAAGTTATGTCCAAAGTATTGCAAAAACCATATTTTGCAAAACATTTTCCAACAATCCCCCACATGAATGGGAATCGGTCGAAAACACACGAAAGTTTCGGCAAAATTTCTGCGGTTAAGTCATGCATAGGATAGATAGGTGTAACCCTTTGAACCTTCCCTTGTGAGATGCACTTAGTCTCCTAGATCTGAGTAGACGCGATGTCCTTGAACTCAGTCTCTGTTTTTGTAGACGATAATACACACTCACACAAGACTCTCCCGGACCTTGTCAAGTCCTCATAGTCGTGTTCGTTATGGTCATGAACACTCGCCTGGTTCTGCAAGAGCTCTTAGAAATTGCGCCCCACAATTTCCTTCGAAGCGACCCCACTTCTCTCTCACATAGGTGATTTCATCTTGAATCATTAAAAACATATGTTTTATGATTTCATCTTGAATCATTATGCTTTATGATTTCATCCTGAATCATTAAGCCATATGTTTAACCTCTCAACAAGTCACATTGTTCTAGGAATGGACTAGGAAAGTTCATGTATTAAGTAACTCCCCCACATTGACGTGACTTCCCCCATATTTCTATGATTAGGTTGTCCTATTGAACCCAGATCTTGGGATCTCCAGTCAACTGGGTTAGGTTTTCCTTCATAGAAACTCATTCCTTCAAGGGATTTAGTCCAATTCCTTTAGACGACTTACTAACTAACTCTCTGCTTAAGCCTTTCGTAAGCGGATCCGCGATGTTATCCTTAGACTTCACATAGTCAATTGAGATAACTCTTGTTGAGAGTAGTTGTCGTACCGAATTATGTCGACGACGGATATGTCTAGACTTTTCATTATACATTGTGCTATGAGCTCTGCCAAGTGCCGATTGACTATCACAATGTATACTAATGGCCGTTACCGGTTTAGGCCACCTGGGTATATCCTCTACGAATTGACGTAGCCATTCCGCCTCTTCTCCGCATTTATCTAACGCGATAAATTCTGATTCCATCGTGGACTTAGCTATTACAGTTTGCTTGGAAGACTTCCAAGATATAGCGGCCCCTCCCAGTGTAAAGACATATCCACTGGTTAATCTAGAATCCTTTATGTTAGATATCCAATTTGCATCACTGTATCCTTCAATAACAGATGGATATCTAGCATAATTCAGTCCATAATCACGACTGTATCTCAAATAATGAAGTACCCTAGTCATAACTTTCCAATGTGCATCACTTGGATTACTAGTATACCTACTCAGCCTGCTAACAGCATATGCTAAGTCAGGTCGGGTACATGTCATCAAATACATTAACATGCCAATAATTCTTGAATACTCTAATTGGGCAACACCTGCGCCTCTATTTTTAGATAGATGCAAACTGGTGTCAATTAGAGTTCTAGCTAGGTCGGAATCCCCCACATTATGAGTATTAAGAATTTTGTCCACGTAATGTGCTTGACTTAATGCAAGTCCATTTTGAGTTCGTATGATCTTTATTCCAAGGATCACATCAGCCAAACCCATATCTTTCATGTCAAACTTTGATTTCAACATGTCTTCAGTAGACTTGATCATCTTGTCGTTACTACCAACGATAAGCATATCATCGACATAAAGACACAAGATTACATATCCACTGTTTGTGTCTTTGACATAAACACACTTGTCGCGTTCATTAATTTTGAATCCACCCTCTAGCATGGCGTGATCAAACTTTTGATGCCATTGTTTTGGAGCTTTCTTAAAGCCATACAATGACTTAACAAGCCTACAAACTTTTCTTTCTTGTCCAGGAGCCATGAAACCCTCGGGTTGGTTCATGTATATTTCTTCTTCTAAATCTCCATTTAGAAAAGCCGTTTTAACATCCATTTGGTGAACTTCTAAATTTCTTAATGCGGCAATAGCAAGAATCATCCTAATAGAAGTTATTTGTAACAACTTGAACTTTTGCGTCTTATTATTATAATGGAGACGTGCTTACTTGTACCCATTTTATTTATTAACGGTTTGTGCCGGTTATGAATACACGTTGATTGTCGAGAATACACGTATCCACACATACATAGGTCACATTGTCAAAGTATTCGTGTCGATTACACTCACGTTATTACGTTTCACGCGTATACATTTGGTTGATCCTATATTATTTTGTTAAACCTTTTATTGGGCCGAAAACTATACACTTAAACCCCTTTGGATCAGATGTTGTCTAAGTAACTCCTATCGGGCCTAAAAGGCCCATCAAACTCTTGCTGGACCGAAAAGTTTATTGTGTGTTCAAAGTAAATACAAACTGAAAACAAATTGTATAAACTTGTAAAGTCCGTAAATTCAAATTGGTCAACCACAGTCAACTCTCAAAACCTGGAAATTATATTTTACATTCCCACTCACCACTCCAGGCCAACACACAGGCCGAGATTACCCCAAATGGGTGTATCACAAGATGCAGAATTCGGATGTATGAAAACCCTAGACCAAAACTGTCAAAATATATACTAACACTTTACCACAGCCTCCTAACAACAAACACAAAGTACTTAGCAAATCTGGGTTTCAAAATAGAGTCCTTATTAGAAGTTCTAAAGAAATAAGTGATAAAGTCTTGAATCAACCGAGCCGAGCCACACTTCACCCCTGTCGGAAACCACCAGCCAAAAATCCTTTGTGTGAGTCTTTTATCCAATTCTTCTTTATTTTTCGGCATCCATATAGTTGTGCTAATCCATATTAGGACCACCTGCGAAAACAAACAAACCTAATTAGTCTTTTAAACTATCATGTTTACACAATTAAAATGCTAGCAATTTGGACTATGAACCATGACCAACACCCCCATGTTGACCGAGACCCTGTTTACCCTCGAAACAGTCAAAACATAAAGATAAAACCGATTCATTTCGTAAAAATACTAAATAACCCTAATTAGACTCACAGGTATAAAAACCCCCAATTCGTATAAACCCTAGATTTTCGTAAACCATATTTATTATGAAATTAAGTCGATTTAATGTTCAAAAACACCAATTAATTATGTAAAAACTCTCGAATTGAAAACCCCAATTTTATATAAACCCTAATTTTCAAAACTCACTTTTAATCTATAATTAACATCAATAGATGTCTAAAAACACAAGTTAATTAGAATGCAAAGATAGATTAAGAAAACCCCTAATTAGTCAAAACCCTAATTTTCGAAGAACATGTTTAAATGAACGATTAACGTTAAGAGGCGCCTAAAAACACTAGTTAATTATAACAAGACTCGAGATTTAGAAAACCCCCAAAATACCCGAAACCCTGGATTTTATAAATCAGTGTCATAATGAAATTAACATGGGTTTACACACGAAATCGTTGATTAATTATGAATAAATCATGAATTGAGAAAAACCCCAAATACGTTGAA
The DNA here is from genome assembly GCA_025667525.1 of Glebionis coronaria. NCBI lineage: Eukaryota > Viridiplantae > Streptophyta > Magnoliopsida > Asterales > Asteraceae > Glebionis > Glebionis coronaria. Next base: position 172,731,342 of record CM046881.1, read on the forward strand.
ACCTTAATTTGGTATTAAGATTATAGATCCAGATTGGTTTCAAAGGATTTAAACAAAGGTTTTAAAAATGTTTTTAGAAGAAGAGAGGAGGAAACTTATTTGTTGATTTACCCTATCCGATTGAATTAACATACTGGATATTGAAGATGTGGCGATTTGATAAACAATATCATATAGATTGATTGTTGATAATAGATCCGAATGATTTTATGATGACAATAACTATGTTGGTTTAGTGAGAGAAAGAATTGGGAGACAGTGAGAGTAAATATCGAGAGAGAGAAAGAGAGAGAGAGAGAGAGAGAGAAAATGTAACTGTGAGTTTTGGGAAGTACAAACAAACATAAACGCCCCCTTAATCCTTGTTTGTATCGACAAAGGCTAGGGCCAAGTTGTTAAACTGTTGTGGGCCGAGCCCATGGAGACTTGGGTTGGGCGTTTGGTTCGTTGGACTTATTAAGGCCCAAACTGAAAAGTTTATACATGTTATGTTATTAAAATGAAAGCCCACTTATAAAAATTAACGAGTTCGTACCTCGGACTATCCGTAAACAATATGTATTGATAAGCACAACTAGGACATCATGCATTTTATTTGTGTAATTTAGACGTCGTAACACGGTCACTATATTCAAATAGGTTGTGGATAAGATGGACGTATTCTCGAGCTTTCTTGCATTTTATCCATTTGCTTGACTTACGAGGTGAGTTTATAGCCCCACTTTTAAATGCTTTTAACTCTTTGGGGTGAGAACATTGCTTGTTTTTACGGATGAACATAAGTACCTTAAAACTCATACGTGCCTACATGATGTCTAAGTAGCGATACCCCAAGATGCTTTAGCTAACTATCATGAACCGTTAATTACTTTGTGTAAGCGCAAATGTTATGGATAGATATATTGGGATTGGCCTCCCTATCTAATGTTGGTTGTGTGACCAAATTAGGTACAATTACATTTGAGGTTGTCACGAATACTTTGGGGTAGTATTTGCTTGGGCTCTCATATTATGTTGCTAGTACGGTTAAAGCTTCGGTGTCATGAGCTTAGACGTAGGATATCATGAACGTATGCTATTTTGATAATAATCTTGTATTTGTTATAAGATTATTTGTCGGTTGCCTAACTAAAATCTTATGGTTCATCACACTACTTATACTAAAACCTATAAACTCACCGACCTTTGTGTTGACGTTTTAGCAATGTTTTTCTCAGGTGTCAAGGCGGAGGAGTGATGTGGTTGTGCATGGAGATTACTAAAAGTTATCATGATTCAACTTTGAGACTTGACTTTGATGTATGACCTTTGGAAACTTCATTCATGATTGATGTGTAAAACAATTTTCTTTGGGACCAATTTTATTTTTATGTGTTATGAATGAAAAATGACTTTTCTTAGTTATTCTTGTATCTATGTCTCTTGGTTGTCATGATAGTCACATCCTCGTGTAACTGTACATGTGGGCCAAATTGAGGGTGTGACAGATTGGTATCAGAGCCATGGTTATAGAGAACTAGGTTACTTTTATAAAAATCATTTTTACAAAGGTTTTGGTCAAAAATGAAATTTTGGAAAAAGAGTAATACTAGACTATAACTACCTCCATCTCCATAGACCACTTCACTTCATGCCTTCGACAAGTAAGTTGTAAGTTAAGATTTCGTTATATTACCTTGTTACATCTATTACTACACCCTTACATCGTTACGATTACTAAATAACGTAATTTATAACTTTACGCTAAATGGTTTGTGCCATGCTATATGAACGCAAAATCGATGTTATTTCGACGCTACTTGAAATCCTATGCTTAATGGTTTGTGCCATGCTCTATGAATAAAAAATTGAATTTTGTTTCAACACTACTTGAAACTTTATGCTTAATGGTTTGTGCCATGCTATACGAATACAAAATTGAATTTATTTTGACACTACTTGAAACTCTAGGCTTAATGGTTTGTGCCATATTATACGAATACAAAATTGAATTTTATTTCGACACTACTAGAAACTCTATGCTAAATGGTTTGTGCCATGTTACGTGAATGCAAAATTGATACTATTTTGACATTTCTTGAAAATCCTACGTTAAATGGTTTGTGCCATGCTATGAAAATACAATATTAATCTTGTATCAACATGTCTAAAATATTTTTTTGTGCTAAATGGTGTGTGCCATGACAAACTAAAGTTACAACCTATTGCAAAATTGATTTGTTCTTACACATGCCTTTCTTGATTTGGTAGTGACATGTCTATCTCGTCCGAAGATTCGTTTTACTACTTGAGCTCATCTACGGATGGAGCACGACACGGGTCCTCTACTAGTGGTGCTTCGCCTTTATCATCCACTCGAGGAGAGCCAAGTGCTCGTGCACCTACTCGCTCTTCGCCACCGCCACTCATTTGCTACACAAGGTGTGGCAAGGCGCCCATGATTCCTCCACCCACTTCATCATCTCATGCCCCTAAGGCCCCTCGCCAAAACCGTACCACGAGGATGTCCGTGAGAGGTTCTATGATTGGGAAGAAGTTGGCCGCAAGACATGTGAGCTCTACCCGTACTCCCCGCAAGTCTTCGAAGTCACCATCCGTGAGAGTGCCCCCAAGGCACAATGCCTCTTTTAGACCCACTATGCCCATGACACCCCCACCTTGCGGCCTTAATGGAGCCGAATGATCCGCGGCCGCCGAGGCACGTGGAATGCCCCCTCATCGTTTTACTAGGCTTGCTACCTTGCGAGGTAAGGTGACCCACGTGCTTCGTAATTTGGGTGGTTTGTCTCATGAGTCATTGGTTCGACTCGAGACTTGTTACGAGGCGGTCATTGCGAATTTAGGTAGGAATGCCCCACCCCTACCCGACCATTTCGCGGGACTAGCTAGGAGGGTCGAGGACCAACATTACGAGATTGGAGCTTTGCGCACCCTTCTACATAGGGCATTGATTGATTTATCCGAGAGGATTTCCGCTCTTGAGCACCGTTTCTATTAGACTTATGTTTGGTTAATTTGTGTACACTATCATTCCAAATTTTCTCTCCATGTGTTGTAATCCCTAAGAATTCTAATACTATGTGTTAAATCTTTGTATTTCTTTTTTTAATCGTGGAATGAATTATTTGTGCACTACATAATTTGTTGATTATCACTTCATTGGATGCTATATCGTGTTTTGTGACATACTTGTACCCTCTAGCCATGAACTCGTTATACTAACCTTTCCATAAACTTTGTTGTGAAATTAGGACTATGGCACCAAAAACCCGCAAGAATAGAGCCGACCCGACTCCGGCTGCACCCATCACTATCGACCCATCGGTGTTGAGCCAAATAATAGCCGATGGAGTTGCCGCCGCCCTTGCCGCCAACGAGACAAATCCAAGTACGCAAGAAGAAACTAATCAAGTGCCAATTCCAGTACCTCCTACTCGTGCGTGCTCATACAAGGAGTTTCGCTCATGCTTCACTAGCACCTTTAATGGCACCGAAGGTGCCGTGGGCCTTGAACGATGGATTGAGAGACTCTAATATCAATTTAGCGTGAGCAATGTCGCCGAAGGTGACAAAGTGAAGTTTAGCTCTAACACTTTGGTTGATGGTGCATTGACTTGGTGGAATATTCATGTGAAAGCCATCGGTTTGGAAGCGGCCAATGCTACTCCTTGGGCTCATTTCAAGGGAATGATTCTCAAAAAGTATTGCCCTAGGAATGAAATGAAGAGATTAGAAGTCGAGTTGTGGAACCTCCGTGTACATGGAGTTAACTTGATGGCTTACACTCAACGATTCCAAGAGTTGAGATTGATGTGTCCCGAAATGATACCAAATGAGACATGAGCCGTGGAAAGATTCATCGTTGGACTACCACCTTCAATCCGAGGAGATGTCATCTCTTCAAAACCCAATGATTTGAACAAAGCCATTGAAATGGCGGATGGTTTGATGGACTCCGTCACCTTGGAAAATGGTGATAATAAACGGAAATGGGAAGGGAACCATGGCCCAATCATGGTGACCACCCTAACAAACGCCAAGATGTGGTAAAAGTGTTCAATGTGAACGGTGGATCCGGTTACCAAGGAAAGCTACCGTTTTGTGGTAAGTGTGGCAAACACCACAATGGTGCATGTGGAGGCACGTGTCACAATTGTGGGAACCCGGTCACTTCGCCAAGGATTGTCGTAGTGCACCACGAACCAACGGACTCCTATCGCTCCAAATGCTTAATACGCAGATGTCACTTGCTATGGTTGTGGCGAAAAAGGTCACGTTAAGAATAGGTGTCCTAAAGCTACCACTCAAGGCCGAGGAAACCAAATCCGAGGCAACAACAAAAACAACCAAGCTCGTCAACAACCTCATAAAAATCATGGAAATCCTAATGGTCGGAAAAATGGGAATCAAACGGGAGCACCGGGACGTGTGTACGCTTTATGTGCTGAAGCGGCCATCCAAGACAACAACGTGGTCACTGGTACGTTCCTTATCAATAACATCTATGCTTCTGTATTATTTGATTCCGGTGCCGATAGAAGTTTACATCCATTACCTTTAGTGAACTATTATATGTGAACCCCACTCCGTTAGATGTCGACTATAATGTGGAATTAGCCAATGGTAAATCGATCACTACAAACACCATACTTAAGAGTTGCACCTTAAGTCTCCAAAATATCCCTTTCATCATCGACCTTTTACCTATTGAAATTGGAAGCTTTGACGTTATCGTTAGTATGGGTTGGCTATCCAAGTACCATGCGGAGATAATTTGCCACGAAAAACAAGGCCGTGTTCCCTACGGAATCCGAACTTTAACCATACTCGGTGAAAAGAACGATGCCGGGCTAGTTTAAATGTCATCTCATGTACTAAAACTCAAAAGTACATCGAAGAAGGTCGTCCTATTCTTCTTATTCAAGTTACTAGTAAAAACGAAGCCGAGTCGAAGGAGAAGAAAATTAAAGACATCCCAATCGTTTGTGATTTTCCCAAAGTTTTTCCAGAAGACTTACCCGGATTACCTCCACTTCGCCAAGTAGAATTTCACATCGAACTAACTCCCGGAGCCGCACCCGTTTCAAGAGCACCTTATCGACCAGCGCCCGCCGAAATGAAGGAATTAGCCGATCAACTAAAAGAGCTTACCGACAAAGGATTCATAAGACCGAGTTCCTCACCTTGGGGAGCCCCGGTTTTATTTGTGAAAAAGAAAGACGGATCGTTCCGCATGTCCATCGATTATCGTGAATTGAACAAACTCACTATAAAGAATCGTTACCCTTTACCAAGGATCGATGATTTGTTTGATTAACTTCAAGGTTAGAGCATTTATTCCAAGATCGACCTTAGGTCGGGTTATCATCAACTTAGAGTTCGAGAATAAGACATTTCCAAGACGGAGTTTCAAACCCGATACGGTCATTTTGAATTTCAAGTCATGCCATTTGGGTTAACGAATGCACCCGCGGTATTCATGGACCTTATGAACCGCGTGTGTAAACTTTATTTGTACAAGTTCGTGATCGTGTTTATTGACGATATCCTTATCTACTCTTGTGGTAAGGAAGAACACGAGGAACATCTAAAGAAAATTTTGGAATTGTTGAAACAAGAACAATTATACACCAAATTTTCAAAGTGTGAATTTTGGATTCACACGGTACAATTCCTTGGACACGTGATCGATAGTAGTGGTATCCATGTGGATCTTGCTAAGATCTAAGCGGTAAAGGATTGGGAGAATCCTACAACTGCTACGGAGATTCGCCAATTCCTTCGACTTGCCGGTTACTATAGACGATTTATCGAAGGATTTTCAAAAATCGCTAAGTTTATGACGGAATTGACTCAAAAGAAGAAGAAGTTTATTTGGGGAGAAGACCAAGAAACTTCTTTCCAAACTCTCAAACAAAAACTTTGTGACGCGCCCATTCTCGCACTACCCGAGGGTAGTGAAGACTTTGAAGCATATTGTGATGCTTCGATTAAAGGCCTAGGCGCGGTTCTCATGCAAAGGAAAAAGGTCATTGCTTATGCTTCTCGACAACTAATACCGAACGAACAAAACTACACTACTCATGATTTGGAGCTAGGCGCGGTTGTCTTTGCTCTCAAAATTTGGAGACACTACCTCTACGGAACTAAGTGTGTGGTTTACAGCGATCACAAAAGTCTTCAGCATATCTTGGACCAAAAAAGAGCTCAACATGAGACAACGACGTTGGTTGGAACAACTTGGATATTACGGTTGTGACATTCGTTATACCCCGAGAAAAGCTAACGTTGTAGCCGATGCTTTGAGTAGAAAACCTCGCGAACGACCTCTAAGGGTTCGAGCCTTAGTGATGACTATTGGCTTAAACATACCCGCAAAAATCTTAGAAGCCCAACGAGAAGCTATTAAGATAGAAAACATCGACAAAGAAGAAGCCGGGGGAATGATCACCAAGAACCTCGTTGCACGTGCCGATGGAACATTGTGTCTTGACAATAGAAGTTGGTTACCTCGTTACAGTAATGTTCGAGCTCTAATCATGCATGAATCACACAAGTCTAATTATTCGATCCACCCCGGATCGGACAAAATGTATCATGACATGAAAATATTCTATTGGTGGCCAAACATGAAATCCGACATCGCGACTTATATTGGTAAATGCCTAACTTGCGCCAAAGTTAAGGGTGAACACCAAAAGCCTTCCGGATTACTAGTCCAACCTAGGATCCCAGAATGGAAATGGGAGAGAATTACTATGGACTTTATTACCAAACTTCCTAAAATGTCCGCGGGATACGACACCATTTGGGTCATCGTGGATCGTTTAACGAAGTCCGCACACTTCCTCCCGATGAAAGAAAACAACAAAATGGATCAATTAGCCCGATTATACGTGAAAGAAATCGTTGCTAAGCACGGCGTACCAATTTCTATCATATCGGACCGAGACGGTCGATATTGCTCAAGATTTTGGCAATATCTCCAAGAAGCGTTAGGAACGTAATTGGACATGAGTACCGCTTATCATCCTCAAACGGATGGCCAAAGCGAAAGAACCATCCAAACGCTAGAAGATATGCTTCCCGCATGCGTAATCGACTTTGGAAACGGATGGGATCGACACTTACCGTTAGTAGAATTTTCGTACAACAATAGCTACCACACAAGCATTAAAGCGGCACCGTTTGAAGCGCTTTACGGTAGAAAGTCTCTTTCACCCGTTTGTTGGGCGGAAGTTGGTGATGCACAACTTACCGGTCCAGAAATTATTCACGAAACAACGGAGAAAATCGTACAAATCAAGAGTCGTATGCAAGCGGCTCGTGATCGACAAAAATGTTATGCCGACAAGAGACGAAAGCCTTTGGAATTTAAAGTTGGAGATCGAGTGATGTTGAAAGTTGCACCATGGAAAGGTGTAATCCGTTTTGGCAAACGAGGGAAGTTAAACCCTCGATATATTGGACCGTTCGAAATTATTCAACGTATAGGTGACGTTGCCTATCGTTTGGATTTAACTCAAGAACTTAATCGCGTGCATAATGTGTTTCACATTTGCAACTTGAAGAAATGCTTATCCGACGAAACGCTCGTCATACCTATGGACGAAATCCAACTCAACGACAAGATCGTGTTCGTTGAAGAACCCGTCGAAATTATGGAACAAGAAGTCAAACGACTCAAACAAAGTCGTATACCTATTGTTAAAGTGCGTTGGAATGCACGACAAGGCCCCGAATTTACTTGGGAACGTGAGGACCAATTTAAAGCAAAGTACCCTCATTTGTTTACTAATGTGGCGTCAACTTAAATTGTATCGTTTGTTTTGCTTTGCTGACAAAGCCCTCTTTAGGGAGAGCGAATGTAACAACTTAAACTTTTGTGTCTTATTATTATAATGGAGACGTGCTTACTTGTACCCATTTTATTTATTAACGGTTTGTGCCGATTATGAATACACGTTGATTGTCGAGAATACACGTATCCACACTTACATAGGTCACATTGTCAAAGTATTCGTGTCGATTACACTCACGTTATAACGTTTCACGCGTATACATTTGGTTGATCCTATATTATTTTGTTAAACCTTTTATTGGGCCGAAAACTATACACTTAAACCCCTTTGGATTGGATGTTGTCTAAATAACTCCTATCGGGCCTAAAAGGCCTATCAAACTCTTACTGGACCTAAAAGTTTATTGTGTGTCCAAAGTAAATACAAACTGAAAACAAATTGTATAAACTTGTAAAGTCTGTGAATTCAAATTGGTCAACCACAATCAACTCTCAAAACTTGGAAAATATATTTTCAGTCCCACTCACCACTCTAGGCCAATACACAGGCCGAGATTACCCCAAATGTGTGTATCACAAGATGCAGAATTCAGATGTATGAAAACCCTAGACCAAAACTGTCAAAATATATACTATCACTTTACCACAACCTCCTAACAACAAACAAAAAGTACTTAGCAAATCTGGGTTTCAAAATAGAGTCCTTATTACAAGTTCTAAAGAAATAAGAGATAAAGTCTTGAATCAACCGTGCCGAGCCACACTTCACCCCTGTCCGAAACCACCAGCCGAAAATCCTTTGTGTGATTCATATATCCACTTCTGCTTTATTTTTCGGCATCCATATAGTTGTGCTAATCCATATTAGGACCACCTGCGAAAAAAAACAAACCTAATTAGTCTTGTTAATGCAATAATGCCTAAAAATGTTACTTGCATTTTTCGGTCTCGCTTAGTTTTGATTACGACAATATGTAAAAACAAGCATTTACGAAAACAACGTAAAACGAATTCTTGAGTTCAAGTATTTTTCATTTTACCCATTTTCACTTAAGGTATGGATAAACAAGTACTAACCTTAATCAAGTGATCAAGTGATTTAATCTTTTCTTAAAACTCACTTTTTATTAAGTGTGACAAATTTTTATAAACTTTCTTTTTAAGAAAATGCTTTATTAAATTAATTATTTGAAAATTTGAAAATAGCATATTCTTATTTGGTTAGGAATATTCTATCAGGATATTTTTAAACCAGATATGACCTCCACCACTAAAGGACAAAAAGGGAGCGGAGTCTAGTCTAGCGGTACCTTAGCTCCTAGGCGATTCCTTATCGATAAGGAACCGCGGGCTAAGATAAGGTACCGCGGGCAGATATAGCCGTTGGCCCTTTGTCCTATAAATAGTGGACCATTCTCAGCTTTTCAATTCACCTCTTTTGCACATCTATTTCTAGATTCAAACTTTCTTCTTTAATCACTCATATCTTTGATCATTTGTTTGATTACTACTTATTTAAGAAGTGAATCTTGTTCTTCCATCCCTTCCTCTACAAGTGCAAAGAGAAGAACACTATCCTTGTGAAGTGTTGAGTCCACCACCAAAGATCCATTGAAGATCTAATTTTATACATTTGTAGTTGTGTCATAGTTGTGAAGATCCAAGTAGTTGTGTCTATTTGGAAGTTGTGTATGTACTAAGTATAGTTGTGTAGATTGGTCCTAGCTACCATTAGGGCTCGACTTTTAGCTTAGAGTCGGAAATTGGTTAAGCGACGTGTACGGTTTTCTCCATCATAAGGAGCTTGTTGTGTAGTGAACTCTCGAGTAAGGAGTACTCGAGGAGTGGAGTAGGAACGAGGAGTGAGCTTCGTTGCCGAACCACTATAAATCCTTGGTGTTCGGTTTGATCTTTCTTTACCCTTAACTCTTTACATTCTTTATTCTTTGTGCATATATATTTGTTAGTATTAGCTTAGTTACACTATCATTGTTCATATTGTGCATAAGAAGATTTCACACAATTCCTCAAGTCTAAGTTTTTGAAAAAGGATTTTTGAAAACCACCTTTTAACAAGTAAATTATAAGAAACTATTCAACCCCCCCCCCCCCCTTCTAGTTTCTACAATTGGTATCAGAGTGTGGTTGCTCAAGAATTTTTAAAGTATATTGTATTTTAAAACTTGAATCGATCTATGGATTCCAACAAATACCTAGAAGGGCAATCTATGCAAAGACCATCACTTTTTGAAATCGATAGTTTTATCTACTGGAAAAATAGATTTGAAACTCATGTGAAATCAAAAGATTTAGATCTTTGGCATGTTATTACCAATGGTGATTTTTTACCTTATCAATTTAATGAAGTTTCTAAAACAAAAGAATTGGTCACTTTTGACAAAGCTAATGACGATACTAAAAAGAAACTTTCAAAAAATAATGAGGCTAAAATGGTGATTTATAATGCTTTACCTAAGAAAGAGTATGAAAGTATTTTTATGTGTGAAACCGCTAAAGATATTTGGAACACTCTTTTAGTAACCCACCAAGGTAATAGTCAAGTCAAAGAAAGCAAAATCGATCTTCTTGTCCAACAATATGAACAATTTGTCATCTTAGAAGATGAAACTATTGATAGTGCATTTGCTTGGTTTAACACCATTATTACTAGTCTAAAAGCACTTGATGAAGGTTTTTCTAGCAAGAACAATGTTAGGAAGTTTCTAAGGGCTTTACATCCAAAGTGGATAGCAAAAGTCACGGCGATTGAAGAATCAAAAGATCTCTCAACTTTATCACTCGATGAACTCATAGGCAACTTGAAGTTTCATGAGATGATAATTTTGAAGGACTCGGAATTAGTGAAAACCAAGAGTGAAAGGAAATCTCTGGCACTTAAAGCCAAGAAGGCACAAAGTGACCACAATAGTTCCTCGGAAAGCGATGACGAGGAGTATGCATTGGCGGTGAGAGATTTCAAGAAGTTCTTCAAGAGACGAGGTCAACACGTTAGGCAACCCAACAATGACAAGAAACCATTCTCAAAGAATCGGTTTTCCAAGAACGAAAAAAGTGATAGGAATTGCTTTAGATGTGGTGATCCAAATCACTTCATTGGTGATTGTCCAAAGCCCGCTCGCGATAAGAACCACACGGCGTTCGTTAGTGGCGCTTGGAGTGATAGCGGTGAATATGATGATGACAACCCCAAAGAGGAGAAATGTCTTATGGCTCACACTTCTAAAGAGGTACATTCCGAAACCGAATATTATAGCAATGATAGCTCCACTTTTGATGATATTGAATGTGAAGGCAAATATGATAGTTTACACAAACTTAGTCTTAAATTCATAGAAAAGAATAAAACATTAAAATCAACCAAAACTAAGCTTGAAAATGAGATCAATGAACTTAGGGAGAAATTGGCAATACTTGAGAAAAATAAAGAAGTGGATTTAGGTTGCTTAAGTTGTGAGAAACTTAGAATAGAAAATGAAGATCTCAAGAGCACCTCCATTAAATTGGAAAAGTTCATGAAAGGTACTAGTGCTCTTGATGATATGTTAAACAAACAAGTTCATTCTAAGGAAAGACTTGGTCTAGGTTTTAACTGAAATGAAGCCTCAATTAGTGAACCTAAACAAGTCAGATTTTCACAAAAATCACCCACTATACGCGGTCCCAGATTGTATGGGGCGGTTCCTTATCACTATGGAACCGCCTCCATAGATAAGATACCGCGGCCAGAAGATGAGTTTTGTGAAAATCATGAACTTTCTAAAAAATCAAAATCAGGTGAAAAACCAAAGCATCTTATTTTTAATAAGGTAAAATTACCCATACTTGACAACAATGCTATTGATAAGTTCTACAAGCCATTAAGTAAACCTCTCATGGGAAATAGAAGTTTATCAAGACCATCTTCTACTCCACCTAGAATACGGAATGAGTCTAAGCCTAGAAGTAGAACGACAACGCCTAGAAGATATAAACAATTCACGATCTAGAATTAAAACCCTAACACCTAGAAGAAATGATCATAACTCTAAACCTAGATCAAATACACCTAGGAGAAATAATGAACAACAAAATGGTTATATGAATTACTACCCTCCTCCATTTTATTCTCCATGGGGAACCCCTCCTTCATTCATGCATCCCAACCAAATGCAAGGGATGTTTGGAACTAACAATTTTGGACCCATGAGATATTGGGGACCAAATGTTTGATCTTGTATGTTGTTACCTAGATATGCTTGGGAATTGATTTGGAGCCCGATGAGTGGATTAAGGATAGTGGATGTTCTAAACACATGACGGGTAATCGAAGCTTGTTCTCGCATTACAAAGCATATGATGGAGGTAACGTCACATTCGCTAGTAGTCTACGTGATAATATCATTGGCAAAGGTACGGTTTATCTTGACTCCAAGACCATTGAAAATGTTGAGCACGTAGATAACTTAGGGTTTAACCTTTTAAGTATAGGTCAAATTTGTGATAATAAGTGTAAGGTCATCTTTTCGGAACATGACAGTGAAATTGTAAAAGATGGAAAGGTCATTGGAAAAGGTATTAGAAAGCATGGGCTTTATGTTATGAAGGTCAATAAGAATTCAAAAGACAACATATGTCTTGCGACTATAGATGATAGTTCTACTCTTTGGCATAGGAGATTAGGTCACGCTAATATGAGTTTAATTCAATCTTTAATCTCTAAGGAGTTGGTAAGACACCTCCCCAAGATTAAGTTTGATAGTCACTTTTGTGATGCTTGCAAAGTTGGAAAGCAAGTTCACTCAAGTCACAAAGCCAAGAATTTGGTTTCGACCTCTCGGTGCTTAGAGCTCGTACATATGGATCTTTTTGGACCTTCCGCCATACAGAGTTATGGAGCTAACCTTTATACCCTAATTATAGTTGATGAATATTCTAGATTCACTTGGACTAGATTTTTGGCATCTAAGAATGAAGCTTTCGATCACTTCGAAATCTTTAGTCGAAGAATTCAAAATCAACTAGGATGTTCAATTGTCTCTATTAGGACGGATCATGGTATGGAATTTGATAATGAAGTGCAATTTGGTGCCTTTTGTGAAGCTCATGGTATTACCCATAACTTCTCGGATCCTCGCACTCCACAATCAAATGGGGTAGTTGAAAGAAAGAATTGGACTCTCCAAGAGATGAGTAGGACGATGTTAAACGAGCAATCTTTGCCTCAAAAGTTTTGGTGCAATGCCGTGGACACATCGACTTATATTCTCAACCGAATTCTTATTCGACCTTTCCTAGGAAAGACCCCCTATGAGATTCTTAATGGTAAGAAACCCTCATTGGAATACTTTAGGGTGTTTGGAAGCAAGTGCTTTATCCTCAACACCAAAGACTACCTTACCAAGTTTGACCCAAAGTCTTACGAAGGTATCCTTTTAGGTTATTCCCAAACTAGCAAAGCCTACATAGTCCTAAATAGAACCTCGGGGGTTATTGAAGAATCACTCAACGTAACCTTTGATGAAACCCCCCCTTCACCCAAGACACCACCATTGGTTGATGATGACTTGGATGAATTAGAAGTAGTTAAAGCCAAAGAGGTTAGAAAAATGGGAGTTGAAGACCTTAGTGTTGAAAAGGAAGTAAACATTAAGGAATCTAGGGATCATACTCTCAATAATGTCATTGGTGACTTAAATCAAAGGACCCTAAGATCTCAAGTCCAAAACCAAAGCAACTTCTTTTGTTTTGTCTCCTTGATTGAACCAAAGAATGTTAAAGAAGCTTTGACGGATGAGAGTTGGGTCATTGCGATGCAAGAAGATTTGAATCAATTCGTTGCCAATGATGTTTGGGAACTTGTTCCTCCACCTAGAAGTTCTACCATTATAGGAACCAAATGGGTATTTAGGAATAAGTTTGATGAGAATGGCGTTGTGTCTCGTAACAAGGCTAGACCTGTAGCTCAAGGCTATAATCAACAAGAAGGGATTGATTATGACGAGACATATGCACCGGTAGCTAGATTAGAATCCATTAGAATCCTCTTAGCCTACGCTTGTGCCTTAGATTTTAAGCTTCAACAAATGGATGTAATGAGTGCATTTCTTAACGGTTTGATCAATGAGGAGGTATATGTGGCTCAACCTCCCGGCTTCATTGATTTTGAGAAACTGGATCATGTTTACAAGCTTAAGAAAGCACTTTATGGACTCAAACAAGCACCCAAAGCTTGGTATGATAGACTTAAAGCGTTTCTTGTTAAACATGAGTATACCATGGGGATGGTAGACAACACACTCTTTACAAAGAAGAAAGGTTCTCACCTCATAATCGTACAAATATATGTTGATGACATTATATTTGGATCAACTTGTCAAGAATTGTGTGATGACTTTGCCAAAATCATGCATGATGAGTTTGAAATGAGTATGATGGGAGAACTTAACTTCTTTTTAGGACTCCAAATTAAACAAATGGACGATGGTATTTTCTTTAGTCAATCTAAGTATGCTAAAGAAATGGTAAAGAAATGTGGATTAGAAGAATCTAGACCAATGAAGACCCCTATGGCCTCGGATACTAAAATCACCGTAGATGATGATTGTGAGTCGGTAGACAACACCAAATATAGAGGTATGATTGGTAGTTTGTTGTACCTAACGGCAAGTCGAACGGATATCATGTTTAGTGTTTGCCTTTGTGGTCGCTTCCAAGAGGCTCCGAAAACCTCTCACCTTGAAGCGGTTAAGCGTATCTTCCGATACATTAAAGGCACTATACATTTAGGATTATGGTATCCTAAAGGGACCGGCGTAGAAACCATTGTCTACGCGGACTCGGATCATGCGGGAGACTATGTGGACCGGAAAAGCACTAGTGGAGTTTGTACCTTCATGGGTTGTTGTTTAACTTCTTGGTTCTCCAAGAAACAAACCGCTCTTGCAATATCCACCACGGAAGCCGAGTATGTGAGTGCCAGAAAAGCATGCCAACAAGCTCTATGGATGAAGCAAGCGCTTGTTGATTACGGGATTTCTCTTGATGATGTTCCCATCATGTGCGATAATAAAGGCGCTATATATCTTAGCAAGAATCCTGTGCAACATTCGCGAACCAAACACATAGAAATTTGACACCATTTCCTTAGGGATAATGTTCAAAAGGGGAACATTTCAATTGAGAAGGTACCCCCCGAGGACAACTTAGCCGACATCTTCACTAAGCCACTTAAGAGGGAACCTTTTAATTACTTGCGTCTAGGTCTAGGATTAATGGAACATCTTCCTTAATTTCATTTCTTTTTGTGTGTTTTCTTTTACCACTTTGAGTCATTGAGTCTTCCAAACTCTTTTTGAAAAACCATCTCTTCTCCTTTTCAAAATTCTCAAAGTCTCTTTCGGAAATGGTTGAGAAATTCGTTTGACATTGTTAATTCAATCTAAAAACGATTTTTCATAGATTCTCCCTATTAATCTAGAGCTTACATAATTCATATGTATGATTCTCTCAAACATAGCAAGAACAAGATAGAATCATGGAGGATCATTGTGTCATGACTTAAGCTCTTGTCTTACACACCTCCTACATCGATTTTTTTTCCATGTATTTTGGTCAAATCTCTATTTGGTAAGTTTGCATATGTTTTCTTTTTCTATCTTTGCTTTTAAGCATATCCCTATGATAAGTTAGACTAGAAAAATAAGATTTGCTGAAAAATCTTCCTCCAAACACCAAACACTGCCTCTGCAGGCGGTTCCATATGTTAACCGCGGTGCCTTATTGATAAGGTACCACCAGCCTTGCGAAGGAACCGCCTACAGTGCCTTCCTTTTTCGGGTTTTTGTCTGAAACTCCAGATTTGCTCCAACATTTTTGAGAATCTTTGTTTCAAACCCTTTGACCACCCCAAAAATACCCTAAGCCTTCCCTATTTAAACCATAAGCATTTTGCCATACTTCACACCTCAAAATGTCTTACTCTCCCAATGAAAGCCTTGAATCTCCTCCATTTTCTTCAATTGCTTTCAATCCCAACTCACCCAAAAACCATTACAATCTAAACCCACCCAAGAACACTCTTAATCACATCTCTCCTATCAAGAATGTTGATTGTGGAACATCTTTTCTTCCACCACCACCCTTTAGTGTTCTTCCTCCTTCTCATGATAATGTCATGCACCATGGAACATATTGTCATTGTTGTCAATATCAACATCTTGCTATGGCACACATCTATGAGGAGTTGAGCTACATCAAGAGTCTCTTAATCAAGCCTCCTCTTCACTATGATTATGAGATCTCCAACAAGCCACCACCACCACCCTCCGCCATTACCTTGTCTTTTATATAAGCATTGGTTGCTTATCCACAAGACACCAAATTCAAGCAAATCTTAGAATTCTAGAATAACTAGGATTATATTTATGCTTTTGTCTTGTTTCTTTTTCCATACATCTTTGTATGATGTTTTTTTAGTAACCTATCTTGGATCTTTGTCTTTTTGTTTTCTTCTCTTTTATTTTGTGACCTATTGCTATATATTATTGGTTGTTTCTTTTGTTCAACTAACCCTTCTATGTAGCTTGTCACCATATCTCGATTCCTTGGTGCCCCAAGCTAGGGGGAGTAAGCACCAAGGGGAGTCTTTGCAAAGTCCGTCTCTTCAACACCGACTTGTGCAACCTTTTTGCTTCGACAAAGGGGGAGAAATGAATAAACTCGTCTTCGGAAATCTTGTTTTTTGTGTGATTGAGTTTATGTATTGTCGGAATAAAAAAGGGGAGATTGTTAATGCAATAATGCCTAAAAACGTTACTTTCATTTTTCGGTCTCGCTTAGTTTTGATTACGACAATATGTAAAAACAAGCATTTACGAAAACAACGAAAAACGAATTCTTGAGTTCAAGTATTTTTCATTTTACCCATTTTCACTTAAGGTATGGATAAACAAGTACTAACCTTAATCAAGTGATCAAGTGATTTAATCTTTTCTTAAAACTCACTTTTTATTAAGTGTGACAAGTTTTTATTAAACTTTCTTTTTAAGAAAATGTTTTATTAAATTAATTATTTGAAAATTTGAAAATGGCATATTCTTATTTGGTTAGGAATATTCTATCAGGATATTTTTTAAACCAGATATGACCTCCACCACTAAAGGACAAAAAGGGAGCGGAGTCTAGTCCAGCGGTACCTTAGCTCCTAGGCGGTTCCTTATCGATAAGGAACCGCGGGCTAAGATAAGGTACCGCGGGCAGATATAGCTGTTGGCCATTTGTCCTATAAATAGTGGACCATTCTTAGCTTTTCAATTCACCTCTTTTGCACATCTATTTCTAGATTCAAACTCTCTTCTTTAATCACTCAAATCTTAGATCATTTGTTTGATTACTACTTGTTTAAGAAGTGAATCTTGTTCTTCCATCCCTTTCTCTCCAAGTGCAAAGAGAAGAACACTATCCTTGTGAAGTGTTGAGTCCACCACCAAAGATCCATTGAAGATCTAATTTTATACATTTGTAGTTGTGTCATAGTTGTGAAGATCCAAGTAGTTGTGTCTATTTGGAAGTTGTGTATGTACTAAGTATAGTTGTGTAGATTGGTCCTAGCTACCATTAGGGCTCGACTTTTAGCTTAGAGTCGGAAATTGGTTAAGCGACGTGTACGGTTTTCTCCACCATAAGGAGCTTGTTGTGTAGTGAACTCTCGAGTAAGGAGTACTCGAGGAGTGGAGTAGGAACGAGGAGTGAGCTTCGTTGCCGAACCACTATAAATCCTTGGTGTTCGGTTTGATCTTTCTTTACCCTTAACTCTTTATATTCTTTATTCTTTGTGCATATATATTTGTTAGTATTAGTTTAGTTACACTATCATTGTTCATATTGTGCATAAGAAGATTTCACACAATTCCTCAAGTCTAACTTTTTGAAAAAGGATTTTTGAAAACCACCTTTTAAGAAGTAAATTATAAGAAACTATTCAACCCCCCCCCCCTTCTAGTTTCTACAAGTCTTTTAAACTATCATGTTTACACAATTCAAATGCTATCAATTTGGACTATGAACCATGACCAACACCCCCATCTTGACCGAGACCCTGTTTACCCTCGAAACAGTCATAACATAAAGATAAAATCGATTCATTTCGTAAAAATACTAAATAACCCTAATTAGACTCACGGGTATAAAAACACCCAATCGTATAAACCCTAGATTTTCGTAAACCATATTTATTATGAATTTAATTCGATTTAATGTTCAAAAACACCAATTAATTATGTAAAAACTCTCGAATTGAAAACCCCAATTTTATATAAACCCTAATTTTCAAAACTCACTTTTAATCTATAATTAACATCAATAGATGTCTAAAAACACAAGCTAATTAGAATGAAAAGATAGATTAAGAAAACCCCTAATTAGTCAAAACCCTAATTTTCGAAGAACATGTTTAAATGAACGATTAACGTTAAGAGGAGCTTAAAAACACTAGTTAATTATAACAAGACTCAAGATTTAGAAAACCCCCAAAATACCCGAAACCCTGGATTTTATAAATCAATGTCATAATGAAATTAACATGGGTTTACACACGAAATCGTTGATTAATTATGAATAAATCATGAATTGAGAAAAACCCCAAATACTTCGAAACCCTAATTTGGTATAAAGATTATAGATCCAGATTGGTTTCAAAGGATTTAAACAAAGGTTTTAAAAACGTTTTTAGAAGAAGAGATGAGGAAACTTATCTGTTGATTTACCCCATCCGATTGAATTAACATACTGGATATTGAAGATGTGGCGATTTGATAAACAATATCATATAGATTGATTTTTGATAATAGATCCGAATGATTTTATGATGACAATAACGATGTTGGTTTAGTAAGAGAAAGAATTGGGAGACGGTGAGAGTAAATATCGAGAGAGAGAGAGAGAGAGAGAGAGAGAGAGAGAGAATGTAACTGTGAGTTTTGGGAAGTACAAACAAACATAAACACCCCCTTAATCCTTGTTTGTATCGACAAAGGCTGGGGCCAAGTTGGGTTAAACTGTTTTGGGCCGAGCCCATGGAGACTTAGGTTAGGCGTTTGGTTCGTTGGACTTATTAAGGCCCAAACCGAAAATTTTATACATGTTATGTTATTAAAATGAAAGCCCGCTTATGAGTTCGTACCTCGGACTATCCGTAAACAAAATGTATTGATAAGCACAACTAGGACATCATGCATTTTATTTGTATAATTTAGACGTCGTAACACGGTCACTATATTCAAATAGGCTATGGATAACGTGAACGTATTCTCGAGCTTTCTTGCATTTTATCCATTTGCTTGACTTACGAGGTGAGTTTATAGCCCCAATTTTAATTGCTTTTAACTATTTGGGGTGAGAACATTGCTTTTTTTTACGGATGAACATAAGTACCTTAAAACTCATACATGCCTACATGATGTCTAAGTAGCGATACCCCTAGATGCTTTAGCCCACTATAATGAACCGTTAATTACTTTGTGTAAGCGCAAATGTTATGGATAGATCTATTGGGATTGGCCTTCCTATCTAATGTTGGTTATGTAACCAAATTAGGTACAATTACATTTGAGGTTGTTACGAATAATTTGGGGTAGTATTTGCTTGGGCTCTCATATTATGTTGCCAGTACGGTTAACGCTTCGGTGTCATGAGCTTAGACGTAGGATATCATGAACGTATGCTATTTTGATAATAATATTGTATTTGTTATAAGATTATTTGCCGATTGCCTAACTAAAATCTTATGGTTCATCGCACTACTTATACTTAAACCTATAAACTCACCGACCTTTGTGTTGACGTTTTAGCAATGTTTTTCTCAAGTGTCAAGGCGGAGGAGTGACGTGGTTGTGCATGGAGATTAATAAAAATTATCATGATTCAACTTTGAGACTTGACTTTGATGTTTGACCTTTGGAAACTTCATTCATGATTGATGTGTAAAACAATTTTCTTTGGGACCAATTTTATTTTTATGTGTTATGAATGAAAAATGACTTTTCTTAGTTATTCTTGTATCTATGTCTCTTGGTCGTCATGATAGTCACATCCTCGTGTAATTGTACATGTGGGCCAAATTGAGGGTGTGACAGATTGTGTTGGAAATTCACTTTATGTGACGACATTTAAGAATTCCCATTAGTTATCATAGTCACACACGCAGGGACTAGATTAGGTAACTTTGTATAGTTTATCATGTGTGACTATAAATACCCCTCCTAGGCTTCCAAGGAGGGGTTGTTGCTTGTGTCATTTCATTGTTTAATACATTTATATTTTCACACACAACCTTAATTTCTCTCTCCAAACTCAACAATGGCTGACAATACCCTTTACCACCATGTTAGACCACCGGATCTATAAAATAGCAAACCTACATTTGGCATCAGAGCATCGGTTCAATTCCTTGGATCGTCGTGTTGTGTTTATGGTTATTGATTTGGTGGTTTTTAGTATTTTCTGGTCCCGATCTAATTTTTTTTTGTCTCAAATCTGTCAAACTTTTTGTCACGGTGGTTTTTTTGTCACAGCTGGTATTCTTATCAACATCTGGTTTCACGGTTTCATATCCAGTATCATTAGTCCACGGTTTCATAGTCACAGTTTTGGTATCATCATTTTTTGTCAAAGTTTGTGTTTATTCATGGTCAAAGTTTAGCTATGATCTGGTAGTGCCATTTTTTTAGGGGTTTCTTAGTTTCTTTTCTTGAAGATGCTAAAAACCCATAAATACCAGATAAAAAAAAACTAGATCTTGAGAAACCCAGATCCAATAACCCAGAAAAACTAGATCTTGAAAAATCAGATCCACAAATCCAGATAAAGGTACACCTTCATGAATCTTAATTTATGAGTGCAAATGGGTTTCTACTTATCCGTATGGATTTATCCGTATAGACGTTTATTCCGGATAAACGTTTATTCCGGATAGACGTTTATTCCGGATAGACGTTTATTCCGGATAGACGTTTATTCCGGATAGACGTTTATTCCGGATAGACGTTTATTCCGGATAGAAGTTTATTCCGGATAGACGTTTATTCCGGATAGACCACTTATTCTCGATGAAACAAAATCAACACTGAACCAATTTAACTCACTGAGTCTTGCAACACAAATCACTCCCACCTTTTAACTCCCAATCAACACCATAACTAACCTAAACCCTTCGTCTCCTAATCCCATCTCATCTAAGACTCGAACTCAACCAGAAACTTAGAAATCATCATAGATACCAATGTTTAATATTCGAAAACTGAAAACAAAGATCTATAACATGTTCGTTATCATTTGTTTTCGTCTCGATTTCAACACACAAAACAAATCATCAGTGGTCATGCATGTAAAGGATTTCACCCGTTCACTTGATCTTCGAAAATTAAAAATGGAGCTATAACAAGTTTGTTACACTCCATCTTTGTTTCGAGTTGACACAAGAAACGAATCCAAAAACCAACAACCAACTCGAGATCCTTTAAGATCCAACATCACGAAATGAATATCATCACAGATTTCATATTGGGTTTTACCCATTTATTATTCGAACAATAAGAAAGGTGTTTAACAAAATTGTTAAAACCTGTCTTTGGTTCGATTTGATACACAAAATGACATGCAAACACATTTTCACCTACCTGAGATCTCTATAATTAAGATCTTGAAGCCTTGATACTGCGTTTCATCATGAAGACGTGTAGGGTTCGATTGGCATCGGGTGACTTCTATCAAAAGATGGTTTCTTTTGATTGTGATTCTAATTAATATGGGATGACTAGATGATTCGAATGATGATTAGATTGAGGTGCTTGGTTTATGCGATTGGGATTCGTTTGTAGAAGATGGCGGTTAGATGATTTCGGTTTGTGATCTTTTGATAGATCAAGATGATGTTTGATGAGATGTGATGAGATTGGAATTAGACGGAGGTTAAGATGGTGGCTGGGAGGATTTGGAGATTATTTAGATGAGAGAGAAGGAGATGGGGGCGGAGGATTTGGGATGAGAGGAGATTAGGGTTAAATGTGAGAATGATTAGGGTTTGACATTAATATACCCTACTGAGTTGGATGGACCGGGTTTACACATTGCAACATGGGCTAGGCTATGTTTAATTTGGGTTGGGCTGTGAAGAAATTTAAGTGACGGGCTGGTGCAATTTTTAGTGCTAAATTCGGTTTAATATAACAAACTTGACAATTGTTATTTTAATTTTGCACAAGTTTTTTATAAATTTTGTGTTAAAAGATTAAATTTATTCAATGTTTGTTATATTTAGTCATTTTTGTACTCCAGGATGATAATATGACGTGACAATGAAAAGTGACAAGATTTAAAGACAAGTATCGAGACAACGTGACAAATTTATTTAACGAGACCAAGAAATTTGGCGATTTTTTAGTGGCTACGGATTTGACTGATCGGGTATAAATTATGTGAAGTTGGAGACGGATTTTTCAAAGGCGTGAACTTGTTTTATCTTTCAAAGATAACTTGCTCGTGCTTAATCTTAGAATGAAGACTTGTTTATCTGGTTTCCGGGTTCGGGGTGGTTGGTTGATGACTCGAATAACTATCACTTAAAGGGGTTACATTGTAGTGCTCAGTGTCACGCGCTTTGTCGACGTGGATAATTTCAAGAGGTGTTGTGCTTATAGACTTCTTCAGTGATGCATTGAGTACTTAGAGATTTCTCCACCGTTCTTCATTCAACAATTGTGCAAGCTTAAGTCACAAGATCGAAGGATTCTTATTCAGTTTCACGTTTGCTGTATCAGGTTCATTCAATCATTGGTCACTTCAAATTGCTTTCACGTGGGTTGGTAAAGGTGGCCATGGAGATTTTATGAGAAGAGATTTTCGATCAACAGTTGATTCTCACAAAAATATATAATTCTGCTTATTTATTATTCTCACGAGATTTCAGGTTCATGTGCGTACGATTTGTTGATGGTTCCGAGTTTCGAAACCATCAAGGGGGAAGAAGAAGACACATTGAACGCACAACGAGTACACGTGATGAACTTCATACCTTCTTTTGATTTGAAGACATTACGGGATGACATTTGTCATAGCCGCAGAGAAAATCAGTGTTTTAACTCGTGGCGTTATCAATCGCTAAACGGTACACTACTGATTCGAGGTTTAATTGTTTGATTGTTGCAATTATTCATCATCATTATCCTATATGCACTCCCGGGACTTAATTGACTCTGGTGCATCTCCGGAAGAATATATGTGCATTTTCGGGATTTAATTGACTCTGGTGTTACGATGTCAACTTCATGAATGGGATAAAGTGTCCACTTCAGTATTTGAGCTTCATACTTGGGATTGGTTTATTTTCTTCAACTATGTGGGGGAAGAAATGTCTTGATTCTTTCTAGTATGCATAACTTGAACTCTCAGGGGGAAGAAAAATTCAGAAGAATTATTCAAGCGTGAGAAGAAGTTGTTGATCTACTTGGTGTGCCCCTTACTTTCAATCCCTCATAGCAATATTATCATGTTATATGATGGGGTTTGCTTTTTAAATTCCGTTGTGCGCTTAATCATTCTAAGCTTTTTTGAAAGCTTTGAAGTTGCTTACGAGGATTGTTGGTTTAGGGGGAAGCTATTTAAAAGCTTCTACATCAAGAAGATGTGGCATGAATTAGGGGGAAGTTAATTCAGAAGCTTCTCCTTAACCAGAAGTGTATGGGTTACTTAGCTCGTGCCGTTACAGTATTTCTACTACAAGTTACTGCAAAGATGAGTCGTTTTAAAGTGAAGACTTGAAGTCAAAGGTCTCAGAAGACATCATCAGCATTGGACGCTTCGTTGAAGTGTTTGTTCTATCATTATGTACTTGTTAGGAAAAATATTGTAAGGAATTCTACACGTCATCCCATGGGGGAAGATTGTTGGAAATTCACTTTATGTGACGACATTTAAGAATTCCCATTAGTTATCATAGTCACACACGCAGGGACTAGATTAGGTAACTTTGTATAGTTTATCGTGTGTGACTATAAATACCCCTCCTAGGCTTCCAAGGAGGGGTTGTTGCTTGTGTCATTTCATTGTTTAATACATTTATATTTTCACACACAACCTTACTTTCTCTCTCCAAACTCAACAATGGCTGCCAATACCCTTTACCACCATGTTAGCCACCGGATCTATAAAATAGCAAACCTACAGATTGGCATCAGATCCATGGTTATAGAGAACTAGGTTACTTTTACAAAAATCATTTTTACAAAGGTTTTGGTCAAAAATAAAATTTTGGAAAAAGAGTAATACTAGACTATAACTACCTCCATCTCCATAGACCACTTCACTTCACGCCTTCGGCAAGTAAGTTGTAAGTTAAGATTTCGTTATATTACCTTGTTACATCTATTACTACACCATTACATCGGTACGAGTACTAAATAACGTAATTTATAACTTTATGCTAAATGGTTTGTGACATGCTATATGAACGCAAAATCGATGTTATTTCGACGCTACTTGAAATCCTATGCTTAATGGTTTGTGCCATGCTCTATGAATACAAAAATGAATTTTGTTTCGACACTACTTGAAACTTTATGCTTAATGGTTTGTGCCATGCTATACAAATACAAAATTGAATTTTATTTCGACACTACTTGAAACTCTAGGCTTAATGGTTTGTGCCATATTATACGAATACAAAATTGAATTTTATTTCGACACTACTAGAAACTCTATGCTAAATGGTTTGTGCCATGTTACGTGAATGCAAAATTGATACTATTTTGACATTTCTTGGAAAACCTACGTTAAATGGTTTGTGCCATGCTATGCAAATACAATATTAATCTTGTATCAACATGTCTAAAATATTTTTTGTGCTAAATGGTGTGTGCCATGACAAACTAAAGTTACAACCTATTGCAAAATTGATTTGTTCTTACACATGTCTTTCTTGATTTGGTAGTGACATGTTTATCTCATCCGAAGATTCGTTGTACTACTTGAGCTTATTTATGGATGGAGCACGACACGGGTCCTCTACTAGTGGTGCTTCACCTTTATCATCTACTCGAGGAGAGCCAAGTGCTCGTGCACCTACTCGCTCTTCGCCACCGCCACTCATTTGCTACACAAGACGTGGCAAGGCGCCCATGATTCCTCCTTCCACTTCATCATCTCATGCCCCTCGCCAAAACCGTACCGCGAGGATGTCCGTGAGAGGTTCTATGATTGGGAAGAAGTTGCCCCCAAGACATGTGAGCTCTACCCGTACTACCCGCAAGTCTTCGAAGTCACCATCCGTGAAAATTTGGCTACGATACAAGTTTCACACTTATAATTTGAATCAATATAAAAATTTGGTATGCCATTAAATTTAATCAAACAACGCATTGAATTAAAATTAACATGTCCAAGACGGCCATGCCACACATTAGAAGACTCAATCAAGTAAGTAGAAGTATTCATTTTATTGATAGCATTCTTAACAACTATTACATTGAGCTTAAACATACCATTCAAGGCATACCCCTTACCAACATACATTTGATTCTTAGAAAATACAACTTTATCAGACTAAAAAATAAGACGAAAACCAAACTTATTCAAAAGCCAACCGGACACAAGATTCTTGCGAATCTCCAGAACATACAAGACTTTAGTCAACTTGAGCTCTTTCTCGGATGTCATCTTCAAAATAACATCTCCTTCGCCCTTGATATCAGCAGTTGCAGAGTTTCCCATGTACAGCTTCTCTCCATTGTCAACCGCTCTGAAAGAGTGAAACATACTCTTGTCAGCACACACATGACGGGTTGCCCCAGTATCGACCCACCAATCATTATTATTAGAACCTACTAGGTTAACTTCAGAGATCATGGTAACGACATCAGACACCATAGCAATTATGTCCACATTATCATTCACCATATTAGTCTCGCGTGGAGTCATTCGCTTTGGCGCTTTGCAATTAGCAGCACGATGACATGGCTTGTCACAGTTGAAGCAATTTCCTTGGAACTTCTGTTTTGCAATTCCAACTTTAGGAGCAAGGTACTCAGACTTCCCTTTGCTCTTCTTGTCATTCTTCCCTTTGCCAAAGCTCTTGCCTTTATACTTTGAAGAAGACGAACCATGCTCAACCAAATTTGCCTTGGCAGAATCAGGTGTATAAGTGTTTTTCTGAGCCAGCTTGTTGTCCTCTTCAATTCGAAGACGAACAACCAAGTCTTCAACAGCCATCTCCTTTCGCTTATGCTTCAAGTAGTTTTTAAATTCTATCCAGCTTGGAGGTAACCTTTTAATGATAGCAGCAACTTGAAAAGTTTCACTCAAAGTCATACCCTCAGCATGAATGTCGTGTAGCAAAACCTGCAGATCCTGAACCTGAGTTATCACACTCTTTGAATCAACCATCTTGTAATCCAAAAAACGAGCTACCACGAACTTCTTTGTACTAGCATCCTCAGTTTTGTACTTGCGTTGCAACGACTCCCATAATTCTTTGGCAGTCTTAGTCTTGTAGTACACATTGTACAAAGAGTCCACCAAACCATTCAGAATATAGTTGTGACACAAGAAGTCTGAATGTTTCCATGCTTCAACAGCTTGCACGGCTTGTTGATTTTTGGGTACACCTTCTTTAAGAGGTTCCACCTGAGGTACAGTCTCCTTTAAGAACTTCCCAAGGTTCAAAGTAGTGAGATAGAAGAACATCTTCTGCTGCCACCTCTTAAAATTCTTCCCATTGAATTTTTCTGGTTTTTCAGCATGATTAGCAACTGTGTGGGTAACTGGCGCATCAGTTACTTTCACAGTAGTAGTTGCAGGAGTTTCAGGAGTGCTAGTAGACATTCTGAAAGATCACAAGATCAAAACACAAACATTTAGACAATTGTTATAAATTTATATATTAGAAATTCAATCGTGATCTCTATATACTTATAGTGGATCTGCTTCAAAGAAACTCAATCTTGGTTTCAATGAATCAGATGCAAATATCAAATATATCAATTTAACAGAAACACAATCTTGGTTTCAATATAAACTGATAAGAACAACTGCTTAATGAAAAACGTTAGAGATCTGTTAATTAAAATCTGTAAAATTAAAGCTGATTTCCAGTGAAACTCAATCCTGGTTTCGGCATAAACAATTTATAATAAATTTTATAAAATTATTAATCCGATTTAATAAAAGTTTTAATTCTGTTAAACATAATCTGTTTTAAGATTGTAGGAAACGGTGTATACTTTTATTAAAAACAATAATAAAATTAACAGAATATAACGACAAAAAATAATAACAGTAATGAAAAAACAGTAAAACTAAGACGAGGCATGTGTTTAACACGCTTCCCTTAAAACAGGTTCGTCGTCTGTTTCCCAAGGTACAACGTCCAAAGCTGTTGTACAGCCGGACTACACAAACTTGCCTGAAAAATCACGAAAGCCTTCTGTGTTTCTGATCGACGAACTGCTAGAAAACTATCTGGTAATGGAGCTAGAAAAGCTGCGTTTTTTCTGATGATAAAACTGAATGAGACAGATTTATTATATAGTGAAAATTTGTCTTGGTCACCATGACAAAATATTCTGATCTATATAAAATATTCTGACAAATCTGTTATTTCTATAACACGATTTGCAAATCAATTATAAACACAAATTTATTCTAAATCTATTCCTAATATAGATTACATAATTTTCTGGAAAAAATGTGAATTTGCAGCAAAAAAGATACCAAAATCTGCCCGCACCCAAGCCAGCTTTCGGAGTTGCATTCGTGTCCGCAGGTCACGCGCTCGTGCACAAGTTCAGTAGCTTCGAACCCGTTTTTGGCCTAGAAACCCCACTTTTTGCATCCCCCCCCCCCTCCTGAGCGCGCGTAGGCGTGGGAGTAAAAACCCACGAATGAATATTGTAGGGTAGAAACTAGGATTTCCTTATAAACATGTTTTCACTTCATGTTTCAAGCGATGTGGGACAAAATAATTTCCAAATATTGTGTTTCACGTGACTCACTTTGAGACACGATATCTCATTCATATTAACTCCATATTGGACATACTTTAGCTCGTTGCAAAGCTCTTTTCGAGGAGAACGCAAAACTACTAAGTACTACGAATATATATAACATATACATATATAAAGTTATGTCCAAAGTATTGTAAAAATCATATTTTGCAAAACATTTTCCAACAAAAACATATATAAACTTATATATTTATGTAATATTGTAAATATATTGAGAACATATATAAACTTATATATTTATATAAGAGTTGGTTTATTATACAAACTAGTATTTTCACGGAAACCAATGGACTAATCCTAACCATCCATTAGTTGAGACCAGATCTTAGGAAAAAAAAGCGGAGGGACTAAGTTGCAAATCACAAAAACTATTCAAGGAAAAAAAAGCGGAGGGACTAAACTGCAAATATTATATTTTCTTATTTATATCCAGATATATATAAAGTATATCCGGATATATATAAAGTATATCTAGATATACCTTTTTAACTTTTCAATCTCACTTTATATACAGATATAAGGGTCAATTTAATAATTATGATCAGATATATATAAAGTATATCAAGATATATACAAAGTATATCTGGATATATAAAAAATATATCTAGATATATATAAAGTATATCTGGATATATATAAAGTATATCTAAATATACCTTTTTAACTTTTTTAATGTCACTTTATATTCAGATATATAAGGTCAAATTAATAATTATGATCAGATATATATATAAAGTATATCTAGATATATACAAAGTATATCTGGATATATAAAAGTGTATCTAGTTATATATAAAGTATATCTGAATATATATATATAAAGTATATCTAGATATACCTTTTTAACTTTTTTAATGTCACTTTATACCCAGATATAAGGGTTAATTTAATAATTATCATATATATATATATATATATATATATATATATATATATATATATATATATATATATATATATATATATATATATATATATATATATATATATATATATATATATATATATTTAAAGTATATATAGATATATACAAAGTATATCTGAATATATAAAAAGTATATCTAGATATATATAAAGTATATCTATAAGGGTCAGTATAATAATTATGATCAGATAATATTTCGGTGGTAACTGTGTAATTTTTTTTTTCGCTCGAAATTTATTTTTTTTCGCTCGAAAAAGAAAAAAAAATTCCGCTCGAATTTTTATTTTTATTTTTTTTGCCGTTTATAAAAAAAGGCAAAAAAACATATAATAAGGTTTTCTTGATTATATCTTAGATTAATTTTAACCATTGAATGAAAGGTGAATGGAGGGTAAAGATGTGTCCCTTGATTTCTTAGAAAAAACAAGTTTGCAAAATAACTTTTGCCTTTATATAATATTATAAATATATTGAGGTAAAAAAAGCGTCTTCTTACATTTATGATTATGACAAATAGACTAATCCATGCTCTTAAAAGTTTACAAAGAGTAAAGTTCTCGCTAAAACGTGAGGCATAATCTTCATGCCATGTAATATATCAAGATTTAAGCTTGAACTTGACGTAAGGTGATAAGTGAAAAAACGTGATGCGTTGAGGCTTTTTTTAATTCAATTTTGATTAAAATTGTATTTTTATATAAAAAGACATGTGTAATCCATTAATTCTATTTTTTGATTTCATCCATTAATTAATTCACTTGTTATAATCATAAAAGTTAAAAGATGGGGAGAGTTAAAATAAAAAGACTTTTTTTTTGAAGGATAAGAAGAATTTTCAGCCATTGATTTAAAATTAATGAATGAGAACAATCAATATTTCTAACTAATTAACTAACTAACAATCTAAAAATGATTTTAAAAAAGTTCTCGAAAAATTCTGAAAAAATTCCAAAATATCGGATATGTTGGTGCATAAAAAAGTTGTGAAGAAGGTTTTCTTAATTTTGATTTTTCGACGTTTTTTTTAATGCACAAAAAATGAAATTTGATGCACAAAAATGTGAAATTTGGTGTACAAATTTTTTTTTCATGCACAAAATTTTCAAGTTGTTTTAGTTTGATGAGACATCAAATTTTAAAGTAAAAAGTCAAAAGAAGTTGAGCATAAAAATTGAATTCTTGATGCACAAAAAACGTAAAAAACATAAAAATTATCGTTTTTGTGGATCAAAATTTCGTTTTTGTGCATGAAAAAACGTAAAAATCTTCGAATAAAAAAAACTTTTTTCTCAAAACTGTTTTGCACCAACATACTCGATCTACTGGAATTCTTTCAGAATTTTTGAAAAACTTTTAAAAATCATATTTAAATGGTTAGTTAGTTAGTTGGTTAGTTAGTTAAGATTGTGGTTTAATCTCATCCATTAATTTTAAATTAATGGCTGAAAATACTTCTTATCCTTCTAAAAATATATTTTTATTTAATATCTCTTATTGTATTAAATAGAAGAATAAATCATTTTCCAAACTTTTATAAACTTTGGTAATATCCAAACCGGATATCTTCTTCAGACATTTCTGTATAACCTACTTCTTTGTGTCATATCCACAAATTTGTATATGTATCCGTGTATACTAAAATTAGAAAAAAAAAAAGAAAAAAGAAGAGAAAGACGTAGAACAAAAATAGAGAAACACGATAAATTGTTGGGTCACCTTATTTGGAGTGTGGATATAAAAGTGAGAACAAAACATAGATGAGAATTTTGATAAGTAAAAACAACATAAACGATTTTACAAGAAAACAAAACAATTACTGTACCATGTAGAAAGAAACAAAACTAAATTGTCATATTTTCTTTCGTCTACGAGACATTGCAAGAATCACGTTTTCAAGATGATTCATTTGACTTTACTGAATCTAGCACGTTACAAACTTTGTTTTTTTATATAAACAAAACTGGTTACAGACTTAATTATAATGTGAACATTGCTTACCTAACACTTCAATTTGAAAGTTGAAAGTGGTGTTGCTTAACAAGTCCACGTCTGACCATCTAAACCGTGTATATTTACAAAATCAAAATCGACGGCTTATAATAATAATATTAGTGGTAGTCAACCAACTTTCACAAGTCTCAGCCACCACACCTTCCTAGCTAGCTACCACCAGTCCACCAATCTTCCAAAACCAACTTCTTTTTAGCGAAGTTGATTACCACATCAACACCTACCCCTTTTCATAGCTAAAAACACCTCGAAAATAAAAACTTGTAAACTACCTACTAACAGAATTAAAGAAGGATGTTTTCCAATTTAAATCATGTTTGCTGAGATCTTAATTATAATTTTATAATTTTACGATCTTGTAATAATGCAAAATAAAAATAATTTTGCTTTTACATAAAAAAATTGTTTGTTTAAGATCTACTAGATTAATTTAGTGTATAATATGTCATTTAATGATTTGAAAAACAAACAGCCTCACTGTTATTATTGAATATCAGTAAAAAATTATTGTGTAAATAGTCACTTAGTGAATTACTTTCAAGACTTAGCTTGAGTTTAAAAGAAAGACATGAGTTAAGGTCTCACATATCTTATCTTAAGTCGTTCAACTAAAAATTGTGGAGGTGATTTTCATTTGAGTTTGAGCTTTGCCTTCTTTGGTCCTGTATTTTGGTCTTGATCTTATTTGTAACGGCTTTGTTCTTTCATGCTTTTGTGATCTTATCTTAATCCTTTGTCTTTTCACTTTAAGACTTGAGATCTTCAATCTATCATTGACTATCATGATCTTCGCCATCTTACGTTCTTGTGTCTTCTCCCGTTTGCTCATACTCTGCATCATCTTGAAAGCTTGAAGTATTCATGGTTATCAGAGTTGCGAAAGTCTTTAACATATTATGATCTTAAGCTTTCTTTATGTTTAAAGTATTTATTTAGGTCTGAGCATGCAGTTTTGTTGACCGTCAATTTATATCCTAGAACAAATGTGATACATAAAGAATCGCACCATTGTGGCTTTCTAGTTGACACAAGCTTGATTCATAAAAAAATCTCGCAAGTCACCTACCGCGGTGCTGTTGGATGTTGATACTAGAAGGATTTCATCCGTCATTTTGAATAGTGAAGAGTATCACTCTGAATGTCTCGAAAGATCATAAAGATATTGCGTATAAACCTGGAACAAGTTTGAATCAATCAAGATTCAAATCATCGTTGCTTTCCAGTTTGCATATGTTCAAATTATAGTGAATCTTGCAATATGACCTACTACAATGCCACTAGATGTTAACGCTTGAAAAAAATTTCATCTTCATTGTGAATCATATCACTCAGATGCTATGGCAATATCACAAGGATAATGCTTAGGACTCTTTAATACCACTTGTGTTTTAGATAATGAACATCAAGTGTTTTACATGGATTGTGTCCTAATTAGATTATTGATATATCTCTTTTGGCTCTAAACTCGATAAGTGCATTTTGATTTTAGTAATTGGAGGCTGGAGCTGACTGCCACATTTTCAATACCAACTAACTCGGAGTGAGAAATTCAATAAATAACGTGTTTATCTCTGTGACAAATGAGACAAGTTTATTTTGAGAGAAAATCGAATGGCTGGGAATGGTTGTTGATACAAGGCTTTTGCCTGTATAAAAATTAAAGTTCGTATTCTCGGTATCTTAACGAATTGATCTAAGCTCTCTATGTGTGACTCAATTGATCTTTGGTGAATCAAATATTTTTGGTTGTTTTTAATAAAAGGTGCAAAACAATTAAAGTAAAGGTGCTCTTAAAATAAATCTAAGTCTAATTAAAATAAAGGTGCAAGTAATTAAAGATGTGACTGAAATTAAAGGGCACTAAAGTAAATGACACAAACTTAAATCTAACTAAGGCAAACTTAAAACGCGACTAAAACATAAACTAAGGCAAAACTAAAATAAAGCTAAGGCAAATAAACTTAAAGTGCAATTAAAATAAAGGCGGGAAAAATAAGCTTGAAAATAAAAATCAAAGACAAAAGCTAATAAGAACCTGAATACAGCTCATTCGGAATAAACCTTCGTTTGGAACAATCACTCGTCCGGAATGTCACCTTCGGTTGAAATGATTCTTCTTCGCTCGGAATATTACCAAAATCCTTGATCCGGAACAAATTGATCTGAATATGTCACTTATCCAAAACAATCCTTCGTTCGGAACTTTGCAGATTCGGAACTTCTAAATCTTGCCTTGATTCGGAAGTTTTGATTAACCCTAGATTCGGAAGATTCCGAATGAAGTCTCCTTGATTCGGAAGTTTAAAACTTCCGAATGAACAATCTCTGATCCGGAACTAGCCCCTTGATTCGGAAGTTTATTCGGAACTTTTAAGTTCCGAATGAACAGTCCTTGGTTCGGAACTTTGGAAACTTCCGAATGAGTGATCACTGATCCGGAACTTTTGGAGTTCCGAATGAACAGTGCTTGATCCGGAACTTTTGAGTTCCGAATGAAGCTTTTCTGGTTCGGAACTTTTGAGTTCCGAATGAATGACTCTTGAGTCGGAAGTTATCCTTCGTCCGGAACTTTGAAAGTTCCGGATGAACAAGCTTGACTCGGAAGATTTGTTGAGCTTAAAATCTTCCGGATGAACCCTTTGATTCGGAACTTTGGAAGTTCCGAATGAGCACTTTCCCTCCTTCTTGGTTCGGAAGTTTACCTGGGAAGATCAGAAACACAACAAACACCCCGAAGAACAAGGGAATAACAGAAACAATGGATCTAAAGCAGATTAATCAAATTTAACACAACGATTAAGCTAAACAGTAACGAATCAACAGATAAACAAAAACAAACAATTAAAAACAAGAAATCAAACAACTTTAACCACAATAATCAAAAACCACTTTGATCAAAATAAAAGCATGAACATGAACATAAACATAAACAAATAAATCAAAGAATAAGAAAGGTAGATAAGAGATTGGCAAGATAAAGTAAAGATTGACAATAATTAAATGAAAACTTACTTGAAATTAAATGAATTTAAGGTGCAAGACAAGGTATTTAAATTTGACAAGAAAAGTAAATGACAAGGTATTTAAATGGTGGAAGAGCTAATTGTCACACTTAGCCAACAACATGAAAAATTAACAATCCTAATCTATATATAGGGGAGGATTAGGAAGCTTCCTCCCCTCCTTCATTTCTTGTTAATTGCAAGATTAAGTCCTTTCTTTTTAATTCTTCATTAATTACACCATTAGTCCTTTTCTTCTAATCTTCTTTAAACTTGAACTTTGAGGACTTTTGGCTTCGGGATTTCTTTGAACTCGTCTTTAAATTCTTCAATAAAATAGACTTGAATTCTTCGGCTTTTGATAAACTTCCGTCTTTTGACTTTTTCTTCGATAAATCTTCAGAATTGGTCGTGGACTTCCGTTCTTTTTACACTCTTGACTTCTTGACTCCGTCTTTCATCTTTTTCTTCAATAAAAGTCCGTAAATGCCCGTGAATTTCCGTGTTTTCTCCACTTAAGGTAGATAAGAGATTGACAAGATAAAGTAAAGATTGACAATAATTAAATGAAAACTTACTTGAAATTAAATGAATTTAAGGTGCAAGACAAGGTATTTAAATTTGACAAGAAAAGTAAATGACAAGGTATTTAAATGGTGGAAGAGCTAATTGTCACACTTAGCCAACAACATGAAAAATTAACAATCCTAATCTATATATAGGGGAGGATTAGGAAGCTTCCTCCCCTCCTTCATTTCTTGTTAATTGCAAGATTAAGTCCTTTCTTCTTAATTCTTCATTAATTACACCATTAGTCCTTTTCTTCTAATCTTCTTTAAACTTGAACTTTGAGGACTTTTGGCTTCGGGATTTCTTTGAACTCGTCTTTAAACTCTTCAATAAAATAGACTTGAATTCTTCGGCTTTTGATAAACTTCCGTCTTTTGACTTTTTCTTCGATAAATCTTCAGAATTGGTCGTGGACTTCCGTTCTTTTTACACTCTTGACTTCTTGACTCCGTCTTTCATCTTTTTCTTCAATAAAAGTCCGTAAATGCCCGTGAATTTCCGTGTTTTCTCCACTTTTCGCCTTTTCGTCCTAAATCACAACAAAAACACAAACCACGTATAATTCCGACATAAAAGACATAAAATACACGTTTTGGTCCGGTTATTATTGTAATTAAGTGGTAGAAAAGATGGGTGTTTACACACCTATCAAATACCCTACACTTGACCATTGCAATGTCCTCATGCAATGCATTAGTTACAAAGCAAGATTACATTTTTCACCATAATCAATCCACGTTGGCCTTTATTTAAGAGATAGAAAATTAAAAACATACAAAATAAAGAAATCAAAAGCATACCTTGGGTTTTGGACATTGTCATGAATAATCATCATCCTTAAGTTTTCACTTTCTCCAAACCAAGCTTAAAAACGAGATCATTGTTATTATAAGTTAGTAAACTATCACGAACTCATGTGGGCCAATTATTCACTTAGACTCCCTTATTCCTAGGTGTATCTCTTATATTTTATTATTGTCTTGAATGATCACGAGGATACATTTTTGACTTATTTCGATAGTTATTAAGTCTGAAAATAAAGTGAACGATTTAATCAATAGTTAGCTAAAGGACCAAATCTTTTAAAACTGCTTCTCGTGACCTCATAAAGTTCATATCTTGGCATAACTCGCTTCGCGATTTGAGACCTTTCTCGGACCGATATTTGGCAGCGACTTCATACTTCAAATCTTGAGAGACGTTCATGAAATAATGGTCTTCTCTTCATATAGGAATTTCTTCACTTTGAAGTTTTGAGAGATTCATACTTGGACCACGACTTCTTCATTTTTCTCCAATCTTTATTTTGGACTTTGATATACAACGATCCGCCTCCTTTTATGACTTGGATCTATTTATCCTCATACCTTGTTAGGGTCTTTTCGGATACACTTCTCCATGACTTTTGGGGAGTTTTTGCTTTACGTCGTGTGTCTCGATCCTTCATATTGATTTTCGATAAATGATTCTTCACATCACTTTTGGATCTTTAGCAACAAAATATAGCCCTCATGCCTTGTTAGGGCCTTTTCTGACTCGCCAATCTTCGCGTCCCGCTTCAATAAGTTATGCCTTGGCTATGAACTCTAATCCATACCGAGCAACTTTTAAACGATCTGGGGCTAGAAGCTAAGTAACTTTTCAAATCGTACAACCTTATTTATTAGCAGATAAATTTATTAGTAAGCGATGGGAGAATAGGCTCATAATTAAGTCACATAAATTCACGAAAGAATACCGAACTTATAATTGGCTCTATCATCTCTCGTTCTCCATAGTTTAAAATCTCAAGTAATGAGACTCGTGGATGCTTAGCCTATTAAATCAAAGTTTTGGGTTTTCGAATCGCCTATAGGATCTTGCAAATTCTTAGACTCTTTCAAGTTTAGAAATCGCATCTTAAAGTTCCCTTGATAAACGACTCTCTAGGATCAATTATAGGAACTTGCGAAAAGTTCTTGTTCTTAACCCGTGAGAGTTAAGACTTTCGCGTTTTATAGCTCCCTATATAAAAGCCTAGCAAAACTTGACTTAAACACGTTAAGGATACTAGCTAGAGTAAACTCGGGTTGAGTCAAAAGATTCACAACGTTTGAAAATTAAAACCACTTATTAAACATTTATTCTAATAAGGAAAGAAAATAACTATACAACGGTAAAAAATTAATAGGCCAAAATAGATCAAAAATTTTGAAAAATGTCGAAAAATTGATTTTCCGGTTAAAATGAGGACAAATACAAGGAAAAGACCACTTAACTTCGATAGAAGTCCCCCCTACACTTAAGATAAACATTGTCCTCAATGTTTAAGCATGTGGGAGTAAACTCCCCTACACTTAGGACATTGTGCACGTTGTTTAAATCTCGTTAAGGAAAAGACAACTAAAGAGATTCCTATTTTAATATTGAGGAAATATAAAATAGTGAATCGAAAAGAGTTTAGGATAGAACCGGGAAGAAGTGGAACATAGAATCACGGGTCGTCAAGAATCATCAAGAGTGGATCATTGAAGCTCGAATCCCTGATTAAGAAGTGAGGAGAGGAAATAGCAATCCAAAGGGGTCTCCCCTACACTTATGATAAAGAAAGTGAAAAGATAGATGCATGGGTTGCCTCCCAAGAAGCGCTTGATTTTTGTTAACCGAGTCGTGAGCCTGACTCGACCTTGATCATCAATGGAAGAAGCATGAAACATATCCACCAGGATCAAAGACATAGTTTTAATCGAGCAAATAACACAGGCTTAAGGCGAACAAGGCAAGCCAAAGAAGAGTAGGCAGGGTTCCCTTAAGCAGTGACGGAGCACGGTGGAAGCAAGGATGAAGTGGTGCAAGCATGTCTTCAATGGTTCCAAAGATTTTTCCTTTTATTTCATCAAGTGGATACTGAGATGGCTTAAAGACTTCAATACCGGGGTCGAACACCTTTTCCTTTAAGGGAAAATAGCACTCAGGCTCAGCCGAGTGTGAAGAAGATCCGCAAAGAAGCACAACCTCGTCCTCAGAAGGGGGACAAAGAGGTGTCAAATCATATGTGCAACGGATTTCGGTGTCGACCGGTTTCTTCTCCTTTGACAAAATGTTCTTCAAATCCAAAGTAGGATTAAGACGATAATCTTCAAAGTCATAAGGAGGAGCATCACTCTCATGAGGGAAGTAAGTGTTGAGAAATTCAGAGAAGTCTTCCTCAAATGAGTAATCGTCCAAAGTAGGATCGAGTGATGGCGGAGGATCTTCATCATGTGAAGAATCGCTCGAAAGAGTATCAGCCTCATCGAAATCATCGAAAGTGGGCAGCTCGGGATACTCAGAAGTACAATCAAAATCATCCGAATCTGAGCTAGAATCATTATCATCATAAGCATCAAAGATCGGTGGCGAATCATAAATGGGAGAAGGTTCCAAAGTAGAGAGAGAATCATCCACATTATCTTCAAAGAGTGGATTATCAGTGGAAGAATCGAATAGAGGATTGTCGTAGACGACAAAGTCATCGAGAACATTTATCATATTCACTGATTCTCGGCCTCCAAAGGATTTGCCTGTAAGCTTCCCCATTTTAAAAACTTTTGAATCATCCCCGACTCGTAAGATTAACTCACCTTCGGCCACATCCACTAAAGCTCGTCCGGTTCTCAAAAATGGCCGACCAAGTATTAAAGGAATACGAGGGTCCATTTCATAATCAACTACGACAAAATCGACCGGGAAAGTAAATGTGCCAACTTTGATAAACACGTCTTCGGCTATACCAACGGGGTAAGCGAGAGTGCGATTTGCAAGTTCGAGAGTCATCTTTGTTGGAATGAGGTCGGGTAATGATAGTGTTTTCCAAACACTCAAAGGCATAAGATTAATACTAGCCCCGAGATCAGCAAGGGCAGTAAATTCTTCAGTTTTGTTGAACACGCAAGGCAACACAAAACGACCGGGATCTCCAAGCTTTTCCGGTAAATCTTTAAGAATAACTGCAGAGCAGTTTTCATTTAAGCGTGTGTTGGCGAGTTCAATCAGCTTCTCCTTCTTGCTAAGCAATTCCTTGAATGCTTTGACAAATTTCGGCATGTGGCAAAGTGCTTCAACAAGGCTAATGTTGATGGTCATTTTAGATAGCATATCCACATATTTCGATACTTGGCAGTCATTCTTGGTTAGATCATTGGTCTTGCCTATGCGAGAAGGGTATGGGATTCTAGGTTGATAGGGAGATGGTGAAGGTGTAGTTGGTGAAGGTTGGGATGTTGAAGGGTCCTTCCGAGATACAACGTCATGACGAGGCGGAGACGGTAATGGTGCACTAATACTAGGTGTAGGAGGAGTAGGGATACATGGTGG
Organism: Glebionis coronaria; assembly: GCA_025667525.1. Classification (NCBI taxonomy): domain Eukaryota; kingdom Viridiplantae; phylum Streptophyta; class Magnoliopsida; order Asterales; family Asteraceae; genus Glebionis; species Glebionis coronaria. The sequence goes on from CM046881.1 coordinate 172,770,036, forward strand.
TGGAGGAGGTGTAGATGATGGTGGTGGGATAGGTGGATTGACAATGGTAATTCCACTACGCGTAGTTATAGCACTCACATTAGCTCGCGGATTGGTGACGGTGTTTAAAGGTAGAGAACCCGAAGAAGAAGGTTGAGCTTCGGGCAAGAAACTAGCCAACAGATTCTTTAATTCAGTCGTTTGAGTGCTGAAGGAGGATTGAATATTATCACGAACCTCGGTTCTGATGTCATTTCCTTGCTTCAAGATATCTCCTTTCAAATTGATTATTTGGCTCTGTAGATTCTTGATTTGCTCACCTTGAGTTCTCATGATGGCATCAACATCGTGATTAATGGGTGGGTGTTGTTGGGTGGGTGGTTGATAAGGGTTAGAAGCACGAGGTGGGATTTGGTTGCTTCTATTGTAGTTGTTGGCGGGGTTTTGGTTTTGAGGAGAAAAACCGGGTGAAAGGTAGTTGTTAGAACGGTAGCTCAGCAGATTTCTATCCCCTTGTTGTCTAGCTTGGTAATTTTCCGGTGAATAATTACCGTAAGCAGCATACACATTTTCCAGATTTCCTTGTGTCGAAGGACAATCGGTGTATGAGTGAGGACCGCCACATGTTTCACAAGGATTAGCAACCGCTTTAACTTGTTGTTGTTGTTGGTTTGAAGCGAGAAGCGTAATACTTTTGCTCATTTCGGTCATCATGTGGGTGAGTTCGGTCATCTCAGGGTTTGCTGAGGTGGAGGAAACATTGACTCTCGGGTTGTTCCTAGAAGAAGCAGAGGAATCCCAGTTCTTGTGATGAGTAGTCATGTTCTCTATTAGCTCTCTACACTCCTCGGGTCTCCTTTTCATGAATGTGCCACCGGCGGCTGCATTAATCGTATCACGATCTCGAAAAGTCAAACCGTTGTAGAAAGTATCGATTAAGGTCACAGGGAGCATGTTGTGATTTGGACATCTATCGATCAAGACATTATATCGCTCCCAAGCATCAAAAAGAGATTCATCAGGGTCTTGCATGAAACCGCTGATCTGATTGCGAAGGCTTGTGACCATGGATGGTGGAAAGTAGCGCGACAAAAAGCGTTGAGTCATGTCATCCCAAGTGTGAATAGAATTATTCGGGAGACGATCAAACCATTTCTCGGCATGATGCGATAAAGTATGTGGGAAGAGTTGTAGGAGAAGTACATCCATTGTGGCCCCAGGCAACTTCATGCTTTGGGTGATTGTAATGAACTTGTCGAGGTGTTTGTTGGCATCATCATCAGGCAATCCTCTGAATGGGTTTGTTTGCACTTGCTGAATCATGTGGTGCTTCAACGAAAACTCAGGAGCGTTGATTTGCATCGGCGCAATCGGTCCTCCTCGTCCAAACATGGTTGGTTGACAAAGTTCCTCCATGGTCCGAAGATCGGGTTGTGGAAGAGCATTGTTGTTGTTATTATTATTATTGAGGTGCGGTGGAATGTTGCTGTTGTTAACACCTGCCATATCTAAATCTTCTTGAGGCTCGGGCTCTTGATAATTAGAAGATCTAGTACGCATACACCTGAAAATGCAAAAGAAAACAAAACCAAACACAAAGACAATATGTAAACACAATAAAGCTAAAATCTTTTTGGATTTTTGAATTTTTTTTTTAATTTTTATGGTTTTTTTCAATTTTTTAATTTTTATGATTTTTTGAATTTTTTATGCAAGAAAAGTAACGCTCACAAGTGAACGGATCCCAAAAAGCAACGTGTCTCTCACAGAAAACCGTCAATCTTAACGAAAAGAGCCGGCAGCGGCGCCATTTGATACAAGGCTTTTGCCTGTATAAAAATTAAAGTTCGTATTCTCGGTATCTTAACGATTGATCTAAGCTCTCTATGTGTGACTCAATTGATCTTTGGTGAATCAAATATTTTTGGTTGTTTTTAATAAAAGGTGCAAAACAATTAAAGTAAAGGTGCTCTTAAAATAAATCTAAGTCTAATTAAAATAAAGGTGCAAGTAATTAAAGATGTGACTGAAATTAAAGGGCACTAAAGTAAATGACACAAACTTAAATCTAACTAAGGCAAACTTAAAACGCGACTAAAACTTAAACTAAGGCAAAACTAAAATAAAGCTAAGGCAAATAAACTTAAAGTGCAATTAAAATAAAGGCGGGAAAAATAAGCTTGAAAATAAAAATCAAAGACAAAAGCTAATAAGAACCTGAATACAGCTCATTCGGAATAAACCTTCGTTTGGAACAATCACTCGTCCGGAATGTCACCTTCGGTTGAAATGATTCTTCTTCGCTCGGAATATTACCAAAATCCTTGATCCGGAACAAATTGATCTGAATATGTCACTTATCCAAAACAATCCTTCGTTCGGAACTTTGCTGATTTGGAACTTCTAAATCTTGCCTTGATCCGGAAGTTTTGATTAACCCTTGATTCGGAAGATTCCGAATGAAGTCTCCTTGATTCGGAAGTTTAAAACTTCCGAATGAACAATCTCTGATCCGGAACTAGCCCCTTGATTCGGAAGTTTATTCGGAACTTTTAAGTTCCGAATGAACAGTCCTTGGTTCGGAACTTTGGAAACTTCCGAATGAGTGATCACTGATCCGGAACTTTTGGAGTTCCGAATGAACAGTGCTTGATCCGGAACTTTTGAGTTCCGAATGAAGCTTTTCTGGTTCGGAACTTTTGAGTTCCGAATGAATGACTCTTGAGTCGGAACTTATCCTTCGTCCGGAACTTTGAAAGTTCCGGATGAACAAGCTTGACTCGGAAGATTTGTTGAGCTTAAAATCTTCCGGATGAACCCTTTGATTCGGAACTTTGGAAGTTCCGAATGAGCACTTTCCCTCCTTCTTGGTTCGGAAGTTTACCTGGAAAGATCAGAAACACAACAAACACCCCGAAGAACAAGGGAATAACAGAAACAATGGATCTAAAGAAGATTAATCAAATTTAACACAACGATTAAGCTAAACAGTAACGAATCAACAGATAAACAAAAACAAACAATTAAAAACAAGAAATCAAAAAACTTTAACCACAATAATCAAAAACCACTTGGATCAAAATAAAAGCATGAACATGAACATAAACATAAACACATAAATCAAAGAATAAGAAAGGTAGATAAGAGATTGACAAGATAAAGTAAAGATTGACAATAATTAAATGAAAACTTACTTGAAATTAAATGAATTTAAGGTGCAAGACAATGTATTTAAATTTGACAAGAAAAGTAAATGACAAGGTATTTAAATGGTGGAAGAGCTAATTGTCACACTTAGCCAACAACATGAAAAATTAACAATCCTAATCTATATATAGGGGAGGATTAGGAAGCTTCCTCCCCTCCTTCATTTCTTGTTAATTGCTAGATTAAGTCCTTTCTTCTTAATTCTTCATTAGTTACACCATTAGTCCTTTTCTTCTAATCTTCTTTAAACTTGAACTTTGAGGACTTTTGGCTTCGGGATTTCTTTGAACTCGTCTTTAAATTCTTCAATAAAATAGACTTGAATTCTTCGGCTTTTGATAAACTTCCGTATTTTGACTTTTTCTTCGATAAATCTTCAGAATTGGTCGTGGACTTCCGTTCTTTTTACACTCTTGACTTCTTGACTCCGTCTTTCATCTTTTTCTTCAATAAAAGTCCGTAAATGCCCGTGAATTTCCGTGTTTTCTCCACTTTTCGTCCTAAATCACAACAAAAACACAAACCACGCATAATTCCGACATAAAAGACATAAAATACACGTTTTGGTCCGGTTATTATTGTAATTAAGTGGTAGAAAAGATGGGTGTTTACACACCTATCAGTTGTGAACTGCATCACTAGGTCCATGACGACTTGTCTATCATAATCATCTTTTGTGATTCTGATAGTAGATGTATTAACCTAGTTCTGCATAAGTTGTATGGAGGGCTTCTTTGTTTATAATCCTTACATTCTTTTTCATTCTTTAACCCCTTCAATGATTACCGAGATGCCATCACTAGCACCTTGTTGTGATTGTTCTAGTGCTAGCTTAAGTTATTAGTATGCCTTTAGCGTTGTTTATGTTCGACTCCATCTTTCCTAAGGACAAATGTTTCTTATTATGGGATGTCCTTGGGTAGATCCCTTCGGTTCTGGTTGGATCATAAGACTTAATTTTCGATCCAAAACCACCTTTTGACTTTATCGTACAGTTGTGAGTGAATTGGTTGTTTGGGTATAGATCGTAAGCACATAACCATTGAAAAATCAATCAAAGTGTTTAATAGAAATCAAAGATTTTAACACTTTAAAATTTTACTTTTATGAAATACTCCTCCTGCACACATGCATCGATACTCGAAATAGGTTTGCATGTGAAAAAAGAATTGCACTTGAGTCTTTAAAAACACATTTTTCTATATTACATTTTAATCATATTTTCTCTCTTATCTATAATAGAAAATCTTTTGAAATCATAGATACCAATTAATTAAAATGACATTTTTGAAAAATTATGTGGGGAGGAAAATGTATACGCAACATGAATTGTGGAATTTTTTTCTTGTTGCTCCCCTTTTACTATATACGTGTTTCATTACTTAATCAAAATTTTGACGCCAAATGATAAAATCAATGGACTACACACGATATCAAACTTAGGGCATTGTCCTCATACTTAAAATATGCATAGAACAAAATGTACAAGTTTACATTAATGTTATACATTCATGAACATATTCTCTCTTTCCAAATACGATAAACACTTGAGTTATAAAATCATTTATTTTCTTCATCGTCAAGTCATTAATTGTTAATATTAATATGACTTGTTAGTGATAAGATCACAAGCAGCACATGTCTATTTAATCTCTATTGTAGTTCCAAATACTTATTTAAATAATAAGAGTTAAGCGTTAGAAAATCTTTGTGTATTATACTTATTATTTAAAGTGTTTTTATTTACCTTACTTAACCATGGGTTAGAATAAACAAGCTTATATCTCCCATTTAATTAGATAATATTACATTAATGCCTTTTCAGTAGTAAAACGCAATGTTGCCACTGAATTTGACAATATTACAAATGTTACTTCACCAATGAAAAGTAAATAGCGGGTTGTTTACATTCCTACTCACTTTAAATGCCCATAAGTAACAATTACTTATATATTATAGAGAGTGTATGAATTTTTACCATGTTGATGAGGGACCATCCATCATGCTTTCATTAACTTAAAAACTGGCAAGCAATTTCCTCCATATTAGGCCTACCATTCAATAAGAGTGTTAGTTTCTACTTGTGTTAAAACATAATAACTAGGATAAATTAAGCTAGTTATAATCACAATAAGGAAAAAAGAATTCATTTTGTTCTTACCGATTCTAGCCTTAAGGGTGCTGATATGTAAAGAACAAATAGAAACATTGCTTACCTAGCGATTGCTAAGAGACTTATTAGTTTGAAATATTTTCAAAACTTAAATAAGAGTAATAAGATCTACTTGAAACAATAAGTTCTGCAAATTTACTTAAACATTTATGTTATCTTAAAGATTGACAATTACAGTAATTCAATCATACATATTATAGCTTATTCTAACAAGGAAAAAGAATATGTATATGTCTTTTTCTTTCTGACAAGGAAAATAGACTTTGTTTGTAGAACAAACATAAGTTTATTGTACTTTTTGCAATAATACTTTTAAAAGAATCAATAATTCAATTTTAGTATTTTGATAATACATCCTTTAAAGAAAATTAAATTCTCATGTATATAAATAAACATTTAAAGAAAAGAAACTTTGTTTGTAGAACAAACATAAGTTTATTGTACTTTGTTGCAATAATACTTTTAAAAGAATCAAAAATTCAATTTTAGTATTTTGATAATACATCCTTTAAAGAAAATTAAATTCTCATGTATATAAATAAACAATTAATTATCTAAAAGCTATAATCAACCAAGACATACCACCACCACATCAGTTAATTTGCTAGTGATGATGGTATTCAAGGGATAATTTGACGTTCAATAATTGCATCCAATACAACTTCTATAGTTATGGAATTCTACTTTATGTACATTACTTGTGATAAATTTAATAGCGAAAAAGTGAGCACGTTTATCCTCAGTTGCCACAAGTTAAGGTCTTACATATCTTAACAGCTTAAGTCGTTCAACAAAAAATTGTGATTATATATAACCAACTGTCTCACAATTAGGTGTATTATATCACCTTGGGTTAGACAACCATTACAGTTTCACGTATTATGAAAATAGTAAGTGCAAGTGTTTTTAGTGGTTGGATGACAAACAAACTATTTGAAAGGGTATAATTTTAAAAATGTCAAAAACATGTACAAAGAGCATGTAACATCTTTGTATAATGAAGTTTAGTAAAACCTTTTACTCAATTAAGTTAAATATTAATAGACATTACCTTTTTAACTCACAAATCAACTGTATAAGTGATATAAAAAATTGACGATTCAACGTGTTTTTTGTTTAAATAAGTTTATTTTTTAACTCACAAATCAACTGTATAAGTGATCTAAATCGACTCCATGTCACGTCAGAGTATAGCTCGTGTCTTCCCCAATCTTAGCTAAAAAACTACAAAGTTGTAGATCTATGAATCATGGACCTCCCACAAAATTTTTGGATTGTTTAGACATCCAATGAATTTATTATGATTTTTTTTAGTGACAGGGGTCAAACAAAACCTCTTAAAAAATACACAATATTTATGTTAAGATTCGTCTTTAATCATCAATTAAGCATGCGTAAACTTGCATAATTTTATAGCCATATATCAAATATCAAAACTCGTAATCCATGGTAAACTTGCATAATTTTCATGGATCTATCATATTAACTATTAATAAACTGATACATAACAACTAATTTACATTTTACAACATATTTATCTACAAATTGCACACAACTTAAGCTTTGTCTAATTTATTTTATTTTAACCCTAATTAGGATTTATAAAAACCTAACATCAAATAAAATAATTTTAGAACGTCAAATTAAGTTTATGCAATTTAGATCCTTCGTTTTTTAATGTAATTAAAAATCTATACGAACGGCTTGTGTTGGCACGGTTAGAATTTACATCTATAAACCATTATAACTTATTATAGATCGCGAGTACGCAGCAGAATAAATACAAGATCACGTATAAATGAGTGATTAACGTACCTTACTTTACAATTGATGAATCGTGAAGAATGAATGATGAACCCTATGCCTTAGGGGTTTAGGTCAAACCTCCAGGAACACCAAGAAACTAATTGAAATTCAAAGTATGAATCCTCTATGGTTTCACACACACATTTGTTAGCAATTCAATTAGAATGCTAGTTCTTGATAAGCAATAAGCAAAGCAAATCACTTGATCTTAGATTGATCATATCAAAACCCTAATAGGAGGGGTAATCGATTGACTCCAAGAGAGTAAAGGGGGGGGGGGGGGGGGAGAAGTACGCTTTGCTTAGTGTTTTTTACACACAAGATTAGCCAAATAATGAATCCTAAAATTCATTATACAGGCATAATTACTTGGTGACCAAGCAAACCCGTACAAGCCCAAGGGGCAAAAGAAAAATTTTCTTTTTCTTCAATTTATTATTTAGTCCTTTAACTATTAACGACTATTAAATAAACTTTGTTAAGTAACCAATTAATTAACGTTCGTTAGCTTATTGTTATATAATTAATTAATACACTATTAATTAATTCTATACAATTGAATTCCAACGTATCGTGTATGTCTCCATAGGCTCGAGACTTTTTCGAAACATATATTATTTACGTATACATATTCCTCCAAAAATAACTTGGGATCACTTCAGATCTCCCACTGGTTGAGCAAGATCCATCCCAAGAAAGAAGCAAGAAAAGAAAGAGGATCGAACTAGATCCTGAAATAAAAGTCCCTGGTTTAGAGTGCAACAAATCACTTCTTATGTTCCATTTGTAAATGGAATGGTTATTGAGGAGCCTGAATGGGGTATCTTTTTTATTAATGAATTTGGTGAGAACACATTTTAATGATGAATGATATTTATAAGGTAATCACTAAAGCTCTCCTGATTTATCTTACAATAACTACACACTTTCTAACATAATAGAAAATGAGGTATTCTAAGAAACTCAGGGAGATGATAAGCCAAAGATGTAAAACCTGTAAATTTCAGGTTTTGATTATGACATCGTTGTACTCGTCACCTCATGATATCTATATATATTACCACCTTTGCATGAAATCTTTGAGCAATCATATGAATCGTACATGAGCATACATCATTGAAATCATCAGAACATAGAAACATTTGATCATATGACATTATATTATGATTATGAGTATTTATTCATAAGGACACGGTCACATTTGTATGACTACATTATATGAGCATACGAGGTTTTAAACAATCATTCATTTGGGACTATTAAGTCACCTGAAACACATGATCATAAGCATTCATCAATTTGATTTATAAAAATCTAAACCCATGATCACAATTTAATAACAATTACCAAAGAACTACTTTATGTTTCAAAATCTATAAATATATATTTTACTCACCTCACAAACAATACTATGATACGACATAAACTACTTTTTGTTATTAGACATTACAATTATCCACTCTAACTCATTTTCACAAGTGTCATACATTTTAAATAAAAGAAATTATACATTTGTTTAATTATGACTATACTTTCACCAAGGATCCCAAAACTTAACCAAATTGACTTAGGACTTGAACCTACTTCTACTATATTATACCTAGACTCCTAATAACCATACCGAAACACCAAAAATCAACTAAGAACTATCCTAGACCCAACATTCTAGCCGAATACCTCTCAACACATATTTACACTAACTTAAAATCATTAAAACTTATACTAGACAACTTGACATGTACCATTAGCTACTCATTAAAACCATACACTATTCAAGTCACCTCACTTTCTCTTGACTAACAAAAACCGCCGGCTATACATTAAACAAAAGGCAGTGTGTACATATGTTGCCATTAATGGGAAGTACTATGATATCTTAGTGCTTGGATATGCCATGTAGTAAACCTAAGACAACTAACACATACCCCTTTCCTTTAGACGTGTAGAAACCCCAAGCCACACAAACCTTGCATCATGTACAACACCCTCATTATAGTTACACTATACCAGCACAAATTTTCCCATTTGACATACATAGATGTGACGGATGGGGAGTTTCCAAAAGCCAAATGTACATCCATTGCATTAATAACCTAGTACTACTTGTACTTGGGAAATCACTTCATATCTAGCCAAAGCTCTCTCTTGCCGTGGCTTAACCCCAATCCACACACCTCTCCTTCATCAAATATATTTAGCAACTTGAACTATCACTCCTCACCCTCACACACTCATTTTCGGATCTCATAACCTCATAAAACGCCTAGACGCAACAAACACTTACACTAAACATTTACTACACCAAAATATTGGTTCCTAAGCATTTATAGCTAGTCTATCCAAGAATCCTTAGCATTCAAGACAAGTTAAGACCCTCCTAGGTCACGTCTAAGAAGAACCTGACGCATAGAAGCCCTAGTTCTTGATCAACCATCATCTTCTCCACCAAAACAAGTAAATTTAAACCTCTATGGCTCTATTTCAATCCTTACATACTCCTCATTACATGTCATGCATGTAGAAACCTAGAAAACGAAACTATGGATGCATGCACACGTAAAATTTATACCAAGACTTAACTAGTAAACACTTTGGCTTGATTTCGTGTTAGGATTAGACGAATCTAAACCTTAAACCTATGGAACCATGCCTTAAAGATATAGACCTAGCAAAACTAGGGTAGTGCACTAGATAAACTAAGCAATAAGCTCAAACTATAAGCCATAAGTTTCGGCTTATATTAAGCCGAGACAAATAAGCCCATAAGTTTATTTTAAGCCGAGACAAATAAGCCCATAAGCTTATTTTAAGCCGAGATATATAAGCCCATAAATTTATATAAGCCGAACATAAGAATCCCACTTGTATAAGCCTTTAATAAGCCATGAGTCGAATAAGCCATTATACGGCTTATCATTATAAGCCGAGACACAAATAAGCTATAAGCTATAAGCCGAGAACCCTATAAGCCCATAAGCCCAATTAACTAGTTTGGGTTTATTAGTTTTGCCTAATAAGATTTTTAGTAACTCAAACAAGCCCGTTAGGCCCTTTAAATCCAAACCGTGACCCTATTGGGCCAACCAAGCCCAATCCCATTTTTGGGAGACTTTTCGGGCCATATTTGTAAAGTGGTGAAAGTAATAGTCACAAATGTAAATATATAAAACAAGTATATAATTTTCGTGACTTTAAAGAAGTATAAGGATCAAATTTGTCATTTATAAAAGTGTAGGGTGCGTTTGTGTTTAAACCGAGAACCAACCAAACCATAAGGACTATTTTTGTCACTTTGGAAACTTATATAAAACCCTAGGTTACTTTTTGTGCCCCAAATAAATGTTTTCGAGACCCAAGGGACTAGTTGTGTCATTTTTGAAACTTAATACAAGCCCTAGCCCCCTTATTAAATGTTTTCGAGACTTAAGGGGGTGTTTTGCCGTTTCACAAAGATAAACCGAGCCTTAGGGACTCAGTTGTAATTATTTCGAGACTAGGAAAACCTAGGGACCCAAACTGCCACATACCGAAAGTATTGTAAGCCCTAGGGGGTGTTTTTGGAAATAAACTTAACGAATGAGGACTAACGAGGTGAAACACTTAACAAACTAAACCCTAAATGGTATTTTGGAAGCTACTATGCTACAAGGACTTGAATGTAATTTTAATTTAGTTAAAAATATTAATAAAGTATTTTATTAATAAATTAAATTAATTATTTTGGCTATTAAATAAATACTAAGATTTATTTACAAGACTTAATACACACACGAACCATATTAAATATATTTGGATCCTTAAGAAAATTAAATGGAATATATTATTTTCTTACAACTAATTAAATTCAATAAAAATCTATTTATTTAATTTATTACACTTTTATTGGAAAATCTAAATATATTTTTAGAGACTAAAAATATATTATATTATTGACAGCTCACTATAAGTTGAAGCACTTAAACAATCGTAACGACTTATTAATTCGTGATCATGCATTTTCATCAGTTACATTTATTTGCGCATTATTATTGAGCATTTACTGAGTCATACATAATTTACTTAGGTATTTCTACTAATTCGTGATTATACTGTGCCAGTTTATTCAGTGACATCACCACTACATCGTTACCACTAAGGTGAGTTCATGGCCCCATCTTTACTGTATTTAAAACTGGGGGAGAAAACATACTTAACTTTTTATATGCAAACATGCACGGATAACATCAACACATAACAACTTATTGCCTATTGTTTGTCCCATTCCCGTGGACTGTAATAGTTAGTAGTGTAGCACGAAATGTTATGAATAGATCTATTCAGGTATTGACAACACCCGGCCTGCGTGACTTGCTATCACGAAACGCTTAGGCCAAGCAACAGGTTTATTTCATTATCGGACTGAGGGAAATAACATCGGGTTTGACCATAATGGCGCCTGAGCATCATGTCTAGCTTCTATTACAGGGCAATAGGAACTTCTATAGTATTGGCTGTGATTGTCCTACTATGATCGTGGTGTTTGGCATATTAGTACATTTATTTATTAAATTAAACCTGTGAATTCACCAACCTCGTGTTGACCCCCACATTTTATTTTATATATTTTCTCTGGAAAATAAACAGGTTAATGCATTGGATTCCAGCATCATGTTACCATCGGGATGGGATATTTTTCACATTATTAACAAATGTTGTTTTCAGACAAGATACTAAATGTGTACAATTTAATCCATGTAATATGTTTTTAAATGACTATTATGATCATTGCTCTATATACTGTGTGCTATCGATCCACCAAAGTAACACCCCACGTACTTTTCCGCGGCATTTGACCATTATGGGGGTGTTACAAAAGACAAGACAAAGAGAAGCTAATATTGACTAAGAAAGTGAAGATATAGCCCATGAGACTCTGATCCCTGAAATTACTTTGAAAATTTTGACTTATTTTGTACTAGACTAATAGAGCCATGTAATGAATGAATAAAAGTACTTATGTTTATCAAAGTTCCTCATTACTTTATAGTTTTTTTCTATAAGAAGAAGCACATTTGCTCACTAATAAGAGGAAAGGGTAAAGTGGAGAGGCAACCCTTTTCCACTTTGGCCACACTGCTGTCACATCATCGCTACATCATCACAAATCAACAAACCAAACACCCCCTTGTAGTGGCACACACTTCCCTTTTCACTTTAGTCCCACCACTATCTTTGTTTTTTTCTTTTTTATTTTTCACTCAAATTAAAATTCATTTTATTACATTAAAAATACAAATACATAAATTAAAATACACTACGAAAGTAAAAATACAATTCTAAACTAAAATTGTCTTAAAAAGTTACGAAAATTAGAAAATTTAAACCAAAAAATGATAAATACCAAACCATATGGGTAGAAATCATAAATGTAATATTAAAAAACATTAAACTGTATCTATCTTCTTTTTCAATACAAACACACACACACACACACACACACACACACACACACACACACACTGAAAATAAAAAATTGAAGAAAAAATAAAAAGAATAGAAGGTATCATTTCTCTCTCCTCGTCGTTGCTTCGCCGTTTAGGCGACGAGGTCGCGACGAGCAAAGGGGGTGGGTTTGGCGGTGAAGGTTGGCGAAGGCCGGCGAGGTTGCCACCTCAGCTCGGTGAGCCCTCCTTCGTCGTTATACCCCCTGCTCTAATATAAATAACTTAGGAAATGTTTATCCAAACAAAGAAAGATTGTTAGATCAATTTAGTGCCTAACGATCTTACTTTAAGATTTGATAATAAATAGCCTAAGTGTAAATATCTTTGAACATTAAAATGACACTAAGTGAATAGTCACTCATCATGTTGCCTTCAAGACTCTCAACTTGAGTCTAAGAGAAAAACTCGAGCATTTAATGATGTGACAATTAGTGAATAATGTACATGATACAAAGAAGAAGGTGATGGGTTGAGTGAGTTGTGGCAATAAACTCACTAAGCCCCATATGATCACCTCAATCATGATGAAATCATGGAGAGCTATGAAGACTAAAGAATAGGTAGGATAAGTTTAAAGTAAATAAGATCAAAGAAAAACACACAATTTTAAACTTACCTTTTGGGATAGACAAGGGGACTACCTTTGTAAATGGCATAGTCCTCGGAGTTAGAATAAGCATAGACAAAATGTACTTTAGTACCTACCTGTAACGATGTAAGATGAATTGCACATGACAGTCAGTCCTTTGTTCTATCTAGCACCTTAGATATATAAATAGCTTGCATTGTAAAATAGTAGAATATGTTTATGCATTAAATATTATACATCGTTAATATTAATATGAATTGTTAGTGAGGATATCACACACTAGACATTGTCTATTCAATCTTGTTGTAGTTTTTCATACAAAGGGTAGACTTGTTTAAATAATAAAAACTAAACGTAGGAAATATCCTTGTGCTTTTTATTTATTATTTAAAGTATTTTTATTTACATTAATTTACCATGAATTAGATTAAACAAGTTAGGCACACACGAGCTTCGATACGGGGCTGCTTGTTTTTTTGTTCGATAATTTTCTATTATATGTCAGTTTTAACGTCTGGAACATCAAAAATATACAAATGGATTGGCGGCGTTCCGCGTATGCAGTCTTGTGATTCTACCTAGTGTCTGGTGCTAAAGTGAACTAAAGTAATTCATATATAAGGTTTTGTATTCCTTTTAAGCTCTAAAACATTTATCGCAGTTAAGAACATCTAGCCAAAATATTAAACATTTTTAAGTATGTATATACACATAATTATCAATAGAATAACAATGCAAAGAGAAAGAGTAGTAAAAGGATACTCCTGTACAACAAAACCGCAACAACAAAATACATTTAAAGACTACTAACAGCGCAGGAGGCTAACTCTACCAGACGTTACTCTTTTTGCTTCGGAGCAGCTGTGATTTTACTAAATCTTTGTTGTTCGCTTTCCCCGTCTCTTTTAGCACTTTCTTTTACTCCTTAAGTGTCATTTTATGTACTTTCAACATGATGCTTTTTATATACAATCAAGTGACATGTTGTCGATGGGATTTAAAACTTGCACTTGCAACTTCTACTCATGACAAATGTAGCATTCTAGATTGCGCCAACGAATCCCATTGAACTATACCTGAAAAAGTAAACTACATTTGAGGAATGTCAAGGCGATGGAAAAGGCTAGTCAGAGCATGCTAAATTTTAGACAACAACTTTGCATCATTACCAACATAGTTCCGCTATAAAATATTATAAATGTTTAAACCAAAACAATCTAGAAAGTGATATGAACACATATTTCTGACCAAGACCACTGCATATAGTTACAGAACTACCATGAACAACGAAAAACCTTATGTACTGACGTTACCAATATGATTTTCCAACTATTAAGTCATTTACTAACCATACCAATATGCTTTTTAAAACCATTCAAAAATTAAATCATTTAAACAAGTTCAGGTCTTAAGTAGCGATACACGTGGAGAAGCTGCCATATATTTCATTCCATCAATTAGTAGTTGCATTTGACAATTTGTTAGAAGTAAGCAGTAGTAGTCAAGTAGAAATGAAAGATTATGAAACATAAATCTTAACGTCAGTTTTCCTTTCATAATAGCCTTTTGTTCTAATACAAAGAAGATCGACTTATTTGCCTTTTTAGAATGCAATGAGTATATTTGGCTCAGATCCACGATGTTGTAAAAATCGCGACACGCTAGTCGGCCAGTCGACCACCTTGTAGCTTGTAATTATTCTAGGTGAGATTAATCGATGATTAATCGGATTGGAATTTTTAGCAAATTTTTGGTATTTTCAGGAAATTTTTGGTATTTCCAATAAGTTTTAGCTATTTTTGGCTATATTCTTATTAAAATACAACTTATCATACATATACATAGTTATAAGTGATAAATACATGTTTACAGTGGGTTTTCAGTATTTTTGGCAAAAATTGCAAGTTTTCGGCAAGTTTAACCTCCCTTGACCATCGTTGACCACAGTTGACCGCCATTAATCGCCTTTTTCATTAATCGGCAAGGTAGAGGGCCTTGTAGTGATTAATCGACGATTAATCGGCCTTATTGACCCTTTTTTGCAACATTAACCGGTAAACACTCTTAGTAACAGAAATATGAGTCAAAACAAAGTCATTATCTTTGTTTTCTAAGAAGAAAAAACAAAGGTCTAAATATTTTTTACCTCAGTTTTCCGCCCAGTTTTTCAAAAATAATGCACAACGCACCAATAAACCGAACCAATGATATAATCCCAAAAACAGTAAATGTAGCACAAAACCAACATTAAAGGTTAAATCATTACTTGTTTTAGACTCGCTTTTTAAGACCATATACATATCCATCACCATCAACTAAATACTTGAGAACCACTGTTGAAGCTAAATAAGCAACAAAATAATTTCATTATACAACCTTCTAAATATTATAGTAATTCACACATGAATACATTTTATGTTTAGAGGCCTATCATGTAAACCTTGGAATTCATTGTTAATCAAAGTCTAGAATTGGAAAAACCCAAAAACTCGCTCATTATCTTGTGGAACAAAGTAAAAACCAAAGTTTACTCTAAACATGGCCTATATCCAAAAATTCCTCGGAACACAACCAAGATCTAAACTTAAACCAATATCTAAATCGTAAAACCAACTAAGGTTGATACTTACTAATTAGAGCTTGATGGATGCATTTCATAATTTTCAATTTAATAATTAAGCCATTTTCTGGTCACATAAACGAACACAAACACCCCCTTATTTCACAATCATTGAGATGAATCTGAAAGACAAAATGAGGCTCAGGTAGGTTGGTAATAGAAAAAATCAGACATCCGCCATGGCTGCAAACCTAGTAAAGTTGCCTCACCAAGACGTAGACGTTCACAGCTTTAATCAAGCCTGACAAACTCATCACATCTACCAAACGTTTTGTCACACATATCTACAGATCCGAAGAAGACGATATCTCATTTTTAGAAAGAGGTGTGTTAGGATATGTGTTTGGGGCTACTAGGTGTGGGTATATGTGTGTGTGTGTGTGGGGCTGTGTGTGTGTTTTGATATAAGTCATGGTTCAGGAACAATCCAGAGAGAAAGAGAAAGAGAGACATGGAATTGTGAACGGGTGAAACTGATGACACGTGTAATGAGATTTTCCCACCAAAAAAGATAGGAAAATATTAAAGAAATCGCTACTACTCAATCCGTGAGTAACTACCACTACGTAAAATAGATAGAAGTAAGTAGTAGTAGTCAAGTAGAAATGAAAGATTATGCAACAGAAATCTTGACACGAGTTTTTGTTTCATAATAACCTTTTAATTATAATAAAAAGAAGATCGACTTATTTGCCTTTTTAGAATGCAATGAGTATATTTGGCTCAGATCTACCAACCGGTAAACACACTTAGTAACAGAAATTTGGGTCAAAACAAAGTCATTATCTTTTTTGTCTAAGAGGAAAAAACAAAGGTCTAAATATGTGCTTTAACTCCCTTTTCCGCCCAGTTTTGCTAAAATAATGCACAATGCACCAATAAACCGAACCAATGGTGTAATCCTAAAAACAGTAAATGTAGCACAAAACCAACATTAAAGCTAGAATCTTTACCTGTTTTAGAATCGCTTTTTAAAACGATATACATATCCATCACCACCAACTAAACACATGAGAATCACTATCGAAGCTAAATAAGCAACAAATTCTTTTCATTTTGCAACCTTCTAAATATTAATGTAATTCGCACATGAATACATTTTATGTTTAGAGACCTCTCATGTGAACCTCAGAATTCACTGTCAATCAAAGTCTAGAATTGGTAAACTCGAAAACTTGTTCATTATAGTGTGGAACAAAGTAAAATCCAAACTTTACTAGTTAACATGGCCTATATCAAAAAATTCCTCAGAACATAGCCAAGATCTAAAATTAAACCAATATCTAAATAGTAAAGCCAAATAAGGATGATACTTACTAATTAGAGCTTGAAGGATGCATTTCATAATCTTCAATTTAATAATTAAGCGATTTTCCGACCACATAAGTGGAAACAAACACCCCTTTATTTCACAATAATTGAGATGAATGCAAAAGACAAAATGAGGCTCGGGTAGGTTGGTAATAGAAAAAAGCGGACATCTGCCATGGGTGCGAACCTAGTAAAGTTGCCTCGCCGAGACGCAGACGTTCATATCTTTAATCAAGTCTGAAAAAACTCATCACAACCTCTTATATTCAACATATCCCATAATACATGTTATAGTTTGTACCAAACCTCTTGTCACACACATCTACAGATCCTATTTTTTTAGAAAGAGGTGTGTTAGGATATGTGTTTGGGCTACTAGGTGTAGATATATGTGTGGGTGTGTTTAGATATATGTCATGGTTCAGGAACAAACCAGAGAGAAAGAGCAAAAGAATGAGAAAGAGAAAGAGAAAGAGAAAGAGAGACATGGAACTATGAACTAGTGAAACGACGACATGTGTAATGGAGATTTTCCCACAAAAGAAGATATGAAAATATTAAAAAATTCGTTACTCTTCGTTCCGTGAGTAACTACCACTACGTAAAACAAATAGAAGTAAGCAGTAGTTGTTAAGTAGAAATGAAAGATAACACAACATAAATCTTTTCCTTTCATAATAGCCTTTTATTCTGAATACAAAGAAGATCGGCTTATTTGCCTTTTTAGAATACAATGAGTATATTTGGTTCAGATCCACCAACCGGTAAACACTCTTAGTAAGAGAAATATGGGTCAAACAGAGTCGGTATCTTTGTTTTCTAAGAGGAAAAAACAAACGTCTAAATATATATTTTTAACTTCATTTTCCACCAGTTTTGCAAAAATATGCACAATGCACCAATAAACCGAATTAATGACATAATCCCAAAAACAGTAAATGTAGCACAAAACCAACATTAAAGGTTGAATCTTTACTTGTTTCAGACTCACTTTTTAGAACCATATACATATCTATCACCATCAACTAATCACCCGAGAATCACAGTTGAAATAAATAAGCAACAAGTTCATTTCATTGTACAACCTTCTAATATTACTGTAATTCACACCTGAATGCATTTTATGTTTTGAGACCTATCATGTAAACCTAAAAATTCATTGTCAATCAAAGTCTAGAATTGGAAAACCTGAAAAGTTTCTCATTATCAAAATCATATAACCACAATTATAAGGATGAAAATCCTTTGCCTTTTATTAACGAATATGAATTGTGGAACAAAGTAAAAACCAAAGTTTACTCTAAACATGGCCTATATCCAAAAATTCCTCAGAACATAGCCAAGATATGAACTCAAAATCAATATCTAAATAGTAAAACCAACTAATGATACTTACTAATAAGAGCTCGATCGATGCATTACATAATTTTTAATTTAATAATCAAGACATTTGCCTGCTACATATGCGAACACAAACACCCCCTTATTTCACAACCATTGAGATGAATGTGAATGAGAAAATGAGGCTCATATAGGTTGGTAATAGAAAAAAGCGGACATCCGCCATGGCTGCAAACCTAGAAAAGTTGCCTCGCCAAGACGCAGACGTTCACATCTTTAATCAAGCATGTCAAACTCATCACAACCTCTTATATTCAACATTCACATCTTGTAAAAAAGAAAATCAAAGCAATTCAATGGCTCAAGCATAACACACAACACATTTATGGCTTTAGCTAAACCTATTCACGTGCTATACGAGTCCATAAGTCTGAAAGGCATAAATTTAACCATAAAAATGAATGTGAAAGCAGTTTCTCAAACATAATACGCAACACATTTTACGCTTTTCAGACTCATGGAGGCATTTGTTATTTGTTTGTCTAACAATTCAGTGACTCAAACATAACAAACAACACATTAAAATGTAGACATTTGTTATTTGTTTGCCCTATAGTTTTGTTTATAAACTGCTTTTTCTGCTGTAACAGTTGTGTGATACAACTTTTAGAACAAATAAATATATGCATTTCAGACTCATGTAATTTTTAACCAGTTTTAGTCTCTTCCACATAACATAATATTCATAACATTCTAAGGTTTCCTTATTGATTTCTCGTACCTTAGATTTTGAATCTGTCTTATCCGATTGAAGATTTCGTGAACCCGAGGCATATAGGGTCGAAATACTTTGACCTGAAAGTGATTACACGATTCAGATTGATATCCAGATTATAACCATTCACATCACATAATTTTCTAACATAAACAAATGCCTACATTTTAACTATAAAAATGAATAAATACTATATAAACCCATACCAAAACCAAGACCCAAAATGAAAAGAAAAAATTAATGATACTGAGATTTAGGAAACTACCGAGACATGCCTTTGCAGATAACTAGGAAACCACCGAGAATACCATATAAACCCATACCAAAACCATAACTATAACCATAACCCCTCATTCTTCATGCCATACTTTTGAATAATTAGTCAAAAAAACATTGGATCAACAAATGAAGACAACTAATAAAACACAATAACAACCTCACCTACCCAGTGTTACATGCCGACCATCGATGTCACACTTTAACAACAACGACAATAAACAGATCGGCGACATCGAAAGGCATGGTGTTATGGATGTAGATTAAAACCTTGATCAAAAGAAGGTGAGATATTATGGATGTGGATAAAAACCTTGATCAAAAGAAGGTGAGATCTCATTATACATGTTATAGTTTGTACCAAAAGTTCTGTCACACCATCTACAGATACAAAGAAGACGATATCTCATTTTTAGAAAGATGTGTGTTAGGATATGCGTGGTTATATGTGTATGTGTGGGTTTAGATATAAGTCATGGTTCAGGAACAATCCAGAGAGAAAGATAAATAGAAAGAGAGACATGGAACTATGAACGGGTGAAACTGACGACACGTGTAATGGAGATTTTCCCGCAAAAAAGATAGGAAAATATTATAGAAATCGATATTGTTCAATCCGTGAGTAATTACCACTACGTAAAATAGATAATAGTATTAATATAGCTTTGTAGTTATGTACCCGAGATATAAATATTAGTCTACATGTATTTTTCCCATGAGGGTTCAATTCTCGAGGAGGCCTAAAGTGATGCTTTAAGATATGGCCTTTTTATCAAAGCGTTTTGCCGAAGAATCGTTTATATAAGTGTACTTTTTCAAGTTTTTATATGAAACCAATACAGTATAATATTTCATTTTCAATTATTAAATGGGCCAATATACGTTATGTTTTTGTGACACTTTTGACCATTGATAACCTTTTTATTAACTTTAGTCTTAAAATACTTCTTTCTCTTCAAATAATTGTTGTTGAACTTGTTAGCATTATTCTATATACCATATAAGTATTATGAAAAGAGTTAATAACTATAATTCGATTAAGTATTTCAATCGATGTAAGATTTTCACATGTATAATTTCTCTAAAAACTTTAGTTTCAAAAATAAATCTAGGAGGTTTATGGGGGTTCATGGGATTCTGACGGATGTTTGTGGCGTAATTTATTTCTTTTGTAAAAATTCCCGTTTTTTATTATGAACATAAACTCAAATTTTTGTGTCACGTAAACATTGACTAAAATACGAAATATTGGGTATTAGGATACATAAAATTTATCGGAAATTTCGGAATTGAATAGAAATTTTTTTGTGTCACATAAATGCTAATTATTTAAAAAAATTTGGTATTCAAATATATAAAATTTGTGTCCGAAATTTGAGATATTCGATAAGAAATTTGGTTGTCCGAAAAGAATATCGAGTATCCAAATTTAAGAAGTAAAGTGCCATTAGGTTTAAATACATGTATACTTAATATATTTAGGCTTAACCTTTTATAATTCATATATTTAAATGAAACTTTCAATATATAAAACCCAAACTTTGATTATTTAACAACTATCGATTAATTGCGACTAACGTTCTATATACATAATGTCTCTTAAAATTAAGGGCCTTAAACTTTTGGAGGTCTAAAGACCTAGCTTTACTTGCCTTGCTCTTGAGCCACCACTAATTTTTCCTACCTAAAAAGAAAATGCAAGTTCCTTTCCTACCAAAACCGAAATATACATCCAATACATCAAACACGAAATAATAGTATTTTTAAAAACTAAGAAAATGTTGAACAACCTAAAAACTATTCTATTTAAACCATGTAACCCCTTCACCTTTTTCCAAACCATCTCCCTGATCACACTTTCTCTCTCTCGCTCTAAAAAAAACTTTGTTCTTTACTTCTTTACTTAACTATTATGTTTGTGTCAATGTAAGTCTTGGACATGGGCAGTCTAACAGTGGAAAGAGTGCATCAAAACGGTGTCGTAGTTGGTTTATGCGTGAAAGGTGACCCATTAAACTCGGGTGTAGCAGCTGAAGGTTTGACGCAGAGTCATCTAGATGAGGTTAAGAAGATGGTTGCTGAGCTTAGGAAACCTGTCTTGAAACTAGGTGGTGAAACACTGACAGTTTCCCAAGTTACTGGGATTGCGGCTAGTGAGAACGCTGGTGTTAAGTTTGAGCTGTCTGAAAGTGCTAGAGTTGGAGTTAAAGCTCGTAGTGATTGGGTTATGGATAGTATGGGTAAAGGGACCGGTAGTTATGGTGTTACTACTGGTTTTGGTGCTACTTCTCATAGGAGAACCAAGTGGTGCTCTTTAGAAGGAACTTATTAGGTATACTTTTCATGCTTATGCTAATATGAATTTTAATAATTGTAAGAATTGCATGATTATGTTTTGATATTAAGAATTACATTATTTTTAATAATTTAACAACCTAATGAGTCATACATTCATGCATCAAGAGTAAATGCAGCGGAAATGATCAATTAACAATGCACATAATGTAATTAAAATAAACATAAAGAAAACAAACTTTAAGTCCAAGAATGGATGATCAAGAACACAATAATCAACCAACCAAACCCTTACTTTTCTTGCACCAAACCGATTCACCAAAGATCAAGTTAGATCTTTTCTAAGATAGTCCACACAACATCTCAATCAATCACCTTCGATTGCTAGATCTTGATTAAGTAAATATTTAATAAAAATCAAACCCGAAAACCCTTGTGGTTTGTTGTAGCCGTCGACCACCAAGAGAACAAAAGAGGAAAATTTTTGGTTTAATTCTATAAAACAATGAACCTAATCCACATGTTTATATAGTCGAGTTCTAGGTTTATTTAAGGTAAAGATTACAACTTAACCTCCAAGTAAACAATTTTCTAGAACCAAAAACCCTTCTCCTCCCTTCCTTTGAGGTTGGTCGGCCGAATACCCCCTCATGGGGTATTTGGTTTAACTTTTTGACTTTCTATTTTAATTATATTGTAATTACATTAATTACCTTTAAGTTTAAATCCTTATTAATAATATTTGTTAAACATTTTAACTTATTAGTTAATTATCGATAAGTATATACTTTTATCAAATTATACTTTCTTTATGTTAATTATCGATAATTAATTTCGGATAACTGAATTAAAAATTTTGTGTGTCACGTAAATGCTAATTATTTTAAAATTTTGGGTATTCAGATATATAAAACTTTTATCCCAAAAGAAATTTGGTTTTCCTAAAAGAAATTTCGAATATCCAAAATTAAGAAGTAAAGCTCCATTAGGTATAAATATATATACTTAATATATTTAGGCTTAACCCTTTACAATTCATAGACTTAAATATGAAAGGTTAAAAATAAAAAGACTTTGATTATCTAACAATTATCGATTAACTGTAAATAACGTTATATATACATAATGTCTCACAAAATTAAGGGCCTTAAACTTTTGGAGGTCTAAAGTCCTAGCTTTACTTGCCTTACCCTTGAGCCACCACTGACTTTCTTACCTAAAAAGAAAATGCAAGTGCCTTACCTTACCAACAAAAATAAAATATACACCCAGTACATCAAACACGAAATAATAGTATTTTTAAAAACTAAGAAAATATTAACCAACCTAAAAAATATTCTATTACCATGTAACCCCTTCACCTTTTTCCCAAACCATCTCTTTGATCCCACCTTCTCTCTCTCGCTATGAAAAAAAATTGTTCTTTACTTCTTTACTAACTGTTGTGTTTGTGTTAGTGTAAGTCTTGGAAATGGGCAGTTTAACGGTGGAAAGTGTGCATTAAAACGGGGTCGTAGTTGGTTTATGCGTGAAAGTTGACCTATTTAACTAGGGTGTATGATAGGTGTGTAAACACCCATCCTTTTACCACTTAATTCTGGCTAAAACAAGACCAAAACACGTATTTAATATCATTTGTTTGGAATTATGCGTGGTTTTTGTGTTTATTGTGATTTCAGAGCTAACCGGATGAATATTAAAGAAAACATGGGATTGCACGGGTTTTATCAAGGAAAAAGACTCAGGATAAAGTCTATTGTCCAAGAGATGCAAAAGATTTGAAGTCACTGGGCCTATTCAAAGATTTATCGAAGAAAATGACCAAAGACGGAAGATTTACATAAGTCGAAGAAACTCAAGTCTATTTAACGAAGAAATTAAAAGACGAGTTGGATTTAATCGACGACAAATCCCGAATCAGAATCGAAAACGTCAACTTTTCTGAAAAGACGAGAAGACAAGAAGAAAGGGAGAAAGCCCACTCACCAACCAACCACTAGGAGTATAAATAGATTCTCCCTTCACATTTTAGGAAGTTAGCTTTTCATTTTTCTTTTTTCCCAGTTCCTGGTTCGTAGCTTCACCAACACCATTAGGTTGTTTGGTGATCTTCCATTTTTTTCAATCTTGTAAGTGTTTAATCTTTACTCTTGTTACCTTTACATTAATCCTTTAATTCCATCTTTTCATTCATCTTGTTCATCTCCATTTTTATTCAAAGTTCTTAAGTTTTTATTTGATTCATGTTTGATCTTAAAAAGTTGTTGATTTAATGTTTTTATTGGTGGGATTTATTACTTATGATATTTAAATGATTTGTGTTTAGTTTGGTAAAACCTTTTTGAGTATTGGAGTCGATTTGGATTTAAAACCGGTTCCCCTGTTTTTACTGCTACTGTTTCTGTTCTTCGTTCCCAGACTTTCCGAATTGAACATTTTATTCCGAATAGACTATTTCCCATTTCCCTTATTCGGAAAATATTCCGAATAGGGCGTTTAATTTTCTCTTACTCGGAATAATTTATTCCGAATAGTCATTTTTCCGCATAGGAAGGTTTTTCCGAATTGAACATGTTTTCCGAATAGCATTATTTTCCGAATAGGGCAGCTTTCCGCATAGGTCATGTTTTTCCGCATAGCTCAATATTCCGAATAGATCTTATTTTTCCGCATAGGCCAGATTTTCCGATTAGAGTCATTTTTCCGCATAGGTCATGTTTTTCCGCATAGCTCAATATTCCGAATAGATCTTATTTTTCCGCATAGGCCAGATTTTCCGATTAGAGTCATTTTTCCGCATAGATGAGTTTTTCTGAATAACCTGAACTTTCCGAATAGCACTTATTTTTCCGCATAGACATTACTTTCCGAATAGCCAATGTTTTCCGCATAGTGATTTTATTCCGAATTGGATCTTCTTTCCGCATAGGACATGTTTTTCCGAGTAGCCAGTTTTTCCGAATAGCCCTTTTCTTCAGTAAGAGCATTTCTCTGTTTTATCTTTTCACCTTTTATATTTACTGCAAGTTTAATTTCATTACTTCATTTATTTATCCTATCAATAGCATAGAAAACCCAATCCACTTTTTGTCACCAAGAACAAATCATTCCACGTTAAACTAAGATCAATTCGAGAGGATTCCGAGAATTATATTTTGAACCCATTGCAAATCTTTGTATCAAATGGCGCCACTGCCGGCTCTTCTCGTTAAGATCAAAAGTTTTTTGTGAGAACTTGGATTTTGGGATCCGTTCCCCGTGAACGTTACTTTTTCACAAAAATTTTCAAAAACACTAAAAAATATAAAATTTTCAAAAATCCTAAAAAGTAAAAAACCATAAAAAACCAAAAATATTTTTGTATTGTTTTTGCCTTGTTAGTTCTTTTGCAGGTGTATGCGCACTCGATCCACGTCTTATCAAGAGCCCGAGCCTCTCGATCACTTAGACATGGCCGGTGTACCACGTCCAAACAATAATAACAACAACAACCCGCCTTTCAACAACATGAACAATAACAACAACAATGAACCCCTTCCGGATAATCGCCCGATGATTGAATTGCTGCAAGCTCATGTTGATGGCAACACGGATCCAATTGTTATACCACCAATTGCCGCCAACAATTTCGAGCTAAAATCAGGCTTTATCCAGATGGTCTCCGCTCAACCATTCTTGGGACGAACCATTGATGATCCACACGACCATATCAAGAGATTTCTACAACTCACCAACACGGTCAAGTTCAATGGCGTTCCACAAGAAGTTATAAGGTTACAACTTTTTCCCTTTTCTTTAGAGGGACAAGCCCGGCATTGGCTTGCTAAGGAACCGCCACAGAGTATTCTCTCGTGGACGGATTTGGAAACAAAGTTTATCAATTACTTTTTTCCACCCTCTCGTACTACCGCTTTGCGGAATGAGATTATAAACTTTGAACAAAAGTACGATGAGTCGTTCAGTGAATCTTGGGATCGTTTTAAAGATCTTTTAAGAAAATGCCCACAACATGGTTTTACCAAAGTACATCAAATCAATACTTTTTACAATGGTTTAAGCATGAGTGACCAAGATTCACTGAACAGTGCCTCGGGGGGTAATCTATTGGCTAAGACTTCCAATGCTGCTTGGGATATCATTGAGAATAAATCTCGTGTGCAAACCAAGAGTGTTCGGACCAATGTCGCTAGTGCTAGCACTAATGACAGCGACAAGCGATTAGACAAAATCACTACTCTTCTTGAATCGCTTGTCACCCACACCGTCAGCAACAACAACAACAACAACGCCAAACACGCTCAAGTGAACGCTGTCAGCCAACCTTGTGAGATATGCGGTGGTCCTCACTCTTACACATCTTGTACCGCCACCCAAGACTACCCTGCTGAGAATGTGAATGCGGCATATGGCACCTATCAACAACCTGCTTATCAAGCTAGACCTCAAGGTGACCGTAACTTGCTTAGCTACCGCAGCAACAACTATCTTACACCACCTGGTTTCCCTCCTGCCAACCCAAACCAACACCAAAACCTTAATCGCCCTCCTCAACAACAATAACAACCTCGACAACCATACATCCCACCTCACAAGCAGCAACAACCACCTCAACGAAACAACCAAGTCTACCAACAACCTTCTTACCAACCACCTGCATACAATGCTCCTCCCAACCAACCCACCGCTCTTCACCAAGAAGTGGAAACTTATATGAGGACTAACGATGCGATAGTGGGAAATCTTCAGAGAGAAGTGCTCAACCTGAAAGCAGACTTGGTCAAGCAAGGAAACGATTTGAGAGCAGACATGAGAAACACGTTGGATAGCCAAACTAATGATCTGAGGAACATGATGGCTAGTTTCTTCCAAAGTAGTCAACCCTCTTCTTCGGGTACTCTTCCGAGTAACACCGTTGCAAATCCAAGAGGGGAGATGAAAGCAATCACTACTCGAAGTGGCAAAAGTACCAAGGAACCCGAGCTTCCTATACCTCCACCGGTGGTTGTGACTAAGGAGAACGAGTCACCTGCTCCTATTCCTCCTCCTTCTCCTTCCCCAATTTCTCCACCTCTCCCTTCTACCCCTCCTCCACCCGTGGTTGTGAGTGATCCTATTCCCCTAAAGCCTTCCTCTTCTTCCAATATACCTTATCCTTCAAGGTTGAGGAAAGAGAAGCAAAAGAGCAAGGATGATATTCAGGTTTCGAATTTCCTTAAAATGTTCAAACAACTGAATTTCAATATCTCCTTCGCTGAGGCTCTCGCTCACATGCCCAAGTACGCAAAAATGTTTAAAGATCTTTTGAGCGACAAGGAAAAGCTCCTCGATATTGCCAACACCCAACTTAATGAGAATTGCTCTGCAGTGCTCTTAAGGAAATTGCCAACTAAGCTTGGTGATCCGGGTCGTTTTCTTATCCCTTGCAATTTCCCGGGAGTAGAGAATTGCATGGCCCTAGCCGATCTAGGTGCCAGTATTAATCTTATGCCTCTAAGTGTTTGGAAGCAATTATCTCTCTCAGAGCTTGTCCCCACCAAAATGACCTTGGAATTGGCTAACCGTACGGTTGCTTATCCAGTGGGGATAGCCGAAGACGTCATTGTAGGAGTCGACAAATTCACCTTCCCTGCTGATTTTGTTGTCGTCGACTACGAGATGGACCCCCGTGTGCCACTCATTGTTGGTCGTCCATTCTTGAGGACCGGTCGCACTCTCATTGATGTTGAAGTCGGTGAGCTAATCATGAGAGTGGGTGACGATAAAGTAGTCTTCAACATGGGAAAGCTTTCTAAACAGCCTTATTCTTACGAGAGTGTTAATTGTATTGACGTTCTTGATGAGGCTTGTGAATAACACTTCAAGGATGCTTGTAAAAATATTCCTACCTCTCTTCCCAATGTTGAGACCGTTTCCTCTATCGACTCATCACTATCTCTATTTGGAGAAAGTGATTTCCTTTGGAAAGATTTGGAAGCCACCTTGGGAGATGTGAATTTAGACAATGCCGATTCTACTGCCACTTGGGATGAAGATCTCAGTTTCATTGCTAACCTCCTCAAAGAAGACAATCCTTCCCCTCCATCTCCCACTGTTATTGCTATCGATACTCCGACTTTGAATACGCCTCCCGTCGAAAATCCTCCGGATTTGGAACTTAAGGAGTTGCCGCCCCATCTTGAGTATGTATTCCTCGAAGAAGAGAAGAAGTCGCCAGTTATCATTGCTAAGGATTTGAAGGATGAAGAGAAAGCCCGACTTGTCACCGTGCTGAAAGATCATAAGAAGGCTATCGCTTGGAAGATTTCCGATATTCGTGGAATTGATCCTCACTTCTGCACACACAAAATTCTCATAGAGGACGACTTTAAGCCCACATTTCAAAGCCAACGAAGGGTGAATCCAAAAATCCATGAAGTCATCAAAACAGAGGTTATAAAACTTCTTGATGCGGGTATGATTTACCCTATTTCGGATTCACCATGGGTTAGTCCAATCCATTGTGTGCCCAAGAAGGGCGGAATAACCGTTGTTCCCAATGAACACAACGAGTTGATTCCCACTCGTCTCGTTACTGGGTGGAGAGTTTGTATAGACTA
The DNA here is from genome assembly GCA_025667525.1 of Glebionis coronaria. Lineage (NCBI taxonomy): Eukaryota > Viridiplantae > Streptophyta > Magnoliopsida > Asterales > Asteraceae > Glebionis > Glebionis coronaria. The sequence continues at coordinate 172,798,487 of CM046881.1, forward strand.
CCGCAAACTCAATGATGCCACGAGAAAGGATCATTTCCCTCTACCTTTTATGGACCAAATGCTTGAACGATTAGCTGGTAATGAATATTACTGCTTTCTTGATGGTTTCTCGGGTTATTTCCAAATACCCATCGATCCCCAAGATCAAGAGAAGACTACATTCACTTGTCCCTATGGCACATTTGCTTACAAAAGAATGCCTTTTGGCTTATGTAATGCGCCCGGGACTTTCCACAGGTGCATGTTAGCTATCTTCCATGACATGGTTGAACAAACCATGGAAGTCTTCATGGATGATTTCTCGGTCTTCGGGGATTCGTTCTCTTCTTGCCTTGCCAATTTGGAACGTATGCTACAGAGGTGCGAAGACACTCGCCTTGTTCTAAATTGGGAAAAATGCCATTTCATGGTAAAAGAAGGCGTCGTGCTTGGACATAAGATCTCGAAAGCCGGTCTTGAAGTTGACCGTGCTAAAGTCGATGTTATCGCAAAGTTGCCTCCACCTTCAACAGTGAAGGGTGTGAGAAGTTTCCTGGGTCATGCGGGCTTCTATCGTCGATTCATCAAAGATTTTTCTCAAATCGCTCGCCCGATGACCCACCTCTTGGAAAAAGATACTCCTTTTATCTTTTCCAAAGAGTGTCTTGAAGCCTTCAACTCGCTTAAGGATAAGCTAACTAAGGCACCCGTCTTGGTTACCCCTAATTGGGAGCTTCCCTTTGAGTTGATGTGCGATGCTAGTGATTTTGCTATTGGAGCGGTTCTTGGACAAAGAGTGAACAAACACTTCCAACCGATCCATTACGCTAGCAAGACAATGACAGGGGCACAATTGCATTATACGATAACAGAAAAAGAGCTTTTAGCTGTTGTCTATGCCTTTGAAAAATTCCGCCCCTATCTTGTCCTTTCCACCACGATCGTGTATACCGATCATTCCGCGCTGAAGTACTTGTTGACAAAGCAAGATTCCAAACCAAGACTTCTTCGCTGGGTTTTGCTGCTCCAGGAATTTAAAATCGAAATTCGCGATAAAAAAGGAGCAGAAAACCTAGCCGCGGATCATCTTAGCAGACTTGAGGATCCTTACCAAGGGGATCATCCGAACAAAGAAATCAATGATTCTTTTCCCTTGGAGACCTTAATGTCTATAAACTCGAAGCCGAATGAAACCCCGTGGTTTGCGGACTTTGCAAACTACTTGGCGGGTGGAATTCTCAAGGAAGGGTTGACGTCTCAACAAAAGAAGAAGTTCTTCACCGACATTAAGACTTACTTTTGGGACGACCCTTACCTATTCAAACAATGTGCCGACCTGATTATCTGTCGATGTGTTGATGGACCGGCAGCGTCTGAAATCCTTGATGCTTGCCACAAAGGACCCACCGGTGGTCACTTTGGTCCCAACTACACCGCAAAGAAAGTGTTTGATTCGGGATTTTATTGGCCCTCCATATACCGTGACGCTCACGATATGGTCAAACGATGTGATGTTTGCCAAAAGCAAGGCAAAATCACACATAAAGACGAGATGCCTCAGAATTTCATACAGGAATGTGAAATTTTTGACGTGTGGGGTATCGACTTTATGGGGCCATTCCCTTCATCTAAAGGAAACAAATACATCCTTGTAGCCGTTGACTACGTTTCTAAGTGGGTTGAAGCCAAAGCTTTGCCTACTAATGACGCAAGGGTGGTTTGTAACTTTTTGAAAGCTCTTTTCGCTAGATTCGGTGTGCCTCGCGCCATTATTAGTGATCGTGGGACTCATTTCTGCAATGACCAATTTGCTAGAGTCATGGCTAAGTACGGTGTAAATCATCGTCTTTCCACAGCCTACCACCCACAAACTAATGGCCAGGCTGAAATATCCAACCGAGGACTTAAGCGAATTCTGGAACGGATTGTGGGAGAGCATCGTGCCGCATGGGCTGATAAACTTGATGATGCTTTGTGGGCTTTCCGTACTGCTTACAAGACCCCGATCGGCTGTACGCCTTATCGTCTTGTGTACGGGAAAGCGTGCCACCTCCCCATTGAGTTGGAGCACAAGGCTTATTGGGCCTTGAAGTGGGCTAATTTTGATATAAACAAAGCCGGTGACCTACGCAAGATCCAACTCAATGAGCTCAATGAACTTCGGAATGAGGCTTATGAAAATTCTTTGATCTATAAGGAAAGAACTAAGCTCATTCACGATTCCAAGATCAAAAACCGAGAGTTCCATGTTGGAGACAAAGTCTTACTTTTTAACTCTCGGTTGAAAATCTTTTCGGGCAAGCTCAAATCTCGTTGGTCCGGCCCATTCACCATCGCCCAAATTTTTCCATATGGCACTCTCGAGCTCGCTCAACCTAATGGACCTAATTTTAAAGTGAATGGCCAACGAGTGAAGTTGTACTTTGGTGAGGACACCTCTCAGGAGGTGATTCCATCCCTCACCACGTTCCCCATGAACTGAATTTGGGTCGAGTCAGGCTCGTGACTCGGTTATCAAAAACAAGCGCTCCTCGGGAGGCAGCCCGAGTATCTATCCCTTTAACCCCCTAAGTGTAGGGGAGGACCTATTTTGGTCGTTTGTGTTTGTGTGGTGATGTGATTACAGGGATAACTGCAATCTTGGAATTCTTTGAAGAACCGTGCTCCCGTGTTATCTGAAATCCGGTTCTATCTCTCAACTATCGTGATTCAATTTTCTTCATAATCACATTTGAAATTGATCACTTTAGTCGTCTCTTCCTTAACTCGAGTTAACCAACGTGCACAATGTCATAAGTGTAGGGGAGACTTTTCCCACATGCTTACACATTGAGGACAATGTTTATCTTAAGTGTAGGGGGGACTTCTATCGAAATTTTAAGTGGACTTTTCCATAAAAATGCCTTCATTTAACCAGAAAATCCTATTTTTCAACATTTTTCAAATTTTTAATTAGCTTTGGCCATTTAGTCGTAATTTTTAAATTTTTATCGTTGCTTTCATATGTATATATTCCACAATAAAGACAAAAATATTAACAAAGTGGTGTAGCTAGTTTAGAAATCTTTGATCTATTAGGCCCGTTGCGTTTATTTTGACTCAACCCGAATGGACTTATTCAAGTTTATTCTAGCTAGTATCCTTAACCATATAGACCTTAATTGGTTTATTAGGCTAAGTATCCACGAGTCTCATTACTTGAGATTTTAAATTGTGGAGGACGAGAAATGATAGAGTCAATTATAAGTCGGTATTCTTGCGCAAGCTCACTTGGTGTAATTATTTGCCTACTCTCCCATCACTTGCTAATAATTTATCTGCAATAAGTAAGGTCGTACGATTTGAAAAGTTACTTAGCTTCTAGCCCAAGATCGTTTAAAAGTTGCTCGGTAATGATAAGAGTTCATAGCCAAGGCATAACTTATGAAGCGGGGCGCGAAGATTGGCGAGTCCGAAAAGGCCCTAACAAGGCATGAGGATTCAATTTTATTGCTGAAGATCCAAAAGTGATGTGAAAAGCATTATTCCCAAAATCAATATGAAGGATCAAGATTCACGACGAAAAGCAATCAACTCCCATAAAGATCATGGAGAAGTCTATCCGAAAAGACCCTAACAAGGTATGAGGATAAATAGATCCAAGTCCGAAAAGGAGGCGGATCGTTGTATCTCAAAATCCCAATTAGAGATTGAAGAAATAATCATGAAGTCGTGGTCAACAAAGTTGGAGAACCCCTCAAAAGTCTCCAAGTGAAGAAACTCTATTATGATTAGAAGACCATTATCTCAAGAACGTCTCTCGAAGATATGAAGTATGAAGTACATGCCAAATATCGGCCCGAGAAAGGTCTCAAATCGTGAACCGAGTTATGCCAAGATATGAACTTTTTGATATCCCGAGAAGCAGTTTTAAGAGATTTTGTCCTTTAGCTAACTATTGATCAAATCGTCCTACTTTGCTTTCAGCCTTAATAAACTATCGAAATAAGTCCAAAAATGCATCTTCATGATCATTCTAAGACAAAAATAAAATATAAGAGATACACCTAGGAATAAGGGAGTTTAAGCATTTAATTAAGCCATGTGTGTAAGTGTTTGATTTACTAACTTATAATAACAATGATCTCGTTTTTAAGCTTAGTTTGGGGAACGTGAAACTTGAGGGTGATAAATCTTCGCAACACCAAAGCCCTAATGTAAGTCCTTGATTTCTGTACAAGTTATTTCCATCCTTTTGTTTATCTTAAAGTTTTTATTTCTCTTAAGTATTTTGATTCTTATTTAGTATTATTTGAATAAGGCCAAGGTTGATTAATTATGAGAAAAGTGTAAAATTGCTTTATCACTAAGCATTGCATGAGAGCATGGCAATGGTTAAGTGTAGGGGATTTGATAGGTGTGTAAACACCCATCCTTTTACCACTTAATTCTGGCTAAAACAAGACCAAAACACGTATTTAATATCATTTGTTTGGAATTATGCGTGGTTTTTGTGTTTATTGTGATTTCAGAGCTAACCGGATGAATATTAAAGAAAACATGGGATTGCACGGGTTTTATCAAGGAAAAAGACTCAGGATAAAGTCTATTGTCCAAGAGATGCAAAAGATTTGAAGTCACTGGGCCTATTCAAAGATTTATCGAAGAAAAGGACCAAAGACGGAAGATTTACATAAGTCGAAGAAACTCAAGTCTATTTAACGAAGAAATTAAAAGACGAGTTGGATTTAATCGACGACAAATCCCGAATCAGAATCGAAAACGTCAACTTTTCTGAAAAGACGAGAAGACAAGAAGAAAGGGAGAAAGCCCACTCACCAACCAACCACTAGGAGTATAAATAGATTCTCCCTTCACATTTTAGGAAGTTAGCTTTTCATTTTTCTTTTTTCCCAGTTCCTGGTTCGTAGCTTCACCAACACCATTAGGTTGTTTGGTGATCTTCCATTTTTTTCAATCTTGTAAGTGTTTAATCTTTACTCTTGTTACCTTTACATTAATCCTTTAATTCCATCTTTTCATTCATCTTGTTCATCTCCATTTTTATTCAAAGTTCTTAAGTTTTTATTTGATTCATGTTTGATCTTAAAAAGTTGTTGATTTAATGTTTTTATTGGTGGGATTTATTACTTATGATATTTAAATGATTTGTGTTTAGTTTGGTAAAACCTTTTTGAGTATTGGAGTCGATTTGGATTTAAAACCGGTTCCCCTGTTTTTACTGCTACTGTTTCTGTTCTTCGTTCCCAGACTTTCCGAATTGAACATTTTATTCCGAATAGACTATTTCCCATTTCCCTTATTCGGAATTTTGAATATTCTGAATAGGGCGTTTAATTTTCTCTTACTCGGAATAATTTATTCCGAATAGTCATTTTTCCGCATAGGAAGGTTTTTCCGAATTGAACATGTTTTCCGAATAGCATTATTTTCCGAATAGGGCAGCTTTCCGCATAGGTCATGTTTTTCCGCATAGCTCAATATTCCGAATAGATCTTATTTTTCCGCATAGGCCAGATTTTCCGATTAGAGTCATTTTTCCGCATAGGTCATGTTTTTCCGCATAGCTCAATATTCCGAATAGATCTTATTTTTCCGCATAGGCCAGATTTTCCGATTAGAGTCATTTTTCCGCATAGATGAGTTTTTCCGAATAACCTGAACTTTCCGAATAGCACTTATTTTTCCGCATAGACATTACTTTCCGAATAGCCAATGTTTTCCGCATAGTGATTTTATTCCGAATTGGATCTTCTTTCCGCATAGGACATGTTTTTCCGAGTAGCCAGTTTTTCCGAATAGCCCTTTTCTTCAGTAAGAGCATTTCTCTGTTTTATCTTTTCACCTTTTATATTTACTGCAAGTTTAATTTCATTACTTCATTTATTTATCCTATCAATAGCATAGAAAACCCAATCCACTTTTTGTCACCAAGAACAAATCATTCCACGTTAAACTAAGATCAATTCGAGAGGATTCCGAGAATTATATTTTGAACCCATTGCAAATCTTTGTATCAGTGTAGCAACTGAAGCTTTGACAAGGAGTCATCTAGATGAGGTTAAAAAGATGGTTGCAGAGTTTAGGAAACTTGTCGTAAAACTAGGTGGTGAAACACTGACTGTTATATCAGCTCGACGAGCCCTCCTTCGCCGTTATACCTCATGCTCTAAAATAACTTAGGTTACTTTTATATCCAAATAGGGAAATATTGTTAGGTTAATTCAGTTCCTAATGATCTTACTTAAGGATTTTATGATAAATATCCTAAGTGTAAATATCCTTGAACATTAAATTGTCACTAAGTGAATAGTTACTCATCGTGTTGCCATCAAGATTCTCAACTTGAGTCTAAGAGAAAGACTCGAGCATTTAGTGAGGCGACACTTAGTGATTGATGTACCTGAGACAAAGAAGAAAATGACGGGTTCAATGAGTTGTGGCAATAAAATCACTAAACCTTATACGATCTCCTCAATCATGATGAATTCCCGAAGAGATATGAAGACTGAAGAATGGGTGAGATAAGTTTAAAGTAAAAAAGATCAAATAACGACACATGATATCAGACTTGCCTTTTGGGATAGACAAGGGTACTACCTTCGTAAAGGGTATTGTCCTCGTATTTAGAATAAGGATAGAAAAAATGTACCTTATTACATGTAACGATGTAAGATGAATTGCACATGACATTCAGTCCTTTGTTCTATCTAGCACCTTAGATCTATAAATAGCTTGCATTGTAAAATAGTAGAATATGTTTATGCATTAAATATTATATATCGTTAATATTAATATGAATTGTTAGTGAGAAGATACACACAACACATTGTCTATTTAATCATATCGTAGTTTTTCATACAAAGGGTATAATTGTTTAAATAAAAAAACAAAATGTAGGAAAAATCTGTGTGCGTCTTATTTATTATTTAAAGTATTTTTATTTACATTACTTTACCATGAATTGAATTAAACAAGTTAGGCACACACGAGCTTTGATGCGGGGCTGGTTGTTTTTTCGTTCGATAGTTTTTTGTTATATGTCACTTTTAACGCCTGGAACCTAAGAAATATACAAAAGGGTTAGTGGGGTTCCCCATATGCATTCTTGTGCTTCTACCTAGTGTCTGGTGCTATAGTGAACTAAAGTAATTCATATCTAAGGTATTCCTTTTAAGCTCTAAAACGTTTATCGTAGTTAAGAACATATAGCCAAAATATTAAACATTTTTAAATATGTATAAATGCATAGGTATCAACAAAATAACAATGCAAAGAGAAAGAGTAGTAAAAGGATACTCATGTACAACAAAACCGCAACAACAAAATACATTTAAAGACTACTAACAGCGCATGAGGTTAACTTTACCAGACGTTGCTCTTTTTACTTGGGAGCAGCCCTGATTTTGTTAAATCTTTTTGTTCGCTTTCCCCTTCTCTTTTAGCACTTTCTTATACTCCTTAAGTGTCATTTTCTACACTTTCAACATGATGTTTTTTATATAGAATCAAGTGACATGTTGTTGATGGGATTTAAAACATACACTTGCAACTTCTACTCATTACAGATGTACCATTCCAGATTGCGCCAGCGAATCCCATTGAACTATACCTAAAAAAGTTAACTACATCTAGGAATTTCAGGGCGATGGGAAAAGGCCAGCCAAAGCATGCTAAATTTTAGACAACAATTTTGCATCATTACCAACATAGTTCGCTATAAAATATTATAAAGGTTTAAACCAAGACAACCCATAAATTGATCTGAACCCGTATTTCTAACCAAGACCACTACATATAGTTATAGAATTACCATGAACAACGAAATCCGTATGTACTGACGATGCCAATATGTGGGTTTGTTGTAGCCGTCGACCACCTAGGGAATAAGAGGGGAAAAGTTTGGTTTAATTCTATGACACAATGAATCTAATCCATGTGTTTATATAGTTGAGTTCTAGGTTTATTTAAGGTAAAGATTACAACTTAACCTCTAAGTAAACAATTTTCTAGAACAAAAAAACCTTCTCCTCCCTTCCTTTGAGGTTGGTCGGCCGAATACTCCCTTATGAGGTATTTGGTTTGACTTTTTAAATTTCTATTTTACTTATGTAGTAATTACATTAATTACATCAAAGTTTAAAGTGTTAGTAATTAATCTTTGTTAAAACTTTTAACTTATCAGTGAATTATCCATAAGTATATAATTTTATCAAACTAAGTTTATACAATAAATATAGCCATATTAAATTGTGTAACTTAATAAAAGAGGATCTCGATGGCTAAGTATGTGACCCCTTAGGCCCACCTACTCCCGGTTGCATAAAATACTATCTATGAATTACGCACATCGCAACATTTAACACATAGGTTCTGATTCTTTGAGCATCGATACAAAAAATGCATACCAGTATAATTAATTACCGTGAGCAGAAGTTAGTAAAGTATCAATGATCTACGTTTAAATAAGTCACCATTATTACCTTCTAAGATAGATTATAACCAACATTTATTTGATTTATGCGGATGCTTTTGACTGTGATAGAATTAACGTGTCTAGATTTAAAGAAGAAGTCTTACCTTAATCTAGGAATGATATGTCAAAAACATTAAATCAATCATTGCACTTATAGTAAATCAACATTAGGTCAACATAAATATGGTTAGCATTTTTTCCAACATTAGGCTTGATTGCTCATCACTTTTTTAAGTATCTTTTTGCTACAACTAAATATGTGCTAGTCTTCGGCTACAACTAAATGTGTGCTAGTCTTTCAGGCTGAACCCCCCATTTTCATTAGTTTGGATTAGATTTAGTAAGTCTTATGTTAGGTAACTAGATTAAGTTAGTTACTTAAAATACTGTAGACATAAGAACTAACGTTCTACTAACAATGTTCGACACCATACTTACCAAACTAGTTTATTCTTGACCGGCTACACTGCCCGTGAGAGCGTTTTATTAGTTAAATTCGTTTAAATATAAATTTAAAACTTGAATAATAAACTACACACTTATAACGACATCGACATTCAAAATACATTCATTGCATTGATTAATACAAATGAATATATTTTTCTCAGACATTCATCATATGCCTCTTGAAAGCCAAATGGAATACATGTATGTATTTTTGGGTACGTTCAGTTGTAGCTATATCAGATAAGGAGAGTTTGGATTATCTCAACTACATATAATACCTTTTCGTTATTCTTTTCATTTTATTTCAAAAACGAGTCGAGATAACCACACCTCTACATTTTCCCCATATGGGCACACACTTGACCTCATAGTTTTGAGATCACATACTCTTATGGTGATAAGATCAGTTAAGGCTTTGTATTTCTCCTTCAAGCGTTTCTCCACTCTCTCATTCGTGCTTATTCTGACTATAAACCAGATCCCTTTGTAATAAAGGCGGATCCCTTCTCCTGAAGGATCTGAGGGATCCGACGGGTACGCGTGCTTGCAAATCGGGTCAATTCAACACAAAATGAAATCTTTCAAATCATTTTCTTGCTAAAACTATGCAATGATCACTATTTCGTGAATGATTAGCCTAACTTGAGGGGAAGCAATTTAGAGATCATGTACCATATACAAGAGATACATAGAGAAGTTTTGTCTACATCAACTAGGGAAATATTGTTGGGTCTAATAGTTGATGTGGCAAAAACATAATGAAGAAACATGGAAGGACCTATTTCGACACTTAATGATTCTTACTTTGATAAGAATTCAGAATATCAAGTTTAGGAATAGAAGATAGCTATGTTTTATTTAGTCTTATCTCTTGTATAAACCCTGGTCCTTATGCTATAAAATGAACCAACGACATAGGTTTATTCATCACTATTACATACAATGTAAACCTAAAGTCAAAGTGTGTGTCATCTAGGCGTCAGTGTCTTTGTAAGACGCCTATGATGTTTATGTTTTTCTTGTTTAATTAAAGATCAAACATTTGTTCTAAACACCTTGTTCATGATTATTGTTCGTTTCCGCTATGATTAAATGTCAATTGAACGATGATCATGCCTAGTAGCTTAAAGATTCGTGAATCCTATTGGATTCCACACGTCTAACTCGATTGACCGATTTCAAATCGGTCGTGCCTGATGCGACTACCTTTTTTGGAAATGGTCGTCGAGCAAAACGGGTCGACAGTGAGACCAAGATGGAAAAAGGGCCAAGGTGTGTTCGTTTTTTTAATTAATATGTGTATTTTTGTGGGATATGTTTTTTTTAGTGTAGGTCGTTTTGATGTGAAAAAATCACTAGTAGATCGTCGAAGAAAGAAACATGAAATGACGAGTAAAATGGAAGTCGGCCCCCTCAACTGATATGCCCAGCCTTACATAACATATGTATGCATAAATATTTTATAAACTTACTAGTTATAACTCCCCGCGCACGCACGAGATTACAACTGAATCAAATTGAATGTTAATATTTTAGTTTAATATATTATAATTGTGATATTATTAGGTTATCTATACTTATCTTTTTTTGAGCAAAATCTATACTTACTTATAAAGCATATATATTGACCTTTTATTTTTAATATAGTTGAATTTTCAGCTTACGTTCATTTATGCATAATATACAACCATAAAAACATTATTAGAAACTTTCAATTAAATCGTACAAACATAATTTAATACTCATTAAAACTAATTAAGTAATACATAATAATTAATACACACTTTAAAATAAAAATAATTAATACTAATTAATATACCCATTATTTATAAATACAATTATATATTCACATTGTACAACAATTTAAAGCATAGATATAGAAAAAATTCGTTCAAAAACGGGTTCAACCGGGAAACATGATTGGCCACCGGCTCGGCTAGCAAATAAAAGGAGTCCAAAAAACGAATAGCCTGAAACCTATAAATGTGAATGAATCGAGTGTGATCGAGATCATTTTCTTTTTGTTATTCCCCGGTTAATCAGAGTGTACCCACTGCTGCATCACGCGGGTACCCTACTAGTAAAGAATAAGAGGTATTTGTTAAACTTTTAAACTTATTGAAAAAAAATGAAAATTTATAATTTTCTCTTAGTACAATTTAATTTATTTAAAATTTAACCACTAAAGTATTATTGATTACATCAACTTTTTTAAGTTTTTGTTTCATAAATTTGACATCTTATGTCTTTTTTTCTCCATCAATTTTTTCTAACAATTTTTTTAAAAACTTTTATCAAAATTTTTTTTTTAAAGATTTTTTTTTAAATTACATAAAAAAAAATAAAAAAAATCTAAAGATTATTTCATATTAAAAAATAATCTGTAAAAAAAATCTCTACTTTAAATTTTATTTTTAAAAAATATTTAAAATAAAAGATTTAGTGATAAATACAAACATAAATATAAATATATTTAAATATAACATATATTTTTCCTACCTAAAAAGAAAATGTAAGTGCCTTACCTTACCTACCAAAAACAAAATATACAGACAGAACATCAAACACGAATAATAATTTATAAAAACTAAGAAAATATCGACCAACCTCAAAAGTATTCTATTTAAACCACGTAACCCCTTCACCTATTTTCCAAACCATCTCCCTGATTACACTTTCTCTCTCTCGCTCTAAAAAATACTTTGTTCTTTACTTCTTTACTGACAATTCACTTTTGTGTGTGTCAGTGTCTTGGAAATGGGCAGTTTAACGGTGGAAAATGTGCATCAAAATGGTGTCGTAGTTGGTTTATGTGTGAAAGGCGACCCGTTAAACTGGGGTGTAGCAGCTGATGCTTTGACAGGGAGTCATTTAGATGAGGTTAAAAAGATGGTTGCTGAGTTTAGGAAACCTGTTGTGAAACTAGGTGGTGAAACACTGACAGTTTCCCAGGTTGCTGGGATTGCAGCTAGTGAGAACGCTGGTGTTAAGGTTGAGCTGTCTGAAAGTGCTAGAGCTGGAGTTAAAGCTAGTAGTGATTGGGTTATGGAGAGTATGGGTAAAGGGACTGATAGTTATGGTGTTACTACTGGTTTTGGTGCTACTTCTCATAGGAGAACCAAGAATGGTGGTGCTCTTCAAAAGGAACTCATTAGGTATACTTTTTATGCTAATATGATTTTTAATAATTGTAAGAATCGCATGATTATGTTTTGATATTAACTTAATGGAAACTTTTTGCTGAATTGGATTAGGTACTAGAGATTACTAATCTTTTTATAAAAGCTTATGAGAGTTGATATGTTTATAAAAATCAAGATCACAGAATCATTACATGCTAGTGCAGGAGTTTAATTGGTTAAAAAGGTTTTATGGAGTAGGATTTATCATTTCCTTAAGAAGATTATTGTACTTTTGTCTGTCAATTGATTTGGTACTAGTACGGAGTACTAGTATATGATTATCTGCAAGATTAACAATCTGTTTCAAAGTGTTTATATTAGTAGTGGTGTTTCAATGTTTCATCCATAACATATTTATGGAATCCACCAGACCACCACCCATATTTATGGAAACTTATTGGCTAGATAATTTTGTAAACTTAATTAAAGAGTGCATCCTATCCCTTAATCTCTAGCTAGTATGGGTTTTAAATACTGTTAGGCTGCATGTGTTTGAAATAATGACATTAATTACTGTTTGTATTAGTTTCCAACTGTATTTAATATGGGTTTTTCCAAAAGTTTATAAATGACAAATTCAGACTTTTGTATCCACCGTTGATAATAAAGTGAATACGTCTCGAAACGGCTTACAGCTCCATGCAATTAAAATGCTTGGAACATAGAGGAGTATTATACGTCTCGAAATGGGATAAAACTCTTTGCATTAATAAAAGCTAAGGTACATAGGACTATTATTTTAGCTAAATACATGGTTTAACGTAAACGTTAAACTACTAATACTCCTAAAGTATTATAACTCCGTACAATATTATCATTGGCATTGTTTAGAAAATATTATAAACTCAGAAAAATACCACTTATATATGACTTATGACTAGTTAGTAAGTTTAAAATAACCAAAGAATAAGACAAATATTGTAAGATTTTTTTTTTGGTAAAAAAGAAATGAAAAACATGTGGTATGACATATCTGGCACAAGCAAGAGGGCTTGGTATTTTGCCACCTACCACCCCAAACGGTGAGTAGATCTGATAAGTGGTCTTGGTCTCTTGGAACGGTATATCACATGTTTTCATTTATGACATTTGGTTCCGTTCAGTTCAGATCAGATCTGGGGCCACTTTTTATTACTACTTTAATTAACGTTTGGTTACAATTTTCCTAAAATAGTATCAACTATTACGGCTAGTTAATAAACACTTCATCCATTTGCAATGTCTTTCCAACTTCTACTTCGTTCCGTATAATGCAACCTAATTAGTTTAGGTTTTCTACAAGGAGTATAATTATAGACTTATAGTAGTGCTAGTTGGCCACTAAAGTTTCACGAAATGGTTTTTTTGGGGAGGTTTCCTGGAAGACCTGTCAAGAGACTTTCATGAAGCGGATAAGGAGTCTAACATAACTAGGCGATTGTTCGAAGAAGACATTCTTCCGTTTGGATGTTATTGCACGACTCGGTCCACTAACTACTAACATTTGCCATTTTTTTAAAAAAAAAAAACTAATGATAAAAAAAATAGTATTATTGACTTTTTATATAGAAAGCTGAAATAAATAATGTCAAGCCTTTGATGAGATATTATGGTTGTTGTTTTATGGCATTTACATAAGTTAATGTTTATTCATATTTCTTTTTGACAGATTCTTAAATTCTGGAATCTTTGGAAATGGCACAGAAACAAGTCATACCCTTCCACATTCGGCAACAAGAGCCGCAATGCTTGTGAGAATCAACACCCTACTCCAGGGTTACTCTGGTATCCGTTTCGAGATTTTGGAAGCAATCACCAAGTTCCTCAATAGCAATGTTACCCCTTGTTTGCCTCTTCGTGGTACCATCACTGCGTCCGGAGACCTTGTACCATTGTCGTACATTGCTGGACTTCTGACCGGCCGACACAACTCGAAAGCTGTCGGTCCCAATGGACAAATCCTTAATGCCGAAAAGGCTTTTAGCCTAGCCGGTGTTGAGGGTGGATTCTTCGAGCTACAGCCTAAAGAAGGTCTAGCACTTGTTAACGGCACTGCTGTGGGATCAGGAATGGCCTCCATGGTCCTTTTTGAAGCTAATGTACTTTCATTGTTAGCAGAAGTCTTGTCCGCCATTTTCGCTGAAGTTATGCAAGGAAAGCCCGAGTTCACGGACCACTTGACACACAAACTAAAGCACCACCCGGGCCAGATCGAGGCTGCAGCGATCATGGAGTACATATTGGATGGAAGTGATTATGTTAAGGCAGCACAAAAGGTCCATGAAATGGACCCGTTACAGAAACCTAAACAGGACCGTTATGCTCTTAGGACTTCACCTCAGTGGTTAGGCCCACAAATTGAGGTCATCCGGTCATCCACTAAAATGATTGAAAGAGAGATAAACTCGGTGAATGACAACCCTTTGATTGATGTCTCAAGGAACAAGGCCTTGCACGGTGGCAACTTCCAAGGGACCCCAATTGGTGTTTCCATGGACAACACACGTTTGGCTATTGCTGCAATAGGTAAACTCATGTTTGCCCAATTCTCTGAGCTCGTTAACGACTTCTACAACAATGGGTTACCTTCCAATCTTACTGGTGGACGGAATCCTAGCTTGGATTATGGTTTCAAAGGTGCGGAAATTGCAATGGCATCTTACTGTTCTGAACTTCAGTTTCTTGCCAACCCTGTTACTAACCATGTCCAAAGTGCCGAACAACACAACCAAGATGTAAACTCTTTGGGTTTAATTTCTGCCCGTAAAACTTCCGAAGCTGTTGACATCTTGAAGCTCATGTCCTCAACATATTTGGTAGCTCTTTGCCAAGCCATCGACTTACGACACTTGGAGGAAAACTTGAAAGCCACTGTTAAGAACACAGTGAGCCATGTAGCCAATAAAATCCTGACCACGGGTGTGAATGGTGAGCTTCACCCCTCAAGGTTTTGCGAAAAGGACTTGCTTAGAGTCGTTGATCGCGAGTATGTCTTTGCATACATCGACGACGTGTGCCTTGCCACATACCCATTAATGCAAAAGCTCCGACAAGTTCTTGTTGACCATGCTTTAAATAATGGCGAGAACGAAAAGGACACAAGCACTTCAATCTTCCAAAAGATAGGTATGTTTGAAGAAGAGTTGATTGCCCTTTTGCCAAAGGAGGTTGAGAGTGTAAGAGATGCTTATGAAACTGGTGAGCTTGCAATCCCAAACAGGATCAAGGCTTGTAGGTCATACCCGTTGTATAGGTTTGTGAGGGAGGAGCTTGGGACAGGTTACTTGACAGGGGAGAATGTTACTTCACCCGGAGAAGAGTTTGATAAGGTGTTTACAGCAGTATGCAAGGGGCTAGTGATCGATCCGTTATTGGAGTGTCTTCAAGGCTGGAATGGTGCTCCTCTTCCAATTTGTTAGTTTGATTAGATTCATCGAGTCTATGTTGTTTATTAGTACTATTCTAAGTTCTTCTGTCAAAACTTTTTCTACTTATTAATTAGTGTATCTTCTTTGTTTCATAAATTTAAAAATCCCTGCTTCATCTTCCCTACTTTAGAGTGTTGACATGTTCAAATTTGTACAACTAATTGTTTTGTTATGGATTAATAAATGCTAATCAGTTTGTTGGAAATCATATGAACTGTTTGGAAGGTTGTTATTAGTTACTACCCCATGTGAGTTGTTGCGCCCTTGTTAGTCGTATTAAGCCGAGGTGAGTTAGCTTAGAAGGATTTTGCTTACTTAAATAACCATTCAGGTATGATGGATTTCAGAGTCGGGATCTTTCTTTTCTTTTCGTTTCATATAACCGTATCATAAATAGCACACATGGGTCGTTCGACTAGGATATTAATATGCTTTGGTACCGTATTGAAGTAATGCTGCGCTTTTTCTTTGCCAAGGACCACATAGATATACAGTTCCTTGTTTATGAAAATAAATAGAGAACCGGGTAATAAGAGTAATAATGAAGTGAGACAAAACTAGTTAGCATTTAAACAGGAGTGTATGGTGTACCTATGTGAAACGCTATACCATTCATAAGCAAGTGTTATTAGTGTGTCCTCCAATTTGAGCACAATCTTGTACCAGTTAACAAGTATTAGACCATTCAATTGCTATAGGCAAATGGATATATTGCTAGTCTATAATAAGAAAACCTATGGAAGGATGGCGTCGCAAACATACACAATTATGCCATTTAACTTGACTGGGTGACTTTTATTATTCAAAATGTTGCAACCTAACAGCTTTGTATTTTAATGTGTTGCCAGTGCTTTGGCACTAGGAGTCTAAGATCGTAATGACAGAGCCAATAGGATCCGGGATGCTGTCCTCAGCACATTATTAGAAGGGAAGTAATTAGATGCCGACTTTGGTGGTTCTTCAGCAATCTTTGAGTCCAAAAAGGTAATCATCGACCTTGTTTAATCAGTGAATGTTAATCTTTATTCCTTCTTCTGCACTGAGTATGAAACCACCTGATTCTTCCTAATTCCGCACATTCAAGTTCGAGCCACAATTATTCTATAAATGTTCTAGGACGAATATGCCCATATCATGCTTCCACACCAACAATTTTGATGCCATAAATCAAAGGGATTCTAGCA
The DNA here is from genome assembly GCA_025667525.1 of Glebionis coronaria. NCBI lineage: Eukaryota > Viridiplantae > Streptophyta > Magnoliopsida > Asterales > Asteraceae > Glebionis > Glebionis coronaria. Next base: position 172,815,162 of record CM046881.1, read on the forward strand.
AATTTTATGCGTAAATTAAGAGTAAATGTGGGAATATAGCAAGTCTGAAGCAAAATCAAGAATAAATGAACTAGTTTGGTGCGAAATCAAGTATAAGTATAATTCAGAACCCCATAAGGCCATAACACCAAAAATCCGACATCGGAACACCCTCTTAGGATCGCTAGTTAGACTACTAGAAGTGAGCTAATTGAATTTACATTCGAAGGTAACGCTGTAGTCACATGTTGATCCAACTAAATCTGAACTCTCAGTTAGCGTTGTTGAAACTAACTGGTTTCTAAATGAAATGTGACGCTTATTCTGACACACATATATAAACAAAACACTTTTTCTTTAATGTAATAATCCAATATTTAGAAAAATTTCCAGATTCTTTATTCCTCCTACGACACATCATTGATAATTAGTCATATATAATGATAAAGATTTAAATTCAAGAGTTGTATAAAGGCGTAGGATCAGGTCTACTAGAGTACTAATGAATTACTTAGGTTTTATTTTTCTTGCATCAAAGTTGATAATAATACGAGTAGCTAAATGAATTAAAATAGGTCATCTCTTTACACCAGATTACACAATCTTGCAGGAACAAACCAACAAGGCTCAAAAACACAGTACCATTCTTCGATTTCGTTTCATCATAGCACACTGAACTACATCAAGAAAGATCTCCTCGTCGCATGGAATATAGAATCTTGAATCAGCCACAAACTCATACTCTTCTCGAGCTCCATCCAACAACGCACTGAATAAAGGGTGTTTTAGTAACTTAACCTTGATCACAAACCTTCTCTGGTTTTCACCTACATAGACCACCAAATGACCCTTTGGGACATCACTTGGGATACAAGCTTCCGACTTTCTTTCATGAATGAAAGATGATACCCATCTGAGTGCCCATTGCCAGCACTTGTCGCACTCCGCAGATGAAGGTAATACTCCATTGTTCATCTTTCTACACGCTTTCAAAATGTTTCCCTTCATCATATTTGAGTAATATAGCTATATATATGGACGCTATTAGAGCTAGATTTTGTTGATTGTAAGTAGAGAGAGATAGGTATGAAGTTAGTATGCTACTGGTTCTATGCTATTTTTTTAAGAATTGTGTAGTAAGATATTGGTGTGATGGGGTTTCTATATACTTATATATATACATTGATACGAAATGTACGAACAAGTATTTCAGATGATTGATTGAAAGCGCCTCTATCTAACATGTATATTTTACAATATCTTATAAACCAAATAAAAGTCTTGATCGCACATTGTCAAGAACTTTAACCCATGCCTCTTAATTTCATCTATTCCACTCCCTATTTTGACCCATAATTAACAGACCAAAATAGTATTCCATGGAATGTACAAATGTACAATGTAGGATAATTGTTCCGTCCCTAAATCTTTTTGTTCAAATTCAACAATAAATGGAGGTAAAATGTGGTTTGATTGGACTAATGTCCTGTTTCGAAATATGCGGATGCATTTGGATTGCACATGTGCATATATAGGAGCTTATCGGTTTATTGTGCTTTCCTGGAAGAAAACAATTATGGTAACAGTTTTTAGTGTATGCATTAGCAGGGGCGGAGCCAGAAACTTTTGCTCGGGGGGTCAAACTTTGATATATTTTATAAACTACACAACAAAATGGTTTTTATAGGGTCAAATAATAAGAAAATCGGGAATATTTTCGAAAATTTACACTACAATTTTTTCGTTAGGGGGGTCGGACGATCCCCTTGACCCCTCCCTATCTCCGCCACTGTGCATTAGCACTTTCAAACTTAGAGTATTGATGAGCTCGGCCGTGTGCCCGTGTGGTACAGACATGCCTAGGCTATTAGGATTTTCCGTGTACCTTTGATTGTATAAATACCTGATCACTATAATGAGTTACCCATACGAAGTTTTATACAGTACTAATTAATAGTAGTAGTACATATGTGCTTACTTTAAAGTGCTTATGAGCTACCCAAAATCAAAGCTGAAAAATATGGGATCCTAAACACTAAAGCGGGTATGGTTGGGCCGATGTTTAGGCTGTAAAGTGAATCAGCCTGCAGGGTATGGGGAGATTTAAATGATGTGAGCCCAGGTAAAGTGTGGGTTACAGAAACTTTGAAAATGACTAAGCACTATGGCTGGGCCTTACTTGAACCAAATTAAATATTGTACTTTTTAAATACTTATATTTTTATGTCACTTAATTGAAATTGTTTTGTCAAATTACAAATGGTCTTGGTGACAAATGGATGTTGACTAAAAGCCCATATTATCTCACACTTTATAGCACTTTAAATCTTCTCTTTGCCCATTTCATAAATAATAGTGAGACTTTTATCATCAATTAGACAAATACGACTTTTTTCCTAGAAAGTGAGTATAAATACATCTCACATTTTGCAGCAGTGCCTTATGTTACATGTATTCGCAGTGCCTTATGTTACATGTATCCGGTTTGCATATATATTTCTGCTCGGTATAATAACTTCATTAGTTATTATACGAAGGTTTAAACCTATACATGTAATTATATATGTTATTATGCCTCTTATGTAGGAAAGGAAACCATGCATATTGTTTTGTAGCCATTTTTGTTTCATTATGTTATTTTTCCCTTTAGTTTCTCTACTTGATAAGATCACACATATGAATGTATTTAATAATAAAATTCCAGCAAATGATTCATCCCCTGAAGGCTATTGGTGTTATGGTCAGATGAATAAACCAAATGGACAGATCATATATACCAACGATGAGATATCTTTATATCCATTCGTACAAATCATTCTGTAGGACATACATGAAATTATCATAATATGCATGCATTTTCAAGTTATTGTAAATCTATATAAAAAAACTGTATTCATGATGAAACAATATTGGGCATCGAAAACTTTTGTGTCCGTTAGAGATATTACGAGTATCATATATGTAGGACTATGCTCCATTTTGACCCATTTTGTTCAAGAACCAGAAGTCAGTTTATTCATTCTTTTTTTTTACTGAATATGTATTGAATTAGGTTAACAGTTTATCCATTTTATTTTTAAAAATATATTATATAGTCCAATAATCTCAGATCGACTTGATTGTGTTTTTAGGTCATAAGAAGCCAGTTTTAAAACTGATGACACCCACGCATGATATCATGAAGCAACTTAAACAGGAACAACACATATAATGCTCGATTGACTTTGTGAGTCTTAATCCCACTTACAATTAAGTGGAAGTTCCCTATTTCTAATGCTTCTCCTATTATGGTTCATAATATGGACAAACAATTATTGACCTCTGTACATATTTTATATTCAAAATTCTTTTGCAGAAAAGAAACAGATATATGGTCTATATAGCTAGATGATGGAGCATCATATCGTTGAGTTGGTTAGAAATGCTAATGTCCTGATTTTGGGTCAAAATAACATGTCATTCTCCTGTAACTATAGTTACTAAGACTATGTTTATTGGTGACCGAACCCAACAGGTTGGGGGTAAAAAGGACAGAAATTATTGATATTATATTGAAGATACACAAATGGATGAAAGAGAATCTCACGACCGGTTCGTTTGATGACTTTCCAATCTCTGACCCAACCTCACCACATGTCACACTAAGAGTGGCTATGTCGTTTAAAGGTTGTTAATAAGTTTTTGCATCAAATTTTTTTTTTCCGGCGACTGCATAACTGGGTATTTGGTGGCTGAAGAAGTGAAAAGTGAAGAAAACATGAAAGAGAAAAGTCATGATATTTTTATATTACATATGCATAAGGAGTGGTAAAGATAGGGGTGAGCAAAAACCGCACCGCAAACCGCAAACCGCAAAACCGCAAAAACCGCAAAAAACCGCACCGCAGAAACCGCACCACAGCGAAAACCGGTGGATCGGTTTTAAGAAAAAAGAAAACCGCAAAATGCGGTGCGGTTTCGGTTTTACCCCTAAAACCGCATCACAAAATCCGCACCGCACCACACATTAGTTATATAAAATCGTAAAACGACACATCGATTATTTAACGTGTATTTAACGGGTTCTAGTGCATATTATCATTATTATTCTATGTAATGTGTGTGTTTACATTAAATATATGTATTGTTATAACCGAAAATACCAACATTGTGAACCAAAAACCGCAAAAATCCACATTAATTATATAAATCATAGGTGGTGGTGCGGTGCGGTTAAAATCCGCGGAAGCCACAAAAACCGCAAAAAACCGCAAAACCGAAACCGCAAAAAACCGCGCGGTGCGGATTCACATTTATCTAAAAACCGCAATCGCGGATGCGGTTTGGTTTTTGCCAAAACTCGCACCGATCCGCACCACGCTCACCCCTAGGTAAAGATATGCAAGTATGATTCTACTCCCAATGTAATACACTATTCCCATTATATACAGTTTACTTAAAGAAACTAAAAAATTGTTTATACTCGGTATTTTATACTATTACCATTTTTATACTTTTTGAGAATAACAAAAGAAATTTTGTTCAGTAATTAGTATAAACACCATGTATATAAACGTAATTTACTTAACATATTTTTAAATAAAATATTGAGTAATTAAATTAAATATAAAAAATAATATTATAAGTTATGTTGGGTTGGGTTGTTGATAAATGGTTAAAAATTTGAGATTGGTTATATGTAAAGATTGTATAAGTAAAGGAATAAGAAAATAATATTTTAATGAAAGGTTGAGTTAGATGAGTTTGTGAATAAGAAGAGCAAACTTTTTATATCAAAGCTCTAGATTTTTTTTGTAAAAGAAACAAATTGAAAACCCTTGTAAAGTTGCACTAAATTGAAAATGCATTTTATCATGCCTCTTGCGGACACACAATAGAAAAACCTGGCCTTTACAGTTATTTTTACTAATAATTATGGGAAAATTCTTGAAATGCCCTAAGGTTGCATTCATTTTCCCAAAATGCACCAACCAAATGAAAATTTCTCAAAATGGCCTATGCAACTTATGCAACTTATGCGACTTATGCGACTTTTCCAAAAATAGAAAAAAAAGTTTAAAATTTTTTCCAAAATTTTGCCATTTTTGGAAAAGTCGCATAAGTCGAATAAGTTGCATAAGTTGCATAAGACATTTTAGGAAATTCTCATTTGGTTGGTGCATTTTGGAAAAGTGAGTGCAACCTTAGGGCATTTCAAGAATTTTCCCAATAATTATACCATTCTAAAGAAATAGATGTCAGCAGAAACAAGTTTCCATCAACTAATTATACAGTAGATGCACTAAATTAAAATGTAATGATCGATCAGAAACCACTTGCTTATTGCCCCTTTATTTCTAGACAAAAAACATGATTAAAGATTTTACCACCATCTAGCAATCCACCACTATATCTTGGTCACATCTGACCTTATAAATACCTTCTTCATGAATCTTAATCTTCAGGTACATTTGTACGTCCATACTCACTCGAAGGTACGTATAGTACCTCTTAATCATATATATACAACAATTTCACATTAAGATCGAATCAGCTTTGATACTAACATATGCTAATCGTGTTTGATCATCGAGCAGGTACTAAAGACACAAAAATGAAGCTGATAGTGTTTGTTTTGGTAACTATGTTGCTTTGCTCTTGCATGGCGGTTCAAGGAAGGGTACAGAAGGATGGCGTTGTTAAACCCGATAGCTATGTAGACAACCACCATAATATACCAAGACAGAACTATAACTCGCAAGGTGGTGGTAGTGGAGGAGATTCTGGTGATAATACCGATAATGGAAGTGGATGATGAACCAAGTTTCCGTTAAAAAATAAGAATGTTTGTGAGAAAATACCAAAAGGGGCATGTTTATATATGTTGTGTAAGTGCTTGTATTATCAAATTGCACAGGTTGTGATTAATGTCTGTTGAACCTATGTTTTATATTTGCTTTAACTTCTACTTAGTGTGTTTCTTTCAGCTCTTGTGTTGTACGCGCGGAGTATCAATTTTCCAATACTTGCATTGGTGTGTTTATGTTCAAATTATTGTAATGCATTTTCATGTATATCTCAGTTCTCGTATATAGGATTCATGTTGGCACATAAGCGTATGAATTCCTGCTCCATAAGCGTGGTTTTGTGCACGTTTCTTAAGTAACAAATAAATAGGAGGTTGCCACCTTTTTATATTCCATAAATATGCCTACTTTCGCACACGTGGCTAAGTTTTAATAAAAGTCGCTTTGGTTGTTTAGAATGCCCGAGTTGCTTCGGTTTATTTTGAGAAAATTTTAAATTAGAAGGATAGGTATCGTAACACCCAAATAAAATTGTCACATCAGCATAAAATAACATCAAACTCTTCTAATCATAACACCAACCAACATTAATTTTTTTTTCTTCATAAAACCCCTAAACAAATATATCATTCAATTCCTTAAATAAAAGTACAATATCAATAATAATACTAATAAAAACACTCAAAAATAATTTCTAAAAAAATATATATTTAAAATAACAAAAAAAAAACTTAAAAGTATATGTATTGAAATATCTTAGAGGGAACGGAGTGGTGGCGCCGTGGGTGCCAAACCCACGGTGTTGGCCGCGCGATGACTCTGAGGGCGACGAAACCCGCGGCGCGGGAACCCTACGTGGGTATACCCACGTCGCGTGGTCTGTTTTTTAATTATTTTTTTTCATTTCCACACCCCCCCGAACGGCTATTTTTTTGAAAAATTTTCATTTCACCCCCAGACGGCTAGTTTTTGAAATTCGAATTAATAACGGCTATATTTTCGATCCGTCTATAAATATAACTCAAAATCAACTATTTCGTTAATAATTGCAGGTATTCTTTGGTTAAGTTTCGTGAAAGATTTCGAATGAACCGAAGACTATTTTTAAAAATAGTTAACGGCATAAGAAATTATCAGGCCGATCCTCTTCCTGCGCATTTTCATTATTTTACTTCTCGACCCGATGCTACGGGTCGAATGAGTATTAATGTTATTATGAAGTGCACAATGGCTATACGTCAATTGGCATACGGCAACACGCCGGATGCATTTGATGAATATTTACAAATTGATGATCGAACCGGACGTGAGTGTCTAATTTATTTTAATATTTGTGTTATTGAATTGTATATGGCCAAGTATTTAATAAAACCAACTCCGGCCGATGTTGATCAAATATATGATCTACATCTTACGAAACATGGTTTTCCAGGGATGCTTGGCAGCATTGATTGTATGCACTGGGAATGGAAAATTATCCAGTTGCGTGGCATGGATAATACGCTGGTGGTTATAAAAGATACCCTACTTTGATGCTTGAAGCTGTTGCTTCGCAAGATCTGTGGATTTAGCATGCGTTTTTTGGGATGGCAGGTGCGAATAACGATATTAATGTTTTAGATAATTCTCCGTTATTTGATGACCTTCTGAATGACGAAGCACCGGTAAAACCGTATACGGTTAACGGAGTTCAGTATCAAAATGGGTATTACTTAGCGGATGGTATTTACCCATAATGGGCGAGTTTCGTGAAGTCTTTCACGGTTGCAACTGACGCCAAACATGCTCACTTCAAAAGGCGTCAAGAAGGTGCACGGAAAGATGTTGAACGTGCATTTGGTGTTCTCCAAGGACGTTGGGGAATACTACGTCAACCAGCACGGCGTATGAAGTAAACACCTTACGGCGACTCATGTATACATGCATCATACTTCATAACATGATTTTGAAAGATCAAGGTATGCAGGTTTTAGATTGGAACCAAAATTACGTTAACCCGTCAAGAAATATGCAACGAACATGGGTTGATCGGTGTGAAGTTTACCGCCAAAAAAAAAAAGAACTACGCGACCGACAAACCCATCAAAGTCTTCAATAAACCTTATGGATCATATCTGGAATCAAATTGACCACGAAGATGAAGATGCATATGAAGATGAAGAAAACTAAACGGCGGGTAGTATGATTTTTTAATTCTCGTATGTTTTTTTAATTTTCGTATGTTTTTTTAATTTTCGTATGTCTTTTTTATTATGTTCGTTTTATTTTAAAAGTATTGTAATGTTGGTTATGTTTAATGAAATATTTAAGTTTGTTTAGGGGGTGTTTTGTAAAATTCTGAAAAACTGGAAATCACTTGGAGTGATGACTTCCCTGTTTTTTTTATGTGAGTGAGTGAGTGAGTTTCGCTGACGTAGCAGCCTAAATTAGACTCATTTAGAGTGATGACTCCTTGTGCTCTTATGTTAAAAAGTATTTAGGTTTCATAAAGCTTTGTAGTTTAAACTAATTTTGAGCTTTTTATTCATGGGCTTTAAAATAACACAGTACATCATATAGGTTTTTGGTTTACCAAAGCACATCTTCCTCCTCAAATGTCTTCCCCAAAACATACCTGCAAAAAGAAAAAAAAATGCTGGTATCATCCAAAACAACATCAAGAACAAATAGATCCGGTAAGTTTGGATAGTTTTTTATATCGTTTTCAATTTATAGGGAGAGTTTTGAAAAAAAATTACAAAATACACTCTTAACGCGTTTTGCCTCGGTAACGCTAGGGCCAACGGCGTGAAAGCAACGACATCACTGCAAGAGCGGAGACAGAGCATTATATTATCGGGTGCACAAATTTTTTAATACGAGTATAAAAAAATATTTATGGAACACATAATTTTGGGACGAGTTCATTTTGAAAAAATCGATATTTTTACCAAATATATATAATACGCGACAAAATTTCACCGGATTCCTGTATATCCTCGAGAACCCCCTAGCTCCGCCTCTCGGCATCAAAGGTATGGTAACGGAGACCAACGTCGGACCACGTATGCACCAACGCTGGTGCCCCGTTACGATACCTAAGCCTTTTAAAAGGCATTTATCACACACATTTGCGAAGAAGCCATTTACAGAAATAGCCCCTTGTTATTTTCATTTGTTCAACATCACGTGCATAAGCTTTCTAGTTTTAAATGACCCATTTGAGGTTAGTCTTATTTTAATAAATAGGAATTATGTGTAATTTAATAAAAAAAACAAACAATGACAAGCGTTAAGCGTACATATTTGAATTTGATTTATAAATTAGGGAAGGCGACAGTATACGTGATAAAGTTGAAAGATCAAAGACAATTTCATAGATTGGTATCAATTTTTTTACAGAAAAGTCGAATATGTCAATTTCATATCGTTATATATACTTTATTATAAAGTAGTATTATCGATAAACGAAACGTAATAAAACCAAAAAACCGAGGCCAAAAAATCGAAACTAACCGGAAAATCAATGGTTCAGTTTTTGTAATTTTAAGAACCGAATTTTATTAGTTGGAATCATCCATATTACTCGTGTGATCCGATAGAAACCAAGAGTTGTGGTTCATTCAGCGATTGTTTTTAATTATCTTTTATTTGATTCGACTCAATTTTAAGATTTTGATTTTCAGATTTAGGTTTTAATTCTTTAGGGTTTGTTTAATTTTTTAGGGTTTCTGTTGGTGGCGCCGGTTAGGCTTCCTAGGGCTTGCATATGGCACGTTCGTTTCAACATCATTCTAAGTCTGATGAAAATTTGATTTCAAAAGCTTCTCATTTGATTTATGTAACCAACTTCCCAATCATACTACGACGCGTGACCTTTGGAAAACATGTAGTTCGTATGGTACCGTGGTGGATGTTTTCATTCCATCCAAAAAATCAAAGGCTTGTAAGAGATTTGCTTTTGTTCGGTTTGTTAAGGTTCATAATCTTGACCGTCTGGTAGATAATCTCCGTACACTGTGGATTGGAAGTTTCCATTTGTACGCGTCCTTAGTGAGGTTTGAGCGGCCTCCTAAAAACTCATCTTACCCTAAACCGGGCATTAAGAATACCAATAGTCCTTTGGGTCATTCTCAAGTGGGTAAGCAGTTTGGTTCATACGCTAATGTTGTTTTAAATAACCATAAGGATTCCCAGATCTCCTCTTCACCGGCTTTAGTGCTCGACGATTCCTGTTTAAACAAATGGGACCTCTCCAAACACTTGTTGGGTAAAGTTAAAGATTTTTCATCTATTCCTAACTTGTATTCCATTTTGTTAGATGAAGGATTTAAGGAGATCAAGTTATCATATGTTGGGGGTCTGTGGGTTCTAATAGAATGTGACAATGTGGTTATGAAGGAGAATATGCGTAAGCATCAGGGAGTTAACTCATGGTTTGCTGAATTAAATAATGCTAGCCATGATTTCGTCAGTGAAGAACGGATTGCGTGGGTCGATTTTGAAGGTATTCCTTTTTTTGCTTGGTCTCATGAAACTTTTGTGAGAATTAGTAAAAAGTGGGGTGTTCCGTTGGACATGAATGTTAGTAGAGATAACTCGTATGGGCGAAAACGTATTTGTATCAAGACTAATCATCCTGTTTCCATCTTGGAATCTTTCAAGATTATTGTCAAAGGGCAGGTGTATTGGATACGTGCCAAAGAACTTTTTAATTGGCAGCCTTCTTTCTTGGAATGTAGTGCTACTGATGTTTCATCTGACGATGAATCCTCAACTCAGAATCTATACGAGAACGTTAAATCACCAGACCTGAATATAGTAGAGGAGAATGATGACAATGGTAGCGAAGACGATTATGTACCAGAAACTGTCTTTGGGACTGACACTTCGGCTGTGAAACAAGGTAACGAAGTCAATGAGCGTGAACATTCGGAAGATATTTTTGGTTTTTATGATCTTCTTCAGAAAGATTACACTAAACCTGCAGTCCAAAAAGAGAGTTCCTCCATCCCTAATCCGCCTGGTTTTACACCTGATGGATCAACAAATAAGGAAGCGAGTTCACCTACTTCTGTTGGTGATGAACACGTCGATGAACCAAATATAATTAGTTCATCACCAGATGTAGGTACTCCTGAGGAGAGTCACACAACTCATGGTGTCTCACCTACTTCTGTTGGTGATGAACACGTCGATGAGTCTAGTATAATTAGTTCATCACCAGATGTCGGTACTCCCGAGGAGAGTCATAAAACTCATGGTGTCTCACCTAATCAACATACTGCCCATGGAGGTAGTCATCCCATGTGTAAAGGTGCTTCGGTTTTGGACGTGATGGATGGTATCATACAATTTGGTCAGGCTATGGGGTATTCAATGGAAGGGTGTGTGAAGGATCTTGAACATATCATCGGACAACAAGGAGAGGGTAACATTATTATATGAATGCGTTATCAATTAAAATTTAAGGTCTTGGCCACAAGACCAAAAAAGAGTGGATCAAGGCGATGTCAAATTCCTATAAACTTAATTTTTTGGCAATTCAAGAAACTAAGTTGTCTTCTATTTCTCATACGGTGGTTCATTCTCTTTGGGGCAATTCCAACTATGACTTTGTTGTTAGCGATTCGTTAGGTGGGTCAGGCGGTATCTTATGCATTTGGGAAGCTTGCATCTTCAAGAAAGATAACTCAACGATTTCTGATAATTTCATAGCAATCTACGGTACATGGCTTACAAATAATTCTAAGATCCTCTTTATAGTTGTTTATGCACCGCAACAGCCTTCCCAAAAGAAGATTCTTTGGGAGTATATATCGAGTTTATTGGGTCGTTGGAAAGGCGAAGTAATAATTATGGGAGATTTCAATGAGGTTCGATTTAGTAATGAAAGACGTGGTTCCTGTTTTAATCCTTATAGTGCGAGACGTTTTGATAATTTTATTCTCGATGCTGGTTTGGTTGTTGTCCCTTTGGAAGGTTACTCATTCACTTGGTCTCACCCTTCGGCGTATAAAATGAGTAAACTCGATCGGTTTTTGATTTCAGACGGTATTTTCTCATTATTTCCTTCTATTTCGTCTACTTGTTTGGACCATCATCTATCTGATCATCATCCAATTCTTCTTAGGGAGGTTCCTGTTGATTTTGGGCCTGTCCCATTTAGATTCTTCCATTCGTGGTTTGATTTTCTCGGGTTTGATGAGATGGTTAAAACTGCTTGGTGTTCTTTCTCTCATACGAACAACAATTGTATGATCAGGTTTATGAAAAAACTTAAAGACCTTAAGTCCATTATTCGGGTTTGGATTAAAAATAGAAAGGAGGAATCGTCTCGTCAAGAATGATATTACTGTGGAATTAGGCGTGATAGACAAGGCGTCAGATGGAGGGGTGATTGACGACATGACATTGCTACGTCGGCTTGACTTGAAACAATTGATAGACATTCAAAAATCTGATTCTATGGACTTTCTTCAAAAGTCCAAGATCAAGTGGGCGATTGAGGGAGATGAAAACTCAAAGTTCTTCCATGGGGTGGTCAATAAGAGAAGGTCGCAGCTTGCTTCCGAGGTATATTCGTGGATGGTCTTTGGTGTACTAACCCTAATGCTATAAAAACTGCTTTTTTTCTCACTTTGCTAATAGGTTTAAGAAACCAGTCGATTCAAGATTCAAAGGTAACTTTCAGTTTCCCAAGAAGCTTTTACAGTATCAAGCCGATGAGCTAGAAGGCCATGTTTCTCATGATGAAATTAGGAAGGCAGTGTGGGATTGTGGCGCAAATAAGTCCCCGGGACCAGATGGCTTTACATTTGAGTTCTTTAAAAAGTATTGGGATTTTATTGGGCAGGATTTCAGTGATGTCGTAGACTACTTCTTTTCTAAGGGCTCATTTCCTAACGGGTGTAACTCATCTTTTGTGACCCTTATTCTGAAAGTCATTGACGCCAAATTTGTAAATGACTTTCGTCCTATCAGTCTTATTGGGTGTGTTTACAAGGTGGTAACCAAGATTCTTGCTAACGGACTTGCTTCGGTTATTTCGGAGCTTATTTCTGATTCTCAGACAACTTTTGTATCGGGATAATAAATTTTAGACGGGCCGTTTATATTGGACGAGATTCTTCAGTGGTGTAAAAGAAAGAAGCTTCAAGCGATGTTCTTTAAATTCGACTTTGCTAAGGCTTATGACTCGGTACGTTGGGATTACTTACTTGACATTTAAGCAGCTTTTGGTTTTGGGTCGAAGTGGTGTAACTGGATTCGTGGTACTCTCATTACAACTAAATCTTCCGTTCTAGTGAACGGTAGCCCAACTGATGAATTCACTTGTTGGAGATCCTTTAGCTCCGTACCTTTTTATTCTTGTCATGGAGTCGTTTCATTTATCTCATAATCGGGCAGTTGATCAGAGACTTTTCAAAGGGAAATCTTTGTCGGGCTCTATTTCATTATCTCATCTGTTTCTACGCCGATGACGCAATGTTTCTTGGAGAATGGTCACGAGATAATCTTCAAGGTATCATTAAAATTCTTAACAGTTTTTTTTCTTGCATCGGGCCTTCGAATTAATGTTCAAAAATGCCAGCTAATGGGTGTGGGGGTTAACCACCCCGACGTTCAAACTGCTGCCGCCACTATTGGTTGTTCGGTTATAAACGATCAGTTCAAATACTTAGGTGTGTTAATCGGTAAACAACCTTCTCGTCTTTTGGCTTGGGAAGACACTGTTCCTAAGCTTCGTGCTAGGTTATGTAAGTGGAAATTGAAAACACTTTCAATAAGGGTCATCTTACTCTCTTGAAATCGGTCCTTGGAGCTTCGCTGATCTATAATATGTCTCTTTTCAAGGTTATATACAGAGTCCTCAAGGTAATGGAAGGAATTAGGAGTCAGTTTTTAATGGTATTGATCGATCGGAGAGGAAAATCACTTGGGTGGCGTGGAACAAGGTTCTAGCTTCTAAAAAAATGGAGGATTAGGAGTCTCTAGCTACTTTTCTTTAGACCGAACCCTTCTGCTCAAATGGATTTGGCGCTTTATCACGGATGATGGCTCTCTTTGGAGTAAAGTCATTCGTTCCATCTATGGTAAAACGATTCACCTTCATAATTCAAAGATTTCATCTAATTGGAGTGTTATTTTAAAGGAAATCCAGTCCTTAAAAGACAAAGGGTTTTGTTTTTGGGAGCATTGTAAACGTCGGATAGGAAACGGTTTCTCTACACGTTTTTGGTTAGATCACTGGCTGGGAGATTTGCTTTTATACGCAAAATTCCCTAGGTTATTTGCTTTGGAGTCAGATCATGAAGCTACGGTGAGTTCGAAAATTAATGCTCCTATTATTGATACTTTTCGTAGACAGTCGCGTGGGGGTCGTGAAATGACACAGCTCGATGAGCTTCTTTCCATGTTGGAGCCAATCTCCTTATCCAACAGTACTGATAGATGGTTTTGTAGCCTATCTTGAGACGGGGTTTTTAGGGTTAAGGATGTTCGAGTTTTCTTGGATGACATGTTCCTTCCTCGAGACAATCCATCAGCATGGATCAAAGCAGTTCCGGCTAAGTTTAATATTTTTATGTGGCGAGCTCGAAAAAATTGCCTTCCGACTAGATCTAATTTGGCTATCAGAGATATCCCTATTGTGTCTTCTCTTTGTCTGGTGTGCCTTACAGATCAAGAGGACATGTCCCATATTTTCTTCTGGTGCAACATGGTGTAGAATATTCTTAAATGAGTGACTCGATGGTAGGACTTACCCAATCATGGTTGGTCGTCTTTTAAAGATTGGCAGAGTTGGTTCTCCTCAATCCGTATGTCTTCTAAACTCAAATATCTTTTGGAAGGAGTGTTCTATGTTTAAATGGTGGTTCATTTGTAGGTTTCGGAATCGTCTCATTTTTGATGAAGTAGAGCCAAGACGTACGGAGATTTTTGACGATATAGTTCTTTTTTCTTTTAATTGGTGTAAATGGCGGTGCCATCTGAATTTTTCTTAGATCGATTGGTTGAAAACCCCTAGTTTAATTCCCTTGTAACATTCTAACATCTTGCTAGTTTTTTCTAATAAAAGTCGCCGTTCAAAAAAAAGATTGATTCGTGGAACTCTAGAACCCTTAAAGAAGATCGAAGAGATGCAACAGACGAAACCCATACGAACATTACTACAAAGGTAAGCGAATGATTATTTTATTGATTTTTAATCGTTATAAGAAAGAATAGAAGATCGGTGTGATTGAGCATCACCTCCTCACCTCCTTTTATAGGGTAAGAGGGTCGGTTCCCTAGTCTTAACCGACTAGGAATCGGGCTTAGGTCCAGCTGGCTCAAACACACTATGCCGAAAACAAAACTTACAAGGTAAGTGTCCTAATCTATATTCTAACTACTATTGGTAATAATGCTAACAATTTCCACCTTAGTACCAATACTAATTAACCCCGACACCAAGTACCTCAATGCAATACTTGAACTTCGGACCTGGAACCACCTTTAAACGCGTCAGCTGCATTATCCTCCGTGCCTATCTTTACCACTTCAATCTCTTTAGATTCTACCATCTCCCTAATGAAGTGATACCTCAAATTGATATGATTCTTCTTCTCATGAAACATTGAATTTATTGAGAGATGAATTTCACCTTGATTATCAGAATTCACAACCACTAACTTTAGGTTTATTTCCAGCTCGTTTAGTAGACCTTTAAGAAAAATGGTTTCCTTAACAGCTTTCGTAAGCGCCATATACTCCGCCTCTGTAGTAGATAAAGCAACAACATGTTGGAAAGTTGCTTTCCAACTCACAACACAGCCATATACCATAAACACGTACCCGGTTATCGACCTATCCTTATCAGGGTGTTTAGCATAACCGCTATCCACGAAACCGTCAACATCCACGTGCTTCCCTTGATCTCTACCATACGCTAGACCTACATTAGCAGTGCCCTTCAAGTACTTCAAAATCCACTCACCTCCTCCCAATGATTTTTACCTGGATTTGCCAATTACCCGCTAACAATGCTAAAAGCATACGCAATATCCGGTCTTGTGCAAACCATCTAGTACATTAAACTACCTACATCATTCGCATATCAGACCTTACTCATTCTTTCCACATCCCAGTCATTCAACGGACAATCCTTCAAGGATACCTGGAAGTGTGCTCCTAATGGCACATAGACCGACTTGCCATTATCCACTCTGTATTTATTCAGAATTTTCTACACATATCTCGACTGAGACACCTTCAGGGTTCGGTTATCCCTATCTGTAACACCTCCGAAATCAGATAAGGAACAAGTAGACAACATGGGGGTGTCACGTCATGGTACAAGAAACAATAAAATATAGTTGACACAAAATTAACGTAATAAAACATTTACATTACATCATAAAGATCAGATTTATTAATTTAAAGGTCCCAGAGTTTTATAACAAAATAAAAGTACAGACACACATGTTTGTAACATATAGTTACCAAAAGACAAGATAAATTTTCCTTGGCAGCTTTTAACAAAACAAAAACTTTAAACAACACAGAAGTCTCCAAGCTGCGAAAATATCCCGCGGGCTTTCATCTAAGAAAAATTAAGCATTATTACCTAAGATTAAACATGTAAAACGTCAACGAAAACTTGAGTGATATTCATAGGTTTAGTAGTAAAGTTGTGGAACACAATCATTCATTGGTAAAACAAGTTCAAAGAGGAAAAATGACTATATATGTAACAAATACATGGACAGTACAATGATTATTGCTATTATCTCATGACACTGAAGCATTAACGATTCAAGTTGCACCCCGACAAGTATTCAGCCTAAATACTAAAAGTATTCAAATGTTAAATGCGTCCAAAAATGGTTAAAATAACCGCAATACTTTAGACGGGGATTGTCAGTCCCGATGGATCCACCCACAACATTCACGCTTAAAACACAAAATTTAACGGTTCATGATAAATAGGGGACTTTTATGGCCATTGGTACTAAAGCAATAATGTCAATGAAAACTGTTGGAAAGCATACAAGTTATGAATATCATACAGTTTTAAATGAATGTGTTCCACCACGTAAAATCTCACCCCGCGTTTAGAAACGATGTACAAGTAGTAAAAAAATGGGGCTTATGAACTCACCTTAGTACAAGTGTGACGGAAATGAGAACCGAGGCTGTAGAAGGTAATGGGAAATAATCCAAGGGCTAACCGCGACCTACAAGATTGATCATGGCCTTAGGTATCCGTTTTATAAAAATATAAAACAATTGTGTCAAAAATATTTTATAAAAATATAATATGTATATAACTTGCACAAGCAACTGAGCCTAAGCGTGGTCATGAACTTCATGACACACAATGTAACACCCCACTTGGATAAGTGGACCGTTACGTGTATTTATAGCGTGTCATCAAAGCATAAGGTAAATGTCCTAAAACATTAACTAACCATAAAGGAAATACCAGAATCAAACATCGGTAATCCAAACATAAGCTCAAAACATGAAAAGTAAATACTGAAGGAAAAGGACTAAAAAATGTCCAAATAAGCAGAATATTTTAAGAAGTGCATAAAGTAAGAAGTCTGTATAGCTTCCATCCAAATGCACATGCTCTCAGAATCCTAAGGCATCCTGGTGTACCTACCGTTAAAACATGAAAGGAACTACGGCTGAGCATAACGCACAGTGAACGGATATAAAGCATGATAACGAATTACTGAAATGAAGCAGATGATAAAATACTGAAGCTGTAAGACTGATAAGTAAAGTTGTAGCAGAAATCTGTGTATAATCTGTAAAGTCTGATTTATAAATAATAAAGCTGAATTGTTATCTGTTAAATCTGAAAACATGCATTTACTTTATTTTAATTTCCAGAGCTTATATAGGTCATGTGTTGTAACAACGGTGCATAAATAACTGGAGGGGTGACCTCGTCATGCTGTAGAGGGGTGACCTCTAAATGCTGTAGAGGGGTGACCTCTAAATACTGTGCTGGGTGGAGGGATCAACTCCAGTGTGAAGGATGTAGAGCACACACCACATTCACCTGATAAACTGTAAACTGATAAGCCTAGGATGCATCCATACGCCCCACTAATAATACTGATAAAATGGCCAAGCTGAGCTGAGTGGGACTATGCAGGATATCACTCTCCTGCATGTGAGTCACGACACCGGTGCCTCTAGTGCCATGGTTACGGTACTTCCGTAACTAGTACATAAACTGGTCATGCTTGTATATAATGCTCAGCCAATATCTTAGTTATTTAAATAATTTCTGATAATTTATAACATGTACTGAGGAAAACATTTGGCTGCAGACGGGAAATCCTAATCATGCATAGAAGGGAAGTCCTTACTGAAAGGACGAAAAATCCGTACCTCTAGTCCAGTAACTGACTGAATGGAAGACTGAACGAATACTACCCGGGCTTCAAGGAAACTACAATAATAATAGATGCGAATAAGTTATCTGATTTTATTTAATTTACTGTTCTTATTGGCTTCTCATTTATTTATTTTAAATTCTAGAATTCTGTACATATATTAACTGATAAATTTGATCTTATAGTAATTCTCTCTAATATATTAACGACCTACTAATAATTACGATACAACGTGTTCTGACGTTATATTAATACTATAACAAGTAACTCGTTAAAACATAAGGTTTTCTAAATTATAAAGTTTTCAAAATCATTTAGTTATTATAATAAAATTATACCCTTTAATTATTATTAAAAACTATTTTAGTTTAATTCATATAAACATCCCATTAAATCATTTATAAAATAAGTGATAAAAGGTATAATATGAAATCTTCATCTTTTTACTATAATAATTACGGCCCGAGCCTACCGAGATACCCCTTCTCGGTCGCACTAAAGAATTCGAAAACCTATATTAAAATCTGTCTATAAGAATTAGTGACAGAAATCTGTGTCACTAAAAGTGTCACTAAAAGCTGAGTTTTAAAAACTGCTTATAAAACAAATCTGCGACAGAATTTATTGTCGCCAAACTATCACTAATGTCATTTAAAATAACCTGTTTTTCTGTCCCATTTCTTCCCACTGATAATACACTTCGTTCCCACTGTTTTCATATGGTTACCCACTGTTTGACAGTCCCAAACACACCCTTATGGCCTGCTAATCCCAAACACCCCTGCTGTTACTGTTTTGCCCATTGTTTGAAAAAAAAACAAACACCCTCTTTGTACACGACTACTCCTGTTTGGGGTTTGGGCTGCGACTGATGAAACAACATCACCACCGAGCCCTAAGTGGGTCACGGCTGGCCACAATAACACCATACCGAGACCTTTTAGGTCTCGTTTTTCACGTGAATCAACAGAACCCGCGACCTCTTTGTTTGATTTCTTGATTATCCATTTGTTTTTCGTTTTTAAAATCTTTCATCTATATAAAAACGTGATATAATAAAAATTAAGGGATGAAGGTGTTACCGCTAGAATAGTTTAGGAAGATGGATGGTTACACACCAATCCACGATGAATAATCGAACCCGGAATCTCTCCTTTCTTCCTCTCTGTCGGCGGCCCCCATGGTGAAATCCTAGTTCTTCCCATTTCTTTTTTTTGTTTGAGTTTATTGTTGTGACAAAACAAAAGGGGTAACCCCCGTTCTTTTTTTTGTGTTAATGGGCTTGAGCCCAAACTTCTCTCTTCTCTTTTCTTTAAATCGAACCGACCACCGTCCCATTTAACTATATAACTTTTCATTCATTTTTTAACTTGATCGTACGCTTGTATATTATTCCCGCGTTTTTTTAGTTTTCCGAACGTATAGTTTCTGCGTATTTAACAATTAAATACGGAGCTTACAATTCTTCCCCTCTAAAAAGAATAATTCGTCCCCGAATTAATGATACGACTATATCGGTTTTACAATTCTCCCCCTCTAAAAAGGGAGAATTCGTCCTCGAATTATAAGGTATTTAAGCTAATTGGGGTAAAAGCTGAAAACGCTAATAATCTGAATGACATATAAGCTGAAAGAACACATAGACTGAAAGAACATGAAAGCTGGAAAGGTCTATGAGCTGAAAGAATAATTCGTCTTCTAGTTAAGACATAATGTTATTTCAAGGTATGATCATGACATGACTAAAGTGATCATGTACGTGACATGGCTGAAAAGGACATGGAATGTATCCTGATTAAAAGAACTTAACTGGATTTTATTGAAGGGAAAGTGATGAGAGGTCCGGATGGACTTTTCCGTTTGGAATAGCTTCCCGCTCAAAACGATTCCTTCAAGGGTCTAAACATAATGAAAATCTTGGTCCTGATGACCCTGTGCTGACGATGCTGAATAGTTTCTGTTTCAATATTTAAGATGGATTTTCTGAATTTTATAGCATGAATACACTATAAGATGTAGGAATACATGAACTTATAAGTACAAATAACATGAACCGATGACCTTTATATCTCTGATGCAAAGCTGCTGAGAACATATTGAGACGAACTACGTGAACCATTGTGAACATGATACGTGAGCAATAGTGAACGTGGTTCATGATTATATGAGGAACGCTGGACATGGAATTTATTGCAAACGTGACACGTGAAAAATATTGTGAGCGTGATACTAGGACATATCCTGACCGTATGCTGTCTGAGGGAAGGAATGCCAAAAGCTACGTCTGAGATGTGAAACGTTTGTCTGGTTATTTAAAAGTTGAGCAAACTTGAGTCTGGTTTCCTCAAAGTTTTCTATAACCGTATTTGGTAACAAGCTATGAAATATGTATCGCGAGATGGAACACGAATCTGAACGTGAACAATGTTATGAACGCGAACGTGAGCTTAAATCATGAGATAGCATAAAACATGAACTAAAATGGCATCATACTGCGAATGATACGTAACCTGTGAAACTAAAACTAAACTTGAACGTGAATGTGAACGTACACATGATCGTGAACATGAACGTGAGCGCGATTTCGCGAACGCTAATTTCTATCTGACAAGATTGTTGATGGAATAACTTGAAATCATACGATTTACTACTGAATTCTCCGCAGGTCCACTACTGCGTAATCCTTTCGGATGAAAGAAATTGTGCAGGCTGATTAACTGGTCGACAACGACTTGTATAACTTCATGTCGCTTCTAGGTCGGTGGAAATCTGATAACAACTATATGGAAAACTTGGCACCATTACTGCCCAGAAATTTTCTAGAATTTGTAGTAACTTACTAGCATGACAGCATTCTATCTTAAACCTGTGGTATGTTAGGCATTAGATATGAACATAGCTGCCTCAACGTGTTATACTGTTCCTATCCAAATCCTGCCTGGAATTTTGGTACATTTTGGTAGAATATGGGTGAATAGTCATGAAAGAACTATGAGTCTCGGTAAATTAGATCTCTCTTCGCGTAGGATCTTATGGAATACATACTATTAGTGTAGGTCCTCTCCTTTATGCGTAAGCTTAGTCACGAAAAGCTAATCATGAGAACTGTCAGCACTTCTGCGGTAGTAGTCAGTTGAGTTCTAGAAAATCTGTACTTTAATCATGGGCGTCGGCCTTGACCATCTGGTGATGGCCTTCACCTTCACAGAATTGTCTGAAACTTCTTTTTGCTGAAATAACGTGGCCCAGAAATGCCACATTGTTCAACTAGAAATCACATCCGGAAAGTTGCGTATATAATTTTCTCCTACCGGAGGATCCGCATGATTGTGAGAAGATGATTCTCGTGTTCTTCTCTAGAGTTTAGCATTTCAGGATGTAATAAGTGAGTATAGTGACGATTTTGTCTGAGAACTCATGGAAAATTTTTATTCATAAACCTCATACTATAGCTGGAGTATTAGGGAGCTCAAAAGTATAAAATCAAAATTTTTAGAGAGACTATAATATGTGCAACAGCTGTCTGGAAACGTCATGTGTATAACTTGCACAAGCAACCGAGCCTAAGCGTGGTCATGACCTTCATGACACACAACCTGTAGAAAATGCATAAAATGGAAGCCTAAGGTCTCAAATCAAGTAACCCAAGTGATTTGCACATGAAAACGCCAACAATTTGCCTAACCGTAGGTGTAATAGACACGGATTTCTGGTATAGCTGTTGTTTTAGGAAGGGCGTATCTCCAAAAACACAAGTCCAAAAACTACCGGGTTTTCTCACCTGGAAAGGTCATATTATGAGGTTTCCAAAACATTAAGACATTCAGATAAAAAGTTTACCAGTCTTTCTAAATGATCAAATTACTAACAGCTAGCCACTGCAGAGGTGCAGGTCCAACTGTTTTAGCTCAACTTCATGGAAGTGGTCCTCCCAAACCATAAATCAATTGGATATGGGGTTTAAACCCTTGAACAAGCTTGGAATCTCGTTTCCAAAATGTCCAACCATTCGATCTAAGAGTTTATGAAACTTCTTGAAAGTCCAAAACACTAACAACCCTACCGTAAGCACCTAATAGTCAAACTACACTAGTCAAACTTGTGATAAAAATAACCCGTCAACCTATAAATTTTAGCGTATTGAGATTTCCACTATTGGAAAGCCTCAAGAATCTAATTTCAGCCAAGACCAACCACGAGTAAACATCAAATACCAGTTTTCCGGAAAGTTGCGGTCTTTGATATGTTATAAAATCAGAATTTGGTAATCTATCATCTAAATTTGATCCATCCAATGGATCATTGATTTTATTTTTGATTTGTGTTCTACTATTCCTGAACTATACATTGATATAAAATTTATCCATTAAACATTCCACTTACCATTTTTAAAAAATTGTTTTACTGTTCTGGGTTTGATAAACCGTTACACATAGATCCTCTTTTTCTGTTCATCATACCTCGTACTATTAATTCATTCATTAAACCTATTTTTTCACCATGATTCTCCTTCTCTACCTCTCTGCTTGATTCGTTACTGTCATCATGGTGAAACAAGATCCTCCTGTTAATGAATCTCTCCAAATTCCTCCTAGGGCTACGGATGAGATTGTTCGCACTAAGAGGGGTAATAAGTTTAGGAACAAGGAGACGGGTTTATTCGTAGGGAATACGCAGTCTAAACAGGTATCTAAACCCTCGCATGCTAGTTTTAAAAAGGGGGTTAACAAGAATTATGGGGGAAAGGATATTAGGGTTGATGCTGAGGGTGATAGTGATACTCTTAGCCATGATGCTAGAAGTATTAGTGAATCTATGACTGAGAGTGAGGTTTTAGCTGGATTAGAACAGGAAATGGTTGAGGAGATCTTCAATGATCCTATAGGAAGAAAGGTAATGTGTTTTTTAATTCTGTGTCTAGTAATGTTAATGGTAGTGATGGGAGGGGTGTGTTGGGTCCTATGCCTGTGCCTGTGGCTGAGAACCCAGTGTTGAATAAGATTAGAGTGGATGATAGCCCTAGGATTCTTAAAAGGGGTGATGTCTTATTTGATGGAGGTAGTAAGGATGGTGCTAATGTATCGGATAGTAACAAAGAGAATTGGCCCAGTCTTAATGGTGCTAATGGCAAGGTTAATGTAGATGAGGAAGTGATGGTTGTGGGAGATACTGTTATGGAAGAATGTACAAACACGGTGTTGACTAAAGCTTTTAAGCATGCTGTGCAAGGATTTGTGGAGAGTAATAGTAATAGGCTTAGGACGTTTCCTGTGAGTTTGAATGAAAAGGGGGTAGCGAGTGCTAACTTGGACCCTGTTGTGGAAGAAGGTAGTAAGAAGTGGGAGTTGACATTAGTGGGGTATTTCGTTGGTATGAAAATGAGCTATAGGGACATTATGGGACACCTTAGAAGAATGTGGAGGAGTTATAGTTTTTTTGAGGTGATTACTAATGATTGTGGGTTGTATTTCCTGAAGTTTAAAACTGAAGAGGGTATGCAGTATGTGTTGGAGAATGGCCCTTGGATAGTTAATGGTTTTCCGTTGTTTGTTCAAAAGTGGGAGCCGGGCATGTGTATGGTTAAACCAGAACCTACAAAGGTCCCATTATGGGTTAGGATTTTGGATGTCCCGCTAGAGGCTTGGAGTAATGACGGGATTAGTAGAATTTCTAGTTGTATTGGTACGCCGGTTATGATGGATAGAATCACTACTTCCATGTGTGATAGGGCATATGGAAGGGCTAGTTTTTCTAGGGTGTTGATGGAGGTGGAAGCTGAGAGAGGTTTGCCAGAAGTAGTTGAAGTGACATATGAGAAGTTAGGTAAGAAGATGGAGTTGAGAGTGGATTACCCTTGGATGCCCCCGGTGTGTTCTCATTGTAAGGTGTTTGACCACTATTTGGATCACTGTCCAAAGTATATTCATAGTGAGAGTGTGAAGGCTAAATTGGCGGAAGATAAGGGTATGTCTAAGGTAAATGAGGTTAATCGTAGTGATGAGAGTGAATGGAAAACTGTTGGTAATAGAAGGAATAGTGTGAATGTAGGCTCTACAAGTAATTGACAGAAGTCTGATGGTGGAGAAGGTACTAGCAGGGGAGTTGGAAGTATGAGTAGGGGAGGGTTGAATGGGAGAGGTAGAGGTGGAATGGGTAGGGGAGGTATGGGTAGAGGTGGAAGAGGTTTAGGGGTCAGAGGTTTAGTAGAGAGGGTGATGAGCAGAGATATCAAGTCAAGAAGTCGGGGAATGAGGGAGCTACAAAGATGGTTGTTGATTCTATTACGAAGGGAGTAAGTCAGATGGATATTGACAAGGTTGAAAATAGCACTAAGAAGGGCAATGGGAATGTTGTGAAAGAGAGAGTTCAAAAGGAAGGTAAGAAGAATAATAATGAGGGGGTGTCAAGCAACGATCAAAACAGGTTTGCTACACTAGGGGATGAGGAAAGTGTTGATGAGGCTCTAGAGTGGTAAAACATGAGAAGAAAGATAGATATGTGTTGTGAAATGGGTGTGCTTATTATAGTTGCTGAAAAGAAGTGTTGGGACGATACGTTAAGGGAATATTTTATTAAGAAAATGCAAGAGGTGGTAAGGAAATCATTTGTTAATGAGTTGAATTCTAAATTAGATGTTATTAAGAAACATATTGATCATAGTCAAAAGATGATAGCTATCGACAGTAAAAATGTAGCGGATCAAAAGTATAGAGCGGTCATGGAAGAGAAGAGATTGTCTGAGAATGAAGTGTTCCAAGAAGTATATGAAGAGGTTTACAATGATGAGTTAGATAGAATTGGTGTGTTAGAGTTAAGGAGGTAGTTTACTGAGGTGGAATTATTCTTCAAAACTGGGCGGGTATTTACTTCTGCTGAGTGGAATGCTTGGCCAATGGAGAAGATTGAGTTCTACAAAGCATCTATTGGTGAGAATGCCTTTAATTTAGCTCTAGAGGCCATTCAGAAAGAAAATGAAGGAGGTATGGATGAAGATGTTGCTGTTGTTTTGAGTAGTAATGCTCAATTTATGGCTAGTAATGTTGTGTCAAATGTTGTGGATCCTGAGTTGAGTTATTTGCAGGGTATGTCTGCACCACCCCATTAGTTTAATTATGTGTACAAGGATTGCTTCGTGGAATGTCAAAGGGTTGGGAAATACTCTTAGACAAACAGAAGTTAGGAATTTTATGAAAGATAATGGTTTAGTATTTATAGGAATTATAGAGACCCAACTTCGTAAGAAGATGGTTGATAAGGTATGTGAGGTTGTTTTTAAAGACTGGATGTGGTGTACTAATTCTATGGATAGCCCTAAAGGCTTTCGTATTGCGGTCGGTTGGGACACTAATGTGGTGAATGCTCATCTGATCTCTCAAATAGGTCAGGCTATGCATTTTTTGGTTACGTTTTTGAAGGATAATAGGAAAATTTTCATTACTATTGTTTATGGTGAAAATTATCTAACTCCTAGGAAGAGACTGTGGGAGAATTTGGTTGATCCTGCTAGTAGAGTAGGTGATGATCCGTGGGTATTGATGGGAGATTTTAATGTAATATTAAAGATTAATGAAAACTCAAGTGGTGCTTATGTTAGGTTTAAGGAAAGGAATGAGTTTGTGGAATGTATGTAGCAGTTAGGGGTTGAAGATATTACTAGCCGTGGGATGTTCTATACGTGGATTCAGAGGATGTTGAACCCACAGCTTGGGATTTTCAAAAAACTGGATAGGGTTATGGGTAATAGTTGGTTTATTGATCAATATCCAACTAGTTATGCTAACTTCTTTCCGTTTTTGTCGTCTGATCATTGTCCTGCTGTGTTATGTTTGCCAGAGATAAAGGGCTATAAACCCAAGTCTTTTCGTTTTATGAATTATGTAGCTGATAAAAAGGAGTTTAGAACAGTTATGGCGGAAGAGTGGAATATGAATGTTAAGGGGTGTTCCATGTTTAAGCTAGTTAAAAGGCTTAAGGCTATGAAGAGACATATGAGACACCTAAATAAACAGAATGGGGATGTGTTTGAGATGGTTAAAGTGGTGAAGGTTGAATTGGAAAGAGTTCAACTCTGTCTTGAAAAAGACCCTACGAATGCTAGTTTAAAGGAGGAAGAAAGGAAGTGTGCGTGTGCTTATAGGGAAGCCATGTTTGATGAGCAGAAGGTCTTAATGCAGAAAACCAAGATTGAATGGTTGAGGGATGGTGATACTAATAGTAAGTATTTCCATAATGTTATTAGGGGTATAGTGAGTAAGAATAGGATTCAAGTTGTGTACGACAATAACGGAAATACTTATCATGGGGATGAGGTTGCTGCTAGATTTGTTGATCATTTCAGCGCTTTTCTTGGAACCTGTGATGATGTTTATGATATTGAAGACCCAGCTAGTTTGTTTATGAAACGGCTTAGTATCGATAAATCTATGGATCTAATTAAACCTTTCTCGGATTATGAGATTAAGGAGGCTCTCAACAGTATAGAGGATAATAAAGCTTCGGGTCCGGATGGGTATACATCCAAGTTTTTTAAAGCAGCATGGGAGATTGTGAAGATGGATGTGTGTGGTGTCGTGAGAGAATTCTTCTTGAGTGGAAGGATGCTAGGTCGGGTGAATGCTACTCTTATATCCCTCATTCCTAAAATTGGTTGTCCTGCTAAAGTTACTGATTTTAGGCCCATATCTTGTTGTAATGTCATTTATAAGATCATTAGTAAGGTGATAACCAATAGGATTAAGCATGTCCTTAATGATTTGATTGATATGAATCAAAGTGCGTTTATTCCGGGTAGGTTAATCAGTGACAACATTCTGCTTGCTCAAGAATTTATGAATGGTTATAACTGGGAATGTGGCATTAGGAATTGTGCTTTCAAAATTGATATCCAAAAAGCATATGATACGGTTAGTTGGAAGTTTCTTAGGAATTGCCTTAAGGAGTTTGGATTTCACCCGGTTATGGTGCATTGGATTATGACATGCCTTGAGACTGCATCTTTTTCGGTGTGTGTAAACGGTGAAACTCATGGTTACTTTAAATCGAAAAGGGGATTGAGACAGGGTGACCCTATTTCACCCTATCTTTTTACATTGGTTATGGAAGTGTTAAATCTAATGGTTAAAAGACAGATCAAGCGCGATAAAAGATTTAGATACCATTCTGGATGTCAAAAATTAGGTATAAACAGTCTATGTTTTGAAGATGATTTGCTTATGCTTTGTCATGGAGATATGGTATCGGCGTCTATACTTAGAAGAGGTCTTGATGAATTCACTCTTTCTACTGGTCTTTATCCTAGTATGATTAAGAGCAATGTGTTTTTTTGTAATATCCCCTTACAGATCAAGAATGATATTCTTATGGTGATGCCTTTTACTGAGGGTAAGCTTCCTATTAGATATCTAGGTGTGCCTCTAGTCTCTAAGAGAATTACCAAGAGGGATTGTAGTTACCTACTTGAGGTTGTCCAAAATAAGCTTTATAGTTGGAAAAACAAATGCTTATTGTTTGCTGGCAGATTACAACTTATAGCTGTTGTCCTATCGTCTATGCAAGTTTATTGGGGGTCTTTGTTTATCCTGCGAATTTCTGTCTGTGATGATATAGACCTTCTCTTGAGCAATTTCTTGTGGGATAATAACAGGAAAACTGGTGCGTTAGTTAGTGTTAGATAGGAGGATGTATGCAAGCCTAAAAGCCAAGGGGGTCTAGGTATTAAGTCTATGCATAGCTGGAATAATGCCTTGATGGTTAAACATGTATGGAATATTCTTAGTGATAAAAACTCCATTTGGGTTAAGTAGGTTAAGACTCATAAGCTTAAAGGACAAAGTATCTGGAACATTAAAGCCATTCGTGGAATGTCTTGGTGTTGGAAGCATATTCTAACATTGAGAGATATGATTAGGGAATTTGTGTTTGTTAAAATTGGTAATGGTAGAACTTGTAAGGTTTAGGTTGATAAGTGGCATTCTAGGGGACCTTTGAATAGAAATATTAGTAAGGCTAGGATTGAGCAGGCTGGTCATTCTGTTAATGATAGGATTATTGACCTTATCAATAATAGTGATTGGGATTGGCCTATAGACTGGACTGATGAGTTTGAGGATGTGTTAAATATTCCTGTACCATGCCTAAACAATGACATAAAAGATATTACTGTCTGGAAGGATAAAAATGGTACGGAAAAGAATTTTAGTGCCACAGAGGTTTGGAAGGCCCTTAGAGATGATAGCCCGGATGTTATTTGGTACAAACACATTTGGTTCACCCAATGCATTCCTAGACATGCTTTTATAGCATGACTAGCTGTTAAAGGTAGACTAAAAACTGGTGATAGGCTCTTGAAATGGTTTAATGCAAGGGAGACTAGGTGTTTCCTTTGTAAGGGTGATACTGAGTCACAGTCATTTGTTTTTTTCATGTAATTTCTCTAAAAGGTTGTGGGAAAGGCTTAAGCCTATGGCTCGTATGGATAGTATCAGTGACGTGTGGCCAAGTGCTATCTCTGGCCTTGTTAGTTTACCAGCTAGGAATAGCATATGGAGTGTTATTCAAAGATTGGTATTCGGTGCTTGTATTTACTATTTGTGGCAGGAAAGGAATAACAGAAGGGTTGGAATTGTTAGTAGGGACGTCACAGCCTTATTTAAGCTTGTAGTGAATACTATCAGGTTTAAATTGTTATGTCTTACAATGAAACCGTCTGTGGAGGTAACTAGAGCTGTTTCTATTTGGAATGTGAATCTCATCAGTGATACTAATGGTGGTAATAGAATTGGTTTTGATATGGGTGACCATATGATTACTTAATGAATCGTTTTTCTAGTTTGAATGGTTGGGTTAACTGGTCTTGTGGTGGGAATGGTTTTTGGAAGTGTAATAGGTCCTGGTTTCATGTGTGTCCTTATCCTGATGTAAAACAGCTTTCATGAGTTTCTAATGAATGTTCAGGTATGGGTCCTTTATTCTGTATATTTGCTTTCCTGATGTATTGAGGTCCTGGGAGGACTGTTTGGATGGTTTCGGGATGGTTTTGATGTGCTATTAGTGGTCATTGAGTTAGATTTGGGTGGGTGTGTACTATGCCACTTAGAGTGTGCTGAAAGATTGTGCATCTATGCTTGGTATGGTCCATATCTCCTTTGTCTTTCTTTTTTGAACAATTTTTAGTTTCTAAATCTTGTTATTGATGATGCTTTGTCCTCCCTTGTATTTTATCTAACCTGATATCTGTTTAGTGTTGTGATGATGGATATTTAGGTTATGGCATCGTGTGAGAGGATTATTGGTTAGTTGTACTCTTTCCCCCTTCTATGGTTTCCCACTGGGTTTTACATAGTTGGGGGTTTTGAGGAGGCAATAATCAAGATGTGCTATACTGGCACCTCTCCTACTATTCTGCATTATGATCTGATGGCGGTTATGAGTAAGTCTCTTTATGCTTACTTTGCTTGTGTCATAGTTGGAATGTGGTTAGTTCCATGGGGGATGGATTGGTAGTGGAGATTGCTTCCCTTTGTGGTTGAATCAAAGCTACCATGTATTCTGAAGTGGTTTTCCATATCATGCTTATGAACAAGTCTATTTTTGAAGTGCCATGGATATGCAAGAGCTTGGTCTTTGTTAAATAGGGATCAAGTAGTATGTGATTGGGGAAGCAGCTAGGTATTTAGTTTTTATCTACTTGCTTGTTTTTTGTTGTTTAAGTATTGAGCATGGGATTTGTCCATGGCCTTTACTGTTATTGAGTAATTGGTAGTTTTTTGTGATTGAGCATGGAATGTTGTCCATGCCAATGTTTTGTTTCCTCAAGCTTGTTAGTGGGGGGGTGTGTCCCTATCTTTTTTTTTGTTAGCTTGGAGATTTTTGTACTTCTGCCTTTGTGGCCTTTTCTTAATATATTAACCGTTAAGAAAAAAAATCAGAATTTGGTTTTCAAACTCGGTTTCACCGTTTTAGTCATAAAAATTTTGGTTATAGCTATTGACATGAGGTCAGTGGGAGGACTTCAAATATGATCCATACTAATGTACCACACCTTAAAATGCAAAAATAGGGGTCAATAACTGTTGGAAATACGTTTTTATAGTTAGAAAGTCTCGGTCACTCCAACAATATAGTTAAGGGCTCGTAGTATAATACTTGTAATAGATTAAGAAAGCCCGAACCATGAGCATGTTCATGGGCCGGAGGCCTAGGTTCATTTATGGACTTGGATATATAAACCCCTTTCCTTCATGGAAAGGGGTGTTGGTTGTTTCATTTTCTTTAATACATTTTCATATTTTTTTTCTACTTTCTCTCACTACTTTCTATCTCTAGAAACATCAAACTCACTTTAGGATCAAGATTAGCTACAATATCTGCACCGTCCTCCAGTGCTCCAAAAACCAACCAAGTGGTGATCTATAAGAACCCATACCATAAGAACAACCCAGACACATATGCGGACTCTATGAAGAACGAAATTAAGCACATACACCTTGCGAGGGTCATTTTAGATGACATACATGAATCACATCCTACAAATAGTGAGTATTACTCTGCTCATGCATACATTGAGCGGGTACAATGCTGCTTAGCGCATCTTAATTACATCGGTCAACTGGGTTCTGCACCACTCAAAACACAACCCATTGCCATAACTCCATTCGACAAAACTCCAGGAGCTAAACCGTCTTTTGGTACAACCAACAAGGATAAATCAAAATCTGTCACTAAATGATTCCTTGCCTTCTACAGGAGTAAATATTGCTACTAGGGCTAAAGGATCTCAAGTCAAGAAAGATAGGATCAAGCCTTCCACTAGTAGGACTATGAAGAAAAAAATAGAAGCTCACCCTAGGAATGTCATTTTAAATTTGAATAAAAAGAATCATGTAGCTAAGACTAAAAGCCCTACGGTTGTGCAGAAGCCTAAGCGCAAAGTGAATTCTAATTTAATATGTTGGAATTGTAATGAATGCATGTTTTCTCAGTGTCATGATTTATGTCTTGTTGATCACGTTAATGAAATGTTTGCTATTAGGAACAACCTTGAATGGAGGCCAACTGGGAAAACTCGTACCCAAGTTGGATGGAAATGGTGTCCCACTGGTAGGACCTTCACTATTAATGGAACTAAGTGCCCTTTAACTAGGAACACGTCCACTGAAGTTAGGTCTCAGCGTCCTTTAAATAGGAATACTAGCACTAAAAAACTAGAAGAAGCGCCCATTAATTAGGTCTGCCCCTACTATTGTGCCTACCAGTGAAGAAGTACCTCAGGATCTTATACAACTAGAATCTAAGCCAACAACTAGGAAGAAAATTTGGAAATCTAAGAAACCTTATGATAGCAAATCTAAGATAATTGTATCTGTACCCGCTAACACAGAGGAACAATTAGATTCCGATACATTGTCTTTGTCTGGTGATGTTTTCAGGTGGTCCAAATCATCCTCTGGTACTTGGACTCTGGGTGCTCAAAGCACATAACCGGAGATCGCTCTATGGTCAAAATTTTTGTCAGCAAGTTTCTAGGCACGGCTAAATTTGGTAATGAGCACATTGCAAAGATCATGGGTTATGGTGAATATCAGATTGGGAATGTTACGGTTTCTCGTGTGTATTATGTGGAAGAACTCGGTCATAATTTATTCTTAGTGGGACATTTTAGTGATTCAAACCTTGAGGTTGCTTTCCGACAACATACTTGCTTCATCCGTGATTTGGAAGGAAGAGATTGTTAAAAGGTTCTCGAGGAGATAATCTCTACACATTGTCCATACAAAATATGATGGCCTCTTCTTCCGTGTGTATTCTCTCCAAAGCATCTAAGACTAAGTCATGGTTGTGCCATCGACGTTTATCTCATCTTAATTTTGATCCTATTAATCATTTGGCTAAAAACGAACTTGTTCGTGGTCTTCCAAAGCTCAATTTTAACAAGGATCATTTATGTTCTGCGTGTTCATTGGGGAGAAGCACCAAGAAATCTTACAAACCCAAAGATGAAGACACCAATCAAGAAAAACTATATCTTTTGCACATAGATCTTTGCGAGCCAATGCGTACAGCAAGTGTGAGCGGTAGAAAATAAGTCATCGTCATTGTGGATGATTTCTCAAGGTTTACATGGGTAAAGTTTATAACAACCAAGGATAGCACAAGCATATATTATCAAGTTTCTCAAGATGATCCAAGTGCGTCTTAATGCTACTGTCCGCCGAATCGTCACTGATAGTGAAACTGAGTTTCTCAATCAGACTCTGCGGAATTATTATGAAGAAGTTGGCATTTCACATAAAACATCAGTTGATTTCACTCCACAAGAAAACGGTGTCGTGGAAAGACGTAATCGTACACTTATGGAAGCTGCTAGAACTATGTTGATTTATACAAATGATCCTTTATTCTTTTGTGTAGAAGTCGTAGCAACCGCATGCTATACCCAAAACCGTTCTATTGTTCGTAAGCGCCATGGAAAAACACCGTATGAGCTTCTTCATGAACGAAAACCCGACTTGTCATTTCTTCATGTGTTTGGTGCACTTTGTTACCCAACCATAAACAGTGAAAATTTGGGAAAACTATAACCGAAGGCTGATATAGGAATTTTCATTGGTTACTCACCCGCGAAGAAAGCTTACCGGATTTATAACCGTCGTCTTGGTAAGATAATAGAAACTATGGATGTCGATTTTGATGAGCTAAAACGATAGCTTCTGAGCAACCCAGCTCTGAACCCTCGCTTCATGAGATGGGACCCGGTACTATCAGTTCCAGATTAGTTCCCAACAATCCTACTTCTCCATCATTTATACCACCTACACGGCCCGAGTGGGATGAGTTATTTCAACCAATGTTTGATGAATTCTTTGATCCATCAAGTGATGATGCTCCAACCCTTGTAGTAGTAGCTCTGATTCCCGAAGTTGTTGCTCAAGATAATGGAGATCAATCTGATGCATCTACACTCACTATTGAACCTGATGCACCATCCCCCAGTAATTCTCAAACTACATCTGAATCAACACCCAACTCGTTCCTAATGATGTTAAAGAGGATCACGCTGATCACAATTTGGAATTTGCTCACATACAAGAGCTTCCATACTTTGGTTTACCTGTTCTAGACAACCCTATCGGGGCGTCTACCTCAGAGGGAGCTCCCGCTATCGTTTACTCCAGACCCCACCGGATTGAAACTCACAACACCAAATGGACAAAGGATCACCCAATCCAAAATATTATTGGTGCCATTGAAAGACCAGTCTCTTCATGCCAATTACAAGAACATTCACTATTTTGCTACTTTAATGCCTTTCTCTTTGAGATTGAACCTAAAACATGGCAACTAGCTATGACACAATCATGTTGGATTAAAGCCATTCAAGAGGAACTTAATGAATTTAAAAGACTTGAAGTATGGAAATTAGTTCCTTTACCCGACAACTCCAATGTTCTTACTTTGTTATGGGTTTACAAGGTCAAGCTCGATGAGTTGAGTGGAATATTAAAGAACAAGGCAATATTGGTCTCTCTTGGTTACAAACAAGCATTGGGTATTGAATTTGAAGAATCCTTTGCTCCTATTGCAAGATTGGAGGCTATCAGACTATTCTTTGCTTATTTTGCTCACATCAACATGATCGTCTACCAAATGGATGTTAAGACGGCATTTCTCAATGGTGAATTAAGGAAAGAAGTCTATGTAAGCCAGCCGAATGGATTTGTGAACTCGGAGTATCCTAATCATGTGTTCAAGCTCAAGAAGGCTCTTTATGGGTTGAAACAAGCTCCACGCGCATGGTACGAACTCCTATCATCATATCTCATCTCAAAAGGCTTCTCCAAAGGCAAAGTGGACCCGACATTATGCATTCTCAAGGAAGGCAACGACATGATACTTGTACAAATTTATGTTGATGATATCATATTTGCTGCCACTACTCAAGTATTGTCTGACCATTTTGAGAAAATCATGTCCACACGTTTTAAGTTTCATTTTTCTTAGGGTTACCAATTTATCAAAATCCTAGAGGCATCTTCATTAATCAATCCAAATATGCTCTTGAATCTTTGAAAAAGTATCACTTTGAAAATTGTGACCCCATGGATACTCCAATGGTGGAGAGATCCAAGTTAGATGAGGATAGAGATGGGATTGTTTTCGATCTGAAACTTTATCGTGGAATGATCGGTACCCTTCTCTATCTCACTGCTAGCAGGCCTAATTTACAATTTGCTATCTGTATGTGTGCCCGGTATCAGGCTCAACCTACCGAAAAGTACTTACATGTTTTGAAAAGGATCTTTCGGTATCTTAAAGGAGCACTTCATCGTGGTCTGTGGTATCTGAAAGACTCCTCTATTGCACTAACAGCATATGCAGATGCGGATCACGCCGGGTGTCAAGATACTAGACGTAGCACGTCAGGAAGCTTGCAATTACTTGGAGATCATTTGGTTAGTTGGGCATCCAAAAGGCAGAAAGTGCTGCGATATCAAGGGTGGAGGCAGAATACATTGCCATGTCTAGTTGTTGTGCTCAAGTCCTTCAGATGAGATCACAATTGACTGACTACGGTCTTAGATTCAACAAAATACCGATGTACTGTGACAACAAAAGTGCTATTGCCCTTTGCTGCAACTACATTCAACACTCTCGGTCAAAGCATATTGACATACGCTACCATTTCATCAAAGAGCAAGTGGAAAATGGAGTAATCGAGCTATATTTTGTCAACACAGAGTATCAGCTGGCAGATATTTTCACCAAGGCTTTAGATCGAGGACGAATCAAGTTTTTGATCGACAAGATGGGCTTGAAATCATTCTCACCAGAGACTCTTAAGCAGTTGGCAGAAGAAACTACAGAATAGTGGTGGTAAACCATTCTCGAGTATCATTTTTCCTGATCAGGTATATATATTGTATATATTTAAATCCCAAAAAGAAAAATACAAAAATGTAAAACATACAAAAACCATAAAAATTATAAAATCAAGAAAATCAAAAAATATTTTTCATTTTCAAAAAGGCATGTCTTTTAATACGTTATTATTTACGGCCTTAGAAATATCGATTAATATTGGCACGGCGCCATAAATAGATTTCGTATAAAAGTTGTAAATATTTTAAAACATGCTTATATGGCTTGTAGTTATTTCAGACTGCAACCCGTTTTTCGCATTAAAGTCACGTATTTCTTCAAGAAACGTTGGCTCACAACGGGAATTAATTTTCTCGGGTATGGTTTACTTTAAAACCATACAAGGGATCAAGTTTACTTTATAACTTGGTCTAACAAAAATTAGTTACGCTTCGGTACATTTATTTGTTAAAATAAGAGAAATCTTATTGCCACCAGAATCGTTTCTTCAAAACATTAAACGGAAAATGTCTTCATAGGTATTTGACTCTTTATACAACGACTACAGCTCTTTAAATAGAATACGGGTCATTTTTTAAGGGGGAGAAAATATCAAATCGTCTTGGAAATCAAATTGGTCTTCAAAAGATTTTTTAGAAAAATTCAAACGGTTAATGTTCCAATATCTTATGTGCTGTGTGATAATTGTGCCTCAGGATATCATATTTAAGCCTTAGGTGATTGAGTTTTTATGTGCGTTACTAGGGGTATGTTAAGAACTAACAGGCGTTATGATCAAGGAAAACTTGTTTAAATACAAGTTGGATTATCACTCAAACAAGGGGGACCATATTGAAAAGTTTGGTGAACTGTTTGACTAAGTCAAACTAACCCCCCCTCGTTTCTCTTTTCCATCAAAACTCACACATACAAACACCCACTTATTTGCCGCCATTGATAAGAGCTCCCAACATTCGTTTTAGCCGGTTTTAAGCAATAAGGTATTGACCTGATGTTCATTTTGTGATTACAAACACACCCATTATGCTTAATTTGATTGTTATTGCCCAATTAATTCGAAAACCCAGATCCACAAAAATTAGGGTTTCCAGATTTTTTGTCGCGAAAATTGTAATTGATAAGGGGGTATTGGTCGTTTAGCATTGATAAACATAGGTTATGCCTTAGATTTGCCCAAAACGAACATAACATTGAGATCGAACCTCAAAACCATGTTTCTCGTAATATCCACCAATGTTGCGAGATCTTTAAAGATATTACAGAATCTTTTAGACAACTGGTTATTGCGAGATCTTGTCTCATAATATTATTGCGAGAAACGATTATTTAGGGATATTGCGGAATCATTGGGATTGCGAGATGTTGCCTTTGCGGAATCATTATTGCGAGAATAGATCTCACAAATTTATTGCGACAATAAGATATGAAACATAGATATTGCGAAAGTATGTATCGCAATAATTTATTGCGAGATCTGGTTTTCCGTAAATATTGATATTGCGGGATCCTTGTATTGCGGGATGTGTTTTTTGTCATATTATTCCGAGATGTGGCTGAGCTAAGTTATTGCGAGATGATTGCTTCACACAACATTCCGAGATTGTCTAAGCTTAGTTATTGCAGAATGTTTGTTCTAAGTATTGCGAGATCTTTTAAGATAAATTATTCCGGGATCTTTGTTTAGGTTTTATTCTGAAATATTTTTGTATTGAATTTGTTAATATGACTTAGGTTTAAAACACGGAAATTTTAAACAAGCAAATGTTGTGACATGATATGCTTTACCATGCTAAGAGTTTACATGACTTATAATATATATATATATATATATATATATATATATATATATATATATATATATATATATATATATATATATATATATATATATATATATATATATATGTGTATCATTTGCATCTGTGTAATCTTAAGCAGGAAAATGTCTATCACTAAAGAACAACAACTCGCACTCGATCTAGCACTAGTTTCACAGAATGGAAGATTGCCACTTGCTGAGAATAACTTAAGACTCGAGGATGATTTTGATCCGAGCTTCCCGGCTTTCAAAATAGCAATGGACATCTTGGATATGTCTCCGATCAAGACTGCATTAAGGGCCACAACATATGTCCCAGAGGTTTACATATATGAATTCTGGGAAACAACTACACTTTCAAAGGCTAAACAACCATCAAAATCCAAGATCGAATTTAAGATCAACAGACAACCAATGACACTTCACATTTGTTATTTCCAGAAGATTTTTAAATTCCCTCACCCTACTCAAGGGGAAGAGTATGTAGCAAATCCAAAGAAATCAGATCTTATCAAGTTAATCCGGTCTCTTAATTATGATGTCGACCTCCGTAATTTATCTTAGTTTCACACATCACAAGTAGGGCAACCATGGAAGGCCATCTTTACAATAATTATCCGGTGTTTTAGTAAAAAATTCAGCGGAACAGACACTCTAAGACTCCCTTAAGCTTACATATTTTAGGGACTCTACACTAGGGCAAGACTGGACTATGCTTCGTTACCTTTGGAAGAATTATGTTTTTAGTTTCTCAACACTAAGAAGAAATCTGAGCACCTTCCATTTCCTTGATTTACAAAGTTAATCATCCATTACGTCATGAAGGCTTTAGACTCTATTGACGAACGTGGAGGATTCTTCTATCATACCACATCAAAGGATTACATTATGGAACACATGAAAACTAACGGTCCAAACACTAAGTATTCATTGCGTCCAGCTCCAGTTCCGGATACTATGATTAATGAGGGCATCAAGGATAGTCAGACATATAAGGACATGCTCAGAGATATTGAAATCTAGGAAAACCGGTCAGCAGAAGATTCTCCATCCAAGCAAGGAAAAGGTAAGAGGAAGAATACAACCTCTAAACATCAAAAGACATCTTCTTCAAAGGCAAAGGCTAAGGGCACGGGCAAAGATCAGCTTCTTGATGAGGATGAAGAAGAACCAACACCAACAACTCTTTCCCAAGCTAAACAACTCAAGATTATCCTTCAAAAGAGTAAAATAGATGCTCTTGCTAAAATTGGTGGTTCTGGTTCCAAAACAACTGAAGAATTGGATCGTGAAGAATTTGGAAACCCCGATGAAACTGATGAAGAAGTTTATACTAAACCCGAGGAAGAGGAAATTCAAAAGGACAAAGAACCTGAAGGCCAACAAAATCAAGATGATGAACATTTTGAAGACTTTAATTTTGAAGACATGGAGTCGAATCAGGAGGGTGGGGGAGAAGACGACATGAATATCGACCATGACGAATTTTACAAGGATGTCAACGTCAGCAAACCTATACCCACAACACCTTCACTCATTGTGCAAGAGGATGCTCGTCTGACATTAAATCATGTACCTCAACAAACACTTCCCACACCCCCAGTAGTTAGCATAATAGTGACAACCGTTCAACCAACAATCGAACAACCTGTACCATCCACCTCCCTACAACCCCTACCATCCACCTCCCTACAACCCGTACCATCCACCTCCCTAACTCAACCGTTAATAGTACAACCCGTACCATCCACCTCCCTAATTCAACCATCAATCGAACAACCCGTATCATCCACCTCCCTAACTTAACCATCAATTGAAAATTTTGTACCATCCACCTCCAACTTAACCGTCAATGACAATCTCATTCAATCCCATCAACAACAGATGGAAGCTCAAGCAAAAGACCTTGCAGAACTCAAAGACTTATTCCTTCATCGTCGTCAAGCAGTTCTCAGAGAAGATAAACATGAACGAGAAATAATCAAAGATGTTAACTGCAAACTAAAAGATCTTGAAAAGAAGCAAACAAACTTCATCAAGGATAAAGAGGCTCTCGACAACAAAAATGAAACATTCATCGACTCCATCAATGATCATATGATAAACATCATCAAAGATGAAGTCAAGACATCTCTCAACCAGGAACTACCAACATTACTCACTAAAGGCCTTACAGACCTTGAGTTGATGAAATTGTTGCAGACTCGACTAAACAACATTAGGTCAATAAAAATGAAGACTCAATGTAAACTTCAGAAAGTTCTCAACAAAGATATCATTGAAGATACTCAAACATCACAGAGGATGACGATGACGTTGCTACACCAACGAAGAAAAGGAAATGACAGGAATATGAGGATGAGGATGAGAATGAGGATAGTGATGGTGATGGTGATGGTGATGGTAATGGTAATAGTGATGGTACTGGGGATGATGATGATGAGGATGATGATGGTAATGATAATGGTAATGAAAATGGAGATAATAATAGTGATGATGATGATGAGGATGATTATGGTAACTGTAATGGTGATGGTAATGGTGATAGTAATGGCGATGGTGATGACGATGATGATGGTACTGATGGTGATAACGATGATAATGGAAAGAATGTTGATGATGAGAAATCTGTTACGAGTGTCGATGACGAGGAAGAAAGTAATGCTGAAAATGAGGACAAGGTCGATGATAAGGAGAAAAAGAACATCGATGTGGATGACGATGATGATAATGATGGTGATCAACACAATGATGGGAAGAATGGTAATGATGACGAAAAAGAAGGCAGTGATGATGATTCGACAGAGTTATCTGATGACGATTCAGTCAGGGAGAACCGTCGAAAGAATCTCCATGGAAACTTCATCTCTACACTATCCACCTCCAAAGACAAAGGTAAGTCCACTGAACCGGTTCATGCTTTTATTTCTAATACAGAACCTATGATCGAAGAGGAACCTCCAGCCTTAGTGGAACATCATTCTCCACATCCCACAACGGATCAGCATTACATCGACATGGATATTGAAGACACAAATCTACCAGATCTGGAATCTGCTGATACTATCATTATAGACAAGAATATACCAGAGCAACCTTGGCTTACACAAGTAGCAACCACACGTCCATTTTCTGCTAAAGACAAGGAAGATTTTACACAACTCCTCAATAATCCAATCGAATTCTCGGGATTCCTGGTGCACAAGTACGAATAACCTACCATGAATCCAAATCTTCTCAAAATGGTACTTAAAGACTCAATTTTTTTTTTCAGTACGAACATCAGCAGAAATGAGTGTGAATATCATACAAATGAACTCATGAAGGCAATGAACTTAACGGCTCTGGGTATTTAAACTCCACAAATGCGTCCATTAATAGCCATTGTCATCACTGAATCCAAGCATCTTTTAATGGATTACTTCGTCAACCATGATTTCGACTACTTAAGAAACGACGCGAAAAAGTATGCTACATCTTTAACCATGGGCAAGGAAGTACGTTTGGATGACATACCTTGGATTGAGGACAAAGTCCCTAAGCTCTGGCGTCAAGTAGTACTTACCTCATACGATCTAAACGCGGAACTTGGCATCTCTCATTGGAGTGAAAGAAAGAAGTTAGTCTTCAACCACTTCAATCTTCCTAAACCCGGTACTCTTATACTTCCAGATCGTTGAGTTAAAAGCATCCAGGGAGGTACCATTCATCAGATATTCGGGTATCCTTACTTAAGGGAAATCAGATTCAAACGTGAAGACGATAAAGAATACACCATTAGTGAAGGAGAACTCCAGTATCTTCGTCTTGAAGATATAGAAGACCTTCTACTTGTGATGACTCAATACAAGGCCAGTCACTTAACTTCTGAACTCGTCATTGCCTTAAGCTCAGCCATTCGCTAATTCACTCGTAAAGTCGTTATCAAGTATCGGGTTGAAGATCTACAACTTGGTGTGGAAGGTTATCAAAGAAAGCTGAACTTGCAACGTCCTCACACCACACCTCTTAGTCAGTTCTATAATAACAAGCAGCCATATATGAGCACTCTGGAACCGGAACAGGGAATATTTTATCTGAACGAAAGAGAAGTCATGCAATACATGAGACTTTCAGAACTGCACAAATTTAGTGACGGAACTCTTAAACATGTTCGTGATAAACTGTTAGTTCTTAATACCAAAAAATCCCTTCCAGAAGTGAAGTATCAATGGAAAGACATGTTCAAGAAGAGTGCCGTATATGTGATCAAGAAGATCGAGGAGAAATTACGGGAATGGCGGTTGATCCGAAGTTTAAAACGATTCGTGGGTGGCAGGCCGTATAGAGCTCACCACAGTCTAATGGATCGATCCAATTGATGCGATGACCGTACTATATCATGTCAACTCCATACATTTATTTGTGAATATGTATATATTTTGTATATTAGGCTTTTTGTGGCATGCTGTAGTGTGAAAGTATGATGTTTTTCAAGAATTTCTCACGAGATTCTAAATCTTTCAAAACATATTGTACTTAAGTACTACAACTAACCCTCATTAAATGGGATTAAGGAGACTTGTAAATATACATGGCTAAAGGTGAAAAATACTTAATGGAAAATCCAACTTAATATGTGTAATGCACATGTTAAGGGGGAGCATTTTATATTTACAATTTAATATGGCTGAAGGTACAAAACATTTGATATTTATATCACAAGTACCTCAATGATTTTAAGAAATTTTCACGGTGACAAGTACTTACCCAAAACACACTTAATTCACGATGGTTGTGGTGACAAAAGGGTGGTAGGATTAGGTATAAGTCTAATGATTCTTCCAGAACCGGAGGAATCTTCCCAAGGACAATTCTATAGCTAAAATTAGTAGTCCTTAGGAAAGATGGGGAATGGATTGTGAATGTAGCAGAATACCGACCAAGTACTGATGCTAGCACTGGAACAATCACAGCAAGGTGCTAGTAATGATGTATTGGTAAGCATTGAAGGGGTTGAAGAATGAAAAAGGATTGTAAAGATAAAGGGTGTAAAGAAAGAAGCCCTCCTTACAACTTAAGCAGAAACCGGGTCAACACATTTTGAAGATGATAGAGCATCATGGACCCAGTGATGCGATGCACAACCCCTCCCAGCTAACTCAAATTTCTCTCAAAAGATATTTGTTTTAATGTCACGGAGTTCAACACGTTATCTATCGGTTTATTCACTCAGAATAAATTGATATTGAAAAGGTGGCAATCCTCTCCAGCCTCCGCTCACCAAATCAAAATGAACTATTGAGTCTAGAGCCAAGAGATCATCAAAAGTTTCATTAGGACACTTTCAAATATTCCTTGCTTCTTCACACACTGTGAAAAGTAAGAAAGATTTTTATGAGTCCTACGCAATATTCTTGTAATATTGCCAGAACATTCGAGTGATACGAAAGTATTACAATGAAGATGGAAATCCTGCTTGAGCCAACATAAAAAAAGCTCATGGTAGGTGACACGTATGGTTCTTTAAGAATCAATCTTGTGATAACTGGAAAGAAACGATGGTTTGACTCTTAATGAAACTCAAACTTGTTCCAGGGCCTCTACACAAAATCCAAGTGATCTTGCCAGAACACTCAGAGTGACACTCTTTAGTATTCACAGTGACGAGTGCAAATCCTTCCAGTGTCAACATTAAACAGCATTGCGGTAGGTGACAAGCAAGATTCTCTCATAATCAAGCTCGTGACAACTAGAAAGCAACAATGGTGAAGCTCTTAATTGAATTTCACTTGTTCCAGGTTCATGAATTGATAGCTTTAATCATGAGGATAATTTTATCAAATGATTCACTCTTTATGTTCGCAGTCAACTTTGGACGGTCGAATAAAGAGAACAGGTTTACTCGCGAAATCTTGTCAAGGAAATTTTTTAATTAAGTCTACCTTTCACAAGTACGATATTTAATATCATCCAACGGTCTTCACCGACCGGAGGTAAAATGCTACCGAATAATAATGAAATGTCAAAGCCATTTCATTCGTGTGTTATTATGTTGCTGCATTCGAAGACGGTGGCGTTGCGGTGTACCAGATTAAGTCGTCCTCACATACTTATACTTTCTGCACCAAATATTTTAGCAAAATTCAAGAAAGTTCAACCTAAAAGTCTTCCGCTGTATCAACTCTGAAACTTTAAAGAATTCAACAAAGTATAGGTATGTGGGACATGAAGTCACGAAGAGGCAATCATCACAAGAAGGCGAAGATCGCACGTGAAAGGTTAAAAGAACATGCTCTAAGCCAAAGCCTAATGATTATCAACACATATTCACAACAATGAATAAAAGAAAAAGAAGAAAAGAGAAAGTGGACTACGAGCACAAGAACGAAGATCTAACATGCTAGATTTAAGAATTTGTAATTTGGAGTGACCTCCCTTAGGGGGAGATTGTTGGAAATACGTTTTTATAGTTAGAAACTCTCGGTCACTCCAACAATATAGTTAAGGGCTCGTAGTATAATACTTGTAATAGATTAAGAAAGCCCGACCCATGAGCATTTTTGGGCCGGAGGTCCAAGTCCATTTATGGACTTGCATATATAAACCCCCTTCCTTC
Organism: Glebionis coronaria; assembly: GCA_025667525.1. Lineage (NCBI taxonomy): Eukaryota > Viridiplantae > Streptophyta > Magnoliopsida > Asterales > Asteraceae > Glebionis > Glebionis coronaria. The sequence continues at coordinate 172,858,599 of CM046881.1, forward strand.
ATGGAATGGGGTGTTGGTTGTTTCATTTTCTTTAATACATTTTCACATTTTATCTCTACTTTCTCTCTCTACTTTCTCTCTCTAGAAACATCAACCTCACTTTAGAATCAAGAGTACCAATATTCTACAATAACCTGTAGCCACAAGCTATGCAAATCTGCTGTCCCGGAATTGACTTTCTAACTTAATTTGACCATAATTTCCTCATCCGTAGGAGTTGTGTGCCTATCCAACTCACCAATAATATGTAAAAGGCACAAATAATCCATTTAAGCTATAAAAATTGCAGGTCACAATAAAAAATATGGGAGTTTTAGGCTCACAAACCTGCTGCCTGAAATTAAGCACTAATTTAGCTCATCATAACAACTAAAGTTCTACTCAAGTCTACCCACAATCATCAAAATATGATCAAAACTATATCAAGGCTTACTCAAAATACTAAATACATGGTTTAATCAAATTATGACTAATAACTAAGATCACAACTAGGGTTCTAAACACCAAATTTTTAATGCCTAAACCCTAAATAATACAATACAAACTTAATTCTATGATCTAACCCTAAATAACATCAATTATGATGATTTCTTGATTTTAAAAAATCAATTGCATGAAGAAATTAACAAATGGAGGTTTGATAAGGGATTACCAAGGAATGATTTGGTGTATTTTACTTGTATGATTGATGGAGAAAATTGGTGATCTTGGGGGTTTATTGGTGTTGTTCGTCGGTTTAGAGTGAAAAGAGAGAGATGAAATTTTCAGTAAGTAAAATTTGTGTCTGTGTTTTGTTGTGTTTATGGAGTCAACGAACAGAAAAACAAGAAGGAAGGGAGTGGGATTGGCCCACTTAAAGTTTTCTTACGTATAACTTAAGCCCAAATGCAACTAGTTATAGCCCGACTTTATTTCTTAAAACGCTAATTGTTCTAACTCGGTGCAAGTTATATTACAAAACATAAATATTTATTGAAACATAATATATTTTACTTCATAAAGTCGAAATATATAGCCATCGGTACTTGTTCCGTCGATTCGCGTTAACTTTTTATAAAACGCGCGTGAGTGCTTTTAAATCAAAAATTTTGATTTAAATAAATATGAAAAAATAAAATAAATTTTTTATAATTCCAAATAAAATGTTTTTGATAATCAGAAAAATAATTAAAATATAATTTAATTAAAATTTTAGAGATCTCAAGATTTACGTATGAAGAATATAATAATAGGTAACATGTTGGAAAATTCAAGAAACATTAATAAAAGAATAAAATAATACCGGGAAAATACGAGTTCTCACAGTCGACCCCCCCTAAAGGAACTCTGGTCCCTCAGAGTTCAACTGGAGACAAAAGAAGATGCGAACAAAAGGGGATACCTAGTTTAGAACTGATTCTTCGCTTTCCCAGGTAATTTATGCACCACGGCGAACCTTAACAATTGAAATCCAATTACGCTTCAACTTCTTAACTCCTTTTCGAATTTATTTTATACTCGAATTAAAATAATAACCTTTCAGTACGAGGAAATATAAAGAGATAGAAAGAACACGACAATTGTTTAAACGGACAAGGCGCGCTAAAACAATTAAGATTGATAATCGACAAGGAATCCAAATCGCGCAACCTGTAAAACACGACAATCTTAAAACATGACAATTATCCGTCTTGGATTTGGTATTACTTTAAAGCTCGGCTTAAGTATCTTCTTGATTATAAAATACAAGGTTTGTTCATCTATGGCTTTAAAATGTTACGACACTTTCAAAATGGTGTCATTATAGTTATAGTTGCTTATCAGGTGTTTGGTGATTTGAAGTCAAAACTACTAGTAAAGAAATTTTTTAACTACGTTACATTGGGATTAAACCGAAATTCTATATCTCGTGAGTAACCAATCGTTAAGTCTTTTTCTTGATAAAGATGGTGTTCAAAGTAGAAGTAAAATAGGTTCAAGTTTTATTTTGGTCGTCATGTGAAGTCTTGGGATGATTGTATGAAATAATTATTGAAACTCGAGCTTATATTTAGGAGAGAGAAAAAAATATAATAATAATCTGTTTTTCAATTTATTTAAAATTATTAATAGGAATGAAGTTTAAGACGGTAATTCCATTAAATTGAAATTAAAATATGATGAGGAATTAAAATAGTTCAAAAGGTAATGCATGATGTCCTTTTAAACATGAGTTCAAAAAATTTTACAAAGAAAATTTATAGATCCGACGTTTTAACTCGAGACTGTTATTTTGGTAATTTAAACACTTGGTAAAATGTGTAAAATTTTCTTAGAAATTTATAATAATCTATAGAATTCCTTAAAGGCGTTTAATGCATCAAATGGTAAAAATGGGACATATTCGGGTTTCAAAAGGTGACAAGATAGGAAACGAATATGAAGCAAATAATAGTTAAAAATTAGTATGCAAGCGATGGCAGGAGGGAATGAAACAAAATTCGTACAAATTCTTAACGAACATGATAGAATAGAGGCGTCAAAGATAAGATAATAAGAAACAAAGAATTTAGCAAGTCATCACTTCTTGAGTGCAGCTGGTGTCACCAACATCGGCTTATTAATTTCTCGGTGGTCGATATACCATCGAAAGAGAAAAGCCACACAACAAATTTTCGAATCAAAGAAAAATTCTTAAATAGTCAATTGTGTATGATTCAAGTAAAATGAACAACATTGGCAATTTGAGAGTGAAGTCAACGCATGGTTAACACGAGCGAATTTCGAGGCTAAAGAGTTTGACACTCATCATGACAGATATACGAAATCATTATTCACGTCCAGTCATAAATCTTTATTCGCGTCTGGAGACGTTTCGAAGGTCTACCAAAATACATAAAGAAGGTTGGTCGAGGAGGTAGCATAAAAGCGTTGAAACGTCTAAGTTTGGTATCTGTGGTAAGAAATTAGACGAGTGGTAAAGGGAATTATATCATGAGAAAAAATGAGGTATAAGTAGAAAAACGATCATTGTATAAAGAAAAAAAATGTACTTACAGGCACGTAATTCGTTCAAGAAAAGATAAGGAAACATATGCATATGTCATGAACGGGTGCTACTTGCATAATATGTAAAAGTTTCAAAACTTTATTTTATCTAACTTTTTCAGAAACACAAGTAAAAAGTTGGTTCTTGTCAAAATAATTAAGATGACTACTATTCAGCCTTGCATGGCTCCTTCTAAATTATGGATAGGTGATCAGGCCATGCATAATATAGGGCTAGCAATGCGATGCTCAGTTTCGTCAAGCTAGTGTTACATTTCTTATATTTATACATATATAAACAACATGCCATTTGTAAAACAGAATTAAATATGATTTATGAAGCTTTTCGCAAGTAAGTAATTCGCTAGATATTTAAATCAACAACTTTAATGTTACAAGAATTTTTTATAAGACCAATGTAGAACAATTTGTGAAAATAAATCGTAAAACAATGTCAATTAATTTTATAAGGTAACATCCAAGTATTTAATAAAGCCCAAGTAGAACATTTTGTAAAATGATTCGCGAACAATTCCAATTTAAGTTTATATGGAGACATGATGATATCTTATATATTAGCGAGTGTGTTACAATAGAGTAGTAAAAAGTAGTTCATAAGGCAATCGATGGAATTGTTGCAAGATGATAAAGTTTTAAAAGGTTTAGCCAGAATCGCCATGAGACACGTGTTATCAACAATGATGAAAGATGCGAAAACAAAAACTTCAATCTCGTTCCAAAGTAGTGGTACGTTAGAAGTAAAAGAAAGATAAAATATAATGACCAAATAAGTCATGTATAATAAAAAATTAAAGGATTTCATATGTGTGCACATCGTAAATTATTCGACATAAGTATGCTTTTAAGAAAGTAGAATATCATTTTTCAAATGATACAATTAACCCGAAAAGTTTTTATTTTTGGAAAGTTTCTATATTAGGAATGTTTCAGATTCTGGAAAGTCTAGAAATTTAACACGTTAATAGTGACGCATAAAAATGTGCACTTTCTTTCGAGAATACTAGTTCACTAAATGTTTTATCCAAACACTCAATTTTGAAAAGTTCACGATATATGTATGTATAACCCGAACCCAAAGTTACTATTTTTAAACGTTTACAAACGCACCCAACAATTTTTTTGTTTTAAAATATTATTCGTTAAAGTTTTACGAGTTCAAAACGCTCAGAAACTGTATTTCAAATTTCCATCGGCTTTGACTTTTAGTCCATTTTGACTTTTAGGTCTGACCCGACCAATTGACTTGCTAAATGACATTTTCAATACTCGGAGTATATAGCAATTTGGTGTAAAACGATATTTCAAACAACTTTTTAGTTTTACCCAAGATATGAAACCTAACGTAAAATGACCAAAATACCCCTGCAAGATCTGCGCAGGTTTTGACTATTAAATCCTAAAAACGCAGGTTTTACTTTTATGTTTAACCCGTTTGCACTAGTTTTCGGACTTGGTTATCTACTGGGTAAAGGTAAAATAACATTTTGAACAATTTTTTAATTTTACGTGAGGCTCGAAACGGAACAGAAATGGATGAAAATGCCTCGCATCAGATCTGTTAATAAAATGATATTTTAGAAAAACGCAGACTTTATTAGATAAAAGATCCACAAATATTCAGTTTGAACACTAGTTATTACGCGGTAGACGTGAAACGACATTCCAGACAACTTTTGTGTTTCGACCGACAGCTGAAACGGACCAAAAAATGAAGATTTTACTCCCCGCAGTTCAGCGTCAACACTAAATTTTGATATGCGCAGAAAATAAATTCTTAAATTTTACAAATTTCAAATGAGCGTAACTTGCTCGTTTTTATGAGTTACGGGTCGAAATTTATGTCCAAACAACCGTCTCAACAGGTCGAAACATATTTTAAAGTCTAACGTTTATAAAAATATTTTCTCAACATCGTTAAATTACCTGTAAATTTCCTCCAGAAAGTATATTTTTTTGACACACCTCGAAATTTAGTCAAACTTCATAACAACCCAGAATTTATGTACATACATGACTTGTAGATTTCATGAAAACGAAAAATAGATTGCATAATTGAGCATATAAAGAAAAATATAGCATAGAAAATGGTTTAAGATTACCAACGAGAATCTAAGAAACCAAAACTGCGCATGACATCCATGTCTTAGATTTCAAGATGCAATGGAGGAAGGTCTCCTTGGCGGCATGATTCTCAAAAAACACAAGATATACAGAGGAAAAAGAACGGACCATTAATGAGTTGCGCTCTCGGAGAGGAAGGTATTATGAAAAAGTATGATAGAAGTTTGTTGATGAGACTGCATTTATACATGGTCTCATCATCCTAAACGGTCTTAACATGTGTATAAATGTCATAAAATACCGTAAAATATACTTGTGTTTGCTCTTTGTGTATTTTAGGTATGGATATCGTGAAAAAGACAAAAGATCACAAGAAACAAGGAAAAACGAACACGAGAACCGAAGCCGTACAATGAACCGGGCCTAAGATGTGAAATTGCCAAAAAGACCTTGAAGAATTGAAGATTGGCGAAACAAGTCCCTCAAGAATTGAAGAATGACACTTTATACCCCTAGAAATCTCGAAAGTACAATAGATGTCCCTAAAGGTTCAAGACTTTACAAGAACAGCCCTTCAAGTTTGATGAATTGTCCTTTGTTATCCATTTGTTAGCATAAGGACTAAACTTGAAATGGCATAAGGACTGAACATGAAAGACCAAAGGACTAACGGTGCAAAGATTACTAAAGACCGCCATTAACGGGAAGGACCAAAGTTGCCAATACCCGAAACTTAACTTAACCTAAACAGTTAACACCATTAACCCCTTGCCACCTCACCATTCACTCAACCAAACCCACCACTCACATCACTCCACCCCACCTTCCACAGCCACATCACCATCCCACTAACTAATATTAATTAATTTTTAAAACAGCGGCAAACACTTAAACACTTCCTTAAACCAGATTAAAACACATGTTCTTTATGACATGAACATGATTTGGGTAATTTTCATTAAGTGATAATTAGGCCCTAATACCTTCCAGAATTATGATTAAGGTTCCCTTAATCATATTTACAACACCAAAACCCACCCCACCATCTTAGACCACCTACACATGTCACCATGTGGAGCATCTTCCACCTCCAAATAAAAATATACATTAGCATCAACGGGTATAAGGGTTTTACTTGGTCCCTACTTCAAAACCAACGACCAAGATCACTCTTGGACAGCTTTGCATCAACTGAACGCCAAAACTATCACATAGGGCTTCTTGCTGAATTCAAACGTCAAGGGCTTTTTAGGAAATCTTATAGCTAGGTTTTCAAGTTTATTCACAACATTCTAGAATATTCCTTAGTGCCTATAAAAGGAGACTCCAACATGTGGATGTTCCTTTGTTCTCAGTTTTTTTATATCTTTGTAATTCCTTTTTCTTGGTAATGAAAAGTTGGTTTAGTTCAAGAAAAAAACTGAGTTCCATTTCCATTTTTGACCTAAGTTAAAGGTTTAACAAGTTCTAAAAATCTTATAATTTCTCTCTTCCCATAGTGTGAAGAAGTTGGTATAGATCAGTTACTTGTTAAGCTTTTGTTCTTGAGTCCTTGTTCTAGTTCCTTATCCGTTTCATAAGTTTGTTTTAAAGAAGTTTAAGTTTTCAATAGTGGTATTGAATTGAAGTTTTGGTAAAGTTTTTGGTTGAAAAAAGTTTACATTTGTTTTTTCAAAAGTTTTCATAAAGAAGTATAAGCTTCTTGTTGAGAATTAAAGTCCCAATTCTTGGATTCTATTGGGCCTTAGATTGATCATAGCAACCTGATATCATTATATCAAGATGTTGCGAGGTCAAGAGTTTGGGGAAACCAACTTGTGGGGACTTGGTTCTTGCAAGTAGTAAGTTTCTGTTTAGTATTGATAGTGTCTTGATAACCTATGCTAACCCTTGCTCATATTTCTTTGAATTGGACTAAAGTTAGTATTAATATGGCTTAAGTCTAGCTAAAAAATGTTTAGAGTTGGTTTTGTCTTTCGTGTGTGGTGTTCTAATAGAAATCATCATCTCCTTTGCTCATTCTTTTGAGTAGTCAACAAGGAGCCCATTATCTTCTTCTTACAAGACACCCCTGGCTTGACCTAGTTATTGGTCAAGCTCAGGGGAGTATTGCTTACTCCCCATAGGAGGTTATCAGGGAGAGGTGCATACCTTTTTTCTCTCTTTTTAGTCTTTCTGTAAAAAATATGCAATGATATGTGAATCTGTGGTATTTGCTAAGTAATTATGTTTTAAGTGTTTCACTTTGTTGTTTACAAGATACTAGGTCTGTGTCAGCTTAAATATTGCATGCTAAAGTGTTAAAATGTAAAAAGATTTTGCAAAATTTTACTAAAAAATTGTTAAAGGGTGTGTGGGAAAGGACTGTTAAAGGCCTTAGGGCTTAGGGCCTTTGATTTTCTTTGCTTGAGGTTGCTCATTTTGTGCTTTTAAGTGGGTGGTAGTATCTGTTTTATTTAAGGGGTAATTGAACACAGTTTTGTTAAGTAAATTTTTTTTTGTTATAAATTCAGGTCAAATATATCAGTAAGCCTAAATCTTTCATTTTTGAGAATTAAGGTTTAAAATTTGTTTTATACATAGTTCTAGTGGGTGTTTAACTCTGTATAATCCAGTACTTGGAATTTGTGCTTATCTATGGCTTATGAATCTCACTAAAATGTCAAATGCATCAGCAAATGACTTCATGAGTTCTTGTCCTTGATTTTCTAGTTAGGCTGTTGGAATTGTGGATTGTAATTGTTCTCATTGCTTACTTATGATCTGTTGAGTGCTATTTGAGTTATTGCTGCTTATTTGAACCACTCATAAGCTCAACTCAGCTTATTGAGTACCTTTGCCAAAATAGCAACTTTTATCCACTAGTGAGGGTTGTTCACAAGCCTTTGAAATCAATGGCTTCTCAAAAAGGGCTTACAAGTGCCTATAACAGCAAATTAAAGCCAAGGTTTCAAGAATTAAGCCTTTGTTTTCATTGACTTTTGGTCAAAAAGGCCAAAAGGGCTTATTTGAATCTGTTTAGCTTATTGGTACATGCAACAACTTTAATTTTGTACTTTTCATAGCTTTTCTCAGCTTATTAGTAGATTCCAGGAGTTTCAGCTCATTTGGTTAGCTTTTTATTAAGATATCAACTTTTTGTGCTTATTCAGCTAGCTTATTGCCTTCTACAGATTATTCTACTTAGCTTTTTGGAAATTTTATTGTTGATTATTCTTAGTTAAGCCATTTAGAAGCTTTTGCAAAAAGATATACGTCTTGAAGTGTTCTATATCTCTAAAACGACTATTTTGTCTTTTAATGAAAAGTACTTTGCTTGTTTCTGGCTTATTTAGTGAGCTTTTTCAAAATTTCTTTTTCCAGTTATTCTTGTAGGTCCAAAAGAAGAATATGTGTTGAATTTCAGCTTATGGCATGCAGTTATAGCTTAATGGGCTTATTGGCCCATTAAGATTTAGCTTATTGCTTATTAAGCTGTGATAAGCTCGATTTCAGCTTTTGGGCCTTTAGAGTTTTCTGTTTAAAATTAAATTCTGAGTCAGATTTTGCGTTTCTAGCTTATTTGGTCAACTTTATGCTTATTGGGCCAAAAATCCCATTTTTTTAACGGCAGTTTGGTGCAGCGGAGTATCTTGCGTGCCATCGAGGCACCAAGTCTCTCTGTGTATTACCCCATTTGTTAAAATGGAATATCATAGTAATATATGGCGTGTCATCAAAGCATGCAAGGTAAATGTATAAACATTCATGACCATAAATAGAAATATCGAAAACAAACATCGGTAGTATAAGTAACTCAACACAAGAAAATATAAGTACTGAAAAGGAAAAGGACTAAACAATGTCCAACATGAAATAAATTAAGTCAAAGTATGATAAATGCATAAGATATAGAAGGTTGGATAGCTTCCATTCGAATGTACATACTCTTGAGATCCTACTTGCGACCTTGGGTACCTGCCGTTTGGGAACATTGAAATGGAAAACGGCTGAGCATAACGCCCAGTGCATGGATATACAATAAAGCATAGAAACATAGAGAAATGAAATCATAATAGAGCATATAAAGCATGAAAGGCAGCGGAAATGAATAAGTCCTGGGAAACCTAGATGTGTAACATGTTTACTGGTTTTATTTCTGAAAACATATCTTATGTTACTTATGAAAATCTGTATTTGTTTAATATACCAAAAGCCAATATAGGTAATGAGGTCAACAACGTGCATGAATACTTGGAGGGGTGACCTCGTCAAGTAAATTAGAGGGGATGCCTCTAATTAAATGTTAATGGGTATGAGGGACCAGCTCCTTGTGAAGGATGCATGTTAGTGCAAACATTACGCTGTTTAATCAAGATGATCCCTTCATGTTTTGGTGATGACAAACGTATAACTCGCAATACATAATGTAAAATGTGTAAGGTACTCGTAATCACTCAAGCATACTTATGTATACTTCTCTCGACACCTTGAAGATTACATTCGTCATGAAAGACAAGAAGGATGCGCGGTTCTCTTATAGAACACGCGGTTCCTTAGTGATATCGAACCGCGGGAAGATATAGAACCGCGGGCAGTCAAGCCGGTTTAGGCTTACTCAAGATTTCTGGAAGCTTCTAAAAGATGGAGGGAAACTAATAAATTCAAAATTCAAATTTTGAATTTGGGCTCCAAGAATATAAGGTGCATCCTTTTATCCAATGGGTAGTTCACTCTTTTATCCAATGGGTAGTCCACTCTTTTATCCATTAGGTAAAAAGGTGCTCTCCAAGGCAAGAGTTGGCTATAAATAGAAGACTATTCTCTTCCATTTTACTTGCACAAAAACACACAAAAACCTTCCAATATCCCATTCCTCATCCTCCTCAAGAGCAATGAGAAGAACACTTTCACCATTGTGAAGTGTTAGTGTCTAGAGTCATAACATGATGAAGATCTCTCTAGATCAAGTCATGATTATTGTCTTCCTACTATTTATATGTAGAAGATCCAAGTTGTGGGTACACTTGGATGTGTTTGTAAGGGTAGAATATCCAAGTGATGGGTATCCTTGGATTAGGTGTTAGTTGTGTAGATCCAAGTCTTGTTAGTACTTGTATATAGTGTTAGAGTTATAGATCCAAGTGTTGTGTGCTTAGATCTATATGGTTTATGTGTTTAGGCCATAAAACACAAGGTTTGTTATGTTGGGCCATAAAGCATAACTAGTGGGCAGATTAGGTTGTGTCTTGGTAGTTCTCACTAAACTCTAAAGTGATGTGGTTGTGTCTAGGTAGTTCTCAATAAACTATAAAGTGATGTGGTTGTGTCTTGTGAGTTCTCACTAAAATTTAAAGTGATTAGTAGTTGTGTTGTGTGAAGTTCTCACTTAGCTTCAAAGTGAAGAGTCGTGAAGATTGGTTCTAGCTTTCGATTAGAACTCGACATCTAGCCATGTGTCGTTAAATGGTGAAGTGGGCAACGTTGTGTAGATTAGTCCTACCTAAGATTAGGACTCGACATCTAGCTTAGTGTCGGAAATGTGTAAGCGACGTGTATGGTTTTCTCCACCTTGAAAGGAGTTTTGTTGACTAGTGAAGTAACTCTCGAGTAAGGTGTACACGAGGAGTGGAGTAGGGCGAAGAGGAGCTTCGTGACCGAACCACTATAAATCATCGTGTCGGTACTTTCCTTTACATTTATGTCTTTACTATTATAGATGTATTTATATGTTGTGTGTTGTGTGCATCTCATAATCTAAACATCTAAGTTGCGGAAAAGCTAAGGCTTAGTACGTGTGTGCTTCGTGTTTAGATTATGGTCAAGTGTACATCACTTAGTCTAAACATCCTAGTTGCGGAAAAGCTTATGCTTAGTACGTGTGTGCTTAGTGTTTAGACTATTGCTTGATGTACTCTTGTTTTGATGTGTTTGTGTATTTACTTACTTGTAGTATTTATCTTTCAATCAAACACATCTCATATCTAGTCAAGCTTGATCGAGAATTTGATACAAAGGATTGTCAAAGTTTAACATGTAACAAAAGGTTAAGTTCACTGTTGGCGGTTCTCTAAATGGACCGGCGGTTCTTTATTGATAAAGAACCGCGGGTACACATAAGGAACCATACACAGTGGATTAAGCCGAAATGTTTTAAAAACTAACTAGAAACTATTCAACCCCCCCTTCTAGTTTCTACAATGCAAGACACACACAACATTCACCATGAAATCCTGACTGACACTGTAACTAGGATTCACCCATACGCCCCACATGATAAATAATAATAATAAAGGCCAAATAAACTGAAAGGGACGCCACGAGCTATCACAGCCCTGGTGAAGTCATAACACTAGTGCCTCTAGTGTTATGGTTATGGTACCTCCATAACTAGGTGAAACTGGCATGCATGTATATGGCTAAGGTAACTAATAAAACATAAGCATTTAAATCTGTAACTAATGGGGAAAACAGTTGGCTGCATACGGGAAATCCTAATAAAGGAAGAGATTATCCTTACTGAAGGACGGGAAATCCGTACCTTATGTACAGTAGAAGCTAACGGAAACGCTGAAGAACCTACTCCGCCTTGACGGATAATACTACATAAGAATATGGACATGTATGAGTTGTCTGAATTACATGTGTTTTACTGGTTCTGTGTGTTCTTAGCTTATTATTCATGTTAAGTCATGTTTTAACTGATTTAAGTGTTACTATGTAGTTATTCTTGTATTATGTTGTTTATTATTCATGTAGCATGGTATTATAATACTTGTATTGTAATACTAAGTAACTTTTTAAAAATAGCAGGTTTTCATAAATAGAAAGTTTTTAAAAATAGAAAGTTTCCAAAAATAGAAAGTTTCCATAATTAGAAATAAGCTGGATTATTAATGTCAAGTAAAGTTTATTTAATAAAATACAAGTCATGATTTAAAGGTTATAGCTTATTAATTAAATAACTTGGATAATTAATTAAACAATACATTGTGAGAATTTAATTAAAATACATGTTTTAATTAAATTAAGCTAAGTAAAATACTTAGGTTATATATGAAATATTAATTTTAATATTTAAACCTAAGTCATTCCTTTAATTAAATTAAATAGTATAGAAAATAATTTAATTAAATATATTTTTCTGATTTTAACACTTTCCCGAACCTGAACCCGT